>CM038147.1:134684839-136157599 GCA_021437245.1 Aegilops speltoides
CTGTTTTTAACATAATACTCTAGATGCATGCTGGATAGCGGTCGATGAGTGGAGTAATAGTAGTATATGCAGAATCGTTTCGATCTATTTGTCTCGGACGTGATGCCTATATACATGATCATTTCCTAGATATACTCATAACTATGCTCAGTTCTGTAAATTGCCCAACAGTAATTTGTTCACCCACCGTAGAATATCTATGCTCTTGAGAGAAGCCACTAGTGAAACCTATGGCCCCCGGGTCTATTCTCATCATATCAATCTCTATCGCTTTATTTACTTGCTTTGTTTTTACTTTGCTTTTACTTTTTACCTTGCGTCTATCTATCAAAAATACCAAAAATATTATTTATCATCTCTATCAGATCTCACTCTCGTAAGTGACCGTGAAGGGATTGGCAACCCCTAAGCGCGTTGGTTGCGAATAGCTATCGTTTTGTGTAGGTACGAGGGACTTGTGCGTGGTCTCCTACTGGATTGATACCTTGGTTCTCAAAAACTGAGGGAAATACTTACGCTACTTTGCTGCATCATCCTCTCCTCTTCGGGGAAATCCAACGCAGTGCTCAAGAGGTAGCAAGAAGAATTTCTGGCGCCGTTGCCGGGGAGGCTCACGCAAGCAAGTCAACTATGCCAAGTACCCATCACAATCCCTATCTCTCGCATTACATTATTTGCCATTTGCCTCTCGTTTTCCTCTCCCCCACTTCACCCTTGCCGTTTTATTTGCCCTCTCTTTCCCAATCTCCTCCTCCTTTTCTCGTTGCCTTTTTGTTTGCTCGTGTGTTAGTTTGCTTATTTGTCACGATGACTCTACCTAGATTTGGTGACCTTCACCTTATAAGGTTAGAGGAGATCGAAAGCAATGTCAGAAAGTTTATGGTTTTGCAATTTGTGCACAATAATTTCTTTAGAAACGAACTTAAGGAACAAAAAAGTTTTATGACCTATATGAATAAAGAACTCGATCATATGTCTAAAGAATTTGATGGTATCAGGGCCCAAATTGCTCGTCTTGAAAAGATGGGCGCTGAAATTTCGGATATGCAAGCTACCTTAGTCAATAAGATGGCCGTTAAACCGAATTCCTATGAAAATCAAGATGAAGATCTAAAAGTTATTGATGTGTCCCCCATTAAATCTTTGTTTTGCAATGTGAATCTTGATGAAACTGAATATGATCTACCTTTACCTAGAAGGCATTCTAAGAATTCGGAGTTTCTAGATCTTGATGATGAAATTGATGAAAGTGGGATTGAAAGAAATAAAAACTTAGATGTTGCTAAACCCACTATTTTGGATCTCAAGGAATTTAATTATGAAAATTTCTCTTTGATTGGTTGTATTTCCTTGTTGCAATCCGTGCTAGATTCTCCTCATGCTTATAGTCAAAATAAGGCCTTTATCGAACACATTGTTGATGCCTTGATGCTATCTTATGAAGAAAAACTTGAGTTGAAAGTTTCTATCCCTAGAAAACTCTATGATGAGTGGGAACCTACTATTAATATTAAAATTAAAGATTCTGAGTTTCATGCTTTGTGTGATTTGGGTGCTAGTGTCACACTATTCCCAAAACTTGTGTGATTTGCTAGATTTCCGTGATTTTGATGATTGCTCTCTAAACTTGCATCTTGCGGATTCCACTACTAAAAAGCATATGGGAAGAATTAATGATGTTCTTATTGTCGCAAATAGGAATTATGTGCCAGTAGATTTTATCGTTCTTGATATAGATTGCAATCCTTCATGTCCTATTATTCTTGGTAGACCTTTCCTTAGAACAATTGGTGCAATTATTGTTATAAAGGAAGGAAATATTAGATTCCAATTTCCCTTAAAGAAGGGTATGGAACACTTTCCTAGAAAGAAAATAAAATTATCATATGGATCTATCATGAGAGCCACTTATGGATTGCCTACCAAAGATGGCAATACCTAGATCTATCCTTGCTTTTATGCCTAGCTAGGGGCGTTAAACGATAGCGCTTGTTGGGAGGCAACCCAATTTTATTTGTGTTTTTTTGTTTTTGCTTCTGTTTAGGAATAAATAATCCATCTACCTTCTGTTTGGATGTGGTTTATGTTTTAATTAGTTTTGTGCCAAGTAGAACCGATAGGATAACCTACGATGATAGTTGATTTGATTCTGCTGAAAAACAGAAACTTTGCGCGCACGAATATAATTTTGTTAAATCACAGGAACGTGCTTTTGCCTTGATTCATTTTGCTGCTGTTCAATAAACAAATTTTCCAGGACTTAATATTTTGGTAGAATTTTTAGAGTTCCAGAAGTTTGCGTTAGTTACAGATTGCTACAGACTGTTCTGTTTTTGACAGATTCTGTTTTACGTGTGTTGTTTGCTTATTTTGATGAATCTATGGCTAGTAAAATAATTTATAAACCATAGAGAAGTCGGAATACAGTAGGTTTAACACCAATATAAATAAAGAATTAGTTCATTACAGTACCTTGAAGTAGTCTTTTGTTTTCTTTCTCTAACGGAGCTCACGAGATTTCTGTTGAGTTTTGTGTTGTGAAGTTTTCAAGTTTTGGGTGAATTCTTTTGATGGATTATGGAACAAGGAGTGGCAAGAGCCTAAGCTTGGGGATGCCCATGGAACCCCAAGATAATCCAAGGACACCAAAAGTCAAAGCTTGGGATGCCCTGAAGGCATCCCTCTTTAAATCCACTTTCATCGGTAATTTACTTGGAGCTATATTTTTATTCACCACATGATATGTGTTTTGCTTGGAGCGTCTTGTATCATTTGCGTCTTTGCTTGTTAGTTTACCACAATCATCCTTGCTGTACACACTTTTTGAGAGATCCATACATGAATTAGAATTTGTTAGAATACTCTACGTGCTTCACTTATATCTTTTGAGCTTGATAGTTTTGCTCATAGTGCTTCGCTTATATCTTTTGAGCGTGATAATTTTTGCTCTAGTGCTTCACTTATATCTTTTAGAGCACGGTGGTGGATTTGTTTTAAAGAAACTATTGATCTCTCATGCTTCACTTAGATTATTTTGAGATTCGTTAATAGCATGGTAATTCGCTTAATGTTAATATACTTGGTGTTCAAGATATGTGAAACTTTTTTTGAGTGCGTTGAATACTAAGATAAGTTTGATGCTTGATAACTGTTTTGAGATATGAAGATGGTGATATTAGAGTCATGCTAGCTAAGTAGTTGTGAATTCAAAGAATACTTGTGTTGAAGTTTGTGATTCCCGTAGCATGCACGTATGGTGAACCGTTATGTGATGAACTCGGAGCATGATTTATTTATTGATTGTCTTCCTTATGAGTGGCTGTCGGGGACGAGAGATGGTCTTTTCCTACCAATCTATCCCCCTAGGAGCTTGCGCGTAATACTTTGCTTTGATAACTTCTAGATTTTTAGCAACAAGTATATGAGTTCTTTATGATTAATGTTGAGTCCATGTATTATACGCACTTTTTCCCATCCTTCCACCTTTGCTAGCCTCTCTAATACCGCGCACTTTTTGCCAGTATCATACACCCACAATATACCTTTCTCAAAACAGCCACCATACCTACCTATCATGGCATTTCCATAGCCATTCCGAGATATATTGCCATGCAACTTTCCACCGTTCCGTTTATTATGACACGCTCCATCATTGTCATATTGCTAGCATAATCATGTAGTTGACATCGTATTTGTGGCAAGGCCACCATTCATAATTCTTTCATGCATGTCACTCATGATTTATTGCATATCCCGGTACACCGCCGGAGGCATTCATATAGAGTCATACTTTGTTCTAAGTATCGAGTTGTAATTGTTGAGTTGTAAGAAAAATAAAAGTGTGATGATCATCATTATTAGAGCATTGTCCCAAGTGAGGAAAGGATGATAGAGACTATGATTCCCCCACAAGTCGGGATAGACTTCGGACAAAAAAAAGAGGCCATAAGAAAAGAGAAAAGCCCAAATAAAAAAATGAGAGAAAAAGAGAGAAGGGACAATGCCACTATCCTTTTACCACACTGGTGCTTCAAAGTAGCACCAAGATCTTCATGATAGAGAGTCTCTCATTTTGTCACTTACATATACTAGTGGGAATTTTTCATTATAGAACTTGGCTTGTATATTCCAATGATGGGCTTCCTCAAAATGCCCTAGGTCTTCGTGAGCAAGCGAGTTGGATGCACACCCACTTAGTTTCTTTTGTAGATCTTTCATATACTTATAGCTCTAGTGCATCTGTTGCATGGCAATCCCTACTCACTCACATTGATATCTATTGATGGGCATCTCCATAGCCCATTGATACGCCTAGTTGATGTGAGGCTATCTTCCCTCTTTTTGCCTTCTCCACAACCACCCTTCTATTCCACATATAGTGCTATATCCATGGCTCACGCTCATGTATTGCGTGAAGATTGAAAAAGTTTTGAGAATGTTAAAGTATGAAACAATTGCTTGGCTTGTCATCGGGGTTGTGCATGATTTAAATATTTTATGTGGGGAAGATGGAGCATAGCCAGACTATATGATTTTGTAGGGATAACTTTCTTTGGCCATGTTATTTTGAGAAGACATGATTGCTTTGATTAGTATGCTTGAAGTATTATTATTTTTTATGTCACTATGAACTTTTTTCTTGAATCTTTCGGATCTGAATATTCATATCATAATTAAGAAGATTTACATTGAAATTATGCCAAAGTATCACTCCGCATCAAAAATTCTTTTTTTTATCATTTACCTACTTGAGGACGAGCAGGAATTAAGCTTGGGGATGCCTGATACGTCTCCAACGTATCTATAATTTTTGATTGCTCCATGCTACTTTATCTACTGTTTTGGATATTGGGCTTTATTTTCCACTTTTATATTATTTTTGGGACTAACCTATTAACCGGAGGCCCAGCCCAGAATTGCTGTTTTTTGCCTATTTCGGTGTTTCGAAGAAACGGAATATCAAACGGAGTCCAAACGGAATAAAACCTTCGGGAATGTGATTTTCTCACCGAACGTGATCCAGGAGACTTGGACCCTACTCCAAGAAGTGCCAGAGGCGGTCACGAGGGTTGAGGGCGCCCCCTCCCCCTGGGCGCACCCCCTACCTCGTGGGCCCCCTGTTGCTCCACCGACATACTCCTTCCTCCTATATATACCTACGTATCCCCAAACGATCAGAACAGGAGCCAAAAACCTAATTCCACCGCTGCAACCTTCTGTATCCACGAGATCCCATCTTGGGGCCTATTCCGGAGCTCCGCCGGAGGGGGCATCCACCAGAGAGGGCTTCTACATCAACACCATAGCCCCTCCGATGAAGTGTGAGTAGTTTACTACGGACCTTCGGGTCCATAGTTAGTAGCTAGATGGCTTCTTCTCTCTTTTTGGATCTCAATACAATGTTCTCCCCCTCTCTTGTGGAGATCTATTCGATGTAATCTTCTTTTTGCGGTGTGTTTGTTGAGACCGATGAATTGTGGGTTTATGATCCAGTATTATCTATGGAAAATACTTGATTCTTATCTGAATTCTTTTATGTATGATTGAGTTATCTTTGCAAGTCTCTTCGAATTATCCTTTTTGGTTTGGCCAACTAGAGTGGTAGTTCTTGCGATGGGAGAAGTGCTTAGCTTTGGGTTCAATCTTGCGGTGTCCTTACCCAGTGACAGAAAGGGTTGCAAGGCACGTATTGTATTATTGCCATCGAGGATAACAAGATGGGGTTTTTATCATATTGCATGAATTTATCCCTCTACATCATGTCATCTTGCTTAAGGCGTTACTGCTTTTTAACTTAATACTCTAGATGCATGCTGGATAGCGGTCGATGAGTGGAGTAATAGTAGTAGATGCAGAATCGTTTCGATCTACTTGTCTCGGATGTGATGCCTATATACATGATCATTGCCTAGATATACTCATAACTATGCTCAATTCTGTCAATTGCCCAACAGTAATTTGTTCACCCACCGTAGAATATGTATGCTCTTGAGAGAAGCCACTAGTGAAACCTATGGCCCCCGGGTCTATTCTCATCATATCAATCTCTATCGCTTTATTTACTTGCTTTGTTTTTACTTTTATTTTACTTTTTACCTTGCATCTATCTATCAAAAATACCAAAAATATTATTTATCATCTTTATCAGATCTGACTCTCGTAAGTGACCGTGAAGGGATTGACAACCCCTAATCGCGTTGGTTCCGAGTAGCTATCGTTTTGTGTAGGTACGAGGGACTTGTGTGTGGTCTCCTACTGGATTGATACCTTGGTTCTCAAAAACTGAGGGAAATACTTACGCTACTTTGTTGCATCATCCTCTCCTCTTCAGGGAAATCCAACGCAGTGCTCAAGAGGTAGCAGTAAACACACTGCTACTAGCTAGATTAGCAGCAGCGCGGGAGAGAACAAACGTTGTGGCTATGTGTCTTAGCAGTAGCGCATGTCGCACGCGCTACTGCTAAGTAATAGCTGTAGCGACTTATTAGTAGCGCGATTACCCGCACTACTAGTGGCATTAAACCCGCGCTATTACTAGGGTTTTCCCTAGTAGTGACTTATAGCTCTAGTGCATCCGTTGCATGGCAATCCCTACTCACTCACATTGATATATATTGATGGGCATGTCCATAGCTATTAATACGACTAGTTGATGTGAAACATTCTCCTTCTTTTTGTCTTCTCCACAATCACCATATTCTATTCCACCTATAGTGCTTATCCATGGCTAACGCTCATGTATTGCGTGAAAATTCAAAAAGTTTGAGAACACCCAAAGTATGAAACAATTGCTTGGCTTGTCATCAGGGTTGTGCATGATAAAATACTTTGTGTGATGAAGATGGAGCATAGCCAGACTATATGATTTTGTAGGGATAACTTTCTTTGGATGTTATTTTGAGAAGACACGATTGCTTTATTAGTATGCTTGAAGTATTATTGCTTTTATGTCAATATTATACTTTTGTTTTGAATCTTATGGATCTGAATATTCATGCCACAATAAAGAAGATTACATGGATAAATATGTTAGGTAGCATTGCACATCAAAAAAAAATTATCATTTACTACCTACTCGAGGAAGATTAGGAATTAAGCTTGGGGATGGTTGATACGACTCCAACGTATCTATAATTTTTTATTGTTCCATGCTATTATATTATCTACTTTGGATGTTTTATATGTATTAATATGTATTTTATATTATATTTTGGACTAACCTATTAACCTAGAGCCCCGTGCCAATTTCTGTTTTTCCTTGTTTTTGAGTTTTACAGAAAATGAATATCAAACGGAGTCCAAATGGAATAAAACTTTACGATGATTTTTCTTGGACCAGAAGACATCCATGGAGCTTGGAGAGGGGATCAGAAGAGTCCCGAGGGGCCCACAAGCCCTCGGGTCACGCCCTAGGGGGGCGCCCCCTGGCTTGTGGACAACTCGGGAGTCCGCCAACCCTAATTCTTGCTCTGTAAATTCCCAAATATTCCCAAACCAACAAAAGCGTCCACCAAAATACTTTTCCACCGCCGCAAGCCTCTGTTTCCGCGAGATCCCATCTTGGGGCCTTTTCCGGCACCCTGCCGGAGGGGGATTCTATCACGGAGGGCCTCTACATCAACCTTGCTGCCCTTCCGATGAAGCGTGAGTAGTTTATCATAGACCTACGGGTCCATAGCTAGTAGCTAGTGTCGGCATCCTGGGAACGGGGGTACCCAGACTTGCCTGCCTGCGGCCCGCGGCGTGGCTCAGGGAGCGGCCCAGTACGGCCTGTCTTCATCAACATATGTTCAAGACCCTCGCGAGGTGCCCAGCCTCGTGGGGCGGACGACAGGAGGCTTCCTCGGGCATAGCCTCGTCAGGCTGGCTCGCGAGGAGGCGGAGAGATCAAGGTGGGGTACCTCACGAGGTGCCCATGACGCAAGCCATGACGACTGAAGCCAGGCAGGTGCCAGGTGGGCGCCAGCCTGCGCAGAGTCCTTGTTTCCTCTTTGGTGCAAAGGGGGCAAGCGCAGGCAAGAGTATCAAGCAAAGGCAACCGTTTTGGTGCAACAAGACCAAGACCAGCAGAACGGCAGGATGGAGGTCATCGTGGGGCCCAAGCCCGCGTCACCGTCAGAGTCTTTGGCAGGCGAGGACCAACTTTAGTCAGGATAAGTGTATTAGATGTTCCCCTTCAAAATGGCCAATTGTTGGCGCCCTTCCCGCTCAATATTTGGGAAGTGGCTCAGGGCCTCCCTCTATAAATAGAGCTAGCCACCACAGAGTGAGGAAGGAGAGGGGAGAGGCATCTAGAGATCAACGAAAGAGAGAGAGAGAAGCGACTGAACTCACCCTAGCAGTTCATCGCACCAGCCAAGAACAACCCCTCGTGAGGCTGTTCTTCCCTTGTATTATTCATCATCAGCCCCTGAGGCAATCCACCACACCACAAACTAGAGTAGGGTATTACACCACAATGGTGGCCCGAACTAGTATAAACCTCGTGTCCCTTGTGCTGTTCTTCGTGTAGTTTAGATCCTTGCGAGGTGATGAGACGCGGGTAGGCAGTAGGTGTGATCTCCGCGTGCACCCAAGAGTTCGAACCTTGAGGGTCTGCCGGAACCCGAAATCCAACATTTGACGCGCCAGGTAGGGGTGCGCCGGAATCCTTCTCCCGCCGCCTCGCGTACCGTCGCATCATCGTCATCATGTCCGGCGACCCAACGGGCAACCCCGATCCCTGGGTGGCCTGGCCTGCCCGCGCAGAGCCGCTTGTCCAGGGCGACCTCAATCCCGTGCCCTAGGCAGCCCGCGGTCCACAGGGCGCTGCGGGCCGCAGGCGATGCGGTCAGGCGGCACCAACTCTCACGCTGCAGCAGGTGCGGTCGGCAGCAAGGGCCTCAAGCCACGCCGCGGCCACGGCGCCGTACACCCGACGGGAGCAGGCGAACTCAAGGGCTGCGCTCACGGTAGCCCGAGAGCTACTACCATGCAGAGCTCCTGGGCTCCGCCGCCTCGGGGGCTCACCCCTTTTGCACCCAGCTGCCGCCTCAGGCCCAAGGCGGACCGCACGGAGGCCCCGCGCGCGCCCGCATAGCTCCAAGCGGATTCCAGGGCCACTCCAACGCCAACCTGGCCGCCGGCGCCTGGCCACCAACAGTGCCGCCTCCGCCTCCGACCAGCGAAGGGGGATTCACTACAGTCCACGGTCCTGGTGGGCCGCCGTGCTACCACTCCCAGGTTGGCACCTCGAGCAGGACCGCGTGGCACACGGGGCACTACAGCGAGGCATTCGGGGCGGCGGAAGCGTATGTGCCCCACATGGTGGATCAAGGGCACGCGCAGGAGGAAGACCATGGCTCGTTCCTCGGCCCAGGCTGGGGGGAAGAGATACCCGAAGCTGAGCTCTTTCAGGAGCCCCGGGAAGGCCTCGTCGACCGCACCGGAGGCAGCGACTATCGGGTACCCTTAATTCCTCAGTAACAGGCATACGCTAACCATGGATCGCAGGAGGTACAGGTCGTCGCGGTGGGTGGCTGCCCCAATCCAGCAGCTCCCCGCCCCTCAGGAGGAGGGCACCGGGGGCTGCAGGAGAGGGGCTGAGATCCGGCCTCGCCCATGCGGTGCCCGGAGCAAGGCGTCCTCAGGAGGTAGGCCCTATTTCGGGGAGGTGCCCCAGTGCCTACCCCCGGCAGAGGACCCGTGGTCGTCGGGGGAACCGCTGGCGACTGCTCTATCCCATCGGCGGCATCCTCAGTCTCCGGCCGTTGTCGATGGCAATAGAGTGTGGCGCAAGGCGGGGCCCTCATCTGGCAGTATGAAGCAAGGCCGATACATATGAAGAAGACCCAGTGCCTATGAAGCTCGCCGCCCCGTGACACTCTCACGTAATAATGAGTGGGACTGTACACGCCCCGGAGTCTCTGGAGAGCCGCCCTCGGGCCTCGGGGGCTCCCTCCCATGCCCAGTGGCAGCACTTAGCTCCGCGCTGGTGAGAAGACGTCGAAGACTAGACTAGGTGTCGGACGCGGCCTTTCTATTTTTTTTTCTTGCCTTTCCCTTGGTTGTCGTTTTTTTTCCTGTTTGGATTTAAGTTGGATTTGACCTTGAAACTTGCGTGTGTTTGGAAAGGGGTGTTTAGCCTCGTTCGAGCAATCTCTCGCGTTCTGGCTACCGCTTTGCATCCATCCAGCTTTAGCTGCCTCCCCTCGTGAGCCCCTCGCAAGCCGGGCCAGGCCCAGCATGCGCGCAGCCCAGACTACCGTCGCCACGCCCTCTCAGGAGGTTCTTATTACAGGTTCAATGGGCTCGTTCAGGAGGCACTCAGGACACCACGGCCCCCCGCAGGCTCGCTCAGGGCCCACACGGGTCGAAGGTAAACAAGCCAATTGACTCGTCACAAGACCGGTCGCTCGGCATAGGCATGCGGGCAATATCATGTCTACAAATACGCAAACTGCAAGTTTCTACACGAGGGGCTCCCCCTCCCAAAATGCTCTTACAACCTTCAGGGCCAAGCACGAACTCTCTCTGCGTAGGGTAAAAACCAGGAACAGTGCGCGGTTAATAAGATAAATCCCCCAATGCATCCTCAGGGGCACCTCCGGAGTCGTCACTGGCATCGTTGGCCTCGCCATCGCCTTCTACGTCACCGTCATCAGCACCTGGGACATTCACCATGCCGCCCTCATCAGCAACCACAACCACACCGTCGTCGTCAGCGGCAAAGGCCCTAACAAGGGCGTCCACGTTGTCTTCCACCCAATGCGCCAGATCGCCCCGGATGGCCAGGGGATACCGGGGCGATGGCGGCATCGAAGTCAAAGTGGGGGTCCATGTTCTGAAGATGACTGAAGACGCGAGAAAAAGCACGCCCAAGTAGGGCACGGCTCCTCTCCTCCACCAACCTGACGGCTCTGCCCGACCGGGTCTCTAGCTGCGTCACCACATCAGTGAAGAACTAAAGGTTACAGCATAGTTAACCTCATGAGGCTCCCCAACGGCTGCCTCGCAGATGTTGCCCAAGGCCGTGTAAGCTCTTTCCCGGAGCGTGTGGAGCATAGGGCCATGCATGTGCTCCAGGGTCTGCCGCTGGTGTATCTCGTCCTCGCTCCGCCACGCGACGGCCTCAGCCGCGTCAACCCTTTGGCGGAGAAGAAGCACCTCGGCACGGGAGGAAGCCAGCTCCACCTGTGCCGCACCAAGGGCGGCCCCGGCAGCGTCCGCACACCGCGTCACTTCATCCAGCTTGGCCTTCAGGGCAGTGCTACCTCTTGAGCACTGCGTTGGATTTCTTGAAGAGGAGAGGATGATGCAGTAAAGTAGCGTAAGTATTTCCCTCAGTTTTTTAGAACCAAGGTATCAATCCAGTAGGAGACCACGCACAAGTCTCTCGTACCTACACAAAACGATAGCAACTCGCAACCAACGCTTAGGGGTTGTCAATCCCTTCACGGTCACTTACGAGAGTGAGATCTGATAGAGATAATATTTTTGGTATTTTTGATAGATAGATGCAAAGTAAAAAGTAAAAGGCAAAGTAAAATAAAGCAAGTAAATAAAGTAATGGAGATTGATATGATGAGAATAGACCCGGGGGGCCATAGGTTTCACTAGTGGCTTCTCTCAAGAGCATAGGCTTCTCCCGTATGTACGTACGTGGCCGTATTTTCTTTCTTGCACCCTCGCCGTTGTACGTACGTGTACGTGCGTGCCTCTACTACGACCAAGGTATATGCGTACCGTTCGCGACTGAATGACAACGCCACGACGCTTCGACCAGGTGGGTCCCGATCGAGCACTTCCTTACTGCGAAGATGTAGCTAGTGGGTCCCAGCAGTCAGGGGGGCGAATCGTTTTCTTTTGCCCGGACGCACTTCCTTGTGTGCGAAGATGTAGCTGGTGGGTCCCAGCAGTCAGGGGGGCGAATCATTTTTTTCGGACGCACTTCCTTGCGTGCGAAGGTGTAGCTGGTGGGTCCCAGCAGTCAGGGGGGAAATGTTTTTTCACGAAATATGGTGGCCCGTCCGGTGGGTCCCCGCTGTCAGGTGGAGGAATAATTATTTTGCGTGTAATAAGGAGGCACTTCCTTGCTGCGGCCGTGGACCCAGCTGTCAGCCTCTCCACGTACAGTCCACGTCCGATGGAAGCCGTTCCTTGACCACGTTGACCACGCCGCGCCGAGAGCACCAGGGCGGTGGACGACGGCGAGGCCTAGGAAGGGGACGACGCGGAGCCGGGGAAGACGCGGCAGTGGATGCCCACGCGTAGAGGAGTACGAGGGTTCATTGGTTCACTGGGGTGTGAGGCTACCGTCGCCATAGAATAACAGGTGTGTGGGTGAGTAGAGGATGGCACGGCCAGCGGTGGGAGTAGTAGGGGCGGTGAGGCCTCGCTGCATCATAACCGCCACGGGAGGCAGGAGCACGAGGCACGACCGGCGCTGGTTTGGTAATTTGGAGCAAGAAGACCAGAGGTTGAAGAAGCACTACGCCGTTGGATGGACATCGACGGTCGGTGGAGCTAGAATCGTGCATATTGACTAAGTTGACAAAGCCCTCCGTCCCCGTCAACTTAGTAGGCCCACAAGTCAGCCTGCCACTATACTGGGTCCCAGCTAACAGGGGGAGTATTCATTTTTTTGTGCGTAATAAGGATGCACTTCCTTGCGTGCGAAGATATAGCTGGTGGGTCCGAGCTGTCGGCGGCGGTAACGTTTTTTCACGAAATACTGAGGCCCTTTCGATGGGTCCCTGATGTCAGGTGGACGAATCATTATTTTGCGCGTAATAAGGAGGCATTTCCTTGCGTGCGGCCGTGGACCCATCTGTCGGCCTCTCCATGTACAGTCCACTTCAGATGCATGTCGGTCGTTGACCATGTTGACCAGGCCACGCTGAGAGCACCAGGGCGGTGGACGATGGCGAGGCCTAGGAAGGGAACGACACGGAGGCAGGGAGGACTCAGCAGTTGTTTCCCACGCGGAGGGGAGTACGACTGAACGAGAGTTTACTGGTTCGTCTGCCGTCGCCGGAGAATAACAGCAGGTGTGGGTGAGTAGAGGGATGGCTAGGCCAGCGATGGGAATCTGGTGGGGCGGTGAGGCTGCTGCGGCAAAGACAGCCGACGCTGAGGAGGAGGGAGCAGCAGTCCTTGGCGCTTGTTTGAGCGGCTGGAGCAGGAAGAGCAGAGATTGAAGAAGCACGACGGCCGTTGGATGGACATCCAACCGTCACTGCTTGTGCATCAACCTTTTTTTAGGAAAGCCTCAAATCTGTGGAAACAACATACAGCCCATCTGCCATTATTTCTAATAATTTACAGCCCATTTGCTAATTCTTAAGGGTTTTTTTGGAGCCCATATTCTTTTTGTTAGCATTAAAGCCCATATTGTGGCCATGGTTAAAAAATTATACGAAATTTTGCATATTTCGGTGTTGTCCGAACTGTTTTTAATCCCGAAATTTCGACTCACATTCAAACTGATTTTAAAACTAAATGTATATCAACATAAAATCCAACAAATTCTCCACGCATAAAAATTAATGTAATTTAAAATCTCGAAATGAAAAAAAAAAGATATTTGAAACTAATTGCCGCTTTGATGTGTTTTAAAAATGTACAGCCCATTTCTCATTACTGATGGGCCATTTTCTTGGCCAGCCGAATGAAAGCTCTCCTCGACTTGAAAGATTTGCAGCCCAACAGGCCTGACAAAGCGACTTACTTGGCAAATCACAAAAAAACTGGGCTGTTGCCGTGGACCCAGCTGTCAGCCTCTCCATGTACAGTACTCTTCCGATGGAAGTCGTTCCATGACCACGTTGACCACGCCGCGCGGAAGCACGACGGCGGTGGACGACGAAGAGGCCTAGGAAGGGGACGACGCGGCAGTGGAAGCCCGCGCGGAGAGGGGTATGAGGGTTCACTGGTTCGGCTGCGGTGTGAGGCTGCCGTCGCCGCAGGGCCTGGCCAGCGATGGGAATAGTAGGGGACGGTGAGGCCTTCGCGGCAGCACAGCCGGCCACGGGAGGCAGGACCATGAGGCACGACCGGCGCTGCTTTGGGCGGCTGGAGCAAGAAGACCAGAGGTTGAAGAAGCACTACGGCCGTTGGATGGACATCGTACGGTCACTGGAGCTAGAATCGTTCATATTGACTAAGTTGACAAAGCCCTTCGTCCCCGTCAACTTAGTAGGCCCATAAGTCAGCCTCCCACCAAGGTGGGTCCCAGCTAGCGGGGAGTATTCATTTTTTGTGCGTAATAAGGAGGCACTTCCGATGGGTCCGAGTGATGATGGGGGGCGTTTTTTGCGAAATCTGGCCCGTCAGTGGGTCCCAGCGATCGGGGCAAATGTTTTTTTCGCAAAATACGGTGGCCCGTCCAGTGGGTCCCTGCTGTCAATTGGAGGAATCATTATTTTCCGCGTAATAAGGAGGCACTTACTATTTTTAAGGCAAATCGAGAGCTTTATTCAACAAAAGTGTTCCCAGGCAATCAGCGGAAGGCTGGTTACCAAAAAACTAGGGGTCTCCTCAGGCCAACATTCGGTCACATTCAATGTGCATGCACGTTTTGCACATAGATGTGCCAGTAAGTTTGCTGACCGTAATACATGTTGAATTAACATCCAACGGTCCAACTGCTAGAATCATTTGTTGATTAAGTTGACAAAGCCGTGTGTACACGTCCGCTTAGCAGGCCCACAAGTCAGTCACCAAATCTGACGGGTCCCAGCTATCAACGGGATGAATAATTGTTTTCGCAAAACAAGGAGGCACTTCCTTTCGTGCGAAGATACAGCTGGTGGGTCCTAGCTGTCAGGTGGAGGAAACATTTTTTCAGCTTAATAAGGAGGAACTTTCCTTGCGTGCGACCATGGACCTCGTGTGTCCCAGCTGTCAGGCTCTCCACATACAGTCCTCTTTCGATGACTCTCGTTTGTTGACCAAGCCGCACCGAACACGGCGATGGAGTGGACGACGGCGAGGCCCCGGACGGGAATGACTCAGAGATGGGAAAACGCGGCAGTGGAGTCGCAGATTGAGAGGAGGAGAAGGGTTATAACTGGTTCTGTTGCAATTCATATCAAACTCAGGTTCACAGGACACGTTCATATTCATAGCCAACATTCACTATCAACAACTCAAAAGATTCATATATACACAAGCTCAGAATATCTATGCATCCAAATGATTGATAGATCACACGACAATATTCATACATAATTCGCAAAAAGATTCAGATATACACATGTTCAGTATGTTTATGCATCCAAATGATTGAGATCACAGCCAATATGATCCATGGACGAACTTTAATTACCTAGGGTACAGACTGGTAAATGGTGTTCAATCAGAGGTACTTCTTGCTAAAATTAGTTCTTGTACGAGTAAACTTTCGAGTACGTAAGAGGCAACACAGACAATCTGAACTTTGCTTGTAGGTTTATCCTCAAGTAGTGGCCTCGTGCCGACGGAGGTTTGAGCAACTTTGCCACTACTTTCATCCAACTAGTTTACTGGCTCATCTTGGTCATGTATCTCGCCAAAATTCTACATTGCAGACGAGAAAGGAGGCGGTTGAGAAAATGCACCACCCAAATTTTTTGTGCAGTTCAACTGAAATGGAGCTTCCTTGGCGTGCAGACTGATTAAGTCCCAGATGAATATACGCGTCAACCAACTTGTCTAGAATCTTTAGACTCCATGCCATATAGTTCGCTACCATATGTGCCGATAACCAAAAGGCACAAGTTGGGACCAAAGACTGGACTGCGTTTTTCTGGGCTATGCACCATGCAATATTTTTGGCGTTCACTCTCCTAATACTTGGAGTTTGACAATTGGTTGACGCCGGTTGATACTCGAATGAATATAGGCACTTATTGTCAACATCGATACTTGTCTGAGTGAACTTTGGAGTACATAGTAGCAGCATAAGTACCTGTCCATCTGATCATTTTGTGCGGTTCTACTGAAATCACCCGATGTAATGATTTGCCTGCGAGTTCAGGCTCCAAATTACTCCTTTATGAAATTGGCAAACAGTAGCACAATACCAAATTACCAATACATATGATAGGCACAATAATCAGGATAAAGACCAGTACCAACCTATGTGAGGTAGCATATCAATTACTATTTCCTTTGACTGGAAGCCGAGAGAAGCCAAGCGACTGACAGCAAAGGAAGAAACCAAGCGGAGATTAGCAACTGACAGGAAAGGACGGAAGCTGTCGAGGCAATGAAGCACCCAAAGTTTTTGTGCAGTTCCACCAAAATCGAGCATCCCTGTTGGCACATATATTGAGAGAGTGAGATTACTGTAATAGTGGGACTAGTTGATGAAACATACACTAACAGATAGAAGCACCCTCATTATCTTAATGGGTAAAGTTAGCAACATAGTAGTCTTGCTTAAAGAGAGGTATTAGTTTATTTAATCAGTGCCAATTAGCTCAACTCAACACTCGAAGCATTGCCATTTATCATAGGTTGCAAAACTTAAAAGTGCAAAGATAAAGGAGTTTCTCATGACAAGAGTACGATACAAATAGAGATGATGACAAACTAATATGGATGAAGGCCTTAGGCCTATACCAACTGAGAAAAAAGCTTATTCATGTAGTCCCATAAGAGATGATAAAGCACTCACTTTGGAATCACACAATAGTATATATTTTGTGCACTTCAAATGTATGGTTGAAATCACTCTTGTTTACCGATCTTTGAGATTATATCGAAGATTATCAAGAACTTCAGCAGAGAGTTAAAGCCTTTGGTTGGGATACTGATTCATTGTATTGTCTTGTGTAGTTCCACTAAAATGTATGATTGGCACAACATGATCCCTGTTTGCACAAGTAGGAACAAGGTGAAACCTTCATTAGATTAGTGAGAAAGGATAGGAAGACATTAGCATATTACTCAAACAGTAGCATCAAATTCATGATGGACAATACGCAAAACATTGCCTCATTGAACCAACGGCAATAAATTGACATGCAAAACAATAGCACTATTATGTCGTGACACTAATAATATTCCCTCCCTGCTCCACCACATGATTCACCTCCATAGACAAACATTCACACGTACATGATTCAGCATAGGGTCCTACTAAAGATTTGTTTAACTCCAACAGGAAAATTAGGCAGTAATAAAATAGTGGTACTTAAGTGCTCCTAATTAATTAAGTCAGACAGCAGAAGTGGAAGGGATCCCTGGAGGATCGTCTCACATGTAAGGTAGTCGTTGCCGGAGCCCTTGAATAGCCTCGACTGAGGCCTCTGGCTTCAGCAAGATCGCCTTGGCACTGTTTATTCTTCTTCTTCCTCTTCATGCTATGTTTCTCTTTCTCCTCACCAGTTGGTGAAACCAAGTACATGATTGGCCTTCTAATTCAGAATTGGTTTTGTCAGTGAGGGAGTACAAGTGTAGTAGTAAAAAACAGCATTATTTTCTCATGGCAGTCGGAAAATAGAGATGAACACATGCATTAAATATCATTCTTACCTAAAGGAAGGTTATGGCGCCAATATGGATGATGAGGATTGGAACACAGATCTCCCTTTGTGCAGTTCCACCAAAATGAACCAACTGTTCCATCTGACATTCCAGTTAAACAACACAAAAGTCACTTCTTTTAAGAAGAGTTTTGTGCAGTGCACCAAAAGGTCTATGACAACGGTGAATTGGATATCCCTGTTTGCACAAAAAGGCACAGAGGAAACAGCCGGAGTCTCAAACAATTACAGGCAAACACATTTGGCTAAACTTGGTAGAGTCTCAAACAATTACAGGCAAAAACAGTGGCATGGCTTCATTTTTACCAGGGACATTATATTAAGAACAGCTAAGGCTGCGTTCGGTTCACAGGTTTGGTGCAGGATTTTCGTAGGAACACAATTCCTACCGAATTCTTTCCCTTCCAACCGTTCGGAACACGAGAAAGGTGAATAGTGTTTCATAGGAAAGCTGGTCTGGTAGTACTGATTCCATCGGATTAGAAACATCCACGCGCTACTCATTTTTTGGGCGGAAGCCCGAGGCAGCGCCTTCGCATGCGTTAGACAGGTTGTTGTCTTTGTGTTTGCGGAATAAAAAAGTCAACCTATGTGTGGTACGTGAGGTGAGGACAAGAGTAGTCACTGTGCAGCTGAATAAACAAATAACATCTCATACTACCAAGCATGCTACTCTAAAAAAACAAATCTGTACATTTCGTAGTCCATCCGAACACATTCTCTTGAGAGTTTCCTCCGGTTTGCTGTTCCATAGTTTTATACCTACATTCCTTTCATATTCATCTGTTTTCATGAAGACTTATGTTTTCTGCCCCTTTATTCCGACCGAAGCCTAAATATTTGGTATAAGGGCATGGGATAGTGGATGCACCAGCAGTACAGCACCATGTACGTAAATAGGGGCATAAAGTGGTGATTCATAGTTTGTTGCCCCGAGAAACAAACATCCAAGAAACATACTATCTGGGTTGGTCCCATTTATGTTCACTCTAGCCACCTACTCCTATGTGTGGATAGCAAATCTAGTCCTGGTCGTACCACTGTGTACAGCGTTACCCCTATATTTCCCTTTTCTACCAAGCGACCGGTTGGATGACCAGTCTGTACTACTTTCATCCCCTTTCCTTCCTGTGTACCAAGTCCGATGTACATACTAAATTCCCCCACCCCCACTTTATTTCAATGACAAGTATTTTCGGACGGAGGGAGTACAAGATTCGACTCCATGAAGTAGCTTTACCTCTAATAATAGAAGAAAAAAAGTAGGTGACGTTGGACCATCCGATCGAGAGGGGATGAGAGGTAGAAAATGATGCACATGCAGCGACGTAGCGAGCTGGGGAAGTAGAGCTAAGGCGGTTTTAACGAAGATATACCTGAAGGTCATCGGGATGTGGATAGGTGGGCGGCGGGAGGCCGGATCTACCCAGAGGCAACGACGAAGGGATTGGAGGACCTCCCGCGCCGGCGCTCGGCCAGAGATAACGGTGCGGCCGGCAGTGGGTCTCCTCCCTCGCTGTCGACGACGGCCTAAACCCTGCCCCTCCTCCCCTTCACTGGCGGAGGGGGATACGTCCGGATCTGTAACCAGCGGTGAGGAGAAAGCCAGTGTTTTTTGAAGGGAGAAAGACAGGGTCTACCCCTATCTTGTTTAGATCTGGAGAGGATGAGAGTGTGTGAATAGAGCAGCCCTAGCAAGCAAGCGCGGAGGCTCCGGCCTATATATAAGTAGTGGGGTAGTTTTCCTTTTTCACTCCATCAAAACAATCGTTTAAAATTGTGTACTATACTACATGCCAGGTCGCGGTTTTTTTTATTTGTTGATTGTTTTTTGAGATAGCTACCCGCTTGTTCCAAGTGGTGTTACGGTGTGCCAGGTCGCACTTTGTATCGTTCAAGTCTGGTAGTACTACAAGTCCCTCCATTAAATGAACAACCACCCCCTCGTAAAAATTGTGAACAAGCCCACGGCTAAAATTAGCAGAAATGTGGGTTGCCCCAACATGCATTATTATTTATATTTTCTACTCCCTCCGTTCCTAGATATAAGTCTTTTTTATTAGCACTCCTAAGACAAGAATTTTTTTTATTAGCAGTGAACCACACATGTCATAGACACAAAAAATTTGGCAAGATTCCCTTAGGCAAGCCAAAGTGTGTCTAACAATTTGAGCAACTCAGGTTAGGCAAGTGTGGCAAGTATGGTCAAAATAATGTGGCAACATAAGACAAACATAGTCACAATCCAAACAGCCCCATGATATTTTGTGACATGCATGAAAATTTGGTTAGTGAAATTTATAGTCAAAATTTGGCAAGGTGCATCAAATCAACACATGCAAGTATCAAAAGGAAAGTCACGGCATGCAAGCATGCGTTGTACTCCCTCCGTTTCCAAAGATAAGTCTTTTTAGAGATTGCAACAAGTGACTACTCCCTCCGTTCCTAAATGTAAGTCTTTTTAGGGATTCCACTACAAACTACATACGGATGTATATAGACATATTTTAGAGTGTTGATTCACTCATTTTGTTTCGTATGTAGGAGTAGTTCATAGTGAAATCTCTAAAAAGACTTATATTTTGGAACGGAGGGAGTACATACGAAGCAGAATATGTCTACTCCTACATATGAAGTAGCCCATTTGAAATGTGTAAAAAGAGTTTTATCGAATGCAGTGCTTTGATGTGTCGCGTCAACTCGTACAAGCCCGAGAAATTTGATTACTATGACGCCCTCTCCCTCACGGACTGAGCTCCGGTGCCTTAACTGCACCTGCCTTTGGCTGCATGACAGGTGGGCCAACCACCTCTTGGGCCCACCTGTCATGGACGCAAAGACAGGAACAGTAAATAGAAGCTTTCGCTACATGCTATCCCTCCCGCACGAGGTGGACGGACATGCAGTAGTGGATTCGATACTGTAGAAGTAGGAGTAACATCATTGTTCGTCTTCTCGAAGAGGCGAAGAGCCTACTGCAAACCGAACGTGGCAGTTGAGAACGCTCGCATGGTGCGGTTCCTTGGAGTACTAGCCAGGCTCTTGCATGAGACAAAATTGCTATTGTTTAACAATTAAACTCCATTATCCATTGGTTGATACTCATTCTGCATAGGTCCACGCGCTTAGCACCGTTTCCTCCTGGGGTCACCATTGTTTATTTGCTAATTAATAGCATTCCATGCAATGAACTAGCCATTGCAAGTCATTAAAAGCATGCACACCTCTCATCTCTTATTGGTTGATACGTATGTCAAGAAACAAGAAACAAGGTAGAAATTAATGCACCGCGCCTAAGTGTTTTGGGACTATTTGGTTTTCAGTAAGATGACTTACACACCTAGGCGGAGGGAGTAGTATAGACACAGTAAACCGGAAAGGAGTATTTGCCTTTCTAGAGATTTCAACAAGTGACTAGACTTCGGCTCAAAAAAAACAAGTGACTAGACTACACCGTGTGCAGTACCCCCTCCCCTCCGGTTTATAGGGCTCAAATCTCAAATCTCATGAATCAAGTCATTTTGCGATTGGAGGAATGTATCTCGTACTTTACAAAACTACCCTAATTAAACTCATGCATTAATTACGTAGTTCTCTCGTTTTCCTCTCCACCTTGGTCGCGGTGCACAATATAGAGCAGTCCTATATGACTAGCCGCTCTATCTACATGCGGGACATTTCAAAGCATCCGGGCCCGCGTGCCATCCACCAAATCATAGCGAGGTGCTACAGTCGAGACTCAACTATCACCCCAGTGTGGCCGTCATGACCCGTCATATCACAAAACCCACACCTTTACCAGCAGTGGTAAGGTGGCCTCCAAGTTGGACTAGACGAAGCAACCATCATTTCATTGGAACGCTCGTTCAAGCCCTTTTCTTCCCTTTCTTGAAGAAAACCTCACTCCAGGCTACTCACTTCTGCCATTTTTCTTCTCTACCGACGAAGGAAAGGTGGGCGAATCAGTTATGCTGCTATATTTTCATTCCAATAATCTTCTTTTTGCAAAGCACCGACCGATTCTCACATCCTATTCTTTTCCCGTTTTCATTGCGATTGTGGTTTCCTTTTGATTGCTTTTTGTTTGTCAGTTCATTGATGGATCCTGGAGCACTAGGCAAAGAGTTGCCGGCGGACAACCCACTCGCAGACAAGTGATCTCCGTGAAGCGAGCACCGACCAACGATTTGACCATGTTGGCGGGCCAACCCATGGAGACAAAGAACTCCAAGAAACAAGCACCGCCAAAGAGTTGAGGGCGTTGGCGGACGAACTCCTCAAAGAAAGTTGGAAGAACAAAGAACGGCCCCACCGTGCCTACCCTAGGAGCTCTGATTGCCACCTATGTGAGGCTCAAGACCGAGTTTGAGGAGATAGTCGCCGTTGAGAAGCAGTATTCCCCTGGCAAGGTGATGGCCCCCATCGAGGACGAGGAGATGGCCCCCGGAGGGATGAGATCCCCGGGTGAGTTGCACAAGGTAAAAAATAATGGCTTATTACCATAGTTGTGGTTTTTGATTACTTGCAATGTGCTTGCTTTTTGATTATTTGCAATGTGCTTGCTAATATGTTAGTGTTGTGCAGGTGCCGGTGGTTGTCCTTTATGATTCCGATGTTGTGGCCCGTCCTGTTGGCATCGCCCCGGAGATCGATTCCGATGCTGCTGTCCATCCTGTGGACATCGCCCCAGAGATCGATTCCGATGTCGCGGTCAGTCCTGTGGACATCGCCCCAGAAATCGATTCCCATGTCGTTGTCCGTGCTGTGGTCATTGCCCGAGAGATCGATGACAAGAAATAGTTGGTCGCGCTAATCCTTCAGGGTAGTTTGCATTGCCCTGTGTTTAATTACCAAAACGATGCGTGTTATCAAACCATCTTAGGGCTAGTGCACTGTCTTGTGTGGGTGGATCTTGCTACTTTTGTTTGATAGTGATGTTGGGGAACGTAGTAATTTAAAAAAAATCCTACGCACACGCAAGATCATGGTGATGCATAGCAACGAGAGGGGAGAGTGTTGTCTACGTACCCTCGTAGACTGAAGCGGAAGCGTTGACGCAACGTAGAGGAAGTAGTCGTCGTCTTCCGGTCCAACCGATCCAAGCACCGTTACTCGGCACCTCCGAGTTCTTGACACACGTACAACTCGATGACGCCTTTTGAACTCCGATCCGGTAGAAGTGCAGGGAGGATTTCCGTCGGACGATGGCGTGGTGGCGATCTTGATGTTCAATCGTCGCAGGCTTCGCCTAAGCACCGCTACAATATGACCGAGGTGTAATATCGTGGAGGGGGGCACCGCACACGGCTAAGGAACGATCACGATGATCAACTTGTGTGTCTATGGGGTGCCCCCGCCCCCGTATATAAAGGAGGAGAGGAGGAGGGGGCCGGCCAAGAGGGGAGGCGCGCCCTAGGGGGGGCAAACCTACTCCAAGTAGGTTTGGCCCCCCTTTCCTATTAGGAGTAGGAGAGGGAAGGAAGAGAGGGGAGGGAAGAAGGAAAGGGGCCGGCCCCCTTCCCAAATCGGATTGGGCTTGGGGGGGCGCGCCCCCTCCTTTGCTCCTTCTCCCTCCCTTCCACTAAGGCCCAATAAGGCCCATATACTTACCGGGGGGTTCCGGTAACCTCCCGGAACCCCGGTATAATCCCAATCTCATCCGGAACCTTTCCGGTGTCCAAATATATCCGTCCAATATATCAATCTTTATGTCTCGACCATTTCGAGACTCCTCATCATGTCCGTGATCACATCGGGACTCGAACAACCTTCGTACATCAAAATACATAAACTCATAATAAAGCGGTCATCGAAACCTTAAGCGTGCACGGACCCTACGGTTCGAGAACAATGTAGACATGACCGAGACCGTCTCCGGTCAATAACCAATAGCGGGACCTGGATGCCCATATTGGTTCCTACATATTCTCGAAGATCTTTATCGGTCAGACCGCATAACAACATCGTTGTTCCTTTGTCATCGGTATGTTACTTGCCCGAGATTCGATCGTCGGTATCAATACCTAGTTCAATCTCGTTACGCAAATCTCTTTACTCGTTCGTAATACATCATCTCGCAACTAACTCATTAGTTGCGATGCTTGCAAGGCTTAAGTGATGTGCATTACCGAGAGGGCCCGAGATACCTCTCCGACATTGGAGTGACAAATCCTAATCTCGAAATCGCCAACCCAACAAGTACCTTTGGAGACACCTGAGAGCACCTTTATAATCACCCGATTCACGTTGTGACGTTTGGTAGCACACAAAGTGTTCCTCACAGTAAGCGGAGTTGCATAATCTCATAGTCATTGGAACATGTATAAGTCATGAAGAAAGCAATAGCAACATACTAAGCGATCGGGTGCTAAGCTAACGGAATGGGTCATGTCAATCGATCATTCAACTAATGATGTGATCTCGTTAATCAAATAACAACTCCTTGTTCATGGTTAGGAAACATAACCATCTTTGATTAACAAGCTAGTCAAGTAGAGGCATACTAGTGACACTCTGTTTGTCTATATATTCACACATGTATTATGTTTCCGGTTAATACAATTCTAGCATGAATAATAAACATTTATCATGATATAAGGAAATAAATAATAACTTTATTATTGCCTCTAGGGCATATTTCCTTCAAGTGAATCATGCCAACCCTCTCCGAGTTATGGAAACAGATGTATCCTCACCAGCTTTTGATGTAATATATGGCATGCTTAGATGTAAGTTTGAACTGTTTATCATATCAGCAGGGCTTGTTTGATGATTCTTGGTGTTAGTAGGCTAGCTACTGTGCGAGCTATAGTACTTGCAAAACACTCACCGAAGAGAAACGTTGGGGATGATGAGCTCGTGGTACCTTTATACTTATCCCTCATCGATCGACCAATAGCCCTAGCTCCTAAAATTGTAGGCTTAGCGATCGATCAGACAATAGTCGACATACATTCAGTCCTCATTTGGTTCATAGGGTAGGAAAATCGTAGCAAAAGTACAAAGAACGTGCAACACAAAATCATAGCAGTGCAGAGACATACTCCCTCCGTTCCAAAATAGATGACCTAGGCGGGCTAGTTTGGCCTAGTGGGTTTTAGTGATATGACGTGGCACAGTGTCGTCCAGTCTTCGCGTGTGGTAGCAGTATTGCGGGTACAGTAAGTTTCCTTGAAGAATCGGAATTCAACGAAGTCATGATGGTTCCTTCGTCCGAACAACTTACGGTGGGAAAGGTTGGGCCTGCGATACGACCGGGGTAGACCAGGATAATTTTGTGCATGGCAGGTGGACCAGGATGGTCGACGTCCCACATGTCGGCGAATGAAAGTATTCTTTCGGATATAGAGGACGAGCAACAAGTATTCATTGTTTATTTTTGATGAAAGCTATTGTCTCCACTGTTACTCCTTGACTTTGTCAATGCCTCTCTCTCCTCCACATAAGCGGGGACTACTTGCTATGCATGCAGCGGGCAGCTGGCGTCTTGAGGGGCTAGGGCGGTGAGAGCGGGCTCCGGAAGCGGTCCGGACTCTAGCATGGCCCACCTCACATTATCACCATATATTTCTTGGAGTCGTGCTGTGGCGGAGGCGGCGATCTCTTCTCCCTCCCCGTTTCTCTCTTCTCGGCCGGCGCTTGCTTGACGATTAGATTTCGGCTATCGACGGTTTATTCAATTACGGTCCCACATGTCAGTGAAATTGCAAGACAACGTGTGTCCCCTTTGGTGAGCGGCGTGCGAGCCGGACTGTCGGGGTTGCGACGCGTACGAGTCGTAAGTGTGCCGCCTTTTCCTTTAGAACTTGTGAAGTGTAACATTTTCACGCAATCGATCGATAGAAATCCAGAAAAAAATGACGAGGGCAGTGCTTTCCCGCTCGTTAGGCGGGCTAGTTCGAGTGATATGACGTGCTACAGTGCCGTCCACTTGCTCCATTTTTATGTAAGCAAGAGTTTACACTCGTACGCGGGAGGAGTGCGAAACACCGCGGATCTGATTTTGATCGAGGGATAACTGCTCCCTGCCAAATAATGGAAGATTGTTAGCGATTATAGCATGATAGTTAGGGCATCTCCAGCGCTGGCCCACAAATTTACATCGGCATCTGTCCGAGGACACTGATGGATGCCATCCGATGCTGCCCGCATACCTTTCGACAACTATATGAACTAACCGGACGAAATTCATGCAAACAAAGCAAATTTCAAATTAACCGGATGAAATTCATTACATTTCGAAAACTTTTCCTACAAACTGGACAAAATTCATTACATATTTCGCACAAACCGTACTAAACCTACTGTAAACCTAATCTAAATGATCGTTGGCGCCCGACCACCAAGTCCGGCCATGAACCCGAGAAAGCCAGCCATTGCCTTTGCCTCCTCCTCATCCGCGATAACCTCCTCCTCCGGCCGGAGCACAAGGTTATGAAGATTTCAGCCTCCACGTCGTCGTCAAGCGGCTAATCGGCCGCCGATGTTTACCCCACCAAGCTTGGCATCGACTGAGTGGAGTAGCGGTGGCCTTCCTGGGACCAGAGTAGCGGCGACCTACCGTGTACTACTCTTCCTCACTGCCGGCTGCGCCCGCGCACGCGTGCCGGCTTTGTGGTCGTGGCAGCGGAGGGCGGCCCGGGGGGTGCCGGCGATCTCCTTCGTTTGCTCCTGCGACAGTACGTCGAAGAGAGCTTTGGAGCGCGCCCGGAGCGGAGCCGCCGATGTCCCTCATCTGCTCCTGCGACAATCGTCCAAGAGAGCCCGGGCGCCACGAGGCCATGGTTGAAGTGGTGCCAGCGAAGGAAGGGCGGAGGAGAATAAGTGTGGGTCTTTGGCTATGGCTGGGAGCTGGGGCTCAAGTTAATATAGCGGGCGAATGGCAATGAGCCGCGGCGACGGATGGACAAGCTGGTGCGGAGTAGGTTCGTCGAGGCGTGAATGCGGGCGCTGCTTGATGACTTAACTACTGGATGCGTTTGGGTGTCGACATGTGGGCCCAGCAGGCATCGCCCGCATGTCGGTGACACCAATTGTACTGCAGATTAAGTCCGATGAATCGGCATTGACATTCTGGAGAGGCGGTGACCGTTTCAGCGCATGCGGATTGTTTGGTGGTCGACCATACAAATCTGAGCTATCGCTGAGCGGCGACCGTATAATCACCATATCTTGTATACAATGCTCAAAGTGAGCTATCAAGACAAGTTCAATGACCGCCAATGCATTTTACTTGGTAATAAATGACCAGGATTGAAGGGGAATCCTAATTTGCTTCGTCTTCTGTCCTTGAGCTCTTGACAAACCAATGCACTATACGGTTGTCCGGCCACTCCACCCCAGAGCTCTCACCAAGCATCGTTCATGCCACCACGCCGCACACTAACCGGTAAGGCAGCGATGGCATCCCGTCGCGCCGAGTTCCTTGCCGCCCACGAACGCACACAAAATGGTAGGGAAGCGATGGCATCCCGCCGTGCCGAGTTCATCGCCGCTCGCGACCTCACAACTATGTGGGAGGAATTTGAAGATGCCAAGGCGAATGGTCGGTAGAGCAAGAAGGCGGCCAAAAGCCGCCTGAGAGGGAGCGGAAAAGTCGAAAGCACTCAAAAAATAGAGGCTGCCGCCGCCAAGAAGAAAAAAAGGCGACCAGGCTCTTTGCTTGGAGAGGTCGGCGGAGAGCCAAGCACGGTGGGGTGTCGCCGACAAAGCCGGGAAGGAGAAGCGGCGTCGGCCAACATGTGAGAAGTATTAGTACTAGTAGTTAGTGTGTGTGTGCGTATGCGAGTGCGGGCATGTACCAGTACTACTAGTTACTACTATAGTTTTCTGACAAATTACGATACATTAGCCTAGACTAAGTGGAAAAATTCCTATCCTATGCATCAAATGGCATCTCTTTCTCTATAGGAATTGAGATGCATGTCATCTCACTTCCTATGATTTTCATATTCCTATCCTATGAACGAAAGGAGGCCTCTCTTGGAGTAAATATTGTAGCTAGCAGTACTGCTGGTACAGTAGTTTTCTTCAAGAAGCGGAATTCAACGAAGTCATGATGGTTCTTTCGTCCGAGCAACTTCAAAGTGGGAAGTGGGCCTGTGATTTGACGGCTCATTAGTCATTGTTACTACGGCGTGGCGACCTGGGTGACTCTCCCATGGAGTTTTGCATGCATGGCAAGTGGACTAGGATGGTCGATGTCCCACATGTTGGCGAACTGAAGTATTCTTTCCGGTATCGAGGAGCAAGGAAACCGCGTGGTATAGTATCACTGCTGATTGGTTCGCAAAAAAATAGTACCACTGCCGATTTATAATTATTTTTTATTTCTGATGAATGCTAGCGTTTCAACTCTTACGACGAAGGGTGCCAAACACATCACGTGCTGGATGTCCCACACGTCAGCGAAAGGAGTGGGACATGAACAGCGTGGTAGAGCCCGGCGTAAGAAAACAGCGTGGTAGAGCGTCTCCACTTCTTCCACTTCTGGGTCGGAGACCACACGTAGTAGTACTTAGCTGTATGAACGATACAAAGTGCGACCTGGAGAGAAAGACACGTCTAGTTGGAAGGTCTCGGCGAATACATGTAAACAAATATAAAAGTTAATACGTGCCTCCAACTAATATAGTAGTAGTAGAGTACTTAGACACGTACTCCATAACATCACCGTGCATTGCACGTACAACATTTAGTGGTAATACGTAGTAAGAGACAAATGCCGCCCAAGAGTTCCCTTCTCGACCTACTTTTGGGTGCTTGGTAGAGTGTATGGAGGGTGCATGAGTCCACACTAGTTTAGCACAAATACACTAGAAGCATGCATGAAGAGAGCATGCATGAAGAGGGGTGTTGAGTTGAGCATGCATTAAGAGGGAACAACTATGCTAAGACGAGAATGCAACCAAACACACCCTGTATGCCACACATGTTCATACCATTTGTGCCTTTCTACTTCACTTACTGCGCAACATTACTCAGGTTCGTATGTACACTCCTGGGTACATGTCCATCTCGTAGTTCCAGTGCCACGTGTTCTTCATATAGATGGAACGATCGTTGCATAACACGTGCACCTTGATGCTAGATGTCTCGCATGTTGGCAAAAGGATGAACAAAGCTCACGTAAAAAAAATAGAGTGGAAGAACATAGATTCCGAACGACCGAGAAGGAGCAAGGAACCTCGTGGTGGAGCGTCTGCACTCATAATATTTAATATTATTCAGCGATATAAAATTAACCAATCATCTCCACAGTGGACTGGAAGAGTACGAAACACGACAGCCCAGTGTAGTTACATCATACACTAGTACATGGCTAACCCACGCTATCACCATATTTCTTGGCTTCCGTGTGACACCTATCTCTAATAATCAAGCAGCCCGTATCGCTTCTCCCTCCTCGTCTCTATCAAAGTGCGGCGGGCTGGCGTTTCTGCCGTCTATTGAGGTCGGTTAACTATCACATGTTAGCGACATGCCAAGAGCATTCTAAAAAAATTCCTTTCATGTTCCGTTTTCAAAAATAAAAAATCCTTTCACGTACGAATTTGCCTGTATGCTTTGAGCAACTTGCATGTCCTATACTGCTCCCGTTTGATACTCTAACTTAGCTAGAGGTTAGACTAACTCATGACTAACCCTGAACTAACTGTAGCCAAAGAGGTGTTTGGGTGACAGGGTTAGATTGACAATAAATGCTCTTCATGGAGAGAGAAAAGTGATTTTTTAGTGGTCCCAATGAGAACTATCTCCAGTTAGCACCTCTTGGGTGGGATAGTTTTTTTTGGTGGGTTCGGTGCAACTTGCTCCAATTTGAACCCTCATGCTTGGATACTTTAGGGTTATTTGAGCACCAACTAGCTCAAACTAACTCTAACCCATGGATCCAAACAGGGCCTATGGCCAGTGTCGGTGTCAAAACTAGCGGATCTCGGGTAGGGGGTCCCGAACTGTGCGTCTAGGCGGATGGTAACAGGAGACAAGGGACACGATGTTTTACCCAAGTTCGGGCCCTCTTGATGGAGGTAAAACCCTACGTCCTGCTTGATTAATATTGATGATATGGGTAGTACAAGAGTGGATCTACCACGAGATCAAGGAGGCTAAACCCTAAAGCTAGCCTATGGTATGATTGTTGTAATGTATGTTGTGTCCTACGGACTAAAGCCCTCCGGTTTATATAGACACCGGAGAAGGCTAGGGTTACATGTAGTCGGTTACAATGGTAGGAGATCTACATATCCGTATCACCAAGCTTGCCTTCCACGCCAAGGAAAGTCCCATCCGGACACGGGGCGGAGTCTTCAATCTTGTATCTTCGTAGTCTTGGAGTCCGCGGACGATGATAGTCGGCTGTCCGGACACCCCTAGTCCAGACTCCTCGGTAGCCCCGAACCGGGCTTCAATGGCGATAAGTCCGGTAGCATAATGTTCGGCATTGCAAGGCGGGTTCCTCCTTTGAATAATCCAGAGAAGATCATGAACACCAGGATAGTGTCTGGCTCTGCAAAATAAATTCCACATTCCACCGTAGAGAGAATAAAATGTACACAAGTTCAATCTGCTGACGTATTTTGTGGCATGACGTCACACCACTACCAAGCCTTTACTTGAATCATTTTTTATTATACCACCTCAGCACGTTTAGCGAAACGGTTTCCTTGGCACGTCTTGTCGAAGCAGAGATCGTGCTCCCCTTATTCTGGGATTCTCATCAATACGAGTGTGGGTAACCCAACCGCACCCGTCGCCACGCCTCCCCTATCGAAGGTGAATCCCGAACGGTCACGGAGACGGCTCTTGGTATTTTCCCCTTTATAAGAGGACCAAGGCTCGTTTCTTTTCTTTAATCTTCCATCGAATCTTCTCCTTGCTCCAAGTTCCAACACCCAGAGCCCCAGATTCGAGCGCTTTGGATCTTCAACAATGTCCGGCTCCGACCTTCAGGGTCGGTGGATGCCCTCCTTCGTCACGGAGAAGGATGTGCTAAAGCTGCGTGAGGCCAAGTACCTGTCCTACGAGATTTCGCACAGGTTGCCCGCCCAAAGGCAGGCCGTGCCCACTCCCGAGCCCGGTGAGTACGTCGTCTTCGTATCCCACCTCCGTCGGGGTTTAGGCTTCTCGACGGACCCCTTCGTGAGAGGGCTCATGTTCTACTACGGGCTGGATTTTCACGACTTGCTCCGGAGTCCATCCTCCATATCTCCGCATTCATTATTGTCTGCGAAGCCTTCCTCCGCGTCACCCCCACTTTGGCCTGTGGCTAAAGACCTTCAATGTGGAGCCGAAGATGATCGGGGCGTCAAGCGGAGTCGTGCAGGCGGCCAGAAGCAGGAGGGCCGATGCCCCGTGGCCCGAGGGCTCCTTCCAAGAAGAGCTCGGCTTGTGGCAGCAGGAGTGGTTCTATATCACCACTCTGAAGGGCAGCAAGCAAAAGCCGCCGCCTTCATTCCGCCCGGGACCTCCGCGCCGATTGATGTCGTGGGTCAACCAAGGGCTCAATTGGGGGCCGTCCGAAGACGTGCCTTTATTGCAGGGCCGAATTCGAGACCTCCAAGCGAGGGAGATCAATCTGGTTGTGGTGATTGTAGGATCGGAAGTATGTCTAGAGGGGGGGTGATTAGACTACTTGACAACTTAAAAATTTTGCCTTTTGATTGGAGTAGTTTCTTAGCAAGTTCACAATGATAACCAAGTCAAGTATCACCCTACACATGCAATTCTAGAGTTATGGCAGCGGAAAGTAAATTGCGTATAGTAAATGAGAGGAGGAGAAGAGCAAAGCATAATGGAACACGGAGATTTTTCTCGTGGTTCCGATAGGTGGTGCTATCGTCAATCCACGTTGATGGAGACTTCAACCCACGGAGGGTAGCGGCTGCTTTGAGTCCACGGAGGCTCCACCCACGAAGGGTCCACGAAGAAGCAACCTTGTCTATGCCATCATGGCTTACGCCCACGGAGGACTAGCCTTACTGGGGTAGATCTTCACGAAGTAGGCGATCTCCTTGCCCTTACAAACTTCTTGGTTCAACTCCACATCATGACGGAGGCTCCCAAGCGACACCTAACCAATCTAGGAGGCACCACCCTCCAAAAGGTAATAGATGGGGTTGGTGATGATGAACTCCTTGCTCTTGTGCTTCAAATGATAATCTCCCCAACACTCAACTCTCCTCACTGATTTGGCTGTGGTGGAGGAAGGATTGAGTGGAAAGCAACTTGGAAAGACTAGAAATCAAGTGTCATATGGTGGGAGTGGAGCAACTTGATCTCAACACAAGGGTAGGTAGTTTTCTTCTCGAAATGTAAGGTAGGAGTGGTAGTTCTTTCGATGGCTCTCTCCACGAATGAAGAGGAGGTGGAGGGTATTTATAGCCTCCACACAAAATCCAACCGTTACACACATTTGAGCAATCTCGGTCGGACCGAAGTTGACAACTCGGTCGGACCGAAAGTTCAAATCTTGTGAGCGTTGGGATTTTCAGTGGGACCGAAAATACAATCTCGGTTAGACCGATTCTTCCAAAGTCTAGGGTTTGCCAATCTCGGTGGGACCGACTTTCTCATCTCGGTGACACCGATTTGAGTCTGAAGGTTCTGAAGCTTGGCAACACCAATTTCGAATGACCGAGTTTGGAATCGGAAAATCCGAGATTCTTAGGGTTTGGCTATATGGTGAGGTGGTTCATCTCGGTGTGGTGAGTTTGGAATCGGTGGGACCGAGATTACTTATGAGTTTATGTTGGAATGAAAGATTGCTGATTGTTGAGAGATAAATCACTAAGCACCTTAGAGCAACAGATCATCATCATAACCTCACCCCTTTTAATAGTATTGGCTTTCCTATGGACTCAATGTGATCTTGGATCACTAAACCAAAAATGGAGTCTTGAGCTTTTGCCAATGTTTTCCTTAGCATTTTGAGGGTCCACATCATCGGTCATTGCCATACCCATATCTTGAACTTTCGAAATATTCTCAAGAAATGATTAGTTCAATGATATATATGTTGTTATTAATTACCAAAACCACACAGGGATTAGTTGCACTTTCAATCTCCCCTTTTGGTAATTGATGACAACATATAGATCAAAGCTTCGACAAATGATATAATCAATGAATAACATAAATCGCTTTGAGAAGTATGTGATAAGCAAGAGCTCCCCTAAATTTGTGCATTATTTAAGATTTGCGTTTGAATGCAAATGCACAATCGATTAGGATCATGGGTTACTCTTCCATGTCACATACATCTTGGTGGAGCGCACAAAATGATAAGAATGAATAGCATGCACCCAATCACCAAGACATGAGTAAATGATCATACAAGTTATGAATGGAATATGATAAACATCAAGCACACATTAAGCATAGTATGATCAAGCACTCATCAAGATAGAAACAAGCGTAGTATCAAGCACGAAGTATCTCAAAGAATTCAAAAGTATCTCAAAGAACTCAAAAGTATCTCAAGGAAAACCATAAGCGAAAAGAGCAAAAAGCGAGCACTCTCTCTCTCGAAGCCCTATGATCTATACAATTTCTCCCCTTTGGCAACAAGTTACCAAAAGTTCGAAGCGGTATAGAGCTAATCGTCACTCGGGACTCTGTTGGCGGCTCTGTCTGCGTCGATGGAGTGGAGATAGCTGCATCTGCAACTTCTGCTGAAGTCTGTGGAGCTGGAGGAGTGGAAGCTGGGCTGGTCTTTGGGCCGATGGAGCTGTAGGAGGTCTTGATGTAGTATACAGGATCGACCTTTGGAATAGCAGCTGATCTGGGCTTTGTGGGCCTTTGGGCGGGCTGCTCGTAGTCATCTGGACCATGTCACCTTCCATCTCCTTCATGAGTTCTGCCTTCTCCTCTTAGCTTCCTCTATATCGCATCAAGCTTGTTGACGGTGACTGCACTTGATCGACAGCGTCGAGCATGGAACTTATCCTCAACGATCCTCTCAAGGCTCTCCGAGATTGCACTATCTGGCGGCGTAGCTCAATTCTCCGAGTGGCTTCAAGAAGTTGTTCGCAGCGCTCTTGGGCTTTTCTTGCTGCTTCCTTCTCGGCTTTAGCTTGTTTGGCAACTTCGGACTTAGCATGTCCTTCTACAGATGTGGGAGCATTCTCGGTCATCACAACCTCGTTGTCCTCATGTTAGAGCTGCGGTGGCAAGTGGGGTCTATCCAACGGTAGGTGTCCGTGCCAAACTTGGCATTGATAAGCATCTGAATATGCGGAGCAAACCCACACGACCTCTTACGGTGTTCTTTGTCCTCTTGATAGTCTCAACTATCGGTCCATCACCTTAAAAGGTGTCTTCGATCTAGAATGTGCAGCATGTTGATAGAGTACCCTCTTATCATGCGGTGGTCCCCTGACTTAGGCATCAAAGTATGCCTCAGAATGGTGTTGGTGGTTGGGAGACCTGCCTGAAGATAGTAGACTGATCCAAGCTTCCAGATCTCTACATCCTTCTCATCTACCTCATTATACATGTTCTTCATTGACTCGTGATTCTTCTTCGGAATGCCATACACATCAATATCATCTTCCCTTGAAACAGGTGCGTTCAGCAATGCTCTCCATTCTTCAACTGTAGAATGGAATCTACGCCTATCATCATCCATACAATCCTGCCATCTGGATAGAAGTGTGCGGTGGCATAGAACTGCATGATCATCTCATCGTTCCAGGCAGTCAATTTCTGACCAACGAACTCTGCAATCCCACAAGCAATGAAGCTTTCATGCACATGTGGGAAGTAGTCTCTGTGCTCTTCACTATCGATGTATTCCCAGTCAACGTATCTGGTGTCAGCAACAATTGGCTTCTTGTCCATGAGCACTGTCTCATAAAAGTCTTGTTGCTCTCTAGTGTGGAATCTTGGGTCAACTGCTGTTCTTCTCCTGCTGGCATATGGATCTGTTTGCCTCCATAGCCTGAGACCTTTGTCCTTTCTCTCCTTCATATTTTCAGCTCGAGGATGAGCTTCATTATGAAGCAGCAATTTTATGCGAGCTTGAGCAAAACATGAGCCTCATCATCGATTCTGCGGTGGCACATTGTCCTTCTTCTTTTTCAAGCGGTATGTTCCTCACAGTCTTCTTGGGCTTGGCAGCTGGTTTGGCTTGGGCTGCCTTTCTTTGGAGCTGAAGGCTTAGCTTTAGGAGGTGCTCCTGCCTCGATGGCATCACCCATCAACTTCATACGAGGAGGCTGAGGTGCTTCCTCATCGAGAATCATCATCATCATCATGATCTCTTCATGAACTTTTCTCTTCCTCTTGGAAGTCTTCTTGATCTTCTTTGGAGGTTTCTTCCATCTTTGAGCTTACGTGCAACAGAGGATTTCTTCACCTTGCTTGTGCCTTTCTTTGGTGTTGCCCTTGATATCCCTTGGAAACCACTTGCCTTTTAGGCTTTGAGGTTATTTCCTCATCGCAATGAAGTCTGAATCTTCCTCATCTGAATTTCTCTTCCTCCACAGCCACAGTAGCAGTTGCAGGCAGATCCACTTGGAGTGCTTCTCTCTCCATCATCTGAAAAGCTGCTTGCCTCTGGACTTGTAGCTGCCTCTGGAATCTCAACTGGCATCTCAGACCTGTTCTGACTGTCACTTCCTTCAGACATGTCTGACAACCCAATGCGGTGGAGCTTCACTCTGGGCAGCGGTGCGGTGCGAAAGTCCGTTGACGGCGATGGAGACCATGGCGGCGGCTGAGCGACGGCGGAGAGCGATCCGGAGACCAAGGCGGCGGCAGCTAAGGGTTTGAGGCGAAGCGTTTGAAGAAGTAATCAACGCGCTCGTCCTCGAGTATATACCCCGCCGGTGTCGGTGGGACCGAGATGGTTAGCGTGGTGCGATTACACACTTGATCACGCCGAAATTTGAAACTTCGGTTTCACCGAGGTGAAAACCTAGATCAATCAAGTGATTTGGTCTGTCGATTTGAGTATATCGGTTTGACCGAAAGTACTTAGAAGGTTTTGGAAGTTTAGGCTTTTGACGGATCGGTTGCTCGAGTGCTCCTCACTCGGTGCGTCGAAAAAGTCTTGTTCAAAGTTTGTGATATAAGCATGAATAGAGCTTGAGACAAGAAAGCATAGATAGCTAGGGGAGGAACTTAGGCATTCTTGTCCATCCATTTGGTCAAAAAGAAAAATATCCAAAAAGACCAAAGCAACAAATGGATGTCCTCGAATGGATAAAATCATGCATCCAACATGCTCACACAATAAGATAGCAAATGAAATATGTGTCAAACATGCACAAACAAAACACTAACAGCTAGCACACAATTTGGCGATGACTAGGTCATCTATATATGAGTATATTGACTTAGGAGTCAAATGAGAACATTTGATCATAGGTCATACTCATCGTTTAAGCACAAGTGGGGTTACCACTTTTCCATAAAGCATTAATGTGTTCACATCATTAGAAGATGCTTTAGCTCATTTCTTTAGAGTAAAGCTCCCCCTTGATGTGAGAACCCCTTTTAAAGGGTCAAACTAACCTTGGGTTGTCGTTGAAGACTTCATGTAGATGTTGAAGATGTAGATGCTCAATGTTGATGAAGATCATCAAGAGTTGGGAGCAATCCTTTGGATTCGGGCACTTTCAATACCTACATGGGTTAGTCCCACAAGGAACAAACAAGAATATCCATGGACATAGATTGAAGTTCACAATGAATGATGTCCATGAAAGCAATGATTACCTTGTCCCTTGACTTACCAACATGAGGGTTTGTGACTCCATGAACTAGTGCAAGATGTGGAAGTTGATTGCACAAGTTCTTGCCAAAATGAATATGAGTGAAGTATATTGGCGGAGTCACCCTCAAGAACTCTCTAGTTCTTCTTCTTCGGGATCCACATCATCTTGATGGGAATCCTTGGGGTAGTAGTTGAGCTTGTTGAAGTAGAACTTGAGGTTGCCTTGGGAACCCACTTGACCATGGCCTTGGGTGCTTCAATGAATGCATCAATCTCCTCTTGAAGCTTGTCCTTGCCTTTTAGCTTGTGGTCTTGTGGTGGAAGGTCATCTTGAGCTTGTTCCTCATTGGAAGAAGTAGAATCATACTTCTTCTCTTGAGAGACAAACTTTGGAGTGGGATATGGACCTTCTTCCCATTCAACACCCTCGGCGTTGAACTTTCGCTCAAAACCAATTCCTTGATTCTTCGGTGTCTTCCTTGTTTTGCGTACAATTTCCTCAAAGCTCTTGCTTCGGCAAGACTCTTGTAGACACCTTTCTCTATAATCCCTTTCAATAGACTATTTTCTTGCTCAAGTGAAACTTGGCTTGAAACATTGTTAGTGGAATCAAGAGAATTACTAGAAGTAACAACATTTGATTTAACATGATTATTGTTACTACTAGATGAAGAATTTTCTTATGCTTGTCATGCTTAGTTTTGATAGGTGGCAAGAAATTAGACAAGAGAAGTCGTTTGGCAAGATATGAAGAACTCTTCTTTGAAGATCGTCATTGATAGCTTTTAGAAACTCATGTTCTTGCTCTAGATTGAGCTTCTCGAGCGTAGCTTCTCATGAGATCTTAGGAGCTCTCTATGATCTTCTTGAGTTGTTTCATGAGCTAACTTAAGAGTGTTTAGTTCTTTAGTTAGGCGCTCAATCTCCTTCATAGCATTGTCATTCGACTCATCTCGACTATAAAGACTACTAGCATGTTCATCATTACTAAGCTCACTAGATTTATCATGTAAAAGCTCATCTTCACCAAGCAAGTCATCCTCATCACTATCAAAGTCAATAAACTCAGGATGTGATACCTTGGGGCCTTTTGCCATGAAGCATCTTCCAATTCCCTCATTTGGTGAATCAAATATGTCATAGGAGTTGGAGTTGGAGGATCTGAGAGCAAGACCGCAACACCTTCATCTTGATTGTATTCGGAGTTGGAGTGATAGCTTCTTCGGAGTGATTGCCGAGTCGGGCGGAAACCCATTCACCAACATGAGCTTGATGTTTTCTTCTTGTGTAGCTCCTTGATGACTTGTCCTTCCTTTCCGAATCCTTGCTTCTCCGAGAGGATCTTCGTTCATAACGATCATCTCTACTCCTTCTTTCTTTTCGAGGCGACTCTTCTCTTGAGCTTCTTCTTCTTGGAGATTCTTCTCTTCTCTTGTGGGGAGTCGAACACTCATTTGAGTAGTGTCGGGTCTTCCACAATTATAGCAGTTTCGATCACGACTAGAAGATCTCTTTTCATCATATGATCTAGACTTTGAGCTTCTTTCCTTGCTTCTACTCTTGTAGAATTTGTTGAAGTTCTTCACCATTAGGCTTATCTCTTCATTGGAAACTAGCTTGTCACTTGAGGATGTGGGAGCTTCAACTACAGCTTTGTAAGCACCACTTGACTTGTTGTGAAGCTCTTCCTTATCTTTAAGTGTCATCTCATGAGCAACAATCCTTCCAATGACTTCGGTAGGCTTGAGATCTTTGTAGTTTGGCATCATTTGAATCAAAGTGCACACGGTGTCATACTTTCCATCAAAGCTCGAGAATCTTCTTGATGATGAATCGGTCGGTCATTTCTTCGCTTCCTAAGCCTGCCATCTCATTGGTGATGAGAGCAAGCCTAGAGTACATTTCAGCGACTCCTTCACCTTCCTTCATCTTGAATTTGTCAAGTGACCTTGAAGAACATCTAGCTTTGATTCCTTCACGGACTCGGTACCTTCGTGCATTTCGACCAAAGTATCCCAAATCTCTTTTGCATTCTCAAGGCGGCTGATCTTGTTGAACTCCTCGGGACACAAAGCATTGAAGAGAATGTCACAAGCTTGAGCATTGTTACGTAACATCCGCAACTCATCTGCGGTAGCCCGCGATCCGGAACTTTTCCTTCTTGAAGAACTCACCTTGCAAGCCAACACAAATAATACCCCATGCGGCGGGGTTATGTCCAAGAATATGCATTTTCATTTTATGCTTCCAACTAGCAAAGTTTGAACCATCAAAGTAAGGACCTCTCGAAAATTACCCTCACTAGGCGCCATACTCTCCTAGGTTGTGAAACCAAGCTTATGGAGTCAATGCAATGAAACCAATCCAATGGAGACCAAAGCTCGATACCACTTGTAGGATCGGAAGTATGTCTAGAGGGGGTGATTAGACTACTTGACAACTTAAAAATTTTGCCTTTTGATTGGAGTAGTTTCTTAGCAAGTTCACAATGATAACCAAGTCAAGTATCACCCTACACATGCAATTCTAGAGTTATGGCAGCGGAAAGTAAATTGCGTATAGTAAATGAGAGGAGGAGAAGAGCAAACGCATAATGGAACACGGAGATTTTTCTCGTGGTTCCGATAGGTGGTGCTATCGTCAATCACGTTGATGGAGACTTCAACCCACGGAGGGTAACGGCTTGAGTCCACGGAGGCTCCACCCACGAAGGGTCCACGAAGAAGCAACCTTGTCTATGCCATCATGGCTTACGCCCACGGAGGACTAGCCTTACTCGGGGTAGATCTTCACAGTAAGCGATCTCCTTGCCCTTACAAACTTCTTGGTTCAACTCCACATCATGGCGGAGGCTCCCAAGCGACACCTAACCAATCTAGGAGGCACCACCCTCCAAAAGGTAATAGATGGGGTTGGTGATGATGAACTCCTTGCTCTTGTGCTTCAAATGATAATCTCCCCAACACTCAACTCTCCTCACTGATTTGGCTGTGGTGGAGGAAGGATTGAGTGGAAAGCAACTTGGAAAGACTAGAAATCAAGTGTCATATGGTGGGAGTGGAGCAACTTGATCTCAACACAAGGGTAGGTAGTTTTCTTCTCGAAATGTAAGGTAGGAGTGGTAGTTCTTTCGATGGCTCTCTCCACGAATGAAGAGGAGGTGGAGGGTATTTATAGCCTCCACACAAAATCCAACCGTTACACACATTTGAGCAATCTCGGTCGGACCGAAGTTGACAACTCGGTCGGGACCGAAAGTTCAAATCTTGTGAGCGTTGGGATTTTCAGTGGGACCGAAAATACAATCTCGGTTAGACCGATTCTTCCAAAGTCTAGGGTTTGCCAATCTCGGTGGGACCGACTTTCTCATCTCGGTGACACCGATTTGAGTCTGAAGGATTCTGAAGCTTGGCAACACCAATTTCGAATGACCGAGTTTGGAATCGGAAAATCCGAGATTCTTAGGGTTTGGCTATATGGGTGAGGTGGTTCATCTCGGTGTGGTGAGTTTGGAATCGGTGGGACCGAGATTACTTATGAGTTTATGTTGGAATGAAAGATTGCTGATTGTTAGAGATAAATCACTAAGCACCTTAGAGCAACCAGATCATCATCATAACCTCACCCCTTTTAATAGTATTGGCTTTCCTATGGACTCAATGTGATCTTGGATCACTAAACCAAAAATGGAGTCTTGAGCTTTTGCCAATGTTTTCCTTAGCATTTTGAGGGTCCACATCATCAGTCATTGCCATACCCATATCCTTGAACTTTCGAAATATTCTCAAGAAATGATTAGTTCAATGATATATATGTTGTTATTAATTACCAAAACCACGGGGATTAGTTGCACTTTCAGTGATGCAGTCATGCTAATCGAGCGTCTTACGCCTGCAAGCGCCGTCCTCTCCGGTTATGGGAGTTAAATCCGGAGGACCACGAATTCTCCAACACTTCATGGGTATGGCGCCTGTGGAGATATACAAGTTGTTCTTGGACCGCAGCGTCGTGTCGAAATTGACCGAGGCCGAGCCTAAGCTGTCGCCGGATACACGAGTAAGTGGCTCGAGTCCGGACGTTCTGTTTGTTTGCTTTTCTGAAATTCGCCTTCTAACCCATTATTCTTCATCAGGAGTGGGTAGCGCGATCGAAGCTGATAAGGTGTCCGGCCCCCCTCCCAAAGACCGCACCGAAGCCCGTGCTGGTCAGAATGTTGGAGGTCGCGCCCGTAGAAGGGGGCGATGGGGAAAATAGAGGAGCTATCACCTCGCCCAAGGGGGCGCCTGAAGAGGGGGGATCGAAAATCCCTCCTTCCAGGGGGAGAAGAGGACCGCCTCCGAAGACCCGGAGGCCAAAGCCCCTAAGCGGGGGAAGAAATCTTTACCGGAGGGTCCTGCGTCCGGGGAGAGCCCGGACGTACAATCGTCTCTAAAGGGTCAGCCCTCCAGCGAGCCGTGAGTAGGAAAAGGGGGGTTCATTAAGAAGAAAATACCCCTACTTGTGCTTCTATGGATAACTGAAGTTTTTACCTTACAGCTCGGATCTGCCGCCTTCTCAGATGAGTTCGTCTTCGGGGGATCTTCGTCCGGAGATGATGGAGAGCGAAACGCCTCCGTCTGCTGCACCGTCGGACAGGGCAGACGAGCCTGAAGTATCATCCCGGGCGGTATCCCAGAGTCCGGTAGGGCCGGAGAGTTTGGCGCCAACTAGTATCCGGCCGGGGGAGCTGAAGGATCTGCTTGAGAGGGCGTCCATTTCAGAAGATCACCGTGCTTTGATGAGTATGGTGATTGGAAGGATTTCGTCTGCCGAAAGCGGATTGCATAGTGCCGTCGGGGAGTTCTTTGGCGGGATTTGAGGTCGCAAAAACGGCGCACCTTTTGTGATCGGCACATAGAAGTCGCATACTGTATAGATAGTAGCCCCTGAGACTCGGTAGGTTGTCGAAAGCGGCAGCATGCCAAGGATCAAAATCGTAGGTAATGAATGTCGCCATTCCTATGCAGGTGGCGGATAGTCCGGGGGCTAGCGGACTAGTGGAGTTGTCGAGTTAATCGGCAACTCGATGTGGCGGATCACGGACATCGCGCTTGTCAACGGCGACAGCGAGTCGCAAGGTAAATGAATTCTCATGATCACTTATTTAAGGAGTCAAAGCCGCTTTTGACAATATATATCTTTGTGATCTGACGGTGCTGTTGCTTGTGGAGAGCCTTCGGGCCGAGCTTGCTCAAGCTAAGGAGCAGGCCGAAGGAGTGATCTGACTGCCTCGAGGCGCCGAGGAGTTGAAAGCGAAAAGGCTGCTTTGCCTAAGTAGGGAAAAGATGGCGAATTGGCCGTGAAATTGAAGCATGCTGCCGACCGCAATGAGGCTCTTGAAAAAGCGCCTATCGGGCGGGAAGACACTGGGAAGGCCACCGCCGAGGCCAAGGATGCCCGTTACGCAATCACGGGCTATGAAGGAGGAGTTGCGCCGGGCCGAGATATTGTGGCTGGCATGCCTTTTTGCTGCGTCGCGGTTTACGGATCAAAGTATGCCCAACTTGGCCAGCTGTGGGGTCCGGAGGATCCATATATGGACTTTGCGGCAAGTGCGGTGATGCCGTTAATGCACCGGAGCGGAAGGATCACAAGATGGAAGAGCTGTTTTGGTCTCAATTCGATAGTCCGGATCGTTCACTTCCGTTGTGGATCGGTTGGCGAATGGGCTGAGCTGAACAGGTTGTCCGGACTTGCCATGGCCGATATCGTGGCTCATATGCGGCGAGAGAGGCCCAAGGCGACGAGCTATTTCGGCTTATTGCAGCAATTTCTTGGAAGCGGTGCCGCATATCAAGGAGATGAAGCGGTCGGCCTGCATAGAAGGTGCGCGGATGGCCCTTGCCGGTGTGAAGACACATTGGGCGAGATGGATGCCCTTGCTATTGCAGCCCAGGGGTTGGACGAAAGCGGTTACCAGCCGAGCACTATTTTGGGGAAGTTATGCGTGGCGCTCATGTAATAGAGTCGCGATGCTCGAAAAATGTCACGTTCAAATGAGCGTTTTATCTTGTAAAACAATGATTATGTTGTAACCGCTTTTTATACTTATGCGTTCCAAGTATTAAAATATCTCTGTCTGGCCGTTTATGTATACGTTTGTATAACACGAAAGATTGCAGTCTTGACTTATTTACGCACAAGGTGCGGGGTGTTCATAAAAAATAGCGTTTTCACACTTAATCCGGCGTCACGGTCTGTTGAGGAGGTGGTAGCGTAACAAGCGAGGCAATCCGGACTATGATGCTTTATCACTTTCACTTAGCCATTGGAGTTCGAGGTGGGCCTACGATATAGCCCACAGAGGGCACCGCGCTTCTCGGTTCGGGCGCGTGTGTGCGACGAAACAGATCCTTCGTTAAAGCGAAATTCTAAACATTCCGGTAGTCGATCGAGTGGTTGACCCGTCTCTCATTTGTATCATGACGATCGGTTTTGGCTTTCTCTCTTGAGGTGCTCGCCCGGCGGCTGGGGCACTGTCGCGATAGTTCTCCGGTGCGCGTTAGCGATTATCGGAGCGTAAGGCAGCAAAACACGGAGCGGGCAAACCCAACATTTGACCAAAGACATGATTTGTAGCTGATGCATATAAGGCCTAACTTCGAGGCGCGAACACTCCCTAAGGTGTTCGGTCTTTGTAATAATGGGAGAACAATGCCCTAAGCCCTAGTGTCGAGTGCGGGCATGGTCCTCTCGACGCGCCGATGCCAAAGCGTCATGCTCCGCTTTGGTTATAATGAGAAACCAAGGGATTATAACAACAAGAGAGCGATAAAAAAGGTTTAAGCGGTCTTAATCGAAAAGAATCCTCGCGATGGGTCCCTCTGCGTCTGCGCTGTGTCTCCGTTGTGCCGTTATCACGGGCGGGTGTGCACGTTGTTCATCTGTAAAAGAGAGGAACTTAGTTTGAAAGGAACTCGTGCAAAAAATATATCTGAAGGAAGAAATATAAATAAGTAAAGCGGATGCATGTGAGCTCATTGTTGCTTGTCTTGCGCAGCCCTTGTGAAGGGATGTGCGGCTAGGTTGCCCCTAGCTTATTTATGCCGGACTCGTCTGACCGTGTCCAGGGTCTTTAAATGACCCTCACACTGAAATGATGCCACGTGGACCGGGCATCTTAAGTGTAAGAGACGCGTAATGTGGTATGGCGTTGAAGCGGACAAAAGCTTCTCGTCCCAAGAGTGCTTGATAGCTACTTTTAAATGGGACGATATGAAAGATTAGTTTTTTGCGTCGAAAGTTGTTCGGTGATCCGAACACAACTTCTAGTAATAGGGAGCCTGTGCACTTGGCGCAAGGGCCTGGCGTTACTCCTTTAAAGGAAGTGCGGCTGTGTCGAATTTTAGTAAGGTCTATCCCCAATTTGCGGATTGTGTTTGGATACAGCAGGTTTAAGTCACTGCCTCCGTCCATCAGGACTTGTGTAAGTTGCAGTCCGTCGATTATAGGATCCAATATCAGGGCAGTCCATCCTGCATTTCGAACACTTCTGGAATAATCCAGGTGGTCGAAAGTGATTGGTTTTGATGTCCAATCTCTATTTTCCGCTGGGTTGGACCGTGCGAGACCTATTTTAACGGGTGCTGCACTGTCTTTCCGTATTATCACATGAAGTGAATTTACTGCTTTGACCTCTTGTGGGAAATTCTTTTGTTTTCCGGTGCTCTGCTGGTGGGGTTTATCATCTTCGCTTGATGCGTCGAGCCCCTTGTGTTCGGCGTTTAGTCGGCGGACTGTTTGAAAACCCAACAATCTCGGTGGGTGTGGTTTGCGGGCCTTCCGAAGTCTTGTGGATTTGACATATCCGACCCAAAATCTTGTTTAAGTTGGATAGCTCATCGCTGTTATCCTTAAGAGGCGGTGTTTTGTTGTTTGGCATGAGCTTTTGAATCCGGCATTGATGCCGTGCTCTTTGGGCTTTTCTCTTTATTCGGCGCTGCTCTTTTCTGCGCCGTGATTTTCCAGTTCCATCTCGATCTCGGATGTACTTGGGTCGCTGGTGCTGCATCTTGCTAACCAGCTATCTTCCCCCGCGCAAAAGCGGGTCATTAGGCTTGTTAGGGCGGATTGTCCTCGGCTTCTCTTGGCCGAGGTGTCTGGTGAGCCATTCGTCTCGGACGTTGTGTTTAAAAGCTGCTAAGGCATCGGCGTCCGGACAGTCGACTATTTGGTTCTTTTTAGTAAGGAACCTGTTCCAGAATTTGCGCGCTGACTCTCCGGGCTGTTGAGTTATATGACTTAGATCGTCTGCATCCGGAGGGCGGACATAAGTTCCTTGAAAATTTGCTCTAGCGTCCTCGAGCTCTTCCCAACTTCCAACAGTGTTTTACGGGAGGCTTTTGAGCCAATGACGGGCTGGCCCTTTGAGCTTGAGGGTAGGTATTTTATGGCGTGGAGATCATCTCCTCTATCCATGTGTATGTGTAGTATATAATCTTCTATCCAGACTCGAGTGCATTGTTCCGTCGTAGGCCTCTATGTTTATGGGTTTAAACCCTGCTGGGAATTCGTGATCCAGCACCTCGTTGGTGAAACATAGTGGGTGTGTGGCGCCCCTGTATTTGGGTGCACCGATGTCTTCGGACACTTGGCGTGTTGCATTGCTTCCTGGGGCCCTCTTTTTTGGCCCGTAAATGGACCTGGCTGGGCCATCTGTCTTTCCAGGGTCATTAGTCGGCTTATGTGTGGTGCCACTTTCAGATTTTGGCCTATCATCTGGCCGTCTATCCGTCCAGGCGGCCTCTTTGTTTTTTGACTGTGGGGGCTCTATGGCCTCCTCATCAATTCTGGCAGTAGCTTGCGCTTCGGGTAGCTTTTTGATTGATGGCCATTGTCGTATTTGTCTGCGGTTTTGAGCACTTTGCTCCACCTCATTCTGAGTGTATCTTCCGCTGTTTTGAGCTTCCGTTTTTCTTTCTTCAAGCTTCTTGCGGTGGCGATGAGTCTTTTCCGAAGGTTTTTGTTTTCCGGCGGTGTGTCCGGCGTGAGGTCATCTGGACTATTGTTTTCGCCGGGCCTGGACTGATTATCTAACTCGTCCTGTTCGGACGGTTGCTTGTCTGCGTGTTCGTCGTCCACTGGTTTGCCCTGCTGTATTGCTGGGTCATTAAGAGCGCTGTGGTTGTCGAGGCGGGACTTAGGGCGGCGTCTGCATCGCCGTTTTGATTGTTTGTCGGCGGGATTATCTTCTGCCGCGCCCCGTTGGTCCTCGTTGTCACTTCCTTTTGGGGTATCCACCACGTATCGTCGTATGACGAGGTGGTCTTCCGTGCCCGTAGGCACCTTTGGTTCTTGTTAAATCTCGGCATTGTCGTCCATGTAAATCGATGTCTTGAGTCATAGTTTAGCATGCGGTTAAATAAATCGGCGATGGCTACAAAGTGGGTGGTGGGTGGGCTTTGAATTTCTTCGTCTCCCGAATCCCAACCGTCCCGCCATAGTCGGCCGGGCCTCTCCGGATAGCGAGAGGTGTTTTTAATTTAGGATGTCGCCAAAGGCGAGTGTTGGAAGATGTCCGTGGCGGTGAATTCCATAACCGGCGCCCGATCAGATTTGATTGGCAGGGGCGCGGGCGGTCCGGAGTCCGGCAGGGAGTCCGGCACCTCGGAGTCACGAGTTTCGCAAGGGACAAGGTTAGTGTTCGGCTCCATCGCCGTAGAAGTTGCAGCCCCCGAGGCGGTGTCCAACCACCAGCCCTCGATCTGGGCGATCGGCTTCGGACTAAAGGCCGGAGCGGATTCTTGTGCGGCCACCAAGGCACTGTTCGGCGGCAGAGCTAGATCATGCCCATCGTAACAGTGCGGCGCGCTTTGCTGTGGCTCGAGTCCGTCGAAGATCAAGTCCCCGCGGATGTCGGTCGTGAAGTTTAGGCTTCCGAATCTGACCAGATGGCCAGGGGCGTAGCTTTCGATCTGATCTAGATGGCCAAGTGAATTAGCCCGCAGTGCGAAGCCGCCGAATACGAAGATCTGCCTGGGGAGAAAAGTCTCACCCTGGACAGCGTTGTTGATTGAAGATGCCATCAAGCCTATCGGTGACGACACAGAGGAACTCTCAATGAAAGCACCAATGTCGGTGTCAAAACCGGCGGATCTCGGGTAGGGGGTCCCGAACTGTGCGTCTAGGCGGATGGTAACAGGAGACAAGGGACACGATGTTTTACCCGAGTTGGGCCCTCTTGATGGAGATAAAACCCTACGTCTGCTTGATTAATATTGATGATATGGGTAGTACAAGAGTGGATCTACCACGAGATCAAGGAGGCTAAACCCTAAAGCTAGCCTATGGTATGATTGTTGTAATGTATGTTGTGTCCTCAGACTAAAGCCCTCCGGTTTATATAGACACCGGAGAAGGCTAGGGTTACAGTCGGTTACAATGGTAGGAGATCTACATATCCGTATCGCCAAGCTTGCCTTCCACGCCAAGGAAAGTCCCATCCGGACACGGGACGGAGTCTTCAATCTTGTATCTTCGTAGTCTTGGAGTCCGGCGGACGATGATAGTCCGGCTGTCCGGACACCCCCTAGTCCAGGACTCCCTCAGCCATTCTCGACGCGGAGCAGTCGCGTGCACCGGGAAGCAGCGCTCTCTCGGCCGTCGCGCCACTTCAAAGCCGGCGCTAGTGAGAGGTCGCCTCCGCTCTGGCCGGGCATTAATGCGGCACTGAGGCTCCAGGTGACGCTGACCGTTTCACGCGGGAAGCGCGCGCTGGCAATGGAGTATATATTTTGAACCGTTTTAGGTGTAGTAGTAATGGTAGTTTGCAAAACTACTCAATTATTGCACTGAGTTTCCTAAGAAATTGTGGTAAAAACGTTACTCCACAGCCCGCTTCCCTTCTCCTTCCTGCTCGTGATTTACGTGGCCATGTTAACGTGGTTGTGTCAAAAAAATGTCACTTTCTGCTTGTGATTTGCGTTATATAATTACAAGCAAGATTCTCGTGCATTGCACGGAACATCAATATGCATTTTTTTACAAAACACCTGTTGTGATTGACCCATGCAGGAGTAATCCCATGTGTAAAATCTAATGATATCTCGAGAATTTTATCGGAAAACTGGTATCTCAAGAATGTCATCGAAAAAATGAAAGATGAGAGATAAGGCGAGGAGGAGTGGAGCGTGGTGGTGACTGGTGGTCGAAATGGGCGGAGGCATGGGGATGGGATTGCGCCGTGCGGCAGCAAGGCCACCATGCATGCTAGATTGTTCCAGAGACTTATTCCTTTTTTAATTGCTGAGCAATGAGGTTGCGGGAGATAATGTTGTGGAGAGAGGTGAGGCTATCTTTTGTAAAATTATCATAGTTTGCTTCCTATCCGTCAGATATAGATCATATGGTCTATATTACAAGATGGCAGGCACACCATCATCGCCAACTCGTTTTTTATAAGGGTATACAGATGATAAGTTTGCTGACTACTAAAGTAAAGTGGAATCTGTCCATGTTATGCAAGTAAATAAAGGTGATTGTTTATCATACGGGTAAGGTTGGATGAAGGGTGGTAGGAACAAATGCTCCGCCTAGAGCATGTGTGTGTGAGATGTAGTCTTAGTGTGTGGTGTGTGTGTGTGTGTGAGAGAGAGAGAGAGAGAGATGGAGTCTTAGTTTGTGTGTGTGAGAGAGAGAGAGATGGAGTCTAAGTGTGTGGGGGGGTGCATGTGTGTGTGTGTGTTTGTGTGTGAGAGAGAGAGAGAGATGGAGTCTTAGTGTGTGTGGGAGGGTGCGTGCGTGCGTGCGTGCGTGCATGTGTGTGTGTGTGTGTGTGTGTGTGTGTGTGTGCGCGCGTGCGTGCGTGCGCGCGCGTGTGTGTGTGTGTCCCGGGGTCCTCTGTGGCGGATGTAATTTAAGTGTGCATGGCTTCATCATAGAGAGGTGATGTGTATGGCAGAGGCCACCAACGATGGGGTGCGAGAGAGAAAATGCCTGTAGGAGGGAAGAGAAGGTGCGTGTGCGTGAGAGGAGTCGACATCGAGAGAACGTGTTTGTTCGAGAGACACCACGGAAGACTACTATATATCGATGGTGCATGTAGGCGGGAATTAAACAAAGGGATGGTCTTATTGGTTTCGGGGATATAGGGGAAGAGTGAGAGGCGCGCGGGGCGGGGGCGTAGCCAGAAGGAGATTGTTAAGTGTGAGTGTGTGTTTTGCCCATCCAGGCGGAAGTTATGTGCACAAAAGAGGAGAACGATTCGATGTGGCATTAGGATTGAGGGTAAATAACTACGTATGGAGACATAGAGACCTTAAACGTGCATGTGTGAGAGGTATACATGTATACATGGGGTGTGTGTGTGTGCGCGCGCGCATGATCGAGATAAAAGAAAGAAGACATAAGTTCTAAGATCAACGACATGGGAGAGACGGATCGGTATGACAATATGCATGCATGTGAGAATGCAAGGAAGAAGGCCCGACAATTGAGCATGTGTTTTTGTCTTTAAGAGATAGTGGCATGGGCTGGAGCATGCATCTATGGCGAGCAAAGGGGTGAGGCATAGCGATTGTGCAAAGAGATCAACCTATAAATGCATATGTATGGATAGACATATATAGTGTGGGTGATAGGAAGCAAGACTCCGTGCGAGAAAGAAATGTTGACGGAGAAACTACAGATAGATACAGAGATGGAGATGCTAGCTAGAGAGAAATCCGTTAGTTTGGGTGTCGGAGATGACCGTCGGGTGGTTCAAAGGGTGAAGTTATATATGTGGTGAGAGGGCACTTAACTGCATGCATGTACAGAGAAACATATGTAGTGTGCGTGATAGGAATCAAGAGTGAGGGCGAGAAAGAAGGTTGATGGAGAAACAGATAAATAGAAAGATAAAGATGCTAGCTAGTGTGCGCTAGAGATAGGAGTCGAGTGGATCAGAAGGCTGGGTTATGTGTGTGGGTGTGAGAGAGATAGAGAGAGGGTGCATGTGAGTCACATACAAACAATTATCAGAGAAATGAGATCCAGAGAGACGGAGTTTTGTGTCTGCGAGAGAGAAAGATATTTCACAATGAGAGTGATAGCTAGAGAGACATATGAGGGAATGCAAGATATCTCTAGGGAGAGAGGGTGTGTTTGAGCGACATACAAGAGAACAATGGAGAAATATGAGACCCTGGGAGACAGAGTTTGTGTTTGTGTGTGAGAAAGAGATATTGAAGAGGAAGAGTCGTAGGTTCTCATATCTAAGGAGCGAAAGGCATCTCTGTATGAGGGGTGTGCGAGTGGCACACATGGGAATAGTTGAGAGAAATGAGACCCCGGGAGACAAAGTTTTGTGTTTGTGTGAGAGAAAGAGATTCCACATGGAGAATCATAGCTAGAGACACATAGCAGGGAGCGAGATATACTTAGAGAGAGAGATAGAGTGATAAAGGTCGATGGAGAGAGTACCGTCAGTGTGTTACGAAGATAAAAGATCATTATCGACATGCAGGTAGCACGAGAGATGCGTGAGAGACGATGAACGTGTATAGGTCCAGAGAGATAGTCCTATATAAGCATGAGTGATAGCTATATGAGACGAATATCTGGATTAAAGGGGATTCAAATATTTAAACTGGAGATCACGACATCGATAATATCATAACGCAAATTGGTGTATCAAACATGCATATTCATTTGAATTTGGGCACACGTGTAATGTTATATAGTTTATCAATATTGGTGATCCATAGATTCTTCAATTACAAACAATGCATGGTTTATATGCAATTAGTGTCTAAACGGGATTACACTTTGCGTGTGTGAAACACATTATACATGTTTGAGAAGTTAAAAAAACCCCGCATGAAACACACATTAATTCGAGACAGTTAGCGAGGAATGCATACATTGGATTTCAACATAAAGTGGTTTCAAATATTTGAAAATCCAAATTGATGGATACAACCTTATGAATCTGAGATCATGCCATTTGTAAACCATATTTATGTATAAATGGTGTTGTGCTTTTGAAAGTATATATGTAAAAAAATGATGTATATAGAATGTAATCCCAATTGAAAATGGATCCCTTGAAAAAAATAGTAGAATACAAGCGGGATTGAATTGAGTTGGCACGATGGCGTGCCTTGTGCAAAATTTGAGCAAGCGGGGAAAGTCGCGATAATCTTGAAACCAAAATCTGCGAAATGGAAATCACTACTGCCTATCCCTGCCGCGCAAAGCCTATCTGCTGGATTTCTATAGGTTTCGATAGGGGTAGGTTTGTAATTTCACCCAAACGTGATGTAACCGCCTCTCACCCGGATTCATACACGGTGGGCGCCAAAACATAGTGTGCCCTCGGCCGAAATCGACTCCCTCCCCGATTCATATTCATACACGGTGGGCGCCAAAAACAAACTCTCGTCGGCAAATATTCGGTGTATGCGAGATTACCGTCCTATCCCCAACCGACTAATGTTTCTGTGATGTAGTAGAAATTTGAAACGGGGGCTAAGTTTGTAAATTTCCTCGCATTTGAGACAAGCGCGCCCTGACTACATGGTTCCCCCCTTCCTCTCTACCTTCCTTTTCCCCATTCGTACTCTGTGGGCGCCAAAACACCCTCTCCACCCCACCCTCCTTCGTCTGCCGCCGTCCGCCACCCCATCCACTGCCGTCCTCCTCCATCATGTCGGAGCTGATACCCCGACGCCGCCGTCCATTACAAGAGATCAACCTCTCTCATCCACGCCTTCGGACCGGGATCCTTGCATCCCGTCCTCTCGCTTCATCCCCGCCGTTGTCCACCTTGCCGGCGCCGCTCCTACGACCGTCTCTTCCACCGCGCCCCGCCGCCACCGTCTACCCTCCTAGATCTACTTCCATGCCGCCGACAGCCATCGCTACCGCAGCACCGTCAAATTCTCACCAGATGCGTACACGGCGCCGCACCAGAGGCGGTACTCTTTCGTATCTGCTCAACTTATTTATCGCAGCAAGAAAATAGATCGCCACTGCTTTACTCTGATTTCTTGTCTTGGTTGCGAAGTTGCCTTTGTCCGGTTTGCACCTTCAGATCCGCCATGGCACGCTCAACACTATACTCCCAATGCTTATGGTTTTCCCCTTTTATATTCCACACTAGTTAAATCACAGTAGACTAAATTTCAAAATTGGGTCAGTCGATTTTTCAGAGCTCGCCGGAGTTCGCCGGTGCGATCCAAGGGGCTCGGGTGGTTGTGGGGCCTCGTCGAATGAAGAAAACTCGCCGCGGGTGGGGGTGGGGGTGGCGGAGGAACACAGGCGATGGGGGCCGGTGGTCCGGCCGGCGGCCCGTGCGGTGTTCTGTATGGGAAGAATCACAGACGAGGAATAAGAAGGGTTAGGAGACGTAGGATCTTCATCCAACCGCTTGAAATGGTCGAGAGACAGCTGGGAGTTGCATTCTTAATGCGCTCTGGTTCATCATGTGTGGGCACTGTGCAACCAACATTTTATTATCCAAAATCTGCTTGCTCTTCTTTACCATGTTCGATAGTGCTGGCCTGTACGTGATCGATAGGCTTTCAATTACTGGCAATACAACACCGTATTTTCAAGCCAGTTCCACTTTCTCGATTTATATATCGTGGTTATGGTGTACCCCTGTTATGTACACCATGATCTGCCTAGTTGCTGTGTGCTCTTGTTATCATGGTTTGGCAATAAACTATCTATACAGTACATTATGAACCTATCATCTGCCGGCTATCCTTACTTCTGGAGCCTTTTTTTGTGTACTTGTGCCAGATTATATAAATGCACGCACGATATTACAGCACACATGAGCTCTCTCATCAGAATCCAGTGATAGCACATAAGTGTTTACAGGGGCGCCCCTATATTAGAATATCATCTGCATTACAAAGATAATCTCACAACTATTTATGTTTTCATGGTTCTCAGATATTATACGCAATTACAGTGAATATCAGAATCCGCGCATCAGAAGAATATTGTGGAACACTGCAATGACTTACAAAATTGGCACCAAGGCATTGAGTGCCATTTTGGAAGCAATGAAACTCGTACGCTCCCCACCTGTTGATTCTTGTTCAGAATATCATTCTAATGACTATTCTAACCTCGAGGAGTCAAAGGCAGATGGCCTGTCCTGTTCACCCATCAAGGTGCCTGTTCTAATTTGGCAAGGTTTTATTGATTGCGCGTATCTTGCATATGTTGTCTTGCATTTCTTCTACTTTGTTGCACCACCATATGCTTAGTTTACTCATCATATAACTCGAGATGCTATGCCCATCCATTATCAATACATATTCCATCTGTCGTCATACCATGTTTTTCCACTAAATGTTGTTCTTGTGCATCAAACATCAAAAAGGAAGAGGGTGATTGCCGAACCTGAAGGAGCACCAGCAAAGTCCTTGAAAAACGTGGTGGTGCCGGAGAAATCAGACAGCGTCCCACTTATATTGGTTGTACAACCAGTGACACAAAGCATAGGACCGACTCCAGCAGACTGTACCCATAATTCACTAGCCACACCACTAGCCCCACCACACAGGACCTACACTCCAGCAAAAGGTATACCAATTTCATTTGCCATAGCACCAGCCATACCACAGAAAAATCCCACTCCAGCAAAAAGTACAGCAAGTCCACCGGCCGAAGACCTATCCCAAGCTGCAGAGACGGCCAATTCTGCGGATTGGAACCCCATTCCATTTATTCCCAGTTTAAAGACAATGCTTTCAATGTTGTTAGGGACTACATGCATATATTCCCATCATGGGAAGATTATAGTGAAGACAAACACCATTTTCACATCTTCTGTCCAACTTACGTGTAAGTGCTATTATTCATGGTTATTATTTTCTGTTTTTCGCTGATCGAACACATCAATGATTTACATTACATTGTTGTAACTAGGTGAGGTCAATCTGGATAGTCATGACGAGCAAAGCTTGCTTGTGCTTTTAAGGAAGCATTGCAGCGATGATCGGTGTTACCGAGGAAATCACACTTTGATGGCAAGTCTATAAACGAATTTCCGGTGAAGTCTCCTGTGCTAAATTTAGAAGACATTGAATGGAAAAACCTTGTTATGCACTGGTCTCATTCCCAGGATGAGGTACTGTCTATGAAATCACATGACAATTTGAACTTCTACTTTTCCACATGTGCCTTACGGATCTTTTTTGCAGGAAATCTGCTCGAAGAAGAATTCTGGTTTGAAAAGAACGACGGGATATCGCAAATATGATGCCCACTGGTTTGCTCTTGTTAGTACCTGTTGTCCTGTATCACTGTACTTGCATACATACATGGTTCATTATGTGACAGCAGTATGCATGATAGCTTGCTTATCAATTGTTCGCTCCAAATTATCTGATCTATATGAATGGTTACATTAGTGTAGAATATATCCAATGCCAATGAATTTTTTTAGCTCTGCATTGTTCTTGTAAGTACATGTTGTCCTTTATCAGTGTACTATATTGACAGGTAGTTGTTCATGTACCATCACTCTGCAGCTTATTTTCCTTTGCCCTCCATTTTCTACACATCAGATCTATATTTACTCTTACCATAAGGTTGGTACTGAAGAAGTTTAGTTGTGCATTGCTCTTGGCTGTGCCTTTTGCCTGTATCGATGCACATACATTTATAGCTACTTGGTTATGTAGCATCACTCTTCGTCGTATCTTAAATATTCTCCATTTTTTCATATATTATCACATCTATATTTACTCTTAACAAAATGTAGAATAAAGGCAATGCTTATGAAGAACATTCTGTGCTAAGCTTCTTGAATTGCCCCCCCCCCCATCAGCATGGACAAGCGCTTTATAGAGCATGTCTTCACCAGTAATGTAAGTTTGTCCTTCTCAAGCCTTCAAACTTTGTTGTGTATATTTGGTTAGGCATGACTGCAACAACTGTTTATTTTTGGTGTTTGCATCAAATTGCATGTTTAAAGTTTATTATGTAGTTCATAAACAAAAGTTTGTCCTTCTCAATTTAAGTTTTTAGTTGTACAACCAAGTTCCTTCTTCATACCATGTAAATTAAACTATCTGAGTAGGTGATCTTCTTTTGCCTTTGCATGTATGCTACATTCTTCATCTGTAATCCGGTGGTGTGGTGAACCTACCTTTGCAACACAATGTCATATTCGCAATGTCTTAACTATGAACAATGTCATATCATTCTACTATTATTTAAACGCCTCTTTATTTGCCAATCTGAAATGGGATAAATTGATGAGACACTAACCATTGATACTTATGAGTTCTTGATCGTAATCCGGTGGTGTCGTGAAGCTGCCAACTCCTTTACAATGTCAATTCCTGCCATGTCTTGACTGAACAATACCATATTGTGTTAATGCAATTTTAAACTATGTCACCTTATTAAATCGAGAAGAAATGTGATGAATTATCAAGCACTAATACTTTTATGTGCAAAACCGGTCATCATGCGCTTGTTTATCTTTGAGTGAGGAAGATATAAGTGTTGAACAAGCTGATCTCATCATCTTGCTCATTGCTTGCTTGCTGCAGCTCCCAATGAGGCTAACTTTTCTTGAACTCTATTGAAGTGATGTCGGTTTTGTATATTATTTTGTCGGCGTGTTTATTTGCCATTGGTGGCGATCTTTGATGCCAGTGTATGTAATATCTTGCTGCTTGTGCTTTATTATCATAGTGGCGAACTTTGATGCCCAGTGGATGTAATATGCCGTAATTTCTTTATTGTATAGTCTAGGTTTTTTCTTATTCACGATGCTGCAGTTATTTTACTATATATATATATCCTGTCTTCGCAGTAAACCGGCCAAACCGTAAAATTACGGTACATAATCGGGCCGTCATGCAATCACGATGTATGATCCGCATCATGGGCCCCGTCAAACTGGCCCACTAGTAGATTCAGGCCTTTAATAGGCCGAGTAACCCCCGGCCCTCTTTTCGCAAGAAAACTCAATGGGCTTTTAGGAGGCTGAGAAGTAGGCTGGGCCTGAAACGTGCCGAATAGCTCACAGGCCGGTGGCAGCCCGAAATGGAACCCGGCCCATGATTGTGTGAATCAATTCATGGGCTTTTAACAGGCCAAACTTGTCTCGGTCCTTGTTTGGCCCAATCAGATATCGGCTGTGAGCAGGCCGGATGCAAACCGGGCCGTAGTTAGGCCCAACTATATGACGGGCTTTTAACAGGCCGAAATTAATATAGGGCCAAAATGTTAAATGTGCCCTTAACATGCCGAAACTAATATCAGGCCAAATTACTAAATGGGCCTTTAGCAAGTGGGCCCAAAAGCATAGCGTCCAATCAACGGGTTGAATCTGATATGGGCCATAATTGAGCCCAAAGCCTCTTAAAGGGCCGGACCTGATCTGGGCCGTGATTTGGCCCAGAAAGTAGGAGGCTTTTAACGGGCCGGATCTTATATGGGCCATTACTAGGCCCAGAACGTGGCAGGCCATTAATGGACCGGATCAATTATGGGCCGGCATTTGGCCCAAAACAGGGCAGCCAGTTAATGGGCCGGCCTACTAGGGTCCTCAAAATCTTGTGGGCCTACAGCTGGGCCGACCCATTAATGTCGGCGAAATCTCGTGGGCCTTTAGCTGGGCCGGCCCATTATGATCCGTAAAATTTTGTGGGCCTTTACAGGGCGGCCCATTATGGCACACAAAAATCTTACGGGCCTTTACAGGCGGCCTATTATGGGCCGCGAAATCTTGTGGGCCTTTAGCTGGGCCAGCCCATTATAGTCCGCAAAATCTCGTGGGCCTTTAATTGGGCCGGCCCTTTATGGGCCGCCAAATCTTGTGGGCCTTTAGTTGGGCCGGCCCATTTAAACTTGATTGGTTGTGCCACGTGTCGATGTATCATAGGCGCCTTCTGTCCAATGAGTGGATGACATATGTCCCAACGATGAGCCGACACGTGTTTCCTCCAGCCAATGATGATTTTACACGTGGAAAATCCCCATTGGTCGGGGCTGTTAACGGGTTATCGGATCCAAAACCCGACCCGATAGCTTAACCGCGTTCCGTTATGGTGTATGCCACGTGTCGGTCACCCTTAACGAAAGCACCTCTATGACGCGCGATTTATCGTCATGGAAGTGGACACTTCCGTGATGATAATTTTGGTAATGTCATCGAACACTTCTACGACAGCATAGGTATGACTATCTTGATTCTGTCATAAATTTGTCATGGATGTACATGCATGACAAAAAACGCGACCTACTGTGACAAACACGTATCATCACGGAAGTGTATTTTTTTGTAGTGAGATGCCCATCAATTGATGTCAACATCAGGAGTAGGGATTGCCATGCAACGGATGCACTAGAGCTATAAGTATATGAAAGCTCTACAAAAGAAACTAAGTGGGTGTGCATCCAACTTGCTTGCTCACGAAGACCTAGGGCATTTTGAGGAAGCCCATCATTGGAATATACAAGCCAAGTTCTATAATAAAAAATTCCCACTAGTATATGAAAGTGACAAAATGAGAGACTCTCTATCATGAAGATCTTGGTGCTACTTTGAAGCACAAGTGTGGTAAAAGGATATTAGCATTGTCCCTTCTCTCTTTTTCTGTCATTTTTTTTTTTTTGGGGGGGGGGCTTTCTCTTTTTTTTGGCCTTTCTTTTTTTTCTCTTTTTTTTCTTTTTTTCGTCCGGAGTCTCATCCCGACTTATGGGGGAATCATAGTCTCCATCGTCCTTTCCTCATTTGGGACAATGCTCTAATAATGATGATCATCACACTTTTATTTTTCTTACAACTCAACAATTACAACTCAAAACTTAGAGCAAATTATGACTCTATACGAATGCCTCCGGCGGTGTACCGGGATGGTGCAATGAATCAAGAGTGACATGTATGAAAAATAATGCATGGTGGCTTTGCCACAAATACGATGTCGACTACATGATCATGCAATGGCAATATAACAAAAGTAATGTATGTCATAATAATGATGATGGAAGTTGCATGGCAATATATCTCGGAATGGCTATGGAAATGCCATGATAGGTAGGTATGGTGGCTGTTTTGTGGAAGATATAAGGAGGTTTATGTGTGATAGAGCGTATCGTATCACGGGGTTTGGATGCACCGGCGAAGTTTGCACCAACTCTCAAGGTGAGAAAGGGCAATGCACGGTACCAAAGAGGCTAGCAAAGGTGGAAAGGTGAGAGTGCGTATAATCCATGGACTCAACATTAGTCAAAAGAACTCATATACTTATTGCAAAAATTTATAAGCCATCAAAAATTCAAGTACTACGTGCATGCTCCTAGGGGGATAGATTGGTAGGAAAAGACCATCACTCGTCCCCGACCGCCACTCAGAAGGATGCACAAGCCAGGTACACTTCATGTTTCAAATTTGTTACACAACTTTAACCATACGTGCATGCTATTGGACTTGCAAACTTCAACACAAGTATTTCTCAAATTCACAATTATCAACTGGCACGACTTTGATATTATCACCTCCATATCTCAAAACAATTATCAAGCATCAAACATATCTTAGTATTCAATTCACTCAAAAGAAAGTTTCACATATCTCGAACACTAAGTATATTAACATTAAGCAAATTACCATGCTATTAACGACTCTCAAAATAATCTAAGTGAAGCATGAGAGATCAATAGTTTCTTTAAAACAAATCCACCACCATGATCTAAAAGATATAAGTGAAGCACTAGAGCAAAAATTATCAAGCTCAAAATATATAAGTGAAGCACTATGAGCAAAACTATCAAGCTCAAAAGATATAAGTGAAGCACTATGAGCAAAACTATCAAGCTCAAAAGATATAAGTGAAGCACATAGAGTATTCTAGCAAATTCCAATTCATGTATGGCTCTCTCAAAATATGTGTACAGCAAGGATGACTGTGGTAGAATAACAAGCAAAGGCACAAATAATACAAGACGCTCCAAGCAAAACACATATCATGTGGTGAATAAAAATATAGCTCCAAGTAAATTATTGATGGAAGTGGACGAAAGAGGGGATGCCTTCCGGGGCATCCCCAAGCTTTGACTTTTTGGTGTCCTTGGATTATCTTGGGGGTGCCATGGCATCCCCAATCTTAGGCTCTTGCCACTCCTTGTTCCATAATCCATCAAAAGAATTCACCCAAAACTTGAAAACTTCACAACACAAAACTCAACAGAAATCTCGTGAGCTCCGTTAGAGAAAGAAAACAAAAGACTACTTCAAGGTACTGTAATGAACTCATTCTTTATTTATATTGGTTTTAAACCTACTGTATTCCAACTTCTCTATGGTTTATAAACTATTTTACTAGCCATAGATTCATCAAAATCAGCAAACAACACACGAAAAACAGAATCTGTCAAAAAACAGAACAGTCTGTAGCAATCTGTAACTAACGCAAACTTCTGGAACTCTAAAAATTCTACAAAAATAGGAAGTCCTATACAATTTGTTTATTAAACATCAGCAAAAAGAATCAACGCAAAATCACGTTCCTGTGATTTAACAAAATTATATTCGTGCGTGAAAAGTTTCTGTTTTTCAGCAGAATCAAATCAACTATCATCATAGGTTATCCTATAGGTTCTACTTGGCACAAACACTAATTAAAACATATAACCACATCCAAACAGAAGGTAGATGGATTATTTATTCCTAAGCAGAAGCAAAAAACAAAAAACACAAAATAAAATTGGGTTGCCTCCCAACAAGCGCTATCGTTTAACGCCCCTAACTAGGCATAAAAGCAAGGATAGATCTAGGTATTGCCATCTTTGGTAGGCAATCCATAAGTGACTCTCATGATAGATTCATATGGTAATTTTATTTTCTTTCTAGGGAAGTGTTCCATGCCCTTCTTTAAGGGAAATTGGAATCAAATATTCCCTTCCTTCATATCAATAATTGCACCAATCGTTCTAAGGAAAGGTCTACCAAGAATAATAGGACATGAAGGATTGCAATCTATATCAAGAACGATAAAATCTACGGGCACATAATTCCTATTTGCAACAATAAGAACATCATTAATTTTCCTATAGGCTTTTTAATAGTGGAATCCGCAAGATGCAAGTTTAGAGAGCAATCATCAAAATCACGGAAATCTAGCAAATCGCATAAAGTTTTGGGAATAGTAGAGACACTAGCACCCAAATCACACAAAGCATGAAACTCAAAATCTTTAATTTTAATTTTAATAGTAGGTTCCCACTCATCATTGAGTTTTCTAGGGATAGAAACTTTCAACTCAAGTTTTTCTTCATAAGATTGCATCAAAGCATCAACAATGTGTTCGGTAAAGGCTTTATTTTGACTATAAGCATGAGGAGAATCTAGCACGGATTGCAACAAGGAAATACAACCAATAAAAGAGCAATTTTCATAATTAAATTCCTTGAGATCCAAAATAGTGGGTTTAGCAACATCACGGTTTTTATTTATTTCAATCCCACTATCATCAAATTCATCCTCAAGATCTAGAAACTCCGAATTCTTAGGACGCCTTCTAGGCAAAGGAAGATCATATTCAGATTCATCAAGATTCATATTGCAAAACAAAGATTTAATGGGGGGACACATCAATAACTATTAGATCTTCATCTTGACTTTCATAGGATTGGAAGAACACGCTTTAATAAAGGCATCTTTGGAAGCACGCATCCTAGCGGTTCTTTCCTTGCACTCATCAATGGAATTCTCATGGCTTTGAGAGACTCATTGATATCATGCTTAGGAGGAATAAATCTAAGCTTTAAAGAATCAATTTCAAGAGAAATTCTATCAACGTCCCTAGCCAAATCATCAACTTTAAGCAATTTCTCTTCAAGCAAAGCATTAGAATTCTTTTGTGAATTCATAAACTCTTTAACACTACTCTCAAATTCAGAGGGAATCTTATTAAAATTTCCATAAGAGTTGTTGTAGGAATTTCCATAATTATTAGAAGGATTACTAGGGTAAGGCCTAGGATTGAAATTCCCTCTATAAGCGTTGTTTCCAAAACTATTCTTACCAACAAAATTCACATCCATAGATTCATTATTATTCTCAAGCAAAGTAGATAAAGGCATATCATTGGGATCAGGAGTAGTATTTTTAGGAGCAAACATCTTCATAAGTTCATCCATCTTTTCACTCAAAACATTGATTTCTTCTATAGCATGTACATTTTTACTAGAAGATCTTTCGGTGTGCCATTGAGAATAATTAGCCATAATATTATCAAGCAATTTGGTAGCATCTCCTAACGTAATTTCCATAAAAGTGCCTCCCGCGGCCGAATCTAAAAGATTTCTAGAAGCAAAATTCAATCCGGCATAAAATTTTTGTATGATCATCCATAAATTCAAACCATGAGTAGGGCAATTGCGAAGCATAAATTTCATTCTTTCCCAAGATTGGGCAACATGCTCATGATCAAGTTGTTTAAAATTCATGATGTCATTCCTAAGAGTGATAATCTTAGAGGGAGGAAAATACTTAGAGATAAAAGCATCTTTGCACTTGTTCCAAGAATCAATACTATTTTTAGGCAAAGATGAAAACCAAACTTTAGCACGATCTCTAAGTGAAAATGGAAATAACTTCAATTTGACAATATTGTTATCCGTATCTTTCTTCTTTTGCATATCACACAAATCAACAAAATTGTTTAGATGAGCAGCGGCATCTTCACTAGGAAGGCCGGCGAATTGATCTTTCATAACAAGATTCAGCAAAGCGGTATTGATTTCACAAGACTCGTCATTATTAAGAGGAGCAATCGGAGTACTAAGTAAATAATTATTATTGGTATTCGAGAAATCACACAATTTGGTATTATCTTGCGCCATGGCAACAAGTAATCCAACACACAAGCAAACAGAAAGGCAACGAGAAAAAGGCAAACGGAAAAGAGAGGAGGAGATTGGGAAAGAGAGGGCAAATAAAATGGCAAGGGTGAAGTGGGGGAGAGGAAAACGAGAGGCAAATGGCAAATAATGTAATGCGAGAGATAGGGATTGCGATGGGTACTTGGTATGGTTGAGTTGCTTGCGTGAGCCTCCCCGGCAACGGCGCCAGAAATTCTTCTTGCTACCTCTTGAGCACTGCGTTGGATTTCCCCGAAGAGGAGAGGATGATGCAGTAAAGTAGCGTAAGTATTTCCCTCAGTTTTTGAGAACCAAGGTATCAATCCAGTAGGAGACCACGCACAAGTCCCTCGTACCTACACAAAATGATAGCAACTCGCAACCAATGCTTAGGGGTTATCAATCCCTTCACGGTCACTTACGAGAGTGAGATCTGATAGAGATAATATTTTTGGTATTTTTGATAGATAGATGCAAAGTAAAAAGTAAAAGGCAAAGTAAAAGAAAGCAAGTAAATAAAGTAATGGAGATTGATATGATGAGAATACACCCGGGGGCCATAGGTTTCACTAGTGGCTTCTCCCAGGAGCATAGATCTTCTATGGTGGGTGAACAGATTACTGTTGAGCAATTGACAGAATTGAGCATAGTTATGAGTATATCTAGGCAATGATCATGTATATAGGCATCACGTCCAAAACAAGTAGATCGAAACGATTCTGCATCTACTACTATTACTCCACTCATCGATCGCTATCCAAAGCATGCATCTAGAGTATTAAGTTAAAAACAGAGTAACGCCTTAAGCAAGATGACATGATGTAGAGGATAAATTCATGCAATATGATAAAAACCCATCTTGTTATCCTCGATGGAAACAATACAATCGTGCCTTGTTGCCTATACATCCTTTGGGTAAGGACACCACAAGATTGAACCCAAAGCTAAGCACTTCTCCCATTGCAAGAACTACCAATCTAGTTGGCCAAACCAAAAAGGATAATTCGAAGAGACTTGCAAAGATAACTCAATCATACATAAAAGAATTCAGAGAAGAATCAAATATTGTCCATAGATAATACTGGATCATAAACCCACAATTCATCGGTCTCAACAAACACACCGCAAAAACAAGATTACATCGAAAAGATCTCCACGAGAGAGGGGGAGAACATTGTATTGAGATCCAAAAAGAGAGAAGAAGCCATCTAGCTACTAGCTATGGACCCGAAGGTCTGAAGTAAACTACTCACACTTCATCGAAGGGGCTATGGTGATGATGTAGAAGCCCTCCGTGGTGGATGCCCCCTCTGGCGGAGCTCCGGAACAGGCCCCAAGATGGGATCTCGTGGATACAGAAGGTTGCGGCGGTGGAATTAGGTTTTTGGCTCCTGTTCTGACCGTTCGGGGATATGTAGGTATATATAGGAGGAAGGAGTACGTCGGTGGGCGTCGGGGGCCACGAGGGGGGCGCGCCAGGCGCGCCCCACCTCGTGACCGCCTCTGGCACTTCTTGGAGTAGGGTCCAAGTCTCATGGATCACGTTCGGTTGGAAAATCACTTTCCCGAAGGTTTCATTCCGTTTGGACTCCGTTTGATATTCCGTTTCTTCGAAACACTGAAATAGACAAAAAAACAGCAATTCTGGGCTGGGCCTCCGGTTAATAGGTTAGTCCCAAAAGTAATATAAAAGTGGAAAATAAAGCCCAATATAGTCCAAAACAGTAGATAAAGTAGCATGGAGCAATCAAAAATTATAGATACGTTGGAGACGTATCAGGCGGCGGTCCTGCCCTCTGCTTCGACCCTGATCAACTCTAGCCTTTCCTCGTACTCATGCTCGAGGTTCGAGCAGGCCGCCGCCACCCGACGATCAACCTCTTCTAGGGCTCGGGCTTCCCGTGCGGCAACATCATCCTCCGCCTGCGCCACCAGGCGCTCTCTCGTCTCCAACCGCTCGAGGTCCAGGGTGCGCTCGGTGGCCTCCAGCGTCAGTGCCTCCTCACGTCTCTGGAGCTCCGCCCGGTCGACCGAGGCCCCCTTCATCGGCGCAAGGGCCACCTCACGCAACTCCACCTGCTGCTCCAGGGAGCTACTCCAGGCCTAGAGCTCCCACGCCCGCTCCTTTGCAGCCCTGCGCCGCTGGTCAGCCTTCTGGGCCTCCTCGACGGCCTGGGAGCAGGCCTCCCGAGTAGCCGCCAGCGACGCCTCGGCCTTCTCATTGTCGAGGTCACGCTGGTGGCGCGCAAGGGCAACGGCCACCTTCAGCTTGCGCCTCTCCTCAGCTAGGCGCAGGCCCTCGGCCTCAAGGCACGCGTCCTCGCCGGCAAGCTCTACACCAAGTTGGCTCACTGCGTCAGCCGCCCTCTGGAGAAACCCTTGGCGAAGGGCGCGGCGCTCCCAAGCGTGTTCGAGCACGTCTTCCGCATCGTCCACCGCCCCAGGCGCGCGCGAAGGGCCACGAACCAGCACTCCCCCTCTGGGCAGGGGGCTGGCGGCTGGCGCCCTCGTGATGGTTGGGCGCGCCCCGCCAGAGGCCTGGCCCAGAGCCGGTTCATCCTCCAAGGAAGAACGCGAGACCGACCTCAGCCAGTCGCCGTCCACGACCAAGCGAAGAGCCTGGGGCAGACTTGCTGTGCCCCGGGAGAGCTCGCGAAGGAGGGTCGCGAGGGGCACAGAATCAGGGTGCGTCGCAGGATGGCTCACCTCTCCAACCGGCCTCACCACAAGGGCAGTGCTCGAGCTCGGGGCGCTTGGGGACGGTGGAGAGGGCGAGGCCTGGGGGGATGGCTCCTCGGTCGTCTCCATGAACTCGGCAGGAAGGGCCCTGCAGGGCAATGGTCAGCCGAAGCAACAGGAAGGTAAGAGACTAAGAAAGGAGGAGGCTTACTCATCAATGGCGAAGTACTTCTTGCGCTTCAATAGGCGGCAAGGGTAATCATCACCCAAGGCCTCCTTTCTCTTTCAGAGAGCCTCGAAGTCCACGCGGAAGCGGCCTAGGAGCTCTGTGCAAGGGTCAGCCTGCGACGAGGAAGAAGTGCCAAGGTGACCGGCGTCGGGGGCATCGCCCTAGCGCACGCCGCCAGACGCCACCTCGAGAAGGGTGGCCGGGGCCTCGGGAGCCTCTGCCACGGAAGCCGCGGGCCACGGCTCAACACCTTCGGCCGCCGCAGGGCATGCCTCAGAAGCTGCCACCTCAGGAGTTCCGCGTGGCGTCATCATCCCGACGGCAGCCCCCTCAGCCCCCGGCGGCCCTTGCCTCCCAGCTCCACCACTCGAGGAAGGACCACCGCGGGCAACCGGGAAGGCAACCACCGCAACTGGGTTCTCACGAGGTCCCATGAGGCCTGCTGGGCGCAGCCCCATTCATCGAAGCTGGGCATCTGCTTCACAAAATCAGCCCTGTTTGAGCAAAGGTACAACAAGGCACCCCCTTGCCGGAGGCCGCCAGGGGAAGGATCCCCAGTCAGAATCATGAGAACCTTCCTCAGCACTTCAGGCGCCAGCTCTTCCTTCTGGAGCCTCATGCGGTCTTCACGCCCCCCGAAGGTCCACATCCGGTAGGAATGACGCTGGAGAGGGGCAATGCGGCTCTGGAGGAACTCCTTCACCACCTTGGGTCCCTTCACACCGAGCGCCCTCAAGTTCACAAAGCGATGCCAGACGAAGACAAGCCGGGGGCTCATGAGCGTCTCATGGCCCCAGCCTGAATTGGGGACAGCGGGCAAGGTTGGCTCCAAGAGCAGGGGCTGGGCACTCCGACATCCACGTACAGCCACCGCTCTTGGAACCCAGTCGCAGGCGGAGGAAGGCTGAAATCAATTCCCGAGGCTGCCGTCTCTGGAGCGGCGAGGAAGTTCACGCACCCCGAGCATTGGGTGGGGTCACTGAGGCACAAAGAGAAGAAGTGGCGCAGCAAGGCGACTGAAGGAGGAATGCCCACCATTGCCTCGCAAACAAAAGCGAAAACAGCAAGAAGAGCAATGGATTTGGGACCCAAATGCATCATGTGGATCTGGTAATGGGAAAGTACAGTGTTGAAGAAGTCGGAAAAGGGGGGAACCAGACCCGCCCATAGGGCGTCGGCGAAGTACCGGACCTCGGTGACTATTCTGTCAATAGAGAAGTGAGACGCGGGCCAGACCATCGTCCTCCCGCACTCGTTGAAGATGGTGGCGAGGGCGGAACTGACCTTTTCCAAGGCTTCCAGGTTGAGTATGATCGACTGGTCGACAGCGGGAGCCGTCGACGGCGGCGAGCGGGGCGAGGGCACAGGATTCTTCCCTTTCCCCTTCTTCATTGGCACCATGGAGACAGGAAGGGGGAGGTTCGAGATTGGGTTGGAAGCGGAGGTTGGAGCTCAAGGAGAGGAAGAGCAAGGGAGACACGAGCGGCGAGAAGAGGGATGACTATGTGCAATCGTGGGTCCGCCTAGCTGGGCGCAAAATAAGGAGGCATGGGGAAACAGGGACGCCCGCGTCCAATCAACCGCCACGCGGCGCCCAAGGCCGCAGGCTGTTGGGGCCCGCGGCGCTTTGCACTTGCCCCTTCGCTTCTCTGCTAAGCCAAGTCCAGGCGCGCCTTGGGCCCGGGGGCTACTGTCGGCGTCACGAACGGGGTACCAGACTTGCACTGCGGCCCAGGCGTGACTCGAGGAGCGCCCAAGACGCCCGTCTTCATCAACATATGTTCAAGACCCTCGCGAGGGGCCAAGCCTCGCGGGGCGGACGACAGGAGGCTTCCTCGGGCACAGCCTCGTCGGTGGCTCGCGAGGAGGCGAAGAGATCAAGGCGGGGTACCTCACGAGGTGCCCATGGCGCAAGCCATGACGCCCGAAGCGGTGCGGGCGCCAGGTGGCGCCGACCGCTGCAGAGTCCTTGTTTCCTCTTTGGTGCAAAGGGGGCAAGCGCAGGCAAGAGTATCAAGCAAAGGCAACCGTTTTGGTGCAACAAGACCAAGACCAGCAGAACGGCAGGATGGAGGTCATCGTGGGGCCCAAGCCGGCGTCACCGTCAGAGTCTTTGGTAGGCGAGGACCGACTTTAGTCAGGATAAGTGTACTAGATGTTCCCCTTCAAAATGGCCAATTGTTGGCGCCCTTCCCGCTCAATATTTGGGAAGAGGCTCAGGGCCTCCCTCTATAAATAGAGCTAGCCACCACAGAGTGAGGGAGGAGAGGGGAGAGGCATCTGGAGATCAACAAAAGAGAGAGAGAGAGAAGCGACTGAACTCACCCTAGCAGTTCATCGCATCAGCCAAGAACAGCCCCTCGCGAGGTTGTTCTTCCCTTGTATTATTCATCATCAGCCCCTGAGGCAATCCACCACACCACAAACTAGAGTAGGGTATTACACCACAATGGTGGCCCGAACTAGTATAAACCTCGTGTCCCTTGTGTTGTTCTTCATGTAGTTTAGATCCTTGCGAGGCGACGAGACGCGGGTAGGCAGTAGGTTTGATCTCCGCGTGCACCCGAGAGTTCGAACCTTGAGGGTCTGCCGGAACCCGAAATCCGACAGCTAGATAGCTTCTTATCTCTCTTTGATCTTCAATACAATGTATGCTCGATGTTCTTGGAGTTCTATCCGATGTAATATTCTTTTGCGGTGTATTTGTTGAGATCTGATGAATTGTGGATTTATGATCAGATTATCTATGAATATTATTTGAGTCTTTTCTGAACTTGTTTATGCATGATTAAATATCTTTGTATTTCTCTTTGAATTATCGGTTTGGTTTGGCCAAATAGATTGGTTCTTCTTGCAATGGGAGAGGTGCTTAGTTTTGGGCTTGCAGTGTCCTCAACCAGTGAAAAGGTAGGGGTAGCGAGGCACGTATTGTATTGTTGCCATCAAGGATAAAAAGATGGGATTCATCATATTGCTTGAGTTTATCCCTCTACATCATGTCATCTTACTTAAGGTGTTACTCCGTTCTTATGAACTTAATACTCTAGATGCATGCTGGATAGTGGTAGATGTTTGGAGTAATAGTAGTAGATGCAAAATCGTTTCGGTCAACTTGACACGAACGTGATGCCTATATTCATAATAACTGCCTTGGTTATCATCATAACTTTGCGATTTTCTATCAATTGCTCGACAGTAATTTGTTCACTCACCGTATGTTTTTCTTTCAACGGAGAGGCCTCTAGTGAAACCTATGGCCCCTGGGTCTATTTTCCATCAATCATATATTTTCAGATCTATAAACCAAAAAACCCAAAAATACCTTGCTGCAATTTATTTAGATTTACTTTAGTTTGCCCTTTTATTTATCTTTTATACCTATCTCTATTAGATCTCACTCTTGTTCGGGACCGTGAAGGGATTGACAACCCCTTTTTCGCGTTGAGTGCAAGTGTTTGTTAGTTTGTGCAGGTGCATAGAGTGGAGACTTGCTTGTACCTCCTACTGAATTGATACCTTGGTTCTTAACTGAGGGAAATACTTATCTCTAATTTGCTGCATCACCCTTTCCTCTTCAAGAGAAAAATCAACGCAAACTCAAGAAGTAACATTATACAAGGATGTGTAGTTTTATAAATTGGAGTATTCCATAAATCGCGAATTTATATTTCTGAGAATAATCTCGAGCAAGAGTAGAACAATTTACCATTTATCTCGGTAACAGCTTAAGTGATACCAATGCAAATCTACTATCTACTAATATCTGGCATGTATTTTCGTCTAGAAGTAATATGTGGCGTCGGTTGACTATTTTAAAATTGGTGGAGGAGATTATTGAAGGAAGAGATAGAACAACTAATGAAGATGTTTCTCCACGAAATGTCAAAATTCTGAGGCCGACCCAATACTTTTGCACATTCATTGTTGTCTGTTAGTGTTGGATCTCCCTGTAAAGACAATTTAATTAGCAAATTATCCATCCATTATATAAAGTAGAATGTCTTTATATTGCTCGAGATGATGTGGGTCGATGTCCTCTCAATAGAAAGGATGGTGTGGATTCCTGGGAGACCGAGCAGTGAAATCTATCAATCCTTTCCTTTACATCATTAAAAAAATTAATGCGCTATAGTGTGTAGGAAATTGTCTCGTTAAATAAATCAGTGGATAATGTCTCGGTAGTAGCACACGAATAGCGTAATCTAAAGGTCGATGCTATTATATATAGCGTGCTATTTTTTCCTTGCTTTACACGCTCTAATTAATAGGACTCTTCTTAGGAACTGGTTTAGAGATACTCAAACCCATAGGTATGCTCCCATAGGTATGCTCAAGGATGTCAAACGTGGTTCACGGCTGAATTGGTCCCTATACTAGACTAGGGAAAGCGGGAAGCTCTGTTCCGGAGTTGACTAGTGCCACTATGTGCCGGCCGGACCACATCGAGCGAAGCAGGGCCAGGGGAATCTCAAAATCCTCGCACCACTAAGACTAGCCACGGTGCGAGTATCTTCAGCAGAACATCAAGTTCAATTCAACAAATTTGTTTATGTGGCTACGAGTTAATGAGAAGAGAGAAAGTTTAATTAACTTAGCTAGTTACTCATACTATGAGTAACATCACACATACCAATACAATATAAGTCTATAACCTAATAAATAAATTTTTACATTGGCATCACGCATACCAATACAATATGAGTCTATAAGCTAATATGTTACCAGCTCTTACCAACCAACAAAAAGCAAAAAAAAAAAAAACCAAAAAAGGCAAACATCTAACTTGGCGCATAGATAAGCCATTTGGCATGGCACATTGGCCAAAAACCACAAGACATTACGTCTCTCATCTTTGCGGCTTCTAGAGGAAAATAAAATGAAATGTCAAGAAAGCCAGGACAAATGATGCTAGGACCACTCGGATTACTACCCCCTCGTAGTCACTATGGCTCACATTTTGTAATATATTGACTTGTTGAGTAGCATGAATCAATACCCCTGAACTTTCATTTTCATCCACCAAATCACCACATCAAATCAACCGGTTCAACTGTAATCCAAATCCACCCCACATGCCATCCACAAAACAAAATAGAGGCAAGCAAGGGCGTCAGATCTCATTGTGCATCTTTTTTCCTTGCGCTCGCGCTGCCCCCAGGGGGGCGGCTCGGGCGAACCCTAGCCGCCGCTGCCCCCAACCCACCCCGAACCATCCTTCCCCACCGCCGCCGGAGGAAACCGGCGAGCAAAGCTCATCCGGCGGATGGCGGTGGCGGGCTCGCCCTTCTTCCTGGGGGCGGACTCGGGCTGCGCACGACGGCGACCATGGACGCCAGGCGTGCCGGCGGAGATCGGAAGCTGGAGCGGCGGCTCCAGGCTTTTCGGCGGGGTTGTGCCTCCATGGCTGTCGGGGCAGCGTGGTGGCCAGCCATGGCGCGTGGTGGCGGCGGATCTGGGCGCCCTTTGCCCAAGTTCGTCCTGCTGTGGGTGGCGGCGGCTCGTGGTGTCGTCGGTGCCTGGCTGCGCATCCGGGGTGGAGTGGAGGTGGTCATCGGCGCGGCGGGCGCGGCGGATCTGGGTGTGGCCGGCATTGTCGGAGTCGGCTTGTTCGGCTGTCGGTGCTCGCGGGTGGTGGGTTCTAGCGCCAGATCTGGCCGCAGTCATCCGACCTTGATCGGTGGATTTCTCTCTTGCGGGTTCCTGACGATGCCGGTGTGGTTGTCGGGACCCCGACCGCGGGAGAAGCTGGTGGAGGAGATCCAGATTAGGGAAAACCCCTTGGTCGGCCCCGGTCGGCCGCGCCGCCGACGATGCTCAAGGCGCCGCTTTTCTTCTTGGAGATGTCGGTCTATGTCTGCTCCTTCATTTCCCCCCATTCTGCCTCTCGGGTGAAAACCCTAACTACGGTGGGCGGCGACGGCGTCCTTGACGCCGTGACCTTCCTGAAGGCGTCGCCTTGAGGGCCGTTGACGGTTGCTGGTGATGGGCATTGCTTCGGGGGAAACCCTAGGATCTGGTTTTCCATATTGGACGATGGCGGTATTGCGGTGTCGTGTCTCTCCTGGGAGCATCGTTTGTGGAGCAGCGCTGGAAGACACAGGCAAGAGGTGGAGCGGCTCCGTCTTGCATGAAGCTTCGGTGGAGCTGTCAAGTCATGCCTGGCCGACAGGTGCTACGCTGAGTCATGCCTGGTTGGCAGGTGCTACGCACGACAGATCTTCCAGAGTCTTCGCGTCTGAACGGACAAGCGCAGGGCGGTGGCGCCGTTGGGCGTCGTGGTGGCGTCAACGGATGTCCAGACTGTCAAGGATGATGCGGATATATCTTCTGAAGATGGGTTAGTGGTTCGATGAAGATGGCGGCTTCTAAAACGTGTGCAAGCGGTGTGCGCTTTAGGTCTGCTGCACCGGCTGTTAGTCCCGATACGTTATGTGGATGGATCGGCGACGACACTGGTTTTAGATATGAGGAGTGAGAGCACTCCTCATTATCGTATTTTTAGGTATGAGTGGTGGCTTCGAGTGATTTGATGTATGTTCTTGTCAGACATTTATGGAATAATTAATAAAGATGGATGCATGCATCGATTGATGCAGAGGCCGGGGGTTTAACCTCCTTTTCGAAGAAAAAAACACACGTGAGCACAAGACAAAAGGGAATATGCTGCCTGCCTATCCATCAACCCATCATCTATTGGTGACAGACAGAGATGCCATGCCGAGTATCGGTTTATCACCATATGGCTGATCCCAGCCGTCCCTTTCATTAGTGGCTGCGCGCGCTGTGCCGGGCGGTTGATCAATCTCTTCTCTCGGACGGCCATAACGCACCATGGGATTCGCCGTGGTCGCCGTCAGATTCCTGCGCTGCAGGGTCATTGTTGCAGGGAAAGAAACGAATGCCGGCAGTCTCCGGCCATGATAGCGAGGCCAGACATGAGATGGGGTGGGAGGACAGGGAAACGGAGGGATAATGACGATAGTTGCCGGCCTTTCGAGCAAAATGCGTGGACGGGGCGTGAGGTGGCCGTCGATGGCAACTCCCACGACATATCTAGGTATGCTTTGGAATAATCAACAGTGCTTCTGATCACCATGTTCTTACCTTAGTGCGTGCGTGTACGGATGGCTAGCTGGTGGTGTGTCAGGAAGGCACTTAATTAGGCAACACTCAAACGTGCGTTTTCGAGACGTTTCATGGTGGAGAGCTCTGGAGCATGGTTTTCATTAGCTACCGTAGTCGTCTGAGTTCACATTGTCCTTGCAACGTTTTAAAATTTTCGTCCTGCAACACAAATAAATGGATTAGACGACTATATGCTTCTCAGCGTGGTAGTTAAACCGTTTGCTTATAGGCAACTCCAGTCAGGAGCATGCATCACTAGAGCCATGGACTTGTGGTGGTTGACGCCTGAGAAACACATGGGGCACGCACGACGTTAACATGCATGGAGTCGCGCACACACAAAGGATCAGCTAAGAGGTTAGCCGGCCGGCCAAAGGATCATCCAAGGACGACCCGTCGCTGTACGAAGGATCCATCTCGCCGGCCGGCGTGGCACATGAGGATGAGGTGAAACGTATCACGCCGCACTCCGGCGCTAGCTAATGCTTGTACCCGTCAGGGGGGTTATGTGGGCTTGGAATTCCGGGAGCTTTTGGCTCGCCATCCATCGGTCAGCGATCATTAGTTGCTGGTGAGGTCCCGGGGTAACTTCACATGCATGGTGTGTCTTTTTCTTTTTTGCGAAAAAGATCAAATCTATTTACTGTAACAATTCACCAGCACTGCAAAGCATCTCAACATACTAAAAATCACATCGAGATTCAAAGGCCACTGAACGGCCACTACTGCCGTCAGAAGGAGCCGCCGACGCGTCGTTGTCTCCTCTCCTTTATCGGAGCCAGCTTGACCTTGTCGATGACAACTGGGAAGTCTTCGTGCATGTAACCCAAAGGACCGGCGCCCTGGACCCGCAGTTGTCGCCATTAAACCCTTGCATAGATCTGAAGCACCTGACATCAAATCTCGCCACATGACGAGAAACTCTAACCTCACCGTCTCAAGGAGACGGCTGGAATCTACGTCGGAGATCTGCCAACTACATTCAGACGGACGAACTCGAGTAGGAGTAGAACCCGAAAGAAAAACTCAAAGAAAAAAGGTTGTCATCCGCTCAAGCGCCGCACCTGCGAGAACTAAAAATTCCTAGCCTATTCAACCAACTGGAGCGGAGGCACCAGGCTTCCCTTCCACCGCCGGCCACCGGAGTGGAAGGCATATGGGAGACAAATCTATGAGCTCACCGGTGAAACCTGAAGAGGAAAGTTTGCCCTAGCCACCGTGTTAGGGAAGAAAAATATGCATATATGTAATCTATATATGCATGGATCGGTATGGTGTGTCTCTGTTGTTCCCTTTGTAAGTTGATTTGCTCAGCATCGATCCTACTTTTTTTGTAACTTAATTTCCTTCGTCCGAAAATACTTGTTGAAGAAATAGATAAAATTGCATGTATACCTAGAATTAAAATACGTCTAGATACATCCATTTTCTCGACAATACTGTCATGGGCACTAAAAATGTCTTGTAAAAAGTTACATTTAGTATTTCATTCTGGCCGTTTGTTTATGGTGTATCGCGCACCATGTACCGCGTGTCAACATACAGATCCCTTTGCCTTTGGACGAGCCTTCATTATGAGGCGATGGAAAGTCCAAATGATGGAGCGATCATTAGCGCATTATAGCGACAAGACGACTGAGGCCTAGCTCGTTTTGGGTCATATTTTATTAGAGTTGTGCAATGCCTGTTTACCCAGGAGAGATCACTTTTAATATAATAATATTGTCGGGTGTTTATAGTGGAGATGAATCACTTTTGTTGATCATCCACAGAATCTGGTGCCGGTATTTTATGTGGCGGACGTGGAAATCTTTTTCGCTTTTGTCTGTCAATTCTGGCCGAGTTTCACCTCGCGGCTGACTTGGAAAGACAGGCAGTCCATTCGCGGCCTTGATCGATCGACATCTTGTTGAACACGACGCATGGAAAAAATGTAAGGTAATGTGGTACGGGCAGTTGACAAGTCCGGTACATTTCCGCCGGATTAAAAGCTGTGTTGTTATGTAATTTCAGAAGACAAAATTTTGTCATGTGAGTTAGTGCGTTGATGGCTTAGCCATGACAAAAGGTCCTTGGGCGATTTCGGCCTCAGATTGTGTGCTTCTCCAACATTTGGAGGCCCCGCTCCGTTGTGGTCGTATCTGGTGCAATACTGCAATCAAGTCATTACCTACACACACACACATCATATGCATGTATCGCCCGTTTTACTTTTCGTCCTTTTCAAGGCCACTGCCTTTACACGTGGTCCTTTATTCAACTACTCAATGCTTATTTTATTATACAGAAAAGTTTGAGACGTCCACAATCATGTGCCAATGATCGTGAAAGAGCTTTTTATTCCCCCCAAATTAAGTCTGCGCATGGCACGGACAAACAAAAAGAGGCGGCTCCTTATGAAAAGGAAACTCCAGCGGAAGAAACAAGGGTACATCTCTGAAATTTGTAAAATAAAATAAAAATCAGCCGGGTCTCTGTGAGATGCTTGATTAATCACATCAAGTTCACTTACCTAGGAAGGAATACAGATTTGCTCAATAACTATTTGCCGAAAACTACATCTCGAGCAACAACAGAAGACACGCCTAAAAGAAACTAGATGCACTTTCACGCATCATCATTCTGCTACTATTTGCACGCCAGATGGTACGTCAGTCACCAATTTCAACCGATTTCCCTATTCCAGCAGCAGCAAGTGCAACAAGAACGGATGATTGACCGAGTTACCTGGTACCTCGAAGAAAAGCGGCCATGCTTTTTGGTGCGTGATCTGGTCGGCGGATGGGCACTTTCGCGTACGCTGTAAACCAAGTGTTTCCCTAAAAAAAAAAGTGTTTCCCTAAAAAAGAGTGCTTCGCCAGATCACCTCTTGAAAGCTCCGTAAACCACCGAGCTCCGCACCAAAAGTTGCGTCTTATTGTCCAGGCCAGGACAAAATTGCCGTCCTATTCTTACTGTTGTGCACACAAGGACATGTCGCCATGATACTGACACCCATTTGTATATAGTCGTTTCAGGATGCGTCTCAACATCTCGTGTGCACTACCACGACTAGCTTTTGCCGTGAGCCGGGTTATTCTAAGGGTCTGTGCAGCTTGTGTTTTTCCCTCTCTTTTTGACAGCCAGGGCTTTGCATCTTCTAGAGCGAAATCTCAGTGGCATGCGGGTGTGGTGGTTGGTGTTGCACGTGTGTGTGTGTGCGTGTGTACGCATCAGTTAAAAACTTATTACTATTATTATTATTATTATTATTGCGTCTAAACACACTGCTTTATTACTCTAAAATGTTCATCAGGTAAAAACAGATGCATATGAATATAGGATGCATCCAACGCCATACCTTATTCTGGGCTTTGGGCTTTTCTCTCCGTCGCACAATAAAGCCTAGAGGCAGCTGGCCCACACGAGACGCACATGCTGGCCCAAGAGCCTAGGTCAGGGCTTTACACACTTGGACAGTCCTTAGAGCATCTTCAATAGATGATCCAAATATAAAAATAACTAACTTTTGAACCGTGTGGGGCAAAAAACGATGCTCCAACAGACGGTCCGTATGCAAAAAAAATTGGACTGCAGCCTCCTCGTGATGTAAAATCCAACACCTTGCGGTGCAAATTTACATCACGAGGTGCATCTGGTCCAAAACCAGCCGCCGCCCGCGAAGGCCCAACCGTCACTTCCTTTCCGTTCCCGCCCACGCCCGTCCGCCCGCCCGAAGACCAGTCGGCCGGAATCCGCCGCCGCGACCGCCGAAAACCACGCCGTCGGCGCCGCCACCACGCCAAATCCTCGCCGCCGCCTCGCCAAGATGGCCGGCTCGCGACCGCCAGACACCGCCGAATCGGGAGGCTGCCGGCGCGAGATTCGGCGCCTCTGGTGGTCCGGCTGCCGCGGTAGGCCTTCGTCGGGCCTAAGGCTGTCGCCGACCTCGTCCCCGTCGGCCGTGAGCCTGTTCACGGCCGTTGCGCCGGCCGCACGAAGCCCTCCGCCCGGCTGCCGAAGTATCGTTCGCCGCCCGCCGAGCTCCTCTTGGCCGGCCTCGAAGCTCTTTTCTTATCACCGCCGCCGTCCGGAGGAGCCGACCGCAGCCGTCCGAAGCCGTCAGCAGCAGCCAATCCAACCGGCGGCCATCTTCTTCCACCGCGCGCACTAGGTGTTCGACGGAATTCCCCAAGATAAAAAATTGACGAAACTTGATGATTTAACTTGGGATTGGAGGGTATGTTTGACGGTGGTTATGTGCAATGTAGATGAGCTCGGTTGACTCCTCTTTCGTGGATGATTCATCGTCGGACGAGAAATTTGATTTGCATGAAGAAGAGGTTGTTATGCTAGTGGCCATGCACAAGAGGAAGAAATCGAAGGACAATGGTTCCGTTTATGGTCGTGCGTTCATTCGGAGAGAACGGATTGATGCGCACAAACGGTTGGTGCGCAACTACTTTGCATCATCACCTGTTTTTCCGGAGAATTACTTTCGACGCCGTTTTAGAATGTCGAAAGACTTGTTCTTCCGCATTTGCAATTCCGTGAAGCAAAGCATAATCCATCTTGACGAGAGAAGGAATCGTGCGGGTTGCTTGGCCATAGCATTGAGCAGAAGGTCACTGCCGCTTTGCGCATGATGGCATATGGTGTTCTAAAGGATTACATTGATGACAACTTGGCGATGGCAGAGAGCACTTCTATCTTCTATGTCAAGCAATTCGCAATAGCTATGGTAGAAGTGTTCGGTTCACAGTACTTGAGAGCACCCAATGCTCAGGACACTCAAAGGATTTTGGAGATGAACAAAGCTCGAGGGTTTCCAGGTATGCTCGGGTCTGTGGATTGCATGCATTGGAAATGGAAGAACTGTCCAAAAGCATGGCATGGACAATTCAAGGGTCGTGGAAAGGATGCCATTATCATTCTTGAGGCAGTTGCTGATCATGAAACATGGATTTGGCATGCATGTTTTGGTATGCCCGGTTCTTTGCGACGACATCAACGTGCTCGACCGGTCACCTCTCTTTGCCAACTTAGCAAATGGAGAAGCACCACCGATGACCTTCGAAGCAAATGGACGCACCTACAACTACGGGTACTATCTTGTAGATGGGATCTACCCGAGGTGGAGTACATTCGTCAAGCCGGTTGCAAAACCTGAAGGTAAAAAAGAACTTGTCTTTGATAATGCACAAGTGGCGGCTAGAAAATATGTTGAGACGGCATTTGGGATTTTGCAATCCCAATTTGCTATTGTGCGAGGACCATCTAGATTTTGGGATCAAAAGATCCTTTGGTACATCATGACCGCTTGCGTGATCATGCATAACATGATCATTGAGAACGAGCGTGAAAAACATTTAGATTACAACTTCTATCATTTGATGGGCATTCCTGTTAACCCCATGCATTAGAGACATTTCATGAAGGTGTACAGCGAGATTAGAGACACCGATGTGCATGACCAACTCCAGAAAGATTTGATGGAAGAGCATTGGAAATGGCATGGCGAAAGATCCGCATAGATTCATTATTTGTTTGTTTAAAACTATGTTGTATTATGCGAAACTATGTTGTATTTGTGTTGCATTTCATCTCCTCGATCTGAAGAACTATGTAATAATTTGATATTGTGGACATGAAATTTTTTTATGTTGTTTCAAAACATGTTTTTATGCAATATGTGCGGCTGATCAGCAAACGCGCGGCTACTGGCCGGTTTTGGACCATGAATTTGGACCATCTATTAGAGTTGGTCTTTTGGACCATGAGAATTTGAACCATCTGTTGGAGTTGGCCTTTCTTCGGAGCTCCAAAACGCACTTTTTGGCGGTCTAAATTTTACATCTTCGGTTTTGGACCGCCAAATTTTGAACCATCTATTGAAGATGCTCCTAAAAATTACTGAATGGACCTGAGGGTGTGCAATGATGCTATCTTAGTAATGCCACATAGGATAATTGGTGATGTGGAAGAAAGAGAAACCGTAAGAGAAGGCTTGCCTTCTCTTAATTAAGAGATGATCTCTTAGCAACAATTGTCTCACAACAAAGGATATCTAGTTATTGGAGACAAGACTAAGAATAACCCATTGTATATTTATTTTTTATTGTCTTACCTAGATTACGTGGCGAGCATAAGATAAGACAGCCTTATCAACCATTGTACATGCCTTAAGGAAACAAGTCGAGCACACAACAAAAGAACAGATATCTTAATACCATCTTAAAACGCATGCACACTACAGAGTGGAGCAAGCTCCAAAATCTCAAAATCGTCGTATGCTACAAGGGCACCGGGTGGCATTACCTCGTTTTACATATCCCGTACATGTCAGCATTTTCAGTTTACAGCAAACCAGGCAGGCAGGGCCAAGATGATTTACCTCTTCTTTCCCAGGAGGTCACCTCGACGCTTAGCCTCTCTCTCCGCCGTCTGGACGTAGAATTCAGCCCCGAGCATGTCGTTTATCTCGACATTTGATGATACGCTCGCTTCCGCGGTCTGAATTATCAGCTCGACGGTCAGAGTGAATCCTAGGGCTGAAAGCACGCGCACAGCATTGGCAAGACGGCAAATGTGTCTCCTTGTTTCTATTGGGGTAAAAGTCTCTGCTTCGGCGCTCAGCTTCTGTTCGTCTTCCTTCAAATCAGCAATTTCACGCACCACGACGTGCTCACCGACCCAGATGAAACCGTTGCAGCCAAGGATCAGGTCCACGTCATACTGCTCTAGATGATGGAAATGCAGCTTCCGGCGTTTTACCAGATACGCAGGCACCGTGAGCAATTGACCTCTCTGAAGCTGCATTAAGAAACTCAAGGCTATTCAATAACAAGTTATCAACACATTAACATTGTTTCGGTTCTGAATATAAGATTGTAACTCCAGCAGTCAAACATAAATCATCGATCAATCTAAGTCATTATCAACAGTACAAACAATACAGGGTATCAGGACTACGACATGTCTAGAACTAGTACATTTACTTGCTTTGCATTACTGCGCAGGGTAATCAACATTAACTAGCATGCACATTAAAGAGCTAGCAGATTTTTTTCCCTGAGGACAATGGCAAGAGCTCTAGTGTCAAAAAACGTCTTATATTTTGATACGGAGGGAGTATTAAATAAGTTCAAAATAACTACAAGAACCAGATTGCAAAGGCGACACTTTCACAATATTGCATAACTGATCTCGGGGGCTTTGAAAGGAACAGATTCATCGCATAGAATGGCAACGTAACACCGTAACCTAAGCTAGCAGGGCACTGCACAATAATAGTAGCTGACAAAGAGTTGTTCTGGCATTTACCTTTCCATATTTTTGACTCCTTGCTTGTAGATGAAGAGATCCATCATGTTGGAAACCACGAACTTCAGCCTGATCAATGATTCCATGCAAAGTAGTAGCATCAGATTTTGAATTACTGACCCAGTACAAAAGCAATAAAGAGGCTGACGAACTATAAAAAATGAGAAAGGACATAGACAAGCCATCTTTCCGATATCATGAGCTTCCCTGGGGAAAAACATTAAAATGAAATGCACAGAAAACTTGAAGTGGGATACATGAATAAACTGGAGGCAATAAAACACAGAATGCCTAATTCAGCAATCCTTGCGTGTCAGAAAACAAAATGCCTTGATTACCAAAGCCATCAGAGAACTAGTTCACAAAATGCAGAGCAAAAATGTTCACGCGAGAACCCTGTGCTGTACCAACTAACTATTCATGGTAGTCCACTAACCAGATACAGAAAACTTAAAAAAACGGTGCATACAGCCAAATAGACACATGATGTCTCAAATTTCATAACTCAACAGCCAGATTAATTTTGACTGTACAACAGTCAGATTAATTCCAGCATCAGATGAGACCAACAGACTGGTCCAACAGTATAATCCATGAGGATTCACAATCAGCAGTGAACAAAGATTAGCCATATAAATAGCAGGAAAAATCCAACACAGCGAGGCGACTCGTAATCAGCTGGGAGCCTTGGATAAAGATGCAACTGTCCATACTGTTTTTGCCACCCTTGAAACTCTGCAGACAGCTCTTGATGTGGTCATCCCTAGTATTGTGCATGTATTCTTTTCTGAACCACCAAAACCATAAGCCGAGCAGGAGGCAAGGGAGGCAAGCATGTAACAAATAGATGGAAAATATAAGTAATAGCAGAATTGATGTGAAGTACAAGGTGGAATGGGAACGGCTGAAGCATGTTGTTTTGATGCCTACGGCGCAGACGATAAGCACTTGACACTTTCTGGTCTAAGTTGTTTTGATGCCTGTATAATTGGAAGGGCTGAAGCCTGTTGTGCCCAGTCAAGTTTCGCTTAAGAAGTTAAAAACCTGAAAAGCCATGGTAGATGGCGTGAAACTGTGTGCTCTGTGCAATCATATTTGGATTTGTTTTTTTCAAAGAGCTGTGCTGGTGTTGATTCCCAGGGTGCAAGGTTGGTTATGTTCTAGAAACAAGCAAGGACCAAATTTGGTATGCTCCTCCACTGTCGTGATTTCTCATATCCTATTCACTGTGCACTGTTTATATTTTCCATTTCCAGTTTCTAGTCCATGCAACACTCGATTTCACTTCTGTTCCATCTATTTACTACCACCAGTTCCAATCTGCTATTACTTATAGTTTCCATCTATTTGTTACTTTGTTTAGAGCATACGCTTTACATCTATTAGTTCCTCCACAGCTACACATCTTGGCCACCGTATGCTTCTGCCAGTTCCTACCACTTAGTCATAAATAATTATATTGGTCCACACGGTTGCAAGATTCCTTCTATCTTCTACTTCTAGCCAAACCCATCTACTAATTTGCTGCTGCTTGGAAAGTGAAAGATCAGGGTTTCCAAAAGCCTCATATGCAATTTGAGTCGTACGATTCTGAATTAAAACAGGAACAATCACTGATCAAATGGTGTAGTAGCGAGAATGATGGCTCAACCTGATATCAACAAGATGACAAACAGAAGCAGAAGAAAATACTCCAGGACTAATAAATGCATTTGCGGTGAACACGTGCGGAGAAATATGACAAGCTGAACTCTTTGACAGTATTGTTCATTCGTATTTGGTGTTACATATGTAAGCAACAATCATAAATTCAATCATAGATAAGGGGAAAGGAGTGTGATACTTACGCAGACAACATCATTTTCTTCAAATATACTCCGCATATTAAGCTCATCAACCGCAGTTCTTCTTCTCTAATATTGGGATGGGAACAAAATATCAATTAAAAAACATTTTAGAATAATCAATAGTGACACATGTAACGTACTCCCTCAGTTTCGTAACATAAGATGTATTATGAAAATAGTTAAGACAAGAGTTTGACCAACAATTCTATATCTATATCTATACCTACTAATAAAGGCAGGTGATATTCTTGGTTTGGTTTGGTCCATCAGGCATTTTTGCAAAAAAAAAAATGACATTTTTGTGCAATCAACCCGCACTCCATGACGTAATTTAGGAAAAAGAAACGTTTCGATCTACCATCGTGGGCCGGCCCTTCTGCAGCGAAAAATAATTCGTGGTGTGGAGGGATCGAAACCCACGCCTCCCCTTTAGGGTCGCAAGGAAAGAACCAGCTGGGCTGGCTTTCACTTCTGTCCAAAATAAGGATTCGCTTATATTAATTAATAGTACCACCTCGCTGCTTTAAACGAAATTCCACCAATTTATATATGTCAGCAACTAGACAATCAACAAGCCTCCTCAGGAATTGAAGGTAAATTTGCCAGAGACACCCAATAAATAATGACATACATGGCAAGAAATAAAAGAGAGGCCTGATAAAGATAGAATATGCGCTATAAAAGAAATAAAAGAGAGGACGCAGAGGAAATTCGATAAAGATGGGATGTTGCGCTATTTCTCCTATAAAAGAAATAAAAGAGAGGACATGTATGACAAGAAATAAATAGTGTGATGAAATAGGGGCCAGTACCTGCGACATGTATGGCAAGAAATACATAGTGATGAAATAGACCATAGTAAATGCAGCAATCTATGGGGATTGGTCAACTGGGCTTGAGGACAAAGAATGCGTTGAACAACACCAACATCTTGTTTCAGACAGGTTGTAAACAACAAACCAAGTGACCCGTTAGCAAAGGGGTGGGTAAATTATCAGACAGACAATGTTGATGAACAACATTGGGCGAGCATAGAGGAGGCATGAGGAGTTCCGGAGCGACGTTTGACGTCAGAGTGAAGCGAGGACGAGCTCGGGACGGCGGCGCAAGGATGAGCTTGAGGTCATGGAGCGGAGCCAGGAGCGGGAATGCTGTTGAACATGCCCCAAGCTGGTGATGCTTGAACTGGAAACCGACCAAGATGCATGCATGTCTCCGTAGTGTGCTAATGTATCATCGTCTGTTCTTGTCCTTTTCTTTTACCCGTACCAACACCCCATTCCGCACATGACATGAATAAATGGATGATCACTAGCCCGTTTCTATGTACATATTAAATCTCCATACATGCAAGCCGTGTTGAAATAGAAGACCTGGACCTGTGGAATCTTGAACTGTGCTTTTATAGGCTAAGACCATCTTTGTTCGGGCTGCAACTACAGATTCTCAGATTATGGACCATCTTTTGTAGACTAAGAGCATGTGGTGTGTTTTTCTCCCATCGCAACACACGGGCCCTTTTGCTAGTACTCTATTAATATGTACTTTGTGTGATACTCCCTCCGATCCATATTAATTGTCGCTGCTTTAGTACAACTTTAGTACAAAGTTGTACTAAAGCAGCGACAATTAATTTGGATCGGAGGGAGTACGGAAAGTTTTACTAAAGCAGCGACAATTAATATGGACCAAAAGAGTACAACATTATGAGTAGTTTTGAATACAAATCCAATGATATAACATTTATCTCACTCAAAGTGTATCTTAACAGACTAATTGTTGGTCAAACCCTTGCTTAGCAAATCATACACCATACCCATACATAAGGAGAAGAATGGAGTACCAAAGATGACAGTCACTGGTCTGTTTTAGCATGATGCAACATTTCATTCTGAAGTAAGAGAGAAACAGGTAAGTAATATTTCCAGCAAGCCATGAAATTCCATCTTAGGCTCTTAGCTTACTGTTAAGTCAGCTAGAGAGGGTACTTTGATGCATGTTGAATTATCTGTTGACATAGTGCATGGGATTATTTGCCTTGCAGATTCTATTGAGAGGATATCCCTGTGTACAGCTACTGCCCTTTCGCACAAATTTTAGGCGTTCACACGGTAAAGGTGCAGAATAGCATACCTGAATTCCATCAGGCAAATTCATCGAAGAAAGCATCAAAACAGCATCTTGGCTAAAGTTTATCTCCAACCGCCAGCGCTTTGGAGCAATCTTGAAGAAAAAAAATCAACACAGTATCTGATACTGGTCAGAAATGAAATGCATTATTTGCATGGGGGCTGAACAAGCAGAAAATAAATCACACTGTGACGGCATGACTATGCTAACAGCTAGATTTGCCACACCCTTGTTCAGATGGCCAAGTATTCAAAAGTAAATGACGTGTGCCAGGATACCCATACAAATAAGTGGATCTACTAACCTATAAAATATAGGGGAACCAACTGCCCGATCCATGTATATGCTATAAAGATCTGGCTAAACACATTTCCAATTTTTAACAATGTCCAACGATACTCATAGTTTAAAATTCAAGTTTTAAGCCGAATTGTAGAGCATTGCCATGGATTCCTGGCAGAAACCATGCCATAGAAATGAGAAGAATGTTGAAAGAGTGACACAAAGTGCACATACCTCGATGACACGGCCAACTATGATATCACCAACCTCTGGCTTATACCTGATAAGGTCGAAGAGAACAAAATGAGCCTTTCGGGTACCAGAACTAATTACAAACTCAATGCTTTACTCCCTGCTCTAATAAGTCAATTAATATAACAAGCTATAATAAGCCCAGATACCTACAGTTTAAGCCGGCACAAATCATAAGCACCCCAGCTCTAATCCAACACACTAATATTTCAGTGTGAAACTACAGTACCTCACCAATCACCATGAGAACTGCACTTATCCATTCATCGAGTCAAACTCGAACCCGCTAATTCATTCATAGGCACGCCGTTATACTCAGTACAATAGCAACGCCACAGCATTGCGAGGATTATCCAGCAGGAACGCAGAAATGTCATTTGCTGGAAACTGACGCAGCAGAGAAAAGAAGGAAGGCAGGGGGGCAATACCTCGCCCGGAGCGTCCGCACGTAGACGAGCTTGTTGACCCGCTCCACCACGCCGCACAGCGTCGCCACCACCTCCCCGTCCTGATCCGTCGTACCATGCCCTCTGCACACCAAAAATACACACCCAACCAAAAAATCAATCCGTCGTCCCTCACCAAGCACGATAGAGAACGACTAGAGAGGGGGAGAGGCGGGAAATTACTTGAGGATGTTGTCCTCGTGGTTGACGGGGATGTTGTCCGCAACGGTGACGGCGGCGGAGGACGCAGCAGCGGGGGCGAGGGTCTGGAGCTCGTGGAGCGCGGCCTCGAGGCGGACCCTCTGGGTCTGGTTCAGCGGGAGGTGGAGGTCTCTCATAGCCCGTACGCTGTGCCGGGAGCACTCAAGGAGAAGGAGGGATGCGTCGGCGGGTGGCGGGGGTCGGCGGCGATCGACGGCGGAAACTAGCAAAAACCCTAGTAAAACCTGCCCCGTCCACCCACCACCGTCGCGCTGAAAAGCCACTAGGTTGAGCCGGGCCGGTAACATGGAACCAAACTGGGCCTCACCCTTCAGGGCCAAGATGGGCCAGAACAGGAACGCAAGGATATCTTTCGACCGGGGCCGGCCTATTTGGCATTCGCAAGGTGAAAAAATGCGAAAACTGAGAGTACCTCTGAGGTGCGAACCCCCTGACTTTGATCTGTGATTGTAATTTTTTGTTGATAGCTTACCAAGCTGACCACTTGGTACCCCCTGACTTTGATCTCATGCGCGCGCTGCTAGACACTGCGACGGGCTGGTTCTAGTTCTAGTGCTAGTAGTGCAGCGCAACACGTGAGGAAACTAACGACAGCGCCAAAACGGAAGTTCACAAAAACTAAAATCCCGTTGAGGGATCAAACCGAGGACCTCTTGCAAGAGGACCAGGTCGCTAGCCACTGCAACTCCTAGGTGTCAATGTCTGAAATGGGAGCCTGCTCTATATGAACTATAAGCAGCAACATATGTAAAATAAAATAAATTTGAACATGATTTTTTTGAAAGGTAAATATATTTTGAAACAAAAACATTTGAGAAATTGTGAACAAAATTTTAAAACGCCAAACATTTTTTGAACATGGGAACATTTGTTGGGATTCTCAAACATTTTTTGAAAAAGGAACAAATTTTAAAATGAAAACATTTTTAGGAATTCTTAAAAAGATACATGCATTTTCTGAAAAACAGGAACAAAAATTGAAAACGAGAACATTTTTCAAAGTTACAAATTTATTTTCCAAAGCACGACATTTTTTCAATTTGTGAACAAATTGGCAAAGCTGGAACATTTTTTGAAATTACCGAACATTTTTTAAATTTATGAAATTTGTTCGTGTTTCTTTGTGAACAAATTTTGAAAGTGGGAACATTTTCAAAAAAAATTGACAACATGAACATTTATGAAATTGTGAACAAAATTTGAAAGTGAGAACATTTTTTGAATTTATGAACAAATTTGCAAAACATGCACATATTAAAAATTGAAAATGAGAACATTTACTGATTTTTAAAATGCAACCATATATTTAAAATTTTGGAACACTTTTCGTATAAGAAGTGAAAACATATATGAAGTTCTATACTTTTCTGAAATTTGTGAACAAAATTTCAAAATAGGAACACTAAAAATATATGAACAAAATCTAAAAAGTGCAACATTTTTTTAAATTTCGGAATATCCATTGAAAAAGAAAAGGAAACTTGAAAAGGAAAAAATAAAAATGAAATAAATTCAAAAGAAAAGAAAATAAAACAAAAAGAGAAACAGAAAAAAAGAAAAAAGAAAAGCGAAAAACAAAGAAGGAGGGTAAAGAAAAATGAAAAATGAACAGAAATATACAAATAAAACACCAATACAGGAACCTTCTAGAAGGTTCCCAAAATCAGAGAAAACCAGCTGGAACCTTCCAGAACGTTCCCAAAACCGCGTTCGGAGTAAAGCATGCCTGGCTTTTAAATGGGTCGGCCCGGCTCAGTCGATGCATGTGCGGCACCTCGACAATTTGACGTGAAATGCATCAAATAGGAAAATTCGTACTAGGCGTCGGGGTGCCGGCCCAGAGTTTCAGCCTGTCGCGCCCTACCGCCTGATGCAGTGAGTCGGGTCTGTCGGCGTCCTAGACTTGGGGGTATTCAGTCCTGCCTGCCTGTGGCCCATCACATGGCTCCATCGACGGCCTGGTACGGCCAACTTCGACACCGACGCAGCAAGACCCTCGTGAGGGGCCAAGCCTCGTGAGGCGGACGACGCCAAAACCCCCGAAAGAGTAAGCCTCCTCAGGAGGGCTCCGGAGGGGCGGAGAGTTCTATGCAGCTACCTCATGAGGCTCAGCTGACGTGAGCCGTGACGACCAAGGCCAGGCGGGTGCAGAGCGCGGGTTTCCTCTTTGGTGCAAGGGAGGCAAGCCAGAGGCGCGGAGTCCCGAGGAATCAACCAAAGGTTTCCATTCTGGTGCAACAAGACCAAGACCGCCAGGACGGCAGGACGGAGGTCATCACCGAGCCCACCGCAGCGTCACGACCAGAGGCTTTTCGCAGGCGAAGACTACTTTTGTCAGGATAGACTATACTGCTTGCACTACAAAAAAAAGACACATCCGTGACATTTTGGGCCGAACGAAAAAAATTCTGTCATACATATGACACTTCTATGACGATAATTGTGACAAAACCCGGTATCATCATAGATGTGGTGGGCTCCTACTTCTATGACAAAAAATCATGACTGAAAATGGGCTTTTCATCTGGGCGGACCAAGACGCACTGCATGACATTCTTTGGGCCGTCCATGACGGAAAAACCGTGGTAGAAGCGAGGCGAGGAAAATTTCGGGAGTTCGAAGCACGGTGGGAGGTTGGGGGCGAAGCGATGCGCGTTTCTCTGACAGTGCGTGTGTGTAGGCGTTGGCTCTAATCGAACCCGAAGCGAGGCGTTGGGCTCTAATCGAACCTAAGCGATTGACCTGCACTACGCGTTCTTGAACCCGAGCGATCGATCGATGGTCGTTAACTAAACCCGATCGGCGATTCGCCGCCATCGCCGCTAATCAAGCCGATCGATTGGATGAATAGTGAGCGTTGCGGGGAGGGGTTGGATGAGCAGTGAGCAATGGCGTTGCCTCTGGATGAACAGGACCCGTGGTGTGGAGGGTGGATGAGCGATGAGCGATGGAGGGATGCCCGTGGAGGGTGGTTGAACAGCCCCGTGGTGTGGAGGGCTGGATGAGCAGAGACGGTGGAGGGTGCCCGTGGAGGGTGGTTGAATAGTATCCGTGGAGTAGCGCGGTGGAGGCCGGAGGAGGTCGACGGTAGCCGTGGAGGTGGAGGAGGTCGACGGTGGAGATGAACAGATCCGTGGAGTCTCGCTTTGTGGTACGCCACACCCTCCCGGCGAACAGGACCCCGTTTCGACCGTAGCACTCCAACACAAGTCCGTTTCTCCGTTTTGCGATGACGCCACACCCTCCCGATCAACAGGACCCCGTTTCGACCGTAGGAGGTCCGTTTCTCTGTTTTTGATGACGCCACACCCTCCCGATCAACAGGACCCCGTTTTCGACCGTAGGAGGTCCGTTTCCTCCGTTTTTGACGCGCGGACCCTCCCGATGAACAAGATCCCGTTTCAAACGTGGCGGTCGAACACAAGGCCGTTTCCTCCGTCGTGCGGTACGCCAGGCCTCGTTTCCATCGCTTGTTCCGTCCAAGCCCTCCCGATGAACACGACCACGCATTCCGTTCCGACCCAGTCGGTTGGCTCCCACGCGTTCCGTTGCCTCCCGATGAACACGATGCATTACGTTGCCTCCCATGAACACGACGCATTCCGTTGCCTCCCCATGAACACGACGACGACGCTGTTTCTCCGTTTCGACCCAGCCATGTACACGAGCCCTGGCCGTACGTATGCGCGAGTAGGCGTTCGAGACCCCGCCCGTTGTACACATATGTGGCCGTATTTTCTTTCTTGCACCCTTATCATTGTACGTACGTGTACATGCTACGTGCGCGCCTCTACTACGACACGTGCGCGCCTCTACATCGACCAGTATGCGTATCGTTCGCGACTGAACGACAACGCTCGTGACGCTTCGACCGGTGGGTCCCGGTATCGAGCACTTCCTTGCACGCAAAGATGTAGTGGTGGGTCCCAGTGATCGATCGAGAGACGAATCATTTTTACCCGGACGCACTTCCTTGCGTGCAAAGATGTAGTAGTGGGTCCCAGCAATGGGGACGAATCGCTTTTTTTGCGGATGCACTTCCTTGCGTGCGAAGATGTAGTAGTGGGTCCCAGCATCGGGGAGGGCGAATCGTTTTTTCGAACGCACTTCCTTGCGCAGCAAACATGTAGCTGGTGGGTCCCAGCTATCAGGGGGAAATGTTTTTTTCGCGAACTACAGTGGCCCGTCCGGTGGGTCCCAGCTGTCAGGTGGAGGAATCATTATTTTCCGCGTAATATTTTTTTTGAGAGCATTTTCTGCGTAATAAGGAGGCACTTCCTTGCTGCGGCCGTGGACCCAGCTGTCAGCCTCTCCACGTACAGTCCATGTCCGATGGAAGTCGTTCCTTGACCACGTTGACCACGCCGCGCCGAGAGCACCACGGCGGTGGACGACGGCGAGGCCTAGGAAGGGGACGATGGGGAGCCGGGGAAGACGCGACAATGGAAGCCCGCGCGGAGAGGAGTACGAGGGTTCACTAGTTCGGCTGCGGTGTGAGGCTGCCGTCGCCGCAGGGCCTGGCCAGCGGTGGGAATAGTAGGGAGCGGTGAGGCCTCCGCGGCAGCACAGCCGGCCACGGAAGGCAGGAGCATGCGGCACGACCGACGCTGCTTTGGGTGGCTGGAGCAAGAAGACCTGAGGTTGAAGAAGCACTACGGCCGTTGGATGGACATCCTACGGTCACTGGAGCTAGAATTGTTCATATTGACTAAAGTTGACAAAGGCCCCCATCCCAGTCAACTTAGTAGGCCCACAAGTCAGCCTGCCACCATGGTGGATCCCAGCTAGCAGGGGGAGTATTCATTTTTTTGTGCGTAATAAGGAGGCACTTCCGGTGGGTTCGAGCTGACAGCGTGGGGAACGTTTTTTTTCACGAAATACGCTGGCCCGTCTGGTGGGTCCCAGCAGTCAGGGGGGAAACGTTTTTTTCGTGAAATAAGGTGGCTCATCCGGTGGGTCCCTGGTGTCAGGTGGAGGAATAATTATTTTGCGCGTAATAAGGAGGCACTTCCTTGCGGCCGCCCTGGACCCAGCTGTCAGCCTCTCCATGTACAATACTCTTCTGATGGAAGTCGGTCGTTGACCACGTTGACCACGCCGCGCCGAGAGCACCAGGGCGGTGGTCTGGACGACGGCGAGGCCTAGGAAGGGGACGACGCGGAGCCGGGGAAGACGCAGCAGCGGAAGCCCGCGCGGAGAGGAGTACGAGGGTTTCACTGGTTCGGCTGCGATGTGAGGCTGCCATCGCCGCAGAATAACAGGGGGTGTGGGTGAGTAGAGGGATGGCCTAGCTAGCGGTGGGAGTAGTACGGGGCGGTGAGGCCTCCGCGGCATCACAGCCGGCCACGGGAGGCAGGAGCACGAGACACGACCGGCGCTGCTTTGGGCGGCTGGAGCAAGAAGACCATAGGTCGAAGAAGCACTACGGCCGTTGGATGGACATCGTACGATCACTGCAGTTAGAATCGTTTATATTGACTAAGTTGACAAAGCCCTTGGTACGCGTCAACTTAGTAGGCCCACAGCTCGGATTTGGCAGAGAACATATAGCCCATTTGCGATTTGTAAGAATGTACAACCCATTTTTTAATTGGGATAATTAGATTTATGTCCCTAGTTGTGTCCCACTTGTCTATTTTACCCCTAATTCCCAAAAGTCACCGGTTCTGTCCAAGTCACTTTGCTCCTCTTATGCTTTTGCCCTTTGACAATTTGAGTGTCAGTTTGAAAACTTCATAACTAATTTATACTACATCAGAAAAATGCAAATAACATACCAAAATGTTTAGAAAAACATCACCTATATGTGAGTGTCATATGCATTCATGAAAAAAGTGTTGAAAAGTGCTTGCCAAGTTTTTCATTAGAAACCATTCATGAATAGTCGTGCTTGGCAAAAAATTCAAAATCTTTTTGGAGAGTTGATTATTTTTTTTGCCGCGACACTTATTCCCTGATGAAACTTGGCAGGCACTTAAAACATTTGTCATTCTTTGCCACCAATTTTTTTTGAATTTTTTTGAACTTTTTTGGAGTTTACTATTCATGGTGGTATCAAAAGAGCTAAAACTCATATGTGCACTTTTCAACACTTTTTTCATGAATGCAAATGACACTAACATATAGGTGATGATTTTCTGAACATTTTGGTATCTTATTTGCATTTTTTTGATTTAGTATGAATTAGTTATGAAGTTTTCAAACTGACGGTCAAACGGTCAAAGGGCAAAAGCATAAGAGGAGCAAAGTGACTTGGACAGAACCGGTGACTTTTGGGAATTAGGGGTAAAACAAACGAGTGGGACACAACTAGGGGCATAAATCTAATTATCCCTTTTTAATTCTAATGAAATTTACTACAGCCCATTCACGGTTTGTTAAAAGTACAGCCCAACTTTTAGCTAGGACAACGATTAATAATTTCAAACAACCGCTCAAAACAGAATTCAAAAAAATTCCCACATTTTGATGGGATCCGAAATATTTTTATCCGAAATTTCTAGTGAGGTTAAATGTAATTTCAAAATAAAGTTGTATTACGTTAAAATCCAATGAAATATTGCGCACGCAACAAGTAATGAAATTAAAATTTTCAAATTCCAAAAATAATATATTTTCAAACTAATTACGTGTTTGGTGCATAGTAATTGTCCAGTTATTATAATTACATCCCATTTGTTATTTCTTAAAGTCCATTTTCTGCTAAGCCTAGTGCATACCTCCTAGGAAAGTTTGCAGCCCAGCGGGGCGGAGAATAACAAGTTGACCCGGATATTGTGTACAGCTGGCGGCCCAGTTGCATTGCTGATGTTGAAAAAAAGGCCTGTGTAGTACAGTACAACCTAACATGGTTACTCAGCCCACATTCAGCGACGCCTAAAAGGCCTAAACAAGGCTTCAGACAACTTTTCAAGTCATGAGCTCAATTAATAACTTAAGAAAAAGTTAGATTACAGTGGAACCTAATTAAAAGCTGTCACGAGCAAATAAATAATTCAACGGGTCCCACTGTGTGTGTGTGTGTGTGTGTGTGTGTGTGTGTGTGTGTGTGTGTGAGAGAGAGAGAGAGACCCATCGGTCGATGCTCAGAATATACATCTTTCACCATATGCATTGCCGATACTCAAGAAAACTTATATAGTTGACACAATCATATAGAACATCATAGCACACTGAACTTGAATACAAAAATTTCACGCAGGCGGCACAATCAGGATGCTCAGTAAAAACTTATATAGTTGACACAATCATATAGAACATCATAGCACAATCGAACTTGCATACAAAAATTTCACGCAGCGCACAATCGGGATGGAAGCGGTGGATCGCTACGGAAAGGCTATGTTGAAACCAACGAAGTCGTACATAACAGTTCATCGCCTTTATCAATGACGGGAAATATCTTGAATGTTGTGCAAAAAAATAGACAGACAACACAATAAGTTACGCTAGCACATTAAGTTGACGACATCCCTTTCTAAAAAAAGTTCAAGTACAAAATTAGAACAGGTCACAATCAAATGTACTAGCATATCGGTGCTTCACACCCATAGCTCGGATTTAACTAGTATCTGACAAGATTCAGTTGTTACCTCAAATTAGAGCACATCCAGCGATCAGCCCGCCTCTTCTCCCAAAGAAGCAAAGTGGCCTCCGTCGTAGCGATGGAGTAGGCCTGTGCCATCCATCGCTCGAGCAACACGGGAAAGTCCGACGTTGACTCTGTAATGGATGTCGTCAACGGACCACAGCACCGGCGGCGCGGCAGGACTTCGATTGATGGATTGACCACTTCTTCGACATGCACGAACACTCGATACAGGTACATCCCTAACGTGGTCCGCGGCGGCCTTGGTGGCGAGGAAAAGTACAACCCCGGTTCCTGCACCGGTATCTCAACACCAATCACCTTCGGTATGGTGGACGACTTCTTCATCCTGCCATAACCGTCGAGCCCGGTATGCGGAGGAACAAACATACTTACGAGCTCACCTCCAAGGTCGTTGATAAGCTCGTTCATGGACTCGCTGTTCCAAGCAGGTCGAGGCATGTCGTGGAAGGTAAGCTTTGTTAAAACCTCAAGCTCAGAGGGCACCAAGCCCCATCCTGGGTGCCACCGATCAAAGCTCACCATCGCGCCATCGCAGAACAAGCGTCGGGAAGATTCGAACACACGACTGCAGTCGAAAGTTGTCCGGAACCTGACGAAGAAATCAGCCGGTGGCGGATAGACTTCGACGAACAAGTCACTTATTTGGATGCCGTGCGCAATGCCAAGAGCTTTGACAAGGTCGCCCAGTGAGACGGGAGGCCAGTCGCCGTTGATGGTTACCATCAGCACTTTGCCGCAAACCGGTCGTCAGCGCCGCCATGCCATCGCTGAGCGACAAAGACGCAGCGATCGAAGGCGTGATTTAACGTCGGGATCTCCGCTCGAGATCCGCGTTGACCGGCGACATGATAGTGCACTTGAGTACAGGGAGTACATGAGGGGGATTTGGGGGAACTGGAGTAGGAATCGAGATTCCAGAGGTGGGGGAGGGGCGGGAGACTGGGGATGAAAAGGTAGCATGAATTTTCGAGCACGCGCCAATATGCTCTCGGTGCGCAAGCGCACAAAAACACCGGTGGCGCCCACATGTCGGCCTAAGAGTCCTTATTCTTTCTTTTTTGGAGAGCCCGACGTTTTTTTAAGATCTTTTGAGAGCCTGGCCTGAGAGTCATAATTGACCTATTTGGCATTGCGTTACTACTCGGCCCATATTCAACAACACCTCACTGGCCCAAACAAGTGTACATCATCGAAAAGACACTGAGCTCAAATTATATAACTTGAAAAAAAGGAGATATACTCGAACACCGGAGAATGGTGATGCCCTCATTTAGCCCACCAAGAGTTCGAGACAATAAACGATTGAAACAACGATATATACAACATTCAAACACCGACTAGTGACTACTATCGACGTAAACAAAGAAGACATGATAGTTCATAAGAAGTCTTGCTACACCACCAAAATGCACCCATCTGCGGCTTTCGGACTCGTGATCCAGATGAGAATGACATTCTAAATGAAGCAACTATTACATAGTAAGAGTGACATAGACGAGGATGACCAAATGACAAGGAATATGCATAACAAAAGAAAGAACTACCCATCCGTAACCAGCAAAGCAAAGACAATAAAGTCATTCAAGAGATGATCCAACACCATCATAATTTGCAGCCCGCTCAAATGACCAAAGGATCCGTAGACACTAGTACTCCACCCTTCGATGCAACAGCCCAATTACCTATCAACTCAAGGCTTGAACCACATCATCGCTGTCAGAATTGAGACATCCAAGGATCAAAGTTAATCCGGATGCCTTTGTCATTCTCACCTTCTTTTGGCTGCAGGCTGTATCGTTGACAATCAGGGGAGTTTGCTCCCGAACTCCTAGGGCTCGCCGTGTAGACACAGTTTTCCATAGCAAAGAGAGCCTCTCTGCCATCAAGGTCCTTGCCAACGGTGATCTCCTGGTTAATCGGATAATTGAGTCCGAGAAACAGAGAGTATGAACCAAGGCTATTTACCCGCCTCCAACTAAAAAATCCTAAAGGCCCCAACAAGCTAGTATCCTGCTCATAGACGTAACAGCCACTGTCCGGATACTCACGTATTACATGGTGCTTGTATATAGTGGGGGTTTTTGCAATATAACTTTTCCGGCTCATGTGTCCGAATGATCATCAGTCTTTTGCCGTCCTCTGATCGAGCGAGGAATCAGTTGTGCTTCCCTGTTTTTGGCAAAGGTGGTGTGATTACAAAGGGCAATAACTGTAGGGACACTGCATCATATCAAAAAGGACAGGCATTGTTAATGTAAGATCAGCATTGTTCAGAGTATGAGTAGGATAATGCAAGAAACAACATTGATATGTCCCTGTTGGAATTGGGAGGAAAATACAGGGAAATGTATACTGGGTTTGAAAATATAGAAGTGCCATGCATGGTTATACTCATGTTATCTCGCAATCGATTCTTCACAGGAAACTACCATGTCATGCATGTTATGTAATCATGTTCTGTCCTCACAAACAAATTCTTCAAGGTAACTAACAAACCATGCATTGTTATATACTCGTGTTCTGTGGGCAAATTTTTTGTGAGGATATTATTCTAGCCATTGATTGCTAAAGGGCGAATATAGGTATATACACATGGTAAGCATTGCAGGATTTTACTACTTCCAAATATAGAGTTCTCCGTATGCACATTTACTTCCCCAATGTATGGTTAGATGAAACCAACAGTGTGGTGCATGTTTCTACATCATGAAAATGAGGAAACTACATGGCCATTGATACACACTCATATTTAGTAGTAGTATATAGATTACTGTAAAATAAGGATAATATCCATATATTCCTAACCGTTTGATTATTCAGGGTACAAATTGGTTGTAATGACATGGTCACAATCGCATGAATTAACTCATTCCAAATATAGCTGATTTGGCGTCTCTAATACATTGCCATAGTTCTACTCAAATTCTGCTCAAACAGGGATATGCCAATCATCACAAAAAGTTCAAACAGTGTCATGGCGTCATCATTAACATGAGAAGGAAACAACTTACACACGTCGTCCCAGCAATACGTGGTGCCATCTGCTTTGTCGATCGCGTAGATGATGCCATTGTGTTCAATAGCATCACAGAAGTGTGTATCAGCTTTGACGATGATCCATTGCGAGCCGAGTTGTCTCCAGCTAAAGAAGGCACCGGCGTAAAGATAGGCGAGTCCGCGGTCGAACAAGGCAATTAACTTGAAGTCTGCGTAATTCGCATGTCGTGTGGGCACTTGACAGATTACAATCTTCTGCAAAACAAGGTCCGTCCAACTGACGTAGTGATCTAGATGACTTGGACCGCGATGGTAATACTCTATATAATCCAACGGAGGAAGGATAATCTCATGGAGGTGCGGAAGTTAACGAGCACCAACTTTTACCGTCTTCTCTCAAGGCAGCCATCCAAATGGGAGTTCATGCCGACCCAAGACGTACTGCCAAGAAGTTTGGGCGATGGTGATCGGATCGATGTCGAGGAAATGATGTATGGCGACCCACTACATACCTGCAAAGAAGTTTCGGCTAATGGAGATCGGATTGAAGTCGAGGGGCATCATGTACGCCTCCGTATCATGGTGAACCAATCTCACAAGACCAAATAGCAGCAAGCAGGGTGTCTTGAAAAGCTTAGGCCTCGCTTTGATGATGGCCATGTGCATGTCCCTCGAGCATGCAGCCAGCCGCAGGGCGCTCAACATATCCATACACGAACAACAGAGGTCGAGGATGTCACTGAGGAGATTGCTCCAATCGCGACTCATATGGATGCTGCGCGGTCCGCGTTCGACCATGGTGGAGTTTGGAAGGGGGCTTGATTTACGGGGGAGAAGGATGTCAGTGATGGAGCGGCTAGCGAGGGAATAGTGGTACTGGGGGAGGCGAGTGAGGCGAAGGTACACGGGGGCACAGTGAGATGGAGACGGAGACGGAGAAGGAGATGGAGATGGAGTGGTGCTATGGGAGCGGAGAGGGAGACGAGGCGAGGCGCCAATGTGTTGTACAGTGGCGGTGACAGACTGCACAGTGCACAGGGTGAGGCTGACTTTGGTAACCCGAACAAGCCGCTTGGACTAGTGTCAGGCGCAGGGTGTTGTCACTTCACTGTGAGGACCGGATGAATAGTATTTTGACCATCAAGTGTACCACAGTTGTACTACTACTACTACTACTACTACTACTACTACTACTACTACTACTACTACTAGGAACATGAGTGCTCCAGTATTGTATAGCGGAAATAGGTCTCCCATGTTAGCATGCCTGTTCACCTCATTGTTCAGGTATCATCCATATTGCAAGCAGAACCAAATTCTCGTGCATGCCCAATCAACGCCCTGCCGCGATGCATGCAGTGGTCATTCTGGTGCATTAAGGACGGCATGCAGATCGTTCCACACTCGAGAAGAGGAAAAATGGAAAGGTAGAACGCAGCAGCAGAGGAAGAGAACGCTGGCTAACGAGGTGGGAGGGATCGGCGAGGAAGTTAATGCTCCATGCCTAAAGGTTTTGGGAAAACCTGATTTTCATAAGGTGACTTATACTCACCTAAACGGAGGGAGTATTCCTTAACGAGAGAATGTTGTGTCTCCCACTCGCGCTCAAAAAAAAGCTACGACACATTTTTTATCTGCTTGCATAGGTCCCACCTATCGTGAAGGATGGGCACGCATACTAACAGTACGACTCATCATCTACCCGCATAGCCTTTTCGTTTAGTCTACCTAGCTGTCTAATCAACTGCTCGCACACCACTTCTCCCATTTACTTTCCATCGGGAACCGATTCTCCTCGCTTCTTCACCTCCCTTCGCCTTCATTTGCATCCAAACCCCCTTTGCATTCACATTGTTTTAACCTCTTTAAATTATCATCTACTACTTGATTAGACTAGCCATCTAATCCTAATTCTCCAAACCATAGCCCTCCGCTCCAGCGGTTCCAAATGGCGAAAGAGATCGAGATGCAGGTTTTAAGCGCCCAACATGTCCTCGTCGAAGGCTCGATCGCATAGTTGCCACCGCCACCGTCCACCCAAGGGTTGTTGGCAAAGGATCAACAATGTATCCAACTCCTTGAAAAGGTAGAGACGAGGGTCATCGGTCTCGTCACGAGTACACGAGTGTGCCCTCAGGAAGATCCAAGACGCCGCCGTCCTTGTTTGTGCCTCAAGATGATGTTTTGGTGTACCACATCATACACTCGCCTCCATACCGGTGAGCTTCATGATTTCTTGTGTCGGAGGACGATACTTCTGTGGGGCAGCCATCGAAGGGGACAAACAGAAGTTGGAGCCGTACAACCTTGATTTGAAAAGCATCACTGACCTACAAACCAGAATCAAAATTCATGTAGAAGATTGTGATAAACAGACACCATCCCTATTTGACGTAGCAAATTTTGTGCACGGTACAAATCTTCAGAAGGGTGACGAGACGGTGCATTAAGGTCGTCTGGATGGGAGAATTATCCCTTGACGTACCAACGGATAAAATATGCTGCCCTCGATGCCCGTGTGAGTTTCGAGATAGCTGCAAGGTCCAAAAAGCTTGTTGCGAAGCCGTCTCCCACAGAGAATGAGAACAAGAAGAATAATAATAAGAATAAGAAGAAGAAGAAGAAGAAGAAGAAGAAGAAGAAGAAGAAGAAGAAGAAGAAAAGGCTGCACCAGCAGGAGGGCATTATGGATGGATGAACTATTTCCTCTCTTGTAAAAAAATTATTCCCTCTTGGTGTATATTGATATAGATGGACTATTTTGATGTGTGCATGTCTTTGGAATAGAGTAGTAGCGTGGGTCTGCTTGACTATAAGGAACTATTTATCCGCATATATAGCTTTATCTGCTACTCCTTCCAGTGATTGGTATGCAGTGCATGTGTCCGTAGACATGACAGCTTGTCCATGGAAGTTCAACTACGGTGAGGGAGTCCCGGACTAGGGGGTGTCCGGATAGCCGAACTATCATCTTCGGCCGGACTCCTGGACTATGAAGATACAAGATTGAAGACTTCGTCCCGTGTCCGGATGGGACTTTCCTTGGTGTGGAAGGCAAGCTTGGCGATACGGATATGTAGATCTCCTACCATTGTAACCGACTCTGTGTAACCCTAACCCTCTTTGGTGCCTATATAAACCGGAGGGTTTTAGTCCATAGGACGAACAACAATCATACCATAGGCTAGCTTCTAGGGTTTAGCCTCTCTGATCTCGTGGTAGATCTACTCTTGTACTACCCATATCATCAATATCAATCAAGCAGGAGTAGGGTTTTACCTCCATCGAGGGGCCCAACACAGGTAAAAACATCGTGTCCCTTGTCTCCTGTTACCATCCGCCTAGACGCACGCTTTAGGACCCCCTACCCGAGATCCGCCGGTTTTGACACCGACATTGGTGCTTTCATTGAGAGTTCCTCTGTGCCGCCGCCATCAGGAAGGATGCCCGTCCCGTCTTTAAAGACGGCAATGTGGCTAAAGGAGCTTTGGCTATCACCAAACTCTCCGGATAAGCGGTTTCCTTATGACCGCTGTCGCCGCCGCCGACGATGACTTCTCGGGTCATCGAAAGCAATCTTCACGTTAACTCGAATTCGCGGAAAGTTAGATCCGATGGAGCTCTCTTCCTTAAACGAGCTCTTGGATCGCGCCGCCATACTCGGGAGTCGCTATGACTATGATCGATTGGGCTTAAACCCGATCGAGAGAGATTAACTCTCCCGTGTTACCCACCACGTTCTTTGTGGTAGAGGAACAATGCGGCGACCCTTCTTCTATCTTAAGGACTAGCTATGTCCGGATTCACGATCCTCCATGCCGGATTCCCGCGGAGGGAGGGCGCCACTCAAGCCACGAACCTAAAGTCGAGCAATGGCTAGATTCATTGGACAAAGATCCAAGAACCCAAGCTTCCAAGTTCGGAAAATTCTTGGCCCCTGAATTTTAGATTGGACGGGGTTCCAAATTTAATTCCACCCGCCCACCCAAACACAAGCGATCTATCCCAAATCCGGCAAAAGCCCGCAGTAAACGAGACACCATTATTGGGCCGATTCATACGGTCATAAACAGGATAAAGGATTGCCGTGAGGAGGACACAATTTCATTCTTCTGCAATAATTGCACGGACAAGGGAATCCTCAACGCCGTAAGTCGTCGCGAAATCACACGCTTCGATGACTTAGCGTCGTAATCTGAAAATCTTGTGTGATGGAAAGCGCTGAAAACGAAATCAATTTTTGGGACAATCCATTACGAATACAACCCCAATCCAAATAAAAGGGTGCATTATCGCCAGGCACCTGGGTTAAATACCAAAAAGCAAAAACCCTATATAGGGCATGGAACCGTACTAGAAGGATGTCTCAATGGACCCTGCAAAATTCATAGTACAGAGGGTGCCACTCCAACTCATAGCCTTAGAGCATGTTGGATACTACGGCAGGTGGCCAAAAGTGGCGAAGAGCTTCTAACTCCAGAATACCAGTCCAAGGATACCAGTACGGTATTAACAATCTTTGAGACTTTCGCATCAAATAATATGCGGAAACAAACACTCCGCAGCCTTGCCGAAGTCTACCAAGTAGCAACAATAAACCCATGGAGTGACATGACTATTACCTTTAATGCGAGTGACGAACCTAAATTCTGAACAGCCCGAGCACCAGCCACATTGGTCCTCAGTCCAATAGTGGACGGCTTTCGCCTTACCAAGGTACTCATGGATGGTGGCAGCAGACTGAACCTCATTTACGAGGAAACCCTCCGAAAAATGGAAATAGACTGGAGCCGCATTAAGCGAAGCAGCACAACCTTTAGAGGAATAATCCCCAGTCGGGAAGCATGTTGTACAGGAAAAATCACACTGGATGTGGTGTTCGGCACGCCGGATAATTATAGGTCCGAGGAGGTCACGTTCCAAGTGGCCCCGCTCAAAGAGCGGATATCACGCTCTATTAGGGCGAGAGGCATTCACAATTTTCAAGCTATACCCCATTACGGGTACATGAAGCTCAAAATGCCGGGCCCAACGGAATCATCACTCTTGCTAGTGACCGGACATAGCACTCGCGCCAAAAATAAGACAGCCCAGACCGCCCCGAGGCACTATCCAAAGCCCTAACGGCCGAGGAACTCACTACGCTGCGCCCACGGTGAATAGGGATGATGTGATACTCGATAAGAGATCCAAGTCCACCTCCTTTAAACCAGCAGATTTAAATAGTCGATTCCGTGTCCATCCAATGGACCCTACAAAACGGCCTCCATTTGGGCACAATTAAACCACGATGTAGACGCCAGACTATGAGAATTCCTACTGCGAAAATTGGGACATCTTTGCTCGGCACCCTTCGGACATGCCAGAATCCCACGCCGGTGGCGAGCACAGACCTAAACATCATAAAAGGATTCAAGCCGTCAAACAGGCTCTTGGCGTTTCTCGAACCCAAGAGACAAAGCCATGGGAGAGGAGCTAGCCAAATTATTGGAGGCCGGATTCATCGAGATATAAAACATCCGGGTGGCTAGCAAACCTGGTGATGGTACCAAAGAAGGACAAATCTCGGCGCCTATCGTCGATTTTAAAGACCTCAACAAGGCTTGCCCAAAGGATCCCTTCCCCCGCGATCGATCAAATTATCGATGCTACCGCAGGACACGATTCATTGTGTTTCCTCGACGATACTCGGCTACCACCAAATTAAGACGGCAGAGCCGACCAAGCCGTTAACGGCATTCATCACCCCATACGCCCATTTCGCTTCAACACAATGCCCTTTGGGCTCAAAAACGCCGGCGCAACATATCAGCGCATGATTTAGACATATCTGGCAAACCAGATCGGCAAAATAGTGGAGGCATACGTAGACCATGTGGTCGTCAAAACCAAGCATGTCGAAACTCTAGTAGACGACTTGAGGCTCACGTTCGATAATCTCCGAACATATGACATTAAGCTTAACCCGAAAAATGTGTTTTCGGCGTACCAACCGGAAAGCTCTTGGGCTTCATTGTATCCGGTAGAGGAATTGAAGCAAACCCAGCCAAGATCCGAGCTCTGTCACAATTGGATATCCCAAAGGACCTCAAACAAATACAAAAATTGACGGGATGCGTGGCGGCTTTAAGCCGCTTTATCTCCCGTTTAGGAGAAAAGGCATTACCCCTTTATCGCCTCCTCCGACGCACCGAACACTTCGAGTGGACGGATGCCACCACGGCCGGACTCAAAGAAATAAAAGCCATATTGGAAACAAACCCGGTCCTGGCCGTGCCCAACATAGGCGAACCAATGCTATTATATATCGCGGCAACTCATCAAGTGGTGAGCGCGGTGCTTGTTGTCGAACGAGAAACGGACGGACACAAGTTCCCCCTTCAAAAACCAGCTTACTACGTGTCCACTGTCCTGACTCCATGCAAGTAACGTTACCCGCATTATCAGAAGATAGCATACGCGGTGTTCATGGCATCTCAGAAGCTGCGACACTACTTCCAAGAGTGTTCGATAACAGTAGCCTCTGAAGTACCTCTTAATGACATTATAAACAACCGCGACGCGACGGGCCGGATTGCCAAATGGGCCGACATAACCTATAAACCACGGTGAGCTATTACGTCGCAAGTTTTGGCCGACTTCATCGCCGAATGGACTGAAGCCAAACTCCCTAAAGAGTACGACGCATATTCCAACTGGATCATGCACTTCGACGGCTCCAAAATGTTGGCTGGTCTGGGGGCTGGCGTCGTCCTGACGTCCCCAACCGGAGATACGGTTCAATACGTACTCCAGATAATGTATACGGACTCCAACAACGCAGCCGAATACGAGGCCCTTCTACATGGCCTACGGATGGCAGTCTCCATGGGCATTCAACGCCTAGAGGTGCGCGGGGATTCGAACCTCGCGATATCCCAAATAAATGGAGACTTCGATGCCAAGGATCCGAAAATGGCAGCTTATCGCAACGTTGTCCTAAAATTGTCAGCTCGGTTTGAGGGGCTCGAATTTCACCATATAGCCCGGGATAACAACCAGGCAGCAGACGTATTGGCACGCATTGGCGCAAAGCGCGATGCTGTCCCTCCCAACATCTTCCTAGAGAGGCTGTTCAAGCCATCCGTACTATGGGAGGGGGAATCCGGAAATAATAACCCGGACCCAACCGCACTGCCCGACACCGAACATTCTGACACAATTGGCGGTTCTGCCAACGAAGTAACATCCTCAGCCCACGTAATAATGGCAATCATTGCCCCGTGGACGGAACCATTCCTAGCCTACCTAACCAGGCAGGAACTTCCGAGGACCAAAACGAGGCCATTGCATAGTGCGACGATCTAAAGCCTATAAGGTCCATGAGGGAGAGCTTTACAAGAAAAGCACAACCGGAGTCCTTCAAAGGTGTATCTCCGAAGAGGAAGGGCGGAACCTTCTGGCTGAAATTCATGCCGGACTCGGCGGGCACCACGCCGCAGCCCGGGCCCTTGTAGGCAAGGCCTTACGTACAAGATTTTATTGGCCGACGGCCCGGGCAGATGCTCAGGACTTAGTCCAACGATGCGTTGGTTGCCAACTCTTTGCTAATCAAAGCCACATGACACCCACCTGAAAGTGCAACTATCCCTAGGTGGTTTTGGTAATTCATAACAACATATAGCTCATTGAGCTAATGCTATTCCAAGACTATTGTTTCAGGAAAGCTCAATGAATGGCATGGCATGGATGATGAAAGTGGATCTCTCAAAATACTAATGACAAAGGATTGGCTCAAGCTCAAAAGCTCAAGACTCTTCATTTTACATTTTAGTGATCCAAGATCACATTGAGTCTATAGGAAAAGCCAATACTATCAAGGAGGGAAGAGGTGTTGCTTAATGAGCCTCTTGCTTCATGTGCTTGGTGATATGCTCCAAAAACCCTCAGCTACTTTCTCACATCCACAAATGACCTAAACCTAAAGCCAAAATCGGTCACACCGATTCTTTCTATCCGGCGCCACCGAATTCTAATGTCATAGCCACTGCCACAAACCCTAGGCAAATCGGTCCTACCGATAGGGATCTCGGTCTCACCGAGATGGGATTGTAATCTCTCTGTTTCCCTTCATAACGTTTCGGTCTAACCGAAGTGAGCGATCGGTCCCACCGAGATTGCAATGTAAACTCTTTGTTTCCCTTTTGTAACATTTTGGTCTCACCGAAAAGAGCAAATCGGTCCCACTGAGTTTACCTGACCAACTCTCTGGAAAGCTTATTACCAAAATCGGTCTCACCGAGTTTGTGTAATCGGTCTTACGAGATTACGTTATGCCCTAACCCTAACCGAATCGGTCTCACCGAGTTGCATGTCAGTCCCACCAAAAATCCTAACAGTCACTAGGTTTACTAAATCGGTCCGACCGAGTCTGTTGAATCGGTCCCACCGAGTTTGGTAAATTGTGTGTAACGGTTAGATTTTGTGTGGAGGCTATATATACCCCTCCACCTCCTCTTCATTCGTGGAGAGAGCCATCAGAACAAACCTACACTTCCGACTTACCATTTCTGAGAGAGAACTACCTACTCATGTGTTGAGGCCAAGATATTCCATTCCTACCATATGAATCTTGATCTCTAACCTTCCCCAAGTTGCTTTCCACTCAAATCTTCTTTCCACCAGATCCAAATCCTATGAGAGAGAGTTGAGTGTTGGGGAGACTATCATTTGAAGCACAAGAGCAAGGAGTTCATCATCAACGCACCATTTGTTACTTCTTGGAGAGTGGTGTCTCCTAGATTGGCTAGGTGTCACTTGGGATCCTCCGACAAGATTGTGGAGTTGAACCAAGGAGTTTGTAAGGGCAAGGAGATCGCATACTTCGTGAAGATCTACCGCTAGTGAGGCAAGTCCTTCGTGGGCGACGACCATGGTGGGATAGACAAGGTTGCTTCTTCGTGGACCCTTCGTGGGTGGAGCCCTCCGTGGACTCGCGCAACCGTTACCCTTCGTGGGTTGAAGTCTCCATCAACGTGGATGTACGATAGCACCACCTATCGGAACCACGCCAAAAACATCTGTGTCTCCAATTGTGTTTGAATCCTCCAAACCCTTCCCTTTACTTTCTTGCAGGTTGCATGATTTAATTTCCGCTGCCTATATACTCTTTGCATGCTTGCTTGAATTGTGTGATGATTGCTTGACTTGTCCTAAGATAGCTAAAATCTGCCAAACTCTAAAATTGGGAAAAGGTTAAGTTTTTAATTGGTCAAGTAGTCTAATCACCCCCCCTCTAGACTTACTTCAAGGTCCTACAAGTGGTATCAGAGCTTTGGTCTCCATTTGCTTTGATTTCCATAGCTTTTGGTGGTCATAGCCTTGGTTTCACAACCTAGGAGAGTATGGCGTCTAGTGAGGGAAATTATCACCGTAGAGGTCCTTACTTTGATGGTATTAATTTTGTTAGTTGGAAGCACAATATGAAAATGCATATTCTCGGACATAACCCTGCCGTTTGGGCAATTATTTGTATTGGCTTGGAAGGTGAATTCTTTGATGGGAGAGAGCCAAACTGTGAAGCAAATGCGGAAGAATTGAAGATGTTGCAATACAACGCTCAAGCTTGTGATATCATCTTCAATGGATTGTGCCCCGAAGAATTCAACAAAATCAGCCGTCTTGAGAATGCAAAGGAAATTTGGGATACTTTGCTTGATATGCATGAAGGTACCAAATCTGTCAAGGAATCCAAGTTGGATGTGCTTCAAAGTTAGCTTGACAAGTTCAAAATGAAGGATGGTGAAGGTGTCGCTGAAATGTACTCTAGGCTTGCACTTATCACAAATGAGATTGCCGGCTTAGGGAGTGAAGAGATGACCGACAGATTAATCATCAAGAAGATACTAAGAGCATTGGATGGAAAGTATGATACCATGTGCACATTGATCCAAATGATGCCAAACTACAAAGATCTCAAGCCAACGGAAGTCATTGGAAGAATTGTTGCTCATGAGATGTCACTCAAGGATAAGGAGGAACTTCACAACAAGTCAAGTGGTGCTTACAAAGACTCAAGTGAAGCCCCCACATCATCAAGTGAGAGACAAACCTTCAATGAAGAATTGAGCTTAATGGTGAAGAACTTCAACAAATTCTACAAGAGTAGAAGCAAAGAAAGAAGCTCCAAGTCAAGGTCTTACAATGACAAAAGATCTTCTAGTTAAGAGCGAAATTGTTACAATTGTGGGAGACCCGGACACTATTCCAATGAGTGTACGGCACCCTACAAAAGAAGAGAAGATTCTCCAAAAGAAGAAGCAAAAGAGAAGAATCACCACCGAGACCTTCACGGAGAAGCAAGGATTAGAGATGATCGTTATGAACGAAGACCTTCACGGAGAAGCAAGGATTCAGAAAGGAAGGACAAGTCATCAAGGAGCTACACAAAACGAAGACATCAAACTCATGTTGGTGAATGGGTATCCGGCTCCGACTACGACAATCACTCCGAGAGAAGCTATCACTCCGACTCCGAATATACTCAAGATGAAGGTGTTGCCGGTCTAGCACTTGTGTCAACCGACTCCTATGACATATTTGATTCACCAAATGAAGGAATTGGAAGATGCTTCATGGCCAAAGGTCCAAAGGTAACACATCCTGAGTATGTTGATTTCGATAGTGATGAAGATGACTTGCTTGTGGATGATGATTTACTTGTTGACAACTCTAGTGATGAATACTACGATGAAACGTCAATTAATCATGCTAATCAAGATAAAACGAATGACAATGATAAGGAGAAGATTGAGCTTCTAACTAAAGAACTAAACACTCTTAAGATAGCTCATGAAACTATCTTCGAATATCATCGAGAACTTTTAAGGGCTCATGAGAAGTTACGCTTTGAAAAGCTCAATCTTGAGCAAGAGCATGAGTTCTTAAAAGCAATCAATGATGATCTCCGTAAGAAAAGTTCTTCTTACATTGCCAAGCGTTTACTCTTATCTACTTACATGCCTCAAGTCAAGTCTAGTAACAAGTACAAGAAAGATACTTCCTCTAGTAGTAACAATAATAATGTCAAATCCAATATTGTTGCTTCTAGTAGTTCTCTTGATTCCACTAATGATTCTCTTAGCCAAGTTACACTTGAGCAAGAAAATAGCTTATTGAAGGGAATTATAGAAAGGTGTTTACAAGAGCCTTAGGGAGTAAGCAATTCGAGGAAATTGTACGAAGCAAGGAAGGCACCGAAGAATCAAGGTGTTGGTTTTGAGCGAAAGTTCAATGCCAATGTAGTTGAGTGGGAAGAAGATCAATACCCCAAGACGAAGTTTGTTCCTCAACAAGAGAAGTATGATCCTACTTCCTTCAAAGGAACACAAGCACAAGATGATCTTCCACCACAAGACCACAAGTACAAAGGCAAGGACAAGCTTCAAGAAGAGATTGATGCATTTGAAGAAGCACCTAAGGTCTCGGTCAAGTGGGTTCCCAAGACTACGTCAAGTTCTACTTCATCAAGTACAACTACAACTCCAAGGATTCCCATCAAGATGATGTGGATCCCGAAGAAGAAGAACTAGAGAGTTCTTGAGGGTGACTCCGCCAACATTCTTCACTCATATCATTATGGCAAGAACAAGTGCAATTAACTTCCACATCTTGCGCTAGTTCAAGGAGTCACAAACCCTCATGTTGGTAAGGCAAGGGACAAGGTAACCTAATGATTTCATGGACATCATCTTGTGTGTGCATCACTCTATGTCTATGGACATTCTTGTTTGTTCCTTGTGGGACTAACCCATGTGCGTATGTTGAAAGTGCAACTCACTCCAAAGGATTGCTCCAAATGATCTACATCAACATTGAGCATCCACATCTTCAACACCTACATGAAGTCATCATCGACAAAACCCAAGGTTAGTTCATCCCTCTAAAAGGGGATCTCACGGGAGCTTAACTCTAAGAATTGAGTCAAAGCAACTCTAATGATGTGAACACATCAATGCATTATGTAAAAGTGGTAACCCCACTTGAGCTTAAACGATGAGTATGACCTATGATCAAATGTTCTCATTTGACTCCTAAGTCAATATACTCATATATAGATGACCTAGTCATCGCCAATTGTTTGATAGATGTTAGAATTGGTTGTGCATGTTTTGCCACATATTTCATTTGCCATCTTATTGTGTGAGCATGTTGGTGCATATTTTACTCATTCAAGGACATCCACTTGTTGTTTTGATTGATTGGCTTCTTTTTATTTTTGCCAACTAGATGGACAAGAATGCCTAAGAACCTTCTCTAGCTATCTATGCTTTTCTCGTCTCAAACTCTATTCATGCTACATCACAAAATTTGATCAAGTCAGATTCGAACCACTCTGTGTGAGGAGCACTCGGAGTCCCTGATTCTTCATAGACTTAAACTTCCAAAACTTCTTTGTGATTCTCGGTCTGAATGATTCCTCCATTTTGGTCCCACCGAGATCACTAAGTCGATCTAGGTTTTCAATCTCGGTGCAACCGATTTGAACTTTTCGGTCACACCGAGTTGCTGTAACTGTACACAGTTAAGCATCTCGGTGCCACCGAGTTGTTCCACTCGGTCACACCGACAGGGTCGAGCTATATATAGTCACGGGAATTTTTGTGGAAATTTCTCCGAACCTCTTCGCCCATGCAATAGCTTGCTCTGCCTCCAGGGTCTCCGGATCATCTCCTCGTCGCCAGCCGCCTCCTGTCGCTGGTCTCCGCCGCTGTCAACGGATTTCACCCCCGCCATTGCTGCCGTAGCGAGTTCATCACCAAGCTAGGGTATGGACTCGATCATCGTGCTATCCTCGTCTGATTCCTAGCACATTGTGTTCTTATCGATTCTTGCCACGATTGAAACACTCCTATCCAGTCAATGCAATCCTTAGATTAGATGAGATTTGAAAATTTAGGGTTAGGTTTCAGCCGAAACCATCTCGGACCCACCGAGTTGAAAAACTCGGTCCCACCGATTTGGCTAACGCCATTGGACTAGTAACTCTCGGTCTGACCGAGAATTGCTAATCGGTGAGACCGATTTTAGGACTTTGTGAAACCCTAGCAGTCTCGGTGCCACCGAACTATGACTCGGTTCAACCGAGTTCATCAATTTAGGTTACAAAACTGCTGCGGTATCACCGAGTTTGAAAATCGGTTGATCCGAAATGCTTTCTGTGGAAAACTAAAACTGAATTTTTGAATCATTCTTTTGCAAAAATCTCTGCATTTTGTGATGCTCATTCACCCTATCTCATCTATAACTCTTCACAGGGTCAGCAGTCAGTGTTTGCAGCATGTCAGACCAAAGTGACAGCCAGAACAGGAAAGAAGAGCAGATTCACATGAGTGAGGGCACTAGTCCCTCTGGCACTTCAGATGAAGGCAGCAGGAGCACCCCAAGCAATCTGCCTAAATCTGCCACCAGGACAAGGAAGAAGAGAACCTCAGATTCTGAGGATGAGGTTTATAGAGCAGAAGAGGATGAGGCTACCTCCAAGAAGGTAGTGCTCAAAAAGGAGTATGCCTCATCACAGAACACTAAACCTGGACTCAATAGGAAGGTTCCTGCCAAGAGGACACCTATGCTGAAGGTCAGAGGATCTACTCAAGTGCCTGAAAAGTCTGAGCCCAAAGAGGCACTTGCAAAGAGAGTCACAACTTCCAAACCCAAGAAAGTTCCCACTGGAGAAACTATGAAGTTTACCATTGAATCAGAAGATGAAGCTACTGCTCAGGATAAGAAGAAGAAGAGAGCCAGAACCACTATTGCCCAGGTTCTTGGAAAACCCTCAATGAGGAGAGACTCTGAAGAGGAAGAAGAGGTTGCTGCACCAGCACCCAAGGCACAAAAGCTTATGGGTGATGCTATTAGATCAGGGGCTGCAACATCAAAGGCCAAGGAAGCACCCAAAGCTGCCCCCAAGGCCAAGCTTTCACCAAAAAGGAATACCAGGAGTATTCCAGCTGCTGAGAAGAACAAGGCCCCAGTGCCTGGAGTTGTTGATGAGGAAGATGAAGAAGGACAAGTTCTGAGGAAGCTCAAGCCCAAGATACCAGACCATAATGATGCCCATCCTGTGGCTGAGGACATGAAGATCAGAAGAGACTCAGGGTTGAGGCTATGGAGGATGACAGATCCATATGCCACAAGGAGAAGGACTGCTGTTGATTACAGGTTCCATACAAAGGAACATCAGGACTTCTATGAGACAATCTTGTTGGACAAGAAGCCCATAGTGTGTGATATGAGGTGGGTCGACTTGACCTACATGAAAGAAAATGAAGAACACTATCCTGGAGTGCAAGACAGTTTTGTTGCTTGTGGAGTTGCAGATTTTGTTGGGCAAAAGCTCACCGACTGGAATGATGAACTCATTATGCAATTATACTCGACAACACACTTCTATCCAGATGGGAGGATAGTTTGGATGTCTGAAGGTACAAGGTACCAGTCAACCGTTGAGGAGTGGGCAAATCTGATCAATGCCCCAAAGGAGAGTGAAGATGACTTGGATGTATATGCCAAGAAGAAGATGGACCACAATTCCATGGCACACATGTACAAGGAGATCCCAGACAATGCTATTGAGACACATAAGTTTGGGTCAGTCCACTTTCTTCTGTCAGGGCTGCCAACAATCAACTGCATTCTAAGGCACACTCTATTGCCTAAGTCTGGTGACCACAACATGATTAGAGGGCATGCAATCAACATGTTGCATTTGTTTGATGTGCCACAGAAATTCAAGGTCATGAGCCTTATGGTAGAGACCATTAAGAGGACTGCGGCAGACCAGAAGAGAAGTTGTGGATATGCCCCTCAGATTCAGGAGTTGATTAACTCAAAGATGGGCACAAGCAAATATTTATTGGATAAGGAACATTTTCTTCTCTATCCAGACTTTTAGGACAATCAGGTTGTCATGAATGAGGATGAACCATCATCAGTACAAGCTCAAGAGAAGAAGGAGAAGGCAAGGAAAGAGAAGGCTACCAAGATGCCAACTCAAGAGGAGGCATCTGAGTACTTTTTGAAGAACAAGCAGGAGCAGCTTGGTTACTTGATAGCATCAACACTGAGGATTGAGAAGGGACTGGCCACCCTCACTCGAAATCAGGAGAGCTTGGAAAGAATCATGGAACTAAAATTCCATGATCTAGATGTCAAAGTATGGCGAGATTCATCGGTTGTGGAGCAGCTACAGGATGACATGCAGGAGAGGCAGGGCAAGACTACCACTAATGTATTTGCCAGAGTGCCTAGAGCTCAGAGGTCAGCTACAGTGCATGTGACAGACACCAGAGCCACATCATCTGCACCAGCTATAGCTCCTATAGCTCCAGTGCAACCAGCTCCAGCACCAACTCCTCCAGCTCCATCTACTTCAACTGAAGCCTTCGTTCTTGGAGTTATCCGGACACCACCACCTGAAGATCAAGCCTGAGAGTCGATCTAGCACTATGCATTTTCTATGAACTTTTTGGTAACTTGTTGCCAAAGGGGGAGAAAAATGTATAGATCATAGGCTTCGAGAGAGAGAGTGTTGCTTTTGTTCTCTCTTGCTTTGCTTTGGTGGTTAAACTTGTTTGCTTTTGATTGCTTGAGATACTATGCAGTTTTTGTGAGACATTGATGATCATGTGTTTGATCATAAGCTACACTTATGCATGTTTGATGATATTATCTTATCTATCCTATGTGATCATTCACTTTGCTTGATGATGAGTGCATGTATTCAATCTTTATCATTTTGAGCGCTCCACCAAGATGTATGTGACATGGAAGAGTAACCCATGAGCCTAATTCCTTGTGCATTTGCAGTCCAAAGTAAATCTTAAACTATGCACAAATTTAGGGGGAGCTCTTGCTTATCACATACTTCTCAAAGCGACGATATCTTTCAATCTTATTATCATTTGTCGAAGCTTTGATCTATATGTTGTCATCAATTACCAAAAAGGGTGAGATTGAAAGTGCAACTATCCCTAGGTGGTTTTGGTAATTCATAACAACATATAGCTCATTGAGCTAATGCTATTCCAAGACTATTGTTTCAGGAAAGCTCAATGAATGGCATGGCATGGATGATGAAAGTGGATCTCTCAAAATACTAATGACAAAGGATTGGCTCAAGCTCAAAAGCTCAAGACTCTTCATTTTACATTTTAGTGATCCAAGATCACATTGAGTCTATTGGAAAAGCCAATTCTATCAAGGAGGGATGAGGTGTTGCTTAATGAGCCTCTTGCTTCATGTGCTTGGTGATATGCTCCAAAAACCCTCAGCTACTTTCTCACATCCACAAATGACCTAAACCTATAGCCAAAATCGGTCACACCGATTCTTTCTATCCGTCGCCACCGAGTTCTAATGTCATAGTCACTGCCACAAACCCTAGGCAAATCGGTCCTACCGATAGGGATCTCGGTCTCACAGAGATGGGATTGTAATCTCTCTGTTTCCCTTCGTAACGTTTCGGTCTAACCGAAGTGAGCGATCGGTCCCACCGAGATTGCAATGTAAACTCTCTGTTTCCCTTTTGTAACACTTCGGTCTCACCAAAAAGAGCAAATCGGTCCCACCGAGTTTACCTGACCAACTCTCCGGAAAGCTTATTACCAAAATCGGTCTCACCGAGTTTGTGTAATCGGTCTTACCGAGATTACGTTATGCCCTAACCCTAACCGAATCGGTCTCACCAAGTTGCATGTCAGTCCCACCGAAAATCCTAACGGTCACTAGGTTTACTAAATCGGTCCGACCGAGTCTGTTGAATCGGTCCCACCGAGTTTGGTAAATTGTGTGTAACGGTTAGATTTGTGTGGAGGCTATATATACCCCTCCACCTCCTCTTCATTCGTGGAGAGAGCCATCAGAACAAACCTACACTTCCAACTTACCATTTCTAAGAGAGAACTACCTACTCATGTGTTGAGGCCAAGATATTCCATTCCTACCATATGAATCTTGATCTCTAGCCTTCCCCAAGTTGCTTTCCACTCAAATCTTCTTTCCACCAGATCCAAATCCTATGAGAGAGAGTTGAGTGTTGGGGAGACTATCATTTGAAGCACAAGAGCAAGGAGTTCATCATCAACGCACCATTTGTTACTTCTTGGAGAGTGGTGTCTCCTAGATTGGCTAGGTGTCACTTGGGATCCTCCGACAAGATTGTGGAGTTGAACCAAGGAGTTTGTAAGGGCAAGGAGATCGCCTACTTCGTGAAGATCTACTGCTAGTGAGGCAAGTCCTTCGTGGGCGACGACCATGGTGGGATAGACAAGGTTGCTTCTTTGTGGACCCTTCGTGGGTGGAGCCCTCCGTGGACTCGCGCAACCGTTACCCTTCGTGGGTTGAAGTCTCCATCAACGTGGATGTATGATAGCACCACCTATCGGAACCACGCCAAAAACATCTGTGTCTCCAATTGTGTTTGAATCCTCCAAACCCTTCCCTTTACTTTCTTGCAGGTTGCATGATTTAATTTCCGCTGCCTATATACTCTTTGCATGCTTGCTTGAATTGTGTGATGATTGCTTGACTTGTCCTAAGATAGCTAAAATCTGCCAAACTCTAAAATTGGGAAAAGGTTAAGTTTTTAATTGGTCAAGTAGTCTAATCACCCCCCCTCTAGACTTACTTCAAGGTCCTACACCACCGCCCTCAAAACTATACCCATAACCTGGCCCTTTGCGGTCTGGGGGCTTGACATGGTGGGACCCCTTAAAGGAGGAAACCACAAGCAAAGATACCTACTGGTCATGGTGGATAAGTTCACCAAATGGATAGAGGCCAAGCCTGTTAAGACGGCCGAAGCCGGACCGGTGATAGACTTCATATCAGGGGTCGTACTCCGTTACGGCGTCCCCCATAGCATCATCACTGACAACGGCACGAACTTTATGGCCGACGAGGTTAAACTCCGGTGCAAAAACATGGGCATCAAACTCGATTATGCTTCAGTCTATCACCCTCAAACTAACGGTCAAGTCGAGCGAGCAAATGGTCTAATCATGAGCGGCATCAAACCCCGATTAGTGCGGTCCCTTAAGGATACTAACACGCACTGGGTAGAGGAGCTCGACTCTGTACTCTGGGGGCTGCGGACCACTCCGAATCGCACCACCGGATTTACACCATTCTTTATGGTATGCGGCGCAGAGGCAGTTCTGCCCTGTGACATAATTCATGACTCACCTCGCGTGTGCATGTACGAAGAAAGAGAAGCCGAGCTTGATCGGCAGGACAGTTTGGACGCATTGGAGGAGGAGCGTGATGTGGCAAAAGCCCGTTCCACATTCTATCAACAGCAAGCTCGAAGATATCAAAGCAGAGAAGTACGGGCCAAAACTTACAACGTTGGCGAGTTAGTTCTACGCTTGCCGGACAAGAAAAAGGACAAACTCAAGCCCAAATGGGAAGGTCCTTTATCATCGACCAAGTCTGACCGTGGAGCGTCTGCCGTCTGCGAGATGCATCGGATAACCGACTCGAGCCGAACCCATGGAACGCAGCCCGTCTCCGAAGATTCTACGCCTAGCGTCGGATTCTGAGTTCGTCTCCTTCCTCTGTCTATATTTTACATATTAGCTGTCTTTTGTTTCTCTCCTTCTCCCCCCTTTCCTATTACAGCCTTTGAAAGCTTGTTCGCGCATTGTTCGCACACACTTGACACACTATCCACGCTCATTATACCTGGGGGCTTCTTTAACAGAAGTTTATTTATACGGGCTTCATGCCCAACACATGTGTCACACTTCTGCATGTACCTTTTATTCACCATTATATGCATCGATATGACTTAAGTTTTGGCCAAGCTGGGTTGCCTGGCTCCTGCGCTTACCCCTACGTTCCCGATTGTTCGGCTAGGAGGTAAAGGAGCACCTTTGATTATTGTTACCGCCGGTCACCGGATGTGTACCTCGACCGGGTGAAGCCGAAAGCTAAGCGTTCTTAAGGGAATATTGATCGGTGAACTAAAAGTCGATTTCTTACCTATTTATTTATCTACCCCGGATGCTTTTTGCTTTTTTTTGGTCCGGACATGCACTTTAGGGCATGCCTCGAGAAAGGAACCCCTAACGGAACTATTCTCCTGGAAGATGTTTCTTACTAACCATGTAATATAACATAACTAGTTGGGTACTTGTCTGATAAAGCATTAATGACCCCTACGCCTGGTCTCCACGCATGCCCCGGTTCTTATATACCGCGAGGGTATTCGGACACACTCCGGACTATTGGGTCCCGAGGTTGAAGCGAAAAGGTCCGCTATGAGAAACGATCTACAATCCGGCTAGAAGGCATTTTACATGTCAGCTTAAATTACATAATCAACTTGACTGGGCATATTCCTCTTCAATGCCATCCAGCAGGTTGTCTAGTTTACAGTCCTGTTGGGAATACTTTGCGGCCAATTCTACTTGGCCGTACACTAAGCTCACAGGGATCTCCTTCCCATCGGGCCCCGCAGGTCCGACCTCGGCCATGTGGTTTGGGTCAGCCTTCGTGTATCACGTCTTCACCATGGCCCAGGCCTCCCTGGTGCCTTGACGGCAGGCCGATATCTTCCATAAGCGGAAGCGCTGTCGCGCTCCCTGAAGCCTCTCTGCAAGCTCTCCAAGGCCTTCGGGCAGGGAGACAGATGGCCACAAGGCCTGGGCGATGCCTTTCATCACCTGCCGAACTCGTTAAATGCGATTGCAAGCTTCGGGAAGAAGGTCACCAGTAGAACTGTGCATTTCTCTGCGGGGCGACACAGTGAGCATACCTCTGAGACATAACTCGTTAGTCGACTTCCTCGCCGAACTCTTTTTCAAAGTTCGTTCAAGCACTTACTAAAAATGCCGCGTCGAAGCCGCCGATTCTACTTAGAGTGAGTCGATAGTTGGGCACGAACATCCTTTAGTTCCTCACCCGGTGGGTGTTGGCATCTTGAGATTATTTTTCTCCTGCCTCACCCTTGTAAGCACATTCTCGCCGGCCTTTAACCGGCGCATGAGCTGTTGCTTGTCCGGATCTATCCCGGCGCCATCTGCAATATTATTGTCAGACTTATACACATGCCGCACTTCACAATACTTATCTTTTGAAGCGTATATTACTAGAGGGGGTCTCTTTGGCTTCCCTCGATGCGGCTAGTGCGGCCTCAAGTTCGGCTTTGCACTCCTCCGGCTCCTGGGGCAGTTGGGTATTCTTTTCTGTAAGATCCTGCACAATAAATGATCCTTAAATCAGTTATTCTAACTATTTCAAGTCTCGGGGGCGCTACTGGCATATATAACTGTCAAATTTTCTCACCCGTATGGCTTTTACATACTGCTCCGTGGCTCTGGCTAGACCATTTTGAGCGGCACGGAGGTGCACATCTCCCGAATTAAAGGCATCCAATGCCTCTGGGGAGAAACACGCGTCACGAAGAACTGTCCTGCGGCGCCTGTGATTCATGGCACTCTCCACCTCGAAATTGGTGGCAGATAACCTGTCGGCATCCTCTGTCAGAGGAACATCTGACACACGCCCCGTGTTCGCCTCCGCCTTTGGACCTGGCTTTGGAGCCTGGCGAGCGGAGGAGTGATTGGCAACCTCTCCGGATACAGTCCGGTGAGCGCTCTTCTTCCTGAAAAGGCACGAGCGTTAGTATGCCTCCCGGGAATAAAATCGGGGAGTAAGGTGACGCGCCATACCGTCGCGCCAGAGTTTCGATCCGGACCACACTTCTTTTTAGCATGCTGGGCCGTGCTGCCCCTTGTTGGCCAGCCGCCGCGGGCTCGGCCTTCCGCCTCAAGGGCGCCCCCTGCGAAACACCATCGGTATACGGTGATCAAAAACACGCATGGATGGGTCATTTTCAAAGTATTGGGACTTCGGTCTCAGTTACCTGCGAGGCGGGAAGTATTCCGGGGTAATCGGCCGTAATGGCGACCAAGGCATTATCGATGCCCAGTTGGTGGAAAACCCCGTCGATCAGCTCCACCGATATGTCTGGATCCTCTTGGGAGGTTGGATCGAGGAACCGTTCCAGATCCTCGGGTTGTGGAGGCGGGATGTTTATATCCTTTACGGCCCGGCGCAGTTTCTGCGCCAAAATCACAAAATGAGATACTTGACAATGGGAGTACGGATCGGATAGGCAAAAATGAATGTCCGCTTACCCAGCTTGGAGGATTGTTCATAGAAAATCCACCCTGCGGATTGATGCGGAGGAATTCCTCCTGTTCTCCCTTGTACAATGCGGACAAGATCTTCATCAGATCGGCGACCGATCCCGGCCCCTTACGACCGCAGCGGGTGGCATCATCCTCCCCGTTGAAATCCCACATGGGGTGGCCTCTATACTGGAGCGGTTGCACCCCCCGCATAATGCATATGGCCATGACACCGATCATGGTCAGTCCGGAATGAGCTAACAACCTTATCCGGCTCATCAGGTAAAAGACGTCCCTGTCGTTTTCCCTCTGAGGGCTCCGTGGACGCCAGCTTAGGCGTTTCTTCAAAGGAGCGTTATTAAACTCAGGGAGGCCAACCCGAACAGGATCCGGCAGGGGGACATCTTCTATATAAAACCATGCCGAAGGCCAGTCTTCGGACACCTTCTTCGGGGTTCTGGATAGATATCCGGTCCCGGCGATGCACCATAGTTCGGCTCCGCCCACTTGATATATCGACCCCTCTTGGGAACGGGGCACGAGGCAAAACAACTTCTTCCACAGTGCAAAGTGAGGCTCGATGCCCAAAAACAGCTCGCAAAGGGCCACGAAGCCCGCGATATGCAAAATGGAGGCAGGCGTAAGGTTGTGCAACTGGAGGCCATAGAACTCCAGGAGCCCCCAGAGAAACGGATAAATTGGAAAGCCGAGCCCTCTTATCAAATAAGAGACAAGGCATACTCGATCTCCTTTGGAGGGGCTGGGGATGCTCTCCGCTTGCTTTCCGCCCTTATAGGTGGCGAGTCCGGCTCAAACCGGGACCATGAAGGCTGGGGGAAGAAATCCCTTGGTTTGGAGCTCCACTAGCTCACTGTGCGGGACAGAGCATCTCTCCCAATCTCCGGGCTGAGGGCTGGGAGGGCGAGAGGAGGAGCTGCGTCGACTGTCCATGATGGAATGGATTTCTGTCAGATGCGCTCTGATGAATGCTCGCGAAGGGAGGATGGTGTGATTTGGATCTAGATCCTCGTCTCTTTTATAGGCGGCTTATTTGCGCAGCTAGGGGGATAAATGTAAAAATACCCTGGCTTTTCACATTCGTTCAACACGTGGAAGATGGCCATTATTGGGCGTGGAAGCCGAGGAGTGCAATATTTACAAGAAGCCGGGCGCTATTCAACAGGTGCACAGGATTTGGAGAAGAACCCGCCTTGCAATGCCGAAGACAATCTACGCGCCGGACTCATCGCCATTGAAGCCTGGTTCGGGGGCTACCGAGGGAGTCCCGGACTAGGGGGTGTCCGGATAGCCGAACTATCATCTTCGGCCGGACTCCTGGACTATGAAGATACAAGATTGAAGACTTCGTCCCATGTCCGGATGGGACTTTCCTTGGTGTGGAAGGCAAGCTTGGCGTCTGAGATATGTAGATCTCCTACCATTGTAACCGACTCTGTGTAACCCTAACCCTCTTGGTGCCTATATAAACCGGAGGGTTTTAGTCCAAAGGGGCGAACAACAATCATACCATAGGCTAGCTTCTAGGGTTTAGCCTCTCTGATCTCGTGGTAGATCTACTCTTGTACTACCCATATCATCATATCAATCAAGCAGGAGTAGGGTTTTACCTCCATCGAGAGGGCCCGAACCTGGGTAAAAAAATTGTGTCCCTTGTCTCCTGTTACCATCCACCTAGACGCACAGTTCGGGACCCCCTACCCGAAATCCGCCGGTTTTGACACCGACATACGACGACCATCATGTTTCATCTCGCGATTCCCACGACGCCTCTCCAACCCACGGCACCACGCCCCCCGACGTGTGCCTCACCCCTCTCGGCCGCACCGCCCCTCTACCTTTGTGTGCATGACATGTGGGCCAGCTAAAATGTGGCGAGCATCAAGTTTCTACCACAGCCACCCGCGATTCCCACGATGCCGCTCGAACCCATGAAACCACACGTCCCCCGACCTGCGGCTCACCCCTCTTGGCCCAATTGCCCCTCTGCCTTCGGGAGCATTACATGTGGACCAGTCACCTATCGGGTCCACATGTTATTGACTCAAAGGTAGGTGTAGTAATAGCTGAAGCTCAGTCCAGCGGCCCCGAGAGGAAATGTAACTCTGCGCCAGGCTTGTGGTGCTCCAGCAGCACGAACTTGTGCCAAACTCGAGATTTGTTTCTTTACTATACATGCACGCAACGATTTAATGGACATTGTAATCTCAACATGTGATGGGGAGCTCTAAATTTGAATTTGAAACTTATAAAACGAAAAGATTCAAAACAAATAAACTGGGAGAGAGGGAGTATATTGTAGGATGTGTCCCATACAAAATAAGTCCCCTAGTTTGTCACCGCGAAGATGCGGTTAGAAAGGAGCACAACGTCTTCCTACTCGCACGACAACAAATCGACCGCAGACAGCATGGTCCGCCTTTGACCGCCATGTGCAAGGTTCGTGCTATCTTATTCAATCTCACCGTGGTTCCATCGTACCAATTCATGCGGTGGCCTGTTGCATGGCTGATCCCAATGTTGGACAATGGTTCTGCGAGAACGGTGTCACCATTGTAAATGTTGTGCAAATTGATGTTGGTACCCTCCCGTACATATGCAAGCCAATCTCCACTCGCACCGAGCCTAACCTATGAAACAGTGGGCAGTGGGAGAATTAGGAAGTGGACAAGGAAGTAGTCTTTAGAATGCATTTACTACGTGATCAAACTCATCTTACCTACTCATCGGAGGAAATCCGAGTGCCCCTCAACATTGGCATTTCAAGGGGCGTCAACTTGCAACTACGGCCACGCCGCGCTGGAGAGACCCCCAAGGAAACATCCTCGTGCGTTCCACGGAACATCAAGATGCATTTGTCTGAGTAGTTTATCTTGTGAGAGAAAAGGATGAACGTGGGAAGGCCTCTAGAGATAGAGATGGACACTACTACTACCAATGTGCTGGCCCATGCGTTGCAATGGATCCAAAGTAGTAGAATAATACTTGTTCACGTGCTTGAAATATAAACGCTGTAGTTTTGATACACATGTGTCAGCAGACATGACAGCTTGTCCATGGAAGTTGAACCACGGCGACCATCACGTTTCTTATTTCTACCACTGCCACACCCACACGCGATTCCCACGATGCCGCTCGAACCCATGGCACGACGTCCCCCGACGTGGACATGGATCCTCTGACGTGGCTATCACTGCCTTGCCCTGCCTTTCCTTCACTGACAGGTGGGACCCACGCTTATGGGTCCCACATGTCAGTGACAGAATGGTAGGATTGTTCGCGTCAGGGGACCCTCATCCCCCTGACGTGCCCCTCATCCCTCTCGGCCCCACCACTCCTCTGCCTTTGTGTGCATGACATGCGGGCCAGCTGAATTGCGGTGACCATCAACTTTCTACCACAGACACACCCGATTGGACGTGGTTTGCCTGCTCCACTGCTGTGCTCCGATCCGCACTCCCGCACCATCAAATTTTCATCTAGCGGCTGTGACACATTTCATCTCGGGCATCAATCCTCAGCTGGAGTACTTATGTACTACAGGTAGTACCCGCCGGTGTGGCCATCTACGCCTCGTAACGCCCCGACGCCTAGCTGTGGTACCCTCGGCATGGCCATGCCACCACCGGCCGGTTCATCTCGAACGAGTGAGTCGCGAACCACGCCACCACCATGAGAATGACATGTGGGCCAGCCGCATTTAAGGTCCGCATGTCATTGACTCATAGGCCGGGCACTAAGCCACTGAAGTTCGGTCCCGTGGGCCCTGAGAGGGAAATGTAACTCCTGTGGCAGGCCTTGTGTTGCTCCCGCAGTACGAGCTCGTGCCAAACTGGAATTTGTTTCTTACTACTACCAACTAGTACTAGTAAGGTACACATGCATTGCACGCATGAGATTCTGGTGGTTTGTGCATTATGCTTCTACATGTGGAGTTTTCTGGATTCTAACATGTGGCAAAATCTGGTGGAATGTAAGGTTAGGCAAGTTTGATTAACTTAGGTGAGTGTTTGGTTCAAGCCACACCTTAGGCAAGCCACACTAAGGCCCCACATGACATACACACAAAAAATGTGGCAAGATTCCCTTAGGCTTGCCAACTTGTGGCTATCATTTTGAAGAACTAATAACTTTGCCTAAGCTTAGTTGTGGCAAAGTTAGTCATGAATTAAGTTCAACCATGGAGTCTTCTAGATTATACATGTGGCAGAATCTGGTGGATGATATCCAATGGCCAGTAGTGCTCGGATTGCCATCTTTGTACCGTCGAATTGGCTTCATCCAATGACCAACTTTCAAAGTTTTTCACACACTGTATAGGGGGTATAGATATAGATGTGCCGGTCCATTGCAATGGATCCAAAGTATATCTATTTAGTGGAATGCACTCTAAACACATTATCTATTTATTTTTCTCTAACCTTCCGTAGCCATGCAACCAAGCCACATAAGCTTCATGGGTGCCCCCCACATCATATGATTCATACTATGTTGATTGAAAAAAAGATAAATCACCCAAAACAAGATCTTCCCTTTTTTGTTCCTACGATGTTGTGTCGTGCATGTACCTACTAGTTGTATAGTGGTAGTACTAGTACTATGGTATTAGGAGTACAAACTTGGTACTAGTAGGAGTATTACTAGTACGAAATGCTCCTACTCTATCAACGAGCCCCGTCTGACACCAAATTTCTTGGCTGCCGTGCTACAGCTAGATCTTCCCCTCGTTTCTGTTTTCCAACCCGGCGGCGGGCGGGGTGTCGGTTTGCTCAATGGCGGTCCCACATGAAAGTGAAAATTCTAGGCAACACGCCTTCCCTAAGCTATGTGTCGTGCCGGACGGGCCGTGTTGTACTGCCGATTCCCGGGCGTGTGGGGGTGCGACGCGAACGCGACAGGCCTTTTCCTTTTACTAGCAATGTGCCCGTGCGTTGCAACGGATCCAAAGTAGTAGAATAGTAGTATTTGTTCACAAACTTGAAAGAAATCACTATTGTTTTGATATACTCCTAATATATTACTCCCTCTGTACCTAAATATTTGTCTTTTTTTAGATTTCAAATGGACTATCACATACGGATTATATAGACATATTCTAGTGTTTCTAGCAAGATGCCCGTGCGTTGCACGAAGTTGATGGAAAAGGTAAGCACAACTTATAATTGACGGATGGAGTACTAGTTACAGTGACGCATATAATTAAGCAAAGGGATCGCACATGTCGGTATTGACTGGAACGAGAATGCAACAACACAATAAGAATTAAGGCCACGATGATGCGATCGCAGTGGTGGTTAGAGAAGGCAAGAAGAAAGATGGATCCACGAACATATGACCTCCTCCTCCTCAACTTAGTGCGCCGGGCCACCGACCGGCGGCTAAGGAGCGGCGGCTTTTGTGGCGAGGTCGAGGTGCTTCTCAGCAAAGGAATCCAAGGCTTCCAGCCGGTTGAGGAAGGCCAATGTCGTAGCGTCCTCACTGGCCTTGTAGATACCTATGTACACGATTTGCTCGTACACGTGGATGTGTAGGTCGACGAATTCTTGCAGGGCGAGGCACCTCGCGGCGAGTGTGACCTCCAGGTGGACATTCTTCGTGGAGCGTCGGGCAGTCGCAGGGCCACCAGTGCTTGGAAGAGGTTCCGGCCATGGAGGCCGATTAGGGTGGCAGGCAATGAGGAGCCCGGGCGCGCAGGTTGGAGGAGTACGGCGATGTCGTCCGCGAGCTTCTTGAGGATGGTGAACTTGTTGCTGGTGGCACGATCATCTGGTCCAACTGAGAGTCGTAGTTGGCGTCGACGGCGGCCATCCACCAGCCGGTCTCCAACACCGTTTGGAGACGATCCTCGGCGCCATGCCGCAGGCCGGCGTCGTGGACCATCTGGCGCAGCCGCTGGCCGCTCACGCGCATCGCCGCCATGGGTCTGGAGTGAGCTCTTTTGCACTTAGTGTAGGTGCTTAGGCAAATTCTTAGGTGCGTATGATGTGGTAGATGCATTGGAATGGAGGGGCGCATTTATATGAGGGCAATGAGGGCAAACTGCGTTGCATTCACATCGTGCATCCTCTTTTCTCGGACCTCCTCCCATTACTTCCCTCATGCATTCGAAGGAGGATGCATTGGCCGTTCAACATATTAGGAACCGCTTACTCCTCCTAAATGCGCATTAAAGCCAGATGGGGGCTGCGCCGCCATGTCAAATCGAATACTCCCTCCATCTAGGTGAGTATTAAGTCATCTTATGAAAACCAAATAGTAAACACATAGGCGTGGTGCATTAAGGGCCTGTTTGGTTCCAAATAAGTCACCAACTTATAAGTCGAAAAGTGAAAAAAGTGACTTATTTTGCCAAACAGACCCGACTTATAAGTCACCCCAACTTATAAGTCATAAGTTGCTCCACCCCAACTTAAAACTTATAAGTCACCCCCTTTTGCGTGGGTCCCATCATCTGCATGATTTGGATTGGTGTGGAAAGGTGTGTCACGTGACTTATAAGTCAGGTGACAACCAAACATGCGTGACTTATAAGTCACTGGTTTTAAGTCACCTGACCTATAAGTCAGGTGACTTATTGGAACCAAACAACCCCTAACTCTCACATTGTTTCTTATTTTTTGACATAAATAGAGGAATCAACCAAGAAGAGATGTGGGGCTTGTATGCTTTTAATGACTTGAGACTATCAAACATGACATGAAATGGTCAGTTCGTTGCACAAGAACAAATACAACCCACGTTAGCACACACGCATCTTATAGCATCACATCCATGGCTATAAAAGATGAATGAGACCAAATTATATCTCATCTAGATGAGTTCTAGCAAAACTGTATTAACAATACTTAGTACTCCTGCGCCATGTATCATATATTAGTATCATGTAGTACTTTATTTATTGCCATGTATGACACATAGTACTCAACTCTCTCTCTCTTTCTTCATTTAATTCTATGACACCTCATCAAAATTGCTAAGGCTAGTACCATTACAACCAGCCTTAGCAAATACTAAACATTACGTTCTCTCGTTTTCCTCTCCAACTTGGTCACCTAGACGGAGGGAGTATACTGCGCGGGCTTTTCCTGCGCGGTAGGCGGGGCAGTTCCGCCTAGTCGGTTCGACAGAGATGCGAGAAGACGAGGGAGTAGGCTATTGCAAACATAGGGCTATGTGATTTGACAGCGAGTTACTGCTGGACTGGTGGGCCCCCGTGATTTGACTTGCCATTATCATTTTAATCTGGGCGCCTCGACCGGCGTGAGTCTCCGATTCTGACCACCTCCATCTGGTGCCTCTCCCAATGCTCCACCATGTAGTAGAGGCTGGCTCTTGCATGAGAGCCCACTTCTCCACTTTTTCCTTGCCTCTCTTTCCTCCACATATGCAAAAATGCCATGTAAAGTGCACTATTGTACTTACTTGCTCCTCTGAGTGCTTAAGCTTGCCACATAGGCATAAAGTCCGATGTGACAAGTTAATCAAGAAGAGAGAGACTAGTTTGGTGACCCAAGGAAGAAACGGTGCTAAGCACGTGTACCTAGGTGAAAAGACAATTTTGAGTCTATAGCTAATTAAATGAAGCAAACTTAGCAACACCATTTCATTGGAAGAGGTCACTCCTTGGCAAATGCAATAATAACTAGTACTCCATGTGTCCCATAATATAAGAACATTTTTGGCACTACACTAGTGTCAAAAACGTTCTTATATTATGGGACGAAGGGAGTACAAAGAAAGAGATAGAGAGAAGTAAAAAAAATACACTTATAGCCAACCTTATAGCCAAAACGTTGTAGTATGAGTGACTAAGTGATGACTATGTATGACATGCCAACATCAGATAGCCTAACGCACCGTGTTAAATCTCCAAGGGCGCGACCGCACGAGCAACGCGACGGTCGTGGTAGAGGTGACCATGATACGGGCTGCTGGCAGCCCTTGGATCTGAGATCAAACGATCGCATGCTAAGTTGCTGAAAATTTGCAGAATAACCCTCCAGGATAGGATATTCACCCATAGGTCTAGAATCACGCCATGCGACCGTTCGATCTCAGATCCAAGGGCTCTCGGAAGCCCGTATCCTGGGAGAATGGAAAGCCACTACCCTACCGTTCGCACGCTGGCAGTTCGCTCCTACTCGTCTCCGCACGTCCTTCAATACTACGGCGGTTCGCTCCTAGTCGTCCAGTCCATTCACATACGACAATTCCACTAATCCTAACCCTCCTCCCAAATCCATGGCGTCCCAAATCTCCCCGATCGGCGGTAAGTACAAGGTTAGAACCATCACCGGCGATGAGTTCAACGTCATCTACACCCGTTCTTCCGCGACGGTGCAAGGATGCCTTTCTCGCTTCAGATGCATGTTCGAAGACTCAGATGATAAGTGGGCCGCTGGGCTAGATGTTGAGTACACCATAGTCCTGGGACGAGAGAAGGATTTAAAGGACAAAGAGAGGAAGAAGCCCGCCGTGATCCAGGTTTGCGTGCATGACTTATGCTTGGTCTACCACATATGCCATGCCGACGTTGAGTGCCAGGATTTTAAGGACTTCCTCGAGAGCAACCTAGTCAAATTAGTTACTATAGACTTTGGTAACAACAAAGAAGTCCTGCATTGGATAGGCCTCGTTGTAGGCAACACCTTCGACCTCCAGAAGAATCGGCTGGTGTCCTCTCATCAGCCTTCAATGCTGACCCTGGCAGGAGCCATGGTTCATCCTTCGTACGGTAAACTGGAGAAACCTCCGTACACATTTCATCGTCATGCATGGCAGTGGAATGTACTAGATATAGACCACATCCACTACGCTGCAATGGATGGCTACCTTTGCTTCAATATCTACAAGGGTTGGATGAAGAGCAACAACCAAGTGTGCGGTTCAAGCAAAGAAGTATCAGCCAAGAGGAAGAGGGACAAGGACGAAGTCGAGGACGTGGACGAGGACTCCGAGTAAGGTGGCAATGTCGTTGCTCATGGTGGTTCTAATGCAGTGTCTACCGGAATAGTTGCAAAGTTTAATTTCAGGTGTGCTTAATTTAATTTGAGGGGTGTGTTGTGCTGAGCCCCCAGCAGAACTATGTTATGTTTCTTCTTGTTACTTTAACTCTTCAGTACGTACATACTAGTATTTCTTGCATTTCATATTTTAGTTGGTATAGTACTACCACTCGTTTCTTCACATTATATATGCGCAATATATATGGCCAACATCATATAGCCAACAGTTTAGTTGTCAAAGAATTTCAGGGTGCTTAGCTTTGTCAAAGAATTCTGTGGTGCTTAGTTTTATTTGAGGGTGGGCTGTGCACTTGTCTTTGGACACCATTATTGTGACAAGCCTTTTAATAGTACTATATGCATAATTTGGCATTGAGCACTCTCTATATGTACCACCTTTTTTAATTTCAAGTTTTGCTCCATGGCGCAATCCATCGATACTACTCTTGTACAAAAGTGGAGTATATACATTTTTAAAAGGCTAGAGGCGGGCGGTCTAGCTCGGTCGGTTTCATGAGAGGTGAGGGCCTTTGTGATTTGATGGCTCATTCTTTCTTTGTCAAATCGAATAATCTTCAGACGCCCGCTGCACGCCCGACGCTCCATTAAACCCTCTGTTAAACCCGCATGCAAACCGAGAATCCTACTCCGCCACATGTCCGTTCATGGCGGGCGAATTAAACGCAACACCGCCGAGCTCCTCCCGTCCGCCTCGGTTTAAACGAGGCGGGCGCCGCCAAGCTCCTACCATTCGCCCTCTATTTACACGAGGCCAGACAGACAGCGGGCAAGAATCGCACCCCTCCGTCGCTCCCCCATCTCCTCCTTCACCATTTTCTCCACTCTTCTGATGGCTTCTAATGAGCCGTTCTCCGGCATATTACCCGGCTGGGTGGCCCGCCGAGCCCTCCGGATACGGGCGAGGCCGCTCGGTGCTTCACCAACCTTGCTTGGCCCGACGGAGCCAGTTGCTGCCCCAAGTAGGTGCGTGGTTTAGCAATTCGCCGCTCCAGTTCAGCTCGATGAGGAGTGGCGAGTTGCTCCACGCCGGCACGGCGGTGAGCACGCCAGTACGGACGCCATCGCTACCGCGTCGTACCGCGCCACCAGTGTCTGCGGTGGCCGCGCCTCCCGTGTCTGTGGGCGCGCCTCCCATGCCTGCAGCAGCGCCATGCAGGCAGAGACAGAAGCCGGGTGCATGGAGAGCGACGAGTCAGTGGCCAGCTTCTCCGTGTCCGCCGCCATCATCGAGGAGAAGTAGAACACGGGAGGCCGCCGCCACTTGGGACCCATGAAGGCCACCGCCGAGGCGACGACTTCGGATTCAGGTGGTTTCTTTGCTGCTTTGTCTCTTCCGAGGACCTTCGTCGACCCCGCAAGTGTCTGACGGACATGAGGAAGACAAAAGGATCCGCGGGCGGCCATTTAGAACTAAAATAAGTCTAGATACATCCATTTCTAGGACAAGTATTTCCGGACGGAGGGAGTATTAATTATACAAGAGAGCCGGATTGGCACCTCTTAGTTCATGTAAATGTAATGAAATCCATCATGTTTATATGAAGATCCGGCTTTTTTATACCAAATCCTTCATGCTTATATGAAATCAGTCCGTGTTTGCACGAATTTCATCTGGTTGGTCAAAGTTGTAAAAATGTATGCCGCTGGCATTTGATGTCGTCCTCCGCGGAAGGAAGCGGGAGGAAATTTGCCGGCTGCCGTTGGAGATGCTCTTTATGCTGGAAATAATAGAGTGACATCCAATCCATTTGAGTTAATTGCCTGTATGATTGTCCCTCTATAAAAAGTTAATTGCATGTATAGTGTACACGTGACTTGCATGGGTGGCTACTGACTTCGCATGAAAGTTAAAAAGAAATAGGTCCATCCTTAATCTTGTATTCTAAGTACTCTGTGGGTTCCACTGTCAGTACAGTAGCGAAAGAAGTATATATTAAATAAGTAGAGTAATATATAATATAAAAATCTAAAGTTAAAAGACAGAATTCGAACTCATGTCATCGCGTTGCGAGCATCCGACGCTAACCAGCCCAGCACATTTTTGTTGTAGACCATGCTGGAGATATATCTCCATGTCTACTCTTATATATACTCCATTCGTTCCTAAATATTTGTCTTTTTCAGATTTCAAATGGACTACCACATACAGATGTGTATGTAGACATATTTTAGAGTGTAGATTCACTCATTTTGCTCCGTATGTCTTTTCAGGAAGGGGTAGATTTGTCCTTGATTTATTTATGAGGTATCAAGATGGCACTACACTGCCAAGAAAAGAGGGTAACATCAAAATTATGGACTACTTTTTTGAGTATGTTGGTAAGGTCCGGTCATAGTCACTTGTTGAAATCTCTAAAAAAGACAAATACTCCCTCCGTCCGGAAATACTTGTCATCAAAATGGATAAAAGGAAATGTATCTAGACGTATTTTAGTTTTAGATACATCTCTTTTTATCCATTTTGATGACAAGTATTTTCGGACGGAGGGAGTAGAAAACAGAGTTGGTGATGATGGTGTGCGTGCCATCCTACAATTTAGGCCGTCGGATTTATATCTAACGGATAGGAAAGAAACTATGGCAATTTTGCAAAAATATACCCACATGTCTCTCCATGTTCGCAAATAAGGCCTTCCCTCGTTCAGCCCTTTCTCTCACAAGATAAACTACTCATACAAATGCATCTTGATGTTCCGTGCAACGCACGGGCAGCTAGCTAATTTCTTTTAAAATAGTTGCTACGATAATTGGGTTGAAGTGATATATTTTATGTCTGCCCCGAATGATTTCAGATTCACTAGTAGTAACAAAGAAAAGGTTGCCTTGTTAATTAACAGAAAACAGGGTGAAAACTATCACATGAGGCCGGTAAAAACAAGGCACATTGGGTTCAGCGTCATCGTCACTACTGTTTGTCTTGTGTGAGAAGTCTACATATCGAGGGGGCTATCGAGCGAGGCACCGAGACACAATGTTTGAGAGAGAAACCAATTGATGATTATGATCGATCGAGTTGTCACCCTTCTCTTTGTCATTGTTGGGGGGAGAAAGACGTATCGAGAGTGTGCGTGGTAGGCACAGAGGCACAACTAGCGAGTGTGTGTGTGTGTGTGTGTGTGTGTTTGAAAGAGGAGTAGATAGATTATTATCAAGATCGATGTGCCACCCTACTCCTTCAGTGCCGGGTAGTGTGTGTGTGTGTGTATGTTTGAGAGAGAAGCCAGTCGATAGATTAGTATCAAGATCGAGGTGTCACCCTACTCCTTCGGTGTTGGGAAGTGTGGGTGTGTGTGGGGAGGGGGGGGCAGTGACACTCACATATCTCTACTCTTATAAAAAACAGAGTTGGTGATGATGGTGTTCCTGCCATCCTGCAATATAGGCCATCCGATTTATATCCGACGGACAGGAAGGAAACTATGGCAATTTTGCAATAAGATACCCACACCCCTCTCCGCATTTGCAAATAAGGCATTCTCTCGTTCATCCTTTTCTCCCACAAGATAAACTTCTCATGCAAATGCATCTTGTTGTTCCGTGCAACGCATGGGCATCTTGCTAGTAGGGAGAAGGAGTTTGTGTGACACATATCTAGCTATATTAAGGGATAGGTAGATAGCATATGTGTGAGAGACATTATTATACTTTGAGACATTAGTGGCTGTGGGTGGGCGGAATTAAAGGGGTGGGCGTGTTAGACATAGAGAGCGTGTGTGTTTACGTGTGAGAGACTTGTAGGACGGGTAGAAAGGCTAATTTAACCCCGACGGAGGAGAGAAATACACGGCGCGTGTGTGATTCCGATGCCCACAGGGAAATGAGATATGTATGCGTGTGAGAGAGATTGCACAATTCATTCACGTATCACTATCTAGCAATCGTGGACGTGCATCGCTTGAACACAAGTCAATATCTACTTCGTATCATGGCCAAAGGTACAATATCGATTCAACGCTATAAAGATTGGACACTCACATATCACATTTTTTTCTATTTAAATAAACATTTTGAGTTGTGCATGCCAAAGTTACAGTGATGTTTCTTCAAACAACCAATGTAGCTATCATGTACATGCACCATTGTTACTCTTGCATTCAAATTCATTAGTCTTGGATGATTTAAGTTTCTATTTTGAAGTAATATATGTAATATTCATATATGAATTCAATGGGTACGCAATTTATGAAATGGAGGCTATGTAATCATATGAGGTAACACTTTTAATTAGCTGACTACAATATCCATTTCTTTTTGTGCGCCTCTACACTAGCATGCCAATGCATTATGTTTAAAGTAAATAACCAATGGCACTAAATTATCTATTTACACGAGAAATACATAGGCTGAGCGTTTGATCCCTTTTTTGTGAACGCGCCACTACACCCATACGATTGGCCACGCCCGTGTGAACATCCAAGTTATCAGCGCATCATCCCGAGTTATTGTCTTTTTTCTGGGGTGGACTTCACACCAGTTATTAACTGCTGACGCGTGCCCCGTGTACACAGTCTAGCATGACCTTCCCACTAGCACGGTCCAAAATTAGTTGAAACTGGATACGAACGATCACGCGGGCGATAAAATCTCCCGCCTCCTTCTAAAATTTCCGCCACCTTAGTCTTTAGCATGCGAAATCCCCCTTTTGTCCTTGGTGCACGGAGACCAATAGTTACAATACCGCCCTCATCTACATGATAGGTCGGGGCTGCTTTGGTAACTTCCGGTTCCCCCCACTACACGGCAACCCCATTTCCTCTCCCCCTCCCGCAAAACGACTAACTCCACAGCACCAGAGCATCTTACGTCACGCCGTCCGTACTTCATCGCCCTTTCTCCCCTCCCCTCTCGAAACCCTAGACTGCTCATCCACCGGCGTACCATAGCCCATTCACTGCCAGCGGTGTCCACCTCACCAGATCTGCTTCTGCGGCCGCATCTACCCCTCCCACCTCCCCTAGAAACAAGTAGACTGCTCATCCACCACTGTACCACAACCCATTCAGTGTCGGCCTTGTCCACGGTGCTGGATCTGCTTCGCCGGTACTCTCGTCAACCGCCGCGCATCTGCAGCGGCTCATTCATACTCCCCATCGGAGACACTTCGTCCACACCCCCCGAAGCCGCCCCACCGATTCCCCCATCGACGGCCTCTGATCCTCTTCGCTGACACCTTCCTCAACTCTACCGGAGCCGCTTCGCCGACACCTTCCTCAACCCTACTGGAGCCGCTTCACCGACACCATCATCAACCCTACCGCAGTAGCTTCGCCTATACCATTATCAACCCTACCGGGGCCGCTTTGCCAACTCACAAGTCCACGGCCTTAGATCCGCTTCCTCGCACCCTCATCCAACCTACCGGAGCAGCTTCTGACGCCCCGTCCACGGCCGCAGATCCGCATCGTCGACACCACCCTTAACCCAACCACCGGAGCAGCTTCTGACGCCCCGTCCACGATCGCAGATCCGCATCATCTACACCATCCTTAACCCAACCACCGGAGCAACTTTTGACGCCCCGTCCACGGCCGCAAATCCGCATCGTCGACACATCCTTAACCCAACCACCGGAGCAGCTTCACCTATGCCCTCGTCCACGACCACAGATCCGCTTCGCCCACACCGTAGTCCACCCTACCGGAGCCGCTCCACAAACACCCTACTCGACGGTTCTAGATCTCCTTACCGGACCCCGACAGCCAGCGCAGCGTCATCACCCTCAACGTTTCTAACCTAATTCCCACCGTCTGGAGAGATGCCAAGCACCCGCCACGGCCTTGGTACTTGTCACCTTTAAACCCGTCCAGCATCACCTGCCCGATGTACTTCAAATATACTAACCGGTCATTTGTTACTGTTATGCAGTTGGCAAAAACTACAAGGACGATGTTTCTTCTGGATCTAACAGCTTGGCTAACCAAGATCCTGGACTGAGGCATTGCTATGATCTTGTAAGCGCGTCTCTCTCTTGTATTGTTCTGTGCCTGCTAGCATGCTTTGTTAGGATTTTCGACCAGTAATCCCTTTGTGCAGACAATGATTTCTACTACTGGCTGCTAAATTAGATATGTAGATGTCATACATGATACTACCTCGTACCTCCGTTCCTAAATATAAGTCTTTCTAGAGATTCCACTATAGGCTACATACGGAGCAAAATGAGTGAATCTACACTCGAAAATGCATCTATATACATCTGTATGTGGTCCATCTTGGAATCTCTACAAAGACATATATTTAGGAACAGGCAAGACATTACACAAAATCATAGGTGGCATGTAGGAATTCCGAAGGCACTACATTAGGCTCCCTTAGAGTGCTGCTAGTCCAAAGATCTGAGTCATGGCTAGTTTATGGTACGCACACAATCGTTAATTGGTGGTTTAAATATGCGCAAGGGATATGCAATGTAGTATCATGTAGAGATGTCTGAAATTAGACGTGTCAACTTGCAGATAGGGTTACACAATGAAAAAGTACAAGATGTATGTGGCAATTTCATGGAACATCGCAAAAAAGGAGAGACAACGGCGAGCCTATACAATGTGCTATGGTACGTCACTCCTCCATTGCAATCATCGTGACATGTTATTTGTATGCCAGTTCTATTAGCCAAGTTTCTTAGGGACAGTTATTACGAGTTATCATAAGAAAATAAGCACCTGTGAATATAAGCTCCATGTAATAAGCCAACCAGTTCTTTTCATTGCGTTTTTAGCTTATCTTTGGTATGATCAGTGGAAAGTCTAGATTGCATTATATTTTTTTTTCATTTTGCTGCCCATATGGAAATTAATTTGACTTGCAAACATCACAAATTGAACCCAGTGCAGTAATTAATATGATAGGAAAATAGACCATCACTATTTGCTCAAAATGCAAATACAAAGATACCATCTACTTGGCACAATCTACTTTGGTCAATGTTTTCCATAGAGATCCCATTGCCTAATTTAAATGAAGAACACATGACCCAAATTTAAATGAAGAACAATTATTTATTGAAATTCGATGGTCCAAGTGGCTGGTTATTATCATATACCACCACCACCTGAAAGCATCATATAGCAGCAAACAACTCACAAACAACTCATCATACGGCAGGCGATGCGCAATTCATCATATACCAGCAACAGCTCATAGCAATTCATCATATAGCGATGAGCAGGAGCAACTCATAGCAATTCATCATATAGCAGCAGCAGGAGCAGCTCATAGCAATTCATCATATAGCAGCGGCGAGGAGCAGCTTGTAGCAACTCATCATATAGCAGCAGCAGCAGCTCATAGCGATTCATCATATAGCAGCAGCAGCAGCTCATAGCAACTCATCATACAGCAGCAGCAGCTCATAGCAATTCATCATATAGCGGCAGAGGAGCAGCTCATAGCAATGCATCATATAGCAGCAGCGAAGCAGCTCATAGCAATTCATCGTATAGTGCATCGAATGAAAATTTGGCAAAAATCGAGGAGATCCTCACCTTGTTGGTTGAGCTCATCCTTCAACAAGCACCTCAAGGCCATGGCACGGGAGGAGGAGGGGAATAAGGTGCCTTACGCTTCTGATGTGGCATTAGCCAGAGTTGTGCGGCGCCCACCGGAGTAGTGCGTTGGGACGAACCACAGTGGAGCATTGTTGGAGACCATGAGGCGAGGCGGCGCCAGAGGAGGAGCAGCCAGGAGATTTGCCCCTACCGCCGGCCATGTAGCCTAGATGGACATAACATCATCGAGGACCGGGCAGATGGGACCCGATGGCGATGGCTCGATGGAGGAACCCTAGTCTTTGCAGCGGGGATCGAGGTAGAGGGAAAGGGGAGAGGAGATGCAAGCGGGCGAGGCAATGAATGCTTGTGTGTTTGTTTTTACTTGAGGGTCGGGTGTGACACAGGCCAAGATTGCATTTTGAGTGTAATATAGGCGAACAACAGAGTCATTTCACTATTCCCTTCCTTCAATTTTAGTGAGGTTCTACCAAACACCCCCTCCAAAGCAAAATTAGTTAAGCCCAAGCCGATAACTCAAAAATGACTTCTTTACATCTTTTATGGCTTATTTTGACAATATGCCCTGAAAAGGCGGAAACGAACTGGCCCTTAACCTGCAATTCAATTGTGCGTGCAATGACGAATCACTCCTGCCTGCTATCTATACATTTAGGCATCGTCATACATGGCATAACCTAATACATGTGCATTCCATTGTAGAATCTGGAATATGCAATGTTTATGTTAGTTCATACATTGCACATGATGTTTAAATGCCCCTTAAATCTGGTCAGTCAAGTGATGGTCTTTAAGCCTCCTTCTTTGCTTCTTTTTTTCATATGTAAGATTTTCTCACACATCTGTTTAATTGCTTGTTTGCATCAGCCAGCCATACTAGGACTGTTTGCTTTGATTACTTGCTGTTCTTGACCTAACACTCTAACAGAGCTTGTCAACGATTTAAACACTAAGGGCTGCTGTAGTGGGGCCTTGTCTCACTCATAGGTGACATAAAGGTTTGGCTGTACACTACAGTAGACTCTCCAAGAGTACCTGGAGATCCGGTTCGAAGGTATGCCTAGTTTTTACATAGTGCAGACATAGTAAATGCTCATTTCATTGTGTGCAAGTGCAAGAGATGCGGCACATGTTTCATTATGTGGTGTTATTTTGTTATAATCTCATCCTTTTGTGTTCACAGACTGGAAAGTATGCATATTTATCTTCCGAGGAGACGAGTAACTAGTTTGTGTCACCTTGCAGAGGGGGTGCGATGAAGATAAGATTGAGGATTTCCAAGTACAAGATGTTAGGAAGGAGCCTTGCAAGAGAAGTAGGAGCTGTGCTGAGCCTCTTCAACCTGCTAAGGTAAGTCACTGTATGCAACTCAACAGTTCAATTCCTTATTTGTTTCAGGCATAGTTAATTTTCTCTTTTCAATTGCTTTATTTGTCCTTAGTTAATGAGATGCCCAAATAATCATGTCTGATGTTCGGTACTTATATCACTATTAGTTGACATAATTAAAGGCCTTATCATTTAATTACTCTGCCGAAGTGTGCCTGAAGCTTTGAAGTCTATTAACCAACTATTATTGCATGAGGCTCACAATCTAGTTTATACTACGCTAATGATTGCATAGTTTTGCCTGCTGTAGTATGTTTGTATGAAACCCTCTGCTGTTCATTATGCTCCCTAAGACTTTAATTGAGGTACAGAATGGCCAATCGCTTGCTTACTTATCATAACGTCTTGTCTAAATTTGTAACTTGTCTGTGTTTTCGATTAGGCCCCAACACCATGCTCCTCTGGTGAGCTAAGAGGGATTTCTATATGCAGGCTGCACAGGCTATCTTTTTTATAATTTTTAAAATATCACCTGCTTATGCTTCATGACATGTAACATTTTTTTTGAAAGTGACGTGTAACATTATTGTTAGCCCTGTTTTGCCATGTAGTACAAAATAGTGTCTTGTTCGCTTCACTATTGTAACTATATTTTTGCCCTAGTCATGTGTACTTACAGAAACATTTCAGGATGAAGTGACATCAACACAAAGATCTGGGAGCAGTGCGGCATGGCCGTTACCGAATGATTATGGATTGGAATTGGAATGTGCTGATGTTCTCGAGCATCAACTAGAGGTGGCAAGACAACGTGTACATGATTGTCAACGTATAATCAACAAGTTGAGATGGGCATGCAGGTATTAGATGCAGGAGTCAAAAAAAATGAAACAAGACACTGAGGTAACCATGAAGGAATTGGAGATTTTGCAGACTGAAATTTGTGCTATCTGAATCCGGCCAATCTTATTTTCTGAAGAGATTATAGTTCAAATGGAGTTAAGTTGATGCGCGTCCACGATGTATGAGCTGTATTTGCCCAGTGTATGTAATTTGCTATTTGTGTATGCTTTATTATCACCTGTGCTGAACCATAATGCCCAGTGGGTATAATCGGCTGTAATTTCTTTATTGTATAGTGTAGGATTATTTTACCTTTCTATGCCTTGATCTCTTTGTTGTATAGTGTATGCTTTTTAGAGGTGTTAGTATTGAGTAGGATAATTCTTTGAATATACTATATCGTTCAAACGGGGGCCAACTTGCCCGACCATGGCCCTTCACGGGCCGTCGGATCCATGGGCCATGTACGGGCCGTCGGATCCATGGGCCTTCTACGTCTCGTAGGATCCATGGGCCTTCTACGTCTCGTAGGATCCATGGGCCTTCTATGTCTCGTAGGATCCATGGGCCTTCTATGTCTCATAGGATCCATGGGCCTTCTATGTCTCATAGAATCCATGGGCCGCCGACTCATTTATGGGTCTTGTATGGGCCTTTAATGGGCCGTAGACGGGCCTTTAATGGTAATCGTATGTTTTATGGGCTGACCATAACGGGTCGTTAATAGGCCGTATTCGGTGATGCTATGAAAATGGCCCAACAGACTAACAGTCCACAAACGGGCCGACTGTAACGACGGGCTGAATTTGGCCCACAAGCAGAAAATGACAGTAACGGGCCGTAAGTAACCGAATGCTGCAAATGAGCCCAAGAATAAATGGCCCCTCAGAAGGCCGAAAGTTAACTTGGGCTGGAAATGGCCCAACGGAATAACGGGCCGTTAATGGGTATAAAGTGATACACTGTTCATTACGGGCCAGTTTCACCATGGCCGTTAATGGGTGTAAAGTAATACACTGTTCATTACGGGCCAATTTCAGCACGGGCCGCTAATGGGCCAAGAGTTACAAAGGGCCTCATATGGGCCGAAAGATGTCATGGGCTATACATGGGCCAGAAGTGAAAATGGGCTGGAATCATATTGGATGGCCCAGATGACGCTACTGGGCCTAATTCGGATAGGGCGTAACGGGTCTTGGGTTCGGGGGCTGTAAATGGGCTATATGCGAACAAGCTGTTAAGAGGCTTTCCATGGGCCGCCCCGCCAGCTTTTGACCAAGTCAAATGGGCCGGCCTTTTCACAGGAATGGGCCACTGTTGGGCCGTACCACGTGTCGACGTATCATAAGCGCCTTCTGTCCAGTGAGTGGATGACATATGTCCCAACGATGAGACGACACGTGTTTCCTCCAGCCAATGATGATTTTACACGTGGAAAATCCCCATTGGTCGGGGCTGTTAACGGGTTATCGGATCCAAAACCCGACCTGATAGCTTAACGACGTTCCATTACGGTGGATGCCACGTGTCGGTCACCCTTGACGAAAGCAGTTCTGTGACGCACGATTTATCGTCATGGAAGTGCACACTTTCGTGATGATAATTTTGGTAATGTCATGGAACACTTCAAACATCATAGGTATGACTATCTTGATTCTGTCATAAAATCGTCATGGATGTACATGCATGACAAAAAACGCGACCTACTGTGACAAACACGTATCATCACGGAAGTGTATTTTTTTTGTAGTGTTGTCCCCTTTCAAATCCCACAGTTGTGGAATCCCTTCCCGCTCAGATTTGGGAAGAGGACCAAGGCCACTATATATAGGACTTAGCCACCACCATAGGGGGGAAGAAGATCCATTCCACCCCGAGCACTGCACCAGCTCAATAACACCTCACCTCATGAGGCTTGTTCATCCCTTGTACTAGTTCATCCATAGCCCCTCGAGGCGATCCACCACACCACACTAGATTAGGGTATTACACCACAACGATGGCCTGAACAAGTATAAATCCCTGTGTCTTTGTATCTCTGTGAGCTTGACGTGCTAGGCTAGGGAGGATCGCGAGTAGGCAGGCTGGGCAGGTTGAGATCTCCGCACGCACCCCAGAGTTTGAACCTCTCAAGGGTTGCCGGATCCTGAAATCCGACATTTGGCGCGTCAGGTAGGGGAGCATCGGATCCTCTCTTCCGTCGTTCGATCCGTCTCTACTCCGACATCTCCATGGCTGACGCACGCAGGGCTCGCGCCGAGCGTCGGGCCGCGGTCGCCGCCCACGTCGCTCGAACGGCTCCGGCTGGTGACGGATGCGCTCGCCGCGCTCCTTCTCTGGTGGCCAATGCCGCCACAGGCCCTGCCGGCCACGAGCATCAAGCTTCATCGCTGCACCCATCGGTCCGCCGTGATGGCCGCACCGCCACTCCGTCACTGACTCCAGCAGCTTCATCATCCCACGCGTGCCGCGGCCAGCTGGACGCGCAGGCCGCTCTGCTCATGGCGTGGGAGCTTCTTCGCTACCATCTCGTGGGTGATCTCTATGAGGAGTGGCTCGAGCGTATCGCCGAGCTCATCAGCGTCGCGCACAGGGGCTCCGACGGGCTGGCTCGCTCGCTCCCTTAGCAACCACCTGTAGCGGGCGACATCGCACACGGGGCTCGTCCTCCGCCTCCGGCCCGAGGCGCCATCATCGAGCCAAGGCGTATGGCTCCGCGGCGCGACCCGCAGCGCCCAGCGCTGGCTCGAGACGACGTGAGCTGCCAGGTGGTGCAACGTCCCCAAGGAGAAGCGTGCGTGCTTCCAGCTCCCCAGCACTAGGCTCGCGAGCCGTCACATGAGGTGGCGGCACGCGCGCACCAAGACTATGTTCCACCCCCTCGACGACCTCCGGTGGCCACAGCGGGATGCCGTGCATTCACTGCAGAGCTCCGCAACGTCGTCTAGCCGAGCAAGTTCAAGCCTGACTTGCCTCCACGCTATGACAACACTGCAGACCCCGCCGAGTTCCTATAGCTATACGAGCTGAGCATCGAGGTGGCCAACGGTGACGAGAAGATCATGGCAAACTGGTTCCCGATGGCGCTCAAGGATGGTGCGCGTTCTTGGCTCCTGAACCTGGCTGAGGGGTCAGTTTCTTCTTGGGAGGAGATGCGCAGCCACTTCATCGCCAACTTCCAGGGCACCCGCGACCGTCACTTTGCATGGCGACTGCGCAAGCGCCAAGCAAGAGCACTGGGAGACCTGCATAAGTACATCCAATGCTTCAACAATGTCTACCTCAAGATCCCCAAGGTGTCTGACGAGGCCATCATCTCCGCGTTCACCGATGGCGTCCGCGATGTCAAGATGAAGGAGGGGCTAGCCATCCACGAGGACCTCTACACCGCTCTGGAGATGTTCAACATGGCGAACAAGTGTGCGAGGGCTGAGGTGGGATGCCTCTCCCTCCTCGAGCTCCCTGATGCTGACCCAGAAGACAAGAATGTTGGGGAACGTAGTAATTTCAAAAAATTTCCTACGCACACGCAAGATCATGGTGATGGCATAGCAACGAGAGGGGAGAGTGTTGTCCACGTACCCTCGTAGACCGTAAGCGGAAGCGTTAGCACAACGCGGTTGATGTAGTCGTACGTCTTCACGATCCGACCGATCCAAGTACCGAACGTACGGCACCTCCGAGTTCAGCACACGTTCAGCTCGATGACGTCCCTCGAACTCCGATCCAGCCGAGTGTCGAGGGAGAGTTCCGTCAAGACGACGGCGTGGTGATGATCTTGATGTTCTATCGCGCAGGCTTCGCCTAAGCTTTGCGGACGATATGACCGAGGTGGAATATGGTGGAAGGGGCACCGACACGGCTAAGGAACGATCCGTAGATCAACTTGTGTGTCTATGGGTGCCCCCGCCCCGTATATAAAGGAGGGAGGGAGGAGGAGGCCGGCCCTAGGAGGAGGCGCGCCAGGAGTCCTACTCCCACGGGAGTAGGATTCCTTCTTTCCTAGTCCAACTAGGTCAAGGGGAAAGAGGGAAGTGGAGAGGAAGGAAGAGGGGGGCGCGCCCAAACCCTTTGTCCAATTCGGACTGGGCTTGGGAGGGGCGCGCCTCCTCGGCTCCTTCCCACTAAAGCCCATTAAGGCCCAATACTCTTCCCCGTATTCCCGTAACTCCCCGGTACTCCGAAAAATACCCGAATCACTCGGAACCTTTCCGAACTCCGAATATAGTCGTCCAATATATCGATATTTACGTCTCGACCATTTCGAGACTCCTCGTCATGTCCCCGATCTCATCCGGGACTCCGAACTCCTTCGGTACATCAAAACTCATAAACTCATAATATAAGCATCATCGAAACCTTAAGCGTGCGGACCCTACGGGTTCGAGAACTATGTAGACATGACCTAGAACTATTCTTGGTCAATAACCAATAGCGGGACCTGGATGCCCATATTGGCTCCTACATATTCTACGAAGATCTTTATCGGTCAAACCGCATAACAACATACGTTGTTCCCTTTGTCATCGGCATGTTACTTGCCCGAGATTCGATCGTCGGTATCCAATACCTAGTTCAATCTCGTTACCGGCAAGTCTCTTTACTCGTTCCGTAATACATCATCTCGCAACTAAGTCATTAGTTGTAATGCTTGCAAGGCTTAAGTGATGTGCATTACCGAGAGGGCCCAGAGATACCTCTCCGACAATCGGAGTGACAAATCCTAATCTCGAAATACGCCAACCCAACATCTGACTTTGGAGACACCTGCAGTACTCCTTTATAATCACCCGATTCGTTGTGACGTTTGGTAGTACCCAAAGTGTTCCTCCGCAAACGGAGTTGCATAATCTCATAGTCATAGGAACATGTATAAGTCATGAAGAAAGCAATAGCAACATACTAAGCGATCGGGTGCTAAGCTAACGGAATGGGTCATGTCAATCAGATCATTCAACTAATGATGTGATCCCGTTAATCAAATAACAACTCTTTGTTCATGGTTAGGAAACATAACCATCTTTGATTAACAAGCTAGTCAAGTAGAGGCATACTAGTGACACTCTGTTTGTCTATATATTCACACATGTATTATGTTTCCGGTTAATACAATTCTAGCATGAATAATAGACATTTATCATGAAATAAAGAAATAAATAATAACTTTATTATTGCCTCTAGGGCATATTTCCTTGATCTCCCACTTGCACTAGAGTCAATAATCTAGTTCACATCGCCATGTGATTGAACACCAATAATCATATCGTATATGATTAACACCCATAGTTCACATCGTCATGTGACCAACACCCAAAGGGTTTACTAGAGTCAATAATCTAGTTCACATCGCTATGTGATTAACACCCAAAGAGTACAAAGGTATGATCATGTTTTGCTCGTGAGAGAAGTTTAGTCAACGGATCTGTCACATTCAGAGCCGTATGTATTTTGCAAATATTCTATGTCTACAATGCTCTGCACGGAGCTACTCTAGCTAATTGCTCCCACTTCCAATATGTATCTAGATCGAGACTTAGAGTCATCCAGATCGGTGTCAAAACTTGCATCGACGTAACCCTTTACGATGAACCTTTTGTCACTTCCATAATCGAGAAACATATCCTTATTCCACTAAGGATAATTTTGACCGCTGTTTAGTGATCTACTCCTAGATCACTATTGTACTCCCTTGCCAAACTCAGTGTAGGGTATACAATAGATCTGGTACACAGCATGGCATATTTTTATAGAACCTATGGCCAAGGCATAGGGAATGACTTTCATTCTCTTTCTATCTTCTGCCGTGGTCGGGTTTTAAGTCTTACTCAATTTCACACCTTGTAACACAGGCAAGAACTCTTTCTTTGACTGTTCCATTTTGAACTACTTCAAAATCTTGTCAAGGTATGTACTCATTGAAAAAAACTTATCAAGCGTCTTGATCTATCTCTATAGATATTGATGCTCAATATGTAAGCAGCTTCACCGAGGTCTTCCTTTGAAAAACTCCTTTCAAACACTCCTTTGTGCTTTATAGAATAATTCTACATTATTTCTGATCCACAATATGTCATACATATACTTATCGAAATCTTTGTAGTGCTCCCACTCACTTTCTTGTAAATACAGGCTTCACCGCAAGTGCAGATAAAACTATATGCTTTGATCAACTTATCAAAGCGTGTATTCCAACTCCGAGATGCTTGCACCAGTCCATGGATGGATCATTTGGAGTCTGCATATTTTGTTAGCTCCTTTGGATCGATAAAACCTTCGGTTGCATCACATACAACTCTTCCTCCGAAACCCATTTAGGAATGCAGTTTTACATCCATTTGCCAAATTTCATAAATTGTGGCAATTGCTAACATGATTTGGACAGACTTAAGCATCGCTTCTGCTTGAGAAAATCTCATTGTAGTCAACACCTTGAACTTGTCAAAACCTTTTTGCGACAAGTCGAGCTTTGTAGATAGTAACACTACTATCAACGTCCGTCTTCCTCTTGAAGATCCATTTATACAATATGGCTTGCCGATCATCGGCAACTCCACCAAAGTCCATACTTTGTTCTCATATATGGATCCCATCTCGATTTCATGGCCTCAAACCATTTCGGAATCTGGGCTCACCATCGCTTCTTCATAGTTCGCAAGTTCATCATGGTCTAGTAACATGACTTCCAGAACAGGATTACCGTACTACTCTGGTGCGGATCTCACTCTGGTTTACCTACGAGGTTCGGTAGTAACTTGATCTGAAGTTACATGATCATCATCATTAGCTTCCTCACTAATTGGTGTAGTAGTCACAAGAACAGATTTCTGTGATGAACTACTTTCCAATAAGGGAGCAGGTACAGTTACCTCATCAAGTTCTACTTTCCTCCCACTCACTTCTTTCGAGAGAAACTCCTTCTCTAGAAAGGATCCATCTTAAGCAACGAATATCTTGCCTTCGGATCTGTGATAGAAGGTGTACCCAACAATTTCCTTTGGGTATTCTATGAAGACGCACTTCTCCGATTTGGGTTCGAGCTTATCAGGATGAAAACCTTTTTCACATAAGCATTGCAGCCCCAAACTTTAAGAAACGACAACTTTGGTTTCTTGCTAAACCACAGTTCATATAGTGTCGTCTCAACGGATTTAGATAGTGCCCTATTTAACGTGAATGTAGCTGTCTCTAATGCATGATCCCAAAAACGATATTGGTAAATCGGTAAGAAACATAATAGATTGTACTATATCCAATAAAGTACGGTTATGATGTTCGGACACACCATTATGATGTGGTGCCCAGGTGGCATGAATTTGTGAAACTATTCCACATTGTTTCAATTGAAGACCAAACTCGTAACTCAAATATTTGTCCCTGCGATCAAATCGTAGAAACCTTATTTTCTTGTCACGATGATTTTTCCACTTCACTCTGAAATTCTTTGAATTCTTTCAACTATTTCAGACTTATGTTTCATCAAGTAGATATACCCATATCTGCTCAAATCATCTGTGAAGGTCAGAAAATAATGATACTTTTCGGGAGCCTTAATATTCATCGGACCACATACATCAGTATGTATGATTTCCAACAAATCTGTTGCTCGCTCCAATGTTCCGGAGAACGGCGTTTTAGTCATCTTGCCCAAGAGGCATGATTCGCAAGCATCAAGTGATTCATAATCAAGTGATTCCAAAATCCCATCAGCATGGAGTTTCTTCATGCGCTTTACACCAATATGACCTAAACGGCAGTGCCACAAATAAGTTGCACTATCATTATTAACTTTGCATCTTTTGGTTTCAATATTATGAATATGTGTATCACTACGATCGAGATCCAATGAACCATTTTCATTGGGTGTGTAACCATATAAGGTTTTATTCATGTAAGCAGAATAACAGTTTATTCTCTTACTTAAATGAATAACCGATTGCAAAAACACGATCGATCATATTCATGCTCAACGCAAACACCAAATAACATTTATTTAGGTTCAACACTAATCCCGAAAGTATAGGGAGTGTGCGATGATGATCATATCAATCTTGAAACTCCTTTCAACACACATCGTCACTTCACCCTTAACTAGTTTCATTTATTCGCAACTCCGTTTGAGTTACTACTCTTAGCAACCGAACCAGTACCAAATACCGAGGGGTTGCTATAAACACTAGTAAAGTACACATCAATAACATGTATATCAAATATACCTTTGTTTATTTTGCCATCCTTCTTATCCGCCAAATACTTGGGGTAGTTATGCTTCCAGTGACCAGTCCCTTTGCATTAGAAGCACTTAGTCTCAGGCTTAGGTCCAGACTTGGGCTTCTTCACTTGAGCAGCAACTTGCTTGCCGTTCTTCTTGAAGTTCCCTTCTATCCCTTTGCCCTTTTCTTGAAACTAGTGGTCTTGTTAATCATCAACACTTGATGTTCTTTCTTGAATTCTACCTTCATCGATTTCATCATCATGAAAAACTCGGGAATCATTTTCATCATCCCTTGCATACTATAGTTCATCACGAAGTTTTACTAACTTGGTGATGGTGACTAGAGAATTTCGTCAATCGATATCTTATCCGGAAGGTTAACTCCCACTTGATTCAAGCGATTGAAGTACCTGCATAATCTGAGCACATGCTCACTAGTTGAGTGATTCTCCTCCATCTTTTAGCTATAGAACTTGTTGAAGATTTCATATCTCTCAACTCGGGTATTTGCTTGAAATATTAACTTCAATTCCTAGAACATCTCATATGGTCCATGATGTTCAAAACATCTTTGAAGTCCCGATTCTAAGCTGTTAAGCATGGTGCACTTAAACTATCAAGTAGTCATCATATTGAGCTAGCCAAACATTCATAGCGTTTGCATCTGCTCCTGCAATAGGTCTGTCACCTAGCGGTGCATTAAGGACATAATTCTTCTGTGCAGCAATGAGGATAAACCTCCGATCACGGATCGAATCCGCATCATTGCTACTAACATTTTTCAACACAATTTTCTCTAGGAACATATCAAAAAAACAAACATATGAAAACAACAACGCGAGCTATTGATCTACAACATAATTTGCAAAATACTACCAGGACTAAGTTCATGATAAATTTAAGTTCAATTAATCATATTACTTAAGAACTCCCACTTAGACAGACATCTCTCTAGTCATCTAAGTGATCACACGATCCAAATCAACTAAACCATAACCGATCATCACGTGAGATGGAGTAGTTTTCAATGGTGAACATCTTATGTTGATCATATCTACTATATGATTCACGCTCGACCTTTCGGTCTCCGTGTTCCGAGGCTATATCTCGCATATGCTAGGCTCGTCAAGTTTAACTCGAGTATTCGCGTGTGCAAAACTGTCTTGCACCCGTTGTAGATGGACGAGAGCTTATCACACCCGATCATCACGTGGTGTCCGGGCACGATTTAACTTTGGCAACGGTGCATACTCGGGAGAACACTTCTTGATAATTTAGTGAGAGATCATCTTATAATGCTACCGTCAATCAAAGCAAGATAAGATGCATAAAAGATAAACATCACATGCAAATCAATATAAGTGATATGATATGGTCATCATCATCTTGTGCTTCGTGATCTCCATCTCTGCAGCACCATCATGATCACCATCGCCACCGCACGACACCTTGATCTCCATCCTAGCATCGTTGTCGTCTCGCCAATCTTATGCTTCTACGACTATCGCTACCGCTTAGTGATAAAGTAAAGCATTACAGTATGCGATTGCATTTCATATAATAAAGCGACAACCATATGGCTCCTCGCCGATTGCCGATAACCGGTTACAAAACATGATCATCTCATACAATAAAATATAGCATCACGTCTTGACCATATCACATCACAACATGCCCTGCAAAAACAAGTTAGACGTCCTCTACTTTGTTGTTGCAAATTTTACGTGGCTGCTACGGGCTTTAGCAAGAACCGTTCTTACCTACGCATCAAAACCACAACGATAGTTTGTCAAATAGACTCGTTTTAACCTTCACAAGGACCGGCGAGCCACACTCGGTTCAACTAAAGTGAGAGAGACAGACACCCGCCAATCACCTTTAAGCAACGAGTGCTCGTGGCGGTGAAACCAGTCTCGCGTAAGCGCACGCGTAATGTCGGTCCGGCCGCTTCATCTCACAATACCGCTGAACCAAAGTATGACATCTTTGGTAGGCAAGATGACTTATATCGCCCACAACTCACTTGTGTTCTACTCGTGCATATAACATCAACGCATAAAACCTAGGCTCGGATGCCTTTGTTGGGGAACGAGTAATTTCAAAAATTTCCTACGCACACGCAAGATCATGGTGATGGCATAGCAACGAGAGGGAGAGTGTTGTCCACGCACCCTCGTGAGACCGTAAGCGAAGCGTTAGCACAACGGTTGATGTAGTCGTACGTCTTCACGATCCGACCGATCCAAGTACCGAACGTACGGCACCTCCGAGTTCAGCACACGTTCAGCTCGATGACGTCCCTCGAACTCCGATCCAGCCGAGTGTCGAGGGAGAGTTCCGTCAGCACGACGGCGTGGTGACGATCTTGATGTTCTACCGGCGCAGGGCTTCGCCTAAGCTTTGCGACGATATGACCGAGGTGGAATATGGTGGAAGGAGGCACCGCACACGGCTAAGGAACGATCCGTAGATCAACTTGTGTGTCTATGGGGTGCCCCCTGCCCCCGTATATAAAGGAGGGAGGGAGGAGGAGGCCGCCCTAGGAGGAGGGCGCCAAGGAGTCCTACTCCCACCGGGAGTAGGATTCCTTCTTTCCTAGTCCAACTAGGTCAAGGGGAAAGAGGGAAGTGGAGAAGGAAGGAAGAGGGGGCCGCGCCCAAACCCTTTGTCCACCTCGGACTGGGCTTGGGAGGGGCGCGCCTCCTCGGCTCCTTCCCACTAAAGCCCATTAAGGCCCAATACTCTTCCCCGTATTCCCGTAACTCCCGGTACTCGAAAAATACCGAATCACTCGGAACCTTTCCGAACTCCGAATATAGTCGTCCAATATATCGATCTTTACGTCTCGACCATTTCGAGACTCCTCGTCATGTCCCCGATCTCATCCGGGACTCCGAACTCCTTTGGTACATCAAAACTCATAAACTCATAATATAACTATCATCGAAACCTTAAGCGTGCGGACCCTACGGGTTCGAGAACTATGTAGACATGACCTAGAACTATTCTTGGTCAATAACCAATAGCGGGACCTGGATGCCCATATTGGCTCCTACATATTCTCGAAGATCTTTATCGGTCAAACCGCATAACAACATACGTTGTTCCTTTGTCATCGGCATGTTACTTGCCCGAGATTCGATCGTCGGTATCCAATACCTAGTTCAATCTCGTTACGCAAGTCTCTTTACTCGTTCCGTAATACATCATCTCGCAACTAAGTCATTAGTTGTAATGCTTGCAAGGCTTAAGTGATGTGCATTACCGAGAGGGCCCAGAGATACCTCTCCGACAATCGGAGTGACAAATCCTAATCTCGAAATACGCCAACCCAACATCCGACTTTGGAGACACTGTAGTACTCCTTTATAATCACCCGATTACGTTGTGACGTTTGGTAGTACCCAAAGTGTTCCTCCGCAAACGGAGTTGCATAATCTCATAGTCATAGGAACATGTATAAGTCATGAAGAAAGCAATAGCAACATACTAAACGATCGGGTGCTAAGCTAACGGAATGGGTCATGTCAATCAGATCATTCAACTAATGATGTGATCCCGTTAATCAAATAACAACTCTTTGTTCATGGTTAGGAAACATAACCATCTTTGATTAACAAGCTAGTCAAGTAGAGGCATACTAGTGACACTCTGTTTGCCTATATATTCACACATGTATTATGTTTCCGGTTAATACAATTCTAGCATGAATAATAGACATTTATCATGAAATAAGGAAATAAATAATAACTTTATTATTGCCTCTAGGGCATATTTCCTTCAAAGAAGACCAAGGCCAAGGACACAAAGCTTTGCTATGCAGTACAACTCTGCTTTCAGCGGGGCGAGAAGGTCTCCAACAACATCGCAGAATTCGAAGGCTTGCTCGTCGGGCTCAGGGCCGTGGCCACGCTGTGGGTAAAGCGCCTCACCATCAAGGGCGACTCTCAGCTTCTCATCAATTTCTCCAACAAGGAATACATGCCTAAGGACGAACACATGGAGGCATACCTAGAAGAGGTGCGCAAAATGGAGAAGCGGTTTATGGGCATGGAGCTGCAGCATGTGCCGCGCGGGACGAACAAGGAAGCAGACGACATCGCCGAAAGAGCCTCTCGCAGGCTCCCTTAGGAGCCAGGGGTGTTTGAGGAGCGTCTCTTCAAGCCATCTGCGGTCCCACACGTCGCGACTCCAGCACCACCTTAGGAGGACTTGCCACAAGCACCCGAGACTGGCGCTCCAGCCTGCGGTCACCCTATAGGAGCCCGCTTATTGCTCGCGCTCGAGCCTCACGAGGGGTGCTAGACAGAAGAGTTCAAGGCATACTTGCTTCAAGGGACCCTGCCAGAGAAGGAAGAGGACGCTGAGCGCGTGGCTCGTCAAGCCACCGCGTACTGTATAAATGATGGTGAGTTATATCGCAGGAGGCCCAATGATGTTTCGTTGTGGTGCATCTCCAGGGAATAGGGGCTCGAGCTGCTGGTGGACATCCACGGTGGGGATTGCGGGCATCACTCCTCGTCCCGCACCCTGGTCGGCAAGGTGTTCCGCATCGGCTTCTACTGGCCCACCGCGCTCAACGACGCTACCGAGCTGGTGCGCTCTTGTGAAGCATGCCAGTTCCATGCCAAGCAGATCCATCAGCCTGCGCAGGGCCTCCAGATGATCCCACTCACGTGGCCATTTGCGGTCTGGGGCTGGACATCTTGGGGCCATTCCCTCGGGCGCCAGGGGGCTATTGATACCTCTACGTCGCCATCGACAAGATCACCAAGTGGGCGGAGGTAGAAGCCGTGCGCACCATCCCAGCAGGATCAGCCATCACGTTCATCAAGGGAATCGTGAGCCGATTTGGGGTCCCCAAGCGCATCATCACCGACAACAGCTCGCAGTTCACTAGAAATATTTTCAAAACATACTATGCTAACCTTGGAACGCAGATCTGCTACGCCTCAGTAGCACACCCACGGAGCAATGGACAGGCTGAGAGAGCCAATGCGGAGGTCCTGAGGGGTCTCAAGACCCGCACCTTCAAGAAGAAGCTCGAGGCCTACGGTAGGGGCTAGCTCGACGAGCTGCAGTCCATGCTGTGGTCCATCCGCACGACCGCGACCAAGCCAACAGGAGAAACGCCCTTCTTCCTCGTCTACAGTGCAGAAGCGGTTCTACCTCATGAGGCAAGCATCGCTCCACGCGGGTCCTAGCATTCGACGAAACGCAGCAGGACGCCACGCGGAGGATGGATCTCGTGCTGGGGGAGGAGAGCCGCCGTCAAGCCTCGCTCTGGGCAGCGAGGTACCAGCAGGCGCTGCGGCGGTACCACTGCCGCAACATCCGCTCCAGGACGTTAGAGGTGGGCGATCTCGTCCCGAGGCGGGTGCTCTCCAGGGAAGGGCTACATAAGCTCTCTCCCATGTGGGAGGGGCCGTTTAGGGTTGCCAGTGTCTCTAGGCCTGGCGCGGCGCGCCTGGAGACACAAGACGGGGTCCCCATCCAGCACCTCTGGAAGTTCTACCCTTGAAGAAAGGCTTCGTCCTGTGAAGGTCTCCGCTCGTGACACTCTCATGTAATAATGAGTGGGGTTATACACGCCCCGGAGTCTCTTGAGAGTCACCCTGAGGCCTCATGGGGGCTCCCTCCCACGTCCTAGTGGCAGCACTTAGCTCCGCGCTGGTGAGAAGACTAGATTAGGTGCCGGACGCGGCTGTTCATTTGCTTTCTAAAGTTGCTTGCAGTTTTCTTAGTAATCTCTCAATGGATTTGGTATTCCCGAACGCTGTTTCCCCGAGTTGTGTTTTCTCCTAAGTTGTTTTGGTCTAAGGACGCGAGAGAGGTGGCAGTCACCCGCCGCTTCTCCTCACGCTCCTCGCGCGTGGGGCTAGGTAGGTGTGTGCGCCCAGGGCCTGCCCTTGCGCACGCACCATGCCGAACCCCGTCATTTCAGCTTCATCCTCGCGAGGAGCCCTCGATCGAGCCCGCTGGTGCTAGCACTTCTCATGTCCGTGCCCCCCGGGCAGCGCGACATGGTGCGTCAGGTCCAAATCACCATATGGCAAGGGGCTCGCGTAAGGGGGAATGAGTCGCTCAACAAATTTTCTTTTCCTTCAAGGGATAGCTCTGCCCTGCTGCGGCTCCTAAGGGTGCAAGGCGTATCTCCGGAGGGCACAGGGCGCGCGCCCTGGTGGCCCTGTCAAATACCTAAGGTCAGGTCCTCACGAGGCAAAGGACGACTACACGTACCAAGCTAAGCCTTCCTACCTTGACCCGCTCAAATTACAAACACTGCAACACAGCATCAAGGACGAGAACCATAACATAAAAAGGCATAACAACAACAATTCATTACACCCCCTCGTAGGGTACATTCTTCCTTTTTTTGATTTGCAGGAGAAGGGAAAAGCTAAACAAAGAGGGCCCAAAGGCGTGCAGGCTTGGCACCAGCGCCGCGTCCTCAAGCAGCGCCTCAAGGTAGCCCGGTGCTCCACCAATCCTCCCATAGGAGATCTGGGGCCACCAGTCTTGAGCCCAAGTTCGCCGGCCCCCAGCTTCAGGCTGGGCTCCTCTTTGGCTTCACTGGAGCGCAGCGACGGGACGAGCCACCGGTGTCCTCGACACGAGCACGACGACGTGGAGGCCGGTAGTAGCCACCGCTGCTCGAGCTCTCGTCTGAGGAGGAGCTGCCGCCACGAGAGGAGGAGCGCGCGTCGCCAAGGCCAAGTTCGTCGTCGCCATCGTCGTCATCGCTGCTGTCCTCCGGGTAGCACCCCACGTGGCGGCCGTCCCCCCTGAACACCCTCACGTAGAGGGTCACCAGGCCGTCGTACTCGAAGTGGATCACCAGGGCTCCCTCCGCTCGGCAAGCCCGGGCGGCCTCGCCCCATCCTTGCATCATGAAGACGTCTCCAGATGGCACCACCTCGACCTCAGCTCCGGTGGCTAGGCTGCTGCACCCTGCGTGCAGCAGCCACAACTCCACCGGTCCCCTCGGAGGCAACTCGCTGGCGAAGAACCGCGGGAATCGGATCCAAGTATCTTGAGGCATCACCGCCCACACCACGAACTCGCGTGAGCTATCTTCAGCATGAGTCCGTGGTGCGGCCGGCAGGCCAATGGCGTCCTTGCCATCTTTGCGAGGCACCACTCGGTGGCGCACTCCTTTACCTTGCGCACGAGCATATAAGGGGAGGGGGAAGCCACGTGGAGGCCTCGATTGCCAAGGCCTGGCCACCTCTCACCCCGCGCCATCATCGTCATGGAGGTGGAGTCGCTTCTTCGGCGGGAGAGGGTCCGACCCCTCCCTAGGAGCCTTTCCCTTCTCTACCGCAGAGAACCTCCTGATCGGCGCCATTTGAGTGAGGTGAAGAGGAGGAGAAGCAAGCAGGAACAAGGCAAAAGAGAAATGGGCAGGAGCTCCACCCGCTCGCACGTTTATAGCTGGGAGAAGGTAAATCGTCGGTCTCACACGATTCCTAGTAATGATGATCCTTTCTGCATGCAGCATGCAGTTGTCAAGTCAAGCAGTTGTCGAGGCGGCATGGGGAAGCGGAGTCGCCCACGTCCAATCAGTCGCCACGCGTCATCAAGGCCGCAGGCGGTTAGGGCCCGCAGCGCTCCGCCCTTGCCCTTTGGCTTCGCCTGGAAGCCAAGTCCAAGCGCGCCTTGGGCCCGGGGGCTACTGTCGGCGTCCTGGACTTGGGGGTATCCAGTCCTGCCTGCCTGCGGCCCACCACGTGGCTCCATCGACGGCCTGGTACGGCCCAACTTCGACACCGACGCAGCAAGACCCTCGCGAGGGGCCAAGCCTCGCAAGGCGGACGACGCCAAGACCCCCGAAGGAGTAGGCCTCCCCGGGAGGGCTCCTGAGGGGCAGAGAGTTCTATGCAGCTACCTCATGAGGCTCAGCTGACGTGAGCCGTGATGACCAAGGCCAGGCGGTCGCTAGGCGGGTGCAGAGTGCAGATTTCCTCTTCGGTGCAAGGGAGGCAAGCCACAAGCGCGGAGTCCCAAGGAATCAATCAAAGGTTTCCATTCTGGTGCAACAAGACCAAAATCGCGAGGACGGCAGGACGGAGGTCATCACCGAGCCCACCGCAGCGTCACGACCAGAGGCTTTTCGTAGGCGAAGACTACTTTTGTCAGGATAGACTGTACTGCTTGTCCCCTTTCAAATCCCGCCGTTGTGGAATCCCTTCCCGCTTAGATTTGGGAAGAGGACCAAGGCCACTATATATAGGACTTAGCCACCACCATAGGGGGAAGAAGATCCATTCCACCACGAGCACCACACCAGCTCAAGAACACCTCACCTCCTGAGGCTTGTTCATCCATAGCCCCTCGAGGCAATCCACCACACCACACTCGATTAGGGTATTACACCACAATGGTGGCCCGAACCAGTATAAATCCCTGTGTCTTTGTGTCTCTGTGAGCTTGACGCGCTAGGCTAGGGAGGATCGCGAGTAGGCAGGCTGGGCAGGTTGAGATCTCTACACGCACCCCAGAGTTCGAACCTCTCAAGGGTTGCCGTATCCCGAAATCTGACAGGGTCCGTCCGATCTGCATCTCAACCCCCGACTCGTTCTTGTTCCTTCGGTCAATGCTTCCAACAAAAGGCAATGGCTCCGCTCGCGTGTCCCTCCTCGTTGACGCTTCTTACGTGTGCCAGTGTCGCTTGTTCTTAGTGTGGTCCGTCCCCGGTTGCAGCACCCCTGGTTCGTCGTGGCTCTCGCCGGCTCCGACGCAAGCAGCTCCTGCCGGGCGAAGGTCGCAGTTCCGACAAAGGAGTGCCACCCCGTGGAGCTTGCAGCAACGTCATTCATCGTTGAAGGCCGCATCTCCGGAGAAAGTTGTCTAGTAGTTCAACGCCAGTCCTTCGAGTTCATAACCACTGCGGCTCCACAATGAAGTGGTCATAGTAGTCGGTTGCATCAAAATAGTTGAAGCCTTTTGTGTCAACAAGTGTAGCTTTTTGGTTGTGTACTCGCAGGTTGAAGCTTTCTGTAAAGCCGGTTGAAGCTTTCCATAAAGCGAGATGAAGCTTTTCAATTCAACAGCTGAAGCTTTCCAATTCAATGGTTGTAGCTTTTTTTTTCGTAGAGGTCGAATGAAAATTTCTCTATTTCGTGAGATGAAACTTTTCAAATACGATTGAATCTTTCACATGAACGGTTGTAGCTTTTTTTAGTTGCATGGGTGGTCTGTCAAAGCTTTTTCAAACTATGGTTGAAGCTTTTCGTATGAACGATTGTAGCTTCTTTAAGTGCACGGTATCCAGATGAAGCTTTATATATCGTGGGTTGAAGCTTTCAAATCAAACCGTTGTAGCTTTTTGGGTCATTGGTTGCAGCATTGGTGGAGGAGCAAAAATGCTTTCAAGTTCATATCAAGAGAAGTTGGTTGCAGTGATGGGGGAGGAGGTCGTGCCGCCGTGCTTGTAGCATCTCTGGTGGGCGGTTCCAACACGTATGCAGCTGCTCGTAGACGACATATCCCATGGCGTCTTCTAACTCCGGCTCGTCGGGGTGGAAGGAACCTGCAGCCGGGGGCATTGGACGAAGTTGGTGTGGGCGCTAAGGTTGGAGGTAGGGACCCGCGCGGGATTAAGGCTAGCCATCGGTGAGATCCGAAGGAGGAAAACGAGGAACGTGGCCACCAACACGCCGACTGAGAGAGAGAAGGGATCGGGAGGAAGAAGGCAGAGGAAGAAGAAGATACGGTGGGGCAGGGTGATGTGCGAGAAGTAAGATGGGGCCTCAACCGTGTGGCTCACGCATGACCGGCTCGAAGATTCAGCCCGTCCGATGGGCACAAGCGTTTACTAAACCTATTTGGCGTAGAGGTCGCTAGTTAGAGAACAACTTAATGGAGGATTGTCTCAAGAAAAAAATGAAGTGCAGGTTTACCCCTTGCGGAGACCTGCTGGGTCACTTTTGGTGTTTTGAGAGTATGTCTACTCCTAAAGGGGGAATTTGTACGTCGTTTGTACCTCCCTGCATCCCTCAATCGTCTCCCCTCCCCACCTTCGATCTTTTCCTATTCCCACCTCCCGCTGGTTTTATATGTTGTTTTTCCTAATCTAAGCTGATGAAAATAGGCCCAAATAAGAAGCCACTTGTTCCTGGCGCCGCACGAGCTGCTCCTCTTCTGCCATGCACGATGTAGTCGTCACTTTCTCTGTGACCACACCTAATCCACCCCAGTCCGATCAGATGGCCCTTCTCTGCGGTCCTCGATGTCGGCGTCAGCGAGAAGCACGTATTTCCTCTTGCAGATGACATGTCCTCCAATGATCGTTCCTTCTCACCTCGTGCGCCCCCACACCTTGAGCCTTATATTTTCTAGCAGCGCTTCTACTACTATTACTTTTGCATAGACATAAAGTCGACGAGTTCCAAAATTTTCATGTTTTGTTTCGATGGATGTTGTGGTTCTTCATTGAGTCTGGTACACATAAAGATAGTGGGAGGAGGAGAAGGAGGATGAAGTCAAAGCGTGGTTTAATAGTAGAAACAATATCAACAATGTTGCCTAATGTGCATGAGGATACTAAAGATGTATGTCTGACACAATTAATGTTGAACCACTAACTTATTTATATTCCCTTTACACTGCCTGTGTACAATCGCCGTGGAGCCCATTCTCCTTGCACGCCTCCTCCCCCTTCATAGCGGTGGAGGGTTGACACAAACATGGGGGGAGGGGATCAGAGTGGAGAGAGGTCCGGTTGGCAGGGGACTCCTCCTTGGCGGTCTGTGGGGAAGTACAATGTGAAGGAGAGAGGGTTCCATGCGAAGGTGAGGTGGCATCATTCGGTTTTAAAGGAGAGGGCCCTAGGAGCGGGAAACTAAGCGAGAAGGAGAGAGTTTGGCAGAAAAAAAGGAAGGATGTGTCGTGGGGGTGAGGTTTTTGTATTGGATTTGCGTATTGGAGGTAACATGGTGGATAGTTTGAATAACCGCATTTCTCCCCCCACATATGCGCTTGATTTGGGGAAGCTCGGACTGTCTCGATGGTTGAATTTTCGGGAGGCCAATGGGAGCCCGTTTGATGTCTAAACACGCCCGAACGTATGAGGGAGAAATGAGCTGCGACTTTAGAGACGGTCTTAATCAATTGTTTGATTCATTTATATGCATTGTAGCCCGTAGCAACGCATGGGCATTCTACTAGTGCTAAATGGTGTGTCATGTTGCCTGCTTGGTGTTCTTTCAGGATTTCTTTTTTTATTTTCTTGTACATGTTTTCAAGTTCAGATGAGTTTCTTTCAAGTCTTTTATGATTTTGAAGCAAAATCATGGATTTTCTGCGTAAAAACAAACTGTGTTTTGAGAGAATTACATATTTGCTTGTCATGGAGGCATAGTTGTGCTTCTCGAAAAGGTTAAAACTATGTATTTTCACGAGAAGCACATATTTGCTTCTTATGGGTTTGTTTCCGCGAGAAACATAGCTCAGAAAGACACAAATTTGCTTTCACGCGAGCTTTGCTTCTTGGATATGGCTCGGGGGAATGTCCTGCCTGTCTTGCTGAGCGACGAACAGGGACATCCTCACAAGCATGCGTGTTGCTACCTCCCCGCATCATCCTATTGTTTGTTTTTCCCAATAAAAAGCAACCACGATGAGCAACATCCAAAAATGGGAAGAAAAGCCAACGACAAACCCGAAAGAAGCGAAAACAAAACAACGAGAAACAAAGCGAATAATAAAAAGTTCCAACATAATTATATATAGACTCGTACATGAAAGGTAGACATCATGACGGGTTCGACTACTCTCATACATGAAACGAAACATCATGGCTCGTACAACTACATCCGTACATCACATGACAACTGCGGATACTCAGATGCTCTAGTGCTCTGCCTGCACTGCTGGGTCCTCTCCTTGGTCGGACTCAGATCCTGAACTGACGATGTTAACCGAGACCTCTGGGTTAAAGGTAACACGACGGCGCTGCCTCGAGGGCTCTCCCTCAAGGGTAGGTGTGGGATGAGATGGGAGCATGGGGGCTGCAGGGGTAGCGAGAAGAGACGCCCACTCAGCAGGGGCACTGTGAGGAGTCACAGTCGAAGTGCCCAAGCTACTCGGAAGAGTAACCGGGGAAACAAGCGAGCTAGAACCGGGCACAATATAAGGAGTAAATCCCATAGAAGGGGGAGTGGGATAGGACCTAGCGGCTACTAAAGCAGTGCGAGCACGAGTCAGCTCTCAAGCCAGCTCGTGAATCAAAAGATAACTAGCAGTGATGTATCGAGAAAGGTGGCTAGTATCACTATCGGATGCCGGATGAATGATAGGAAAATGGACACGACCATCGTCGTGCAAGGATGGATAGTAGCGAAAACCTGGGTGACTCTGCATCCGAACCTCGATATAGCGTAGCTCAACGAGGACCTCAAACACAGCAAACTGAGCGACCTGAGCGATAGTGGAAGCAAAACCACTCCAAGAGGTACGAGTGTAAGAGCCTGATGAAGAACTGGTGCGCAGAGTAACCACGGCGTGATACTCGTACACTGAGTCGGCTAGACGCTCCCGGTACACCCGATACGCTGGGTCGTCACCGTGAGGATAAAGTCGATGCCATACATTCCAAAGAAGATGTGGCGAAGTGTATGGCAACAGCTCCAACTAGCACATATACGGTACTGGAGCCATCTACACTCACAACCATTAGTCAGTTAGAAATAATAATAAACCAAGAGCATGCAATGCAGCAACCAGATGCAAACACTATCGGCACTCAATTAGCAAGCTAGCTAACATTCAACTAACGTGTCAGTGGTTTAGCGTGTCCTATAGTCAGCGCGGCTTTGATACCAAGCGTTGTGACACTCCGGCTCAGAGCAACCGGTTTACCTTGCATTGCCAGCCTAGAGATCAAGTCTTCTAGCAACACACAACATCTTGGTACAGAAAACAACCGCCTTATTGATGCTAGCGGGAACATAGTGTGATATTATACCAAGTAGTGAGGCCAGCGGCACACACGGTGCGGCTGAACAATATGTATATTATTTAGTGAACATAAAGGGGCCTCGATCATGACAACTACGCGGCAGCGGAACTACGACGAAGCGGGACTCCATAGCACATGGACACCAATGTGGACACGATCTAGACACGACAGCACTCCGACCCGGTTAGACTTTCCTGAAAGCTGGCGTAACACGCCGGGTCAGTACATTGAATGCACTTGCAAGCTCACAACAAGCATAAACATAATGGCAAATAATATCATGACATTTAATCAAGTTGAATGCAGATAAAACATACTACTAATGCAGTGCAAACAAACTTGTGCACCGAGTCCCTCAGACTCTCTTACCAATGGGTTACCTTGTAACCAAACGGTGATCATTCACGAATCACAAACGAAACCAACACTTTGGTTTCCACAACAAACAATCTCACCTATCTCAGTACTTAACCAGTGCCAAACATATAACCTAGTGTGCAAGATTACTTATTAATGTTGATCCATGGTGTGACTTACTCACGAGTTGTGTCTGTAACCGAGGACGTGGCTATCAATAGATTTAAATACACTCTGCAAAGGTAGTACACTGGACCCACATCACGGAACCCATGGCCTCGTACCCCCATTCGGGTGGACAAACGGCATCCCGACAGAACCCTCCCATTGCCATGACACTCTCCCGGCCACTCCGAGTAACTCCACACTGGGCTAAGTCATGGGTGGCCCCGTGCCTACCAAAGGCATCAATGGCCATTTTCGTGGCAAAACTTAAACGGTCCCAAATGGGGACAAGGTACCATAACAATGAACGGGCACACAAGGTTACATCTGCTTACCGGGCCAGGGTACCGCACGCCCATAACCTTCCCTCATTGGAGGCACCGACCAGAGGCATGACAAAGGACCGAATAAAGGCCTTCCCATAAAGGCAAATGTGGTTGCACTAGGGAAAACTCGATTCAGTGGCACCATGACTCGATCAACTTTATGTTCAAGTTCAATTAACATTAGGTTTAACTTGAAATGAAAGTACTCAAGTCACCATATGCCATGATCATGCAACCATTCGACATGCATCACATATCACATAGAATAAACAGATCAACATCATCAAAAGTTCTACTTGCACAAGTCATCACTAAACTTTACTAATTCTTTTTCACTGGTTATTAGCACTCACCTTTCTTAGTCATAGCATTAACATATGAAACCAAGCCATCACATAAGAAAATAATACTGATACTAGTTATATCATAACCATAACAAAAATCACATAGTCAAACTACTCATGCTAGCTCACACTAGTCAATGTACTCACTTATGTAGACTAAGCATTTTACTCATGACAAAATAAGTAACATAAGAATTAATCATTAAATAATTATATGCATGAAATAACTCATTTTCAAGTTGAAAAATCATAAATATTGCAATGACACTATGAAAATGTTGGTGTGGCTTGCCTTAGTTCAGAGGAGGTTCACACTCCTCCTGGTTTTCCTCAAGACAAGCTTCTCCCTCTGAAAACAATTAAAATCACAAAAAGAAAATATCAAGAACACTTTTGAAAATCACCAAAAAAACTAGACAACAGAGGAAATTCTCATTTTTGGTGTGCTGCTAGATCTTTTCAATAAGAACACAATGCAAAAAGAATCAACTCATTTGGATGTATGGTTAAAAAGTTACAGCTGGTCAAAGTTTCCGGTCAAAATTTGATTAAATTTGAATAAAAAGAAAAAAAACCAGGGGGTGACGTCGAAGGCGTATTCCAGGAATACGCCGCCACTCATACAGCTTCGGGTGTGAGTGGTGAGGCTGACAGCAGGCCCCACACGTCAGGTCGGGGGAGAGAGAGAAAGAGAAACAGAGACGGCGGCGCTTCACCAGCGCGTTCTCCAGTGAGGAGTGCTCGGCGGCCAGATCCAGAGGGATAGAAAGAGAGAGGGGGTTGAGGCACACCTGCCTGTACTCGTGGTTTGGCTAGAGGTGGTCGGACGGGGTCAGAACGAGCTTCTCAAGTGGCTGCAGAAAGCGGAGCTCGCCGGAGTTGAAGACGACGGCGATGTGCGGCTGCACCAGGGGCTCCAACGGGGTCGAACGGCACCAGTGAACATGGATGGAGCTCGAGAGGCATCGGAGTGAGGAGGAGGAGCTGCGAGGATCGCTGATGAGCTCGGGTGGGGCGGCGACCAGAGGCCTGCCCGGCCGGGCTGCGGCTTAGCTACGGGCTTGTGGAGGCTGGGTGAGTGTGTGGTGATGCTCGAAGAGGCTGGGGAGGGCCATATTTATAGGCGAGCAAGAAGGGGGGATCGGCTCTACCAGAGAGCTTCTGGACATGGCGCCCAGTGACGAACAGCGTCAGTGATAGGGGGAGAAGGTAACGCTGCTCACGCAGCCACTGTGGGAGGACGGAGACGAGAACATGAGCATGGGTGGCGATGAGCACAGTGGCACGGGCGCATTGTATGCTTGGCCGCGTCGTGCCCGTGCCCGCTGCAGCGAGCTTCGGCATCAGCGAGCACCATTGGAGAGTTAATGGCGCCGGGACAGCGATTGTGGCGAAGTTTGGCAAGGTGCAGCGAGCGGGGAAGCAAGCACAAGCTCAACAGAGGCTCGGGCGCGACGCAGAGCGCGTCGTCGGCATGCCAGCACACTTGGACGAATGCGGTCACTGCATTAACTCTAGCATCACGTCGTGCCTTGCATTAGTTTCATGTGTGGCATGTAGTCCTTGGTGGTTTGAGATGTTCCAAAGCTTTGAGTTGATCACATGTGCTCTGTGTGCGTGGGTTTCTTCCTGGTAAGTTTCTGGACAGTAACTTGTGCGGTTTACTAGGAGAGATCAAGGTAGAGTTTAGGGCTGAGCTTTGGCGTTTATAGGTTACTTAGGAAGGTAATGAAGCTCAAGAAAAATCAGCCTCATTGGATCAAGGAAAAATATACTTGCTGTGTAAAGTGCCTTTTCTGTCCAGAATAGAAATGATTTTCTGTAGCAAAAATGTTCCAAAAAGTGATGCAATACTTTTGCTCAGGGAGGTGCCCTAGGGTTCAAAGAATATTTGGGAATTTTCTTAGGATTTTAGGAGCAATAAAAATGAGGGTTGCTTTGGAGCACAGGTTTCTGAATTGAATTTCAGAGAAGAAAATGAATATTTTTCTTTTATGAAAAATATTCCTTGGGTCATTTTGGGATTCTTCGGAGAAATAATGATAAGTTAGAGATGGATGGGTCACTTGGGTGAAAATCAAAGACATGCCCAAGTGTTTAAGTCAATTTGAATTAATTAAAAAATCCCAAATTCAAAGCAGAAGCAAATGAAGTCCGGAAAAAGAGAGAAGGCGAAAACCGGGTTGTCACAGTGGATGGCATATTGTTGATTGGAAATGATGTAGAATTTCTGAATAGCATAAAAGGATACTTGAATAAAAGTTTTTCAATGAAACGCCTCGGTGAAGCTGCTTATATATTGGGCATCAAGATCCATAGAGATAGATCAAGACACTTGATAGGACTTTCACAAAGCACATACCTTGATAATGTTTTGAAGAAGTTCAAAACGGATCAATCAAAGAAAGGGTTCTTGCCTATGTTACAAGGTGTGAAGTTGAGTCAGACTCAATGCCCGACCACTGCAAAAGATCGAGCGAAAATGAAAGTAATTCCCTCTGCCTCAGCCATAGGTTCTATCATGTATGCTATTCTATGTAGCAGACCTGATGTGTGCCTTGCTATAAGTTTAGCAGGGAGGTACCAAAGTAATCCAGGAGTGGATCACTGGACAGCGGTCAAGAACATCCCGAAGTACCTGAAAAGGACTAGGGATATGTTTCTCGTTTATGGAGGTGACAAAGAGTTTGTCGTAAGTGGTTACGTCAACGCTAGCTTTGACACTGATCCGGATGACTCTAAGTCACAAGCCGGATACATATTTTTATTAAATAGTGGAGCTGTCAGTTGGTGCAGTTCCAAGAAGAGCATCGTGGCGGGATCTACATGTGAAGCGGAGTACATAGATGCTTCGGAAGCACCAAATGAAGGAGTCTAGATGAAGGAGTTCATATTCGATCTAGGTGTAATACCTAGTGCATCAGGTTCAATGAAAATCTTTTGTCACAATACTGGAGCAATTGCCTTGGCAAAGGAATCCAGATTTCACAAAAAGACCAAACACATCAAGAGACGCTTCAACTCCATCCGAGATTTGGTCAAGGAGGGAGACATAGAGATTTGCAAAATACATATGGATCTGAATGTGGCAGACCCGTTGACTAAGCCTCTTCCACGAGCAAAACATGATCAACACAAAGAATCCATGGGTGTTAGATTCATTACAATGTAATCTAGATTATTGAATCTAGTGCAAGTGTGAGACTGAAGGAAATATGCCCTAGAGGCAATAATAAAGTTGTTATTTTATATTTCCTTATTCATTATAAATGTTTATTATTCATGCTAGAATTGTATTAACTAGAAACTTGATACATGTGTGAATACATAGGCAAAACATTGTATCCCTAGTATGCCTCCACTAGACTAGCTCGTTGATCAAAGTGTTGGGGAACGTAGCATGCAGTTTCAAAAAAATTCCTACGATCACGCAAGATCTATCTAGGAGATGCATAGCAATGAGAGGGGGAGAGTGTGTCCACGTACCCTCGTAGACCAAAAGCGGAAGTGTTATGTTAACGCGGCTGATGTAGTCGAACGTCTTCACGATCCAACTGGTCTAGCACCGAACGTACGGCACCTCCGAGTTCAGCACACGTTCAGCTCGATGACGTCCCTCGAACTCTTGATCCAGCAAAGGGTCGAGGGAGAGTTTTGTCAGCACGACGGCGTGATGATGGTGTTGATGATGTGATCCGCGCAGGGCTTCGCCTAAGCACTACGATGGTACTATCGGAGGAGTAAACGGTGGAGGGGGGCACCACACATGGCTAAGACAATGTTGTGCCTTTGGGGTGCCCCCCTGCCCCCGTATGTAAAGGAGGGAGGAGGAGGCCTGCCACTAGGGGCGCGCCAAGGGAGGAGGGAGTCCTACTAGGACTCCACTCCTAGTAGGATTCGGCCCCCTCTTTTTTTCCTTCTTACGAAGGTGGAAAGGGGGAAGAAGAGGGAGTAGGAGAAGGAAAGGGGGGTGGCGCCCCCTTTCCCTAGTCCAATTCGGCCTCCTCCCATGTCGGGCTGATGTATACTACACAACCTTCTTATTGTAGACGTTGTTGGGCCTGCAAGTGCACATGTTTGTAGGACAGTAGCAAATTTCCCTCAAGTGGATGACCTAAGGTTTATCAATCCGTAGGAGGCGTAGAATGAAGATGGTCTCTCTCAAACAACCCTGCAACCAAATAACAAAGAGTCTCTTGTGTCCCCAACACACCCAATACATTGGTAAATTGTATAGGTGCACTAGTTCGGCGAAGAGATGGTGATACAAGTGCAATATAGATAGTAGATATAGGTTTTTGTAATCTGAAAATATAAAAACAGCAAGGTAACTAATGATAAAAGTGAGCGTAAACAGTATTGCAATGATAGGAAACAAGGCCTAGGGTTCATACTTTCACTAGTGCAAGTTCTCTCAACAATAATAACATAGATAGATCATTAACAATCCCTCAACATGCAACAAAGAGTCACTCCAAAGCCACTAATAGCGGAGAACAAACGAAGAGATTATGGTAGGGTACGAAACCACCTCAAAGTTATTCTTTCGGATCAACCTATTCAAGAGTTCGTACTAGAATAACACCTTAAGACACAAATCAATCAAAATCCTAATGTCACCTAGATACTCCATTGTCACCTCAAGTATCCGTGGGAATGGTTATACGATATGCATCACACAATCTCAGATTCATCCAACCAACACAAAGTACTTCAAAGAGTACCCCAAAGTTTCTACCGGGGAGTCAAGACGAAAACGTGTGCCAACCCCTATGCATAGGTTCATGGGCGGAACCCTCAAGTTGATCACCAAAACATACATCAAGTGGCACGTGATATCCCCTCACCACAGATAAACACGGCAAGACATACATCAAGTGTTCTCAAATCCTTAAAGACTCAATCCCCCAAGATAACTTCAAAGGGAAAACTCAATCCATTACAAGAGAGTAGAGGGGGAGAAACATCATAAGATCCCACTATAATAGCAAAGCTCGTGATACATCAAGATCGTGCCATAGAGAGAACACGAGAGAGAGAGAGAGATCAAACATATAGCTACTGGTACATACCCTCAGCCCCGAGGGTGAACTACTCCCTCCTCATCATGGATAGCGCTGGGATGATGAAGATGGCCACCGGTGAGGGATACCCCCTCCAGCAGGGTGCCGGAACAGGCTCCTGAGAGGTTTTTGGTGGCTACAGAGGCTTGCGGCGGCGGAACTCCCGATCTATCTTCTGTTTCAATGTTTTTAGGGTACGTAGGCTTATATAGGCGAAAGAAGTCGGTCGGGGGAGCCTCAATGGGCCCACAAGAGGGTAGGGTGCGCCCAGGGGGGTGGGGGCGCCCCCCTGTCTCGTGGCTTCCTTGATGCTCCCTTTACTTCAACTCCAAGTCTCCTGGGTCATAATCTTCCAAAAAATCACGCTGCCGAAGGTTTCATTCTGTTTGGACTCCGTTTGATATTCCTTTTCTTCGAAATACTGAAACAGGCAATAAAACAGCAATATGGGCTGGGCCTCCGGTTAATAGGCTAGTCCCAAAAGTAATATAAAAGTGTATAATAAAGCTCGTAATCATTCAAAACAGAAAATAAAATAGCATGAATGCTTCATAAATTATAGATACGTTGGAGACGTATCAGCATCCCCAAGCTTAATTCCTACTCGTCCTCGAGTAGGTAAATGATAAAAGAAAGAATTATGAAGTGTGAATGCTAGTAGGTGCACAAGTTTGATCAATGATAATTTAAATCACCTTTTCTAGCATGATAATATGTCATAATAGTAGTTCATCTCATAAAAATTCTCACGATAAAGTAACAAGCAATTCACATGTCAAAGCATAGACTATAAACTTTCTTGAAAGCTAGCAAAACTTCATTCTTAGTCATCAAACAATTGCAATTCATCTTATTTTGAGGAATAACAAACTCCACATACTCAACTATCATATAGTCTTCCATAATTGCTAACACCCACGCAATACTAATGGTTATGGAGTTTTAATCAGACACTGAGAAAGATAGGGGCTTATAGTGTTGCCTCCCAACGTATTCACCTTTTGGGTGATGTCAACAATAATAGTTCATGCTAACTTACATCAAATTGGATATATATATCAGGATCTTCCCAACACGAGGTGCTTGCCAAAGGATAAAATGAAAAAGGGAAAGGTGGAGATCACCTTGACTCTTGCATAAAGTAAAAGACATAAAGTAAAAGATAGGCCCTTCGCAGAGGGAAGCAGAGGTTGTCATGCGCTTTTACGGTTGGATGCACAAAATCTTAATGGGAATGAACGTCACTTTATATTGCCACTTGTATATGGACCTTTATTATCCAGTCCGTCGCTTTTATTGCTTCCATAACAAGATCGTATAAAGCTATTTTCTTCACACCAAAAGATCATACATATTTAGAGAGAAATTTTTATTGCTTGCACCGATGACAACTTACTTGAAGGATCTTGCTCAATCCATAGGTAGGTATGGTGGACTCTCATGGCAAAACTGGGTTTAAGGATATTTGGAAGCACAAGTAGTATCTCTACTTGGTGCAAGGAATTTTGGCTAGCATGAGGGGGAAAGGCAAGCTCAACATGTTTGAATGATCCATGACAATATACTTTAACTGAGATGTGCGAAAACATAACCCATTACGTTGTCTTCCTTGTCCAACATCAAATCTTTAGCATGTCATACTTAATGAGTGCTCCCAATTATAAAAGATGTCTAGGATAGTGTATTTACATGTGAAATCTCTCTTCCTTCAATATTCTTTCATGAATTGTTCAAATGACCAATACAATGCTTGCTAACCTTCAATAAATTTACAACCTCTACTTCTTAGATGTGAAGTCATTGCTCCCCATGGGATAAGCAAATGAGACATATATAATTTCAGATTTATGACAATCAACTCATTCAACAATTTACTCATAGGATATAAGTGAAACACACGAGTAAATGAAAAACTACTCCGAAGAGATATAAGTGAAGATCAATGAGTAGCTAAGTAATTATGTGACTATGTGAAGACTCTCTCCTATTTAAGAATTTCATATCTTGGTATTGTATTCAAACAGCAAGCAAAACAAAATAAAATAATATTGCAAGGATAGCACAACTCATGTGAAGAAGCAAAAACTTAGGTTCAACCGATACTAACCGATAGCTGTTGAAGAAGAAAGGTGGGATGCCTAACGGGGCATCCCCAAGCTTAGATTCTTGAGACTTCTTGAAATATTATCTTGGGGTGCCTTGGGCATCCCCAAGCTTGAACTTTTGTGTCTCCTTAATTCCTCTCATATCATGGTTTCTCTTTTTATCAAAAGCTTCATCCACACCAAACCCAACAAGAACTCGTGAGATAGGTTAGTATAAACCAATGCAAAACCTTATCATTTTCTACTGTAGCAAATTACTAAAATTATTATTCAACATTGCATACTAAATGTCTCTGCATATTTAATACTCCTATCCTCAAACAGAATCATTAAACAAGCAAACATATGCAAACAATGCAACCATAACAGCAATCTGTCAAAACAGTATAGTCTGTAAAGAATGCAAGATTCATCATACTTCCCTAACTCCAAAAAATATGAAAGAAAATCCCAACTGTAATAACTTTATCAGAGCTCAATATACAAAAAGTTTCAACATTATACCATTCTCTGACTTTTCTAGGGAATTTTTGCAACAGTGGTAAACTTTCTGTTTTCAAACAGCAACATGTATACTAGCAAAATAAGCATGTCAAAGGCTATCCTTGACATTTTTATTGAAAATAAAGATTAAAAACATTAATATAAATAACAGCAAACAAATACTAACAAAATAAAATGACGCTCCAAGCAAAACACATATCATGCGGCGAATAAAAATATAGCTCCAAGTAAAGTTACCGATGAACGAAGACGAAAGAGGGGATGCCTTCCGGGACATCCCCAAGCTTAGGCTTTTGGTTGTCCTTGAGTATTACCTTGGGGTGCCTTGGGAATCCCCAAGCTTAGGCTCTTGCCACTCCTTATTCCATAGTCCATTGAATCTTTACCCAAAACTTGAAAACTCCACAACACAAAACTCAACAGAAAACTCGTAAACTCCGTTAGTATAAGAAAATAAAACCACCACTTAGGTACTGTAATGAACTCATTCTAAATTCATATTGGTGTAATATCTACTGTACTCCAACTTATCTATGGTTCACACCCTCCGATACTATTCATAGATTCATCAAAATAAGCAAACAACACATAGAAAACAGAATCTGTCAAAAACAGAACAGTCTGTAGTAATCTGTATCAAACTTATACTTCTGGAACCCCAAACATCCTACCAAATTAGGAAGTCCTAAGAAATTTGTGTACGAATCCAGATAAAAAATAATCAGATCAGAATCACGTCTCTGTGAATTAACAAAACTAATTTACTGGGTGCAAAAGTTTCTGATTTTCAGCAGGATCAACACAACTATCACCGTAAGCTATCCTAAAGATCTTACTTGGCACTTTATTGAAACAAAAGCTATAAAACATGATTACTACAGTAGTATAATCATGTGAACACACAAAAACAGTAATGATAAATATCGGGTTGTCTCCCAACAAGCGCTTTTCTTTAATGCCTTTCTAGCTAGGCATGATGATGACAATGATGCTCACAAAAAAGATAAGAACTGAAACATAACGGGAGCATCATGAAGCATATGACTAGCACATTTAAGCCTAACCCACTTCCTATGCATAGGGATTTTGTGAGCAAACAACTTATGGGAACAATAATCAACAAGCATAGGAAGGCAAAACAAGCATAGCTTCAAGATTTTAAGCACATAGAGAGGAAACTTGATATTATTGCAATTCCTACAAGCATATGTTTCTCTCTCATAATAATTTTCAGTAGCATCATGAATGAATTCAACAGTATAACCAGCACCTAAAGCATTCTTTTCATGATCTACTAGCATAGAAATTTTATTACTCTCCACATAAGCAAAATTCTTCTCTTGAATAGTAGTGGGAGCAAACTCAACAAAATAATTATCATGTGAGGCATAATCCAATTGAAAAATAAAATCATGATGACAAGTTTCATGGTTATCATTATTCTTAATAGCATACAAGTCATCACAATAATCATCATAGATAGCAAATTTGTTCTCATAATCAACTGGAACCTCTTCCAAAATAGTGGAATCATCACTGAATAAAGTTGACACTCTTCCAAATCCACTTTCATGTTCATCACAATAAGATTCAACACCCTCCAAAATAGTGGGATCACTACTTCCTAAAGTTGACACTCTTCCTAACCCACTTTCATCAATATAATCATCATAAATAGGAGGCATGCTTTCATCATAATAAATTTGCTCATCAAAGCTTGGGGGACAAAATATATCATATTAATCAAACATAGCTTCCCAAAGATTGTGGCTTTGCATATCATTAGCATCGTGGATATTCAAGGAATTCATACTAACAACATTACAATCATGCTCATCATACAAAGATCTAGTACCAAGCATTTTAATGCATTCTTCTTCTAGCACTTGAGCACAATTTTCCTTTCCATCATTCTCACGAAAGATATTAAAGAGATGAAGCGTATGAGACAAACTCAATTCCATTTTTTTGTAGTTTTCATTTATAAACTAAACTAGTGATAAAACAAGAAACAAAAGGATTCGATTGAAAGATCTAAAGATATACCTTCAAGCACTCACCTCCCCGGCAACGGCGCCAGAAAAGAGCTTGATTTCTACTACACAACCTTCTTCTTGTAGACGTTGTTGGGCCTGCAAGTGCACAGGTTTGTAGGACAGTAGCAAATTTCCCTCAAGTGGATGACCTAAGGTTTATCAATCCGTAGGAGGCATAGGATGAAGATGGTCTCTCTCAAACAATCCTGCAACCAAATAACAAAGAGTCTCTTGTGTCCCCAACACACCCAATACAATGGTAAATTGTATAGGTGCACTAGTTCGGCGAAGAGATGGTGATACAAGTGCAATATAGATAGTAGATATAGGTTTTTGTAATCTGAAAATATAAAAACAGCAAGGTAACTAATGATAAAAGTGAGCGTAAACGGTATTGCAATGATAGGAAACAAGGCCTAGGGTTCATACTTTCACTAGTGCAAGTTCTCTCAACAATAATAACATAGATAGATCATATAACAATCCCTCAACATGCAACAAAGAGTCACTCCAAAGCCACTAATAGCGGAGAACAAACGAAGAGATTATGGTAGAGTTATTCTTTCAGATCAATCTATTCAAGAGTTCGTACTAGAATAACACCTTAAGACACAAATCAATCAAAACCCTAATGTCACCTAGATACTATATTGTCACCTCAAGTATTCGTGGGCATGATTATACGATATGCATCACACAATCTTAGATTCATCCAACCAACACAAAGTACTTCAAAGAGTGCCCCAAAGTTTCTACCGGAGAGTCAAGACGAAAACGTGTGCCAACCCCTATGCATAGGTTCATGGGCGGAACCCGCAAGTTGATCACCAAAACATACATCAAGTGGCACATGATATCCCGTTGTCACCACAGATAAACACGGCAAGACATACATCAAGTGTTCTCAAATCCTTAAAGACTCAATCCGACAAGATAACTTCAAAGGGAAAACTCAATCCATTACAAGAGAGTAGAGGGGGAGAAACATCATAAGATCCAACTATAATAGCAAAGCTCGCGATACATCAAGAACATGCCACAGAGAGAACACGAGAGAGAGAGAGACATCAAACACATAGCTACTGGTACATACCCTCAGCCCCGAGGGTGAACTACTCCCTCCTCGTCATGGATAGCGCCGGGATGATGAAGATGGCCACCGGTGAGGGATCCCCCTTCCGGCAGGGTGCCGGAACGGGCTCCCGAAAGGTTTTTGGTGGCTACAGAGGCTTGCGGCGGCGGAACCCCCGATCTATCTTCTGCTTCGATGTTTTTAGGGTACGTAGGCTTATATTGGCGGAAGAAGTCGGTCGGGGGAGCCTCGAGGGGCCCACGAGAGGGTAGGGCGCGCCCAGGGGGTGGGCGCTGAGGGAGTCCTGGATTAGGGGGTATCCGGACAGCCGGACTGTGTACAACGTCCGGACTAATGAAGCGTGAAGATACAAGACTCAAGACTTCGGCCCGTGTCCGGATGGGACTCTCCTTGGCGTGGAAGGCAAGCTTGGCGATCTGGATATTGTGTTTCCTTTCTTGTAACCGACTCCATGTAAACCCTAGCCCTCTCCGGTGTCTATATAAACCGGAGAGGTTGGTCCTTAGAAGGCTGATCACAATTACAATCATACCATCATAGGCTAGCTCTTAGGGTTTAGCCTCTACGATCTCGTGGTAGATCTACTCTTGTACTACCCATATCATCAATATTAATCAAGCAGGAAGTAGGCTTTTACCTCCATCGAGAGGGCCCGAACCTGGGTAAACATCTGTGTCCCTTGCTTCCTGTTACCATCAGCCTTGACGCACAGATCGGGACCCCCTACCCGAGATCCGCTGGTTTTGACACCGACATTGGTGCTTTCATTGAGAGTTCCTCTATGTCGTCGCTACAGAGCTTGATGGCGCCTCCAATCGTCAACAACATGGTCCAGGGCGAGACTTTTCTCCCCGGACAGGTCTTCTTGTTCGGCGGCTTCGCTCTGCGGGCCAATTTGCTTGGCCATCTGTTGCAGATCGACAGCTATGCCCCTGGCCACCAGGTCAGGTTCGGAAACTTGAACTACACGGCAGATATTCGCGGAGACTTGATCTTCGACGGATTCGGGCCTGCGCCAGGAACGCCGAATAGTCATGATGAGCACGGCTTAGACCTGCTGTCAAACGATGCGCGGGATATCATCCCGGCAGAAGCCTCGAATCTAAATCCGGGGCAGGTTGCATTGCCTAAGGATGGAGGGCTGGACCCCGCCCCGCAGGCCATACCCTCATCGGCGATGGAGCGGAACACAGGCCCCACTTCTGGGAAAGCCTGTGACTTCGGACCCCCGGATTCGTAACCGGTTGTAGGATCCAGTCCGCACGTTCCCGAGCCCGCCGAGCCTGGTTCGACTCCGGTAATGGAGTTCGCCGCTGCGGACATCTTTCAGCGCTCGCCCTTTGGCGACATGCTGAACTCATTAAAGTCTCTCTCTTTGTCAGAGGCTCCCAGCCGAACTATGTACGGTTCGAGTGGGAAGCAGGCGACGAAGGAATTCGCTGCCCACCCACCACCCACTTCATCGCCATGATCGACGATTTAACCGACGTGCTTGACTTCAACTCCGAAGACATCGACGGTATGGACGACGATGCAGGAGAATTACAAGAGCCACCGCTCACAGGACGGTGGACGCCCACCTCCTCATACGACATATATATGGTAGGCACTACGAAGAAAACCAATGGCAACGAGGCAACGGAGGATAGCCCCTCCGGAGGAAAAGCAAAGCATGGGCGCTTTCGGCGCCACCCCAAGCCCCGCCATACCAACACCGGCCCCGGAGACGAAAGCAATCCGGATGGCGCCACAGAGGAACACAGCCCTGATCGGCCTACCTTCAAGCAGGCCGGACCGGTCACGATGGGATACTTGGAGAGGGACAACCATACACCCCCCTCCGACAACGAGGTAAGCCTCGGCAATGACAAATTCGGCGTACCAGAAGATCCAGTGAAACAAGTTCGCTTCAAGCGACGGCTCATGGCCACGGCAAGGAGCCTGCAAAGGAAGCAAGAACAGCTTAAGGCTAATCAAGACTTGCTAACGGATAGGTGGGCCAAGGTACTGGCCACCGAAAAGTACGGACTCGAAAGCCCCAGCAAAAGCCATGAACCACACAATCGGCTACCTCAGCCTAAGCAGGAGAACCCAAGGCACACACCCCGACGTCCACACATCATTACGACCCAAGATAGCAAAAAGGGATATTCAAAGAGGCACCCTCAGGCCTCGGCGCAATGGTCACAAACGGCAAGTAAAGGAAACTAGTGCCAAGTCCATCAGCTCCCGGTCTGGTCAACAGACAAAGAGCAGCTCAAGGCTATTCGGCTCGAGCCACATACTTGATCAACCATGTGAAATCCATGGTACTCCTAGAAGGACGGCAAAGCATACCAATAGAGAATGCGGATCCTCAAAACAAAGCGGCTGGTCATATGCCGGAAATAATGATGGGAGGCGTCTAGTCAAGAGACCCCCAGAGTATAAAAGTACGACCGATCACCCCCACCAAGCACAACAATTCAATTGCCATATCCCTAGACCTAGTAGTCCGGGGGCTCCATAATACATAAAGCCCTCGCTGGTATGAAACCACAAATAACATATTTTCAAAAGATGCCATGTGTAAAGGCCAAATCTATTGGCTCACCATTCTAACGGTTGTTCTCGGATCAACAAAAAATGCTACGCCAAAGATTAATTCTTCGGCACCCTCCCCTCGTGCGGTAATCAACCGTATGGCAACGGGACGAACCACGTTGGCTAGATTCCACGTGATAAACCATTAGGCCAACGCCGGGTGATATAATCACGCCTACAGGCAAGGCCGAACTACGCACTTCGAGCGGAAACCACACAGCTGCGGAGTAGTGAGTCGTGCATGCCTATCAAAATTTTGATATGACAGCCAACTATTCGGATACCAACTGAGGAGTCCGCGCTATTTCACGGCAGCACGGCTGGGTTCACCAGGGTCCGATCAGGAACCCTTAGACCAACCACAAAAGGACGCCCAGCTGCCTCATAACATTTTCCTTTACAAACTAACTTGGACACAGAACAGGATTGGCGGCATGGAATCAGCCCAGACACACGATGGCGGAAACATGCAGGTAGAAAGCAGTTCGGATTCACCCTTGATCCACTCACAACCCCCTCCAGTCCGGCCATCACAGGTTCCACCAAAAAACACCTCCTTTTATATACATCGTACCCATATGCATAGACATATCATCCTACTACAATAGGTAGATTCAAAAAAAAAAACACTTATCGGCCGGCGTGTATCGCCGGTGCCTCTTTGCCAAATATGGCAGCCACGCTTCGTGTTACGCCCGATTATGCCAGGGGCTGCACAGTACGGCAATAAAGTCCGCCCACCTTTTCGGTCGCTCGGCACCCCGAACTTATAGCACTATATGCATCAGCTCCGGATCATGTCTTGAGTCATTGGTTGGGTTTGCCCGGCTCCCATGTTTTGGTACCTTACGTTCCGTTCTATCGGCTAAGGTAGCCCTGGGAGAACTACTACGATTGTGTCCCGGTTCTGCCGGACGAGCACCTTAGTAGAGAAAGCCAAAAACCGACTGTCATGATGCCGCGAGAGCTGGTCAGCTGTTTGAGAGGTTGTAAAATCCTTAAAGATTTATTCCGCACAACGCCATGATAAATGCAGAGTGCGATGGATCCGTCTTCCAATCAGGCGCCAATAGAGCCCCTAGTTAGGCCTTCCGAACACTAGGGACTGCACTGACCATACTCGAATTCCTATGGCTAAGTGGGAGTAATAAAGCTGTATAGTCCGATGGCCTGGTTCGTATTTGAGAAACACCTCCTTCAAAGGACCCAACTATGGGATAAAGAGCATTCAGATATATCCCGAACACCCCCGTATTCTTTTACGAGGGGGCAGAAGCCGACGACTGGCCAATTCTCAGGTTGTGCATACAATAAACAACCGCACAGGAAGAACATATGTTCAAACAAAACAGGCAATACATAATAAAAATGCCATTATCCCATATTACAAAAAGCGGCACAAATGCCCTCAGGGAAATATAATGTCTTTGGCACACTTATCCGCCGCAAGGCGAGCCTCTTTCATCACACCTTCATAGTACAACTCGGGCTTGCGGTGCTCCTTACCCTCCGGCGGCCCCTCAGTCATCAGCTTCTCCATGTCAAGCTTCCCCCAATGCACTTTTGCACGGGCAAACACCATGCACGCGCCTTCTATACAGACTGATGGAAGCCGAGGATAGGCGCCCACAATCCGCTTGACGAGTCCGAAGTAACTGCTTGGAATTGGCTCCGCAGGCCACAGCTGGACAACTAAGTCCTTCATGGCTAGTGCGGCCGCCTGGTGCAGTTCGACCAACTGTTTCAGCAGATCGATAAATGGCACCGGATAGTTCGGCGCCAAATACTGCGACCAGAAATCCCTCTCCGCAGACTTCTTCTCCTCGGTGTGGTAGAATTGGGCGGCATCTGATATGCTGCGAGGAAGATCCGCAAAAGCCCCTGGAAGAATAAGAATTCAGCCTGCCGCTTAGGATTCTTCCCATTATCTTATACAAAGAGCTAAGAATACAGAAGGCCTTACCAGCCGCAACTTTCCGGGCCTCCTGAATGTCCTGCACAGCACCTCGGGCTTCTTCCCGAGCACCTTCTGCAGCCTCGAGAGCTTGGGCGACTTCGAATTCTTTCCCTATTAGACTCTGCTCCAAGCCCTCGCTTTTCTTCATAGCTTCCTGGAGCTCTCACTCAGCTGCGATGACCCTGGCCTTGTGTTTTTCACGAAGCGCATGTTCGGCCTCAGCCCTCTTGTTGGCATCAGCCAAAGCTTTCTTTAGTGCCTCGTATTCGGCACCCGCTCCTAGAGCATACAATACAAATATTTATCATAATGCACAACTATTCATTTGTGCCAACTTCAAGACAAATGTTTCCAACATACCTTGCTTGTCTTCCAGTTGCTTCTTCACACGGCCGAGTTCTTCCTCGGCCCGGGCAAGGCTATGCTTCAGTTCAGACACTTCCGCATTATAAGCGGCCGTCCTCTCGGCAGAAGCCTGTTTTCACATAAAAGGGTATACGTCATTCACACAAATTCCTGTGAAAGCAGTTGATTTGATCCCTTGCCCAGCTCCGTCTTCTCCGTTGGACAGCGTATCAGGGGCTACTACTCCTATTATGACAATTCCTCAAAGATTCCTTAGGAAACATACCTCAAAGGCCTTTATAAGGCCAAAGCAGGACTCGTTCAGCCTGCTTTCGGCGGACTGAATCTTCTCAACCACCGCGCCCATGAGAGTGATGTGCTCATCGACGATAGATGCGTTCTTCAACGCTATCGATAGACCGCCGGGCAGCTCCGCTCGAACGGACGATGTTGGAGAACGTTGCAGAAAATTAAAATTTTTCCTACGGTTTCACCAAGATCCATCTATGAGTTCATCTAAGCAACGAGTCATGGGAGAGAGATTGCATCTACATACCACTTGTAGATCGAGTGCGGAAGCGTTCAAGGGGATGGTGATGATGGAGTCGTACTCGCCGTGATTCAGATCACCGATGACCAAGTCTTGAGCGGACAGCACCTCGCGTTCAACACACGTGCGGGATGGGGAAGTCTCCTCCTTCTTGATCCAGCAAGGGGAAGGAGAGGTTGATGATGATCCGATAGCATGGCGTGGTGGTGGATGCAGTGAGAACTCCGCGAGGCTTCGCCAAGCTGCTGCGGGAGGAGGACGAGGTGTAGCAGGGAGGAGGCGCCAATGCATGGGGTTGGCTGCCTCCCCTTGCCCTCCTTTATATAGGTCCCCAGGGGGGCGCTGGCCCTGGGAGATTCAATCTCCCAAGGGGGCGGTGGCCAGGGGGGGTGGAGTGCCCCCAAGGCATGTGGTGCGCCCCCACCCTAGGGTTTCAACCCTAGGCGCAGGGGGTGGGCCTAGGGGGGCGCACCAGCCCATTATGGGCTGGCTCCCCTCCCACTTCATCCCATGGGGCCCTCCGGGATGGGTGGCCCCACCCGGTGGACCCCCGGGACCCTTCCGGTGGTCTCGGTACATTACCGGGTGACCCCGAAACTTTCCCGATGGCCGAAATACCACTTCCTATATATAATTCTTTACCTCCAGACCATTCCGAAACTCCTTGTGACGTCTGGGATCTCATCCGGGACTCCGAACAACATTCGGTATGATGCATACTCATATTCATACAACCCTAGCGTCACCGAACCTTAAGTGTGTAGACCCTACGGGTTCGCGAGACACGTAGACATGACCGAGACGACTCTCGGGCAATAACCAACAGCGGGATCTGGATACCCATGTTGGCTCCCACATGCTCCTCGATGATTTCATCGGATGAACCACGATGTCGAGGATTAAACAACCCCGTATACAATTCCCTTTGTCAATTGGTACGTTACTTGCCCGAGACTCGATCGTCGGTATCCCAATACCTTGTTCAGTCTCGTTACCGGCAAGTCACTTTACTCGTACCGTAATGCATGATCCCATGACCAACCACTTGTTCACTTTGATCTCATTATGATGATGCATTACCGAGTGGGCCCAGAGATACCTCTCCATCATACGGAGTGACAAATCCCAGTCTCGATCCGTGTCAACCCAACAGACACTTTCGGAGATACCGTAGTGCACCTTTATAGTCACCCGATACGTTGTGACGTTTGATACACCCAAAGCACTCCTACGGTATCCGGAGTTACGATCTCATGGTCTAAGGAAGAGATACTTGACATTGGAAAATCTCTAGCAAGCGAACTACGATCTTGTGCTATGCTTAGGATTGGGTCTTGTCCATCACATCATTCTCCTAATGATGTGATCCGTTATCAACGACATCCAATGTCCATAGCCAGAAACCATGACTATCTGTTGATCAACGAGCTAGTCAACTAGAGGCTCACTAGGGACATATTGTGGTCTATGTATTCACACGTGTATTACGATTTCCGGATAATACTGCTTATAGCATGAATAAAGACAATTATCATGAACAAGGAAATATAATAATACTTTTATTATTGCCTCTAGGGCATATGTCCATGATCTCCCACTTGCACTAGAGTCAATAATCTAGTTACAATGTGATGAATCGAACACCTATAGAGTTACGGTGTTGATCATGTTTTGCTTTCATGAGAGAGGTTTAGTCAGCGGATCTGCGACATTCAGATCCGTATGTACTTTGCAAATTTCTATGTCTCCATCTTGAACATTTTCACGGATGGAGTTGAAGCGGCGCTTGATGTGCCTTGTCTTCTTGTGAAACCTGGGCTCCTTGGCAAGGGCAATAGCTCCGGTGTTGTCACGAGAAGAGTTTGATCGGCCCCGACGCATTGGGTATGACTCCTAGGTCGGTGATGAACTCCTTCACCCAAATTGCTTCATCGCTGCCTCCGAGGCTGCCATGTACTCCGCTTCACATGTAGATCCCGCCACGACGCGCTGCTTGCGCTGCACCAGCTCTTGCTCCACCATTCAACATATACACGTATCCGGTTTGTGACTTAGAGTCATCGGATCGTGTCGAAGCTAGCGTCGGCGTAACCCTTCTGACGAGCTCTTCGTCACCTCCATAAATGAGAAACATGTCCTTCGTCCTTTTCGGTACTTCAGGATATTCTTGACCGCTGTCGGTGTTCCTTGCGGGATTACTTTGGTACCTTCCTACCAAACTTACGGCAAGGTTTACATCAGTCAGTACACAACATGGCATACATAATAGATCCTATGGCTGAAGCATAGGGGATGACACTCATCTCTTCTTTATCTTTTGCCGTGGTCGGTGACTGAGCCGAGCTCAATCTTACACCTTGCAACACAGGCAAGAACCCCTTCTTGGACTGATCCATTTTGAACTTCTTCAAAATCTTATCAAGGTATGTGCTTTGTAAAAGACCTATGAGGCATCTCGATCTATCTCTATAGATTTTGATGCCTAATATAAGCAGCTTCTCCAAGGTCCTTCATTGAAAAACACTTATTCAAGTAGGCCTTAATGTTGTCCAGAAGTTCTATATCATTTCCCATCAAGAGTATGTCATCTACATATAATATGAGAAATGCTCTGAGCTCCCACTCACTTTCTTGTAAACGAGGCTTCTCCATAAGTCGCATAAACCAAACTCTTTGATCATCTCATCAAAGCGAATGTTCCAACTCGAGATGCTTGCACCAGCCCATAAATGGATCGCTGGAGCTTGCATACTTTGTTAGCATTCTTAGGATCGACAAAACCTTCCGGCTGCATCATATACAGCTCTTCCTTAAGATGTCTGTTAAGGAATGCCGTTTTGACGTCCATCTGCCATTTCTCATAATCATAGTATGCGGCAATTGCTAACATGATTCAGACGGACTTCATCTTCGCTACGGGAGAGAATGTCTCGTCGTAGTCAATCCCTTGAACTTGTCGATAACCCTTAGCGACAAGTAGAGCTTTATAGATGGTAACATTACCATCCGCGTCCGTCTTCTTCTTAAAAATCCATTTGTTCTCTATCACTCGCCGATCATCGGGCAAGTCTGTCAAAGTCCATACTTTGTTTTCATACATGGATTCTATCTCAGATTTCATGGCTTCAAGCCATTTGTTGGAATCTGGGCCCGCCATCGCTTCTTCATAGTTCGAAGGTTCACGTTGTCTAACAACATGATTTCCGGGACAGGGTTGCTGTACCACTGCAGTGCGGAGCGTGTCCTTGTGGACCTACGAAGTTCAGTAGCAACTTGATCCGAAGTACTTTGATCATCATCATTATTTTCCTCTTCAGTTGGTGTATGCATCACATGAACATTTTCCTGAGCTGCACCACTTTCCCGTTCGAGAGGTAGTACTTCATCGAGTTCTACTTTCCTCCCACTTACTTCTTTCGAGAGAAACTCTTTTTCCAGAAAGCTTTCGTTCTTGGCAACAAAGGTCTTGCCCTCGGATCTTAAGTAGAAGGTATACCCAACGGTTTCCTTAGGGTATCCTATGAAGACACATTTTTCCGACATGGGTTCGAGCTTTTCAGGTTGAAGTTTCTTGACATAAGCATCGCATCCCCAAACTTTTAGAAACGACGACTTAGGTTTCTTCCCAAACCATAATTCATACGGTGTCGTCTCAGCGGATTTAGGCGGTGCCCTATTTAAAGTGAATGTAGTTGTCTCTAGAGCGTATCCCCAAAATGATAGCGGTAAATCGGTAAGAGACATCATAGACCGCACCATATCCAATAGAGTGCGATTACGACGTTCGGACACACCGTTTCGCTGAGGTGTTCCAGGCGGCGTGAGTTGTGAAACGATTCCACATTTCCTTAAGTGTGTACCAAATTCGTGACTTAAGTATTCTCCTCCACGATCTGATCGTAGGAACTTTATCTTTCGGTCACGTTGATTCTCTACCTCATTCTGAAATTCGTTGAACTTTTCAAAGGTTTCAGACTTGTGTTTCATTAAGTAGACATACCCATATCTACTCAAGTCATCAGTGAGAGTGAGAACATAACGATATCCTCCGTGAGCCTCAACGCTCATTGGACCGCACACATCGGTATGTATGATTTCCAACAAGTTGGTTGCTCGCTCCATTGTTCCGGAGAAGCGGAGTCTTGGTCATTTGCCCATGAGGCATGGTTCGCATGTGTCAAATGATTCATAATCGAGAGACTCTAAAGTCCATCAGCATGGAGCTTCTTCATGCGCTTGACACCAATGTGACCAAAGGCGGCGATGCCACAAGTATGTGGGACTATTGTTATCAACTTTACATCTTTTGGCATTCACACTATGAATATGTGTAATATTACGCTCGAGATTCGTTAAGAATAAACCATTGACCATCGGAGCATGACCATAAAACATATCTCTCATATAAATAGAACAACCATTATTCTCGGATTTAAATGAATAGCCATATCATATTAAACGAGATCCTGATACAATGTTCATGCTCAAACTTGGCACTAAATAACAATTATTAAGGTTCAAAACTAATCCCATAGGTAAATGTAGAGGCAGCGTGCCGACGGCGATCACATCGACTCTGGAACCATTCCTGACGCGCATCGTCACCTCGTCCTTCGCCAGTCTCCGTTTATTCCGCAGCTCGTGCTGTGAGTTACAAATATGAGCAGCGGCACGGTATCAAATACCGGGAGTTACTACGAGTCTTGGTAAGGTACACATCAATTACATGTATATCAAATATACCTTTGGTGTTGCGGCCTTCTTATCCGCTAAGTATTTGGGGCAGTTCCGCTCAAAGTGACCCTTCCCTTGCAATAAAAACACTCGATCTCGGGCTTGGGTCCATTCTTTGACTTCTTCCCCGATGGCGGCTTGCGGGCGCGGCAACATCCTTGCCGTCCTTCTTGAAGTTCTTCTTGCCCTTGCCCTTCTTGAACTTAGTGGTCTTATTGACCATCAACACTTGATGTTCTTTCTTAATCTCAACCTCTGCTATCTTTAGCATTGAAAATACTTCAGGAATGGTCTTCACCATCCCCTGCATATTGTAGTTCATCACAAAGCTCTTGTAGCTTGGTGGGAGCGACTGAAGGATTCTGTCAATGACCGCCTCATCGGGGAGGTTAGTGTTCATTTGAGTCAGCGGTTGTGCAACCCTGACATTTTGAGTATGTGCTCCTTGATGTAACTGTTTTCCTCCATCTTACAACTATAGAACTTGTCGGAGACATCATATCTCTCGACCGGGCATGAGCTTGGAAAACTAGTTTCAGCTCTTGAACATCTCATATGCTCCGTGATGCTCAAAACGCTTTTGGAGCCCGGTTCTAAGTGTAAAGCATGCCGCACTTGAACGAGGAGTAATCATCAGACGAGACCGCCAAGCGTTCATAACGTCTTGGTTCTCAGGACGGGGCGTCACCTAGCGGTCCTTCTAGGACATATTGTTTCTGGCAGCTATGAGGATGATCCTCGGGTTCGGACCCGATCCGTATAGTTGCTGCCATCATCTTTCAGCTTGGTTTTCTCTAGGAACACGTTGAAGTTCATGTTGACATGAGCGTTGGCCATTTGATCTACAAGACATATTTGCAAAGGTTTTAGACTAAGTTCATGATAATTAAGTTCATCTAATCAAATTATTACAATGAACTCCCACTCAGATTAGACATCCCTCTAGTCATCTAAGTGTTACACGATCCGAGTCGACCAGGCCGTGTCCGATCATCACGTGAGACGGACTAGTCATTGTTGGTGAACATCTTCATGTTGATCGTATCTTCCATACGACTCGTGTTCGACCTTTCGGTCTCTGTGTTCCGAGGCCATGTTTGTACATGCTAGGCTCGTCAAGTTAACCCGAAGTGTTTTGCATGTGTAAAACTGTCTTACACCCGTTGTATGTGAACGTAAGGATCTATCACACCCGATCATCACGTGGTGCTTCGAAACGGCGAACTTTAGCAACGGTGCACAGTTAGGGGAGAACACTTCTTGAAATTGTTGTAAGGGATCATCTTATTTACTACCATTGTTCTAAGTAAACAAGATGCATAAACATAATAAACATCACATGAAATTATATAGTAGTGACATGATATGGCCAATATCATATAGCTCCACTGATCTCCATCTTCGGGGCTCCATGATCATCTTGTCACCGGCATGACACCATGATCTCCATCATCGTGTCTTCATGAAGTTGTCACGCCAACGACTACTTATACTTCTATGGCTAACGCGTTTAGCAATAAAGTAAAGTAATTTACATGGCGTTCTTCAATGACACGCAGGTCATACAAAAAATAAAGACAACTCCTATGGCTCCTGCCGGTTGTCATACTCATCGACATGCAAGTCGTGAATCCTATTACAAGAACATGATCTCATACATCACAATATATCATTCATCATTCATCACAACTTCTGGCCATATCACATCACATGACAATTGCTGCAAAAACAAGTTAGACGTCCTCTAATTGTTGTTGCATCTTTTACGTGGCTGCAATTGGGTTCTAGCAAGAACGTTTTCTTACCTACGAATAACCACAGCGTGATTTTGTCAACTTCTATTTACCCTTCATAAGGACCCTTTTCATCGAATCCGCTCCAACTAAAGTGGGAGAGCAGACACCGCCAGCCACCTTATGCAACTAGTGCATGTGCATCGGTGGAACCGGTCTCACGTAAGCGTACGTGCAAGGTTGGTCCAGGCCGCTTCATCCCACAATACCGCTGAAGCAAGAAAAGACTAGTAGTGGCAAGCAAGTTGACAAGATCCACGCCCACAACAAAATTGTGTTCTACTCGTGCAATAGAGAACTACGCATAGACCTAGCTCATGATGCCACTGTTGGAGAACGTTGCAGAAAATTAAAATTTTTCCTACGATTTCACCAAGATCCATCTATGAGTTCATCTAAGCAACGAGTCATGGGAGAGAGATTGCATCTACATACCACTTGTAGATCGAGTGCGGAAGCGTTCAAGGGTATGGTGATGATGGAGTCGTACTCGCCGTGATTCAGATCACCGATGACCAAGTCTTTGAGCGGACAGCACCTCCGCATTCAACACACGTGCGGGACGGAGGCGTCTCCTCCTTCTTGATCCAGCAAGGGGAAGGAGAGGTTGATGATGATCCAGCAGCACGGCGGCGTGGTGGTGGATGCAGCAGAACTCCGGCAGGGCTTCGCCAAGCTGCTGCGGGAGGAGGACAAGGTGTAGCAGGGGGAGGGAGGCGCCAATGCACAGGGTTGGCTGCCTCCCCTTGCCCTCCTTTATATAGGTCCCCATGGGGGCACCGGCCCTGGGAGATTCAATCTCCCAAGGGGGCGGCGGGGTGGAGTGCCCCCCAAGGCATGTGGTGCCCCCCCTAGGGTTTCAACCCTAGGCGCAGAGGTGGGCCTAGAGGCGCACCAGCCCACTATGGGCTGGCTCCTCCCACTTCAGCCCATGGGGCCCTCCGGGATGGGTGGCCCCACCCGGTGGACCCCCGGGACCCTTCCGGTGGTCCCGGTACATTACCGGGTGACCCCGAAACTTTCCCGATGGCCGAAATACCACTTCCTATATATAATTCTTGACCTCCGGACCATTCTGAAACTCCTCGTGACGTCCGGGATCTCATCCGGGACACCGAACAACATTCGGTATGCTGCATACTCATATTCATACAACACTAGTGTCACCGAACCTTAAGTGTGTAGGCCCTACGGGTTCGGGAGGCACGTAGACATGACCGAGACAACTCTCGGGCAAGAACCAAAAGCGGGATCTAGATACCCATGTTGGCTCCCACATGCTCCTCGATGATTTCATCGGATGACCACGATGTCGAGGATTAAACAACCCCATATACAATTCCCTTTGTCAATCGGTACGTTACTTGCCCGAGACTCGATCGTCGGTATCCCAATACCTTGTTCAGTCTCATTACCGGCAAGTCACTTTACTCGTACCGTAATGCATGATCCCGTGACCAACCACTTGTTCACTTTGAGCTCATTATGATGATGCATTACCGAGTGGGCCCAGAGATACCTCTCCGTCATACGGAGTGACAAATCCCAGTCTCGATCCATGTCAACCCAACAGACACTTTCGGAGATACCTGTAGTGCACCTTTATAGTCACCCGATTCGTTGTGACGTTTGATACACCCAAAGCACTCCTACCGTATCGGGAGTTACGATCTCATGGTCTAAGGAAGAGATACTTGACATTGGAAAAGCTCTAGCAAGCGAACTACGATCTTGTGCTATGCTTAGGATTGGGTCTTGTCCATCACATCATTCTCCTAATGATGTGATCCCGTTATCAACGACATCCAATGTCCATAGCGAGAAACCATGACTATCTGTTGATCAACGAGCTAGTCAACTAGAGGCTCACTAGGGACATATTGTGGTCTATGTATTCACACGTGTATTACGATTTCCGGATAATACAGTTATAGCATGAATAAAAGACAATCACATGAACAAGGAAATATAATAATACTTTTATTATTGCCTCTAGGGCATATTTCCAACAGACGATGCCGGCAGGGTAGGCATGCCTCCCACCATCGAAGGTGGCTGTCCGCTCGACTCTGGAACCTTAGAGGTCCCAGGGGCCTTATCCGCCCCCGTGTGTCCGGCAACGGGGGTATGTCCTCCCTGATCCGGGTCCTGTCGGGATGACACCTCAGTGTCGCGCCTGGACCTTGGGGAAGGGGCCTGCGAAGGCGTCTCACTCACCAAGGCCTCTGAGCCCAGCGAATCCTCCGATATGGACTGTCCGGCACGAGGTCTCGCCGGGCTATGCAAAATACGACAACTGTTAAAGCCGATAAATCCAAAAACAATCCCGGACGCATACGCGAGTTCAGATTCTATATACTTACGACTTCCCCAGGGGCTGGGCCCTGGGATCCCACTCCGGGCTGTTGTCGCAGCCGTGGTGGATGTCTCTGGGAGGGAACCTTTCCCCCTCTTGGGCGATTCGGCCTCTAGGGATGGGGAAGCTGCACGCTTCCGCCCACCTTCAGTGTGAGGCTTGTCCTCCTTTGCTTCCTCCTCTTCGTCCTCTGAAGAAGGAGCGTCGCTTGAGTCTCCGTATTTTTCGTCCGAAGTCTCGCGGCGACGAAGGCCGCTCCGGGTTTTCTTGACCTTCTTGGAAGCCTCCTTCTTCGGCGCCTCGTAAGGCGCGGGGACCAGCATCTTTGACAGAAGGGGTCGGCCGGTTCCTCTGGCAGCGGGGCCGGACAATGTATCCGCTCCACTTTCTTTATCCGTCCCTGAGGTCACAGCGAAACACGATTAGGATATCTCCCTCATGGCATACCAGCTGAAGCATGAATAGACAGAGCGTGGTTGTAACTTACCGAGCTCGTAGAATGGGATAATTGATACCCACGGTCCTCGGCAGGGCCCAGCCATGATTTGCCGGACTTGAAGAGCACCTTCCAGATATCCTTGTGGGAGGAATCATAAAGCTCCTGAAGGGTTTGGTGCTCGGCTGGGTCGAACTCCCACAGAGCACAAGCTCGGCGCTGACAGGGGAGAACCAGGCGAACTAGCATCACCTGGACTATGTCGACGAGTTTGACGTCCCTGTCAACCACACTCTAGACTCGCGTCTGGAGCAGTGACAGCTCATCGGGTGAGGACCAGTTCGGGCCCTTCTTGGGCCAGGACGTGAGCCGCAGTGGAGCTCCGAATCTGAACTCTGGAGCTGCCGCCCACTTTTTGCCGCGTGGTTCGGTGATATAGAACCACTGCTGCTGCCACTCCTTGACGGAGTCGTTGAAAGCGCCCTTCGGCCAAGCGGCCTTGGGCATCTTGCTTACCATGGCGCTGCCGCACTCAGCGTGTTCGCCACTCACCACCTTGGGTTTCACATTGAAAATCTTCACCCATAGGCCGAAGTGAGGTGGGATCCGGAGAAAAGCCTCGCACACGACGATGAACGTCGAGATATTGAGGAAGGAGTTGGGGGAAAGATCATGAAAATCAATCCCGTAGTAATACATGACTCCCCGAACGAACGGGTGAAGGGGAAAACCGAGCCCACGAATGAAATGGGGAAGGAACACGACTCTCTCGTGAGATTTCGGAGTGGGGACGACCTGTCCCGCCGGTGGGAGACGGTGGCCGATCTTCTGGGCTAGATACCTGGATCCTTGGAGCTTCTTGATGTCCTTTTCCTGGACGGTTGAGGCCATCCATTTGCCTCCTGCTCCGGATCCGGGCATCTTTGGAAAACCTCTTTTTGATGGAGAAGAAGAGTGCTTAGGTGTTAGGGCTCGAACAGAGGGGAATGGGCTAACGGAAGGAGAAGGCGTGGGTAAAAGAGAAAGAAACCTAACCTCTTTATAGGGGCGGTAAATGCTTTTTGCGCCTCCCCACTTGCCTGGTGGAACCCGTCTGCCTCCCACTCACCGCGATTAGCGGCGCGGTTGGATTACCCATACCTGTTTTGATGAGAATCCCGTAATAAGGGGACATGATCTCTGCTTTGACAGGACGTGTCAAGGAAACCGCCTCGCAATGTGCGCTGTGCCTGGTTGCAGGAAAACGGTTCGAATAATGACCCGACCGTAATAACATGTCACGTCGCCTGAAAAAGTTGTCAGCAGATGGCATTTGTGAAATATCATTCTCTCTACAGCGATGTGTAAAGATCATTTTGTGGATCCGGACACGATTCAAGTGTTCGATAATTACTTTGGAGTATTCAGAGGCGGAACCCGCCCTGCAATGCCGAAGACAATATTTTGCGCCGGACTCATCGTCATTGAAGCCTGGTTCAGGGGCTACTGAGGGAGTCCTGGATTAGGGGGTATCTAGACAGCCGGACTGTGTACAATGTCCGGACTAATGAAGCGTGAAGATACAAGACTCAAGACTTCGGCCCGTGTCTGGATGGGACTCTCCTTGGCGTGGAAGGCAAGCTTGGCGATCCGGATATTGTGTTTCCTTTCTTGTAACCGACTCCATGTAAACCCTAGCCCTCTCCGGTGTCTATATAAATCGGAGAGGTTAGTCCTTAGAAGGCCGATCACAATTACAATCATACCATCATAGGCTAGCTCTTAGGGTTTAGCCTCTATGATCTCGTGGTAGATCTACTCTTGTACTACCCATATCATTAATATTAATCAAGCAGGAAGTAGGGTTTTACCTCCATCGAGAGGGCCCGAACCTGTGTAAACAACTGTGTCCCTTGCAACCTGTTACCATCAGCCTTGACGCATAGATCGGGACCCCCTACCCGAGATCCGCCGGCTTTGACACCGACAGGCGCGCCCCCCTGTCTCGTGGCTTCCTCGATGCTCCCTTTACTTCAACTCCAAGTCTCATGTGTCATAATCTTCCAAAAAATCACGCTGCCGAAGGTTTCATTCCGTTTGGACTCTGTTTGATATTCCTTTTCTTCGAAATACTGAAACAGGCAATAAAACAGCAATATCGGCTGGGCTTTCGGTTAATAGGTTAGTCCCAAAAGTAATATAAAAGTGTATAATAAAGCTCGTAATCATTGAAAACAGATAATAAAATAGCATGAATGCTTCATAAATTATAGATACGTTGGAGACGTATCAGGAGGACGCCCCAACCCCCTGTGGGCTGGTTAGCCTCTCTCCCATGGCCCATATGGCCCATATCTTCCACCGGGAGGTTCCGGTAACCCTTCCTGTACTTCGGTTTGTACCCGATACACTCCAGAACCCTTCCTGTGTCCGAATACCACCTTCCAATATATCAATCTTTACCTCTCGACCATTTAGAGACTCCTCTCATGTCTGTGATCTCATCCGGGACTTCGAACAAACTTCGGTCACCAAAACAAATAACTCATAATGTCGTGGAATTAACACGTCAGATGTCCTAGCAAGAGGACTTAGTCATGGGGCCATCGCAATGAGGTTAGCAAAAAGGGGTTAAACCGGACAAAGGACACGGGGAGTTTATACTGGTTCGGCCCCTTGCGGTGAAGGTAAAATCCTATGATCCACTTGTGGTGGAATTGATGGGATCTCGATGAGCAGGGAGCAAATCCGCTTTACCTATCTCTCGAGCTGTTGTCTCTTGTCCCTGAACCGCCGCCGGGTCGTCCCTTTATATACACAGGTTGACGCCCGGCAGTTTACAAAATACCGAGGCCGGCTCATACACGTGTCCGGCTCGGTTTCTACCTTTCGTAACTTACAACACAAGTTTACACATCTCATGCCAGTTTACAATTATGGGCTCAAACCACCCTTGGGCCCTGGGCCTCTAAGCTTCAATGGTAGAGCGCCATATTCCTTGTCTTCATGGGCTTCAATATGGATGAGCGTAAACCGGCCCTTCTGGGCGGTTTACGCTCAGTAGTTATATCCCCAACATTAGGCCCCAGATTGATTTGAACCTGTTCATGTCAATCTTCAATACTTAGAAAAATTCCTTGAACATCCTCCTATGATCCTTGTAAACTGCCATGATGTCTTCTCCATACGAGCTTGGTAAACTGCCATGACGTCATCTCTGCATAAAACCTGTAAATGTTTTCCTTATTAATTAATTCTCGAAGACCGAGGCGACAGTTGTATCAAATATCCGATTTTTGGCTCCTCGATTTTCGCGCCTGTCATCTATCCCTTCGCCCTTATAAATAAGACCGGGAGTCCTTTCCATTCTCCCCCTTGCCTCCTCGTCTCTTCTTCTTCCTCGCGTCCCCGAAGAACTCGAGCTCCGCCGCCACCCTCGACTTTCAAGCTCTGCATCGCCACTGGCCGCTGCATCAACCTGATCGTACCGGAGAACCGCAACACTTCTCCGCCGCTCCTGTGAAGCTGGTAAGCCTTCCTTCTTCAACCCTAGATCTGCATTAGGGTTTCATACCTTCGACGGTGTTCATCAGTGTTCATCATTGTTAGTTTGCTTTTCCTTACTGTCTCATCGAATCTAGGCAAACTTGATATCTTTCCTTTTCGGCCGAAGCTATAGTTTTATTTTGCCTCGCCATAACATCCCCCCTTTCATGAACATATCCCATCTGAACCCTTGCCGTGCTGCTGTTGCCATTTTAAATCTTTGATATTTTTCCTTTTCCTGAAATGCGCTAGATCCATAATGATAACCTTGGCTTGCGAAACCTGTTTGCGTAGCACTTAGCAATTTTCAGATCTGTTCTTCCATACCACTGTAGGCGGTTTAACCTTTAGATAATAATAATCCGCCAGGTACCATTAGCCCTCACGTGAACCGCCATCTTTACTTAAACATCAGTATCCGGTTTAACATGCACACATGCTCTGACTAAATCCCCTGGTTTGACACCGGTTTATGCATATCTATCTTGAACCGTGAACCGTAATTTGAACTTCCTTTACATCTTGTCACCAAAAATGGCCAAACAGTTCTTCTCTTGCAATTGGGTTCCTTCCCGGATTACAGAAGAGCAATTTACTGGGTATGTTGTGATTGGCGCTTTAGCAAAGAAAGAGATCATTCATTGGAGAGTCCCGGGTACTGAAATCCTCCTGAACCTCAAGATGGAGAAGTAGTTGTGTTTATGCAGCATCTGGACCAGGGGTTTAGCCATCCCGGATCAAAAAAATTCCTTGATGTACTTGCCAACTTCCAACTCCACCCTCAAGACATTGGACCAAACTCTTTGTCCAACATTTGCAATTTTCAAGTGTTCTGTGAAGTTTATCTGCAAGAAGAACCGACTGTTGAACTTTTCAGAGACTTCTTCCACTTGAACCGCCGTACTGAATTTACCGACGGTCCCAATACTGAACTTGGTGGGGTGTCAATTCAAAAAAGGAAAGAAGTCAATTTTCCTCATGCCAAACATCACAGCCACCCCAAGGATTGGAATTAGACATGGTTCTACTGCCGGAACACTGCTCCTACTGATGAAAATCCTCTATCGGGTTATTGTGCTTACCGGCTCAGCAATGAACATCCACTGCCTCAACGACTTACTGCCAGAGAACGATCAACATATGCACCACAACTTTCTAAGCTCCGGGCTCTTATGGCAAACGGTTTAACCGGTATTGACCTTGTCTGTTGCTGGGTTTCATGGGATATCTTGCTCCTTAAGCCGCCGCACCAGATTAATGTACGGATATTCTGGGGATGTTAAGGATCCTCAATGGCACACTGAAATACAGATGACTGATGACGAGATCACCGAGTCTGTCAAAAAGATGCTAGATGAACCGATATTTGAGTGCAGCAAGACTGGGCTGCGTCCCTTTTACGCCTCCAACAAACCGCCAGCTGTAAGAATTTATCTTTCTGCTTTTTAATCCGTCTCCCTTTTGACACTTTCTGATAGCCTTCTGTTTATCCTTACAGGACAAAGATCCGTTCTGGAAGAGGAAAACTCAAGACAAGCCGGCAAAACCACAAGACAAACCGGCGAGAGCACCTCGTGCTAAGAGCAAGGCCACAAAGAGGCCAGCAAAGAAGAAAACCGCCAAGTCCTCTGATTCGCCCGAAGATGTTGATGACTCGGAACCAGAGGTAGAACTTGACTCCCTTGGTTCATTTTTCATGCATCTTATTGACAATCATCATTATCAGGCTAATGCGGAAGCCAGCCGTGCTGACCATGTAGAGGTAATCTCCCTTTCCTCCAATTCAGATCTTTTGCCAGTACGGAAACTCCGTCGCGCAGTTCGGAAAGTGAAACGTTCACATCCTATCACTCATTTGGATCCACACTTTCTTTGAAGATACAACCCCTTGAAGCTCGTCGCACAACCCGGCATAGTGGCCAATCGGTCACCTCCTCCGGTTTACCAGACACACCGGTTCGAAAGCGCCGTGCAGAGGTCTCTTGTACTAACAAATCTTATCCCTTGGAGGGTTATTTACGATACCCTCTTAATCCATCTGATTCGAATTATCAGGGAACTTCCAATTCATCTTTTGGCGACTCATCAACCACACAGATGCCTCCCCTCAAAACCGTCCCTGGGTAAGTATAGTAATTCTAGCTTTACTTTCTTACGCCGGTTTACCATATTAACCTCTGTTTGTTACTTGTAGTGCCAAAGCCCGCCTCAGCAAAAAAGCCAAACTGAGTGTTCCCACTGAGGAGAATTCGTCTTTTGAACTGGAGAGGACCTCAGAAGCTGCTGATGGAGATACTGATATTGCTCTGGATGATCCTTGCCACAAGGTCAGGACACTTATGTTGATCCGCCAGAAGTTAACCCGGCTAGTCCTCATGCTGATCCGCCAAGCCCAGCTGCCAATCCACCAAGTCCATCTTCTAATCCTCCAAGCCCAGCAAGAGCTACTACTAAATCGTCCAACACAGATGAGATTGTTGATGGCAAGACCGATGACGTGGTGATTACCGGTTTTGGCCACACTTCTCCTGGCAACCCTGTTGCTTTGTCCAAGCACAGTGCTAAAACGGAATTTGCTGCTGTGGAGAAAGGCAAATGGAAGACTGATTTATCAAGCTGTGCTCATCTCAATGTTCAGGAACTCCACTCTGGATATCTAAACCGCCTGTACACAAGTCGTGATTATGAGGCTGGTTTAGTCAACTTGATGAAGGAATGCTATGAGGTAACTTCCATTCAAACATTTTATAAATTTACTTTGCGCTTTATATCAACTCCATTGTAGCCCCCAAGGGCCGGTTTATCTCTTCAATATGAACCGGGACTTTTGATAAAAATACTTCAACTGTGTAGCCTCCAAGGGCCGGTTATCTCTTCAAGATGAGAACCGGGACTTTCTGTTGCAAAGCTTGTTGATTTCCTTCACCTCCGGTTTATCTGATCAATTACGCATTAGCCCCCAAGTGCCAAGATTAATACTTGTATTGAGCCTTGGGACTTGAAATATCAGTTAAAAGAAGCAATCCGCATTAGCCCCCAAGTGCCAAGTGTATAACTTGTTATGTTCTTGGGACTTTTGAGAAAATATTAACAAATGATTTGTCTGTTGCAGGCTGACTTGAGCAATAAGGATTCCCAGATCGCTGATCTTCAAGAAAATATTAACTCTCAGCAAGCAGAAACCTCCAAAGCCAAAGATGAATTTAAGGGCACTTTAACTGCCATGGAGCAATTAAAGGATGGCTTCAAGAGCGAGCGGGCAGAGTGGGAAACTGAGAAGGCTGCTCTGGTAAAAACGGGCTGAAGATGCTGAGGCGGCTCTTAAACCGGTAGCAGAAGAGCTAACTGGTTTAAAGCGTCAGGTCAATGCTATGACCTCTGCTATATTTGGTAAGTACTCTTTTCAAGAGCCTTTCATAATCATCTTTGAAACTGCCGGTTTAACAGTAAATTCTTAAACCGTTTCAGGTAGTCGTGTTGCTCATCTGGGCTCAAACATGCGTAAAAAGTTGAAAGCAGCCTATACTTTGATAGAACAACTGTATACCGGTGCTCAACGAGTCATCTGCGCGACCTCCTATAATAAACCGCCGCCAACCTTGATCAAGGATACATTGGCTAAATTATCTATGACACCTGCCCAGATAGAGGAGGTAAAGCAATCTGCTGCAAGGGTCGGCGCTCTATCAGCACTGACTCGGGCCAAAGCTTGGATAGGTGATCTTGATCCGTAAGACATCGGAAAAGGCTATCCTAGCCAACAAGAAGACAGGTCAGAATTTGATAGTGAAGCCCTCAAAGCCCTGACAAAGGAGATGCGCCCGCTTGCAAGCAAATTAGCCAAAGAAGTTGACTTGTCTGTCCACCGGTCCAACTATGATGCGGACAACAAACGGGTTGATGCATCTGTGAAAGAAGTGTAGAATCTTATCCCGCCAATCCGTAAGCACACTTATGCCCCTAACGTGTAACCATCCAATCTTATAATCAACGAAGCTGTCTTCCAAGCTTTAACCGGGATTGATTGGGCCACCATTGACTTCCAGCCACTAGGTGAGGAGGAGGAGGTTGAACCGACGCGAGATGATCCATCAACTTCATGTCAACCTGGTGACGAATCATAATCCGACATCCGGCTTTATCTCCGCAGATTGCGTTTTGGGCAACAAACAATTATTCTTTTGGGCATCAAATCGCCTTGTAATAGGCTAGTTGAAATACTTTGACCCTCTGCCATCGTGCACTGCTACATGATAGTGTGTAATCCGTCATGATTGTTGCTATGCTTGCTTATGTGCCCTAATACTTTCATAAAATCCTGCCTTCTGCATTTGAGAAACTTAAATGTGCCCTGGCGGTTTACCACCGGACGGGTTATGATACCCAATACAGAACCAGAGTTTTTATAACCAAGGTTGTAAAGCAATGAAATATTAAATATATCATACATGTGATGTTGAATCACATCGTTGCTTTACCAATTTGCATAGTAAGGGTGAGAACCCAAATCTTGAATGTTGATAACTCCCACCATGTTGTGTGGGTGCATAATAAACCATGTCGGGTTATGATAAACACCAGATGATCATCCTGGCGACTTATAGTCAATGCCAGACTGGATTTAAGAAATGCTGGTTCATAATTGATTATGTGCTAACAGCTGATAGCTGAAAGCTACGTCGGGTTAAGAAACATCGGGTTGATGTAATGACTTATAGTCGGGTCGGGTCAATAGACGCCGGTTTAACTCAAAACCTTATCAAAAGAGATAAAACTTTGCAAAAACAAAATCAAATAAAAAATTTGTAGTCGAGGCTTTTCAAGGGCTGCCAGGCCCAAATTCGAGGCTTTTCATGGGCTGCCAGGCCGCTGAGTTAAACCATTTGACAAAGCCTTTTAAGATGGGCCTCCAATTAACCAATCGTCGTTTTAAATTTGACAAGTTCAGGGTCTATATAAGATTGACTTGTCAAACGTTCAGCGGGTCATACCAGGATTACTTAGACTGGAGTGTCTTACTTGATGAAGGAAGGTTAACCTGGGGTTTTAGGTGAATACACCAGGCTTCCAAGCCGTGGCTTGATAGCCAATTACAAGGGTCCTTTCAAACTCTTTGTTGCTTTGCACAAAGAGCACCCAAGTAACTTTGTGAGCTGTGCTCAATGGGTGCCTATGTTTGAGCTGTGCTTAGCAACAAAACTCTATTTGGCCCCTTGGGTGTGAAGCTCCCAAACTTGTTGTGGCATGATAGCCGGTTTAATGGGTAGATAGGACGTTACTTTATAAGCAGAAGCCCCCTTGTAACCAAGAAATATTGGAAGAATGGAAGAGGCCCTGCTTGTAGCAAGGATGCCGGTTTATTATATTGATCATAATATATACATTGTCAAAATATGTACATAATGGGAGCCTATGGCTCAGGTGTAGTAAGGCCGTAGATGAGTGATATTCCATGGCCGACGGGTCTCCTCCTCCGATTTGCTTGAGTCTTTGTGCTCTCGAACATCGATGAGGTAGTATGATCCGTTGTGCAGATTCTTGCTGACCACAAAGAGCCCTTCCCAAGGTGGGGATAACTTGTGCATATCGGTCTGATCCTGGATGAGCCGGAGCACTAAGTCGCCTTCTTGAAAGGTTCTTGTTTTAACCGGCGGCTGTGATACGCATGAGAGTCTTCTTGATAAACCGTCGAGCGAGCCAATGCCATGTCCCATTTTTCATCTAACAGGTCCGATGCTTCTTGGCGTGCTTGCTCGTTGTCGCTTCAACATAATTGGCAACCCGAGGCGAGTCATGACGAATATCGCTTGGGAGTACCGCCTCTGCCCCGTAAACCATGAAGAAAGGTGTATAACCCGTAGATCGATTTGGGGTGGTGTTTATGCTCCATAACACAGATGGTAATTCCTCCACCCAACAACCCGCGTCCTCTTCAAAGGAACCATAAGCCGGGGCTTGATACCCTTCAAGATTTCCTGATTAGCTCTCTCAGCTTGACCACTAGACTGGGGGTGAGCCACGGACGACACATCAAGACGGATGTGCTCTCGTTGACAAAAGTCCTCCATCTCGCCTTTGGAGAGGTTCGTGCCATTATCTGTGATGATGTTGTGTGGAAAGCCAAAGCGGAAGATCACCTTCTTAACGAATTGAACCGTCGTGGCTGCGTCACACTTGCTTACTGGCTCCGCTTCAACCCATTTAGTAAACTTGTCAACCGCCACCAACAGGTGGGTCTTCTTATCTTTGGATCACTTAAAGGGACCTACCATATCAAGCCCCCAAGTAGAAAACAACCAAGTGATCGGAATCATTCTTAGCTCCTGAGCCGGAACATGAGCTCGTCGTGAGAAATTCTAACAACCGTCACACCGCCTCACCAAGTCCTCAGCATCAGCATGAGCCATCAGCCAATAGAAGCCATGACGAAAGGCTTTAGCAACCAAGGATTTTGAACCGGTGTGGTGACCACAGTCTCCTTCGTGGATCTCACGTAGAATCTCACGGCCTTCTTCAGGATAAACACAGCGCTGGAACACACCTGAGACACTGCAATGGTGTAACTCGCCGTTGTGAATAACCATGGACTTGGATCGCCGGATTATCTGCCTGGCCAAAACTACATCTTCTGGAAACTCGCCCCGGTTCATATACGCCAAATATGGAACCGTCCAATCCGGAATAATATGTAAAGTGGCCACCAATTGTGCCTCCGGATTAGGAATAGTGAGGTCCTCCTCTGTAGGCAACTGAACTGACGGGTTGTGCAAGACATCCAGAAAGGGACGGCACCGGTTTACGTTGAGATCCCAGCCGGCTTAAAGCATCTGCTGCCTCATTTTTGCGCCGATCAATGTGCTCAACTTGATAACCCTTGAAGTGACCAGCGATAGTATCCACCTCTCGTCGGTAAGCTGCCATGAGTGGATCCTTGGAATCCCAAGTACCTGAAACTTGCTGGGCTACCAGATCGGAGTCCCAAAAGCATCGTATCCTGCTTAAGTTCATTTCCTTAGCCACTCGAAGACCATGAAGTAAGGCTCATACTCAGCTGCATAGTTAGTACAAGGAAACATTAAGCGAAGAACATAAAAATTTTATCACCTCGAGGGGAAGTAAGGACAACTCCAGCCCCCGAGCCCTCCAATTGCCTGGACCCACCGAAGTGGATAGTCCAGTATGTGCTGTCCGGTTTGTCTTCCGGTGCCTGCAACTCTGTCCAATCATTGATGAAATCCACAAGGGCCTGGGACTTGATAGCTGTTCGAGGCATATATTTCAAACCGTGTGGTCCAAGCTCAATAGCCCACTTAGCAACCCGGCCAGTTGCCTCCGTGTTCTGGATTATATCCCCCAAAGGAGCGGAACTGACCACTGTTATGGGATGGCCCTGAAAGTACTGTTTAAGCTTCCGACTTGCCATGAAAACCCCATACACCAACTTCTGCCAATGCTGATATTGTTGCCTTGACTCAATGAGCACTTCGCTAATATAATAAACCGGCCTTTGAATCGGGTATTCCTTCCTAGCCTCCTTGCGCTCCGCCACAATAACTACGCTGACAACCCGGGCATTAGCAGCCACATATAACAACAGTGGCTCCTTATCAACCGGAGCAGCAAGAACCGGCGGTTAAGCCAACTGCTTCTTTAAGTCCTCGAACGCCGCATTAGCAGCATCACTCCAGACAAAATTGTATGTCTTCTTCAACATCTGATACAGAGGGATCGCCTTCTCTCCCAACCTGCTGATAAACCGACTTAGAGCCGCAATACGACCCGCCAGCCATTGAACATCATTGATACATGCCGATTTAGCTAGAGACATAATAGCCTTGATCTTTTCCGGATTAGCCTCAATGCCCCTGTTAGACACTAGAAAACCCAAGAGCTTGCCTGCCAGAACACCAAAAATGCACTTGTCCAGATTGAGCATCATCTTATAGACCCGAAGATTGTCAAAGGTCACCTTCAAGTCATTTAATAGTGTCTCCTTCTTCCTGGATTTTACCACAATATCGTCCACATAAGCATGAACATTGCACCCAATCTGAGTATGAAGACAATTCTGCACACATCGCTGATAAGTTGCCTGGGCACTCTTGAGCCCGAAGGGCATAGATACATAACAGAAGGCTCCAAAGGGAGTGATGAAGGCTGTCTTCTCTTGGTCCTTAACTGCCATTTTGATCTGATGATAACCAGAATAAGCATCCAAGAAACTCAAATGCTCACAACCCACCGTAGCATCAATGATCTGATCAATACAAGGGAGAGCAAAAGGATCAGCCAGACAAGCCTTGTTCAAGTCCGTGTAATCCACACACATTCGCCAAGTGCCATTTTTCTTAAGCACTAGCACCGGATTAGCCAGCCACTCTGGATGAAAAACTTCAATTATAAACCCTGCTGCTAAGAGCCGAGCTACCTCCTCACCAATAGCCTTGCGCCTTTCTTCATTGAAACGGCAGAGAAACTGCTTGAGCGGTTTAACCTTAGGATTAATATTGAGATTGTGCTTAGCGAGTTCCCTCGGTACACCTAGCATGTTAGAAGGTTTCCATGCAAAGATGTCCCGGTTCTCACGGATGAACTTGATGAGCGCGCTTTCCTATTTCAGATCTAGAGTAGTACTGGTACTAAACTGCTTAGATGAATCATCAGGAACAAAATCAACCAATTTAGTCTCATCAGTCGGTTGGAACTTCAGGGTCGGGTCATGCTCTGTGGTGGGCTTCTTCAGAGGAGTCATATCTGCCGGATCAACATTATCCTTGTAGAACTTCAACTCTTCCGTTGCGCAAATCGACTCAGCATAGGCCGCATCACCCTCTTCACAGTCCAAAGCGATCTTACGAATCTCGTGCACTGTGCTGGTCCCCTTATGACCCGGCATTTTGAGCTGCAAATAAACATAACAGTGCCTTGCCATGAACTTTGCGTAGGCCGGCCGTCCAAACAGGGCGTGATATGAGCTCTGGATTTTCACCACCTCAAAGGTCAAGGTTTCTGACCTGGAATCATGCTCATCACCAAACACAACCTCCAAAGCTATCTTGCCAACCGGATATGCTGATTTACCTGGTACGACACTATGAAAAATAGTGTTTTACGGTTTAAGATTCTTATCTGTCAATCCCATACGACGGAAAGTTTCATAATACAGAATGTTGATGCTGCTCCCTCCATCCATGAGTACCTTGATGAACTTATAACCCCCCACCTGAGGTGCCACCACTAAAACCAGATGACCCGGATTATCAACCCGGGGCAGATGATCTTCTCTGCTCCACACGACGGGCTGCTCAGACCAACGTAAGTAACGAGGTATTGCCGGCTCAACAGTGTTGACTGCCCTCTTGTGAAGCTTCTGATCGCGCTTGCACAAGCTAGTGGTAAAAACATGATACTGCCCACCATTCAACTGCTTTGGGTGACTCTGATAACCTAATTGCTGCTGATTCCCCTGATTGTTCTGCTGGTTTTGACCACCTTGGTTGTTCTGGTTACCCTGATTACCCTGAAATCCTGAGTTTGAACCGCCTCCACCGTAACCCGGTCCGTGTGACCCTGGAACTGAACCGCCAGATGGACCCTGATCATACCAGAAGAGATCAGAGTTTTTGAATTCCCTCATGATGAAACAATCCTTCCAGAGGTGCGTGGCCGGAACCTCCTTCGTACCGTGCTTTGGGCAGGGCTGGTTTAACAGGCGCTCCAGATTCATGCCTCCATCGCGCTGGGGCGGTTTACCCTTACGATGCTGCGCATTGCCCTGCACATTGGTGTTAGCCACAAAATCCGAATTGTCCGCTTTACGCTTACCATTGTTCCCGTGGCTCGCCTGGTTATGTTGTCCTTTTGTGCCAGCATTCTTCTTCCCCTTCTCCGGCTTCTCTTCGTCAGAATCGGGATCCTCGGTATCAGAATCGACGTACTTAACCAGAGCTGCCATGAGCGTTCCCATATCATTGCAATGACGCTTGAGCTGTCCCAACTTCATCTTCAGCGGCTTAAACCGGCAATTGACCTCCAATGTTACGATTGTCGTATCAGCATTGATGCGGTCCGACGAATGCAGCATTTCTGAAACCCGGCGCACCCAATGCGTTGTTGATTCGTTCTCTCCTTGAACACAAGCAGCCAGATCCACAATCGACATGGGTTGCTTGCATGTATCCTTGAAGTTTGCTATAAACCGGGCCTTCAACTCGTCCCAGGAACTGATCGAGTTGACGGGCAAACTCTTTAACCAGGTGCGAGCAGTTCCGTCGAACATCATGGTGAAATATTTCGCGCACACCGCTTCATCCACATCCAGCATATCCATTGACATCTCATAACTTTCAATCCACGCTTCAGGGGGTAAACCGGCGGTATAATTAGGCACCTTACGCGGACCTTTGAAATCCTTAGGTAGCTGCACATTACATAGAGCTGGGATAAGACACGGCACTCCGCAAGAGCTGAAAGCTAGTCCCCGTTCAACTGATGCCGCTGGTTGAACCAGAGCGGTTTGTTGATTCTGGTACTGTGCTGCCAACTATGCTGCTAACTCTGCCTCCCGTCGTGCTCTGCCATTGTTTACCACATCCCGAGCATTCAAACCCCTGCGTGCCGGATTAGGCCCTCGAGGGGCGTCACGGTGCCGCGCTGCTTGACACAGCTGGTTTGTCAATGTGCCTGCTGTAACTCTTGCTTGGCCGAGGGGTTGAATGTATTCTGTCTCGGCTGTAGGAATAAGCCTGCTGCTGCACAACAACGGTTTGAAGAAGATCCCTAGCCCGTCGCGTTTCAACTGCCGCCAGTGAGTCACCCTCCATTGGAATAGCTGCCAAGCGGGACGCCGCAGCAATCATGTTATCCAAAGGGCTAGAGAAGTGACCCGGCGGCGTTGGTACATATTGCGGCGGGTTATCACTTTGTCGACGCGAGTCCGTCACCCATGGCTGACCCGGCGCTGCCCCAGGTGCCTCGGTCCGGTTCACTTCTGTCGGATTACTTGGCCCGGCTCCTGGCGTATTGAAGAGATTCAATTCTTCGTAAACCGGCAGCAGACGAGACCGGTGCTTCCTCCTTAGTACTTCGTTTGACGCGTTCTGATCCAACATAAGCCAGTAATTCTACGCCTGGATCTGCTGTGACTGGGCATCTAAAGTGGCCCGCTCTTCAGTCATCCTGGCTTCCTCAGCCGCCAAGTCCTCTTTGGCCTGAGTTATCTGATCCCTCAGCTTTGTAACCTCCGCGTTATGCTGATCCTGAGTATCCGGGGTGACTGCCGTGGTCAACAACGTCGTCAAAGCATCCAAAAAACTGGAGAGAACTTGAGCCGGCCGGCGCACAGGGCCTCCTGCCCCGGCTGCTAATCCGGAAATCATTGCTGCCGCAGATGAAGAAATGTGGGCTGCTTACCGGCCATGAAGATTGCAACCCGGTTCGGCGGTTCAAAGGGGTCCGGAATACTGTCGCCATCAGAACAGCCACCAATCCGGCCGTCTTGTAGTTGGTACAATGACTCGGTTTCGCCAGTGGACGACTCGCCATCTGAGTAGATGGTCGTCTCACCGTCAGACACCGGTTCAGATTCCGCACCAAGGATGAATCCTATGAACGCACGCTTCACGACATGCTAAACCCGGGCAGGGCTTGCATGCTGAGCCGTCTCGACGAGGTCGGTGAAGATGTCCGGCTCAGGGCCTGGTTCGTCGATCTTGCCGATGAAAATGTGAATTCCGCCAAAGGGGACCCGGTACCCGTACTCAATTGAGCCGGCCCCGGGGCCCCAGCCTGCGTCGTTGATGTATAGCTTGCCGCGACGAATCTTGGTCATTTGTCCAACCGCGTATCCCTTGAGCCCTTCAAAGTTTCCCTTTAAGAACTCGAAACCATCGTGCGATAGCCCCACGGTGGGCGCCAACTGTCGTGGAATTAACACGTCAGATGTCCTAGCAAGAGGACTTAGTCGTGGGGCCATCGTAACAAGGTTAACAAAAAGAGGTTAAACCGGACAAAGGACACGGGGAGTTTATACTGGTTCGGCCCCTTGCGGTGAAGGTAAAAGCCTACGATCCAGTTGTGGTGGAATTGATGGGATCTCGATGAGCAGGGAGCGAATCCACTTTACCTATCTCTCGAGCTGTTGTCTCTTGTCCCTGAACTGCCGCCGGGCCGTCCCTTTATATACACAGGTTGACGCCCGACGGTTTACAGAATATCGAGGCCGGATCATACACGTGTCCGGCTCGGTTTCTACCTTTCCTAACTTACAACACAAGTTTACACATCTCATGCCGGTTTACAATTATGGGCTCAATCTGCCGTTGGGCCCTGGGCCTCTAAGCTTCAATAGTAGAATGCCATATTCCTTGTCTTCATGGGCTTCAATACGGATGAGCGTAAACCGGCCCCTTCTGGGCGGTTTACACTCAGTAGTTATATCCCCAACACATAATACAAATCGTCATCGAACGTTAAGCGTGCGGACCCTGCGGGTTCGAGAACTATGTATACATGATTGAGACACATCTCCGAACAATAACCAATAGCGGAACCTGGATGCTCATATTGTCTCCTACATATTCTACGAAGATCTTTATCGGTCAAACTGCACAACAACATATGTTGTTCCCTTTGTCATCGGTATGTTACTTGCCCGAGATTCGATCGTCGGTATCTTCATACCTAGTTCAGTCTCATTATCGGCAAGTCTCTTTACTCGTTCTGTATTGCTTCATCCCGCAACTAACTCATTAGTCACATTGATTGCAAGACTTATGGTGATGAGCATTACGAAGAGGGTCCAGAGATACCTCTCCGATACACAGAGTGACAAATCCTAATCTTGATCTATGCCAACCCAACAAACACCTTCGGAGACACCTATAGAGCATCTTTATAATCACCTAGTTATGTTGTGAAATTAAAAGCACACAAGGTGTTCCTCCGGTATTCGGGAGTTGCATAATCTCATAGTTAGAGGAACATGTATAAGTCTTGAAGAAAGCAATAGAAATAAAACTTATCGATCATTATGCTAAGCTAACGGGTGGGTCTTGTCCATCTCATCATTCTCTAATGATGTGATCTCGTTCATCAAATGACAACACATGTCTATGGTCAGGAAACATAACCATCTTTGATTAACAAGCTAGTCAAGTAGAGGCATACTAGGGACACTTTGTTTTGTCTATGTATTCACACATGTACTAAGTTTCCGGTTAATACAATTCTAGCATGAATAAACATTTATCATGATATAAGGAAGTATAAATACCAACTTTATTATTTCCTCTAGGGCATATTTCCTTCAGTCTCCCACTTGCACTAGAGTCAATAATCTAGTACACATCGCCATGTGATTTAACACCAACAGTTCACATCTGTATGTTATTATCACCCATAGTTCATATCGCCATGTGACCAACAACCAAAGGGTTTACTAGAGTCAATAATCTAGTTGACATCGCTATGTGATTAACACCCAAAGAGTACTAAGGTGTGATCATGTTTTGCTTGTGAGAGAAGTTTAGTCAACGGGTCTGCTAAATTTAGAGCCGTATGTATTTTGCAAATTTCTATGTCTACAATGCTATGCATGGAGCTACTCTAGCTAATTGCTCTCACTTTCAATAAGTATCTAGATTGAGACTCAGAGTCATCTGGATTGGTGTAAAGCTTACATTGACGTAACTCTTTACGACGAACTCTTTATCACCTCCATAACCAAGAAATACTTCCTTAGTCCTCTTAGGTAACTAAGGATAACTTTGACCGCTATACATTGATCCACTCCTGGATCACTATCATACCCCCTTGCCAAACTCATAGCAAGGCACACAACTGGTCTAGTACATAGCATGGCATACTTTATAGAACTTATGATTGAGACATAGGGAATGACTTTCATTCTCTTTCTATCTTCTGTCGTGGTCGGTCTTTCAGTCTTACTCAACTTTACACCTTGTAATACATGCAAGAACTCCTTCTTTGACTGATCCATTTTGAAACCTTTCAAAAACTTGTGAAGGTGTACTCATTGAAAAATCTTATCAAGCGTCTTGATCTATCTCTATAGATCTTGATGCCCAATATGTAAGTAGCTTCACCGAGGTCTTTCTTTGAAAATCTCCTTTCAAACTCTCCTTCATGCTTTCTAGAAAATTCTACATCATTTCCGATCAACAATATGTCATTCACATATACTTATCAGAAAGGCTGTAGTGCTCTGATACGTCTCCAACGTATCTATAATTTTTGATTATTCCATGCTATTATATTACCCCTTTTGGATGTTTATGGGCTTTATTTTACACATTTATATCATTTTTGGGACTAACCTACTAACCGGAGGCCCAGCCCATATTGTTGTTATTTTGCCTATTTCGGTATTTTGAAGAAAAGGAATATCAAACAGAGTCCAAACGGAATGAAACCTTCAGGAGCGTGATTTTTGGAACAAATCTGATCCGGAGAGCTTGGAGTGCAATTCAAGAAGCTCCCGAGGGCCCCACGAGATAGCCCCCCCTGTAGGGCGCCCCCTGTCTCGCGGGCCCCTCGGGTGGCCACCGACGTACTTCTTCTTCCTATATATACCTACGTACCCCGAAAACATCCAGGAGCACGACGAAACACAATTTCCACCGTCGTAACCTTCTGTATCCACAAGATCTCATCTTGGAGCCTTCGCCGGCACTTTGTCGGAGGGGGAATCAACCACGGAGGGCCTCTACATCAACATCCTTGCCCCTCCAATGAGTTGTGAGTAGTTTACCACAGACCTACGGGTCCATAGATATTAGCTAGATGGCTTCTTCTCTCTTTTTGGATCTCAATACAATGTTCGCCCCCTCTCTTGTGGAGATCTATTCGATGTAAACTCTTTTTGCGGTGTGTTTGGCGAGATCCGATGAATTTTTGGTTTATGATCAAGTTTATCTATGAATAATATTTGAATCTTCTCTGAATTCTTTTATGTATGATTGAGTTATCTTTCCAAGTCTCTTCGAATTATCAGTTTGGTTTGGCCTACTAGATTGATCTTTCTTGCAATGGGAGAAGTGCTTAGCTTTGGGTTCAATCTTGCGGTGTTCTTACCCAGTGACAGAAAGGATTGCAAGACACGTATTGTATTGTTGCCATCGAGGATAACAACATGGGGTTTATATCATATTGCATGTGTTTATCCCTCTACATCATGTCATCTTGCTTAATGCGTTACTCTGTTCTTATGAACTTAATACTCTAGATGCAGGCAGGAGTCGGTCGATGTGAGGAGTAATAGTAGTAGATGCAGGCAGGAGTCGGTCTACTTGTTATGGACGTGATGCCTATATACATGATCATGCCTAGATAATCTCATAACTATGCACTTTTATATCAATTGCTCGACAGTAATTTGTTCACCCACCGTAATACTTACGCTATCTTGAGAGAAGCCTCTAGTGAAACCTATGGCCCCCGGGTCTATCTCTTATCATATTTGCTTTCAATCTACCTTTATTTGCATCTTTACTCTTTGCATCTATATTACAAAATACCAAAAATTTATTTATCTTATCATACTATCTTTATTAGATCTCACTTTCGCAAGTGGCCGCGAAGGGATTGACAACCCCTTTATTGCGTTGGTTGCGAGTTCTCGGTTTGTTTGTGTAGGTGCGTGGGACTTTTGAGGAGCCTCCTCTTTGGATTGATACCTTGGTTCTCAAAAGCGAGGAAATACTTACGCTACACTTTGCTGCATCACCCTCTCCTCTTGAGGAAAACCAGCGCAAGCTCAAGGCGTAGCAAGAAGGATTTTGGCGCCGCTTCGGGAGATCTTCGCTCAAGTCAAGACATACCAAGTACCCATCACAAACCCATCTCCCTCGCATTTACATTATTTGCCTTTTGCCTCTCATTTTCCTCTCCCCCACTTCACCCTTGTCGTTTTATTCGCCCTCTCTTTCCCAATCTCCTCCTTTACTTTTCGCTCTCTTTTACCCGCCTTGCTTTTGTTGCTGCTATGTCTGAAATTGGGGAGATTATCGTCGATATGGACAATAATGATAACACAGAAAATCCCGAGGCTTCGGCCGATGAACCCCCTATCTTGCATACTAAAAAGTTTCGAATTGGTAGTGGTAACATCATTGGCAAAGGTGTTATTCAAGATTTCTTTACTTGTGTCGGTGCTTTACCTTCCATGGGGTGTTCTATTCTTCATAGAACTAGTAGTCTTGTGGATGCTGTCGCTATGCTTATAGTTGAGCTTGAAAGACAATTTATGCACATTCATCCTTGCATACAAAGAATTTTTTCTAGAATTCTCTAATATTGAGCATTCTTACATTAAGCTTTGTTACTATCTTTTGGCTCATGAATTTAGATTTATCATAAGAGGCCAAAGAAATCTTTTGCGCACTATAGGGTGGGCATGGTCGTCCTCCCATAGAGGCGATCCTCTATGATCAAGAGGAAATTAGACGTTTTCAATCTTCGGACTATGTCGCTTTTAATGAAAACCTTAGAAAAAAGGTCCCTACCAATGTCTTGGTTGATTGCATTAACGAGCTTAATAATGATTTTGCCCTTCGAAATAATGAGCTAGGATACTCTCTTGAGTATAGGCTCATAAGATTTTGCCAAAAGAATGCTTTTAGTGATGAAATAGTTCTGCACTATGAAGGGCCAAAGGAGGAACCCGTTCCTCCCGTTATTGATCTTGGGGATTTTTGTCCCACTAAATTTAGCCCTTTTGATTACTTTTGCTTGCCTCAAAGGAAACTTTCTGCCGAACATAGAGAATATGAGATGAGATTTCAAGATCTATCTTATTATTATGGCACCACTTAGATCTATCTTCGCTTTTATGCCTAGCTAGGGGCGTTAAATGATAGCGCTAGTTGGGAGGCAACCCAATTTTTCTTTATGTTTTTTGTTTTTGCTCCTGTTTAGTAATAAATCTTGCATCTACCTTCTATTTAGATGTGTTTTTATCTTTTAATTAGTGTTTGTGCCAAGTAGAACCTATAGGATAACCAATGATGATAGTTGATTTGATTCTGCTGAAAAACAGAAACTTTGCATGCACGAATATAATTTTGTTAAATCACAGGAACGTGCTTTTGCATTGATTCTTTTTTGCTTCTGTTCAATAGACAACTTTTCCAGGACTTCCTATTTTGGTAGGATTTTTAGAGTTCGAGAAGTTTGCTTTAGTTACAGATTGCTACAGACTATTCTGTTTTTCGTGTGTTGTTTGCTTATTTCAATGCATCTATGGCTAGTAATTCAGTCTATGAAACATAAAGAAGTTGGAATACGGTAGGTTTAACACCAAAATAAATAAAGAATGATTTCATTGCAGTACCTTATGTGATGGTTTTCTTTTCTTTCACTAACGGAGCTTATAAGATTTCCTGTTGAGTTTTGTGTTGTGAAGTTTTCAAGTTTTGGGTAAAGCTTTTATGGACTATGGAATAAAGGGTGGAAAGAGCCTAAGCTTGGGTATGACCATGGCACCCCAAGATATTCAAGAATAGCCAAAATCCTAAGCTTGGGGATGCCCCGGGAAGGCATCCCCTCTTTCGTCTTCGTTCATTGGTAACTTTACTTGGAGCTATATTTTTATTCGCCACATGTTATGTGTTTTGCTTGGAGCATCGTATATTATATTAGTCTTTGCTTTTTAGTTTACCACAATCATCCTTGCTGTACACACATTTTGGGAGAAGCCTATTTGATTAGAATTTGCTAGAATACTCTATGTGCTTCACTTATATCTTTTGAGCTTGATAGTTTTGCTCTAGTGCTTCACTTACATCTTTTAGAGCATGGTGGTGTCTTAATTTTGAAGAAATTACTAGTATCTCATGCTTCACTTATATCATTTTGAGAGTCTTTTAGAACAGCATGGTATTTGCTATGATCATAAAGTTGGTCCTAGAATGATGAGCATCCAAGTTGGGTATAATAAAAACTATCATAGAAAGTGAATTGGATGCTATGATCAATTTGATGCTTGATAATTGTTTTGAGATATGGAGGTAGTGATATTAAAGTCATGCTAGTTGGGTGATTATGAATTTAAAGAATGCTTGTGTTGAAGTTTGTGATTCCCGTAGCATGCACGTATGGTGAACCGCTTTGTGATGAAGTTGGAGCACAATTTTATTTATTGATTGTCTTCCTTATGAGTGGCGGTCGGGGACGAGCGATGGTCTTTTCCTACCAATCTATCCCCCTAGGAGCATGCGTGTAGTACTTTGGTTTTTGATGACTTCGAAATTTTTGCAACAAGTATATGAGTTCTTTTGATTAATGTTGAGTCCATGGATTATACACACTCTTTCACCCTTCCACCATTGCTATCCTCTCCTGTATCGTGCAATTTTCGCTGGTACCATACACCCACCATTTACCTTCCTCAAAACAGCCACCATACCTACCTATTATGGCATTTCTATAGCCATTCCGAGATATATTGCCATGCAACTTTCCACCGTTCCGTTCATATGACACGCATTACTTTTGTCATATTGCTTTTTGCATGATCATGTAGTTGACATTGTATTTGTGGCAAGGCCACCTTCATAATTTTCATACATGTCGCTCTTGATTCATTGCATATCCGTACACATCACGGAGGCATTCATATAGAGTCATATCTTGTTCTAGCTTTGAGTTGTAAATCCATAAAAGTGTGATGATCTTCATTATTAGAGCATTGTCCTAGTGAGGAAAGGATGAAGAAGACTATGATTCCCCCACAAGTCGGGATGAGACTTCGGACTTTACAAAAAGAAAAAAAGGAAAGAGAAAAAAAAGAGAAAGGCCAAAAAGAAAAAAAAAGGCCAAAGAAAAAAAAGAACAAAATAAAATGAGAGAAAAAGAGAGGAGGGACAATGCTATTATCTCTTTTTCCACACTTGTGCTTCAAAATAGCACCATGATCTTCATGATAGAGAGTCTCATATGTTGTCACTTTCATATACTAGTGGGAATTTTTCATTATAGAACTTGGCTTGTATATTCCAATGATGGGCTTCCTCAAAGTGCCCTAGGTCTTCGTGAGCAAGCAAGTTGGATGCACCCCACTTAGTTTCTTTTATTGAGCTTCCATATATTTATAGCTCTAGTGCATCCGTTGCATGGCAATCCCTACTCACTCACATTGATATCTATTAATGGGCATCTCCATATCCCGTTGATATGCCTAGTTGATGTGAGACTATCTTCTCCTTTTTGTCTTCTCCACAACCACCATTCTATTCCACATATAGTGCTACGTCCATGGCTCACGCTCATGTATTGCGTGAAAGTTGAAAAAGTTTGAGATTATTAAAGTATGAAACAATTGCTTGGCTTGTCATCGGGGTTGTGCATGATTAAATACTTTGTGTGATGAAGATAGAGCATAGCCAGACTATATGATTTTGTAGGGATGACTTTCTTTAGCCATGTTATTTTGAGAAGACATGATTACTTTGATTAGTATGCTTGAAGTATTACTATTTCTTATGTCAATATGAACTTTTATTTTGTATTCATTTGGGTCTGAACATTCATGCCACAATAAAGAAAATTACATTGAGAAATATGCTAGGTAGCATTGCACATCAAAAATTTCTATTTATCATTTACCTACTCGAGGACGAGCAGGAAATAAGCTTGGGGATGCTTGATACGTCTCCAACGTATCTATAATTTTTGATTGTTCCATGCTATTATATTACCCCTTTTGGATGTTTATGGGCTTTATTTTACACATTTATATCATTTTTGGGACTAACCTACTAACCGGAGGCCCAACCCATATTGTTGTTTTTTTGCCTATTTCAGTATTTCGAAGAAAAGAAATATCAAACGGAGTCCAAACGGAATGAAACCTTCGGGAGCGTGATTTTTGGAACAAATCTTATCCGGAGAGCTTGGAGTGCAAGTCAAGAAGCTCCCGAGGGCCCCACGAGATAGGGGGCCGCCCCCCCTTAGGGCGCGCCTCCCTGTCTCATGGGCCCCTCGGGCAGCCACTGACGTACTTCTTCTTGCTATATATACCTACGTACCCCGAAAACATCCAAGAGCACCACGAAACACAATTTCCACCGCCGTAACCTTCTATATCCGCGAGATCTCATCTTGGAGCCTTTGCCGGCACTCTGCCGGAGGGGGAATCAACCACGGAGGGCTTCTACATCAACATCCTTGCCCCTCCGATGAGTTGTGAGTAGTTTACCACAGACCTACGGGTCCATATTTATTAGCTAGATGGCTTCTTCTCTCTTTTTGGATCTCAATACAATGTTCTCCCCCTCTCTTGTGGAGATCTATTCGATGTAAACTCTTTTTGCGGTGTGTTTGTCGAGATCCGATGAATTGTTGGTTTATGATCAAGTTTATCTATGAATAATATTTGAATCTTCTCTGAATTCTTTTATGTATGATTGAGTTATCTTTGCAAGTCTCTTCAAATTATCAGTTTGGTTTGGCCTACTAGATTGATCTTTCTTGCCATGGGAGAAGTGCTTAGCTTTGGGTTCGATCTTGCGGTGTTCTTACCCAGTGACAGAAAGGGTTGCAAGACATGTATTGTATTGTTGCCATCGAGGATAACAAGATGGGGTTTATATCATATTGCATGTATTTATCCCTCTACATCATGTCATCTTGCTTAATGTGTTACTCTGTTCTTACAAACTTAATACTCTAGATGCAGGCAGGATTCGGTCGATGTGTGGAGTAATAGTAGTAGATGCAGGCAGGAGTCGGTCTACTTGTTATGGACGTGATGCCTATATACATGATCATGCCTAGATAATCTCATAACTATGCGCTTTTCTATCAATTGCTTGACAGTCATTTGTTTACCCACCGTAATACTTATGCTATCTTGAGAGAAGCCTCTAGTGAAACATATGGCCCCCGGGTCTATCTCTTGTCGTATTTGCTTTCAATCTACCTTTATTTGCATCTTTACTTTTTTGCATCTATATTACAAAATACCAAAAATATATTTATCTTATCATACTATCTTTATTAGATCTCACTTTCATGCAAGTGGCCGTGAAGGGATTGACAACCCCTTTATTGCGTTGGGTGTGAGTTCTCAGTTTGTTTGTGTAGGTGCGTGGGACTTTTGAGGAGCCTCCTACTGGATTGATACCTTGGTTCTCAAAACTGAGGGAAATACTTACACGACACTTTGCTGCATCACCCTCTCCTCTTCGAGGAAAACCAACGCAAGCTCAAGACGTAGCATGCTCCCACTCACTTTCTTGTAAATACAAGCTTCACCGCAAGTTTGTATAAAACTATATGATTTGATCAACTCATCAGAACGTATATTCCAACTCCAAGATGCTTGGACCAGTCCATAGATAGATCGCCGGAGCTTGCACGCCTTGTTAGTACCTTTAGGATCGATAAAATCTTCTGGTTGCATCATATACAACTCTTCTTTAAGAAATATCCATTTAAGGAATGCAGTTTTGACATCCATTTGCCAGATTTCATAAAATATGGCAATTGCTAACATGATTCTGACGGATTTAAGCATCGCTATAGTTGCGAAAATCTCATTGTATTCAACACTTTGAACTTGTCAAAAATCTTTTGCGACAAGTCGAGCTTTGTAGATAGTAACACTACTATCAGTGTTCGTCTTCCTCTTGAATATCCATTTATTTTCTATGGCTTGCCGATCATCGGGCAAGTCCACCAAATTCCACACTTTATTCTCATACATGGATCCGATCTCGGATTTCATGGCCTCAAGCAATTTTGCGGAATCTGGGCTCATCATCGCTTCCTCGTAGTTCGTAGGTTCATCATGGTCTAGTAACATGACTTCCAGAATAGGATTACCGTACCACTCTGGTGCAGACCATACTCTGGTTGACCTACGAGGTTTGGTAGTAACTTGATCTGAAGTTTCATGATCATCATCATTAGCTTCTTCACTAATTCGTGTAGGAATCACCGGAACTGATTTTTGTGATGAACTACTTTCCAATTCGAGAGAAGGTACAATTACCTCATCAAGTTCTAGTTTCCTCCCACTCACTTCTGTCAAGAGAAACTCCTTCTCTAGAAAGGATCCATTCTTAGCAACGAATATCTTGCCTTCGGATCTGTGGTAGAAGGTGTACCCAACAGTTTCTTTTGGGTATCCTATGAAGACACATTTCTCTGATTTGGGCTCGAGCTTATCAGGTTGAATTTTTTTCACATAAGCATCGCAGCCCCAAACTTTAAGAAACGACAGCTTAGATTTGTTGCCAAACCACAGTTCATACGGTGTCGTCTCAACGGATCTTGACGGTGCCCTATTTAACGTGAATGTAGTTGTCTCTAATGCATATTCCCAAAACGATAGTGGTAAATTGGTAAGAGACATCATAGATCGCATCATATCTAATAAAGTGCGGTTACGACGTTCGGACACACCATCACGCTATGGTGTTCCAGGTGGAGTGAGCTGTGAAACTATTCCACATTGTTTTAAATGAAGGCCAAACTCGTAACTCAAATATTCACCTCCACGATTAGATTATAGAAACTTTATTTTCATGTTACAATGATTCTCCACTTCACTCTGAAATTCTTTGAACTTTTCAAATGTTTCAGACTTGTGTTTCATTAAGTAGATATACCCATATCGGCTCAAATCATCTGCGAAAGTCGGAAAATATTGATACCTGCCACGAGCCTCAACACTCATCGGACCGCATACATCAGTATGTATTATTTCCAATAAGTCATTAGCTCGTCCCATTGTTCCGGAGAACAGAGTTTTAGTCATCTTGCGCATTGATGACCCACAAGTATATTGGGTTAATTGTAGCTCTTTTCGATAACTAAGAGTGTCGAACCCAATGGGGAGCAGAAGGAAATGACAAGTGGTTTTCAGCAAGGTAATGTGTGCAAGTGCTAAAATTGTAAGTAGCAGAGTAGTTTGGTAGCAAGATAATTTGTAACGAGCAAGTAACAATAGTAGTAACAAAAGTGCAGCAAGGTAGCCCAATCCTTTTGACGCAAAGGATAGGCCAAAATGGTTTCTTATGATAAGCAAAGTGTTCTTGAGGGTACACGGGAATTTCATCTAGTCACTTTCATCATGTTGGCTTAATTCGTGTTCGGTACTTTGATAATTTGATATGTGGATGGACCGGTGCTTAGGTGATGTTCTTACTTGAACAAACCTCCTACTTATGATTAACCCTCTCGCAAGCATCCGAACTAAGAGAAAAGTATTAAGAATAAATTCTAACCATAGCTTTAAACTTTTGGATTCAATCGGTCCCTTACAGAATAGTGCATAAACTGGGGTTTAAGCTTCTGTCACTCTCACAACCCGCCATCTAATAACTACTCCACAATGCATTCCCTTAGGCCCAAATATTGTGAAGTGTCTTGTAGTCGACATTCACATGACACCACTAAGAGAATGTCAACATACATACCATCAAAATATTGAACACATATCAAGTTCACATGATTACTTGCAACATGATTTCTCCCCGCGTGGCCTCAAGAACGAAAGTAACTACTCACAAATGATAAAACATGCTCAAGATCAGAGGGGTATTGAATAGCATAATGGATCTGAACATATAATATTCCACCAAATAAATCATATAGTAATCAACTACAAGATGTAATCAACACTACTAGTCACCCACCGGCACCAATCTATAGTTTTGATACAAAGATTGAACACAAGAGATGAACTAGGGTTTGAGAGGAGTTGGTGTTGTGAAGATGTTGATGAAGATAACCCTCCCCAAGATGGGAGAGTTGTTGGTGATGATGATTGTGATGCCCCCGATTCAATCGTACACTAATCATGCACGCAAATGTGTACGATCAAGATCAGAACTCACGGGAAGATATCACAACACAACTCTAAAAGTAAAATAAGAATACAAGCATCATATTACAAGCCAGGGGCCCCGAGGGCTCGAATACAAGTGCTCGAACATAAACGAGTCAGCGGAAGTAACAATATCTGAGTACAGACATAAGTCAAGCAAGTTGCCATAAGATGGCTAGCACAAACTGAGATACAGATCGAAAGAGGCGCAGGCCTCCTGCCTGGGATCCTCCTAAACTACTCCTGGTCGTCGTCAGCGGCCTACATGTAGTAGTAGGCACCTCCAGTGTAGTAGGGGCCGTCATAGACAGTGGCGTCGGGCTCCTGGGATCCACCATCTGGTTGCGACGTCCGGGAAGAAGAGGAAAAGGGGGAAAAGAGGGAGCAAAGCAACCGTGAGTACCCATCCAAAGTACTCGCAAGCAAGGAGCTACACTACATATGCATGGGTATATGTGTAAGGAGGCAATATCAGTGGACTGAACTATAGAATGCCAGAATAAGAGGGGGATAGCTAGTCCTATCGAAGACTACGCTTCTAGCAGCCTCCATCTTGCAGCATGTAGAAGAGAGTAGATTCAGGTCCACCAAGTAGCAGTGCATAGCATAATCCTAACCAGCGATCCTCCCCTCGTCGCCCTGTGGGAAAGCAATCACCGGGTTGTCTCTGGAACTTGTCTGGGTGTGTTTTATTAAGTATCCGGTTCTAGTGGTCATAAGGTCAAGGTACAACTCCGGGTCGTCCTTTTACCAAGGGACACGGCTATTCGAATAGATAAACTTCCCTGCAGGGGTGCACCACATTTCCCAACATGCTCAATCCCTCTGGCCGGACACACTTTCCTGGGTCATGCCCGGCGTCGGAAGATCAACACGTCGCCGCCCTACCTAGGCACAATAGAGAGGTCAGCACGCCGGTCTAAATCCTATGCGCGCAGGGGTCTAGGCCCATCGCCCATTGCACACCTACATGTTGCGAACATGGTCGGTGAGCAGAGCTAGCAACCTCCATTACAAAGGAAGTTGCGTTACGCGGTCCAACACAGCATCCGCCGCTCAGTCGTTGGCGTGAAGAAGGCTTCGGCTGATACCACGATGTCGAGTGCCCATAACTATTCCCGCGTAGTTGGTTAGTGCTTGTAGGCCAGTGGCCATACTCGGATCAAATACCAAGATCTCGTTAAGTGTGTCATTTTGAAGTAACCGCGGACGCCGACCAGGGCCAGGCTCACCTGTCTCCTAGGTGGTCACTACCTGCCCTGTCGCCCCGCCACAAAACTAGCACTCGGGGGTCGTCGAGAACCCAGGCCCACCACTACCTGGATGGAGCCACCTGTCCTTTCAGCCCCCATATCCTAATCACTTGCGGGTACTCTATGAGCCGACCCGACTTTAATCACCATCAGTATAGTACATATGTATAGTATAAACCCGTGATCACCTCCCGAGTGATCACGGCCCGATAGTATAACAAGGCAGACTGACAAGAATGTAGGGCCACTGATGATAAACTAGCATCCTATACTAAGCACTTAGGATTGCGGGTAAGGTATCAACAACTGTAGCAACAATGACAGGCTATGCAACAGAATAGGATTAACCGAACAGTAACATGCTACACTACTCTAATGCAAGCAGTAGAGAGAAGAATAGGCAATATCTGGTGATCAAGGGGGGGTCTTGCCTGGTTGCTCTGGCAAGAAGGAGGGATCGTCAACTCCGTAGTCGAACGGGGCAGCGGCAGCGTCAGTCTCGTAGTCTACCGGAGAGAAGAGGAGGAAGAAACAATAAATACAGTGCAAACACAAGCATGATGATGCAAGACATGACAATGAGCGGTGCTAGTTGTGCCCTAACGCGGTAGTAGGTGATACCGGTGAAGGGGGGAAACATCCAGGAAAGTATCCCCAGTGTTTCGCGTTTTTGGACAGATGAACCGGAGGTGAAATGTTGCATGTTCGGTATGCTAGGGACGTGTGGCTGACAAACGGACTGCGTATTTGGATGTGTCTCGTCGTTCTGAGCAACTTTCATGTACATATTTTCATCCGACTTACAGATTATTTTATATTAATTTTCAAAGTTAATTTATTTTTTGAAATTATTATTAATTCGAAATAAAGGAAAATTGCTAAGTGTACCCAGAACTATACCCATATGACCAGCAAAGAGGCTGGCCAGTGGGCCTAGTTGACCAAGTCAACCACCCAGTCAGCAAAGGTTGCCTGGTGGGCTAGCTGCCCAGTCAGTAGGCTGACTGGTCAGCTTTATCCACTGGAACAATGGTTTGGGTCCATATGCCAGTGACACCGGGCTAATTTAGAGTTTAACTAAACTAACAGAGACTAAAACAAAGGATGGGTCCCGGGTGTCAGTTTCAGTTATTTTAGTTTAACAATTTTGTTACGCTTTAATTAAGTGGTTAGGCATTAGTTAAACCGGGCGGGCCCACACGTCAGTTGGTCAACCCAGTGGATTGAACGGGTGTGTGCGTGCCTGCCGGCGAGCACTGATGACGACGGCACGCATGGAGGCTACGGCTTCGGCGACCAAACGGGCGACCGAGCCAACCAGAAGACCGGGCGCTGTGAGGCACTTGCTATGGCGCCTGTGGTTCGGGCAAAAACGGCTTGAGTCGGCCGTAACGGCGGTGGCGGGCGGCGGCCAAGGCACAGCCTCGTCGGCGGTGGAGCTACAAGATGCGAAGGGGAGGGGGAAGGTCACTGAGGACCGAGAGCTCACAGGGAGCTCGGAAGCGCGCTCGATGAATACGAAGAAGTAGTGGTGGCGACGGTTCGACAGCGGTGACCGTTGGGGTAGAGGAGGAGGCTCTTGGGCGCGAGCGCGCTCGCCGGGGCCACCTGGATCAGCGGCGACATGGAGAGGAAGGTTGGGCGCTAGGATCCTTGGCAGCTTGTCGTTGAGGTTGCCGGAGCGGCACAGCTCAATGGAGGTAGATGGCGGCACCGGGGCATGGCAGCAGCTTGGCCAGGAGGACAGGGAAGGCCGGCGCTGGTCGAGGCCAGACAGGGAGGCGAGCAGGTCATCGGTAAGGGCAGCAGGGGCGACGATTGGCGAAGCGGGAAGGAACGGAGGGAGGAGAGGCTGCGAGGGGGGTGGTTCGGGCATGAGGCGGTGCGAGGGATGGTGAGGGGAGCGAGAGGAGTGGGTGTCGTGTGGGGTTAGGGTTCTGTTCGGGGTGGGGATAAGGGGGGAGAGGTGGGCCGGCCTGGTGGCCTGGATGCCCAGTTGGGCTGGCCAGGTGGGCCATGGTTGGCCCAGTGGGGGGTTGTTTTTCTTTTCTTTTGTTTTATTTCTTTCCTCTTATTTATTTTCTTTTCTGTTTTAATTCATTTTAAGTATTTAGCTTTTTTATAAAAGCATGGTTCCCTCACCATAAATACCTAGGCATTTATTTTCACACTCCAAACATTTTAGTTTAACATTTTGAAAAGTTTTGAGGTTCGACAAAAACTCAAATTTGAATTTGAATCGTTTGAACTAACGCGGGATTAGCAACAATAACCGGGGTGACATGGCATCGTTAACGTGGGATTACTGTAGCATTACAATGATGATGATGATTTCACCCTCCGGGAGGGAAGTTCCCCCGGCGAAATCGCTCCGCCGAAGGGCAAAAGTGCTCCTGCTCAAGTTCCGCCTCGAGGCGGCGGCGCTTCGTCTCGAATTTCCTCCCCTTATTTTTTTCTAGGTCAAAATGACTTATATACCAGAAGATGGGCACCGGAGGTGGGCCGAGGAGGGCAGCACCCACCACGGCGCGCCTGGGCCTCCTGGCATGCCCAGGTGGGTTGTGCCCACCTGGTGGCCCTCCTCTGGTACTTATTTGCTCCAATATTCCTTAAATAATCCATAAAAAATCCTTGGGGAGTTTCATCTCATTTGGAGTTGTGCAGAATAGATAGCTTGACATAGCTTTTTCAGGTCCATATTTCCAGCTGCCAGAATTCTCCCCCTTGGTGCATACCTTGCATATTATGAGAGAAAAGGCATTAGAATTACTCCAAAAAGCATTATTATACAATAAAAAACATAAATAACAGTAGGAAAACAAGATGCAAAATGGACGTATCAACTCCCCCAAGCTTAGACCTTGCTTGTCCTCAATCGAAAACTAAAATTAAAAAACATGTCCACATGCTTAGAGAGAGAGAGGTGTCGATAAAAACAAAAATACAGACATAACAACATCATGTGACTTACTATAACAGCAACAAACTTTTAATATAAAACTTCTATTATAGAACTCTTATCATAGACTTCTCATGAACAAGTGGCACTTCATCACAACATTGAAGTATAAAGCATAAACTTTATTGGAAACCAACAAACTATGTTCTCAGTCAACTTTGGAACTACAATTAATCATCTTTTCAGGAATTGTCACGTATCGGAGCCTTTAGGCAAGTCCACATCCTCAACCATTATTTAGTCTTCTATGGTTGCTAACACTCACCGTGTACACATGAGCAAAACGTTTTAACCGGACATAAAGAAAGATAGGGGCTTATAGTTTCGCCTCCCAACACACTCACCTCAAGGGTGATGTGAACAATAATAACTCACGCTACCCATATTCAACTGGACATATGTGTCTAGATCTTTCCTCACCACATGATGCTTGCCAAAGGAGAAAAATAAAGGGAATAGAGAGAAAAACTTTGACTCTTGCATAAAATTAAATACATGAAACTAAAAGATAGGCCCTTCACAGAGGGAAGCAGCGGTTGACATGCGCCGTTTGTTTGTATGCTCAACCCCTTAGTGCAAGAGAACGTCACGTTATATTGCCCCTTGTGATGGCAACCTTTATTATGCAGTATGTCGCTTTTATTCTTCACCATCACAAGTTCGTACAACGCTCAATTTTCCCTTACACTAAATGATCTCACATTTTTATAAGCAATTTTTATTTCCCTTTTTGCACCGATGACAACTTACTTGAAGGATCTTGCTCAATCCATAGGTAGGTATGGTGGACTCTCAAACAAGATAGGGTTTAAGGGTTTTGGATGCACAAGTAGTATATCTACTTAGTGCGGAATTTTTGGCTAGCAAAGATAGGGGCAAGCACCACATGTTGAAGGATCTATGACAATATGCCTTCTATGTGAATATGAACAAACATAAATCATTAAGTTGTCTTCCTTGTCCAACATCAAAAAATTTGGCATATAATATTTTGATGGGTGCTCACAATCACAAAAGATTTCCATGACAATATATTTATATGTGAATCTTCTCTTCCCTTATTAATTCTTTCATGTGTTGCATCATTGACCAATGCTACGTTTGTCAATCTACAATAAAATTTTCTACCTATACTTTTCCTTGTGTAATGTCATCACTTACCATAAGATTAGCATATGATCTTTCTTTTTATTTCCTTTCTTTTTATTACAGCAATAAAGTAAAGAAGGCAAAATTCAAACTAAACTTTATTATATCTCGCACACGATTACAAGGATTGATCACTAATCAAACTCACACAAAGAAAGGATCGAACTAAACTTTTATTCATCTAATAGCAAAAGATAACCATTGATCGAACTAAGAAAGTAAAGGCAAAAGATGGTGGAGATTGATATGATACCGGGGCACCTCCCCCAAGCTTGGCGAAAGCCAAGGGAGTGCCCATACCCAATACTCAGTTTTCTTTTGGTGGTGATGAAGCTGATGCAATCCGGTCCAATACATCTTTGAGTGCATCTCTTAAGCTGTGAATCTCTCGGAGAACTCGATGGAGCAGCTCAGTGTTCTTCTCCACCTCAGCCATGATATGTTTATTTTCCGGACCCCAAGAGCTTGTCCCTGCATCACTTTCTCTTCGACGAAATATGTCCCAATTGGACGGTATATGCACACGAGGAGTGTTTTCGAACCCATAGTTGTGGATCAAATTATGAAAATTGTTTCGATGTAACCTGCGTAGAGGCCTCCTTGTAGGGAGTTCTTCATGATCACTTGGGACCTCTCTATTGTTTGGGAGCCTCATGGCTTGATGGGGATTAGGATGAGTGGAGATGCCAGCTAGAGTCCCTCTCTCAGAGGCCGGAGGGTGGATCCCGAACGAATCTCCCTCATCTTCCTCCATAATGGTCTCTTCAAGTTCCTCTCCCCTGGATTCCACCTGAAGCAACCAAACTTCATCTTCTTCACTGTTGGAAGAGGGAGAATACATGATGCCTGGTTAAACAGATCTGACAGAAAACAATAAGAAAAGAAAACAGGAGATTTCTCCGCGATACGGAGGTCAACAGGTTCTGGAGGTATATATAGTTTTTTTTATCTTGGGGAACAAGCAGAACGGAAGGAAAACGGAGATTGGAAAGTACCCAAGGGGGGCACAACCCACCTGGGCGCGCCAGGCTTGCCTGGCACGCCCTGGTGTATCGCGCCCACCAGGGTCACTTTCCTGGAAGTTTCTTATTTTCCTAATTTTCTAAATATTCCAAAACTAACAAAAAATATTTTTGCGGATTTTTCAGAGTCCGTTTACTTACCGTATCACGTAACTCCTTATTTTCACGATTCTAGAGTGTTCTGGAAGGACTCTTTTATGTGTTCTTCCGGTGTCAAAGTTTGGATAACATTACTTTCAACATTAATTGGCGAACCTGAGATATAGTGTTTTATTCATTGACCATTGACAACCTTCGGGTTAGTCCCTTCGGCATTATTTATTTTGATAGCTCTGGAACGATAGACCTCCTCGATGACATAGGGTCTTTCCCATTTGGAGAGGAGTTTTCCTGCAAAGAACCTGAAATGAGAGTTGTACAAAAGAACATATTCTCCTACTTTGAACTCAGGCTTTTGGATTCTTTTGTCATGCCATCTTTTAACTTTTTCTTTGAATAACTTAGCATTTTCATGAGCCTGGATTCTCCATTCATCTAATGAGCTAATATCAAATAACCTCTTTTCTCCAGCAAGTTTGAAATCATAATTGAGTTCTTTTATTGCCCAAAATGCTTTGTGTTCCAACTCAACAGGTAAATGACAAGCTTTTCCATACACCATTTTATATGGAGACATACCCATAGGATTTTTTGTATGTTGTTCTATAAGCCCAAAGTGCATCATCTAATTTCTTAGACCAATTCTTCTGAGACCTATTAACAGTATTTTGTAAGATTAATTTTATTTCTCTATTGCTAAGTTCAACATGACCGCTAGACTGAGGATGATAAGGTGACGCAATTCTATGATTAACATCATACTTAGCAAGCATCTTACGGAAAGCACCATGAATAAAGTGTGAACCACCATCAGTCATCAAATATCTAGGGACTCCAAACCTTGGGAAAATAACTTCCTTAAGCATTTTAATAGAGGTGTTGTGATCAGCACTACTGGTTGGAATAGCTTCTACCCATTTAGTAACTTAATCAACAACAACCAAAATATGTGTATACCCATTAGAGGAAGGAAAAGGTCCCATAAAGTCAAATCCCCAAATATCAAATGGTTCAACAGCAAGTGAATAATTCATAGGCATTTCTTGACGCTTACCGATATTACCTATTCTTTGGCGTTCATCACAAGATGAGAAAACCTTACAAGCATATTTGAAGAGAGTAGGCCAATAAAAACCAGATTGCAATACCTTATGAGCGGTTCTGTCTCCCGTGTGATGTCTTCCATAAGCTTCGGAGTGACATTTCCGTAGGATTTGTTCCTGTTCATGCTCAGGTACACAACGTCTAATAATACCATCTACTCCTTCTTTATAAATATGTGGGTCATCCCAAAAGTAATGTCTTAAGTCATAGAAGAATTTTTTTTCTTTTGTTGGTATGTGAAGCTAGGTGGTAAGTATTTAGTAACAATATAATTAGCATAGTCAGCATACCAAGGTGTACTGTGATAAACATTTATTGCAGCTAGTTGTTCATCAGGGAAGTTATCATTAATAGGTTGTGGGTCATCAAGAATATTTTCAAGTCTAGACAAGTTATCAGCTATGGGGTTCTCTGCTCCTTTCCTATCAGTAATATGCAAATCAAATTCTTGTAGTAGAAGAACCCACCTAATGAGTCTAGGTTTAGCATCTTTCTTTTCCATAAGATATTTTATAGCAGCATGATCGGTGTGAACAATTACTTTAGAATCAACAACGTAAGATCTGAATTTATCACAAGCAAACACCACTGCTAAGAATTACTTTTCAGTAGTAGCATAGTTTCGTTGAGCACTGTCTAGATTTTTACTAGCATAATGAATAACATTTAGTTTCTTATCAACTCTTTGTCCTAGAACATCACCAACAACATAATCACTAGCATCACACATAATCTCAAAAGGCAAGTTTCAATCAGGTGGTTGAACAACAGGTGCAGTAACTAAGGCTTTCTTTAGTGTTTCAAAGGCCTCCATACAATCATCATCAAACACAAAGGGGATATCCTTTTGCAAAAGATTAGTAAGAGGCCTAGAAATTTTAGAAAAGTCTTTGATAAACCATCTATAGAAACCAGCATGACCAAGGAAATTACGAATACCTTTGGTATCTTTAGGACATGGCATTTTCTCAATTGCATTAACCTTGGCTTTGTCCACCTCAATGCCTCTTTCAGAAATTTTGTGGCCCAAGACAATTCCTTCATTGACCATAGAATGGCACTTCTCCCAATTCAAGACAAGATTTGTTTGTTCACATCTCTGCAAAACTCGATCAAGATTGCTTAAACAATCATCAAAAGACTTCCCATAAAAAAAAGTCATCCATGAAAACCTCAACAATCTTTTCACAAAAATCAGAGAATATAGCAGTCATACATCTTTGAAAGGTAGCAGGTGCATTACATAAACCAAAAGGCATGCGTCTATAAGCAAATGTTCCAAAAGGACAAGTAAAAGTGGTCTTTTCTTGATCGGATTGTAAAACAGGTATTTGTGAAAAGCCAGAGTATCCATCAAGGAAGCAAAAACGTGTGTGCTTAGATAGTCTTTCCAACATTTGATCGATAAAAGGCAGAGGGTAATGATATTTTCTAGTAGCTTTATTTAATTTTATATAATCAATTACCATTCTATAGCCCGTGACAATTCTTTGTGGAATAAGCTCATTCTTATCATTAGGAATAATAGTAATACCTCCCTTCTTAGGGACACAACGAACATGACTTACCCATCTACTATCAGCTATAGGATAGATTATACCTGCTTCCAGAAGTTTCATTATTTCCATTCTTACCACTTCTTTCATTTTTAGATTTAACCAACATTGGTGATCAAGAACAGGTTTAGCATCAGGTTCCATATTAATCTTGTGCTGACATAGAGTGGGACTAATGCCCTTAAGATCGTCAAGAGTATATCCAATAGCAGCCCTGTGCTTCCTTAGAACTCTCAATAATCTTTCTTCTTCATGTTCTGAAAGGTTAGCACTAATAATAACAGGATATATCTTCTTTTCATCAAGATAAGCATATTTCAAGTTGTCTAACAATTGTTTTAATTCGAACACAGGATCACCTTTAGGTGGAGGAGGACCTTCTAGAGTTTCAGTAGGCAAATTGTGTTTAAGCAGAGGTTGTTGTTCGAAAAAGATTCTATCTATTTCATTTCTTTCACGCATATGCAAATCATTTTCATGGTCTAGCAAGTATTGTTCCAAAGGATCAGTAGGAGGCCCAGCAATAGAAGCAAGACCAACAATTTCATCCTTACTAGGCAAATCTTTCTTATGAGGTTGTTTACTAAACTTGGAAAAATTAAACTCATGAGATTCATCACCAAAGCTAACACCGATAGTTTGTTTCTTACAATCTATCTTAGCGTTGACGGTGTTCAAGAAAGGTCTACCAAATATAATGGGACAAAATTCATCTTGTGGGGTGGTAAGAACAAGAAAATCAGTAGGGTATTTTATCTTCCCACATAAGACTTCAACATCTCTAAGAATCCCAATTGGTGATATAGTATCTCTATTAGCAAGTTTAATAGTAACATCTATGTCTTCTATTTCAGCAGGTTCTATTTCATCTTTAATTTCTTCATATAAGGAGAAGGGAATAGAACTCACACTAGCACCTACATCACATAACCCATGATAACAGTGATCCCCTATCTTAACTGAGACAACAGGCATGCCAACAACTGGTCTATGTTTATCTTTTCCTTCAGGTTTAGCAATTCTAGAAGCTTCATCACAGAAGTAAATAACATGCCCATCAATACTATCAACTAAGAGATCTTTAACGATAGCAATACTAGGTTCAACTTTGATTTGTTCAGAAGGTTTGAATGTTCTAACATAACTTTTGTTAACCACAGTTGAAGCTTTAGCATGTTCCTTCATCCTAACAGGAAAAGGTGGTTTTTCAATATAAGCAGTGGGAACAACTGGATCAACATTGTAAATAATAGTTTCTTCTTTAGCTTTTACCGGTTCATTAATTTCTTATTTAATTGGTGGGTGGTACTTAAACCACTTCTTCTTAGGGAGATCAACATGAGTAGCAAAAGATTCACAAAAGTAAGCTACTCTCTCAGAGTCAAGTCCATATTTAGTGCTAAACTTTTGAAAGGCATCCGTATTCATAAAAGTTTTAACATAATCAAACTTAGGTTCAATACCTGACTCTTTACTTTCATTGAGTTCCCAATCTTCAGAGTTACATTTAATTCTTTCTAAAAGATCCCACCGGAATTCAATAGTCTTCTTCATAAAAGAACCAGTACAAGAAGTACCGAGCATGGTTTGATCATTACGAGAAAGCCGAGCATAAAAGTTCTGGATAATAATTTCTCTCGAGAGCTCATGATTGGGGTATGAATATAACATTGAATTAAGACTCCCCCAAGCTAGAGCGGTACTTTCTCCTTCACGAGGCCAAAAATTATATATATAATTTCGATCATAATGAACTAGATGCATAGGATAAAATTTCTGATGAAATTCCAATTTCAAACGGTTCCAGTTCCAAGACCCAATATCATCACATAGCCTATACCATGTCAATGCTTTTCCCTTCAAAGATAAAGGGAAAACCTTATTCTCAGCTTCATCTCCGGGTAGACCTGCAAGCTTAAACAATCCACAAATTTCATCCACATATATCAAGTGCATATCAGGATGTTTGGTTCCATCTCCTGCATAAGGATTAGCTAGCAGTTGTTCTAACATACCTGAAGGAATTTCATATTCAATATTTTCAGTAGGTGCATTAGGTTGAGGGGTAACTAATTGTGGTTCCGTTCGAGGTGAAGATACCCCGAACAAACCCCTCAAAGGATTGTTTTCCATAGTAGCCAGTGACAATAAATTTCAGCACGTAGTAATAATGTTTCCTTACCAATAGTGCCTCACTCGCCGGTAACAGCGCCAGAAAATAGCCTTGATGACCCACAAGTATATGGGGTCAGTTGTAGATCTTTTCGATAAGTAAGAGTGTCGAACCCAACAAGGAGCAGAAGGAAATGACAAGTGGTTTTCAACAAGGTAATGTCTGTAAGTGCTAAAATTGTAAGTAGTGGAGTAGCTTGGTAGCAAGATACTTTGTAACGAGCAAGTAAAAATAGTAGTAACAAAAGTGCAGCAAGGTAGCCCAATCCCTTTGAGGCAAACAGGCCAAAATGGTTTCTTATGATAAGAAAAGTGTTCTTGAGGGTACACGGGAATTTCATCTAGTCACTTTCATCATGTTGGCTTGATTCTTGTTCGGTACTTTGATAATTTGATATGTGGGTGGACCGGTGCTTAGGTGTTGTTATTACTTGAACAAACCTCCTACTTATGATTAACCCTCTCGCAAGCATCCACAACTACGAGAAAAGTATTAAGAATAAATTCTAACCATAGCATTAAACTTTTGGATCCAATCAGTCCCATACGGAATAGCGCATAAACTGGGGTTTAAGCTTCTGTCACTCTCGCAACCCACCATCTAATAACTACTCCACAATGCATTCCCTTAGGCCCAAATATGGTGAAGTGTCATGTAGTCTATGTTCACATGACACCACTCAGAGAATGGCAACATACATACCATCAAAATATCGAACACATATCAAGTTCACATGATTACCTGCAACATGATTTCTCCCGTGACCTCAAGAACAAAAGTAACTACTCACAAATGATAAACATGCTCAAGATCAGGGGGGTATTGAATAGCATAATGGATCTGAACATATAATCTTCCACCAAATAAACCATATAGTAATCAACTACAAGATGTAATCAACACTACTAGTCACCCACGGGCACCAATATATAGTTTTGATACAAAGATTGAACACAAGAGATGAACTAGGGTTTGAGAGGAGTTGGTAATTTGAAGATGTTGATGAAGATAACCCTCCCCAAGATGGGAGAGTTGTTGGTGATGATGATGACAATGATTTCCCCCTCCGGGAGGGAAGTTCCCCCGGCGGAATCGCTCCGTCGGAGGGCAAAAGTGCTCCTGCCCAAGTTCCGCCTCGAGGCGGCGGCGCTTCATCCCGAATGTCCTCCCATTATTTTTTCTAGGTCAAAATGACTTATATACCAGAAGATGGGCACCGGAGGTGGGCCGAGGAGGGCAGCACCCACCACGGCACGCCTGGGCCTCCTGGCGCGCCCAGGTGGGTTGTGCCCACCTGGTGGCCCTCCTCGGTACTTATTTGCTCCAATATTCCTTAAATAATCCATAAAAAATCCTTGGGGAGTTTCAGCTCATTTGGAGTTGTGCAGAATAGGTAGCTTGACGTAGCTTTTTCAGGTCCAGATTTCCAGCTGCCAGGATTCTCCGCCTTGGTCCATACCTTGCATATTATGAGAGAAAAGGCATTAGAATTAATCCGAAAAGAATTATTATACAATAAAACAACATAAATAACAGTAGGGAAACATGATGCAAAATGGACATATCACACATAAGGCACGGCTCGCAAGTATCAAATGATTCATAATCAAGTGATTCCAAAAGCCCATTAGCATGGAGTTTCTTCATGCGCTTTACACCAATATGACCTAAACGGCAGTGCCACAAGTATGTTGCACTATCATTATCAACTTTGCATCTTTTGGCATCAATATTATGGACATGTGTATAACCACGATCGAGACTCAATAAACCATCAACATTGGGTGTATGACCATAGAAGGTTTTATTCATGTAAACAAAATAACAATTATTCTCTGTCTTAAATGAATAACTGTATTGCAATAAACATGTTCTAATCATATTCATGCTCAACGCAAACACCAAATAACATTTATTTAGGTTCAACACTAATCCCAAAAGTATAGGGAATGTGCGATGATGATCATATCAATCTTGGAAGCACTTCCAACATACATCGTCACTTCATCCTCAGCTAGTCTCTATTTATTCTGCAACTCCTGTTTCGAGTTAGTAATCTTAGCAACTGAACAAGTATCAAATACCCAGGGGTTACTACGAGCACTAGTAAGGTACAAATCAATAACATGTGTATATCAAATATACCTTTGTTCACTTTGCCATCCTTCTTATCCGCCAAATATTTGGGGGTAGTTCCACTTCCAGTGACCATTTCCTTTGCAGTAGAAGCACTCAGTTTCAGGCTTAGGTCTAGCTTTGGGCTTTTTCATGGGAGTGACAACTTGCTTGCCATTCTTCTTGAAGTTCCCTTTCTTTCCCTTTGCCGTTTTCTTGAAACTAGTGGTCTTGTTTAATCATCAACACTTGATGTTTTTTCTTATTTCTACCTTCGTCGATTTCAGCATCACGAAGAGCTTGGAATCACTTTCGTCATCCCTTGCATATTATAGTTCATCACGAAGTTACAGTAACTTGGTGATGGTGACTAGATAACTCTGTCAATCACTATCTTATCTAGAAGATTAACTCCCACTTTATTCAAGTGATTGTAGTACCAAGACATTCTGAGCACATGCTCACTAACTGAGCTATTCTCCTCCATCTTTTAGGCAAAGTACTTGTCAGATGTCTCATACCTCTCAACACGGGTGAGAGAGTCCTGGTCTAGGGGGTGTCCGGACAGCCGGACTATCATTATCCGCCGGACTCCAAGACTACGAAGATACAAGATTGAAGACTCCGTCCCGTGTCTGGATGGGACTTTCCTTGGCGTGGAAGGCAAGCTTGGCAATCAGATATGTAGATCTCCTACCATTGTAACCGACTACGTGTAACCCTAGCCTCCTCGGTGTCTATATAAACCGGAGGGCTTTAGTCCGTAGGACAACATACATTACAACAATCATACCATAGGCTAGCTTCTAGGGTTTAGCCTCCTTGATCTCGTGGTAGATCCACTCTTGTACTACCCATATCATCAATATTAATCAAGCGGGGCGTAGGATTTTAGCTCCATCGAGAGGGCCGAACACAGGTAAAAACATCGTGTCCCTTGTCTCCTGTTACCATCCGCCTAGGCGCACGATTCGGGACCCCCTACCGAGATCCGCGGTTTTGACACCGACATTGGTGCTTTCATTGAGAGTTCCTCGTGTCGTCACCGATAGAGCGGATGCCTCCACCCGTCTTCAAAGACGGTGTTTTTGCTGGAGGGGCTTTGGCCGCGGCCAAACTATCCGGCTTGGTGGTTTCTCATGACCGCTGTCCGGCCGCCGCTTCGGCAATGACTTCTCAAGTTGTCGGAAGCAATCTTCACGTCAGCCCTAAAGCTGCCGAACAGTTGGATCCAATAGAGCTCTCCTCTGTTAGCGAGCTCTTGGATCGCATCGCCGCCACAGGAGTCGCTACGGACTACAACCAGATTGGGCTTAAAACCGATCGAGAGATTAACTCTCCCGGGCCACCCACCACGTCGCGGTGGTAGAGGAGCAATCTGACAACTCTTTGCTGTGTTGAAAACAATTCATGTCCGGATTCCCGAACCCTCCATGCCGGATTCCTGCGGAGGGACGGACTTCGATTGAGCATTGAACTTAAAATCATGCATCGCCCCGGACTTGCTGGATTGTGCCCAGCGAACCAAACTTCCGAACTCGGAAACCCCTGGGCCTTTGAGCCCCAAGATGGGCAGGGATCCGAATTTTAGTCCACCCACCCGCCCAGATATATGCGACCTATCTCTAATACGGCAAGAGCCTACTGAAACATTACATCACTCTTGGGCGATTCCTCCCGGTTATGGACGGGATAAAGGACTGCCGAGAGGAAAGCATAATATCGATCTTCGCAATAAGCGCACGGACAAGGGAATACTCAGCGCCATTGATCGCCGCAAAATTACGCGCTTCATCGATCGGCATCCATAGTGCGGAAATCTTGTGCGACGAAAACTTCAAAACCGAAAATCAATTTTGGGATAATCCGCCCCAAACCCGGTCTGCGACAAAAGGCGCCGTACACTCGGGCCCCGGATGCAAAAACGAAAAACAAAAACCCAATAAGGAAGCGGAACCATCTTTGGAGGGATGGCTCAATGGACCCTGTAAGCTTCATAGTACAGAGGGTGCCGTCCCAACACATAGCCTTCGAGCATGTTGGATATTATGGCAGGTGGCCAAAAGTGGCGAAGAGCTTCTAGCTCCGGGAAACCACTCCAACAATACCAGCACGGTATCAACAGTCTTCGAGACCTTCGCATCAAACAATATGCGAAAACGAACAATCCGCGAACTCGCCAAAGTCTACCAAGTAGCAACAGCAAATCCATGGAGCAACACAGCTATTACCTTCAATGCCAGCGACGAGCCTAAATTCGAAAAACGAGCACCGGTGCCTTTGGTACTTAGTCCCATAGTGGGCGACTTTCGGTGACAAAAGTCCTCATGGATGGCGGGCGGACTAAACCTCATTCTGAGAAACTCTGCGAAAAATGGAAATCGATTGGAGCCGTATTGAGCGAAGCAGCACAACTTTAGAGGAATAATCCCTAGCCGGGAAGCGCGCTGCACCGGAAAAATCACACTCGATGTGGTTTTCGGTTCTCCGGACAATTACAGATCCGAAGAAGTCACGTTCCAGGTGGCCCCGTTCAGCAGCGGGTATCACGCCATATTAGGACGAGAGGCATTCACAATTTTTCAAGCAGTACCCCATTACGGGTACATGAAGCTCAAAATGCCTGGGCCTAGGGGAATAATCACTCTCGCTAGTGATCCGGAAATAGCACTCCGTGCCGAAAATAAGACAGCCGCACTAGCCCTCGAGGCACTATCCGAAGCCTTAGCGGCAGAAGAACTCACCGCGCTGCGCTCTACGGTGAACAGGGACGATGTGATACTCGATAAAAGATCCAAGTCCACCTCCTTCAAACCAGCAGATGAAATAATAAAATTCCAAGTCCATCCAACGGACCCAACAAAGACGGCCTCCATTGGGGCACAATTGAACCCCGAAGTAGACGCTGCATTGCGCGAATTCCTTCGGGAAAATTGGGATATCTTCGCCTGGCATCCTTCGGACATGCCCGGAATCCCACGCAGGTTGGCCGAACAAAGCCTAAACATCCTAAAAGGATTTAAGCCAGTCAAATAGGCTCTTCGACGATTTTCCGAACCCAAAAGACAGGCAATGGGAGAAGAACTAGCCAAACTACTGGAAGCGGATTCATTAGAGATATCAAACATCCGGATGGCTAGCAAATCTGGTGATGGTACCAAGAAGGATAAATCTGGCGCCTTTGTGTCGATTTTAAAGACCTCAATAAGGCTTTCCCAAAGGATCCTTCCCTCTCCCCGCATCGATCAAATTATCGATGCTACAGCGAACACGATTCGTTGTGCTTCACGGACGCATACTCTAGCTATCATCAAATCAAGATGGCGGAAGGAACCAAGCCGCAGCGGCATTCATCACTCCATATGGACCATTCGCTTCAACACGATGCCCTTGGACTCAAAAGCGCGGCGCAACATATCGGCGCATGATTCAAACATGTCGGCCACCCAAATCGGTAAAACGATCGAGGCATCGTGAGCGGCGTGGTCGTCAAAACAAAACACGTCGAAACTCTAGTAGACGATTTGAGGCTCACATTCGACAACCTCAGAGCATATGACATCAAGCTAAATCCGGAAAAATGCGTTTTCGGCGTACCAGCCAAAAAGCTGCTGGGCTTCATTGTATTCGGTAGAGGAATTGAAGCAAATCCGGCTAAAATCCAAGCTCTGTCACAGTTGGATATTCCAAAAGACCTCAAACAACTACAAAAATTAATAGGATGCGTGGCAGCCTTAAGCCGCTCTATCTCCCGTTTGGGAGAAAAGGCGTTGCCCCTCTATCGCCTCCTCAGGCGCACCGAACACTTTGAGTGGACGGATGCCGCCACCGCCGGACTCGAAGAAATAAAGGCCATATTGGCAACAAATCCGGTCCTGGCTGCGCCCACTTTGGGCGAACCAATGTTGTTATACATCGCAGCAACGCATCAAGTTAAAAGCGGTCCTCGTCGTCGAGCGAAGCGATAGAAGGGCATAAATTCCCTCTTCAAAACCAGTGTATTATGTATCCTTTGTGTTAACACCCTACAAATCCGTTACCCGCACTATCGAGAAGATAGCATATCACGGTGTTCATGGCGTCCAAAGCTCGGCACTACTTTCAAGAGTGTTCGATAACGATGGCCTCTGAAGTACCACTCAATGACATTATAAATAACCGCGACATAGCAGGCGGGATTGCAAAATGGGCCATTGAGCTCTTACCATTCGACATAACTTACAAACCTCGGCGAGCTATAAAGTCACAAGTTTTGGCTGACTTTGTCGCCGAATGGACCAGCCGAACTCCCTAAAAACGGCGCATACTCAATGGACTATGCATTTCGATGGCTCCAAAATGTTGGCGGATGGGGCTGGCATCGTCTTGGCGTCCCCAACCGGAGATCTGATCGATATGTACTTCAAATAATGTACACGGACTCCAACAACGCAGCGAATCGAGGCCTGTTACATGGTCTCCGGATGGCGATCTCCATGGGCATTCAACGCCTAGAGGTGCGAGGATTCAAACCTTGCAATATCCCAAATAAATGGAGACTTTGACGCCAAGGATCCGAAAATGGCAGCATATCGCAACGCTGTCCTAAAAATGTCAGCTCGGTTTGAAGGACTGGAATTCCATCACATAGCTCGAGATAATAACCAAGCGGCCGATGTACTGGCACGCATCGGTGCAAAACGTGATGCCGTCCCTCCTAATATCTTCCTGGAACGGCTCTTCAAGCCATCCGTACTATGGGAAGAGGAGCCCGGTAGTGACAAACTGGAGAAAACCGCACCAAACGGTGATTCGGTACATGACATAACACCCTCAGCCCACGTAATAATGGCAGTAATCGCCGCGTGGACAGAACCTTTCCTAGCCTACTTACTTAGGCAGGAACTTCCCGAAGACAAAAATGAGGCCCGCTGCATAGTCCGGCGATCGAAGGCCTACAAGGTCCATGAGGGAGAACTTTATAAGAAAAGTACCACGGAGTCCTTCAGAGGTGTATCTCCGAAGAAGAAGGGCGAAACCTCTGGCTGAAATTCATGCGGACTAGGCGGACACCACGCAGCAGCCGGGCCCTTGTAGGAAAGGCATTCCGTCTGATTTTATTGGCCGACGGCCGGGCAGACGCAGCAGGACTTGGTCAGCGATGCGTTGGTTGTCGACTCTTTGCTAATCGAGCCATATGCCACCCATCGCCCTCAAAACCATACCCATTACCCGGCCGTTCGCGGATGCAGGGGCTTGACATGGTTGGACCCCTTAAAGGGGGAACCCACAAGCAAAGGTACCTATTGGTCATGGTGGATAAATTCACCAAATGGATAGAGGCCAAACCGGTCAAAAGCGGCAGAGTCGGACCAGTGATAGACTTTATATCAAGGGTGGTACACCGTTACTGAGTCCCCCACAGCATCATCACCGACAACGGCACGAACTTCACAGCCGACGAGGTTAAGTCATGGTGCAAAAATATGGGCATCAAGCTCGACTATGCTTCAGTCTATCACCCTCAAACCAACGGTCAAGTGGAAAGAGCGAATGGTCTAATAATGAGCGGCATCAAACCCAGACTAGTGAGGTCACTTACTAAATCCGACACATAATGGATCGAGGAGCTCGACTCCGTACTCTGGGGGCTGCGGACAACGCCTAACCGTACTACCGGATTCACACCATTTTTATGGTATACGGCGCAGAGGCAGTCTTGCCCTGTGACATTATTCATGACTCACCTCAAGTGCGCATGTATGAGGAAAGAGAGGCCGAGCTTGATCGGCAGGACAGCTGGACACATTGGAGGAAGAAGCGTGGCGTCGCGAAGGCTCGTTCCGCATTTTATCGCAGCAGGCCGAAGATATCAAAGCGAGAAATACGGGCCAAGACTTACAACGTTGGTGAACTAGTTCTCGCTGCGGATAAGAAAAGGACAAGCTCAAGCCCAAATGGGAGGGCCCTTCATTATCGATCAAGTCTCGACCGGCGGAGCATACCGTCTGAAATCGTCGGATAACCGACTCGAGCGAACCCATGGAGCGCAGCCCGCCTCCGAGCGATTCTATGCCTAGCGCCGGACTAAGAGTTCGTCCCCTTCCCCCGTCCAAACTTTTACACTTCGGCTGTCCTTTGTTTCTCTTTTTATCCTTTTTATTTAAAAGCCCTTACGGGCCTATTTTCGCATTCCTTTTGCATAAGCATGATGTGCCATCCGCACTCATTATTCCTGGGGGCTTCTTTCACAGAAGCTTAATTATACGGGTTTTATACCCAGCACATGTGTCAAGCTTCCGCATGTACCTTTTACTCGCCATTATATGCATCGATATGACTTAAGTTTTGGCCAAGCTGGGTTGCCTGGCTCTGTGCTTACCCCTCGTTCCCGATTGTTCGGCTAGGAGGTAAAGGAGCACCTCTGCGATTATTCTTGTCGGGTCACCGGATGTGTACCTCGGTGGGTGAAGCGAAAGCTAGCGTTCTTAAGGGAATATTGATCGGTGATTTAAAGATGACTTTTACCTATTTACCTATCTGCCCCGGATGTTTTATTGCTTTCTTTGCAGTCCGGACATGCACTTTAGGGCATGCCTCCCGAGAAAGGAACCCTTAACGGAACTATTCTCCTGGAAGATGTTTCTTACTAACCATGTAATATAACATAACTAGTTGGGCACTTATGCGATAAAGCACTAATGACCCCTACGCTTTGGTCTCCATGCATACCACGGTTGTTTCTTAACCAAAGAGGTATACGATACACTCCGGACTCTAGGGTCTCGAGGTTGAAGCGAAAAGGTCGGCAAAGACAAGCGATCTACAATCCGGCTAGAAGGCATTTCACATGTCACTTTAAAGGATAACATACATTGTCAAATTCTTGTTGTATTCCTCCTCAATCCCATCTAACAGCTGTCTAGTTCTGATCCCGTTGGGAAAATTTGGCAGCCAACTCTACTTGGCTGTATACTAAACTCACAGGATCTCCTTCCGTCGGGCCCCACCGGTCCAACTTGGCCATGTGGTTGGGATCCGCCTTCTTGTACAGCGTCTTCACCATGGCCCAAGCCTCCTGGCACCTTGACGGCAAGCTGAAATCTTCCACAACGCAGGCGCTGCCGCACTCCTGCAGCTTCTCCATAAGCTCCCGAGGCCCTCGGGTAGGGTGAGGGCTGGTCATAAAGCACGAACAGCGCCGCCCATTGCCTTCGAACTTCGTTCGAGTAGCTGCAACAGTTCGGAAGTTGATCACCCGTTGATATGGGCATCTCCTCTGCGGGGCGACCCGTGAGTATACCTACAAGACATATCATGTCAAAATACTTCCTCGCCAAACTCTTCTTTTCAAAAGAGTTCGCTCAAGCACTTACTATAAATGCGCGGCGAAGCCATTGATTCTCCTTGACGGGCGGACAGCTCGGCTGGCGCCTTTCAGCTCTTCCCGAGCTTGGCGTTGGCATGTTGGAGCTTGTTCCTTTCTGCTGAACCCTATTCAGCACACTCTCGCCGACCTTTAGTGGCGCAGCAATGCTTACTGTCCGGATCTTGTCGCGGTACCTACAATGTCATTATTAGACTTCGCGCGCTGCACAGCACTTATATTTATTAATAAAATGTGTTACCGGGAGGGTCTTTCCGTCTCCTCCTGCGGCAGCAAATCTTGACCTCAAGTTGGGCCTTGCAATCTTGCGGCTCCCGAGACAGTGGGCGTTCTTCTCGGTAAGTGCTGCATTTTCAAATGATCCTTAAATCAGTTAGCATAACTACTTTAAGTCTCGGGGGCTACTGGTATGTACAACCATTACAATTCCCTTACCCGTGTGTCTTTCACATACTGCTCCGTGGCTCTGGTAAAACCATTTTGAGCGGAACGGAGATGCACGTCCCCTGCATTAAAGGCGTCCAATGCCTCAGGGGAAAAGCACGCTTCATGAAATACTGTCCGGCGGCGCCTATGGTTCATGGCGCTCTCCACCTCGACTTGGTGGCGGACGATGCAGCCGGTATCCTCCATTGGAGAAGGATCCGGCTCGCGTCTTGCGCTTGCCTCCCCCCTCCGGGCGGCTGGAGCACGGCGGTGTTGGTCGGATCGGCAATTCCTGCGCTCGTAGTCCGGCGAGCGCTTTTTCTCCTACAGAGATCATGAGCACTTAGGCGTTTCCTCGGAACGTTGCTCTGAAAATTCAAATACGAGCCATACCTTTGCGGCGATGTTTCCGCCCGCACCGCGCTCCTTTTCCGCCTGCTGGTCCGGACTGGCCTCTGTTGGTCAGCCGCCGCGGGCTCGGCTTCCTGCCATAAAGGCACTTCCTGCAAAATACCGTCGTTCGCGAGGGTTAGAAATGAGCAGAGAAGAGATAATGGTGTCCGGACTTCGATCACGGTCACATGGGAATCCGAACTTAGTCCAGGGTAGTCCGCCATAATGGCAACCAGGGCATTGTCTATGCTAAGCTGGTGAAACACCCCGTCGATCAGCTCCACCTCGATGTTCGGGTCCTCTTCGGAGGCCGGATCCAGGGATCCTTCTGGATCCTCGGGTTGCGGTGCAGGACTCACCATGTCCTCCATAGTCCGGCGTAGATCCTGTGCCGAAGACATAATGTAAGAAGCTTAAACTTCGAAAGCATGGGTTGAGCCCTTCAAGGTGTTCACTTACCCATCCTCTAGGGTTGATCATGGAAAACCCATTCAAAGGGTTCGTTCGAAGGAAGTCCTCCTTCTCCCCCTTGTACAGGCTGGACAGGATCTTTACCAGATCCTCGATTGAATCCAGCCCTTTGCGGGCGTGCCGGGTGGCGTCGTCGTCCCCGTTGAAATCCCACATGGGGTGGCCTCTGTATTGCCGTGGTTGTACCCCTCGCTTGATGCATGTCGCCATGACTCCGATTATGGTCAAGCCGGAATGAGCCATTAATCTTATCCGGCCCATCAAATAATGGACGCTCTTGTCTTCCTCCAATCGGGGCTCATGGCGCCAATGTGGCGTTTCTTGAGGGAGCAGCACTAAACTCCGGAGGTCGATCCGGACTGGAGTGCAGCAGCGGGCGTCTCCTATATAAACCACTCGAGGGCAGTCTTGGACGCCTTCTTAGGAGTACCGGATAGGTATCCGGTCGGCGATCGCCATATTTGGCGCCGCCCACTTGATATATGGACCCCTCGTGAGAACGAGTGCGAGGCAAAACAACCTCTTCCACAATGCAAAATGGGGCTCGATGCCGGGAATAGCTCACAAAGAGCTCGTAGCCCATGATATGGGGATGAGGCGGGCGTGAGGTGGTGGAGCTGGAGTCCGTAGAACTTGAGAGCCCGCGGAGGAGCGGATGTATTGGAAATCCGAGTCCCTTATCGGATAGGGGACAAAGCATACTCGCTCCCCCTTATTGGGGCTTGGAGTGTCCTCCTTTGCCTCCCACCTTGATAAGTAACCAGTCCGGCCCGATTTGGGACCATGAAATTTGGAGGAGAAATCCCCGTTTGGAGCTTTACTAGCTCGTTGTGCGAAATAGTGCACCTCCTCGAATTCCCCGGCGGTGGGCTGGGAGCGCGTGAAGAAAAGCCGCGTCGACGATCCATGATGGAATGGATTTCTAGGTCAAAGGCGCTTCGATGGAGTATTCGCGGGAGGAAGATGGTGTGGTTTGGATCTGGATTCTTGCCTCTTTTATAGGCGGACGACTCGCACAATTGGGGGGTGAAATGCAAAAGACACCCTGGCTTTTCGCATTCGTGCGACGCGTGGAAGAGGGCCATTATTTGGCGTAGAAGCCGAGGAACACAGTATTCAAGATGAAGCCGGACACTGTTCGACAGGTACATGGAATTCAAAGGGAGAACCCGCCTTGCAACGCCGAAGACTATAAACACGCTGGACTTATCGTCATTGAAGCCTGGTTCGGGGGCTACTGAGGGAGTCCTAGACTAGGGGGTGTCCGGATAGCCGGACTATCATTATCCGCCGGACTCCAAGACTACGAAGATACAAGATTGAAGACTCCGTCCCGTGTCTGGATGGGACTTTCCTTGGCGTGGAAGGCAAGCTTGGCAATACGGATATGTAGATCTCCTACCATTGTAACCGACTCTGTGTAACCCTAGCCTCCTCCGGTGTCTATATAAACCGGAGGGCTTTAGTCTGTAGGACAACATACATTACAACAATCATACCATAGGCTAGCTTCTAGGGTTTAGCCTCCTTGATCTCGTGGTAGATCCACTCTTGTACTACCCATATCATCAATATTAATCAAGCAGGACGTAGGGTTTTACCTCCATCAAGAGGGCCCGAACCTGGGTAAAAACAATGTGTCCCTCGTCTCCTGTTACCATCCGCCTAGACGCACAGTTCGGGACCCCCTACCCGAGATCCGCCGGTTTTGACACCGACAACGGGCATGAGTCTGAAATACCAACTTCATCTCTTGGAACATCTCATATGCTCCGTGGCGTTCAAAACATTTTTGAAGTCTCGGTTCTAAGCCGTAAAGCATGGTGCACTAAACTATCAAGTAATCATCATATTGAGCTAGCCAAACGTTCATAACATCTGCATCTACTCCTATAATAGGACTTTCACCTAGCGGTGCATCAAGGACATAATTCTTCTCTGCAGCAATGAGGATAAACCTTATATCACGGACCCAGTCCGGATCATTGCTATTATCATCTTTCAACTTAGTATTCTCTATGAACATATCAAAAAACATAGGGAAGCTACAACGCGAGCTATTGATCTACAACATAGATATGCAAAAAACTATCAGGACTAAGTTCATGATAAATTAAAGTTCAATTAATCATATTACTAAAGAACTCCCACTTAGATAGACATCCCTCTAGTCCCTTGCTTCCTTATGTGTTTTGGTGACCGAAGGTTGTCCGGAGTCCCGGATGAGATTACGGACATGACGAGGAGTTTCAAAATGGTTGAGAGGTAAAGATTGATATATTGGAAGGTAGTATTCGGACACCGGAAGGGCTCCAGAATGTATCGGGTACATATCGGAGTATCGGAGGGGTCACCGGAACCCCCTGGGGAAAGATATGGGCCATATGGGCCATAGGAGGGAGGCACACCAGCCCACAAAGGGGTGGCACACCCCCCCCCCATAGGGAAGGAGGCCGAATTGGACTAGGGGAGGGTGAGGGAGTCCTGAATTAGGGGGTATCCGGACAGCCGGACTGTGTACAACGTCCGGACTAATGAAGCGTGAAGATACAAGACTCAAGACTTCAGCCCGTGTCCGGATGGGACTCTCCTTGGCGTAGAAGGCAAGCTTGGCGATCCGGATATTGTGTTTCCTTTCTTGTAACCGACTCCATGTAAACCCTAGCCCTCTCCAGTGTCTATATAAACCAGAGAGGTTGGTCCTTAGAAGGCCGATCACAATTACAATCATACCATCATAGGCTAGCTCTTAGGGTTTAGCCTCTACGATCTCGTGGTAGATCTACTCTTGTACTACCCATATCATCAATATTAATCAAGCAGGAAGTAGGGTTTTACCTCCATCGAGAGGGCCCGAACCTGGGTAAACATCTGTGTCCCTTGCTTCCTGTTACCATCAGCCTTGACGCACACATCAGGACCCCCTACCCGAGATCCGCTGGTTTTGACACCGACATTGGTGCTTTCATTGAGAGTTTCTCTATGTCGTCGTTACAGAGCTTGATAGCGCCTCCAATCATCAACAACATGATCCAGGGCGAAACTTTTCTCCCCGGACAGATCTTCGTGTTGGTAACGCGCTCTGGGCCAATTAAGCAGCCGTCGAGGAAGCGAATCGGCAGCTATGCCCCGGCCACGAGTCGAGTTGGAAGCGTGAACTACGGTGGATATTCGTGGAGACTTGATCTTCGACGGATTCGGGCCTGCACCAGGGGCGCCGAACAGTCACGATGAGCACGGCTTAGACCTACTGTCAGACGATGCTCAAGATACCACCCCGGCAGAAGCCTCGGATCTAAATCCGGGGCAGGTTGCGTTGCCTAAGGACGGAGGGTTGGACCCTGTCCCGCAGGCCATAACCTCATCGGAGATGGAGCCGAACACAGGCCCCACTTTTGGGAAAGCCTGTTGTCGGTGTCAAAACCGGCGGATCTCGGGTAGGTGGTCTCGAACTGTGCGTCTAGGCGGATGGTAATAGGAGACAAGGGACACGATGTTTTTACCCAGGTTCGGGCCCTCTCGATGGAGGTAAAACCCTACTCCTGCTTGATTGATATTGATGATATGGGTAGTACAAAAGTAGATCTACCACGAGATCAAGGAGGCTAAACCCTAGAAGCTAGCCTATGGTATGATTGTTGTTCGTCCTATGGACTAAAACCCTCCGGTTTATATAGACACCGGAGAGGGCTAGGGTTACTGTAGTCGGTTACAATGGTAGGAGATCTACATATCCGTATTGCCAAGCTTGCCTTCCACGCCAAGGAAAGTCCCCTTCGGACACGGGACGAAGTCTTCAATCTTGTATCTTCATAGTCTTGGAGTCCGGCCAATGATGATAGTTCGGCTATCCGGACACCCCCTAGTCCAGGACTCCCTCAGTAGCCCCTGAACCAGGCTTCAATGACGACGAGTCCGGCGCGCATATCGTCTTCGGCATTGCAAGGCGGGTTCCTCCTCTGAATAATTCGTAGAAGATTGTGAACGCCAGGATAGTGTCCGGCTCTATAAAATAAATTCCACATACCACCGTAGAGAATAATATTTACACAAGTTCAATCTGGCGGCGTATTTTGTGGCGTGGCGTCACACCACAACCAAGCTTTTACTTGAATCGTTTTATTATTCCACCTCGGTAGCGTTTAGCGGCGGTTTCCTGGCACGTCTTGTCGAGCGGAGATCGTGTCCCCTTATTCGGGATTCTCATCAATATGGGCGTGGGTAACCCAACGCGCCATTGATTGTGGCGCTTGGGAGATAAGCGAGTCTTACCGGCTGGTGGGGGCGCATGGTTTCATCCGCCCATATATAAGGGATATGGATCCACCTTTTACCTTCGCCTTCTTCCTCCTTTGCTTATCCATCTCCCTTTTCGAGCTCCAGCGCCCAAGTTCGCACATCTCACCTCAACCTTCTCCGGCCATGTCGGGAGCGGCAGCAAGTGGATGGCCTCCTCCGTTCGGAGGGCACATCAAGCTGCGCGGCCGGATATTTATCAGCGACATCGCGCCGGCTCCCCGACGAGGCAGCTCATCCACCCGGGCCCCATGAGAGGTGGTATTCCTTCCCCATTTCCTCCATGGACTGGGCTTCCCCTCCACCCCTTTGTACAGGGCTCATGTTCTACTACGGCACTGGATTTCCATGATCGGCCCAATTTCATCCTCAACATCTCGGCGTTTATCGTCGTGTGTGAAACCTTCCTCTGCATCCAGCCCCACTTGACTTGTGGCTAAAGACCTTCAATGTCAAGCTGAAGGTTGTGAAGGGCAGCCAAGCGGAGTGCGGAGGCGCCATGGTGGGCAAGATGCCCAACGTCACTTGGCTCGAGGGCGCCTTTGTGGAAACCATCAAAGGGTGGCAATCGGGGTGGTTCTACATCACCGAGCCGCGTGACCCTGAATGGGCAGCGGTCCCAGAATTCAGATCTGGCATCCCCATGCGGCTCACTTCACGGAAGAAGGGCACGATGTGGGGTAGTTCGGAGGAGTGGACGGACTCAATCCTGTCTCCAAACCACGGTGAACAAGAAGCTCAAGCTTGTCAGCGTGATCCAGTCATGCTCATCGCCGGATTCTCCCCGCCAACAGCGGGACTTCAATTTGTGGGAGTTCGATCCGGCACTGACACCAAACCTGAGCAGCCTCTTGACACTCGTCGAAGGCGCTGGAAGGAGTCTGTTCAAAAGCGCCGAGGCCCCGCATCCGCTCTTGAAGATCGCGGATTCAGCTCGCATGGCGTCTAGGTGGCGAGGTAAGCCATGTTATCCTTTATGGGACACTTGCTATTCATAGTTTGACTCTATCACGGGATCTAAACTCCCAATACCTTTAACGAGCTGGCGAAGGCGTCCGGACAGGTTAAGCTGTCCGGCTCCCTTCGAAGACCCGGTGGATGCCCGTCTAATAGGGCTGCTGGTCCGGCACTACGTGTTGCGGAGAAGAAGGCCAAGAAGAAGGCCACGGGAACCGGAGGAGTTCGGCGCCCAGTGTTATCAGTTCATCGTCTGGTGACTCGAGGTGGACTCCTCCACGAGGGCGAGGAGGAGAAGAAGAGGCCTCTCCCGGCGAAGAGAAGAAGAGGAAGGCCTCCCCAGGGGAGGCGAAGGATCAGAAGGAAGGACCCTTCCTCGGACTGCTCCGCCAACTCCGGACGGCGGCGAGGAGTGGCCTTGAGAATAGCGCTGGCGAGATCGTAAATATCCGGACTCCTAAATAACTCATAATTTTCTTTTTGTCGCATAGCATCTTTTAACGCCGCATACAACCTGTAGTCCGCCCAAGGATGATCTTCCGCTTCGTCGGCGGGTCCTTGGGCTGCGTCGGATGTGAATAGCACTTCACTTGACCGCCTCCTCCCCAGCGCCGCGGCGGCGAGGTGGGATCGAAAAGGACCCACCAGGAAGAGGAGGCCCACGAGGTGCTGTGCAGGCAACCTCCGGACTTCGGACGGACTCGCGCCGGAACCTTGATGGTTCGGAGTCTAGCGTCTTGACCCCTTCGTAGAAGGGCAAGATTGTAACGCGGCGGCCTCCATCCAACCAGAGGCGCGGATAACTTCTTTGGGCGCTCAGCGGCGCTTCCATTGAAGAAGAACACCGCATTGTCATGAGTGCGGTGATTGAAAGTTCAACTTCGCCAAAAGCGGGCTAACTGAAACTGCGGCAGCCTTCTAACGAGCTTTGAGGTAAGAGTTTTAAGATATGTAATATAATACCGCATAGACAGTAGCCCACGATGCTCGGTTCGGTGTTGGAAAGAAAAGCGGGTGAGGATCTAAAAGATATCGCAGGAGTCTTAAAAATATGTTAATATGGGAATGCGGGATGCGCTGCGACCTCTGCCGCCTTGGCTGCGGAGGTCAATACCTTGAAGCGAGCCTCGGCGGTCCGAAGCAAGCTTCGGCCATGCCAAGAAGCAGCTCGAGGACAAGTAAGGTGAGTAACACCGTATTAAAGTTGTACCTTATAGAAAAGGATTTGGTTGGAAGAGAAATGACAAGGATAGCGTGGGTACTCGGGGCTACAAGCGAGGTGGAGACCACGAAGGAGGCGGTGTCATTGCGAGCATAATGCAGCCATGAGCGTGCTTGGCGAGAGAAGCGAGGGCTTGGTGGCGGAGGTACAACAAAACTCAGGCTCTCGTGGAAAAACACGAGAATTTGGGCGTGACTCGAACTCAAGAGTCCGAGCTTGTGTCGGCTCTTGGGGCGTAAAGCATGAGGCGAAGCCCACAAGGCCCTCCGAAATCAAGGAATTGAAGAAGATAACAGCGGGTAAGGCATTCTTCATGCAAAGCAAGCATGTAAAGTGAATTACATTACTTACCGAATTCAGCTGCTGCCTTGTGACCATGAGGTCACGGGTTCAGAATCTGAAACAGCCTCTTGCAGAAATGTAGGGAAAGGCTGCGTACAATAGACCCAAAGTGGTGAGACCCTTCCCAGACCTGCAAGCAATGGAGCTACATGCACTAGGGCTGCCCCTTACAATTGAGCTCTCCGGGAGGCGTTCGCAGATCTGCCCCTTGGCGTGTCCGCGCTGCCGCTTTCTCTGAGCCGAGGAGGGGCTCGGCAGAGAAGGTGTTTTGGTCTCGATATCTTTGAGGCGGACATCCAGTGCCCTTAGCGACCCGGTGAAGCAGCTGGTCGAGCTCCTAAGGTGGCGAACAGGCCATGAAGGGCCTTATAGTTGGCTATGGCCCAAAGAGGCCATGCTTGGGAGCTACTTGACTGGTGCGTGTTGGTGGTGGATGTGTGTCCACTGGGTTGAAGTCATCAAGCACTCACTTTGCATTGAAGGTGCCGTCGGGCCCTTGCCGTGCTAAAGTGCTTTGGAGCAAGATGGATCTTTGAGAAGCTTGTGACAGACGGCGCCACCGCCGGGCAAGGAGTATCGCACACCGAGATGTATTATAAGGGAGTCTGAAGGGTGCCGCATTATTGCGGTGAGTGCTCCAAAGATGTAATATTTGAGTAGACTCGCATTTTGTTATCCTGTGCGCTGAAAACTTTGTTCATATGCGCTAAGCAACGCTTGTTAATTTAAAATATTACCTTCTGTGCGGCCGTTTATCAAATTTGAGAGATGGCAAGTCGTCGGCTTCAGCCCCCATGCCTCGAGTGTTGGGGTGTTTGCGATAAACTTGAGCGCTCTTGTTCCCATTTTTGGGTCCATCTAGGGAGGCGCTCAACACAACGAACAAGGCAACCGGACTTATAGTGCTTGAACACTCTCCTTAGCCATAGAATTCTATAATTTTAAATTTGGTGAAGCCCCTAGTGTTCGGAAGGCGAATTGAGGCGCTATCACGCTGGGCAGACAAAGCCGGTTCCTCGCTCTAAGCGGCATAAGTCTCTAGGGACTCGAAAAAACCTCTCGAACAGCGACCGGCTCTCGCCTCATCATGACGGTCAGTTTTAGCTTTCTCCACTGAGGTGCTCGCCCAGCTCAAGCTGGGCACAATCGCTGTGGTTCTCCTAGTGCTACCTTAGCCGATATAGCGGGGCGTAAGGTACCAAAACATGGGGCCGGGCAAGCCCAACTATTGACCCAAGGCGTGATTGAACCGATGCATATAATGCTATTAGTTGAGGTGCCGCACTTGTGAAAGTGTTCGGACTTATCACACCATGATGTGGGGAACTTAAGCCCCTGGCGTATTTAGCCGTACCAAAGTGTACGGATGCAATCATGTCATAAATGAACATATGTATAAAAAGGAATGAAATTATAGGCAAAAATCAATGCATTGTTTATTCAAATAATACTGCTGTGAATGCAGAACGATACAAATAATGCGGTAAGCAAGGGGTGGAACTATTTAGCATGTCCCCCTCCAGGGGTAGGCTGCGGAATGGTGTATAAAAGCAGTATAATGCTCATAATGGAGACCACACGGATACTCGTCGTAGCTTTTCTCCTTTCCTGGCTGTTGCATCGTGAGTTCGGCAGGTCTGCTGCCGGACGAGGCCTCGGTAAATGGAGTCTGAGGATAAAAAGAAAGAAAAGGATGACACACTTGGGAGCCCTGGTGTGGTTGAGCCGCACTCTGGGCTGCGGTGGTCGTGCCCCTCCCCTTGCCCATGGTATTTCGGGCGTAGTGATGTCTGGCGAAGTCTTGGTTTTGCAATTTTGCAAGGGCTGGGGTTGGGGCCGCATTACTCTGGCGATGCTCGAGCGTGCCGGTGGTCTTGTTGTAGGTTACTCGGTGGCGCTTAGCGGTGTCCGATTGCTTAATGGCGGATTCGATTGCCTTAAGAGGCTGCTCTGTACTTCTGGCGCGAGAGCCGCTGTATGTTCCTCCGTTCGGATGGGCGTTCGGTGTTTCCGTTGACCGTGATGACTCCTCGAGGGCTGGCATCTTGAGCTTGAGGTATGCGTGGTGCGGCATTGCATTGAACTTTGCAAGCGCGGTTCGTCCGGCGATTGCATGATAGCGCTGCGGAGCGGAACTATGTCGAAGATTAACTCCTCGCCGGAAGTTATCCGGGGATCGAAGACTACTTCGATGTAAGCGAGCACTGTACAATTGGCCTCTACACGGTATGGCGCCCTTGAAGGTCGTCTTTGTGGGTTTAATCCTTGAGGGGTCTATGCCCATTTTGCGCACTGTATCCTAGTAAAGCAGGTTCAGGCTGCTGCCGCCGTCCATTAGGACTCTAGTGAGGTGAAACCCATCGACGATTGGGTCTAGAACCAATGCGGCGAACCCGCCATGGCGGATGCTGGTGGGGTGGTCCCTTCAATCAAAAGTGATTGGACAGGAGGACCATGGGTTGAACTTTGGGGTGACTGGCTCCATCGCGTATACGTCCCTGAGTGCATGCTTCCGCTCCCTTTTGGGTATGTGGGTTGCGTATATCATGTTCACCGTCCGCACTTGTGGGGGAAACCATACATCCTCTATTGTTCGGCGGCGGGTCTCTTCCTCGTCATCGCTATGCAGCCCCTTGTCATTGTTTTCGACAATTAACTTGCTGCTGCTTGAATACCCAACAGTCCTGTTGGTGTGGTTAAGCGGCTTTTGAAGTGCCGTGTATCCGCAGCACAGCGGTCGAGTATTCGGTCCAAATTGGACGGACCCGGAGTAGTTCTTTTGAATGGCTTTTTCCACTGACCGGGTTTGGAGCCTATGAATCCGGCGTTGACTGTCGTACCCTTAGTATTATCGCCGTTAGTGCGGCATTTTTGCTTGTTGCGACGTGACCTGCCATTGCGGTCCTTGGTATCCGGACTGCTAGGATTTTTGTTCAGGTTGTTACTGCGGGCTAGCCAGCTGTCCTCTCCCGCGCAGAAGCGGGTCATGAGTGATGTGAGGGCTGCCATGGATTTAGGCTTTTCTTGTCCTAGGTGCCGGGCAAGCCACTCGTCGCGGATGTTGTGTTTGAAGGCTGCAAGGGCCTCTGCATCCGGACAGTCGACGATTTGATTTTTCTTGGTTAGAACCGTGTCGTAAGTGTCGGCGATTAAATGCAGTTGCTGAATTATGTGGCTTAGGTCATCAGCGTCGGTGGTCGCACATATGTGCCCCGGAAGTTATCAAGGAATGCGGCTTCGGGTCCTCCCAACACCAATTGATTCTGGCTGGCAGGCTGTTAAGCCAATGCCGAGCTGGGCCTTTAAGCTTGAGTGGGAGGTATTTGATGGCATGAAGATCGTCGCCGTGGGCCATGTGGATATGAAGGAGATAGTCTTTGATCCAAACCGCAGGGTCTGTTGTGCCATCATAGGATTCAATGTTCACGGGTTTAAACCCTTCGGGGATTTGATGATCCATTACTTCGTCTGTGAAGCATAGTGGGTGTGCGGCACCTCTATATTGGGCTATATCACGATGTAGCTCAAGAGAGCTTTGTCTACTGTGTTCGGCCCGGCCGGAATTACTGTATCTGGCGCAACGGTTGTCATCGCGTGTCGTGGGGCGCCCACGCGATCCGTAGATCGATCTTGATTGTCTTGCCTTATCCTCCAATATGTCTTGCAAGTCCGGCGCATTCCCCCGTGGCTTTGTACTTTTCAAGCGATGCCGGGGTACGGCTTTAGTGGAAGGCCTAGAGGCCTCTCTATCGCAGCCATGAGGTGGCCAGTCGGCCGTATTGTGCGCTGGTGATGTAGGTTTATATGCTTCCTCCTCTAATCGGGGCAGCAGCTTGCGTTTGGGGTAGCTTTTGGAGGGGCGTTCGAGTTCATGCTCTTCGGCCGCAAGGACTTCGGTCCATCTGTCGGCTAGCAGATCTTCATCAGCTCTAAGTTGTTGCTGCTTTTTCTTGAGGCTGTTTGCCATGGCCATAAGCCTGCGTTTAAAACACTCTTGTTCGACGGGATCCTCAGGCATGACTAATTCGTCGTTGTTGAGGCTTGTCTCGTCTCCGGAGGGAGGCATGTAATTATCGTCCTCTACCTCTTCGTCTGCCGCTCTCTCGTGAGGGATGGCTTCTCCGTCCTCTGTCTTTGAATCTTCTTTGGAGGGGTTGTCTTCGACCTTTATGCGGTGTGTTATTGTCTCCGGTGCCGGAATCTCCATTATTGCTGTGGCGGGATTTGGAGCGGCGCCGCTGACGCCGGCGCTTAGGCTGTTTCTTAGAGGGGTCTTCCTCCGCTGTTCCTTCGCCATTCCATCCTTTGGGATGTCCACCACGTATATGTCGTATGAAGAGGTGGCTTTCCAGTGCCCCGTAGGCGCTGGTTCTTGGTCGTCTCCGGCATCATCGTCCATACCGTCGATGTCTTGGTCGAAGTCTAACATGTCGGTTAGATCGTCGGCGGTGGCTACAAAGTGGGTGGTGGGTGGGCTTTGAATTTCTTTGTCGTCGCATCCCAACCGTCGACCGCAGTCCGGCGAGGCTCTCGATAACGAGAGATGCTTTAGTGAATTCGGGATGTCGCCGAAGGCGAAGTCTTTGAAAGATGTCCGGTGACAACTCCATGATCGGCGCCCAATCGGATTCGATTAGCGGGCGCAGGAGGTTGAGTCGCGAGCTTCACAAGGGGCAGATCGGTATTCGGCTCCATCGCCCGTAAGTAGCAGCCCCGGCGGTGTCCGACCACCGTTCTCGATCGGCGCAGTCGGCTCTGAGTTAAGGGTCGGAGCGGACTCTTGTGCGGCCTCCAGGGCACTGTCCGGCAGCAGAGCTAAATCGTGCCCATCGAGACACTGCGGCGCACTCGGCTGTGGCTCGAATCCGTCGAATATCAAGTCTCCGGGGATGTCGGCCGTGAAGTTCAAACTTCCAAATCGACACGATGGCCGGGCGTAGCTTTCAATCTGCTCGGATGGCCAAGTGAATTGGCCCTTGATGCAAAGCCGCCGAATCTGAAGATCTGTCCGGGAGAAAAGTCTCACCTGGATCGCGTCGTTGTTGATGATTGAAGGAGCCATCGGGCCTATAGGTGACGACGGAGGAACTCTCAATAAAAGCACCAATGTCGATTGTCAAAACCGGCGGATCTCGGGTAGGGGGTCCCGAGCTGTGCGTCTAGGCGGATGGTAACAGGAGACAAGGGACACGATGTTTTACCGAGTTGGGCCCTCTCGATGGAGGTAAAACCCTACTCTGCTTGATTGATATTGATGATATGGGTAGTACAAAAGTAGATCTACCACGAGATCAAGGAGGCTAAACCTAGAAGCTAGCCTATGGTATGATTGTTGTTAGTCCTATGGACTAAAACCCTCCGGTTTATATAGACACCGGAGAGGGCTAGGGTTACACAGAGTCGGTTACAATGGTAGGAGATCTACATATCCGTATTGCCAAGCTTGCCTTCCACGCCAAGGAAAGTCCCCTCCGGATACGGGACGAAGTCTTCAATCTTGTATCTTCATAGTCATGGAGTCCGGCCAATGATGATAGTTCGGCTATCCGGACACCCCCTAGTCCAGGACTCCCTCACCTGTGACTCCGGACCCCCGGATTCGTATCCGGTTGTAGGTTCCAGTCCGTGCGTTTCCGAGACAGTCGAGCCAGGTTGGGCTCCGGTAGCGGAATTCACCGCCGCGGATATCTTCCAGCACTCGCCCTTTGGCGATATGCTGAATTCGTTAAAAACTCTCTCTTTGGCAGAAAATTCCGAGCCGAACTATGTTTGGCTCGAGGGGAAGCAGGCGACGAAGAAACTCGTTACCCACCCACCACCCACTACATAGCCACGGTTGATGATTTAACCAACGTGCTTGACTCCGACTCCGAAGGCATCGATGGTATGGACGACGATGCAGGAGAAGATTTAGAATCTATGGGGTACCGGACTTCCGCCTCGTCACACGACATATACATGGTGGATACTCCCACGGAGGACGACGGTGACAATCTGGAAGATAAAACCCCCGGGCAAAAGCCAAAGCGATGGCACAGACGCTGTTCCAAGTCTAACAACAGTAAAAATATCAGCAAGAGCACCAGAAGGATCGATACTCCGGTCAACCCCGAAGGCAACAATGACCATACGGAACCAGCAGTGGAGCAGGACGAACCAGGTCACGTCGAACACAGTTCGGATCAGACACCCGAAGACAATGATCCAGAAGGACGAGTTCGTCGAACCAGCCCAGGACACGAAGACAGTCCGGACTATGATGCATTCATCATCCCGGAAGCACGCGTGGAACGAGAAAACCTCCATAGGAAGCTTATGGCCACAGCTAGAAGTCTGAAGAAGCAGAAGCAACGGCTTAAAGCCGCACAGGAAACGCTCAACCGCAGATGGAACAAAGTGCTAGACACTGAAGAAAGATATGGCGACGATCGCCATACAAAGAGCTACCCAAAACGTAAGCTACTACCAGAATTCGACGACGAGGCCGTTCCACCAAAGAGTAATCTCCATAACCGCAACAAAGCAGCTACAGACACCGCACACGACCTACGTGAGCACCTGGATAAGAAAGCTGGCACAACTAGGTCCATCTACGGATCTAAAGGACACACCCCGGCGAGGGACTGTAGTCACCAAAACAATTACACCAACCAAATACCGGTTCGGAATAAACACCGAACACAACAACAGCCGACGGCATGCCACAGTACGTCCAGATACAGAGGGGTTGCTCACCCCCTATGCTTTACCGAATAAGCACTGGACCATGAATTCCCACAGGGCTTTAAACCTGTGAACATAGAGGCATCTGACGGGCAGCAGACCGAAGTGCGGATTGAGACTTTATCCTACATATACACATGGCTCGTGGGGACGACCTCCACGCCATCAAATATCTTCCCCTCAAACTAAAGGGACCAGCTAGACACTGGTTGAAAAGCCTCCCCGAAAACTCAATTGGGAGTTGGGAGGAACTCGAAGATGCTTTCAGGGCCAATTTTCAAGGGACTTATGTCCGACCTCCGGATGCTGACGATTTAAGTCACATAGTCCAACAGCCCGGAGAGTCTGCCCACAAGCTTTGGAACAGATTCCTCACTAAGAAGAATCAAATTGTTGATTGTCCGGATGCCGAAGCCTTAGCGGCATTCAAACACAGCATCCGTGACGAGTGGCTCGCTGAACACAGGCCAAGAAAAGCCAAGGACAATGGCAGCCCTAACAAGCCTTATGACCGCATTTTGCGGCGAAGATAGGTGGCTAGCCCATAAAGGCACCAGCGACCCCGGCACATCGAAATAAGGGATGGCAGCGGAAGCAAGGCGTCATAAAAACAAACGCCAAAACAAGGAAGAGAGCCCAGATAACACGACGGTTAATGCTGGATTCAGGGGCTCTCGACCTAATCAGCAAAATAAGCCATCTAAAGGAAGTAAAGAGGGACCGTCCGGTCTGAACAGAGTCCTGGATAGACTATGCCAAATTCATGGCACCCCTGACAAACCTGCGAACCACATGCACAAAGAGTGTTGGGTCTTCAAGCAGGCCAGCAAATTAAACGCCGAACACAAGGGAAGGGAAACACCAAGTGAGGATGAGGATGAACCTCGCCAGTCGAACACTGAAGGACAGAAAAAATTCCCGCAAGAGGTTAAAAAGTGAACATGATCCACGCAACTCGTACATCCATGAGAAGGCACGAACGCGCGCATAGAGACGCGCGTGATATAGAGTCCATTATTCCCACATCCAACTACTGGATGTCCTATCCGATCACTTTCGATCGCTTGGACAGCCGGACTAGTATTCGGCGCGGCGGATCAGAAGCCTTGGTGCTTGACCCAATAATTGACACATACCGTCTCACCCGGGTCCTCATGGACGGCGGCAGTAGTCTCAATTTAATATACGAGGACACTGTCCGCATGATGGGGATAAACCCATCCAGAATCAGCCAAAGCAACACCACTTTCGAAGGGGTGATACCAGGCGTCAAAGCTTACAGCAGGGGCTCCGTCATACTGGAGGTTACATTCGGCTCTCCAAGCAACTCCAGAAGCGAGGAACTACTCTTCACCATCGCACCCTTCCATAACGACTACCACGCATTGACGCACTATGGCTACCTTACACTCAAGATGCCCGGTCCATGTGGCATCATCACCGTTAGCGGAATAATAGAGCGCTCGTCACGCGCAGAGGAACACACGACGGCCCTAGCGGCCGGACTATAAGCGACCTCCAACATCAAAAAATATGACCGGTCGTCAAGACCACAGACACAGTTAGATGAGTCCGGTAGCCATCCTATAGCGGACACCAGGGGCTATAACTACTTCATAAAGACCCACAAATGGCTCAACCTTATTGGCAGGCCAACAGCTTACACTTTTTACTATCCATCGCATGCTAACGTTGTAATCTCCTATGAGTTTTCTTTTTCCACACACAACGTTCGCACGATACCCTTCGAGATACTGCACTGCGGAAACAAAGGCGCAGGCGTGCGGTAGGGCCCGTTCAGCGAGTTTATTTTAGATTAAGCCCTGTGTAAACCTTTTTATTGCCTCTTGTTGTTTAACCATCCCATGGGTTCCATACCCACAGAGGATACTGCCGTTTTTGGTATTTCGCCATGACAGATTAACGCACGTACCTGGAAACACAGGGTTTATAATGAATGGGCATTCTTGAGCCCATCACCTGTTATAAAGTCCGAATACTTTCGGGAGTGTTCAGCGTCACAAGTTAGGCCTTATATGCATCAGCTCCGAATCATGTCAAATGTTGGGTTTGCCCGGCTCCTAGGTTTGCCGCCTTACGTTCCGTTATTATCGGCTAAGGTGGCCAAAGGAGAACTACTGCGATTGTGCCCTGGTTATTCCGGATGAGCACCTCAGTAGAGAAAGTCGAAAACTGACTGTCATGATGCAGCGAGAGACTGTTCAACCACTCGAAGACTCACCGGAATCTTTAGGATTCCTCCGCATTAACGAAGGTCCATTTCCCTGTCATGTACATACGCGCCCGTATTCGGATGCATGCGAAAGTACCAGGGGCTACATAGTAGCCCCAACGTTAGACTCCCGCGGCTAAGCGAAGGTGTTACAGCTATATAGTCTGGTTGCCTAGTTCGACGTGCGATCACCTCCTTCATGGACCAAGACGTTGGATCAAGTGTGATTAAGCATATTTTTTGTGAACACCCCCGCATTCTATGCGTGGGGGCTGAAGCCAACGACTGCTAACTTTCAGATTACATATTTATATATACATATATATAAACGGCCGCACAGGGGACACAATCATATTCTCGGGCAAATAGTATAAATACAGCCTCATAATCAAAATAAAACATTGTTTTTACAATGATTCAGTTCATCATTCGAACAAGACATTCTTCGAGCACTGCGCCTCTATTAGGCGGGCACCTTCTATGACCTGCACCAAGTAGTGCTCGGCCGGATGCCCCCCACCGGATCCTGGGCCGCTATAATGGTGGCATCCATATCCGTCCAATAGGCTTTAACGCGGGCAAGAGCCATCCATGCACCCTCTATACACGCCGACCTCCTCATGACATCGATCCAAGGCACGGCCCCAATGAACTGTTGCACCAAACCAAAGTAACTGTCCGGCTTAGGCCCCTTTGGCCAAAGATGGTCTACTACAGACCGCATTGCAAGCCCGGACAGCCTGTGAAGCTCCGCTACAGCAGCCATCTTGTCACTTAACGGCAGCGGGCGGGTGGGAGCATGGAATTGCGACCAGAAAAGCTTCTCCAATTCCTTGTCACCTTGATCTTTGAAGAACTCGGCAGCGTCTGCTGTACTCTTCGCCAAATCCGCGTATGCGTCCTCAGGACTCCAACGTCCGTCCAGGGGAGCGTACTTCGGATAAAAAAAATTCGTCCGCAGCAAATAGGAGCCTCCAGCCGCGATTTTTCCGTCATGTTGAAGCTCCTCCCGCGCACCCCTAAGCTCGGTCCGGATTTCCTTGGTGGCATTCAGTGCCTTGTTCAGTTCGGCCGAATTATCCTCATGTTCCTTTTTAAGGAGCTCATACCGGGCAGCGGTATTTTTTTAACTCAATAGCCATTTCAGCTATCTTTTCCTCGCTTCGGCGATGAGCAGCCTGTTCGGCCCTCAGTTCCTCGGCCGCCTTTAGGGCAGCCGCATTGCTCACCCGAGCTTGTTCCTTGTCTTGAACAAGTTCCGCCCTCAAGGCCTCCACGGCAGCAACACCATCTGCAGTCCAAACATATTACATCAATATCACGCCACCTTCATATTTTCCTACACAAGGGAAGGCATGACACATACCTTGTGATTTGTCCAACCGCTCATTCACCAGCGTGATATTGGCATCAATTGATCCAATTTTCCTCGTTAGTTCGGCAACTTCAACGGACTGGCCGGCGCCCGGACCCACAGGTACCTGTACATATTTACAACACGATCATTGGTTTATGATCCCCCGTTTGCCGCCTAGGGCGGACAACCAGAGTCTCAGGGGCTACTATCTATATGGAGCACACCTAGCGCGTGCCTTACAGCCAAAGAAATAGTGTACTCTTCATTACATACCTCAAAGCCTCTGAGCAGGCTTGTGAAAGCTTCATTCAAACCGCTTGTAGCGGATGAAATCTTCTCGAGCACCGTGCTCATTAATGAGCGGTGCTTCTCCGAGAGCACAGCTCGCTCCAGTAAGCCCGTCAGTACATCCGGCCGGACATCGAACTGCGCCGGACTCTTCCCATCGCCCCCTGTTGTAGCCAAACGCTCTGGGTGCAGGGCGGCTGTCGAATTGACTTCCGGCTTCGGCAGATCCGGACTCCTCCGTGACGACACCTCGGTGTCGCCCGCTTCATGAGTCAAAGAGGCGGGTGGGGTTTCGCTCTCCATCATCTCCGGAGGAAGGTCACCCGAAGACGAGCCCTGTTGAGAAGAGCTGCTGGACGGACTGCAAAAAGTTGAATCATGGTTATTGATCTAGGAGAAACTCAATACCTTCGGATTGTAGATTGACTTACAGCTCGGTGGAGGGCTGGCCTGTTGGAAGGCATGATGCGGTGAGGGTGCCCGTCGGGGCAAGGCCCCCTGGGGATGTCTTTTTCCCTGGTTTGGGCGTCTCCGCCTCCAAGTCTTTAGAGGCTGCCCTCTTCTTCCCGCACGGGGAGGAGGCCTTAGCCTCCCTTTCCCGATTATCCTCCTTAAGGGAGGTAGCAATTCCCCCGGTTCGGATGCGTAGCGCGTGGAGTTCGGTTTCTTCGTTCTTCCCCTTGTCTTTCCCCGAGGGCATCCTGCTGAGTACCCAGTCAAGCATCTTGGCCATGGTGGGACCAGGCGAACCTTCGGGAAATGGCGCCAGACACCTGATTCTCTCCGCCTTGCTGAGCCATTCCTGGCCATGGATGACTTTCAGAACAAACAATTATGACAAATACTAAACAAGGTGTCCGGTGTCAGGATTACTTACTTGGGTATCTAGGCGATTGCAGCTTAGGCCCGCATCCTCGGTGGTGTCCGGACACTCTACTCTCTGTTCGAAGAATAATTTGCACATCTCTTCGAGCTTCAAGCCGAAGAAGTGCTTGACAGTCCGCGGACCTTCCGGATTGAACTCCCACATCTGGAGAGGCCGGCGTTGGCACGGCAACGTCCGTCGGATTAACATCACTTGCATTACGCTGATAAGGTTAATGTCCCTCTCAAGAAGCTCCCGGATGCGATTCTGTAGTACTGGAACATCACCAGCGGGACCCCAATTCCATCCTACGTCTGTCCAAGACGCCAACTATGATGGAGGGCCCGAGCGGAACTCAGGGGCAGCTACCCACTTTGTGCCTCTGGGAGCCGTGACATAAAACCACCTCCGTTGCCATACATCGGATACTTCTGGGAAAGAACCCTCTGGCCATGGGGCATCGGCGTTCCTGCTTATCATGGCACCTCCGCACTCCACATGTCGCCCCTCGATCATCTTCGGCTTCACATTGAAGGTCTTAAGCCACAAGCCGAAGTGCGGGGTGACGTGGAGAAAAGCCTCGCACACGATAATGAACGACGAGATGTGGACGATAGCGTCTGGAGCCAGATCATGAAAATCCAACCCATAATAGAACATGAGCCCCCTCACGAAGGGATCGAGGGTGAAGCCCAAGCCGCGGAGAAAGTGCAGGACAAAAACGGCGCACTCATTAGGCTCTGGTGTGGGAATGACCTGCCCTGGAGCAGGAAGCCTGTGATGGATATCAGCAGTCAGGTATCCGACCTCCCTGAGCTTCGCAATGTCGTCCTCTTGGATCGAGGAGGCCACCCTCCGGCCTTGAGGGACGGATCCAGACATATTGGAGGATCTGGGGTGTTGAAGCTTGGGTTTCGGGTGTTAGAACTCGAGGTGCGAGAAGGCGCGAGGAAGGTAGAAAAGAGGCATAGGCCTCGACCCCTTTATAAAGAAGGTGAATATCAAGAGTCCTCGGTGTGACCGTTTGAGGCTTATCTAAAAACACACGGAGTTATACCAATAGCCGTCGTGGGGTCGTGCGCGCTCATATTGATGGAAAATCCCGTAATTAGAGGAACACGATCTCTGCCTTGACGGGACGTGCCAATAAAACCGCCTCGTAATGCGAGTCGTCGTGGGGTAAGAAACGTCGGTTCGCGTTGGGCCAGGCCACGATGCACGGGCGCGACGCACGAAGATTGCCAGCAGATCAGATTTATGCCATGTAAAGATCATCTTGCAGGTCCAGACACAGTCCAAGTGTTCGATGATTACTTTGGAGTATTCGGAGGAGGAACCCGCCCTGCAATGCCGAAGACAATACTGTGCGCCGGACTCATCGTCATTGAAGCCTGGTTCAGGGGCTACTGAGGGAGTCCTGGATTAGGGGGTATCCGGACAGCCGGACTGTGTACAACGTCCGGACTAATGAAGCGTGAAGATACAAGACTCAAGACTTTGGCCCGTGTCCGGATGGGACTCTCCTTGGCGTAGAAGGCAAGCTTGGCGATCCGGATATTGTGTTTCCTTTCTTGTAACCGACTCCATGTAAACCCTAGCCCTCTCCGGTGTCTATATAAACCGGAGAGGTTGGTCCTTAGAAGGCCGATCACAATTACAATCATACCATCATAGGCTAGCTCTTAGGGTTTAGCCTCTACGATCTCGTGGTAGATCTACTCTTGTACTACCCATATCATCAATATTAATCAAGCGAAGTAGGGTTTTACCTCCATCGAGAGGGCCCGAACCTGGGTAAACATCTGTGTCCCTTGCTTCCTATTACCATCAGCCTTGACGCACAGATCGGGACCCCCTACCCGAGATCCGCCGGTTTTGACACCGACAGAGGGGGCGGTGCCCCCCTTTCCTTCTCCTACTCCCTCCTTCCCCCTTTTCCTCTCCTGTAAAAGGAAGGGGGGGAACCGTACTAGGAGCCCAAGTGGGACTCCTCCCACTTGGGGCGCGCCTAGGGCTGGCCTCCTCTCCCTCCCTCCTTTATATACGGAAGGGGGCGCCCCTAGAACACACACCAATTGCTCCAAGCCGTGTGCGGTGCCCCCTCCACAATTTACGCCTCCGGTCATATTCTCGCGGTGCTTAGGCGAAGCCCTGCCCGTATCACATCATCATCACCGTCACCACGCCATCATGCTGACGAAACTCATCTACTCCTTCGACCCTCTGCTGGATCAAGAGCTCGAGGGACGTCATCACGCTGAACGTGTGCAGAACTCAGAGGTGTCGTTCAGTACTCGATCGGTCGGAACGAGAAGACATTCGACTACATGAACCGCGTTAAGCAAACGCTTCCGCTTTCGGTCTACGAGGGTACGTGGACATACTCCCCCCTCTAGTTGCTATGCATATCCTAGACAGATCTTGCGTGAGCGTAGGAATTTTTTTGAAATTGCATGCTACGTTTCCCAACATCATCGGCTCCTTAATATGTGTAAACAGGATTGAAGAACACAATACTGCCTTAGGAGGTGCGCCATTGGCACCTAAACCCCTAGTAACATACATTTAGCACTCCCTCTCTAATCTCTATGCATAAGGCCCTTCCCAGTGCTCCAAGGTGCACATGTGCTATGGACGCCACATAGACAAAAAAATGATGTGACAAAGCAATTAAAGAGGAGAGAGAACATTATAGTGACTTAGGAAGACATGGTGCTAAGCACGCGAACCTATGTAAAAAGACTACCAATCAATACATGAGGGAGTTTAATTATTAAAGAATTCTATGAGGGAAGCTTAGCTACAAAAGCTAAGCACCTATGCATCGAGGAGACTAGTTGCTAAGATTTTAAATACACTTAACGCCTCGTCTAAGCACCCATGCATTGGAAGAGGCCTAAGCACATCTTTAATTAATATACTTTTCTTACATATTAGCCACAACGAGACAAACAACTTTCAGCGAAACTTAACAAACCAAAACCATTTTAACATGGCAAGGAATTTGTCTAGTTTTAATAGCAATACTAGTAGATACCCTGTATGTTGCAGGGCTAATTGAGCAAAACAATTCTAGGAATAACAACATAAAATATTATACCTCAAACATGATTGAAAAAAGGGAAAATAATCGTTTAGATTAAGCACATGGCGTTTTTCTACGGTGGACACATAACAAAGAAATAAATGTCTCAATTGTTGACATTTTGCACGTATAGCTTGGCAATGATTAAACATTCTTCTCGAGTTAAGAATCGTTTTTACCACTCTTTTTCCTTTTCACTGTTTGCCATGAAGGTTATAAAAAAGGGATAATTGGTTTTATGCTCCTAGTTGTGTCCCACTCGACAGGATTGCCCCTAATTTTCAAAAGCCAGCGGTTCTGTCCAACCCACTTTGGTCGTCTTGTGCTTTTGCCCTTTGACTGTTTGACCGCACTTTGAAAACTTCATAACTAATTCATACTAAATCAGAAAAATGCAAATAAGATACCAAAATGTTCGGAAAAACATCACCTGTATGTCAATGTCACTTGCATTCATGACAAAAGTGTTGGTAAGTGCCCATCCGAGTTTTAGCTCTTATCATACCACCATGAACAGTAAAATCTTAAAAAGTTCAAAAAAAATCCAAAAAAAATTTTGGTGCCAAAGAATGACAAATGTTTTCAGTGCTTGCCAAGTTTTCATCAGGGAATGACAATTGTGGAAGTCATGGCAAAAAAAAAACAATCAACACTCTAAAATAGATTGTTTTTTTCATGACTTCGACAAATGTCCTTCCCTGATGAAACTTGGCAAGCACTTAAAACATTTGTCATTCTTTGACACCAATTTTTTTGGATTTTTTGAACTTTTTAAGATTTTATTATTCATGCTGGTGTGATAAGAGCTAAAACTTGTTTGGGCACTTACCAACACTTTTGTCATGAATGCAAGTGACATTGACATACAGGTGATGTTTTTCGAACATTTTGGTATCTTATTTGCATTTTCCTGATTTAGTATGAATTAGTTATGAAGTTTTCAAAGTGACGGTCAAACGGTCAAAGGGCAAAAGCACAAGACGACCAAAGTGGGTTGGACAGAACCGCTGACTTTTGGAAATTAGGGGCAATCCTGTCGAATGGGACACAACTAAGGGCATAAAACCAATTATCCCTATAAAAAATATTCCTCTGTCAGATCATTAAAGTAGTGATCTAGAAAGTCTTATATTAGTTTACACAGGGAGTACAAAGGAGAAAATAGCTAGACCCAATCATGCTAACCCCAACATGTGAGTGCCTTTAAAATGAGAGGTGCAATGGGCAGGTTGGGTACTTGACGGCCACAACCACATTATTTAAAACATTCAAATAATGTAACCAAATTTATCTTCACTTTCTCCATTTTTTGCCTAAACATTGTACTAGTAAATACGAGAGGGGGAACAAAGGAGAAAACAGCTAGACCTAATCATGCTAACCTCAACTTGTGAGTGCCTTTAAAATGAGAGGTGCAATGGGCAGGTTGGGTACTTGAGGGCCACAACCACATTATCTAAAACATTCAAATAATGTAACCAAATTTATCTTCACTTTCTGCAATTGTTTGCCTATACGTTGTACTAGTAAATACGAGAGGGAGGTTGTCAGAGTTTCATATATCACGTAAAAATTAAAACACTACAAACATAGTATTTGTAAAAATCTTCCTCTCATATTTTCTTTGGCTGCTACTTTTCTTTTAGAGAAACTTGGGCTGCTACTTTATTCTTTGAGAATAACTTCGGCTACTACTTGTGTTTCCTCGCGGCGACTATTTATCGCATTCAGCGAGGTGGAAGGCATCTCTCGATGAATGCGGCACAGTATTTGGGCCGGCCCACTTCGCGCTCAGTTAAAGAAAAAAAGGGGAGGGAGAAGGAAAGAACGAGGGATTGATCCCTGGTTCTCCCAGAAGAAGCAAGTGCACATAGCCACCACACCGGGCTACTGTTCGCATTAGGTAAAGGGGGCGCGTCCTACTTGAAGCGAGTCAAGTCGGGTTTTCTCCATTTTTTATTTTTTTGTTTCTTTTGCATTTTCTTCTTCTCCGTGTTTTTCATTTGTTTCTTCAGTTTTTTTTTTCATTTTCCTTTTCCTTTGGTTTATTTTGTTTCTTTTTTGGTTTTCATTTATTTGGTTTTCCTTTGTTTCTTTTTTTTTCATTCTACATTCTTATATACATGATCAACAATTTTTTAAATACTTTTTAAACATTTTTCTAATACTTGTTCAACATTTGTATATACATTATCAATATTTTCAAAATGCTTGTTCAACATTTTTAGATACTTGTTAAATATTTTTCAAATACATGATCAACATTTTTCAAATACTTATTTAATATTTTAAATACTTGTTCAATTTTTTAAAATACTTGTTCAACAATTCTATATACATGATCAATATTTTTTTTCAAATGCTATTTTTCAAATATTTGTTCACCATTTTTCAAATATTTTTTGAAGAGTGTTTTTTGTAATATATATATTTAGAATATTTTAAAGTATAAATAATAGTACAAAAATAAAAGTAAAAAGAATACCGAAAACGTAAAAAAAAAGGAAAAGGGGGCTGTGGCCTCTCGCGCTCATGGACTGGCCCAACTCTCTCGCCATGCCAGTGAGCCCGAAGCCAGACTAGTTGAAGGTGAGATATTTATCTAAAAAAGAGCTGGAGGCGAGATATGAGAGCGACTAATTAAGGAGCGCTCCTTCGGGAGCCTCCCCAAGGTCACTTGGGGTGGGCTGAGAGCGCGCCAGTGTCGCGCTCTGGGCGTTCCCTCCGAAATTTCTTTCCCGCACGCGTTTTCGGCCTTTTTCATATTTTTTCTTTAGATTTTCGGCTTTTCATCGGTTTTTAAGAAATAGGTTTTTTTTCACGAAACAATGCACTTTTTTGCTTCCGCAAGAGGCACGGATTTGCTTCCATGCCTTTCAAAAATGAAAAAAAACGCGTTTCTTTCTTCCATGAGAGGCACGGTTTTGCTTCCGCAAGAGGCACATACGTGCCTCTCAGAAATGAAAACAAAACGTGTTTTTTTTGTCCTTCCGTGAGAGGTACGGTTTTACTTCCATGAGACACGACCGTGCCTGTCAGAAACAGGAAAAAAATGCATTTTTTTTCCTTTCGTGATAGGCACGGTTTTGCTTCCACAAGAGGCACTGTTTTGCTCCGCATGAGGCACGGCTGTGCCTCGCGAAAACAGAAAAAACATATTTCTCCTTTTTTTTATGAGAGACATGGTTTTGCTTTCGTGAAAGACATAGATTTGTTTCCATGAGAGGCATGGTCGTGCCCTTTGGAAACGGGTTTCATAAAGAAAAGAAAAATGTGCTCCCGTTTGATTTTTTTTGTCTTTTTTTGTGATTTTTTTCGTCAAAACCTATCAATATGTGATCTAATTTTGAAAATCTCGACGCAAGAAATCAAACGGTGAAAATGGTTTGAGATTTGGACGCACAGACTTAGAGATAATATATTTTGTATAAACGGATCTACGAAGAAAATGAAAAACTCTCAGGTTGCGAAATGCGTCACTTGTCGCAACCTGGGGATGAAAGTTATCTTTAAAAGGAGTACTCCCCAACCACCAATTAGTGATTTCGGCGCCCGTGTCTTGTTGTTGGGGACGCCCTAGATAGAGCCCATTTCGTACCAGAAAAGCCCATATGTGAACAAGGCTTGATTTCGGCTGTGATATGACAACAAATGTGATGTGGCTGAGCTGACGGGCCTCTCAAAACGGCTGTTATCTGTTTCCGCGGCTTTTCTGAAAGAAAAAAAAAATCTGTCTCCGCGGCTGAGCGAATGACCTCCGGCACAGTGGCGGCCGCGGCGTTTCACGGGGAGCCATAGAAGCGACCGGCGCCGTCGCCGGCTGCCACTGCGGCTGTGCGGCCACCGCAGAGCCCCTCGCCCCCTCTCCCCCTCCCCCAGCACCAGGATGCCCCGGAGCGCCTGCCCCTCGCAGTGCCTCCGGTGAGTTCATGTGTGGCCAAGGCTTGGTTTTGTCCTCTGCGCTCTGACTCCTTTCGCCCGTGCGTTTCAGGTTCCGAGTGGGGAGGGCGCCGCTGGTGCCTGATGCCGCCGCTGGTCGACGGCGCCGTGCCGCCATCGTCCGCGCCGTGGGTATTTCAGGCGGGGGCGCATCGGATTAGGAAGCGATGCCGGAGCCGGAGCTGCTGGGCGCCTACTGAACTGTAAGTGACTGCCACTGCCTAACTGGTACGAATTCAGTTCGTTGGCTGGACGGGCCATCCGAGTGCTTTCCTGCATTAGCGCATTTCTTCACCTGATTTCAGTGGTGATGCACAATGTGTGGATGGGCGTCGCGGCATGTCAGGGGGGCTGGGATTTCTGACGGATTAAAAATCTGAGAGGGCCTGGCAAGAATTCGGATAGAGAGTGAAGTGTCGGGCACAGTGGGCGGCACGCACAGGATGAAAGATTTCATTTGCACTTGGGTTGGGCTGGGGAGCACGCCAGCATGTGCTTGCTGAGTAGGTGCGCATTCATGCTTCTGTTCACCTTGACTTTCACCTTTAAGTTTTCCTCTGAAATATGTTGGGACTTTCGTGGTCTGCCATGACCAGGATAAATCTGAAAACTTCTCCATCAAAGCTTATTGTATAATGTTGTTCGAAGTCGGCCAGCAGAATCGTGATTTGCTTCTATTATCTGGGACTCCACCCTCCCACCACAAGAAAGAAAAGAAAAAAGGTTGTCTTCGAAGGGGAGTTTATTCAACTCTCGAAGAACATATTGTATTTGACATCACCACTTTCTCAGAAGGCACCACACCTAACTGCACAAACATAATATTCTGGAATCTGGAGCACGAGGTTTTGATTGTAAGAATTTGTGCGGGAGTCATTATTCTCTGCAAAACTCATGTGAAGTTCGTGCACTCTGTATAGGCCCTAAATGAAGTTTGTTCAAATTCGGCTAATATAATCGTGATTTTTGCATCAATTATTATACACTCCACCTGCCCACCAGAAAAAAAAAGCAAAGGGTTAGTCTTCGCAGTGGACCTTATCCTACAGAAAGGACCACACCTAACTATTTATTCGAATCAGTTCAGAAGATCTTGAAATCATTGGTTTTGATGCACTTTTCTGTTTCTGCCCAAACATATTCTGGAATCTGGAACACGAGGTTTTGTTGTGGAATTTCTGCGCGCGTCATATTATTCTCAGCAAAGTTGATGTGAAGTTTCTGCACTCTATTTAGGCCCTAAATGTTGGAAATGTAGGCCGAAAACACACGCAAAGCTACTTACCTTTGAGAACAAAGCTAATATTCTACTGCTTTTCACCTAGCATCTTCTGCTACAGGTCTGGTAACTTTACCATTAAAGAATATCTAATCATGATCACCTCTTTGCTGCTACAGCCTCCATCAACTTTGTCTAGCTTTCATTGCTTTATTTCTATTATCTTGTTAGCACATTCATTTTATAAAACTGAGCATATTTTTCATGTCTTGTGATATTTCCTTTGAGGAACACACTTCATTTACCTCTCTTTGATATGCCTCTAGCTTTCACAGAGAGCTGATTTTTATTTGATAACTCTGGTGGCCAGATATCTCTGGGAATGGCAACTTTTTTGCTATCTGCAGGTCTGCATCCTTCCTTTATAAAGGGAACTATCCTGTAATATTAGTAAATGTAACCAAGTTCCACTTCCATTGCCAGACAGAAATTATATGCTATGCAATGGGAATGCTGAATGAAATTGCTCGCAGCTGTTTTCTTTTTACATAATTTATATGTTTTCTTTAATGCAACACAAATGCATGCTGTAGCTTTTAGCTACAACCAAAGTGATACTGAGCTGATACGTGTGGAAGTACGCAACTGACACTTGTGGCAATGGAGATTTACTTTTAGAATCTTGAGGAGGATACATGGTGGATCACCCGAAGCAACTTTAACAGGTTGAGAAGACTCAAGAGGATACCATGAGGGAGACCACTGTGTCATCTCTTGTGTTACCTCACCGGAGTGCTTTAGAACCGATCAGTTTTAGACCTAAGTATTGGAAAACTTAAATTATGCTATGTGTTTGCTGATGCTCCGTTATTCATTTCTAAGAACAGATAACTCTGTATATGTTAATTTGATACATCCTTTGCATGAACGATACTTGGAAAACTGACTGGTGCCCTAGTCCACGCTCCAATGGCAAGAAGTGCATGATACAATATTTCAAGAATATTAACAAAATTCATGGATGTAAATGTAATACATAAAAATGCTAAAGTTTGATGTCAAATTCACCTGATATCAAGGACCAGAAAAGGCAGTCATTCTTACACTCTTCATTTCCGCCAAGACTGTCAACTTGTGTTTCTTGTAGCTTGAATATTTGATGTCAGGAACGAATATGATACTGATCCTCTGGAATTTTGAAACATTGTATCGTGATACTTTATGGGACTTTCACAACAACGACGTGATCCCCACTGGACAAAAAATGCTTATTCCTTACATTTTCGTGGGGCTGATTGGTGTTTTACTTTTGGCACAAACTTGTATTTGTCATTGTTAAAGAATTAAAAGAGAATGATTTTTCAAGTGCTTATGTTTGGGATCTTTCAGGCAATGTGCTTTATATACTTGGCCTGGCACCTTTCAAGAGCAGACCCATGTGGCTTAAATACTAAGCGGTTCCTTTTTCAGCTGCTTTGATTTAAATAATGCAGTTGAACGACAAATAGTGAAATTCTTCTTATTGCAGAAAACATTGTTATATTATTTTGGCACTCATGATTTGATATGATCCCACCAGATGTAGAATAGGCAAATTTAGTGGAACGGTGATGTTTTATGTATTAGCTAGGGCTAGCTGCAACAAGGTAGCAGAAAGCTTTATGGTTGGCACATTTGTTGGGTGCAACAAACTTTTGTTATCATCAGACTGGAGACATCACATAGTGGGTAGTGTCATTATTTTTTTAAAGATGAGGTTCTGGCCACATATACAGTCTTCTGCCATCATTCTGCTTAGTGCAGGTACATAATGATTTGAATGATGCACTAGTTCGTAATTATGCTTCTTATTATTCAAACTTTTACAATTTACTCATGTTGGGACATATTTTTTATTCTGAAAGTTTTGTATATGTGCTCTAACATGGTGGGAAGTGTAAGTTTTTTTATTCTATCTAACAGTAATCAGGTATGCTTTTCCTCGTTAAATTCTCACTTATGTTGTTGTTGGATGCTGCGATTGTGGGCCTTTGTCTGTTTTACTCTCTACATCATGGCATGACATCTAATCAACACAAAATTCTGTGCGTGATATATGTTCCATCACATCTTAAAATGAGTGTAAACCGCATTGTATGCTGGGTATGTTGAAACAGCAAGCTAGTAGGGGTTAAGGTTAACGTTATGTATCTTGGATACTCATTTACAGTTTTGGTTAGTGATTACTTCACTCATGTGTGTTAATTATTGTCAGTACTCTATTTGACATGATGCTATTAAGGAGCGCCTATGCCATGATTGGGGATTAAAGCCAGGTCTAACAGCTGCGAACTCCATGTTCCCACCACCCCAACTGACAAGGGTACCATACTGGCAGTAACTAATATATGTTGACTAAAATTCGAAAATCTAGTCATTATATAAGTCTGATTTATAATTTACTGTACTGGTTTACTCACATTTTTTGTTAGGTTACAGTTTCCCTCTAGAACAATGCTTGGCTGTTACTCCCTCCGTTCCTAAATACTTGTCTTTCTAGGCATTTCAACAAGTGACTACATACGGAGCAAAATGAGTGAATCTACACTCTAAAATATGTCTACATTCATCCATATGTAGTAGTCATTTGAAATGTCTAGAAAGACAAATATTTAGGAACGGAGGGAGTAGTATTTAGACATTTACACTCCCGTAATGTATGATTGTATATAGTTTCTAGCTAGCCAGTTTTCTTACCTCTGTTATCTTCGAATTCAGGGATATACACGACGACAGTGTGACAAAAGTTGAATATTTTTATTGCATCATGACATCACACAAATTTTGCGCGTGCAATCAAGAAAGAAGAAAGTACTAGCCTACCTTTAAAGATATTTGGATTGTATAATCCAAGGAGACTGCACAGAAACATGTGTTCAAAAGTCTTGGTCCTATAAATATCCTAGTTACTAACATGTGTTCAGAAGACGGAACAACTTCACTTGTTCCCTGCTTTTTTGCATGGCTGCTGCATGCATTTGTGATGGGCGTCTTTCCTTCCTTAATCTCTGGGACATGTATCCCTAGATCCTCAGGCTCTTGTGCATATCTGTTATTGAGAAATCAAACATGCATTGTACAGATCCGCTTTGCCGCCCTCGCAACTCCAGTCAGTGCTTTTCTTGCATTTTTTCCTCCCTTCTTTTTGGGAGATGGACATCTAGTCAGTTATCACAAGAAAGTGCTCTGCTAATGCCAACTTCATGCACCACCCTTGTCTTTAAAAGGCAAGGTAATGAACACGGTCTAGTCCAACAGCACTACTAGTTTGTGATGGACACCAGTACTCCTTCAAAGTCTGGGACGAGCTTCCTCAAAACTTGCTTCAATGGAGTTAACGCCCTCTCAGGTTTCTTCCATTCTTTCTCTGTTTTTGCTCAAGCATGAGATTGGAGAAATCATGCTATATCTGTTTACTTACTCTGCTGCCTCATATGCCTCTTTAACCTAGCTAACTTGCAGTATTAACTTTCTATTTTGCAGGGGTTGGGATATTATCGATTCCTTATGCATTGTCTCAAGGAGGATGGCTGAGCGTACTTATGTTCACAACTATAGCAATTATCTGCTTCTACACTGGGATTCTCCTACAGAGATGCATAGATTCAAGCTCACTTGTTAAGACCTATCCTGATATAGGTGAACTGGCTTTTGGCCGGAAAGGAAGAATCATAGTAGCAATATTCATGTACCTGGAGCTGTACCTTGTGGCAATCGATTTCATGATACTGGAAGGTGATAACTTGGAGAAATTATTTCCAAGTGTCGACTTCCATGTTGCTGGACTCAAGATTGGAGGCAAGCAAGGGTTTGTTCTGATTTTCAGTCTGTTGGTTTTACCAACGACATGGTTTCGGAGCTTAAGTGCGCTTGCGTACGTCTCTGTTGGAGGAATCGTGGCCTCCGTCATTCTCATCGCGGCTGTTATATGGGTAGGAGCATTTGATGGTGTTGGTTTCCACGAGAGAGGCGTGCTTGTCCACTGGGCTGGTATTCCAACTGCCATGAGCTTATACTCATTCTGTTTCAGCGGCCATGCAGTTTTCCCCATGATATACACTGGAATGAGCAACAGAAAAATGTTCCCAACAGTAAGTAAAGCAGACCAATAAGCAAATATAACTGCTGTGTAGCACGTTAGTACTTATTTGTTGGAAACCACAACCGATCCTAGCCTGCCCCAACTATTATGGTTAAATCTTGCTTTACATGCTCCAAGTCAATGCAAAATAGTATAACCTTTTTGACTGATAGGATAAAATACATGTAGCAGCACTCCAATTCTGGAAACTGGAATCCTGTCGAAACTTTCCCGTTAAATAAAGCTGCAGTACCAAGGAATCACGTTTGTGCTTAACCCCTCTTCTCCCTTTTCCCAATTTCAGGTGCTGCTCCTCTGCTTCATCATCTGCACTCTCAGCTACGGACTGATGGGCGTCGTCGGGTACCTGATGTACGGCGAGTCACTGAAGTCCCAGGTGACGCTGAACCTCCCATCGAGGAACCTGAGCTCCAGCATCGCCATCTACACCACGCTGATCAACCCGTTCACCAAGTTCGCGCTGCTGGTCACCCCGATAGCGGAGGCGATCGAGGACACCCTCCACGTCGGCAAGAACAAGGCTGTCAGCGTCTCCGTCAGGACCTCACTGGTCGTCAGCACGACCATCGTGGCGCTCGCCGTGCCCTACTTCGCCTACGCCGTCGCGCTCACCGGCTCGTTCCTGAGCGGCACCGCCACGATGCTGCTGCCGTGCGCCTGCTACCTGAAGATCAGGTCCAGGACCTGCAGGAAGGTGGGGTTCGAGCAGGTGGTCTGTGTCGGCATCATCGTCGTTGGGGTAGGGCTTGTGGTCGTGGGCACCTCCAGCTCACTGAAGCAGATCATCCAGAGCTTGTGAAATGCATGATGAGCAGGGATGTGGATGAACAACCATATGCAGTGGAGCCTGTTCTAGTACGGCGCAATCATGCTTGTACTCTGTAGTCTGTACCTATGTCCTGGCAAGATATAGATAGGAATTTAGCTTACATAAGACTGGATAGGAATAATCCCTAAGATGTTTGTAGTATTGAGACTTACTTCTTCAGAAGAAACTGCTTGTACCTATCATGTTATAAACATTATTCAAATGTATGTATAGCCTGATGTCTAGCTAGTGGTTGTTTCTTGCTACTGATGATGATCAGCAGAGTTTCAGCCTTTTGTTGCAGAAGCAAAATCTGCTGTTCCAACATCATTTTTATGCTGTATAACTGTGAATTCTTCGCACCTCCAAGCACCCAGACCGCGACGAACAAGGATATTGGTGCGCATTCAGGTATGTCGACACACACAGCCTGAAGTTGAAATGAGCCAGTGCTCGTGGCTTTCCTGAAGTTATCTGGTCTGCCCATATGTTGATGTATTGATGTACTGCCTACCAATACATGAGTCATGACATAACCAAAGAAGTACACAATATTAACGAGGAACAGAGTTACAATCTGCACGCATAAGGTATGAGACAGCGTCAGCAGCGACTTGAGATGTTTGCAGTGTTAGCAGGTTTTCGCTCCGTGGTGGATACCTCGAGCTTGAGCATCCACAGCGAGTTTCCTGCTAATGCTCCAACTCGCTCATCCCTTTCCCGCCCCCTTATCTCTGTTAGTTCCAGTTTCCTTGCTGTGTCTGAACTACTATGCACTGGAATATTTCCGTCAAGTGATTAATGGAAAGGGGTGTAAGACCGGTTGGACAAAAACAAGGTCCATGCGGAGCTCCGTTCTAGCCACGTTAAAAAGGACAAATGAATGTAAAATGATCTCAGAAGAAGACTCAAAGACAAAGGAAATGACAACAAGCATTCAGATAAAAAAAGTGTTTTAAATAACTGTAAAACTATCGCTCATTCTTATTAAGTTGTCATGATCCCTAGCACTCCATGTGAAGAATCATCCTCATCAATGTGAGTTTTATGTTATCTATAGAAGCACAAAAAGTTTGGTTAAAAGCTTAGAATCGATAAATCTAACCACAGGAACTAATTTGGAACAAAATTAACCATAAAGTGACCATCTTTAAGTTAGTGACTACGTATGACAAAAGAAAAATGTGGAATGAATTGAAGTATTATACCGAAACTAAGTGACACAATATTTTAAAGTAAAACTAACTGAAGCATGTTTCTGGTGTGAAGCACGACATATCCTAAAGCATTGGGCAACTGCATTGAACCCTAAATCTGCAGACAACATCCAGAACAAATAAGTGGAAAAAGTTCTCACCTCAGTTCCAGAGTCCGACAAATAAATAATGGATGCGTCACCTTTGCCAAAATGTTCAGTGTGTATTTAAAAAATGTTCAACATCTATTACAAAAATATTCACCATATATTAAAAGAAATCAGTTTGTATTTGAACAATGTTCACCGTATATTAGAAAAATGTTCATGTATACTAAGAAAATGTTTGAAAATTATTCTTATTGTTCAAACAATTCTGCATTTAATATATAAAACCGACTAAAAAATGCTGTACAAGAGATCTCTCACCCAGGCACAGTTTAGGAAATGCGGGCTGCACTGTCTGCTGTTAGCCGGCCCACATGTTACAGTAGCTCTTTGTCTTTTACTCCCTCCGTCTCAAAATTCTTGTCTTAGATTTGTCTAGATACGGATGTATCTAATACTAAAACGTGACATGATACATTCATATTTAGACAAATGTAAGACAAGAATTTTGGAACGGAGGAAGTACTTTCTCTAGATTTTCAGGAAAAGGTTTTAAGTTGTAAAATCTGTATCAATTCTGTCCACACCTCCAAATGAGACGAGTGCTGTATGAAAGTTGCACAGAATTTTATCTAGAGTTCGAAAATGTCACTTTCACCTATGTTTAAAAATGTTTAACTTGTTGTTTTAATTAAATTGCATGAATGGCTTTGCTAAAGGGTTAAACTCATAACTAAATCATTATATCTTGGAATTATACAGATAATATATGCATGTTAGCAGTGGTGGAGCTTAATGAGGGCCAAGGGGGCCATGGCCCCCCTATCAAATTTATTTTTTTACATAAACGCATCATATTTAACATATTTGAGGCAAATTTAACGGGAGCGGCGTTTTGGCTCTGGGGTCCAGATGAACCCTATATCCTGGGCGTCCAGTTGGTCTGAAAATGAATAGGTACAATTGCTTGTTATGAATTTCAAGTACTGATGAATAACATTATCACAAGATGATGCTAGCGGGCCCAACTACCACCACCGCCCAAAGTAAATGCACACGCGCAGCGGGCCCCGGCTGTCAACCACAGGCATTGCGGTCGTCGTCCTTCTTAAATTGCAAGCCGTGGATTGGCCGTCCTTCTTAAATTGCAAGTCGTGGACCGGCCAGTCCACGGTGGAAATTTGCTATACAGATTCGGCATCGCTCGATCAAACAAAGGGAAAAATCATCAAGAATCTGATCTTGCTCTGAATCATCTACCAAGGGTTCGCTGGTTCTAGTGAAGTGCACAATAGCTAATCAAGTGTGGATGGTTGGTCTTCCTGAACTCTTTGAGCTGGAGCTTTGGACTCTACAAGGTATTGGGAGCACAATTTGAATTTCGAGTCCAATGCGCTAACGCTTTCTTTAGTTTTCTTGCTCTTTCTCCGGGCTTGGTGTAAACTATAGAGAAATTGAATGAATGAAATGTATCTAAGAAGAAAGGAAGCCATGCTCCACTTCCCGGCCGGTCTGCCTCCTCGAACCCCGACAGCAAACCCTAGCCCTCCCCCTCTCCGCCGGCGACAATGGTGGGGCGATGGTTCCCCGGCCGCAAGACGAGGCACGACCATGAGGCAGGGTCGTCGTCCGGCCACCATCGCTGCTCCTCCACCCCCACCCCCACCGGCCGCATTCCATATCGCGTCGGGTGGCGCCCCACCTCGCCAACGGCCGTACATCAAGGCGGAGGTGTGCCAGCGGTATTGGGAGACGCGCACGCCGTTGCCGTGGGGAGATGTGCACCTCCCGAACAACTGGCACCTCTCCGCCGACCGTGTGCCTATGCCGCCGGCGCCGGTGAGCGGCCGCGCCCGTCGGGATGAGATCCAGCGTCGCCGCGCCTACTTGCCCCCGGACCTCCTCCACGACTGGAGGTACGCGGTGGACTCGCCGCTCTGGGATATGTGGCTCCGCGACGAGCACGACATCCGGCGGCAGTCCTATTTTGCAGGTCGCCCACGCGCTGCCCGCCGCGATCCTGCTCCCAACGTGCCCCAGGTGTGCGGCCGCAGGCAGGTTCTCGGCCTCACCTCGTAGCCGTTGTCGTCTCCCTCAGCACCCCCCGAGCCAATGTCGGCGGCCGAGCAGGAGGAGCTCGAGAGGATGGTGGTGGAGGAGTCTGTCCACACCCACGACGAGCGCCAATGGGAGGGCCTCGAGGAAATACTGGTCCTCTCCGCGGCCTGCGACGTCACCTTCCCCGAGTCGACGCGGTGAAGGAGGAGGCCATGGAGGAGGCGCGGCCAGAGGTGGCGGTGGAGGAGGGGACGGGGTGGAACCCGACATTGGCCGGCCAGTCCTGGACGTGGACGGGGACCGCGCCGTGCACGCCCGAGGTGGACGCCGGCCACTGGTCACCATCCCCTTTGCGCGAAGAGGTGGTGCAGGCACCACCGCAGCCGGCTCCGCCAGTCCACCTCTGGCAGTCACCTCCATACGTCGACCTCACCGGCGACGAGGACGAGTAGACGGCGGCCACGACAGGCAACGACGTCCAAGGCGGCGGCGGCGACAGCCGCGTTTCTTTTTATTATTATGTTTGTTTATATTAATGTGTGAACTTGGGGCGATGTGGACGTTTAGTACCTGTGTTTAATATTTTCGAGGTTGTTTTATGTTTTATTTTTTCGGTTTTTGGGTTTATTTTCACGACCAAAACAAACGGACAGTTTGGGATGCGACCGATCCGTTGGGCGCACCGACGCCCGCACGACTGCAAGCGGACGGTCATATCCGTTTTTCTGTCCCAACCAGACGAAATCCGGATAAAACGGACGTCTATTTATGATCGCGCATTGGAGTTGGCCTAATGCAACGAGCAAGAGTGGCCGGCTTCCGCACACCATCGCAATGGTAAAGTGCTCGTTACTCGTGAATGGTACAGAGCGTTTCAGATCGGCCCATGACCTTTCTATCTGGCTGGACCAACGTCAAGGAGACGGCATACATCAATTGAATGACGACCAGATGTGGGCTATGTGACTGTTACAAAAGGGATTCATAAATCTGAATACACTGTATATACAACAGGGCTTACAGATCTCCGTAACAGGGGGCGGTCCAGATTTCAGGAGCATCTGGACCCAGAGCCGAAGTGAATATCCGAAATTTAACATACTACACTAGATTAGCCCCCTCAATTCTATTTAAGACTCATTAAGCCTCCTCTGAAATCGCATTGAAGCTCCACCATTGCATGTTAGTCAAAAGATGTGCAGAATATGTTTATGACATTGTCTTTTCTTGAACTTTAGGGCGTGGGTGAATGGTGTGCAATGGAGAGAATAATGACTTGTCTGCTCTGGATCCTCCTCGCCGTGCCGGGTGCTCTGGCCCCGGCTATCCGGCGGCGGTGACCAACGACAGCAGTGTGACGGTGCTACTTGCCGGCCCGTCACCAAGTTTCTGTCCCGGTGGGGTTCTTGGCATCGCACACACCCGATGAGGCAACGACGCTTGGATCTCCAAAATCAAGATTTACTCAAACTTCATGTTTGCCCACTTCCACGAATTTTTTACTCTATGGGCCACTGAGGGAGTCCTGGACTAGGGGGTGTCCGGACAGCCGAACTATCATCGTCCGCCGGACTCCAAGACTACGAAGATACAAGATTGAAGACTCCGTCCCGTGTCCGGATGGGACTTTCCTTGGCGTGGAAGGCAAGCTTGGCGATACGGATATGTAGATCTCCTACCATTGTAACCGACTCTGTGTAACCCTAACCTCCTCCGGTGTCTATATAAACCGGAGGGCTTTAGTCCGTAGGACAACATATATTACAACAATCATACCATAGGCTAGCTCTAGGGTTTAGCCTCCTTGATCTCGTGGTAGATCCACTCTTGTACTACCCATATCATCAATATTAATCAAGCGGGACGAGGGTTTTACCTCCATCGAGAGGGCCGAACATGGATAAAAACATCGTGTCCCTCGTCTCCTGTTACCATCCACCTAGACGCACAGTTCGGGACCCCCTACCCGAGATCCGCCGGTTTTGACACCGACATTGGTGCTTTCATTGAGAGTTCCTCTGTGTCGTCGCCGATAGGAAGGATGCCTCCGCCCTCCTTTAAAGACAGCGTTTTCGCCGAAGGGGCCTTGGCCGTCGGCCAAACAATCCGGCTAGGTGGTTTTCTCATAACCGCCTGTCCGGCTGCCGCTTCGACAATGACCTCTCAAGTCGTCAGAAGCAATCTTCGTGTCAGCTCGAAAGCTGCCGAACAGTTGGATCAATAGAGTTCTCGTCATTAACGAGCTCTTGGATCGCATCGCCGCCCAGGAGTCGCCACGGACTACAACCAGATTGGGCTTAAAACCGATCCGAGAGAGATTAACTCTCCCGGGCCACCCACCACGTCGCGATGGTAGAGGAGCAATCGGCAACTCTCCGCTGTATTGAAAACTATTCATGTCCGGATTCCCGAACCCTCCATGCGGATCCCGCGGAGGGCGGACTGTTGGGGAGCGAGTAATTTCAAAAAATTCCTACGCACACGCAAGATCATGGTGATGATATAGCAACGAGGGAGAGTGTTGTCTCGTACCCTCGTGAGATGAAGCGAAGCGTTGACGCAACATAGAGGAAGTAGTCGTACGTCCTCCCGGTCTGACCGATCCAAGCATCGTTACTCCGGCACCTCCGAGTTCTTGACACGCGTACAGCTCGATGACGCACCCTCGATCTCCAATCCAGTAGAGGTGCCGAGGGGGAGTTCCATCAGCACGACGGCGTGGTGACGATCTTGATGTTCTCCTGTCGCAGAGCTTCGCCTAAGCACCGCTACAATATGACCGAGGTGTAATATCATGGAGGGGGGCACCGCACACGGCTAAGGAACGATCAATGATCAACTTGTGTGTTCTAGGGTGCCCCCCTACCCCCGTATATAAAGGAGAGAGGGAGGAGGTGGCCGGCCCAAGGGGGGCGCGCCATAGGAGGAGGAAACCTACTCCAAGTAGGTTTCCCCTCCTTTTCCTAATCCATGTGGAGAGGGAAGGAAGGAGCACTAGTAGTAGGAAGGAAGAGGGGGAAGAAGAAAGGAAAGGGGGGGCCGGCCCCCCTCCCCAATTAGGATTGGGCTTGGGAGGGCGCGCCCCCCTCCTTTGCTCCTTCTCCCTTCCTCCCACTTGGGCCCAATAAGGCCCATATACTTACCGGGGGGTTCCGGTAACCTCCCGGAGCTCCGGTATATTCCCAAACTCTCCCGGAACATTTTCGGTGTCCAAATATATCCGTCCAATATATCAATCTTTATCTCTCGACCATTTCGAGACTCCTCGTCATGTCCGTGATCACATCCGGGACTCCGAACAACCTTCGGTACATCAAAATACATAAACTCATAATATAACTATCATCGAAACCTTAAGCGTGCGGACCCTACGGTTCGAGAACAATGTAGACATGATCGAGACACGTCTCGGTCAATAACCAATAGCGGGACCGGATGTCCATATTGGTTCCTACATATTCTCTGAAGATCTTTATCGGTCAAACCGCATAACAACATACTTTGTTCCCTTTGTCATCGGTATGTTACTTGCCCGAGATTTGATCGTCGGTATCCAATACCAAGTTCAATCTCGTTACGGCTAGTCTCTTTACTCGTTCATGTCGTCATCTCATAACTAACTCATTAGTTACATGCTTGCAAGGCTTAAGTGATGAGTATTACCGAGAGGGCCAGAGATACCTCTCCGACAATCGGAGTGACAAATCCTAATCTCGAATTATGCCAACTCAACATGAACCTTCGGAAACACTGAGAGCACCTTTATAATCACCCGATTCACGTTGTGACGTTTGGTAGCACACAAAGTGTTCTTCGGTACACGGAGTTGCACAATCTCATAGTTGCAGGAACTTTGTATAAGTCATGAAGAAAGCAATAGCAGTATACTAAACGATCAAGTGCTAGGCTAACAGAATGGGCCATGTCAATCACATCATTCTTCTAATGATGTGATCCCACTAATCAAATGACAACACATGTCTATGGTCAGGAAACATGACCATCTTTGATTAATGAGCTAGTCAAGTAGAGGCATACTAGTGACCATAGTTTTGTCTATGTATTCACACATGTATTATGTTTCCAGTTAATACAATTCTAGCATGAATAATAAACATTTATCATGATATGAGGAAATAAATAATAACTTTATTATTGCCTCTAGGGCATATTTCCTTCAGTCTCCCACTTGCACTAGAGTCAATAATCTAGATTACATAGTAATGATTCTAACACCCATGGAGTCTTGGTGCTGATCATGTTTTGCTCGTGAGAGAGTAGCTTAGTCAACGGGTCTGTCACATTCAGATCCGTATGTATTTTGCAAATATTTTATGTCCACAATGCTCTGCACGGAGCTACTCTAGCTAATTGCTCCCACTTTCAATATGTATCCAGGTTGAGACTTAGAGTCATTCGGATCGGTGTAAAAGTTTGCCTTGATGTAACTTTTACAACAAACTCTTTTATCACCTCCATAATCGAGAAACATCTCCTTAGTCCTTACTAAGGATATTCTTGACCAATGTCCGATGATCTACTCCTAGATCACTATTGTACTCCTTGCCAAATTCAGAGCAAGGTATACAATAGGTGCAGTACATAGCATAACATACTTTATAGAACCTATGGTGAGGCATAGGGAATGACTTTTCATTCTCTTTCTATTTTCTGCATTGTGGTCGGGATTTGAGTCTTACTCAATTTCATACCTTTGCAACACAGGCAAGAACTCTTTCTTTGACTGTTCCATTTTGAACTATTTCAAAATCTTGCCAAGGTATGTACTCATTGAAAATCTTATCAAGCGTCTTGATCTATCTCAATAGATCTTGATGCTCAATATGTAAGTAGCTTTTCTTGAGGTCTTTTCTTTTAAAGAACTCCTTTAAAACACTCCTTTATGCTTTGCGAGAAAAATTCTACATCATTTCGATCAACAATATGTCACTCACATATACTAATCGGAAAAGCTGTAGTGCTCCCACTCACTTTATTGTAAATACAGGCTTCATCGTAAGTCCATATAAAATTATATGCTTTGATCAACTTATCAAAGCGTATATTCCAACTCGAGATGCTTGCACCAGTCCATAGATGGATCGCTGGAGCTTGCACATTTTGTTAGCACCTTTAGGATTGACAAAACCTTCTGGTTGCATCATATACAACTCTTCTTTAATGAATCCATTAAGGAATGCAGTTTTTGACATCCATTTGCCAGATTTCATAAAATGTGGCAATTGCTAACATGATTCAGACAGACTTAAGCATCGATACGAGTGAGAAAATCTCATCGTATTCAACACCTTGAACTTGTTGCAAACCTTTTGCAACAAGTCGAGCTTAGTAGATAGTAACACTACTATCAGTGTCCATCTTCCTCTTGAAGATCCATTCATTTAACATGGCTTGCTGATCATCGAGCAAGTCAATCAAAGTCCATACTTTGTTCTCATACATGGATCATATCTCAGATTTTATGGCCTCGAGCCATTTCGCGGAATCTGGGCTCATCATCGCTTCCTCATAGTTCGTAGGTTCATCATGGTCTAGTAACATGACTTCGAACATGATTACTACACCACTCAGTGCGGATCTTACTCGGAAGACCTACGAGGTTACGTAGTAACTTGATCTGAAGTTTCATGATCAATATCATTAGCTTCCTCACTAATTGGTGTATTTGTCACGAGGAACTGATTTACGTGATGAACTACTTTCAATAAGGGAGTAGGTACAGATTACCTCATCAAGTTCTACTTTCCTCCCACTCACTTCTTTCGAGAGAAACTCCTTCTCTAGAAAGGATCTATTATCGACAACAAATTTGCCTTCGGATCTGTGATAGAAGGTGTACCCAACAATTTCCTTTGGGTATTCTATGAAGACGCACTTCTCCGATTTGGGTTCGAGCTTATCAAGTTGAAAACCTTTTTCATATAAGCATCACAACTCCAAACTTTAAGAAACAACAACTTAGGTTTCTTGCTAAACCATAGTTCATACGGTGTCGTCTCAGCGGTTTAGATGGTGCCCTATTTTAAGCGTGAATGCAGCTGTCTCTAATGCATAACCCCAAAACGATAGTGGTAAACTGATAAGAGACATCATAGATCGCACCATATCAAATAAAGTGCGGTTATGACGTTCGGACACACCATAACGATGTGGTGTTCCAGGTGGCGTGAGCTGTGAAACTATTCCACATTGTTTTAATTGAAGACCAAACTCGTAACTCAAATATTTGTCTCCGTGATCAGATCGCAGAAATTTTATTTTCTTGTTACGATGATTTTCCACTTCACTCTGAAATTCTTTGAACCTTTCAACTATTTCAGACTTATGTTTCATCAAGTAGATATACCAATATCTGCTCAAATCATCTGTGAAGGTCAGAAAATAACGATACCCGCCGCGAGCCTCAACACTCATCGGATCGCATACATCAGTATGTATTATTTTCAATAAGTCAGTTGCTCGCTCCATTGTTCCGGAGAACGGAGTTTTAGTCATCTTGCCCAAAAGGCACGGTTCGCAAGCATCAAATGATTCATAACCAAGTGATTCCAAAAATCCATCTTTATGGAGTTTCTTCATGCACTTTACACCGATATGACCCAAACGGCAGTGCCACAAATAAGTTGCACTATCATTATTAACTTTGCATCTTTTGGCATCAACATTATGAATATGTGTATCACTACGATCGAGATCCAACAAACTATGTTCATTGGGTGTATGACCATCGAAGGTCTTATTCATGTAAACAGAATAACAATTATTCTCTAACTTTAAATGAATAACCGTATCGCAATAAACATGATCAAATCATATTCATGCTCAACGCAAACGCCAAATAACATTTATTTAGGTTTAACACTAATCCCGAAAGTATAGGGAGTGTGCGATGACGATCATATCAATCTTGGAACTATTTCCAACTTTTATCGTCACTTCCCCTTCAACTAGTCTCTGTTTATTCTGTAACTCCTGTTTCGAGTTACTAATCTTAGCAACCGAACAAGTATCAAATACTCAGGGGCTACTATAAACACTAGTAAGGCACACATCAATAATCTGTATATCAAATATACCCTTGTTCACTTTGCCATCCTTCTTATCCACCAAATATTCAGGGCATTTCCGCTTCCAGTGACCATTTCCTTTGCAGTGTAAACACTCAGTTTCAGGCTATGGTCCAGCTTTGGGCTTCTTCGCAGGAGTGACAATTTGCTTGTCTTCCCACTTGAAGTTCCTTTTCTTTCACTTTGCCCTTCTCTTGAAACTAGTGATTTTGTTAACCATCAACACTTGATGCTCTTTCTTGATTTCTACCTTCGTTGATTTCAGCATCACGAAGAGCTTGGGAATCATTTTCGTCATCCCTTGCATACTATAGTTCATCACGAAGTTCTAGTAACTTAGTGATGGTGACTAGAGAATTCTGTCAATCACTATCTTATCTGGAAGATTAACTCCCACTTGATTCAAGCGATTGAAGTACCTGGACAATCGAGCACATGCTCACTAGTTGAGCGATTCTCCTCCATCTTTTAGCTTTAGAACTTGTTGGAGACTTCATATCTCTCAACTCGGGTATTTGCTGGAAATATTAACTTCAACTCCTGGAACATCTCATATGTTCCATGACGTTCAAAACGTCTTTGAAGTCCCGATTCTAAGCCATTTAAGCATGGTGCACTAAACTATCAAGTAGTCATCCTTTTGAGCTAGCCAAACGTTCATAATGTCTGCATCTGCTCCTGCAATAGGTTTGTTACCTAGCGGTGCATCAAGGACATAATTCTTCTGTGCAGCAATGAGGATTAACCTCATATCACGGATCAAATCCGCAACATTGCTACTAACATTTTTCAACACAGTTTTCTCTAGGAACATATCAAAACATATGAAAGCAACAATGCAAGCTATTGATCTACAACATAATTTGCAAAATACTAGGACTAAGTTCATGATAAATTTAAGTTCAATTAATCATATTACTTAAGAACTCCCACTTAGACAGACATCTCTCTAGTCATCTAAGTGATCACGTGATCCAAATCAACTAAACCATAACCGATCATCACGTGAGATGGAGTAGTTTTCAATGGTGAACATCATTATGTTGATCATATCTACTATATGATTCACGCTCGACCTTTCGGTCTCCGTGCTCCGAGGCCATATCTCCATATGCTAGGCTCGTCAAGTTTAACCTGAGTATTCGCGTGTGCAAAACTGGCTTGCACCGTTGTAGATGGACGAGAGCTTATCACACCCGATCATCACGTGGTGTCAGGCACGACGAACTTTGGCAGCGGTGCATACTCGGGAGAACACTTCTTGATAATTAGTGAGAGATCATCTTAAAATGCTACCGTCAATCAAAGCAAGATAAGATGCATAAAGGATAAACATCACATGCAATCAATATAAGTGATATGATATGGCCATCATCATCTTGTGCTTGTGATCTCCATCTCCGAAAGCACCGTCGTGATCACCATCGTCACCGGCGCGACACCTTGATCTCCATTGTAGAATCGTTGTCGTTCGCCATCTATTGCTTCTCGACTATCGCTACCGCTTAGTGATAAAGTAAAGCAATTATGTAGCGTTGCATTTCATACAATAAGCGACAACCATATGGCTCCTGCCGATTGCCGATAACCGGTTACAAAACATGATCATCTCATACAATAAAATATAACATCACGTCTTGACCATATCACATCACAACATGCCCTGCAAAAACAAGTTAGGCGTCCTCTACTTTGTTGTTGCAAATTTTACGTGGCTGCTACGGGCTTAGCAAGAACCGTTCTTACCTACGCATCAAAACCACAGCGATAGTTTGTCAAATAGACTCCGTTTAACATTCACAAGGACCGGGCGTAGCCACTCAGTTCAACTAAAGTGAGAGACAGACACCCGCCAGCCACCTTTAAGCACGAGTGCTCGTAGCGGTGAAACCAGTCTCGCGTAAGCGTCTGGCGTAATGTCGGTCCGGGCGCTTCATCTCACAATACCGCTGAACCAAAGTATGACATGCTGGTAGGCAGTATGACTTATATCGTCCACAACTCACTTGTGTTCTACTCGTGCATATAACATCAACGCATAAAACCTAGGCTCGGATGCCATTGTAGGGGAACGTAGTAATTTCAAAAAATTTCCTACGCACACGCAAGATCATGGTGATGATATAGCAATGAGGGGAGAGTGTTGTCTACGTACCCTCGTAGACTGAAGTGGAAGCATTGATGCAACGTAGAGGAAGTAGTCGTACGTCCTCCCGGTCCGACCGATCCAAGCACCGTTACTCCGGCACCTCCGAGTTCTTGACACGCGTACAGCTCGATGGCGCACCCTCGATCTCAATCCAAGAGAGGCGCCGAGGGGAGTTCCGTCGACCTGACGGCGTGGTGGCGATCTTGATGTTCTCTGTCGCGAGGCTTCGCCTAAGCACCGCTACAATATGACCGAGGTGTAATACCGTGGAGGGGGCACCGCACACGGCTAAGGCGATCAATGATCAACTTGTGTGTTCTAGGGTGCCCCCTACCCTGTATATAAAGGAGGGAGGGAGGAGGTAGCCGGCCCAAGGGGGGGCGCGCCATAGGAGGAGGAAACCTACTCCAAGTAGGTTTCCCTCTTTTCCTAATCCATGTTGGAGGGAAGGAAGGAGTACTAGTAGTAGGAAGGAAGGGGAAGGAGAAAGGAAAGGGGGCGGCCCCTCCCCAGTCGGATTGGGCTTGGGGGCGCCCCCTCCTTTGCTCCTTCTCCTTCCTCCCACTTGGGCCCAATAAGGCCTATATACTTACCGGGGGTTCCGGTAACCTCCGAACTCCAGTATATTCCCAAACTCTCCGGAACCTTTCCGGTGTCCAAATATATCCGTCCAATATATCAATCTTTATGTCTCGACCATTTGAGACTCCTCGTCATGTCCGTGATCACATCCGGACTCGAACAACCTTGGTACATCAAAATACATAAACTCATAATATAAGCATCATCGAAACCTTAAGCGTGCGGACCCTACGGTTCGAGAACAATGTAGACATGACCGAGACACGTCTCGGTCAATAACCAATAGCGGGACCTGGATGTCCATATTGGTTCCTACATATTCTCGAAGATCTTTATCGGTCAAATCGCATAACAACATACTTTTTCCCTTTGTCATCGGTATGTTACTTGCCCGAGATTTGATCGTCGGTATCAATACCTAGTTCAATCTCGTTACCGGCTAGTCTCTTTACTCATTCTCATGTCGTCATCTCATAACTAACTCATTAGTTACATGCTTGCAAGGCTTAAGTGATGAGTATTACCGAGAGGGCCCAGAGATACCTCTCCAGAGCAATCGGAGTGACAAATCCTAATCTCGAATTATGCCAACTCAACATGAACCGGAAACACCAGTAGAGCACCTTTATAATCACCCGATTCGTTGTGACGTTTGGTAGCACACAATGTGTTCTTCCGGTACACGGAGTTGCACAATCTCATAGTTGCAGGAACTTTGTATAAGTCATGAAGAAAGCAATAGCAGTATACTAAGCGATCAAGTGCTAGGCTAAATGAATGGGTCATGTCAATCACATCATTCTTCTAATGATGTGATCCCACTAATCAAATGACAACACATGTCTATGGTCAGGAAACATGACCATCTTTGATTAATGAGCTAGTCAAGTAGAGGCATACTAGTGACCATAGTTTTGTCTATGTATTCACCCATGTATTATGTTTCCGGTTAATACAATTCTAGCATGAATAATAAACATTTATCATGATATGAGGAAATAAATAATAACTTTATTATTGCCTCTAGGGCATATTTCCTTCAGTCTCCCACTTGCACTAGAGTCAATAATCTAGATTACATAGTAATGATTCTAACACCCATGGAGTCTTGGTGCTGATCATGTTTTGCTCGTGAGAGAGTAGCTTAGTCAACGGGTCTGTCACATTCAGATCCGTATGTATTTTGCAAATATTTTATGTCCACAATGCTCTGCGGAGCTACTCTAGCTAATTGCTCCCACTTTCAATATGTATCGAGGTTGAGACTTAGAGTCTTACGGATCGGTGTAAAAGTTTGCCTTGATGTAACTTTTACAACAAACTCTTTTATCACCTCCATAATCGAGAAACATCTCCTTAGTCCTTACTAAGGATATTCTTGACCAATGTCGATGATCTACTCCTAGATCACTATTGTACTCCTTGCCAAATTCACGACAAGGTATACAATAGGTATGGTACATAGCATAGCATACTTTATAGAACCTATGGTGAGGCATAGGGAATGACTTTTCATTCTCTTTCTATTTTCTCTTTGTGGTCGAGATTTGAGTCTTACTCAATTTCATACCTTTGCAACACAGCAAGAACTCTTTCTTTGACTGTTCCATTTTGAACTATTTCAAAATCTTGCCAAGGTATGTACTCATTGAAAATCTTATCAAGCGTCTTGATCTATCTCAATAGATCTTGATGCTCAATATGTAAGTAGCTTTTCTTGAGGTCTTTTCTTTTAAAGAACTCCTTTAAAACACTCATTTATGCTTTTAGAAAAATTCTACATCATTTCGATCAACAATATGTCACTCACATATACTAATCGGAAAAGCTGTAGTGCTCCCACTCACTTTATTGTAAATACGGGCTTCATCGTAAGTCCATATAAAATTATATCCTTTGATCAACTTATCAAAGCATATATTCCAACTCGAGATGCTTGCACCAGTCCATAGATGGATCATTTGGAGCTTGCACATTTTGTTAGCACCTTTAGGATTGACAAAACCTTACGGTTGCATCATATACAACTCTTCTTTAATGAATCCATTAAGGAATGCAGTTTTGACATCCATTTGCCGATTTCATAAAATGTGGCAATTGCTAACATGATTGAGACAGACTTAAGCATCGATCGAGTGAGAAAATCTCATCGTATTCAACACCTTGAACTTGTTGAAAACCTTTTGCAACAAGTCGAGCTTAGTAGATAGTAACACTACTATCAGTGTCCGTCTTCCTCTTGAAGATCCATTCATTTAACATGGCTTGCTGATCATCGAGCAAGTCAATCAAAGTCCATACTTTGTTCTCATACATGGATCATATCTCAGATTTTATGGCCTCGAGCCATTTCGCGGAATCTGGGATAAAGGACTGCCGAGAGGAAAACGCAATCTCAATCTTCTGCAATAATTGCACGGACAAGGGAATATTACGGGCCTCTGAAGTACCACTCAATGACATTGTAAATAACCGCGACGCAACGGGCAGGATTGCAAAATGGGCCACTGAGCTCTTGCCATTCGATATAACTTACAAACCTCGGCGAGCTATAAAGTCACAAGTTTTGGCGGACTTTGTCGCCGAATGGACCGAAGCCGAACTCCCTAAAGAGTACGGCGCATACTCCAATTGGACTATGCATTTCGACGGCTCTAAAATGTTAGCGGATGGGGAAATTTGGCGTCGTCTTGGCGTCCCCAACCGGAGACACATCCGAGACGTACTTCAAATAATGTACGGACTCCAACAATGCAGCCGAATCGTGGCCCTTTACACGGTCTCCGGATGGCGGTCTCCATGGGCATTCAACGCCTAGAGGTGCGCGGGGATTCAAACCTTGCAATATCCCAAATAAATGGAGACTTTGACGCCAAGGATCCAAAAATGGCAGCATATCGCAACGCTGTCCTAAAAATGTCAGCTCGGTTTGAAGGACTCGAATTCCATCACATAGCCCGAGATAATAACCAAGCGGCCGACGTACTGGCACGCATCGGTGCCAAGTGTGATGCTGTCCCTCCAAATATCTTCCTGGAATGGCTCTTCAAGCCATCCGTACTATGGGAAGAGGAGTCCGGAAGTGACAAACCGGAAAAAACCGCGCCAATCGGCGATCCAGCCGACGACATAACACCTTCAGCCCACGTCATAATGGCGATGTCATACATGCGGACAGAACCATTCCTAGCCTACTTTCTTAGGCGGGAACTCCCGAAGACCAAAACGAGGCCCGCTGCATAGTCCGCGATCGAAAGCCTACAAGGTACATGAGGAGAACTTTATAAGAAAAGTACAACCGAGTCCTTCAAAGGTGTATCTCCGAAGAGGAAGGCGAAACCTCTGGCTGAAATTCATGCGGACTAGGCGGATACCACGCAGCAGCCGGGCCCTTGTAGGAAAGGCATTCCGTCGCAGATTTTATTGGCCGGCGGCTGGGCGGATGCCGGGACTTAGTCGAAGATCGTTGGTTGTCAGCTCTTTGCTAATCGGAGACATATTCCTCCCACCGCCCTCGAAACCATACCCATTACCTGGCCGTTCGCGGTCTGGGGGCTTGATATGGTTGGACCCCTTAAAGGGGGAACCCACAAGAAAAGATACCTATTGGTCATGGTGGATAAATTCACCAAATGGATAGAGGCCAAACCGGTCAAAACGGCAGAGTCCGGACCTGTGATAGACTTTATATCCGGGGGTTGTACACCATTACGGAGTCCCCCACAGCATCATCACCGACAACGGCACGAACTTCACAGCCGACGAGGTTAAGTCATGGTGCAAAAATATGGGCATCAAGCTCGACTACGCTTTAGTCTATCACCCTCAAACTAACGGTCAAGTGGAACGAGCAAATGGTCTAATAATGAGCGGCATTAAACCCAGACTAGTGCGGTCACTTACTAAATCTGACACGCAGTGGGTCGAGGAGCTCGACTCCGTACTCTGGGGGTTGCGGACAACGCCTAACCGCACTACCGGATTCCCACCATTTTTTATGGTCTATGGCGCAGAGGCAGTCCTGCCCTGCGACATTATTCATGACTCACCTCGAGTGCGCATGTATGAAGAAAGAGAGGCCGAGCTGGATCGGCAGGACAACCTGGACACATTGGAGGAAGAACGCGACGTTGCCAAGGCTCGTTCCGCATTCTATCAGCAGCAGGCCCGAAGATATCAAAGCAGAGAAGTACGGGCCAAGACTTACAACGTTGGCGAACTAGTTCTACGGCGGAGCATACCGTCTACGAAAGGGCCCAAATGGGAGGGCCCTTTCATTATCGATCAAGTCCTCACCGGCGGAGCATACCGTCTACGAAATGCGTCGGATAATCGACTCGAGCCGAACCCACGGAACGCAGCCCGCCTCCGAAGATTCTATGCCTAGCGCCGGACTAAGAGTTCGTCCCCTTCCTCCGTCCAATTTTTTATACTTCGGCTGTCTTTTGTTTCTCTTTTCATAACCTTTTTATTAAAAAGCCCCTAAGGGCTTACTTTTGCATTTTTCGCATACACTTGATGTGCCATCCGCACTCATTATACCTGGGGGCTTCTTTTACAGAAGCTCAATTATAAGGGTTTTATGCCCAAGCACATGTGTCAAGCTTCCACATGTACCTTTTACTCACCATTATATGCATCGATATGACTTAAGTTTTGGCCAAGCTGGGTTGCCTGGCTCCTGTGCTTACCCCTACGTTCCCGATTATTGGCTAGGAGGTAAAGGAGCACCTCTGCGATTATTCTTGCCGGGTTAGCTGGATGTGTACCTCGGACGGGTGAAGCCAAAGCTAGCGTTCTTAAGGGAATATTCGGTCGGTGACTTAAAAGATGATTTTTACCTACTTATTTATCCGCCCCGGATGTTTTTGCTTTTTTTGATCCGGACATGCACTTTAGGGCATGCCTCGAGAAAGGAACCCTTAACGGAACTATTCTCCTGGAAGATGTTTCTTACTAACCATGTAATATAACATAACTAGTTGGGCACTTGTCTGATAAAGCACTAATGACCCCTACGCCTGGTCTCCATGCATACCACGGTTGTTTTATCCAAAAAGGTATTCGGACACACTCCGGACTCTAGGGTCCCGAGGTTGAAGCGAAAAGGTCGGCAAAGACAAACGATCTACAATCCGGCTAGAAGGCATTTCACATGTCACTTTAAAGGAAAACATACATTGTCAAATTTACTGATTGTATTCCTCCTCAATCCCGTCTAACAGGCTGTCTAACTTACAGTCCCGTTGGGAAAATTTAGCAGCCAACTCTACTTGGTTGTATACTAAACTCACAGGGATCTCCTTCCCATCAGGCCCCACCGGTCCAACTTCGGCCATGTGGTTGGGATCCGCCTTCTTGTAACGCGTCTTCACCATGGCCCAAGCCTCCCTGGCACCTTGACGGCAAGCCGAAATCTTCCACAAAGCAGCGCTGCCGCACTCACTCAAGCTTCTCCATAAGCTCCCCAAGGCCCTCGGGTAGGGAGAGGTCAGCCATAAAGCACAGACGGCGCCGCTCATTGCTGCCGAAATCGTTCGGCAGTTGCAACAGCTCGGGAAGTTGATCACCCGTTGATATGGGCATCTCCTCCGCAGGGCGACCTGTGAGTATACCTACAAGACACAATATGTCAATTTACTTCCTCGCCGAACTCTTCTTTTCAAAAGAGTTCGCTCAAGCACTTACTATAAATGCCGCGATGAAGCCGCTGATTCTCCTTAACGGAGCTAGACAGCCCGGCTTGAGCGCCTTTCAGCTCTTCTCCGAGCTTGGCGTTGGCATCTTCGAGCTTGTTCCTTTCTTGCTGCACCCTATTCAGCACCCTCTCGCCGCCTTTAGTGGCAGCGATGATCTTACTGTCCGGATCTTGTCCGCGGCACTGCAATGTCACTATTAGACTTGCGCACACCACAGCAACTTACATTCATTAATTAAAATGTGTTACTAGGAGGGGTCTCTGCGTCTCCTCTGTGGCAGCAAGTCGGACCTCGGTTGGGCCTTGCATTCTTGCAGCTCCGAGACAGTGGGCATTCTTCTCGGTAAGAGCTCTGCGTTTCAAATGATCCTTAAATCAGTTAACATAACTATTTTAAGTCTCGGGGCTCTTGGTATATATAACCATTAAAAATCCCTTACCCGTATGTCTTTCACATCTTTGCTCCGTGGCTCTGGTAAAACCATCTTGGCGGCATGGAGATCGCGTCCCCTGCGTTAAAGGCGTCCGGTGCCTCGGGGAGAAGCACGCTTCACGAAATACTATCCGTGGCGCCTATGGTTCATGGCGCTCTCCACCTCGAACTTGGTGGCGGACGATCTGCCGGTGTCCTCCGTTGGAGAAGGATCCGGCCCGCGTCTTGCGCTTGCCTCCCCCCGGGCGGGCGCTGGAGCTGGCTGGTGTAGGTTGGATCAGCAACTTTCGCGCCCTTGATCCGACGGCGCTTTTCTCCTATGAAGATCATGAGCATTCAGACGTTTCCTAGGAATGTTGCTCTGAAAATTCAAATACGAATTATACCTTTGCGGCGACGTTTCCGTCCGCACCGCACTCCTTTTCCGCCTGCTGGTCCGGACTGTCCTCTGTTGGTCAGCCGCTGCGGGCTCGGCTTCCCGCCATAAAGGCGCTTCCTGTAAAATGCCATCGTTCGTGAAGGTCAGAAATAGGCAGGAAAGAGATAATGGTGTCCGGACCTCGGTCACAGTCACCTGGGAAGCCGGATACAGTCCGGGGTAGTCCGCCGTGATGGCGACCAAAGCATTATCCATGCTGAGCTGGTAAAACACTCCGTCGATCAGCTCCACCTTGATGTCCGGGTCCTCTTCGGAGGCCGGATCCAGGGATCTTCCTGGATCCTCGGGTTGTGGAGCGGGACTTACCATGTCCTCGACAGTCCGGCGTAGATCCTGCGCCGAAGACGTAATGTAAGAAGCCTAAACTTCGAAAGCTTGGGCTGAGCCCTTAAAAGTGTTCGCTTACCCATCTTCTAGGGTTGTTCATAGAAAACCCATTTAAAGGGTTCGTTCGAAGGAAGTCCTCCTTCTCCCCTTTGTACAGACTGGACATGGTCTTCACCAGATCCTCGGTCGAATCCGGCCCTTTGCGGCCATGACGGGTAGCATCGTCTTCCCCGTTGAAATCCCACATGGGGTGGCCTCTGTACTGCAATGGCTGTACCCCCCGCATGATGCATATTGCCATGACTCCAATCATGGTCAACCCAGTGGGCGATAATCTTATTCGCCCATCAAGTAATGGGCGCTCTTGTCCTCCTCCAATCGGGGCTCCGTGGGCGCCCGGTGGCGTTCTTCAGAGGAGCAGCATTAAACTCCGGGAGGCCAATCCGGACTGGGTCCGGCAGCGGAGCATCTCCTATGTAAAACCACTCTGAAGGCCAGTCTTTGGACGCCTTCTTGGGAGTACCGGATGGGTATCCGGTCCCGGCGATGCACCATATTTCGGCGCCGCCCACTTGATATATGGACCCCTCGTGAGAACGGGGTACGAGGCAGAACAGCCTGTTCCACAATGCAAAATGGGGCTCGATGCCCAGGAATAGCTCGCAAAGAGCTACGTAGCCCGCGATATGCAGGACAGAGGCGGGTGTGAGGTGGTGGAGCTGGAGTCCATAGAACTCTAGGAGCCCGCGGAGGAATGGATGTATTGGGAATCCGAGTCCCCTTATCAGATAAGGGATGAAGCATACTCGCTCCCCCTTATTGGGGCTTGGGGTAGCCTCTGCTTGACTCCCACCTTGATAAGTGACTAGCCCGGCTCGAACCGGGACCATGAAGGCCGGAGGGAGATATCCCCTCGCTTGGAGCTTTACTAGCTCGTTGTGCGGAACAGAGCACCTCCTCCAATCCCCCGGCGGTGGGCTGGGAGCGCGAGAAGAGGAGCCGCGTCGACGGTCCATGATGGAATGGATTTTTAGGTCAAAGACGCTCCGATGAAGTATTCGCGAGAGGAAGATGGTGTGGTTTGGATCTGGATTTTTGCCTCTTTTGTAGGCGGACGACTCGCACGACTAGGGGGTAAAATGTAAAAGACACCCTGGCTTTTCGCATTCGTGCGACGCGTGGTAAAAGGCCATTATTTGGCGAAGAAGCCGAGAAACACAGTATTTATGATGGAGCCGGACACTGTTCGGCAGGTACATGGAATTTGAAGGAAGAACCCGCCTTGCAACGCCGAAGACTATATACGCGCTGGACTTATCATCATTGAAGCCTGGTTCGGGGGCTACTGAGGGAGTCCTGGACTAGGGGGTGTCTGGATAGCCAGACTATCATCGTCCGCCGGACTCCAAGACTACGAAGATACAAGATTGAAGACTCTGTCCCGTGTCCGGATGGGACTTTCCTTGGCGTGGAAGGCAAGCTTGGCGATACGGATATGTAGATCTCCTACCATTGTAACCGACTCTATGTAACCCTAACCTCCTTCGGTGTCTATATAAACCGGAGGGCTTTAGTCCGTAGGACAACATATATTACAACAATCATACCATAGGCTAGCTCTAGGGTTTAGCCTCCTTGATCTCGTGGTAGATCCACTCTTGTACTACCCATATCATCAATATTAATCAAGCAGGACGTAGGGTTTTACCTCCATCGAGAGGGCCCGAACCTGGGTAAAAACATCGTGTCCCTCGTCTCCTGTTACCATCCGCCTAGACGCACAGTTCGGGACCCCCTACCCGAGATCCGCCGGTTTTGACACCGACAGCCACCTTTCGCGACTTTCAGCTCAATGCGGACACCGAAGATGATATTTTGAAAGCACACCACGAATGGTTCCTACTCCGCGACTTCCGCCTACAAAACCCAATTCCACGTCACCATTTGCTCCCCCATGGAACAGATGGTTTGGAAGGCTTGGGCGCCTCCCAAGATCAAATTCTTCGATTGGCCTTCCATTTAAAATAGGATTTGGACCACGGATCGGTTGGAAAAGCGTGGATGGCCAAATTGTGGCCCTTGTCCCTTATGCAATAGCGAATAGGAATTCATTGACCACCTTTTATATAAGTGTTTGTACACGATTAGACTTTGGGGAATGATCAGTGAGTGGCTTCAGCTTGGACACCTCGACACCTCCTCATGGCATCTCATCCACTCCGCCAAAGATTGGTAGGTCGGCCTCTCCGACACCAATATCCCAAACCTCAAGGCGATGGCCACGCTCACAATGCTTACGTCGTGGTCTATCTAGAATGAGAGAAATGTGCGGGTCTTTTGCCACAAGAGTGCCCCTCTGACAGTCCGCCTCCGCGACATCAAAACCGAGGCGACTGCATGGATTACCATCAGCACCAAAAAGTTGGTAACAACCATGTTGGAGAGTAATGCCCCTTCTACTGTCGGTGTGTTGTAAACAAATAAACAACTTCTATTCTCTCTTAATTTTTTTCGTGGGGTTATTCTCTCTTAATTAATTGATGAGGCAAATCTTTTGCCTCCTTTAAAAAAATGGTTCTTACACAAATTTGGATAAAATAGCCAATATTGTAGTTATTACAGACTTTAAGCAAATAACATGTTTTATTACATCCATACTTTAAAAGATATTCATCATGGCCAACTAGCTAGTTTTGCACTTCTCCCTTCCCATAGATGTTGGCTACAAGGTTACTCATCATCACCCCCCCTCCCCCTATTAGGGATGGCAATGGGTACCCATTACCCATGTACCCGGTGGATAAAAACCCTATTGGGGCAAGGGTATGGGTCAAAAAAATATCCATGGGTATATAAATAGGAAAATTTCATACCCATCGGGTATAATGGGTATGCGTACGGTTTAGTACAACCCATACCCGTGTGCCTATGTACCCGCATATAATTTGATAAATAGGCCTTAAATATTATTTTATTCACATATTGCAAATGTATTACCTGTACATAAATCGTGCAGCCAAGGACCTCATCATGAATTCATGTTAGGCCGTCTCGCGATAATAGCTAGCCCACGAATGAAGCCACGAGCCCACCTCCACAATCCCATATGTATATCACGTATCCCTTAAAAATATATCACGTATCCCTATATGGCTACTATGCGTGATTGAACCCCTCAAAAGAAAATTCTATGCGTGATTGACGTCCAGAATTGCCGCGCAGGCTTGCGGCAACCAACAGATCGATCTCATCTTCTCGTCGCCGCCAGCCAGCGCTTCTAGCCACTCGCCGCCGCCTGCCAGCGCCTCCAGCTGCTTGCGGCCAGTGCTGCATGGACATGGACCCAGGGGATTATGAGCATAGCTTGCGCCGTCGCGCGTGGACGGGAACCACGAGGTGGAGCTGCAGCTCGGCGACCACTACGGCCAAGAGCAGGCAAGCCTACCCCGAGCCCTGATCTTATAGTTTGAATATTTTTTTTGAATATATTTTGAATATTATGAGCACTGATCTTATAGTTTGAATATATTTTCTTGTACATAGAGGATGTGATGTATTCATGTATATGAGCATTCATTGATTTTGCATAGACATTATGTATATAGATGACGTGATGAAGACGGCTTTTGTGTCTATACGTGATGATGATTAAGAATGAAATATTTTGTTTCAACAACAATTTATTTTTGTATGTAGGTTTTGTGATATATTCAAGTACATCAGTACACAACACCCTTGATATCTGCATAGAGATGCATGATGTGTGTATATGACGTGATAAAAAAATGTGTGTGATGTTTGAGTATGAATATTTAATTTTCATGGAAATATGTTTTTTATATAGATGATGAGATCTATTCATGTATACGAACATCGATTTCTGCAGTGATACAAGCACCAACATCCAACTAGATGTTCCTCGTGAATCCGTCGATGATATATTTGCCCAAATGGATGAAGATGGAGATTGTGTTGTCATTTTAGACGACGAAGATGGTCAAGAGGAGGAGCTCGGAGAGGACACTGAAGTTGGCAAATGCAAGCTAACTTCTACAGTTTGGTGTAACTAATGTAAGTTGACGCATTGCTCAAATTATCATTATAAGTTGTTGTTTATGTCTACGTAGTGCTCAAATTGATGTGTTGCAAATCCAGATAATTTTTACCCGCGGGTACCCGTTTACCCTGACGGGTGATGGGTATGGGAAAAAATTGTACCCGTCGATAGGTATGGGTACGGGTGATGGGTAAGATTTGAGGCGATGGGTAAGGGTATGGGGTGGCTCCACCCATACCCAAACCCTGCGGGTGCCATCCCTACCCCCTATCTACTCGTGTAAAACTTGCATGATGCTCCTCCGTTGCAAAATACTTGAACTAAAACCACCACAAGTTCTGATACTATCTCTCACTTGTGAGTAACACTTCGTTGATCAATCTCCGTCTGCGTAACATTCCGATGATTGTTGCATATTTAAAATTTCACTTTGGTAGATGTACTAATATTAATTAGAGCGGTGACTGTACGCTAACGTTAGACTGGTTGTAATGGGGAGTATCATATACTAGTATCATGTATTTGGTAGTGTATGATACTATCTCACTAATGCATAGTATATCATATATTAGTATTATGCAGTACTTTATTTATTGTCATGCATGACACATAGTAGCATACCATTTATTATGATACGGTATCATGATATAATACTCAATCCTCTCTTTCTTCATTTAGTTCTATAACACTTCATCAAAATTGACTAGTTGACATGCATGATACTAGCTATGATACTCCTATTATGACCAGCCTTATAACGGCAGATCGTAGCCCAGTGACATGCAACTTGTGCACGACAACAACAAAAAACTTACAGGAGATCAATTATTTTAAATTTCCAGTTTCAGTAACTAATGAGCATGAGCTGGAAGATTCCACTTTTCTGTTGCCACTCGAGCTGGAAGAGACTCCGCATGCACCTCTGTCCATTACTCCTCCATTCCTAAATATTTGTCTTTTTAGATATTTCAACAAGTGATTACATACAAAACAAAATGAGTGAATCTACACTCTAAAATATATCTATATACAACCGTATGTAGTAGTTCATTTGAAATCTCTAAAAAGACAAATATTAAGAACGGATGGAGTAGACGGCAGGTGCGAGAGAACTAAAAATGCCGCTTGGTCCAGCTATGAATTTTCTATTTCAAAACGGACGTCGATGGGATATGTTGGGTTAACCTGTATAAATATTTCAATCTTGTGCTGAACAGTGCCGTGTCAGAACAGCTAATAATGCGGTGTCGTCCGTCGTGCATGTGAACGCCAATTGGACAAACAAAAATGCATGAGCAAGCGGCGAGCAGCCAATTGTGTACGTAGTTAATTATAAGGTGCATGCACGCTGGAAAAAACTATTCTATATACTGTCACTGTCGTTTCCTGCGAAATGCAATAATATATTCATCTTTATTTGTTAATTTCGACTGGTCACCGCACTGCTGTAGCTTGACACATGCAGAGCATGCATATCGGCCATGCTGAGCCAGGTCTCCTATGGGCAAGTAGGAATATTCTTGTAACCGATTAAAGTAATCCCTTGTCGTGATCATGCAGAACGGATACTCAACGGCACCAAGAGTTGGATAATGCATAGTCCTACCAAAGTTTTCCCATCAGATTTTCTATTCGTCTAAAAATATCAAGCACACGGATACAGTCTACAGAAGACATCACTAGTAGAAAACATGATTTTGGTTGAGGCCGGGATAAGGGCATTAATCCCGGTACACTCACGAACCGGGATCAAAGAGTGCATCAGTCCCGGTTCGTGAGGCCAGGGCGGCGGCAGGGCCTCGGGGGCCATTGGTCCCGGTTCGTCTGACCTTTTGGTCTCTATTTCAGACACGACTCGGGACCAATGGGCCTTGCTCCTGGCCCTGCACATTTAGTCCCAGTTGGTGGTTGGAACCGGGACCAAAGGTTGTCCTTTAGTCCCGGTTTTAGCCACAAACCAGGACTAAAGAGAGGCCTATATATACCACCGCCCCTGCCCGCGAACAGAACCACTACTCTATTTTTTTGGCCGGTTGTGGGAGAGGTTTGTGGTGCTCTAACTCACCTCCTATGCACATGAGGTGTTCGATGAAATGCCCGAGCCACACTTAATCTTTCTCCTCTCGAAGCTCCTTGTCCAAACTCCATTTTCCTCAAGATTTGTCTAGGTTTGGCGGTCCGTCCTGTCTCGTCCCCGTCCTCACCGTCATCGATCGCCCGCGCCGATCTCGTTGTCGGCACCACCGTGGTGAGCCTCTTGTTCTTATTTTCTTTGTAAAAGAAAAAAATATTACTTGTATGATTTAGATAGATACTTGTATAATTTTCTTACTTTTATTATTGTTTGTTATTATATAGTGCGATGGTTTTGGTATCCGCTCCCGTCGGTCCTCGTCCTGTCGATGATTCGGATTTGTGGTATATTATCTTTTATAACTTTTATAACTATTTATTTCATTTAGTGTTTATGACAATTATGCCGACCAACGTGACATAGTGAAGGAAATATGCCCTAGAGGCAATAGTAAAGTTATTATTTATTTCCTCATATCATGATAAATGTTTATTATTCATGCTAGAATTGTATTAACCGGAAACATGATACATGTGTGAATACATAGACAAACACGTAGTCACTAGTATGCCTCTACTTGACTAGCTCATTAATCAAAGATGGTTATGTTTCCTGACCATAGACATGTGTTGTCATTTGATTAATGGGATCACATCATTAGGAGAATGATGTGATTGACATGACCCATTCTGTTAGCCTAGCACTTGATCATTTAGTATACTGCTATTGCTTTCTTCATGACTTATACAAAGTTCCTACAACTGAGATTGTGCAACTCCGTTTCGGAAGAACACTTTGTGTGCTACCAAACGCCACAACGAATCGGGTGATTATAAAGGTGCTCTCTGGTGTTTCCGAAGGTACATGTTGGGTTGGCATAATTCGAGATTAGGATTTGTCACTCCGATTGTCGAAGAGGTATCTCTAGGCCCTCTCGGTAATACTCATCACCTAAGCCTTGCAAGCATGTAACTAATGAGTTAGTTATGAGATGACGTATTATGGAACGAGTAAAGAGACTTGCCGGTAACAATATTGAACTAGGTATTGGATACCGACGATCAAATCTCGGGCAAGTAACATACCGATGACAAAGGGAACAAAGTATGTTGTTATGCGGTTTGACCGATAAAGATCTTCGTAGAATATGTAGGAACCAATATGGGCATCCAGGTCCCGCTATTGGTTATTGACCGAGAATGGTTTTAGGTCATGTCTACATAGTTCTCGAACCCGTAGGGTCCACACGTTTAACGTTTCGATGACAGTTTTATTATGAGTTTATAAGTTTTGATGTACCGAAGTTTGTACGGAGTCCCGGATGTGATCACGGACATGACGAGGAGTCTCGGAATGGTCGAGACATAAAGATTGATATATTGGACGACTATATTCGGACACGGAAAGGTTCCGGAGTTTTGGAGAAAACCGGAGTGTCGGGGGGTTACGGAACCCCGGGAGAGTTAATGGGCCACATGGGCCTAGGTGGGAAGAGAGGCGGCGGGGTGGGCGCGCCTCCCTCCTGGTCCGGTGGACTAGGAGGCGCCCCTTTCCTTCCCCTCTCCCCTTCCTTCCCTCCTAGTAGGAGTAGGAAAGGAGGAATCCTACTCCTACTAGGAGGAGGATTCCTCCTCCTTGGCGCGCCTAAAGGCCGGCGGCCTCCCCCTCCCTCCTTTATATACTGAGGCGGGGGCACCCACGACACACAAGTTGATCTACGGATCGTTCCTTAGCCGTGTCGGTGCCCCTTCCACCATATTCCACCTCGGTCATATCGTCGCAGAGTTTAGGCGAAGCCTGCGCCGATAGAACATCATCATCGCCACCACGCCGTCGTCTTGTGGAACTCATCTCCGGAGCTCGGCTGGATCGGAGGCGGAGATCGTCATCGAGCTGAGCGTGTGCTGAACTCGGAGGCTCCGTGACGTTCGGTGCTTGGATCGGTCGGATCGTGAAGACATCGACTACATCAACGCGTTGTGATAACGCTTCGCTTACGGTCTCACGAGTGCGTGGACGAACACTCTCCCCTCTCGTTGCTATATCATCACCATGATCTTGCGTGTGCGTAGGAATTTTTTTTGAAATTACTATGTTCCCCAACACATAGTTGTTTTTATCTAGGAGGTATGTGAATCGGAAATTCCAACCGACCCTCTTGTCGAGAGGTTTAATTTAGTTAAAAAATAATTACTTGAAGAAAAAATTGAAAAGAATTGAGGAGGAGAAGATGGCATTGGAGTTTCATGTTGCGGATGTCGTCGATGATAACAAGATCAAGATGGATGCAATGCGCTGGAAGATTAGAAAGATTAGAAAATATGTCATTCATACTGAGGCTTGATATCATTATGTCGTTGGATCAATTGTTACCTTAATTGCGATTATGATCGCATTTGTTATTGCATTTAAATGTTTTACATAGTTTCAATGTATGTTTTAATTAGATGCTCTAAAGAGCTATATGTGGTTCAATGAAAACTATGTATGAACTATGTACGAACTTAATGTGATGACGAACTTCTATTAATTTGGCCACTTCTCTATTCATGAGTTTATGTAATGGTTTTTGACACACTTACTTATATATAATGCACGTAGATGAACCGGCAATAGATGTACGGTGACAGACGCACCTCCGAGTACATTAAGGGCGTGCATAATTTTCTCGAAGTGGCTGAGGCAAACATGCATAATGGTTGTATGTGTTGCCCATGCCCTATCCGTGGGAATACGAAGTCTTACTCTGACTCGAAAACCCTTCACATCCACCTGCTTGAGAAGGGTTTCATGTCACACTATAATGTTTGGACCAAGCACGGCGAAAGAGGGGTTATGATGAAAGACAACGAAGAAGAAGAGGATGATGACAACTATCCGCCCCCTGAATACGGTGATGCTGCAACGGGGGAAGATGAAGATCAAGAGGAACCATACGATGTTCCCGATGATGATCTTCGCTGGGTCATTGTTAATGCAAAGAGAAAATGCCAAAGTGAAAAGAAGAAGTTGAAGTTCGATCGCATGTTAGAGGATCAAAAAAGGGTTGTTCCCAAATTGTAAAGATGGCAACACAAAGCTCGATACCACACTGGAATTGCTGCAATGGGAGGCAGACAATAGTGTATCTGACAACGGATTTGAGAAGCTACTAAAAATATTGAAGAAGAAGCTTCCAAAGGATAACAAATTTCCCGACAGTACGTAGGGAGCAAAGAAGGTTCTATGCCCTCTAGGATTGGAGGTGCAGAAGATACATGCATGCCCTAATGACTGCATCCTCTATCGTGGTGCATACGAGGATTTGAACGCATGCCCGGTATGCGGTGCATTGCGGTATAAGATCAGACGAGATGACCCTGGTGATGTTGAGGGCGAGCGCCCCAGGAAGAGGGTTCCTGCCAAGGTGATGTGGTATGCTCCTATAATACAACGGTTGAAACGTCTGTTCAGAAACAAAGAGCATGCCATGCGATGGCACAAAGAGGACCGTAAGAAAGAGGGAATTTGAGAGCACCCGCTGACGGGTCGCAGTGGAGAAAATTTGAGAAAACGTGGGGGGGACTTTGCAGGTGACTCAAGGAACGTATGGTTTGGTTTAAGCGCGGATGACATTAAACTTTTTGGGGCGCAAAGCAGCAATCATAGCACCTGGCACGTGACTCTATGTATCTATAACCTTCCGCCTTGGTTATGCATGAAGCGGAAGTTCATTATGATGTCAGTGCTTATCCAAGGCCCTAAGCAACCCGACAACGACATTCATGTGTACCTAAGACCATTAATTGAACAACTTTTATAGCTGTGGAATGAAAAGGGTATACATGTGTGGGATGAGCACGACCTGGAGGAATTTGACCTACATGCATTGTTGTTTGTAACCATCAATGATTGGCTTGCTCTCAGTAACCTTTCAGGATAGATAAACAAGGGATACCACGCATGCACGCACTGTTTAGATGACACCGAAAGTATATATTTGGACAAATGCAGGAAGAATGTGTACCTAGGACATCACCGATTTCTTCCGACCAACTCAAAGACTTCGACATCAAAACAAAGCTAAAAATACTCTTTCCTTACAACTTCAAGTGAGTGTTACTGTCTTGTGCATATTCAGTTTCGCTTACTTGAGGTTATAGTAATGTAATTGATGAGTTATGGTGCGCAACTTCCACTTTATTCTGCTAGAGACTAAGCTTGACCGAGGGATAGTAACTATCTTAGACTCGAGACGTAAAGATCCCCAGGATTATGCGAACATGACTGCAATGCTCCAGAAGTAAGTTCAATTGATCATTATCGCACCATAGCGGCAACTTTCTTTCATTTGCTAATATCAAGTAATCATTTCCTTTGCCTGGCAGGGTTTGGAAAAAGTTCACCGAAATGGTTCCGGGTCTACAGAGGGAGCTGCGATTTACACACCCCAAAGTAAGTAGTACTATCTAGTTCCGCGTATCTCTCATCGATTCTAGTTTCATCAATACCATTTATCATGCTTGATTATCAGTTTGACTGAAATCTATTTCTCGTAAGAGAAAAATTCACCACAGGTCCCAAAACTTGCAGTGGCGTTAGCTTTAGTCCCTGTGGTTAGAAATACCCACAATACGATCACCATACTTGCTCTAGGGTGTCATGCACGGTCCAAAATACGTTTTTCTATATGTACGCGCTGAGCTAGCCTCAGTCAACGGCTGCCACGCGGGCGCTGACTGCCACATGCGTTTGCTCGCTCGAATACGCAGGCAACCAAGGTTTTTTTTGCAAAACTGGCAGAACAAAAGATCTCCTCCCCCCACCTAGTCGGATCGAGCCACCTGGTCGGATCGAGCCACCCGCGCGGATCGATCCCACCTGCTGCCCTCTCCCAACCCTAGCCCACCAACCTCCCTCCGCCGCCCTCGTCGCCGCCGCCGCAGCCATTGCCGCCGCTCTCTCTCCACCGCCGCAGACATTGCCGCCGCCCTCTCTCCACATGTCTTCTTCAAGCTCTGCTCGATCTGGGCTATGTGGCTGCTCCATTGTCCTTCCTTTGATCCCGTGCCCGGATTGTGGCGAGCAGGTGAAGTTCTACCGCTCTGGCACGGACGAGCATGAGGGGTGGGTCTTCTACAGGTGCAACAAACACCAGGTCAAGTTCCTCTACCTGTGTGATAGATCTTTTCTTCACTGTTTCTGCATCATATTGAATTGTAAGACTGCATTAGGGTTTTGTCAGATTGAACTTAGTTAACTAGCACTAGGTTTGTACTGCAATTTGGTAGTTAACTAGCATTAGGTTTTGTCAGGTTGTGTGGTAGTTAATTGAAATTTATAGTTAACTGAACTTTTTCAGATAACTGAAAATGCTCTATTTCTCTGTTTTTTAGGTCACCTGTGATTTCTGGCGTTGGGAGCTAGAATATGTGCAACATCTTGTTGAACATATGGTTCTTGTTGGTGATCTTCTTTGTGGATGCAATAGGAGCGGTGAGGATAAAGGGAGGAGCTTGAGAGGAAGAGGATGAAGCAATGAGCAAGAAGCATAGTTGAAGAGGCATGGCTGGGAGAGGTCTTTGGCGAGTTGATTTTGGGTCATTTGGCACCCCTAGTGAGAAGAACTTTTCTACCAAGCAGCAAGTTGCTATGCTGCTTGGATTAGGTAGAGAAATTCTCTGCTTCTTGAATTTGGTGATGGTTCTTTGTTATGTTGCTTTGCGTGTTGTGTTTCATAGTAGTCATGAAGAAGTGAGATGTCTTTGAAATCAGTGAGCAGAGCACACTAAGTAGATTAAGTACTTGTTTTGGGTTTGGATGCATGCTTTGATGGTTGTAATGGTTGCATGCTGTGATGGTTGTAATGGATAACTGATCAAATAATATGAAGACTGGAGTTATGTACCAATGTTGTTATGTTACTTCTTCATTTAGACAGCAACACATCATGTCTCAATTGAATCTAATCATTTGACAACATATTACAGTTGAAAACCAAATCCATTGCACTTAAAGTTCAGTTGACAGGCAAGATAAAATCAGTTGACAACCAAATCCATTTCACAACATAGTTGGTCAAATTAAGTTTACACAGGGACAAGAACAAGATAAGTTCAGTCAAAATCATTCAGCATCCCCTTAAGTTTCTTTATCTTCTCCTTGGTCTCCTCTTTGTGTTTGAATAAGTCACCTATCATGTACTCAAGCTTTCTCTTCTCTTGCTTCAATTGATCCCTCTCCTGCATGACTTGGTCCCTCTCTTTCTCTGCCTTAGCCCTGAATACCTGATGAATGTTTGTTACAGATTTGTCAGTGCTCTTCTTCTTCTCAAGCTCTTCCTTCAGATCAAACAGAGCAATTTGTGCGTTGCCTAATTGGCTCATTGCCTGCTCCTTTTCAGCCACTATCTTGGCAAAATCAAGCTTGAAATGTCTCAGCTCATTCTCCATTTTCTCCATTTTGTCTTACATTCCAAGATCTTCAAGTTACATTCAAAGACTCAACACATTTTCTTGTAGCCTTTGTTTTGTCTCCTCCTCATACATGCTCCATATGGTAGCTAGGCTCATCTTCAATGCTTCAGGCCACTCAGGGTCTATCCATTCCACATAGGTGCATTTAGGTACTTCCTATCATCCAAAGAAACATTCAGTTAAGTGATGTTATGCAGTTATCTGCAAATCTTCAGATAAAAGCCACTGTCACTGTAAAATGATGATAAAATGGCACCATTATCTGGATTTGTACAAACCTTGTGTGCACAAGCGAGAATAAATGCACCATACTTGTCAATAGATTGAAAAGCCACATGCTTCCCACACAAAGATCCATGATCACATGTAAAGCTAGGCAGATCTATGGCCAGGCCAGTCCATTCTTTGCAGAAAATTGTTGCTGGAGGCTAAAAAAAAGAAAAAATTGCATTTGTTAAGTATAACCCCTAGAACCTGTTTAACCCTAGCTGCGTGGAGGAGAAGACATGACTAACTTTGCTGGTCACTGAGTCATCTTCAGAAGAGGTTGGGAGATCATCCCAGGACACCATGGTTGCTGCTGTAGACCAGGGGAGCAGGAGTAGAGGAGGAGTGGAGGAAGAAGAAGGGGACCTGGTGGTGGATCTGGTCGAAGAGGAGGAAGAAGAAGGGGACTTGGTGGTGGATTTGGTGGTGGTGGACCTGGTGGTGGGGGTGGATCTGTTGGTGGACCAAAGGTGCATGGATGATGCAAGTTACAAGGTGTGCAAGTACAAATTCAAATCAGTTGTAGGGTGTGTACTGTTGCCATTTCAGATAGGTGGCAAAGTTCAGTTAAGCTAACTAAAATTAGTAGTAACTGAAATTTTAAAGTTAACTAAATTTGTTGACAAAATTTGTACTTTTGAAAAGATTACTGAATTAAAGTTCAGTTTAAGACAAATTTCAGTTAAGACAAAGATAACTGAATTTTTAGCCTTATATTACCAACAAGTTCAGACAAAATTCAATTAACTTATAGCACCAACAACATAAACTACTCTACATAACTTTGTAGAACTTCAGCATAAACAGCATCAACTAGACATCATCATCAACAGATCAGCATCATCAGCATCAACTGCCACTTAGTTTAACAGTTGTCTGAATTTAGTTTGAAAAGCTAACTGAATTTTTTACAGTTAACTGAATCTTAACAGGTGTCTGAATTTAGTTAAGACAGAATTCAGTTAAGACAGAATTTAGTTAAGACAAAGATTCAGACAAAAATTCAGTTAAGATTCAAAACCTCAGCACCTATTTCTTTTGGAATTATTGCCTTATATAGCAACAAGACAATTTTGGATTGTTGCTTTATATAGCAACAAGACTGCATCAACACCATCATGTACCAACAAAACACTTTTGGATTACTGCCACTTATATAGCATCAACACAGTTCAGCACATATATAACATCACAGCCAGTACAACATTGATATAGCATCAACATCCAGAAATTACAAATAACTTATGTGCTTAATATACAAGCACACCTAACAAACTAATTTTTTATAACTTATATGCTGAAAATCTGTATATTTCAGCATACCTAAGTATTGCATCGTCTTCATGCTTTCTACTGCATCTTCATCTTCAGTTCTTCAAATTCTGGAGGCACTCCGAGCGGCGAACCTCCATGTCAGCTGCCACCACCTTCCTCTTCTTCTTCCTTTCTGGCTGCGCTGCGACGTCCTGAGCTTGCAGGGCCAAGACCACCTCCACCTCCTGCTTCACAATGTCAGGAACATCGGGAATTAGCTCGACGTCAATGGGATGGTGCTTGTCACCCTCCGTGGCGACGGCGCCACCATTTGGACCTCCGGCTCGGGGACGATGGGCGCCGCCACCTCCGGCTCATTGTCAGAGAGGACAATCACCTCCGGCTCCTCCCAGCCAGTCGACCACGACGAGTCGGCGGTGTAGCCAGAGTCGTTGTCGGTGTCAAAACCGGCGGATCTCGGGTAGGGGGTCCCGAACTGTGCGTCTAGGCAGATGGTAACAGGAGACAAGGGACACGATGTTTTTACCCAGGTTCGGGCCCTCTCGATGGAGGTAAAACCCTACTCCTGCTTGATTGATATTGATGATATGGGTAGTACAAGAGTGGATCTACCACGAGATCAAGGAGGCTAAACCCTAGAAGCTAGCCTATGGTATGATTGTTGTAATGGTTGTGTTCGTCCTACAGACTAAAACCCTCCGGTTTATATAGACACCGGAGAGGGCTAGGGTTACACAGAGTCGGTTACAATGGTAGGAGATCTACATATCCGTATTGCCAAGCTTGCCTTCCACGCCAAGGAAAGTCCCATCCGGACACGGGACGAAGTCTTCAATCTTGTATCTTCATAGTCTTGGAGTCCGGCGGATGATGCTAGTCCGGCTATCCGGATACCCCCTAGTCCAGGACTCCCTCAGTAGCCCCTGAACTAGGCTTCAATGACGAAGAGTCCGGCGTGCATAATGTTCGGCATTGCAAGGCGGGTTCCTCCTCCGAATAACCCATAGAAGATCGTGAACACCAGGATAGTGTCCGGCTCTGCAAAATAAATTCCACATTCCACCGTAGAGAGAATAATATGTACACAAGTTCAATCTGCTGACGTATTTTGTGGCATGACGTCACGCCACTACCAAGCCATACTGGAATCGTTTTTTATTATACCACCTCAGCGTGTTTAGCGAAGCGGTTTCCTTGGCACGTCTTGTCGAAGCAGAGATCGTGTTCCCCTTATTCCGGGATTCCCATCAATACGGACATGGGTAACCCAACCGCGCCATTGATGGTGGCGCTTGGGAGATAAGAGAGTTTTACCAGGCTGGTGGGGACGCATAGTCTTCGTCCGCCCATATATAAGGGGATAAGGATCCACCTTTTTTTACCTACGCCTTCCTCCTCCTTTGCTTATCCATCTCCGCGCACTCGAGCTCCAGCGTCCAAGTTCGCACATCTCGCCTCAACCTTCTCCAACCATGTCCGGAGCGGGAGGCAAGTGGTTGGCCTCCTCCGTCACGGAGGGGCACATCGAAAAGCTGCGCGGCGCTGGATACCTTTCCAGCGACATCGCGCACCGGCTGCCCGACAAGGGGCAGCTCATCCCCACCCCCAGGCCCCATGAGAGGGTCGTGTTCCTTCCCCACTTCCTCTGCGGACTGGGCTTCCCACTTCATCCCTTCGTCAGGGGGCTCATGTTCTATTACGGCCTGGACTTCCACGATCTGGCGCCAAACTTCATCCTCAACATCTCGGCATTTATAGTCGTGTGCGAGGCCTTCCTCTGCATCCAGCCCCACTTCGGCTTGTGGCTCAAGACCTTCAATGTCAAGCCAAAGGTAGTGAAGGGCGTCCAAGTAGAGTGCGGAGGCGCCATGGTGGGCAAAATGCCCAACGTCACCTGGCTCGAGGGGGCCTTCGTGGAGTCCATCAAGGGATGGCAATCGGGGTGGTTCTACATCACCGAGCCGCGTGACCCTAAATGGGCAGCGGCCCCCGAGTTCAGATCGGAGGAGCTGACAGGACTCCAGTCCTGTCTCCAGACCTTGGTGAACAAGAAGCTTAGGCTTGTCAATGTGATCCAGGTCATGCTCGTCCGCCGGATTCTCCCTTGCCAACAGCGGGCCTTCAATTTGTGGGAGTTCGATCCGGCACAACACTGACTCTGGCGGGCTCTTGACCACGACATCTGGCCGCCTGGAGGGTGCTATTCAGGGCGGAGAAGCCCAGCGTCATGATCAAGATCGTGGATTCAGCACCAAGCGCCCGCCGGTGTGGTAAGATATATTATCCTTTATGGGACATTCATTTCTTTCATAGTTTGACTCTATTGTGGGATCTAAAACTCCCGATGCCTTTAACAGGAATGGCAGAGGACGTCCGGACAGTAGACTGTCGGCTCCCTTCCCAAGACCCAGCGGACGCCCATTTAACGAGGCTGCTGGTCTCGGCACTTTATGTGGTGCGGAGAAGAATGCTAAGAAGAAGGCCACGGAACCGAAGAAGTTCCGGCGCCAGTGATATCGGACTCATCGTCCAATGGCTCGAGGCGGACTCCTCCCAAGACGAGGAGGAGAAGAGGACTCTCTCCCGGAGGAGGGAGAGAGGAAGAGGAAGGCTTCCCCACGGGGGAGGCGAAGGGTCGAGAGGGAAGGACTCTTCCCGGACAGCTCCGCCAACGCCAACGTTGGCGGCGAAGAGTGGCCCTCAAGGGCCAGGCCTCCGCAAGATCGTAAGTATCCGGATTCTGAATGATTTATAATTTCTCTTTTGTGTCACATAGTGTCCTTCTAATGCCGCACACTACACTGTAATCCGCCGATGATGATCTCCCGCTTCATCGAAGCGGGTCGTTAGCTCCGTCGGATGTAGATTCCATCCCGACTGCCTCCACCCCTCGCGACGCTGAGGACGCCGAGGTGGGATCCCAGGAAGGGACCAATCAGGAGGAGGCTTCGGAGGTGCCACAAGGCGGCCTCCCGGACTTTGCGCCGGACTCCATGCCGGAACCCGCAGTGGTTCCGGAGTCCGGCAGGCGGCCCCTTCGCAAGAAGGGCAAGACCGTGACGCCGGTGGCCTCCGTCCAACCGGAGGCGCCGGACAACTTGTTGGAGGCGCTCAACGGCGCTTCCATCAAGGAAGAACACCGCACTATCATGAGTGCGGTGATTCAGAAGGTTCAGCTCGCCAAGAGTGGGCTGACCAAAGCCTGCAGTAGCCTTCTAACAGGCTTTGAGGTAAGAAGGTTAAAATATGTAATGTAGTACCGCATCGACAGTAGCCCCTGATGCTCGGTTCGGTGTTCGGAAAGAAAAACCGGATTGAGGATCTAGAAAAGATATACACAGGAGTGCTAAGAATTATGTCAATATGGGTTTGCAAGCTGCGCTGCTGACCTCTGCCGCACTGACTGCGGAGGTCGGTGCTTTGAAGCAGGACCTCGAGCGGTCCGAGCAAGAGCTCGGCCTTGCCAAGAAGCAGCTCGAGGACAAAGAAGGTGAGTAACACCACTTTTAAATTTGTACCTTACAGAAAAGGATTTTGGTTGCAATAGAAATAACAAGGATAACGTGGGTGCTGCAGGGGCCACGAACGAGGTGGCAACCCTGAAGGAGGTCGTGTCCGCGGCCGAATGCAATGCGGCCGTGGAACGGGCAGAGTGAGAGAAGTAGGAGGCGCGGGTGGCGGAGGTGCGGCAAGAGCTCCAAGCTCCCATGGAAAACCATGAGAGTTTGGAGCGTGACTCGAAGACTCAAGAGTCCGAGCTTGCCTCGGCTCTTGAAAGTGCCAAAGCCGCTAAGGCCGAGGCCCATAAGGCCCTCCAGGAGATTGAGGCAGTGAAGAAAATAGCGGCGGGTAAGGAATTTTTCATGCAAAGCAAGCATGTGAATGTAAATTACCTGACACTTACACGAATTTGGAGCTCTCCAGGGGCGTTTGCAGATCTGCCTCGCAGCGAGTCCGATGCTGCCGCATTCTACCGGGCCGAGGAGGGGAGCTCAACGGAGAAGGTCTTTTGGTCTCAGTACGCTGAGGCCGGACACCCGGTGCCCCCTAGCGACCAGCTAAAGCAGCTGGTCGAGCTCCACAAGGTAGCCGAGCAGGCCATGAAGGGCCTCATAGTCCGGCTGTGGCCTGGAGAGGCCATGCCTAGGAGCTACGCCGGACCTCGTCAGGCGGCAGCTGGTGGATCGTGCCCTCGGTGGAAGTCATCAGCGCTCTGCCTGCATTGAAGGTGCCGTCGGGCCCTTGCCCACGCAAAGGTGCACTAGGGCAGGCTGGATGCTGAGAGGCTTATCACAGACGCGCCGGCGGGCAAGGAGTATCGACGCCGAAATGTACTATAAGAGTATCTGAAGGGTGCCCGCAAGATTACGGATGAGTGCCCCAAAGATGTAATTATTGAGTAAACTCGCAATGTGTTATCTGTCGCTGAAAACTTTGTTCATATCGCTAAGCAACGATTATTGATTTAAAATATTACCTTACATGCGGCCGTTTATTAAATCGAGAGATGGCAAGTCGTCGGCTTCAGCCCCCATGCCACGAGTCTTTGGGGTGTTAGGGATAAACTTGAGCACTCTTGTTCCCATTTTGGGTCCATCTAGGAGGCGCTCAACACAATGAACAAGGCAACCGTACATATAATGCTTGAACACTCTCACTTAGCCATAGAATTCTATAATTTTAAATTTCGGCGAACCCCTAGTATTCGGAAGACCGAGTTCGGGGTGCTATCCACGCCTTGGCCGGACACTATCCGGTTCTTCGCTCGAAGCGGCATAAGTCTTTAGGGACTCGAAAGGACCTCTCGAACAGCGACCAGTCTCTCGCCTTATCATGACAGTCAGTTTTAGCTTTCTTGTCACACCCTGCATTTTGTAACATTTCATTTGCATTATTAAAGCATGAAAATTTGGACCAGCAAAAAACTTTTGCATTATTTGGCTTTTATTTGGAGTTGGATTTCCCTTTGTGATTTTTTTCAAGTGCTCTTTAAAGTCAACTACTCCACCTTCTGTACTTCATCTCCTTGCCCAAACTTCTGCCCAATGACCATGCCATGTGTATAGTGCAATATGGAATTTTCTTACAAAATAATTTGGCCAAGAAGTATTTTCTAGATTTAGTTTTCTAAAAACCCCTGAATTGAGGTTTTGCACTACAAGTACTTGATTTGGGTTATGAAAAATATTTCAAAAGGTGTATTTGAATCCTATTAGATGTAGGACTCCCATAAACCACAAAAATATAATTTTAAAAGTTATTTTACTATTTTATTTAAAAGCTTTTTCTTAAGGCCAGAAATGGTCTTTAATAGGGAAAAATTATTTTATTGTTTTAAAAATATTTGAAAAAAATTAGGGAAACTCAGTGGACATATATTTTCCACATAAACGAGTTTCAACACATGGTCATGTTCAAAATATTGGTTAAATCCCTCAAAAACCCTTTTTGGATATTTCAAGCTTTTGAAATATTTACAAAGGAAATATTCTCCAAAAATTCCAAGAGAATTCTATCATCTCACATATGACATACTTGATGATCTTGACAAGTATCATGTCATGGAGAATAGTATAACCCCATAAAATCCCCTCAAAACCATTTCTGTCCATTTTGAAGTTTGAGCAACTTTACATTGCCAAACATGTCCAAATGTTCTCAAACTTGGTGCACATGCTCCAATGGTCTAATAATGCATCTAGACCAAATGGCACAGGTTGGAGAAGAAGATATCTTGATCAAAGTGCCTCAAAACCCTCTCTGACCAGAATCAAATTTGAACTACTTTGTACTAGCAAATTTTTCTCCATGACCCCAACTTTTGTGAGCCTGATCACATGACTAAATAAGGCCACCACACCAAGTGGTGCATCAAGGAAAAGTGATCTACTCAACTGGATCTACACAAGTCCATTCCTGCCCATTTTTAGGGTTTACAAAAGTTGCATTGGCAACTTTGTCCAAATAAGCTCAAAATGGGTGGAAGGCCCTAATTATGTGTGACATCTCACCCAGTGGAGTCTCATGACAAGTGGAAATTATTAACTTGCCCAAACCATCGTCAAACACCTTCTGGCAGAATGTTGAAATGCCAATTCCAGCCTCTTGCACTAATCTCCTTGAGCCCATCTTTTTACCACCACCCCTCCTCGTTCCCCTCTGCAACTTGGATGCTTTTCTGCCGAGGAAGCAATGATGAGGGAAGGGGAAACCCCATTTGTCTTCTCTGGACAGCAGCTTCTCCCCTCTCTCTCAGCCTCCTTCTCTCCCTTCAGCCCTCCAGAGCATCCAAGGCTCACTCCCACTTTTGCCCACACCCCCTGCAGCCTCCAGACACTAGTGGACACGCGCGGACGTGGTAAAGCCGCGGATGCCGGCCAAAGTCGCTCTGGGCGCCCGAGAGACACCGCCCGTGGCCGCGCCGCCCCGACCACCTCGAGCTTCCCCCGCGCGCCAGTCGATGCCCCTCGATGTCCGCTCCACGCCAGCAGGCCACCCACTTGCTCCCGCGCCCTCCTCTCTCTCCTACAGCTCGCGCCAGAGCGCCGCCCCGCTCGGCCAATGCCCGCGCCACCCCTGTGGCCCGCATGCAGCTCGTCTCGCTCCTCCTCTCTCTCCCTGGCACCCTACACCACTCCCACGAACACCCCCGAGCCCTCCATTCCCTCTCCAACAGCCACCCGAGCCGATCCCGCGGGCACCCGTAGGCCACGCCTACGGTGGACCTCGGCCAGCCCATATAAGGCGACCCCGAGCCCCTCTTTCGCTCCCTGTTGCTCCCCCACACTCCTAATCAACCTCCTGAACCCCCCATTCATCTCCAGAGCCGCCCGAGCTCGAGATCGAGCTCGAGCTCCACCGCCTCGGCTCGTCGGTGTTCGCGCGGTACAGGCCTCCTCCGCCCCTGATCTCTCTCGATCTGGAGCCGCAAGGCGTCGCTGACCTTTTCCCCTCTTTTCCCCACTCGTTTTGCAGCCGGGAACGGCCGGAGCCATCGACACCCGAAGCACCTCCGCCACGTGACCTCGTCGCCGGCGAACCAGGCTGCTCCAGCGACCGTCTCCACCACCACCCGAACGGCGACACCTCCCCGAGTCCAACGGTACCACCCGCGCACCTCCCCGTGATCTGTATCGCCACCGACGAGCTCGTCGTCGCCTCTGGACGGAGGTAGACGACGACGGCCGTGGGGCCAGCCCGTCAGCCTCACGTCCTGACGGGTGGGATCCACCGTCGAGGTTAAAAGCAGCTGCTACAAGACGGTTCGCCTGTCGGCTGAAGGCGTATTTCGCCTTTACGCCTTCGACGTGGCGGCCCGCGTGGGCTGGTTTCCCCTCTGGGCCTGCTGCCCGTGGCCTCTCTGGCCCAGTGGCACAGCGCCACTTTTCTTTTTCTTTTTCTGTCTCCCTTCCAAAAATTCCACAGGGCAAAATATTTATCCAAATGAAATATTTCCAACTCCTAAAATCTTGGAATAATCCCACCTATTTATTTATATAACTTTCATGCACATCTATTACACCTTTCTGCTCTGTTCAAATTTAAATTCAAATTTGAACAATAAAACCTCTGTTTGAAAATTCACAACTCTGTTGCCCTAGCTCCAAATCCAAAACCAAGAATTTTCCCCTTCCTAGTTTTCCTCCTAGTATTTTACAAAAATAAGTTGACATTTTTCTGAGCACTTTGACTTTTCTGTTTTTATTATTGTCTCATTTATCCGTTGTTTTATTGCGACGATTAGATCCTGTGTTTGACGAAGTAGTTGGAGAAGAAGGAGAGGAAGGGCCTGAAGACTTTGAAGACCAAGCCAACCAAGGCAAGCAGCCCTTTGACCATGTCTATGAAACCCTTTTTATCCATGTCATATAGCTCTTTATTATTGTTGCATCGGGATCATGATGAGATGGTGAACCACGTGGGTTGGTTGCCTCTGCTACTTCCTCGTTGATACTTGCACTGTGCATGGCCCTACCTTCTTATGAGGGTTATGCCGGTGGGAGTAGATAGGATGCTAAAGTAGATGCTACGCAAAAGGGACGGGTATGTGCATGATGAAGGAGGCAAAGTACTTTTCAAAGGACTTTTCGAAAACCCCTTCGGGTGCCACTTATGCTTGAGGGAGATGATGAGATGGGTAACCACTTGATGACGAAGTGGTGTACCGAGGAAAGTGGGTGTTGTTTTCAAAACGGATTGGTCGAAGTTGCGACCGTTATTCCAACCTTACATGCGCAACCACTCTACCCTTATATGGGAAAGGGCATTATTGAGTACCTAGACCGATACTAGCTTGGAGCCCGCATTACTAGTGACGGGGGAGAGTTGGTGCTCTCTCTCGGGACGGGGTCGTGCCAGGTAGGGCGACCAAGAACATTTTTATGGGGCACCTTACACACCGTTGGTACCCCGTGCTTGTGATATGAGATGATTATGGAGCGTGGCTCCACGATAATATTATGTGATAATGTTGGGCACGGGGGTTACTACCAATCGAGTGGACTCCATGTTAGTGTCGTCTAGGGAAAGGTAGTGATCGGGTGCTTACGCCGGGTACTTAAGGTATCGCGGGTCGTGGATGACACGGAAGTTCCCCGGATCTTGTGGGTAAAGTGTGCAACCTCTGCAGAGTGTAAAACTATTCGAATAGCCGTGTCCACGGTCAAGGACAGTTGGGTAACCGCTCTTGGGCTACGTCCACTTGTTTACAAACCAAGTGTGTGTGTTGATAAAAATGACTTGGGTCAAGTCAAGGGACTTGACATGATTGAGGTGGGTTGGTGCCCACTCTATTTATATTAGATGGGTTGGTGCCCACTCTATTTATGTTGATATCTGTAACCTGTCCTCATGGTTACTTGAAATTCTCTTGATGCATGCCTTACAAAGATGTTGAACATGTCATTGCACTCAAAACTAGCTTTCTGCAAAATTTACCTATATCATGCATTGTTGTACCTTGAACCAAAACATGGGTTGCTTGCGAGTACATTCAAAGTACTCATTGGCTTGCCACTGGTTATTTAATTGACCAGGCATGGAAGAACCGGTGTTCAAAGAAGAGTTCTTTGGAGCGAACATGCGAACTAGGGCGTTCCGGTCGAGAATGCCCGTAGGGTTAAGGCAGATGGCATGGGTTCTACTTATCGATTTAAGATTTCCGCTGCTTGTGTTTCATTTGATGTTCAGCCCTTAAGGCTTTATCAATGTAAGACTTGACCATAATGGTCACAATTTGTGTAAGACGGTATGTATGGATGTAAGACTCTTGTTATTCAGCTTACGTGTGTTCAAGTGAGCATTGATCTCGGGATCCTTGTACACGCGTGCATTCGGTGATCTCGACTCATGAGTCGGGGTCCCTACAGAGCTGGTACCAGAGCCATCCTGACTGTAGGAATCCTTAGTTAGCATGGACGTTAGTTAGAGTGAGACTATCCACGAAATTACCTGTATACCTAGGCTTTCTGATGGTACCCCAAACATAGGTCACTTTCCCTCTATTGACCCTTCCCCTTCCACTTTTGTAGATGGCCGTCATACTCGAGGACTTCCTGACCACTGGATATCCCGTGATTCTTGAGGATAGCCTCAGGAGGTGTCAGTTCACTCGAGCCCCCACCTTCTCCTACCACGAGCACTGGATCAACAGCACCAAGAAGGAGTATCACGTGTAGGTAGTCGTGAGGGCGAATGACTCCCCAACGAGCTGGTTCTTTGAGGGGCCCCAGATGGCAACACTGCTCCTCGCCGTGGAGACTGCTGCCCTCAAGGCGCTGACTCGCCTCCGGGATCTCCTGCCAGAGATGGCAAGTGAGCCAGCCACTTGTTACCTGCCTTATCGGAAGGAAGGTGATGACGAGAGCAGCGCACCAGCCCCACCCTTGGACGAAGGACTTTCTCTTCGCTTCCAGACCTACTTCAGCTTGTGTGCCGATAGCACCGCACAGCACACAGCCTCGAGTCGATGGAGCTTCGGAAGGAACTCCACGAGACCAAGGAACTCCTCCGCCTAGCTCAGATGAAGGCGGACAGGATCAAGAAGGATGGAGCACTCCCTGGACAGCCCGTTGTAGCCTATCGAGGCGGGCGACCCCCACAGGTCATGCATGCCAAGGGATCATCTCAGTCACGCCGTATGACGGCAAAGGAGTATTGCAACCTCTTCACGACGCCACCGGTGAAGCAGCACCGTGTTCAGCTCCTCCACTCCCCCACTCCCTCAAGTGACGAAGAGACTAAGATAGATGAAGATGAGGAGGAAGACCCAGAGGAGCCAGAATACCCGACCGAGCATTCCACCACTTAAACACCGTTCAGGACTAGGATAGGCCAGTCCGTAACCCTATGGTAGGATAGGTCGTGTACCCCTATGCAAAGTCGAGTCCTTGTAATGGTTCTTATGAAACCATGTTGTGTTGTGTTTGCTTTCAACTTGCCTTGATGAAGTCGTACTTTCCCTTCGGGAACTTGTAAACGACTACATCCCCCATTTGGTTTTAATGCATGAGTTTGGCCCTTCTGGCCCTTGTTTAACTTAAATTTGTGTCACACCCACCCCCTTACTAGGCATCCCATCTATATTGCTTTCCCTCATTTTATTTTCCCAATCATGAGACCTTGACCGCTCCAACGGGATGCTGTTGTAACACGATCTTGGTACCTCTACCCAACAAAGAAGAAGCGGAGGTTCACAAGGTGAGTCACCAAGACCAAGCCCAAGGACGACACCACCACCACCACCTCCTCCAAACATGGACATGGCTTAGCTTCTCCAAGACTTTCGAGAGGAACACCAAGCCAACACCGCAGCCTCCGGATGATTGCTCAAGTTGTCAATCGCCCACCGGCGGGACACGGCCATGGGCGTTCCACGTTGGTGGAGTTCAAGAAGCATGCACCACCCACCTTCATCGAGGCTGCTGAACCCCGGATGCGACACCGGGTCCGCACCATTGAGGAGCTGTTGGCACTAGTCGGATGCACCGAGGACCGCGAGAAGGTGGCGTATGCCGCCCCTCGTCTCGGGAACTGCAGAGCTTGGTGGGATGGATTCAAGGCTATGCATCTTGAGCAAAACATCACTTGGGATAACTTCAAGACAGAATTCCGCAAGGCCCACATTCCTACGGAATCATGGCCATCAAGAAGCGTGAGTTCGAGCCCTGAAGCAAGGTAGTGGCCTTGTCAAGGAGTACATGCGAAGTTTAGTGTTCTCTCAAGATATGCCTCGAGGATGTCAAGACCGATCTTTGCCAAAAGGGCGCTTCATGGAAGGCCTTAACCAGACTCTGCGAGACTCGCTTGTTGTGTGTGACTGCCCGACCTTTCCTGATCTGGTGAACAAGGCACTCATGCTTGAGGACAAGCGACGCGCATTGGATGACACTCGTAAGCGCAAGATGATTAGCAAGGGTAGCTCCAGCAACCAGAAGCCTCGCCCGTGGCAGCCAGCCCCGGTCAAGCCAACATATCAACAGCCAAGAGCTCATGCACCCCGCACCAACTATCCACCTCAGCAGTATGCCAACCCCAGACCAGCTTACAACAACCCCAATAACAATGCTGGCAAAAGCATCATCCCCAACCAAGTCACTTGCTTTGGATGTGGACAGCCGGGCCATTACTCCAAGAATTGCCCCAACAAGAAGCCCGACGCCCCGCGCCCCAATGCGCAGAACCCAGGACAAGGCCGAGGAATGCCACCAAGGAACCAAGCTCCTCGCAACCTGCCCAACAATGGCAAGGGTCGCGTGAATCATGTCACTGTAGAAGAAGCCCAGGAAGACCCGGACGTCGTGCTGGGTACATTCCTTGTCAATTCAGCACCTGCAACTATCTTGTTTGATTCTGGAGCCACACATTCATTTGTCACCCGAAAGTTTGCATTAAAAAGCGGCATTACCTCTACACCTCTGAAAAACCCTATGGCGGTACAAACCCCCGAAGCAGAGATGAGAGCCAAGATAGGATGTAAAGGAGTCGGGATTATCATTAATGGGGTAGACTTCCTAGCAGACCTTATCGTCTTAGGATCACAAGGCTTGGATGTGATCTTAGGAATGAATTGGCTCATCAAGCACCAAGGCTTGATAGATTGCGCCAACCGGACTGTCACTGTGACCAATGACCAAGGACTCGAAGTTAAATTTGCCTCCAACCCCTCCTCTGCTCAAGCCAACCAAGTCAACTGTCTGACTGAAGTTGGATTGGAACAAGTGCCGGTAGTATGCGAATATCCCGATGTTTTTCCTGATGAGCTACCGGGAATGCCTCCTGACCGAGACATTGAGTTCATCATCGAGCTCATACCCGGAGCAGGACCCATCTATAAGAAGCCTTATAGAATGGGATCGGAGGAGTTAGCAGAATTGAAGAAGCAAGCTGGAAGAGCGGTGAGGAAGGATTTATCCGCCTAGTGCCTCCCCTTGGGGATCACTGCTCATTTGTGGCAAAGAAGGATGGTACCATCCGCTTGTGCATTGACTACCGCTCCCTCAATGAAGTTACAATCAAGAACAAGTACCCACTTCCCAAGATTGAAGATCTGTTTGATCAACTCAATGGGGCCAAGGTGTTCTCCAAGATCGACCTCAGATCTGGGTACTACCAGCTGAAAATCAGACCCCAAGATATTCCGAAGACGGCATTTGTAACCAGATATGCCCTGTATGAGTGCACGGTCATGTCCTTTGGATTGACCAATGCCCCGGCTTACTTCATGTATCTCATGAATAAGGTCTTCATGGAATATTTGGACAAGTTTGTCGTTGTCTTCATTGATGACATTCTTGTCTTCTCGAAGACGGAAGAAAGCACGAGCAACACTTGAGGATGGTCCTAGACAAGCTTTGAGGCGCCTAACTGTATGCCAAGTTCAGCAAGTGTGAATTTTGGCTGCGTGAAGTTGGATTCTTGGGTCATGTTTTAAGCTGAAGAAGGATTGTCATCGATCCGCTAAGATTGAAGCCGTGACTGAATGGCAATCCCCAAGCAATGTGAAGGAAGTCGAAGCTTCCTCGGACTCATGGGATATTACCGCAAGTTCGTTGAAGGATTCTCAAGCATTGCCGACCCATGACTCAGCTCTTAAAGAAGGACAAGAAGTTGAATGGACGCCAGTGCTAAGAGAGCTCCCAGAGCTGAAGAAGAGATCGACCACCGCCCGATTCTCGCCACACGGATATACACAAGGAGTTTGTGATATATTGTGATGCGTCAAGAACCGGACTGGGAGGTGTTATGATGCAAGAAGGCAGAGTCGTAGCTTACCTTTCAAGGCAGCTACGGCCTCATGAAGAGAACTATGCTACTCATGACCTTGAGCTAGCAGCAGTGGTTCAGGCCCTGAAGACATGGCGACATTACCTCTTAGGGAAGCGATGTGAGATATACACGGATCACAAAAGTCTGAAGTATATTTTCACTCAAAGGGAATTGAACATGAGGCAAAGAAGATGGCTAGAGTTGATCAAAGATTATGACCTCAGTGTTCAATACCACCCTGGGAAGGCTAATGTGGTAGCAGATGCATTAAGCAGAAAGGCTTGTTCCTTGAATGCTATGCTTAAGGACAAGCTACCCGCCTTGTATGAAGAACTTGAAAGTTTCGAGTTGGAACTGGTTGCACCAGGATTCTTGGCCAACCTCGAAGTTAAGCCTACCTTGATGGATGATATTAAGGAAGCTCAAAAGGGACATGAGAGTATTGAAGGTATCAAGAGGAAGATCAAGGCGGGCAAAGCCCCAGGATTCTCAGAGGATGAGAAAGGAATTGTGTGGTTTGGGAATCGCATCTGCGTGCCCAACAAGGGTGAGCCCAAGAATCTGATCTTGCAAGAAGCTCATGACACCCCGTATTCCATCCACCCTGGAGGAACCAAGATGTATCAGGACCTGAAGGAAAGATTTTGGTGGCACGGGATGAAAAGGGAGATTGCCACCTATGTTGCAAAGTGTGACGTATGCCAGAGATTCAAAGCTGAGCATCAGCGACCCGCTAGATTGTTGCAACCCCTCAAGGTGCCTGAATGGAAGTGGGACAAAGTCGGGATGGACTTCATCACCGGTTTACCCAGGTCAAGCAAGGGACATGACTCCATATGGGTCATTGTTGACCATTTGACCATGGTGGCCCACTTCATTCCGGTCAAGACGACCTACAAGGGGAACCAGTTAGCCAGTCTCTACATCAACCGAATCGTGAGCCTTCATGGTGTTCCCAAGGATATTGTGTCGGATCGAGGAACCCAGTTTACCTCAAGGTTCTGGAAGAAGTTCCAAGAGGCCATGGGGACGAAGTTGTCCTTCAGCACTGCTTTCCACCCACAGACCGGAGGTCAGACAGAACGAGTGAATCAGATACTCGAAGACATGCTCCGAGCCTGTGTCTTAGCATATGGAGCTAAGTGGGAAGATTGCCTCCCTTTCGCCGAGTTCTCTTACAACAATAGTTATCAGTCAAGCCTTCAGATTGCGCCATTTGAAGTGTTATACGGACGGAAGTGCCACACACCCCTCAATTGGTCAGAGACCGGAGAAGGACTTGTCTTTGGGCCTGATATCCTTCGTGAAGCAAAAGAGCAAGTCCAGCTTGTCAGAGAGCATTTGAAGACTGCCAAGTCAAGACAAAAGAGCTACGCTGACTCACATCGTTGAGACATGACCTTCCGGGTTGGAGACCATGTTTATCTCCGGGTCACCCCTCTCAAAGGAACCCAGCGCTTCCATGTCAAAGGAAAGCTCGCCCCAAGATACATCGGCCCCTTCAAGATCACTGAACGACGAGGAGAAGTGGCTTACCAGTTGGAACTTCCACCTGAACTATCCGATGTGCTGGCGTGTTCCATGTGTCACAACTCCGGAAGTGTCTCCAAGTTCCAGACAAGCCTGATCTTTACAAGGACGTCAATCACCAAGCCATTGACCTTCAGCCTGATTTGGCTTACCGTGAGAGGCCCATCTGCATTCTGGATGAGGCTGAGCGACACACTCGAAGCCGCACCATCAAGTACTTCAAGGTCCAATGGAGCAACCACTTTGAAGCGAAGCAACTTGGGAGCGTGAAGACTACCTTAGATCCGAGTTTCCGTATCTCTTTAAAGCCTAGTTTAGGAATCTCGGGGACGAGATTCTTGTAAGGGGGGTAGGTCTGTCACACCCTGCATTTTGTAAAATTTCATTTGCATTATTAAAGCATGAAAATTTGGACCAGCAAAAAACTTTTGCATTATTTGGCTTTTATTTGGAGTTGGATTTCCCTTTGTGATTTTTTTTCAAGTGCTCTTTAAAGTCAACTACTCCACCTTCTGTACTTCATCTCCTTGCCCAAACTTCTGCCCAATGACCATGCCATGTGTATAGTGCAATATGGAATTTTCTTACAAAATAATTTGGCCAAAAAGTATTTTCTAGATTTAGTTTTCTAAAAACCCCTAAATTGAGGTTTTGCACTACAAGTACTTGATTTGGGTTATGAAAAATATTTCAAAAGGTGTATTTGAATCCTATTAGATGTAGGACTCCCATAAACCACAAAAATATAATTTTAAAAGTTTTTTTACTATTTTATTCAAAAGCTTTTCTTAAGGCGAAATGGTCTTTAATAGGAAAAATTATTTTATTGTTTTAAAATATTTCACAAAAATTAGGGAAACTCAGTGGACATATATTTTCCATATAAAAGAGTTTCAACACATGGTCATGTTCAAAATATTGGTTAAATCCCTCAAAAACCCTTTTTGGATATTTCAAGCTTTTGCAATATTTACAAAAAAAATATTCTCCAAAAATTCCAAGAGAATTCTATCATCTCACATATGACATACTTGATGATCTTGACAAGTATCATGTCATGGAGAATAGTATAACCCCATAAAATCCCCTCATAACCATTTCTGTCCATTTTGAAGTTTGAGCAACTTTACATTGCCAAACATGTCCAAATGTTCTCAAACTTGGTGCACATGCTCCAATGGTCTAATAATGCATCTAGACCAAATGGCACAGGTTGGAGAAGAAGATATCTTGATCAAAGTGCCTCAAAACCCTCTCTGACCAGAATCAAATTTGAACTACTTTGCACTACCAACTTTTTCTCCATGATACCAACTTTTGTGAGCCTGATCACATGACTAAATAAGGCCACCGCACCAAGTGGTGCATCAAGGAGAAGTGATCTACTCAACTGGATCTACACAAGTCCATTCCTGCCCATTTTTAGGGTTTACAAAAGTTGCATTGGAAACTTTGTCCAAATAAGCTCAAAATGGGTGGAAGGCCCTAATTATGTGTGACATCTCACCCAGTGGAGTCTCATGGCAAGTGGAAATTATTAACTTGCCCAAACCATCGTCAAACACCTTCTAGCAGAATGTTGAAATGCCAATTCCTGCCTCTTGCACTAATCTCCTTGAGCCCATCTTTTTGCCACCACCCCTCCTCGTTCCCCTCTACAACTTGGATGCTTTTCTGCCGAGGAAGCAATGATGAGGGAGTGGGAAACCCCATTTGTCTTCTCTGGACAGCAGCTTCTCCCCTCTCTCTCAGCCTCCTTCTCTCCCTTCAGCCCTCCAGAGCATCCAAGGCTCACTCCCACTTTTGCCCACACCCCATGCAGCCTCCAGACACTAGTGGACATGCGCGGATGCGGGAAAGCCGCGGATGCCGGCCAAAGTCGCGCTCTGGAGCGCCCGGCAGGACACCGACCGTTGACGCCGCGCCTCCCGACCACCTCGAGCTTCCCCCGCGCGCCAGTCGATGCCCCTCGATGTCCGCTCCACGCCAGCAGGCCACCCACTTGCTCCCGCGCCCTCCTCTCTCTCCTGCAGCTCGCGCCAGAGCGCCGCCCCGCTCGGCCAATGCCCGCGCCACCCCTGTGGCCCGCATGCAGCTCGTCTCGCTCCTCCTCTCTCTCCCTGGCACCCTACACCACTCCCACGAACACCCCCGAGCCCTCCATTCCCTCTCCAACGGCCACCCGAGCCGATCCCGCGGGCACCCGTAGGCCACGCCTACGATGGACCTCGGCCAGCCCATATAAGGCGACCCCGAGCCCCTCTTTCGCTCCCTGTCACTCCCCCACACTCCTAATCAACCTCCTGCACCCCCCATTCATCTCCAGAGCCGCCCGAGCTCGAGCTCGAGCTCGAGCTCCGCCGCCTCGGCTCGTCGGTGTTCGTGCGGTACAGGCCTCCTCCGCCCCTGATCTCTCTCGATCTGGAGCCACAAGGCGTTGCTGACCTTTTCCCCTCTTTTCCCCACTCGTTTTGCAGCCGGGAACGGCCGGAGCCATCGACACCCGAAGCACCTCCGCCACGTGACCTCGTCGCCGGCGAACCAGGCTGCTCCGGCTACCGTCTCCACCACCACCCGAACGGCGACACCTCCCCAAGTTCAACGGTACCACCCGCGCACCTCCCCGTGCTCTGTATCGCCTCTGGACGGAGGTAGACGACGATGGCCGTGGGGCCAGCCCGTCAGCCTCACGTCTTGACGGGTGGGATCCACCGTCGTCAGTTTAAAGCAGCAGCACAAGACCAGTTCGCCCGTCGGCTGAAGGCGTGTTCGCCTTTACGCCTTGACGTGGGGCCAGCGTGGGCTGGTTTCCCCTCTGGGCTGCTGCCCGTGGCCTCTCTGGCCCAGTGGCACAGCGCCATTTTTCTTTTTCTTTTTCTGTCTCCCTTCCAAAAATTCCACAGGGAAAAATATTTATCCAAATGAAATATTTCCAACTCCTAAAATCTTGGAATAATCCCACCTATTTATTGATATAACTTTCATGCACATCCATTACACCTTTCTGCTCTGTTCAAATCTAAATTCAAATTTGAACAATAAAACATCTGTTTGAAAATTCACAACTCTGTTGCCCTAGCTCCAAATCCAAAACCAAGAATTTTCCCCTTCCTAGTTTTCCTCCTAGTATTTTACAAAAATAAGTTGACATTTTTCTGAGCACTTTGACTTTTCTGTTTTTATTATTGTCTCATTTATCTGTTGTTTTATTGCGACGATTAGATCCTGTGTTTGACGAAGTAGTTGGAGAAGAAGGAGAGGAAGGGCCTGAAGACTTTGAAGACCAAGCCAACCAAGGCAAGCAACCCTTTGACCATGTCTATGAAACCCTTTTTATCCATGTCATATAGCTCTTTATTATTGTTGCATCGGGATCATGATGAATGGTGAACCACGTGGGTTGGTTGCCTCTGCTAATTCCTCGTTGATACTTGCATTGTGCATGGCCCTACCTTCTTATGAGGGTTATGCCGGTGGGAGTAGATAGGATGCTAAAGTAGATGCTACGCAAAAGGGACGGGTATGTGCATGATGAAGGAGGCAATGTACTTTTCAAAGGACTTTTCGAAAACCCCGTCGGGTGCCACTTATGCCCGAGGGAGATGATGAGATGGGTAACCACTTGATGACGAAGTGGTGTACCGAGGAAAGTGGGTGTTGTTTTCAAAACGGATTGGTCGAATTTGTGACCGTTATTCCAACCTTACATGTGCAACCACTCTACCCTTATATGGGAAAGGGCATTATTGAGTACCTAGACCGATACTAGCTTGGAGCCTGCATTACTAGTGACGGGGGAGAGTTGGTGCTCTCTCTCGGGACGGGGTCGTGCCAGGTAGGGCGACCAAGAACATTTTTATGGGGCACCGGACACACCGTTGGTACCCCGTGCTTGTGATGTGAGATGATTATGGAGCGTGACTCCACGATAATATTATGTGATAATGTTGGGCACGGGGGTTACTACCAATCGAGTGGACTCCATGTTAGTGTCGTCTAGGGAAAGGTAGTGATCGGGTGCTTACCCCGGGTACTTAAGGTATCACGGGTCGTGGATGACACGGAAGTTCCCCGGATCTTGTGGGTAAAGTGTGCAACCTCTGCAGAGTGTAAAACTATTCGAATAGCCGTGTCCACGGTCAAGGACAGTTGGGTAACCGCTCTTGGGCTACGTCCACTTGTTTACAAACCAAGTGTGTGTGTTGATAAAAAATGACTTGGGTCAAGCCAAGGGACTTGACATGATTGAGGTGGGTTGGTGCCCACTCTATTTATATTAGATGGGTTGGTGCCCACTCTATTTATGTTGATATCTATAATCTGTCCTCATGGTTACTTGAAATTCTCTTGATGCATGCCTTACAAAGATGTTGAACATGTCATTGCACTCAAAACTAGCTTTCTGCAAAATTTACCTATATCATGCATTGTTGTACCTTGAACCAAAACATGGGTTGCTTGTCAGTACATTCAAAGTACTCATTGGCTTGCCACTGGTTATTTAATTGACCAGGCATGGAAGAACCGGAGTTTGAAGAAGAGTTCTTTGGAGACGAACATGCGAACTAGGACGTTTCCCAGTCAGAATGCCTGTAGGGTTAAGGCAGATGGCATGGGTTCTACTTATCGACGAAGATTTCCGCTGCTTGTGTTTCATTTGATGTTCAATCCTTAAGGCTTTACCAATGTAAGACTTGACCATAATGGTCACAATTTGTGTAAGACGGTATGTATGGATGTAAGACTCTTGTTATTCAGCTTCTGTGTGTTCAGTGAGCATTGATCTCTAGGATCACCGTACACGTGCATTCGGTGATCTCGACTCATGAGTCAAGGTCCCTACATTTCTCCACTGAGGCGCTCGCCCAGCTCAACCGGGGCGTAATCGCAGTGGTTCTCCCAGTGCTACCTTAGCCGACGGAATGGAACGTAAGGTACCAAAACATGGGAGCCGGGCAAACCCAACTATTGACCCAAGACATGATTCGGAGCCGATGCATATAATGCTATAAGTTCGGGGTGCCGCACTTGTGAAAGTGTTCGGACTTATCACACCATAATGCGGGGAACATAAGCCCCTGGTGTATATGGCCGTACCAAAATATACGGGTGCGAGATGTCATTAATGAACATATATATAAAAAAATTAATGCAATTATAGGAAAAAGGTGATGCATTGTTTATTCAAGGAATTCTGCTATGAGTACAGAACGATACAAATAGTGCGGTAAGCAAGGGATTGGACTAGTTAAACATGTCCCCCTCCAGGGGTGGGCTGCGGACTGATGTATTTAACAAATGTAATGCTCGTAATGGAGACCACCTGAGTATTCGCAGCAGCCTTTGTCCCTCCCTGGCTGGTGCATCGTGAGTTCGGCAGGTTCGCCGCCGGACAGGGCCTCTGGTGAACGGAGTCCTGTGTATGAAAAGAAGAAAAATAAGAATAAAAAGAGCGACACACTTGGGAGCCCCTGGTGTGGTTGAGGCGCACTCTGGGCCTGTCGTGGTCGTGCCCCTCCCCCTATGCCCATGGTTTCTCCAGAGCGTAATGATGTACGCGGAGAGCTGGTCTTGCAATCATGCGAGGGCTGGGGTTGGGGCCGCATTGCTACGCGTGCTCGGAACGTGCCAGATGGTCTTGGTTGATGTTACTCCGGGCGCGTTTGGCCATGTCCGGTCGTTTAATGGCCGGACTCGAAAATTGCCTTAAAAGGCTGCTCTGTACTTCTGCCGCGAGAGCCGCTGTGTGTTGCTCGGTTCGGAGGAGCGTTCCGTATTTCCGTTGACTGTGATGACTCCACGAGGGCTTGGCATCTTGAGCTTGAGGTATGCATAATGCGGCACCGCGTTGAACTTTGCAAACGCGGTTCGTCCAAGCAGAGCGTGATAGCCGCTGCGGAACGGGACTATGTCAAGATTAACTCCTCGCTCGAAATTATTCGGGATCCGAAGACCACTTCAGTGTGGTGAGCTGCAATTGGCGTCAACACCTGGTATGACGCCTTTGAAGGTCGTCTTTGTAGGTTTAATCCTTGAGGGGTCTATGCCCATCTTGCGCACTGTATCCTGATAAAGCAGGTTCAGGCTGCTACCACCGTCCATCAGGACTCTGGTGAGGTGAGATCCATCGACGATTGGGTCTAAAACCAATGCGGCGAATCCGCCATGGTGGATACTGGTCGGGTGGTCTCTTCAATCGAAAGTGATCGGGCAAGAGGACCATGGATTGAACTTCGGGGCAACTAGCTCCATCGCATATACGTCCCTAAGTGCACGCTTCCGCTCCCTCTTGGGTATATGGGTTGCGTATATCATGTTTACCGTCCGCACTTGTGGGGGGAAACCCTTCTGTCCTCTATTGTTCGGTGGCCGAGTCTCTTCCTCGTCATCGCTGTGCAACCCCTTGTCATTCTTTTCGGCAATTAACTTGCCTGCCTGCTTGAATACCCAACAATCCCTGTTGGTGTGGTTAGCTGGCTTTTCGGGGGTGCCATGTATCTGGCAAGAGTGGTCGAGTATTCGGTCCAAATTGGACGGACCCGGAGTGGTTCTTTTGAATGGCTTCTTCGCGGCGGGTTTAGAGCCTCGGAATCCGGCGTTGACTGCCGTATCCTCATTGTTATCGCCGTTAACGCGGCGTTTGTTTTTGTTTCGACGCGACCTGCCATTGTGGTCCTTAGTATCCGGACTGCAAGCATTTTTGCTAAGGTTGTTGCTGCGGGCTAGCCAGCTGTCCTCTCCCGCACAGAAGCGGGTCATTAGTGATGTGAGGGCTGCCATGGATTTCGGCTTTTCCTGTCCTAGGTGCTGGGCCAGCCACTCGTCGCGGATGTTATGTTTGAAGGCTGCGAGGGCCTCTGCATCCGGACAGTCGATGATTTGATTTTTCTTTGTTAAGAACCGTGTCCAGAATTGTCTGGCCGATTCGTCTGGCTGCCGAATTATGTGGCTTAGGTCATCGGCGTCTGGTGGTCACACATATGTGCCCTAGAAGTTCTCGAGGAATGCGGCTTCCAGGTCCTCCCAACACCCAATTGACTCTGCGGGCAGGCTGTTAAGCCAATGCCGAGCTGGTCCTTTAAGCTTGAGCGGGAGATATTTGATGGCGTGGAGATCGTCGCCGCGGGCCATATGGATATGAAGGAGATAATCCTCGATCCAAACCGTGGGGTCTGTTGTGCCATCGTAGGATGCAATGTTGACGGGTTTAAACCCTTCAGGGATTTGATGAACCATTACTTCGTCTGTGAAGCATAGTGGGTGTGCGGTGCCTCTATATTGAGCAATATCACGACGTAGCTCAAGAGAGCGTTGTCTGTTGTGTTCGCCCGGCGGAGTTGCTGTATCCGCGCGACGGCGGTATTAAATCGTGGGTCGTGGGGCGCCCACGTGATCCGTAGATAGATCTGGATTGTCTTGACTTGTCCTCCAATATATCCCGCAAGTCCAGCGCGTTCCCCCGTGGCTTCGTACTTTTCGACCGGTGCCGGGGTACGGCCTTGGTGGAGGTCCTAGATGCCTCTTTGTCGCGGCCACGAGGTGGTCGGTCTGCCGTATTGTGCACTGGTGATGAAGGTTTATATGCCTCTTCCTCTAATCGGGGGAGCAACTTGCGTTTTGGGTAGCTTTTGGAGGGGCGTTCGAGTTCATACTCTTCGGCTGCGAGGACCTCGGTCCATCTGTCGGCCAGAAGGTCTTGATCAGCTTGAAGCTGTTGCTGCTTTTTCTTTAGGCTATTTTCCATGGCCAATAGCCTGCGTTTGAAACGCTCTTGTTCGACGGGATCCTCAGGCACGACGATTTCGTCGTCATTGAGGCTTGCCTCGTCTCCGGAGGGAGGTATGTAATTATCATCCTCGACCTCTTCGTCTGCCGCTCTCTTGTGAGGGCTGGCTTCTGCATCCTCCCTCGCTAAATCTTGCTAGAGGGGTTGTCTTGACACTTTACGGGTGTTATTATCTCCTGTCTTGGAATCTCCATTCTTCTTTGTGGCAGGATTTAGAGCGGCGCTTGTTGACGTCGGCCGCTTGGGCTGTTTCTTTAAGGAATCTGCCTCCGCCGCTTCTTCGCCGTCCCCATCCTTTGGGGTGTCCACCATGTATATGTCGATGACGAGGTGGTCTTCGATTGCCTGTAGGCGCTGGTTCTTGATCGTCTCGGCATCGTCGTCCATACCGTCGATGTCTTGAGTCGTAGTCTAGCATGTCGGTTAGATAAATCGGCGGTGGCTACAAAGTGGGTGGTGGGTGGGCTTTGAATTTCTTCGTCGTCGCATCCCAACCATCCTGGTCGTAGTCCGGCCAGGGCTCTCCTGATAGCGAGAGATGCTTTAGCGAATTTACGATGTAACCAAAGGGTGAGTGCTAAAAGATGTCCGCAGCGGTGAACTCCATGATCGGCGCCCAATCAGATTCGATTGGCGGGCGCGGGAGGTTGAGTCGGCGAGTCCGGCACCTCGGAGTCACGAGCTTTATAAGGGATAATGTCAGTGTTCGGCTCCATCGCCGTGGAAGTTGCAGCTCCCGAGGCGGTGTCCAGCCACCTGTGCTCGATCTGCGTGGTCGGCTCCGGACTATGGGTTGGAGCGGATTCGTGTGCAGCCTCTAGGGTACTGTCCGGCGGCAGAGTTAGATCATGCCCATCGTGACAGTGCGGCACGCTTGGCTATAGCTCGAATCTGTCGAAGATCAAGTCTTCGCGGATGTCAGCCCTGAAGTTTAGGCTTCCGAATCTGACCTGATGGCCAGGGGTGTAGCTTTCGATCTGCTCCAGATGGCCAAGTGAATTGGCCCGCAGTGCGAAGCCGCCGAATACGAAGATCTGTCCGGGAAGAAAAGTCTCACCCTGGACTGCGTTGTTGTTGATTGAAGAAGCCATCAAGCCTATCGGTGACGACACAGAGGAACTCTCAATGAAAGCACCAATGTCGGTGTCAAAACCGGCGGATCTCGGGTAGGGGGTCCCGGCTGTGCGTCTAGGCAGATGGTAACAGGAGACAAGGGGCACGATGTTTTACCCAGGTTCGGGCCCTCTCGATGGAGGTAAAACCCTACTCCTGCTTGATTGATATTGATGATATGGGTAGTACAAGAGTGGATCTACCACGAGATCAAGGAGGCTAAACCCTAGAAGCTAGCCTATGGTATGATTGTTGTAATGGTTGTGTTCGTCCTACGGACTAAAACCCTCCGGTTTATATAGACACCGGAGAGGGCTAGGGTTACACAGAGTCGGTTACAATGGTAGGAGATCTACATATCCGTATTGCCAAGCTTGCCTTCCACGCTAAGGAAAGTCCCATCCGGACACGGGATGAAGTCTTGAATCTTGTATCTTCATAGTCTTGGAGTCCGGCCGATGATGATAGTCCGGCTATCCGGACACCCCCTAGTCCAGGACTCCCTCAGTCGTCGTCGGAGCCAGAGTCGTACTCCGATTCCGATGAGATGTAATCGAAGACGTCGTCGGTCCCGATGAGGTCGGGCTGGTAGTGGTCCCAGTAGGCCGTGTTGACAGGCGCGGGGACGGCCACCTCGACATTGTGGACGTGCTCCCCTCGCGAGCCAGCGCGCAAAGGATCCGGCTGCCGCGGTGCGGTGGTGGACCAGTACCTCCACCACCGGGCTCACTGGCTTGGGTCGTCGGAGCGCGTTTCCTGCATCGCGAAGCGGAGGACGAGCGCAGGAGCGATACCGAGGCGGTCGGTGCAGGCGCGCTCCAGCTCGTCGTTGGTCATGATCTTGAGGAGGCCACGCGCGTGGTGATGCAGCATCGCAATGCTGGGGAACCACTTCCCGATCTCTGTCAGGTCCGTGCGCATCGCCTTGTTGCCGCCTGCAAGGTCATCGATGACCCTCTGCCAGGCGGGGCTGTTCTCCATGACGGAGGCGGCGATGTGGTGGTCGGCGGCGAGGGTGGAGTGGGGGTTTGGAAGCGGGGTAACCGAGGGGACGTGGGTGGACTGTAAACTGGATGTGAGTGCCGAGCGGAGCAGTGGGTGGGTGGGCTTAAAGAGCAGAGAAGGAAACCGAAAAGACATGGGCCGTTTAGCCACTAGCAACTACTAAATAGATAGTTTAGTATCTGCTTTGATCAAAGCACTACTACTTACTCCACTGGCTTTGCCCCCAACGTTCAATACTACAGGTCCTAGGTTCGAGACCTAGGCCACCCATTTTTTTGTTTTTATTTTTTTATTTTATGCAGTCAAGTATAAAAACCAGTGAAGGGATAAGTACAAAAACATTTGTCTGAATTTAACAGTTGTCTGAATTTTTATAGTTTTTAACTTAATTTTTACACTTGTCTGAATTTAGTTATCTAACAAAGTTCAGTTATGAAAAAACACTGAAGTTCAGTTATGACAAAACCATTCTAACATTGCAAAACCATTCTAACAGTGAAAAAACACTGAAGTTCAGTTATGACAAAACCATTCTAACATTGCAAAACCATTCTAACAATGAAAAACCACTGAATCACCTCATTTAAGTTCAATTTGCATCAAATTCATTTAAGACACATATACACAATTGCAATGCTGCATCAAATTCAGTTTGCATCAAATTACTTATGTCTCACTGTATGAGCTACATTTCAAGTTTGACATTATTGTCCATGGCTCTGTGTTGATAATTCCCAAGTCACTCTTCAGGTCTGACAAAAACCATTTCCATGTGTCAGTGTTCTCTACCTCAACAACAGCAAAAGCTAGAGGGTAAATGCAGTCATTAGGATCCATGCCAACAGCACACAACATAACACATCCATACTTTGTCTTCAGGTGGCATCCATCCAAACAAATGACAGGCCTACATGCTTGCATGAAACCCCTTTTGCAGGCATCCAGAGAGAAATAACAACTTCCAAATATGCCATCATTGACACCTACATAGAAAGAGCTGCCTGGGTTTGATCTTTTGAATTCTGCTGCATAATCCCACATACTGTTATACTGCTCTAACTCATCTCCTTCAATGACTTTCTTCACCAGTCTCCTGGCCCTTCTAAGTTTGCTCCTTGTGGTTGTCATGTTCCAGTCCTTTTGAACAACCCTTGGAAAATTCTTCATGTTCATGTTTTCATCTGCTCTGAATGAATCAAGATACTTCCCTGCCATGAAGGGGGCAGTGAATGACTTGACACTCCATTTCTTTATGCAGGTATGATTTGGGTTATACTTCTTGATCATGAAGCAGTTGATTCTCCCATCAAATGATGCATACAAAGACCATGGACACCCATCTTCACAAATTCCTTTAACTCTTTTCCTATCATTTCTAGGGCACTTGATGTCAACCCTTTCATGGCAGCTATACTCCTTGATAGCCCTCCTCAGTAACTCAACACTAGCAAATGTCTAACCCACTTTGAACTCTGGTTTAGCTAGGTCCTCTTCTCCGAAACTTTTGAAATTCGGCTTAACCTTATCTTCATCAGATGAAGGCAAGCACATGTCCACATCTTCAGTAGGATCATCAGCTTCTTCTACTGAAGGCAAGCACATGTCCACATCTTCAGTAGGATCATGATCAAGAAATATTTGCTGAAAATGATTCCCATTAAGAACACAATCCTTCATGTTCTCTGTCATAGTGTTGTCTCCCATCTTAATCTCTCTTAATCCATTCTTGTACACTATCAACCCAGGAACACACCAATAAGCCCTGATCCAAGGTTTTAAATAGTGGGCGCTATGAACGCTATTGCGGCCGCTATTGCGGTAGCGTGTCCTAGCCGCTACAAGTCAAACGCTGCGCTAGGAAATAGCGTGTTTGGCATGATGCGGCCGCTATAGCGGCTGTCAGAGCGCAATAGCGTACGTGTAGGTAGCGTTGGTTGCGGTCATAGCGGACTTGTACCTGGTATAAATTTGAGACGCGCACTGAACCGACCAGCCCTAACCCTAAATCAACGCACTCCTCTCGTTCCCCTTCTTTTTGGCGGGCGGCGGCTCCCCAGCGGCAGCACAGCTAACGTCGGACGACCATAGGCCGGACGGAGAGGCCGGCCGGACGGCTGATGGCTCAACCCCCATAGACCCTGCTCCCTTCCCGTTCGTTGAGGCGGCAACCGGCTGGGCGGCCACTTCCTGCTTGACGCAGATCCGCCTCCTGCTCGACGACGACGGGCCATCTCTAACGATGGCGACAGAGGGAGTCCCCCTCCTGCTCGACGCAGATCCGCAGTAGGACGGTGACCAGCGACGAGGCAGTCCCCTTCCCGCTCCATGCCTCCACGCCGTACCACTCGTGCTCTGCTCCTTACGTCTGGTTGCTCTGCTCTGCTCCAATCGGGCAGCTCTCACGACGGTTCAGAGTCAAGGTATTTGCTTTTCTCTGCTTCTCATATACACAAATCGATGCATAGTTAGTAGTTCATCTCACTGCTCACAGCGGCACATAGATGAAATTGTAGGCCACTGCTCACTGTGGCATATAGTTACTAGTACGTAGATGAAATTGGGCGGGGAGCAAGGGGCTTAGAGCATACAAGTACATAGGCCACTGCTCACTGCGGCACTAACCACTTACTAGTTACTAGTTCTCTCGGCTAGAACAAGTACTGGAGCACCAGATGCACAAAGTTTAGTCTGATTTTATCTGTACTATACTCAGTACAGTACTACAGTCTCTGCATTTTATCTGTACTGTTAAATTTATGTTTATAAATTCAGTTTATAGTGATACACTTGCACAGGTTTGTAATTCAAGAAATCAACTATCTGCACCATGCATGATCTGCACTGGTAATTCAGTCAAATTAATAGCTTATGTTTGTTTCTTTTCCTGCAGTTGTAGGCTACTAGCACAATGTCTTCAGTCGGATCAGGGGCTTCATCTGCAGCAGCAACCACAACTGGTAGAACAAGAAAAGATGTAGCCTGGGAGCATGCTTTACCAATTACTGATGAGTTTAGGACCAAGAACAGAGTTGGGTGCAAATATTGCTTGAACTTTTATAATGGTGGCATTACAAGATTGAAGAAGCACTTGGCTGGACTGAGAAAGGACTGTGTACCTTGCACGCAGGTTCCTGATCATGTTAGAGAGCAAATGAGTGCATTGATAGCTGAGAATGATAAAAAGAAGGATAAATCACTAAACAAAATGTTGGCGCTGCGAGAGGAGGTCAGAGGGATGTATGATCAGGGTGGGAATGCGGATCAAGATTGTGAAATTGTTGAGTTTTCTCCTGCAGCAAGTGGAAGCACTCAACTTCCTAAGAAGCCGCTGATCAAGGGTCCAATGGACAGGTATCGTGCACGGCCAGGAGCAGGGAAACAAACAACGGTGAATGCTCACTACAAGATCAAAGAAGCAAAGACAACTTATGATTATATCTGCGAGTTCTTCATTGAGAGTGCCCTTGCACATAACCTTGCTAGTCTTAAATCATTTGCTCGAATGGTGGAAGCAATTGGACAGTTTGGTCCAGGATTGAAGCCACCGACACCTTATCAGCTTGCCAATCCTTTGTTGAAGATACAAGTTAGCAAGGTAGATGAAATGTTGAAGGTCCAAAAGGAGGCATGGGTTGCTACTAGATGCTCTATAAGACTGATGCTTGGACAGATCGTCGAGGAAGGAGCTTAATGAATTTGGTTGCCCATTCTTCTAGAGGCGTGTGTTTCCTTCGTGCCATTGAAGCTTCAATGGAGGTTCACGATGCCAAGTTCATCTTCAGCTTGGTCATGTCTTGCATTTCTGAAATTGGTGCTGAAAAGATTGTTCAAGCAGTCACGGACAATGCAAGTAACAATATTGCAACAGCCAAATTACTTAAGCAGAAGCATCCTCAAATATTCTAGACCTCATGTGCGGCCCACACAATCAACCTAATGCTCCAAGACATTGGAAATATACCCATAGTCAGCTCAACAATTACCAATGGTAAGACCATCACAAATTTCTTTTATGCACACACTAGATTGTTGGCTGTTCTTCGCAAGTATGCCAAAGGTGATTTAGTCAGAGCTGGTGCTACTCGATTTGCAAGTCACTACTTGAACTTGAAGAGTTTGTATGGGAAGAGGAAGCAGCTGAAGCTAATGTTTGCATCAAATGATTGGGCTGGCAGTAGTTATGCTAAGAAGCCATTGGGCAAATGTGTGTACAAGCTCGTAATGGACAATAAGTTTTGGGCCAAGATAAACCTGCTAGTGAATTATTTTGAGCCACTTGCCAATGTGCTTAGGCGGCTTGATGGAGACACTCCAGCCATGGGGTTCTTATATGGTGATCTTCTCCAAGCAAAGCAGGAAATAGCAGTCCGGCTCAACCATGTTGAGAAAAAATATGGTCCTATTTGGGAGATCATAGATAGAAGGTGGGATAACAAGATGAAAACAGTGCTGCACAAAGCTGGTTATTTTTTGAACCCTTTCTTCTACTATGATAGACAGAGTGAAATGGTTGAAGAAGATTTGATGGAAGAAGTCATAGAGTGTGCATATGTTATGTACAAAAATAACACAGAGGTGCAAGACAATATTGTCTCCCAGCTCAGTTATTATGCTGAAGCCATAGATTCATTTGGAACTGACATGGCCATTAGACAACGCAAAGTAGCAACTATCACTCCTGGTAAGAATGCTAGAACTTGTGAGAGTCTTTCCTGAATGTTGCAACCTGGTAGTGATGTACTTATTTATTTGTTTGACTTGCTTGTTTGCAGCAAGATGGTGGATCGTGCATGGAACTTCTGCAAAGGACTTGAAGAAGATGGCTATTAGAATCTTGAGCTTAACTTGTAGTTCTTCGGCATGTGAAAGAAATTGGTCTGCATTTGAGAGGGTAATAACATCCCCAATTAAGCTATTCCTCAATTGCTTAGTTTCTTACCATTTTTTGTTTGCATCATGTGAATTACTAAATGGAATGTACTGTTGTATTTGTGTTTTAGGTACATTCAAAGAAGAGGACCAGACTAGGCCAGAAGAAGTTGAATGATCTTGTTTATGTGATGTTCAACAAGAGGCTGGACTCGAAGTACTCTGAGAGGGAAAGGGACCCACTGCTTGCAAAATACATTGAAGATGAGCCACCAAATGAGTGGATGTTGGATGAAGAGCTACTACAAGATGATGAGTCATCTGAAGATGAAGCTGAAATTGACATCAATTCAAAGGGGAAACAAAAATCTGTAGCTTCAAGAACTAGAGGCAAAAGAGCTCGTACAAATCAAGATGTCGAAGATGAGGAGGAAGAGGAGGAAGTGGCAGAAGAAGAGGATGAGAACCAAGAAGCTGAGGAGGACAATGATGAAGACCAAGAAGTGGACATCGATCTGACTGTTGAAGATGAAGAGGATGATGAATGACTTGAATCTTGCTTCTTGCATGATCTGACTTGAATCTATTTTATTTTGCGTGATGGTCGTGGCCTGACGGTGTCGTGCACTCTTGTTGTCACTTGTCAACTTTGTTAATGTGTCATGCACTCATTTCTGTTTTTAATTCTGTGATGGATGGATGGTAATTAGGTCATGGCTTGATGGATGTAGACTACGAAGTTTGAACTTATTTATTTGATGATGAGTGCCTATGAACCAAATATGCTGGTGGTTGTTGTTTGATATCATGATATGGTTGGTTGTTTGCATAATTCTGTTCAATTCAAGTGCTTACATGGTTGCATGGTTACTACTTACATGGTTGAATATTTCCTGATGGACCAATTATTCAATTCAAGTGTCATATTGTTTTCAACTGATTAGAAATATACATAATAATATGTAATTTGCAAGTGCTTTTACAAGAGCGCTATGCGGGCGCATAGCATCCGCAATATCACCCGCTATCCGTATTCTGCTACGCCGACCTCAATCCGCTATCATCCCGCTATCCGCTATTTAAAATCATGCCCTGATCCTGCCCTCAAACTCATACCCAATTTCCTCAACCAGACTAGCAACAACAGTAGGTGTCCAGTTATCTATGTCACAGTAGTCATACCAAATGGAGTGGCCTTTGTGGTAACCCCTATGCTTGCCTGCACAAAGGAAATAGCCACCATGTATGACCTCAACATAGAAGTGGTTGCTTAAGGGTCCTGCAAAACAATGAAAGTGAAAAAAGATCAGACATTTCAGACAAAGGCAAGTACAGAGAGGTCCTGCAAAACATTCAAACTTGCAATGTTCAGACAACATAAACAGAGACATTTATGAATGTTCAGTCAAGCAGAAAATATTCAGTTAACTCCAAATGTTCAGTTACTGTATCAAACCACCAGTAGCTCAGCTAAGTAAGGATACTGAGCAAGCAGTAAAGTACTGTAATTGGACCAAAACAAGCAAGGTGGCAATGCTCAGTGTCAACGTTCAGTTATTGTACTAAATCAAGTTCATACATTTCAATATTCAGACAGGTAACTAAAGTACAGAGCAAATTTCATACATGTTGCAGAAAGAAAAGCACATATTCATGGCCTCCACCGAACAAATATATGATCTTTCTTCATATCATGATCAACAACCAGGCCATATCATGCGCAAAATGATCATCTTCATATCATGATCAACAACCAGGCCATATCAAGCAAAGAAACAGGGGAGAAGCGAGCATGGCCTTCCCCTTGCATGCTCCAAAATCAAACCCTAATTGTGCGCCGCAAACCCTAGATCATCTCCAAATACAAGATCCATAGCCCATCAGAAACCCTAGCTTTGATCTGTGGCCCTGCTCAACGTCCGCTGCTAAAACCCTAAACCCTACACCATCCGTGGCAAAGGGAGAAATAGCCCAAACCCTAGCACATGCGCAATTGACTCGAGAAAGCTCTTCCCGGAGCTTTCATGGACAGATTGAGTCTGAAGCTGCCGTGTGACGGGCGTACCATAAAGGGGCGGCGAGGCATGCTCGTCACGACGCGTCGGTGCGAGAGGGACGTCACGCAGGCCCCTCCCAAATGGCGCGGACGGCGGCGGCGCAGCGTCCGACGACGAGCTCATGATGTCGTCGCCATGCTCGACCAAGCCGGAGATGACCACCTTGGCAGCGACGATGAACCAGGGCAGGAGAAGCATGGGAGGGAGTGGCTCGGTCCGACCCGACTAGGTGGGAGGAGGAGATCTTTTAATAACTGTCAGTTTTGCAAAAGTCCCCCTGGTTGCCTGCGTATTCGAGCGAGCAAGCGCATGTGGCAGTCAGCACCCGCGTGGCAGCCGTTGATTGAGGCTAGCTCAGCGCGTACGTATAGAAAAACGTATTTTGGACCGTACATGACCTCCTAGAGCAAATATGGTGACCGTATTGCGGGTATTTCTAACTACAGGGACCAAAGCTAACGCCACTGCAAGTTTGGGGACCTATACCGCCGAGGTTGCCGATCTGAAATGGGACCTGGAGCAGGCGCAAGGAGAGCTCGACCTCAGGAGGAGGCAGCTTGAAGAAAACAAGGGTAAGTAATTCCCATTCTTATATATTTAAGGATAGGCAGAATTGGTGGGTCTAACAACTAAGTGTTGTGACCATGTAACAGGGGCCCCTGCCGAAGTGGCGGCCCTGAAGAAGGCGGTGTCCGAGGCCGAAGACAAGGCGCCCTCAGAATGTAAGGAGCACGAAAAGCAAAGTGCTAGGGTAGGTGAGGTACAACAGGAGCTCCAGGACCTCGGCAAGAAATGCGAGTCCATGGAGCATGATCTGAAGGCGAAAGAGGCCGAGCTTGCGAAGGCCCTTATGAGCTTGAAAGATGCCAAGGCCGAAGCCGAGCAAGCACAGCAGGAGATCCAAGAGGCCAAGAAGATAGCAGCGGGTAAGAAGTTCTTTATGCAAAGCAAACATGTGGAGGAGGCGTTTCTTTTACTTACTCGAATTCGGAGCTCTCCAGGGGCATTCGTAGATCTGCCACACAGCGTATCAGACACTACGGAGTTCTACCGTGCCTAGGAGGGGAATCAACGAAGAAGCTGTTACGGTCCCGGTATCTTTGGGGCGAACACCGATACCTCTGGTGACCAAGCTGAAGCGGTTGGTCGAACTCCTGAGGCGCCGAACTGGCTATGAAGGGGTTCATAGTCCGGATGTGGCCTGGTGAGCTCATGCCCAGTAGCTACTTCGGCCTGATCAAGCGGATGATGGATGCCTGCCCGCGGCTTGAGGTGATCAAGCGATCTGTGTGCATTGAGGGTGCCTGCCGGGCCCTTGCCCGCGTCAAAGTGCATTGTGGCAAGTTGGATGCGGAGAAGCTGGTCAAGGACGGACCGCCAGAGGGCAAGGCGCATCGCCAACCCGAGCTGTACTATGATGGCATCATGAAGGGTGCTCGCCTCGTGGCTGACGAATGTACCAAGGACACCATTTTTGAATGAATTCACTTCTGTCATGGTTGTATTTTAAGGACGAAGTTACTTGTGCTATGTAGCGCTTTTTTTATTATTTAAAATATTACCTTCTGTGCGGCTGTTTATAAAATCCTGAAAGTAGGCGATTCGTAAACGCCCTTTACGCGACTAACCTTTGGGGTGTTAAGTGAAGCGGACACTCTTTATCCAAATGTTTGGTCCCTTAAGGAGGTGTCGGCGCGATCGAGCGAGGCAATCGGACTATCTTGGCTTTATAACTTTCACTTAGCCATAGAAGTCTACAATTTTAAATTTTGGCGAAGCCCCTAGAATCCGGAAGGCCGAATTGGGGTGCTATATACGCCTTGATCGGACAAAGCCGATTTATCGCCTAAAGCGGAAAATCTTTAAGGATTTTATTACCTCTTGAACAACGACCAGCTCTCGCCACATCATGCCGGTCACTTTTCGGCTTTCTCTACTGAGGTGCTCGTCCGGAAGAACCGGGACACAATCACAGTAGTTCTCCCTGCGCTACCTTAGCCGATATGACGGAACGTAAGGCACCAAAACAAGGGAGCCGGGTTATCCCAACTGTAAACCCAAGACATGATTCAGAGCTGATGCATATAGTGCTATAAGTTTGGGGTGCCGCACTATTGAAAATGTTCGGACTTTTAGTTGCCATATTATGGGGCGCCATAAGAAGCCCCTGGGCAACTGACCGTACCAAGGTGTACGGATGCAATACCAGATAAACATTTATAAGAGAAAAATACTCAAATAAGGATAATAAGTTGTCGCTATATATATAATCTCCCATTGACGAAAAATACGTTTAGGCATATGTTTACAATGGATGCATTAAGCCGAGATAAAAATAGGACTATTTGACATGTCCTATCCAAGGGCGAGCTGTGTACAGATAGATGAAGCGGGTATCATGATCGTTAATAGATTCCACCTGGGTATTTCCTTCTGCGCACAACGTCTGTTGCCTCCTTGGGTGTCTCTTCCATATGAGTCCGGCGATTCGGCTCTTCTGAGGAAACTGCACTAACGTGGTGTCCTAAAAGGTAAAAGGGAAAGAGTATGAAGGTATTTAGCGGTTACCCGCATTATCAACTGGGTCGTTGATGCGCCTCCGCCTATGCCAAAGGTATCTTGAGTGCGTAATTGTGTATGCATGGCACGAATGCTGCTTTGGAGGGGCTTGAGCGGAGGCCGTACTGCTAATCACAATCTTGACATTCGTGTTGATCCTGTTGCGGGGTGCTCCGGACTCGTTTGGCAGTGCTCGAAGTTGTCGCCGGATTGGTTTGTCGGAGGAGGTCGCATTGTACTTCTACCGTGAGGGCTTCCGTATGCTCTTCTGTTCGAAGGGAGCAGTCCATATTTCCATTGACAGTGATGACCCCGCGTGGTCCCAGCATCTTGAGCTTGAGATATGCGTAGTGCGGCACCGCATTGAATCTTGCGAACGCGGTTCGCTCGAGAAGTGCGTGGTAGCCACTGCGGAAAGCGACGATGTCGAAGATCAGTTGTTCGCTCCTGAAGTTGTCTGGGGATCCGAAGACCACTTCCAATGGTATAGAACCCGTGCAGCGGGCCTCTACTCCAGGAATAACACCTTTAAAGGTGGTTTTGGTGGGCTTGATCCTTGAAGGATCAATGCCCATCTGGCGCACTGTGTCCTGATAAAGCAGGTTCAGGCTGTTGCCGCCGTCCATAAGGACACGCATGAGGTGGAATCCGTCGATGATTGGGTCTAAGACCAATGCGGCCGAGCCGCTGTGACGGATGCTGGTGGGGTGATCCCTACGGTAAAAGGTGATCGGACAAGCTGACCATGGGTTGAACTTGGGGGCGACTGGCTCCATCGCATAGACGTCCCATAGTGCCCGCTTCCGTTCCCGCTTGGGGATGTGGGTGGCGTAGATCATATTGACCGTTTTCACCTGGGGGGAAATTTCTTCTGCCCCCTATATTCGGACGCTGGGGCTCATCGTCATCGTTGCTGTGCTGCCCCTTGTCCTTGTTATCAGCGTTTATCTTGCCGGCCTGTTTGAACACCCAGCAGTCTCTATTGGTGTGGTTGGCTGGTTTGTCCGGTGTGCCATGAATTTGGCACGAGCGCTCTAGTATGCAGTCCATACTGGACGGTCCCTGATTATTTCTTTTGAACAACGTTTTCTGCTGTTCGGATTTAGGTCCGCTGAATCCGGCGTTGACTGCCGTGTCATCCGTGCTGTCGCCGTTGTTCCGTCTCTTATGTCTGTTGCGCCGTGGCTTGCCATTGGCATCGCGGCCATCCAAAGTGCCGGAATGTGGCGTGGTGCCGCTATGAGCCAACCAGCTATCCTCACCCGCACAAAAACGGGTCATTAGGGTTGTGAGAGCTGCCATAGACTTGGGTTTTTCCTGGCCGAGGTGTCGAGCGAGCCACTCGTCACGGATATTATGCTTAAAAGCCGCCAGGGCTTCGGCGTCCGGATAGTCGACTATTTGGTTCTTTTTAGTGAGGAACCGAGTCCAGAATTTCCAGGCTGACTCTCCGGGCTGTTGAGTAATGTGGCTCAGGTCATCAGCGTCTAGTGGTCACACATATGTGCCCTGGAGTTGTCAAGGAACACATCTTCCAGGTTTTCCCAACTGCCAATGGAATTTGCTGGCAGGCTGTTTAACCAGTGCCGGGCTGGTCCTTTGAGCTTAAGGGGGAGATACTTGATGGCGTGTAGATCATCTCCGCGGGCCATGTGAATGTGGAGAAGGAAATCTTCGATCCATACTGCGGGGTCTGTTGTGCCATCGTATTATTCGATGTTTACAGGTTTGAACCCTTCTGAGAATTCAAGATCCATTACTTAAATGCGTGAAGCGAGAGGGGTGTCTGGCGCCTCGTGCGGGCTATGTGGCTACGCAGGTCAGATTGGTCTGGGTTGCTATGTTCGGCCCGGCCGGATTTGTTGATGATGTATCCGGCGTGACGGTCGTCGTCGCACGCTGGGCCGCGCCCCCTCGATCCGTAGATCGATCTTGGTTGTCTTGCTTTATTGTCCAGAATGTCTTGCAGGTCCTGCCTGTTGCCCTGAGTTGTAGTGTATCAGCGTGGGGGTGCGGGCTGGTATCCCGTTTTGTCCCGGCCACGGGGTGGCCGGTCAACCGTTTGGCGTTCGAGTCCATATTCCTCGGCTGCCAGGATTTCAGTCCATCTATCTGTGAGCAGGTGTTGATCAGCTTGTAGTTGCTGCTTCTTGTTCTTCAGGCTCCTTGCAGTGGCTATAAGCCTACGCTTGAAGCGCTCCTGCTCCACGGGGTCCTCAGGTACGCCGAACTCGTCGTCGCCGAGGCTGATCTCATCTTCGAAGGGGGGCATGTAGTTGTCCTCCTCCGGGTATGCGTCTGTCGCCTGTTCTTCTGGGATGACCTGCTCATCTTCCTGTTCGGCCTGCTCAAAGGTGGGCTGATCAGGGTCATATTCTTCTTTCGCACCATCCGGATTATTTTTGCCTCCGGGGCCGGTGTTGCTATGGCGGGGCTTGGAGCGGCGCCGACGACGCCCATTCTTTGACTTTCTTCCCGAGGGGTTGTCCTCTGTTGCCTCTTTGCCATTAGTTTCCTTCGTAGTGTCCACCATATATATATCATATGAGGAGGTGGCCGTCCACCGCCCGGTGAGCGGTGGCTCCTGTGATTCTCCTACATCGTCGTGCATACCGTCGATGTCTTCAGAGTCGAAATCAAGCACGTCGGTTAGGTCATCGATCGTGGCAATGAAGTGGGTGGTGGGTGGGCAACGAATTCCGTCGTGGTCTGCTTCCCACTCGAGTCGGACATACTCCCTCCGGTCCTTTTTAGTCTGCACATTGGATTTGCCGAAAGTCAAACTTAGCTAAGTTTGACCAAATTTATATTATAAATTATTAGCATCTATAATATCTAATAAATATAATATGAAAATATATTCCGAGATGAATCTAATGATGTTGGTGTTGTTATGTAAATGTCAATAATTTTTTATAAAAACTTGGGTCAAAGTTGGGTGAGATTGACTTCAGATAAACCTAATATGCAGAGTAAAAAGGACCGGAGGGAGTAGTTCGGCCCGGAGTCTCCTGACAAGGATAGAGACTTCAATAAGTCCAGCATGTCGCCAAAGGGTGAGTGCTGAAAAACGTCCGCCACGGAGAACTCCATCACCGGGGCCCAACCAGGATCGGTGGGCTCGGGGGCGCGTGGACTGGAACCTGCTTCCGGATATGGATTCGGGGGTCCGGAGTCACAGGTTCCCACAGAGGTGAAACCTGTGTTCGCCTCCATCGCCGATGAAGGTATGACCTGCGGGGCGGGGTCCAGCCCTCCGTCCTTGGGCGAGGCAACCTGTCCCGGATTTATATCCGAGGCTTCTGCCAGGACGATATCCCGAGTGACGTCCGACAGCAAGCCTAAGCCGTGCTCATCGCGACTGTTCGGCGCTTCTGGCGCTGGCCCGAATCCGTCGAAGATCAAGTCTCCGCGGATATCCGTCGTGTAGTTCAGGTTTCCGAACCTTATTTGATGGCCGGGGGCATAGCAATCAATCTGGTCCACGTGGCCCAGCGAATTGGCCCGCAGCGCAAAGCCGCCGAACACAAAGATCTGTCCGGGGAGAAAAGTCTCACCCTGGACTACGTCGTTAGTGACGATTGAAGGAGCCATCAAGCCTGACAGCGACGTCACAGAGGAACTCTCAATGAAAGCACCAATGTCGGTGTGAAAACCGGCGGATCTCGGGTAGGAGGGTCCCGATCTGTGCGTCAAGGCTGATGGTAACAAGAAGTAAGGGACACAGGTGTTTACCCAGGTTCGGGCCCTCTCGATGGAGGTAAAACCCTACTTCCTGCTTGATTAATATTGATGATATGGGTAGTACAAGAGTGGATCTACCACGAGATCGTAGAGGCTAAACCCTAGGAGCTAGCCTATGATGGTATGAATGTAATTGTGATCGGCCTTCTAAGGACCAACCTCTCCGGTTTATATAGATATCGGAGAGGGCTAGGGTTTACATGGAGTCGGTTACAAGGAAGGAAATATAATATCCGGATCGCCAAGCTTGCCTTCCACGCCAAGGAAAGTCCCATCCGGACACGGGCCGAAGTCTTGAGTCTTGTATCTTCACGCTTCAATAGTCCGGACGTTATACACAGTCCGGCTGTCCGGATACCCCCTAATCCAGGACTCCCTCACACGTACCCTCATAAACCGTAAGCAGAAGCGTTATGACAACATGGTTGATGTAGTCGTACGTCTTCACGATCCGACCGATCCAAGTATCCAACGCACGGCACCTCCGAGTTCCGCACATGCTCACCTCGATGACGTCCCGTGAACTCTGATCTAGTAGAGCTTCACGGGAGAGTTCCGTCAGCACGACGGCGTGATGACGGTGATGATGTTGCTATCGACGCAGGGCTTTGTCTAAGCACCGCTACGACATGACCGAGGTAGAATATGGTGGAGGGGGGCACCGCACACGGGTGGGAGAGATCAACAGATCAACTTGTGTGTCTATGGGGTGCCCCTTGCCTCAGTATATAAAGGAGGAGAGGAGGGGAGGGGCCGGCCCTCTCTATGGCGCGCCCTGGGGAGTCATACTCTCACCGGGAGTAGGATTCCCCCCTTCCATGTAGTAGGAGTAGGAGTCAAGGAAAGGGAAAAGAGAAGAGAAGGAAGGAGGGGGCGCAGCCCCTCCCCCTAGTCCAATTCGGACTAGGCCTTGGGGGGAGCATGCAGCCTCTCCTCTCTCTTTCCCCTAAAGCCCAGTAAGGCCCATATACTCCCCGGCGATTCCCGTAACTCTCCGGTACTCCGATAAATACCCGAATCACTCGGAACCTTTCCGATGTCCGAATATAGTCGTCCAATATATCGATCTTTACGTCTCGAGCATTTCGAGACTCCTCGTCATGTCCCTGATCTCATCCGGGACTCCGAACTACCTTTGGTACATCAAAACACATAACTCATAATATAAATCGTCACCGAACGTTAATCGTGCGGACCCTACAGGTTCGAGAACAATGTAGACATGACCGAGACACGTCTCCGGTCAATAACCAATAGCGGAACCTGGATGCTCATATTGGCTCCTACATATTCTACGAAGATCTTTATCGGTCAAACCGCATAATAACATACATTGTTCCTTTTGTCATCGGTATGTTACTTGCCCGATATTCGATCATCGGTATCTCAATACCTAGTTCAATCTCATTACCGGCAAGTCTCTTTACTCGTTATGTAATGCATCGCCCCACAACTAACTCATTAATCACATTGCTTGCAAGGCTTATAGTGATGTGCATTACCGAGAGGGCCCAGAGATACCTCTTTGACAATCGGAGTGACAAATCCTAATCTCGAAATACGTCAACTCAACAAGTACCTTCGGAGACACCTGTAGAGCACCTTTATAATCACCCAGTTACGTTGTGACGTTAGGTAGCACACAAAGTGTTCCTCCGGTAAACGGGAGTTGCATAATCTCATAGTCATAGGAACATGTATAAGTCATGAAGAAAGCAATAGCAACATACTAAAGGATCAAGTGCTAAGCTAACGGAATGGGTCAAGTCAATCACATCATTCTCTAATGATGTGATCCCGTTAATCAAATGACGACTCATGTCTATGGCTAGGAAACTTAACCATCTTTGATTCAATGAGCTAGTCAAGTAGAGGCATACTAGTGACACTATGTTTGTCTATGTATTCACACATGTATTATGTTTCCGGTTAATACAATTCTAGCATGAATAATAAACATTTATCATGAAATAAGGAAATAAATAATAACTTTATTATTGCCTCTAGGGCATATTTCCTTCAGTCTCCCACTTGCACTAGAACAATAATCTAGTTCACATCGCCATGTGATTTAACACCAATATTCACATCTGTATGTGATCAATACCCATAGTTCACATCACCATGTGATCAACACCCAAAGGGTTTACTAGAGTCAATAATCTAGTTCACATCGCTATTTGATTAACACCCAAAGAGTACTAAGGTATGATCATGTTTTGCTCGTGAGAGAAGTTTAGTCAGCAGGTTGCATCACATTGAGCCGTATGTATTTTGCAAATATTCTATGTCTACAATGCTCTGCACGGAGCTACTCTAGCTAATTGCTCCCACTTTCAATATGTATCCAGATTGAGACTTAGAGGCATCTGGATTAGTGTAAAAGCTTGCATCGATGTAACTCTTTACGATGAACTCTTTTTATCACCTCCATAATCGAGAAACATCTCCTTAGTCCTCACTAAGGTAATTCTTGACCACTTTTCAGTGATCTACTCCTAGATCAAAATTATACTCCCTTGCCAAACTCAGAGCAAGGTATACGATAGGTCTGGTACACAGCATATCATACTTTATAGAACCTATGACTGAGGCATAGGGAATGACTTTCATTCTCTTTCTATTTTCTGTCGTGATCGGGATTTGAGTCTTACTCAATTTCACACCTTTGCAACACAGGCAAGAACTCTTTCTTTGACTGTTCCATTTTGAAGTACTTCAAAATCTTGTCAAGGTATGTACTCATTGAAAATCTTATCAAGCGTCTTGATCTATCTCAATAGATCTTGATGCTCAATATGTAAGTAGCTTTACTGAGGTCTTTCTTTTGAAGAACTCGTTTCAAACACTCCTTTATGCTTTCCAGAAAATTCTACATTATTTCTGATCAACAATATGTTATTCACATATAATTATCAGAAAGGTTGTAGTGCTCCCACTCACTTTCCTGTAAACACAGGCTTCACCGCAAGTCTGTATAAAACTATATGCTTTGATCAACTCATCAAAGCGTATATTCCAACTCCGAGATGCTTGCACCAGTCCATAGATGGATCGCTGGAGCTTGTACATTTTGTTAGCACCTTTAGGATTGACAAAACCTTCTGGTTGCATCATATACAAATCTTCTTTAATAAATCCATTAAGGAATGCAGTTTTGACATCCATTTGCCAGATTTCATAAAATGTGACAATTGCTAACATGATTTAGACAGACTTAAGCATCGATACGAGTGAGAAAATCTCATCGTATTCAACATCTTGAACTTGTTGAAAACTTTTTGCGACAAGTCGAGCTTTGTAGACAGTAACATTACCATCAGCGGCAGTCTTCTTCCTGAAGATCTATTTATTCTCGATGGCTTGCCGATCATCGGGCAACTCAAGCAAAGTCCACACTTTGTTCTCATACATGGATCCCATCTTAGATTTCATGGCCTCAAGCCATTTCGCGGAATCTGGGCTCATCATCGCTTCCTCATAGTTCGTAGGTTCATCATGATCAAGTAATATGACCTCCAGAATAGGATTACCGTACCACTCTGGTGTGGACCATACTATGGTTGACCTATAGATTCGGTAGTAACTTGATCTGAAGTTTCATGATCATCATCATTAGCTTCCTCACTAATTGGTGTAGGAATAACTAGAACTGATTTCTGTGATAAACTACTTTCCAATTCGGGAGAAGGTACAATTACCTTATCAAGCTCTACTTTCCTCCCACTCACTTCTTTCAAGAGAAACTCCTTTTCTAGAAAGGATCCATCTTAGCAATGAATAACTTGCCTTCAGATCTGTGATAGAAGGTGTACCCAATAGTTTCCTTTGGGTATTCTATTGTAACGCCTCGGATTCGATGCGCCAGGTGTCTACCAGTTATTCGCCGTCGTTGCCATGTCAGTTGCTTGCGTGTTGCATTTTGCCATGTCATCATCTGCATTTCATATCATGTCGTCATGTGCATCTCATTTTGCATACTTGTTCGTCTCATGCATCTGAGCATTTTCCTCGTTGTCCGTTTTGCAATCCGGCACTCCTATGTCCTCCGGCATCCCCTTTTGTCTCTCGTTGTGAGCGGGTGTTAAACTTTCTCGGAATGGCCCGAGGTTTCCCAAGCAGCCTTGGTTTAGCACCGGTAGACCGCCTGTCAAGTTTCGTGCCATTTGGAGGTCGTTTGATACTCCAACGGTTAACCGGGTAACCGCAAAGGCCTCTTTTGTGTGCAGCCCAACACCCCTTCCAAACTGGCCCAAAACCCAGCAAACTCCCGTCCATGCTCTCGATCGTTCGATCACGATCGCGTGGCCGAAAACCGCACCTCGTTTGGACTCTCCTAACTCCCTCTACCTATATAAACTCCTCCCCCTCCAAAAATCCCGGTCTAACCCTAGCCTTCTTGCCTCCGCGCCGCCGGACACATCTTCCCCGCCCACGGACATGTCCGTCGCCGCCCTCCAGCCAGCCACCGCCGCCACCTCACCGTGTGCCCGCGCCCGCCGCGCAGCCCGCCAGGTTCGGCCATGGCCCGCCGGGCCCGATCTGGCGCCCGAGGCCCGCAGCCTCCGTTGCGGCCCAGCGCCTTGCTGACCCGACCTCGCCCGTCGCCCGGTTCCGTCGCGCCGCCTCGCCTTACCTCGCCCGGCCCGCCGCCGCGGTCGCCCACCCGTCGCCTTGCCGTCGCGGCTCCCGCCTCGCGCCCGGACCAGCGTGCCGCCGCCGCCAAGATCTCCGGCGGCGGGCTCGCCGCCTCCACCGCCCGCTTCGCCGCCGACCGCCGCCGCCTAGCGCCTCCGGCCGACCCTCGCCTTTGCCGCCCGGCCTCGTCGTCGCTGGATACAAGGGTGCCATGCCCGGATCCAGCCCCCCAGCGCTCCGGCGACCCCTTCTCCCACTCCGGCCGCCGCCCCTGTCGTCTCTGGCGAATCTCCGGCCAGATCCGCCACCGCCTCAATATCCGTGCAGAGGTTGACCTCGAAATAAGACCAAGTCCCCGATTTATTTTGACATTGTCATGCCATGTTCGTCACATCATAACTCCCTGTGTACTGCTCCGTTTCGTGCGTGTAATATGTCAAATTGTTCGTCTCGACGAGTACTTCATTTCATTCCATTGCATCATTTTCATTTGAGCTCATCTTGATGCCCTACATGCTGTTGGAAAAGTGCATGTTGATGTTAATCTGCTGGAACTGTTATAACATGCTCATTTGTCATTTTTGCCATGTTTGATGTGTGCATCCTATGAACATGAGCTCTACATGTGTTTTGATCTATGCCATGCCATCTTTCCAAAGGTGCTATCCATGTATTTTTGTGAGTTGTGTACTGAGTGCATCAAGCTTGTTAAGTAGTGCACTTGCCATTGCTGTTTTCCTGACTGATTTTGTTATATTTTGTTGCTATGTAAACCTGCTGCTACAAGTCATTTCGTGCAAAATCTGGAGAGGTTCACTAAGGATGAATTGTTATACATGTCTTGCTCTATCCATTCATGCCCCTGGTTGCAATTATAGCCTTCTTTAACATGTTGTAATCTTGCTCTCAAACTTGCTAAATAATGTTGCCGTCAGCCTGTTAACATGAAGTTCAGTTTTGGCCATGTGCTTTTCTAGTGATCAATGCACCCTATGAACTTGATCTTGCCATGTTTAGCTTCATAAACATGTCTTCTTACTGTTGGTTTCCTTGCCATGCCATGTATTGCTCTGTGGTGACTGATTCAAGCTCACCAACATGTCTACTTATTGTTGTTCCTGCCATGTTTGAATCTGTCATATAACTTGCCATGTTTAGATGGGTGCCATCATATCTTCTGATCCTTTTTGGCTCATGGTCAGTAAGGGACTTTTGTTCTATGAATTTAGTAGTATCATTCCATGCCTTTGTTTGCCATGATAAGTTCTGTAGCATGTTGTTTGATAGCTCTAAACATTGCAACCTGATGTTATTTCCTGATAAGTCTGAAACTGTTATTATTTGCAATCTTTCCATGTCTTTTTGAGCATGATCTAGTGATTTCTGGAGATAGCTCAGTGTTCGTGTTTTGTCATGCTTTACCTGTACTTCATGCCCATGCCTTTTGTTATCACGTTGAGGTGTTGTAGCTTGTTGTTTTGATGCTTGCAATATGCCTAGTTGCTGTTTTGGACAGATTGTTGCTATAACTTGTATAGTGTATGTGTTGCACCGTTTGCTCCGTTTTGAGTGTGCTTTACATGAAACTTGCTTGATTTTGCATGTAGTTTCATATTATCATGTTGCATCCTTGTTTTGAGGTGTTTGCTTGATGTTTGTATGCATTTTGCATCGATGCCATGCTTAACTTGTTTTGCCCATATCTTCTAGGCCGTAGCTCCGAACTAAATGAACTTTATATGTAACTTGACTAGAATCTCGTGTAGATCATCTTGGTGCATCTTAACTTGCTGTTTAACAACTTGAACATCATGTTTATTCAGATCTGGACCAACCTTGAAATTTGCATATGAGGACTTACCGGAATTGTTATATGTTGTTCCCGGCCTCATTTAAACTTGCTTTGATGTGTTGGTCTCGTATGCATCTTCTCTTGCCATGAGTAGCTTCATGTAGTCATGTCTTGCATCATGCTTCTTGTGCATCATGTCTTGTCATGTGTGGTGTGTTTACCATGTTGTGTGCTTCTTCTCGATAGTTCCCGTTTCGTTGCGATCGTGAGGATGCGTTCATCTACGCTTGGTTCGTCTTCGTGGCTTCATCTTCTTCATCGACTCGTTCTTCTTCCTAGCGGGATTTCAGGCAAGATGACCGCTACCCTGGATCTCACTACTATCATTGCTATGCTAGTTGCTTCGTTCCATCGCTTTGCTGCGCTTCCTATAAATTGTTCTTCAAGCCTCCCCAAATTGCCATGAACCTCTAACCTTTGACACCATTCCTAGCAAACCTTTGCTTGGCTATGTTACCGCTTTGCTCAGCCCCTCTTATAGCGTTGTTAGTTGCAGGTGAAGTTGAAGATTGCACCATGGTGGACAGGGTTATGTTGGGATATCACAATATCTCTTATATTATTAATGCATCTATATACTTGGTAAAGGGTGGATGGCTCGGCCTTATGCCTGGTGTTTTGTTCCACTCTTGCCGCCCTAGTTTCCGTTATACCGGTATTATGTTCCCGGATTTTGCGTTCCTTACGCGGTCGGGTGATTTATGGGACCCCCTTGACAGTTCGCTTTGAATAAAACTCCTCCAGCAAGGCCCAACCTTGGTTTTACCATTTGCCTCACCACCACCTACTTTTCCCTTGGGAGTAATTAACCCAACGGTCATCTTTATTATAGCCCCGGGCCAATGCTTGTCTAAGTGTTGGTCCAAACTAGAGCACCGTCTTGGGACCATCCCTTGGCAACTTGGGTTACGTCGGTACTTGTACGCTTAGCTTATCCGGTGTTGCCCTGAGAACGAGATAAGTGCAGCTCCTATCGGGATTGTCGGCGCATCGGGCGGTCTTGCTGGTCTTTTTTTACCATTGTCGAAATGTCTTGTAAACCGGGATTCCGAGACTGATCGGGTCTTCCTGGGAGAAGGTATATCCTTCGTTGATCGCGAGAGCTTATCATGGGCTATGTTGGGACACCCCTGCAGGGTATAAAATTTCGAGAGCCGTGCTCGCGGTTATGTGGCAGATGGGAATTTGTTAATGTCCGGTTGTAGATAACTTGACACCAGATCCGAATTAAAATGCATCAACCGCGTGTGTAGCCGTGATGGTCTCTTTTCGGCGGAGTCCGGGAAGTGAACACGGTTTCTTGGTTATGTTTGACGTAAGTAGGTGTTCAGGATCACCTCTTGATCATTGCTAGCTTCACGACCGTTCCTTTGTTTCTCTTCTCGCTCTCATTTGTGTATGTTAGCCACCATATCATGCTTAGTCGCTGCTGCAATCTCACCACTTTACCCCTTCCTTTCCCATTAAGCTTTGCTAGTCTTGATACCCATGGTAATGGGATTGCTGAGTCCTCGTGGCTCACAGATTACTACAACAACAGTTGCAGGTACAGGTTGTGCGATGATCTTGACGCGAGAGTGATGTTTGTGCGATGATCTTGACGCGAGAGTGATGTTTGCTTGTCTTGGAGTTCTTCTTCTGTTTCTTCTTCGATCAGGGGATAGGTTCCAGGTCGGCAGCCTGGGCTAGCAGGGTGGATGTCGTTTGAGTTTCTGTTTGTGTTTCATTCGTAGTTTGATGGTGCTCTTATGTAAGATGATGTTGTATTCGTGTGGCATTGTATGCCTCTTGTATGTATCCCCATCTATTATGTAATGTTGATGTAATGATATCCACCTTGCAAAAGCATTTCAATATGCGGGTCTATCCTTGGTGGGACCTTCGAGTTCCTTTTGGATAGGGTTGCATATTGGGCGTGACAAGTTGGTATCAGAGCCTCGACCGACCTTAGGAGTCCCCCTTGATTGATCGTGTAGTTTGGCCGTTGTTGAATCTAGAAGAAAACTTTTTTCGGAGTCTAGTTATATCGGAGAGTAGGAATTCTTTTTACTCCTCAGCCCCTTCGTCGCTCTGGTAAGGAATCTTGACGTAGGTGTTTTGAATTACTCCTCTTCCCATTCAAATTTTTCTTTAGGTTCACACAGTTGGTTTTCCGGTCGTTGGTTCTCAGCTTTTCTTCCGGTGCATCTCTCGTCAAGTCAACTCGAACCTCTCTGTCTTTCACAAGATCAATCCTCAGTTCTTCCTCCGACGTCGTTGTTTTTCCTTGTCCGAAGTTGCCCTTGTTTTCCCAACCACCCACCCTTTTTCTTCTCGGAACCGGAGTCCGTAATCGAGTATCCTTCCTACTCGTGCGAAGTCTTGGCTTTCTTTCCTCAATGATTTCAACCGGTGTTTTCGCTTCAAGTTATTCATCGATTTCTCGTTCCAAGTTGCCTTTGTTTTCCCGCCCTCCCACCCTCTCCTTCCCTGTGTCTGAGTCTCTTTCGAGCATCAATTTCATTCGTGTGGAGCCTCTATAGTCTTCCATCAATTATTTCAACCGGTGAATTCTCGTCTCGTTCGTCATTCTTCATCTTTTTTTCTTTTCCGGTGGACTCAATTCCATTTTTCGGTAGTGATTATATTCTTTTCCTCGGCTCAAGTGTTCTCCTTGCTCATTTGCCTCTCGCCAGTTTATCCTTCCGGAGTGTTCAAGACATTTCAGGAGATTCGTCGATGTTCCAATTAATTTGAGGGTGTCACCTCATTCAAATATTTCATTTGTTCCGGTGCATCATCTATTTGTTCAACAATCCTTTCCAACGGTGTTTTCTTTTAGTGGGCCCTAACCCACAGGTCTTTTCCCAGGATCTTACCTGACTCTTATAATTCTCCCGGAGTTATTCTCAATTCTTTTCAAGTGTGACGTAAGAATGAGTTTCATCAGTCACATGCCTTCTTCAAGTTCGTTTTCAAATTCTTTTCATTGTTGACTCAACCTCTTCGCTTTTCATTCTCCTGGAGTATCTCAGTAATTTCGGTGGTGTTTCTCGTTGTCATTCTCAGCTTTGAAGATCGAAGAAGAGTTTTTCCTCTAAATCTTGCCCGTTCTCTCGAAGATTCGTGGTTCTAGCTTCATGTTATCCTCTCAAATTATTCGGTTTGTCAGATATTCTTTCTTACCCATCCGGAGCATGTCAGGAGTTGATTTCTGTTTCTTCTCACCGGAGGCCATCATTCTAGTTATCGTTCTCTAATTATCCCGGCGCTTCGTTCAAGTGTTCTTTAACCAGCTCATGGTCTCTTTGTTCTTTTGCATCTAAATCCCCTCTAGCATATTTGTTCTCCTAATTCTTCCCCGTGTTTCATTCTCTTTCATCAGTCATTTTCGAATTCTCACGGTGGTTCGTTCAAGATTCTTTTTCGTTGATTATCATTTTAATCCATTCATTCTTTCCAATCCTAACGGTGGTTCATGAAGAATTTCTCAAGTTTTGTGCTATACCCCCCCCCCCCTTAATCCTTTTCAAGAAGAATAAGTAGTATGCAAAATCCATTGCTTATCATCAATTTAATTTAATGAAGGATAAGCATACAATAAATCTTATTCTTATTTCATCCAAGTGTTTAATCCCCTCCTTCAGAGTTTGTTCGTGATGAATAAATTTTAGTTCCAAGTGTTTTCATCTTTTCCTTTCTTTCCCGGAGTTCAAAGCTTACTCGGCCATTTCGTCGGAACCTCCATCTAAATCATCGCAAGGCTCATCTTATTATTTTCATCCTTCATTCCTATCTCATCATCTTTTGTTACCGGAGTTCTTCATGGTGGTTCTTCATGATTTAATTCATTCTTCAAGTGTTCATCAAGGTTCTTTTGGAGGAGCTCAAGAATCTTTCTTTCTTGCGTCTCGAAGTGCAATTAATTCTCTGTATTCTTTCGAAGTGGAGTTTTGCATTTCTTTGTTCTTCTCAGATATCCAATCATTTCCGTTTGTGGCCGGTTATCACCTTATGATCTTGAGATGTTACCTATAAGTCCACAACAAGCTTATTCTTTTGTTGTTGAATTTCCAACAACTCCGTTCAATCCTTTCTTCTAAGGTTGCTTTCAATTTAATTCGTGGCACAAGTTGTCATTTTATTCTCCGTTCTTTTCATTCCACTCTTTCAACTCTTTCCGGCGGTTTTTGTGTCATGTCTTCATCAAGTATCATTCCATCCTCTCGAGCTCGTGTTCTATTCTTCCATTTTCAGCCAGAGTGCTGCCTAAATTCTTTCGCTCTTATTCCTTTTCTTTCTTATTTTAACCGGAGTGGTTTCATAGTCTATCTGATTCCGTGAGTTTTCGATTCTCGTCATTCTCGTCGTTCCTCTCTTCTTCTCGAGTGCTCTCGATTCTTTGCTTCTTCTCTTGAGTTCTTACTTCACCTCATCCTTTTTCTTTCCATCTCGGTCCTAAGATCTCGGGACAAGATCTCTTGTTAGTGGAGGAGTGTTGTAACGCCCCGGATTCGATGCGCCAGGTGTCTGCCAGTTATTCGCCGTCATTGCCATGTCAGTTGCTTGCGTGTTGCATTTTGCCATGTCATCATCTGCATTTCATATCATGTCGTCATGTGCATCTCATTTTGCATACGTGTTTGTCTCATGCATCCGAGCATTTTCCCCGTTGTCCGTTTTGCAATCCGGCACTCCTATGTCCTCCGTCATCCCCTTTTGTCTCTCGTTGTGAGCGGGTATTAAACTTTCTCAGAATGGCCCGAGGTTTGCCAAGCGGCCTTGGTTTAGCACCGGTAGACCGCCTGTCAAGTTTCATGCCATTTGGAGGTCGTTTGATACTCCAACGGTTAACCGGGTAACCGCAAAGGCCTCTTTTGTGTGCAGCCCAACACCCCTTCCAAACTGGCCCAAAACCCAGCAAACTCCCCTCCATGCTCTCGGTCGTTCGATCACGATCGCGTGGCCGAAAACCGCACCTCATTTGGACTCTCCTAGCTCCCTCTACCTATATAAACACCTCCACCTCCAAAAATCCCGGTCTAACCCTAGCCTTCTTCCCTCCGCGCCGCCGGACACATCTTCCCCGCCGACGGACTTGTCCGCCGCCGTCCTCCAGCCAACCACCGGCCGCCACCTCACCACGCCCCCGCGCCCGCCGCCCGCAGCCCGCCGGGAACCGACCATGCCCGCCGGGCCCGATCTGGCGCCCGAGGCCCGCACCTCCGTCGCCGGAAGCGCCTCGCGGACCCGACCTCGCCGTCGCCCGGTTCCGTCGCGCCGCCTCCGCCTTGCCTCGCTGGCCCGCCTCCAGTCGCCCGCCGCCGTCGCCTTGCCGCCCCACCGGCTCCCGCCTCGGCGCCCAATACCGCGTGCCGCCGCCAAGATCTCCGTGGCCGGAGCTCGCCGCCTCCACCGCCCGCTTCGCTGCCGACTACGCCGCCCTAGCGCCTCGGCCGACCCTCGCCTTTGCCCCGGCCTCGTCGTCGCCGGATCCGGGGTGCCATGCTGATCAGCCCCCTCCCCCGCGCTCGGCGACCCTTCTCCCACTCCGGCCGCCGCCCTCTCGTCTCCGGCGAATCTCTGGCCAGATCCGCCACCGCCTCAATATCCGTGCAGAGGTTGACCTCGAAATATGACCAAGTCCCCGATTTATTTTGACATTGTCATGCCATGTTCGTCACATCATAACTCCCTGTGTACTGCTCCGTTTCGTGCGTGTAATATGTCAAATTGTTCGTCTCGATGAGTACTCATTCCATTGCATCATTTTCATTTGAGCTCATATTGATGCCCTACATGCTGTTGGAAAAGTGCATGTTGATGTTAATCTACTGGAACTGTTATAACATGCTCATTTGTCATTTTTGCCATGTTTGATGTGTGCATCCTATGAACATGAGCTCTACATGTGTTTTGATCTATGCCATGCCATCTTTCCAGAGGTGCTATCCATGTATTTTTGTGAGTTGTGTACTGAGTGCATCAAGCTTGTTAAGTAGTGTACTTGTCGTTGTTGTTTTCCTGACTGATTCTGTTATATTTTGTTGCTATGTAAACCTGCTGCTACAAGTCATTTCGTGCATAATCTGGAGATGTTCACTAAGGATGAATTGTTATACATGTCTTGCTCTATCCATCCACGCCCCTGGTTGCAATTATAGCCTGCTTTAACATGTTGTAATCTTGCTCTCGAACTTGCTAAATAATGTTGTTGTCAGCCTGTTAACATGAAGTTCAGTTTTGGCCATGTGCTTTTCTAGTGATCCATGCACCCTATGAACTTGATCTTGCCATGTTTAGCTTCATAAACATGTCTTCTTACTGTTGGTTTCCTTGCCATGCCATGTATTGCTCTGTGGTGAGTGATTCAAGCTCACCAACATGTCTACTTATTGTTGTTCCTGCCATGTTTGAATCTGTCATATAACTTGTCATGTTTACATGGGTGCCATCATATCTTATGATCCTTTTTGGCTCATGGTCAGTAAGGGACTTTTGTTCTATGCATTTAGTAGTATCATTCCATGCCTTTGTTTGCCATGATAAGTTCTGTAGCATGTTGTTTTATAGCTCTAAACATTGCAACCTGATGTTATTTCCTGATAAGTCTGAAACTGTTATTATTTGCAATCTTTCCATGTCTTTTTGAGCATGATCTAGTGATTTCTGGAGATAGCTCAGTGTTCATGTTTTGTCATGCTTTACCTGTACTTCATGCCCATGCCTTTTATTATTACGTTGAGATGTTGTAGCTTGTTGTTTTGATGCTTGCAATATGCCTAGTTGCTGTTTTGGACAGATTGTTGCTATAACTTGGATAGTGTATGTGTTGCACCGTTTGCTCCGTTTTGAGTGTGCTTTACATGAAACTTGCTTGATTTTGCATGTAGTTTCATATTATCATGTTGCATCCTTGTTTTGACGTGTTTGCTTGATGTTTGTATGCATTTTGCATCGATGCCATGCTTAACTTGTTTTGCTCATATCTTCTAGGCCGTAGCTCCGAACTAAATGAACTTTATATGTAACTTGACTAGAATCTCGTGTAGATCATCTTGGTGCATCTTAACTTGCTGTTTAACAACTTGAACATAATGTTTATTCAGATCTGGAACAACCTTGAAATTTGCATATGAGGACTTACCGGAATTGTTATATGTTGTTCCCGGCCTCATTTAAACTTGCTTTGATGTGTTGGTCTTGTATGCATCGTCTCTTGCCATGAGTAGCTTCATGTAGTCATGTCTTGCATCATGCTTGTTGTGCATCATGTCTTGTCATGTGTGGTGTGTTTACCATGTTGTGTGCTTCTTCTCGATAGTTCCCGTTTCGTTGCGATCGTGAGGATGCGTTCGTCTACGCTTGGTTCGTCTTCGTGGCTTCATCTTCTTCATGGACTCGTTCTTCTTCCTAGCGGGATTTCAGGCAAGATGACCGCTACCCTGGATCTCACTACTATCATTGCTATGCTAGTTTCTTCGTTCTATCGCTTTGCTGCGCTTCCTATAAATTGTTCTTCAAGCCTCCCCAAATTGCCACGAACCTCTAACCTTTGACACCATTCCTAGCAAACCTTTGCTTGGCTATGTTACCGCTTTTCTCAGCCCCTCTTATAGCGTTGTTAGTTGTAGGTGAAGTTGAAGATTGCTCCATGGTGGACAGGGTTATGTTGGGATATCACAATATCTCTTATATTGTTAATGCATCTATATACTTGGTAAAGGGTGGAAGGCTCGGCCTTATGCCTGGTGTTTTGTTCCACTCTTGCCACCCTAGTTTCCGTCATACTAGTATTATGTACCCGGATTTTGCGTTCCTTACGCGGTCGGGTGATTTATGGGACCCCCTCGACAGTTCGCTTTGAATAAAACTCCTCCAGCAAGGCCCAACCTTGGTTTTACCATTTGCCTCACCACCACCTACTTTTCCCTTGGGAGTAATTAACCCAAGGGTCATCTTTATTATAGCCCCGGGCCAATGCTTGTCAAGTGTTGGTCCAAACTAGAGCACCGTGCGGGACCATCCCTTGGAAACTTGGGTTATGTCGGTACTTGTACGCTTAGCTTATCCGGTGTTGCCCTGAGAACGAGATATGTGCAGCTCCTATCGGGATTGTCGGCGCATCGGGCGATCTTGCTGGTCTTGTTTTACCATTGTTGAAATGTCTTGTAAACCGGGATTCCGAGACTGATCGGGTCTTCCTGGGAGAAGGTATATCCTTCATTGATCGTGAGAGCTTATCATGGGCTAAGTTGGGACACCCCTGTAGGGTATAAACTTTCGAGAGCCATGCCCGCGGTTATGTGGCAGATGGGAATTTGTTAATGTCCGGTTGTAGATAACTTGACACCAGATCCGAATTAAAACGCATCAACCGCGTTTGTAGCCGTGATGGTCTCTTTTCGGCGGAGTCCGGGAAGTGAACACGGTTTCTGGGTTATGTTTGACGTAAGTAGGTGTTCAGGATCACCTCTTGATCATTGCTAGCTTCACGACTGTTCCTTTGTTTCTCTTCTCGCTCTCATTTGCGTATGTTAGCCACCATATCATGCTTAGTCGCTGCTGCAACCTCACCACTTTACCCCTTCCTTTCCCATTAAGCTGTGCTAGTCTTGATACCCATGGTAATGGGATTCTTTGAGTCCTCGTGGCTCTGATTACTACAACAACATTCTGAGTACAGGTTGTGCGATGATCTTGACGCGAGAGCGATGTTTGCTTGTCTTGGAGTTCTTCTTCTGTTTTTTCTTCGATCAGGGGATAGGTTCCAGGTCGGCAGCCTGGGCTAGCAGGGTGGATGTCGTTCGAGTTTCTATTTGTGTTTCATCCGTAGCTGGATAGTGCTCTTATGTAAGATGATGTTGTATTCGTGTGGCATTGTATGCCTCTTGTATGTATCCCCATCTATTATGTAATGTTGATGTAATGATATCCACCTTGCAAAAGCGTTTCAATATGCGGGTCTATCCTTGGTGGGACCTTCGAGTTCCTTTTGGATAGGGTCGCATATTGGGCGTGACATCTATGAAGACACACTTCTCCGATTTGGGTTCGAGCTTATCAGGTTGAAACTTTTTCACATAAGCATCGCAACCCCAAACTTTAAGAAACGACAACTTTGGTTTCTTGCCAAACCACATTTCATAAGGCGTCATCTCAATGGATTTTGATGGTGCCCTATTTAAAGTGAATGCAGTTGTCTCTAATGCATAACCCCAAAACGATAGTGATAAATCGGTAAGATACATCATAGATCGCACCATATCCAATAAAGTGCGGTTACGACGTTCGGACACACCATTACGATGTGGAGTTTCATGTGGCGTGAGCTGTGAAACTATTCCACATTGTTTTTAAATGAAGGCCAAACTCGTAACTCAAATATTTTTCTCCACGATCAGATCGTAGAAACTTTATTTTCTTGTTACGATGATTCTCCACATCACTCTGAAATTCTTTGAACTTTTCAAATGTTTTAGACTTGTGCTTCATTAAATAGATATACTCATATCTGCTCAAATCATCTGTGAAGGTCAGAAAATAACGACACGCCACAAGCATCAATACTCATTGGACCGCATACATCGGTATGTATTATTTCCATCAATTCAGTAGCTCGTTCCATTGTTTCGGAGAACGGAGTTTTAGTCATCTTGCCCAAAAGGCACGGTTTGCAAGCATCAAATGATTCATAACCAAGTGATTCCAAAAGTCCATGTTTATGGAGTTTCTTCATGCGCTTTACACCGATATGACCCGAACGGCAGTGCCACAAATAAGTTGCACTATCATTATCAACTCTGCATCTTTTTGCATCAATATTATGAATATGTGTATCACTACGATCGAGATACAACAAACTATTTTCATTGGGTGTATGACCATCGAAGGTTTTATTCATATAAACAGAACAACAATTATTCTCTGACTTTAAATGAATAACCGTATTGCAATAAACATGATCAAATCATATTCATGCTCAATGCAAATGCCGAATAACATTTATTTAGGTCTAACACTAATCCCGAAAGTATAGGGAGTGTGCGATGATGATCATATCAATCTTGGAACCACTTCCAACAGACATCGTCACTTCACCCTCAACTAGTCTCCGTTTATTCCGTAACTCCTGTTTCGAGTTACTAGTATTTAGCAACCAAACAAGTATCAAATACCCATGGGCTACTATAAACACTAGTAAGGTACACATCAGTAACATGTATATCAAATATATCCTTGTTCACTTTGCCATCCTTCTTATCCACCAAATATTCAGGGCATTTCCGCTTCCAGTGACCATTTCCTTTGTAGTATAAGCACTCGGTTTTAGGCTTTGGTCCAGCTTTGGGCTTCTTCACAGGAGTGACAACTTGCTTGCCATTCTACTTGAAGTTTCCTTTCTTTCCCTTTGCCCTTTTCTTGAAACTAGTGGTCTTGTCAATCATCAACACTTTGATGCTCTTTCTTGATTTCTACCTTCGTCGATTTCAGCATCATGAAAAGCTCGGGAATCGTTTTCGTCATCCCTTGCATACTATAGTTCATCACGAAGTTCTACTAACTTGGTGATGGCGACTAGAGAACTCTGTCAATCACTATCTTATCTGAAAGATTAACTCCCACTTGATTCAAGCGATTGTAGTACCCAGACAATCTGAGCACATGCTCACTGCTTGAGCTATTCTCCTCCATCTTTTAGCTATAGAACTTGTTGGAGACTTCATATTTCTCAACTCGGGTATTTTCTTGAAATATTAACTTCAACTCTTGGAACATCTCATATGGTCCATGACATTCAAAACATCTTTGAAGTCCCGATTCTAAGCCGTTAAGCATGGTGCACTAAACTATCAAGTAGTCATCATATCAAGCTAGCCAAACGTTCATAACGTCTACATCTGCTCATGCAATAGGCCTGTCACCTAGCGGTGCATCAAGGACATAATTCTTCTGTGCGGCAATGAGGATAAACCTCAGATCACGGACCCAGTCCGCATCATTGCTACTATCATCATTCAACTTAGTTTTCCCTAGATACACATATAAAACATAGGGAAGCAACAACGCGAGCTATTGATCTACAACATAATTTGCAAAATACTATCAGGACTAGGTTCATGATAAATTAAAGTTCAGTTAATCATATTACTTAAGAACTCCCACTTAGATAGACATCCCTCTAATCATCTAAGTGATCACGTGATCCAAATCAACTAAACCATGTCCGATCATCACGTGAGGTGGAGTAGTTTTCAATGGTGAACATCACTATATTGATCATATCTACTATATGATTCACGCTCGACCTTTCAGTCTCAGTGTTCCGAGGCCATATCTGCATATGCTAGGCTCGTCAAGAGTAACCTAAGTATTCTGCGTGTGTAAAATTGTCTTACACCCGTTGTATTTGAACGTAGAGCTTATCACACCCGATCATCACATGGTGTCTCGGCATGAAGAACTTTCCCAACGGTGCATACTCAGGGAGAACACTTATACCTTGAAATTTAGTGAGAGATCATCTTATAATGCTACCGTCAATCAAAGCAAAATAAGATGCATAAAGGATAAACATCACATGCAATCAATATAAGTGATATGATATGGCCATCATCATCTTGTGCTTGTGATCTCCATCTCTGAAGCACCGTCATGATCACCATCGTCAATGGCGCGACACCTTGATCTCCATCGTAGCATCGTTGTCGTCTCGCCAACTATTGCTTCTACGACTATCGCTCCCTCTTAGTGATAAAGTAAAGCAATTACAAGGCGATTGCATTGCATACAAAAAAGCGACAACCATATGGCTCCTGCCAGTTGCCAATAACTTTGTTACAAAAATGATCATCTCATACAATAAAATTTAGCATCATGTCTTGACCATATCACATCACAACATGCCCTGCAAAAACAAGTTAGACGTCCTCTACTTTGTTGTTGCAAGTTTTACGTGGCTGCTACGGGCTGAGCAAGAACCGTTCTTACCTACGCATCAAAACCAAAACGATATTTCGTCATGTTAGTGCTATTTTAACCTTGGCAAGGACCGGGCGTAGCCACGCTTGGTTCAACTAAAGTTGGAGAAATAGACACCCGCCAGCCACCATTGTGCAAAACACGTCTATAGAACCAGTCTCGCGTAAGCTTACGCGTAATGTCTGTCCGGGCCGCTTCATCCAACAATACCGCAAAACCAAAGTATGACATGCTGGTAAGCAGTATGACTTGTATCACCCACAACTCACTTATGTTCTACTCGTGCATATAACATCTATGCATAAACCTGGCTCTGATACAACTGTTGGGGAACATAGTAATTTCAAAAAAAAATTCAACGCACACGCAAGATCATGGTGATGCATAGCAATGAGAGGGGAGAGTGTCGTCCACGTACCCTCATAAACTGTAAGCGGAAGCGTTATGACAACGCGGTTGATGTAGTCGTACATCTTCACGATCTGACTGATCCAAGTACCGAACGTATGACACCTCCGAGTTCTGCACACGTTCATCTCGATGACGTCCCGTGAACTCCGATCCAGCAGAGCTTCACGGGAGAGTTCCGTCAGCACGACAGCGTGATGACGGTGATGATGTCGCTACCGACGCAGGTGAAAGTGCAATCATGCCCTTAATCATATTTTGATATTGATGACAACATATTTGTTAGGGACTAATCATGTTTATCAAGTATATCTCAGGATTATGTCCCAAAGACCGTGTGTATGGATCACGACTAGGGACAAAAAGCGTATAACTCAAGAATGAAGATACAAGACATGGGCTTCGTTTATGGTTTGTTCTTGAGTATAGGGATCCCACACTATTAAGAGGGGATCGTTGGATCTAGTGAAAGACTTGCTCAAAAATCCATAGCTCCTGTTTTTTTGTCTCGGGACGTCCGGTGCTCTACGGTCGTCCAGTCCCTCCCAGATGTCCGGACGTCCGGCTCCCTCCGGTCGTTCGGTACTTTCACAACAGAACCGTATTTACAGATTTCCAGACTCTCCAGTCGTCCGGGCTCCGGATGTCCGGCCCATCTCGGACATCCGTGTCCTGTGTACTGGTACGTGGCTCACATATTCACAGTGGCCGGACGTCCGATGACTGTCGGACGTCCGGACTTATTTGTACCACCGGACGTCCGATGTTGTCCGGAGGTCCGACCTATTCTGAGCACTTATGTGTTCCAAATGGTCACCTTTCCACATCCACTATATATATATACCTTTCCCTTCCACGGGATAAGGCTGACCATTCACTTTGAGCTTGCTAAGAACACTTTTCACTCTCTCTCTCAATCACCTACATCAAAACCTAGATCCCCAAGTGATTTAGAAGCCTTGAGAGAAGTTCTCCAATGAAGTGATAGATCCACTCCTTCCCCTTCTTTACACCAAAGGAATTCGTGATTTGAGCAAGTCTTGAGCTTTTCCCCAACGTTCTTATTACTCTTGGAGGTTGGAGACTCCTAGGCGGTAGGAGTCTTTCGGAGAGGAATCAACCGTTGTGATTACCCCCGGAAAGTTTGTAAGGGTTTGGAGATCACCCCAAGGTCTACCACTAGTGGTTGAGAAATGCCTCTGTGGTGTTGTCTCAAAGGGAGAATAGGGTGAGCCTTCGTGGAGTTGGTGTGCCTTCGTGGTAACATCCACCTCTCTAACGCTGACTAGCTTCCCTCCAAGGAAGTGAACATCGGCATACATCCCCGTCTCTCGGAGTTGCGATTATTCCTAACCCTAACTCTCTACTTGTGGTTACTTGTCTCTTTGCACTTACTTACATCATATTGTGCTTGCTTACTTATGTGCTTGTGTTACTTGCTTTGTATTTAGTACTCACTTGCAATTGTTAGGCTCACCTTCATATTCCGCACTATTGCCTAAAATTGCTAAGTAATAATTAAAATTTGTAGTTGTACCTATTCACCCCCCTCTAGGTCCATCTCGATCCTTTTAATTGGTATCAGAGCCTCGTGCTCTATTCTTGTGGCTTAACCACCCTAGAGCGAGATGAACCCGGATGGGACTCCCCTGGTTGCAGATCCTATGGATAAAGGCGAGGCTTCTTATGAAGTCAAGTCCTTTACATCTGAGGATCTGGAACGGGCCCTTGCTAAGCAAAAAGAGGAGCATGAGGCTTATCTTGAGGCCTTGGTCCAACTGAGATTAGCCACATTGTCCACGATGCTTGCACCACTCTCGGGTGGTGCGACTTCGAGGCCAACTGTGCCTACTCCGTCACTTGGTCAACAACCTCCTAGTAATGAACACACTAGTGTTCCTTGGCTTTATGCAAGACCTCAGGTTGAGAAACCAAGATATAATCCTCAAGGCAAACCTCCTTTAATTAGTGCCACTTCTGATTTTGCTTTGTGGAGAGTTGCTATGCAGGATCATCTTCGACATGGAAATGATGAGATGCTGGAGATCTTGGAGTATGATTATCATGTGGTTGATCCAAAGAACCCTACACCAAGAGAAATTTATGACAAGAATCTCAATGACACTGCAATCATGTGTATAAGGAGAGGTATGGATGAAAAGCAAAGGAGGCCGTTCATACACATCACAAGTGCCAAGGAACTATGGGAAAGTGTTATACGATCCAAGACTGGCACTTCTACCCTCCGAAGTGCTCAATATGAAATTGCCAAGGGGCAATTGCAAAACTTTTGTATGGAGAAAGGTGAAACCCCCAATCAACTCCATGAGCGCCTTATGACTCTCACTTCCGATATTGAGTCATGTGAGTGTGACAAGACACAAGATGGATTCAACATGACTAAGAGATTCCTTGTGGATAAGTTGCTTCATGCTCTTGCTCCATATCACCATCAAATGGTGTGGGACATAAGACAACACCATACCTTCAAGGGAATGACTATAGATGATATCATATCCACCTTTCAACTATTTGAAGAGTCAAAGGCTAATGCCACAAAACATCTAGCCATGCATGGTTCCCCATCATCAAAGATCAATCTTGCATTGAAGGCCAAGCATGTAATTGAAGATGATCAAAGTGAAGAAGAAGAAGAAGAAGATGATGATGATGATGATGATGATGATGATGATGATGATGATGAAGATGGTGATGAGATAGAATACGACGAGGGCCCTTCATATGAAGACATGGCTCTTTTTGTCAAGAAGTTTAGCGCGGGAAAAATTCAAGGGAACATTTCAAAAGAAGAAAGTAAGAAAATGATACAACTGTGAAGAAACCAATCACTTCTCCAACGAGTGCCCTTATGAGAAGAGAGAAGATAAACCAAGGTTTCCCAAGACCTTTCCCAAGAAGAAGTTGCCAAATCCTTTGAACTCCAAGCTCAATAAGAGAGATGGAAAAGCAATGGTTGCTCAAGAAGAATCCGATCTGGATGATGTTACTGGTGTTGCCGGAGTTGCTCAAGATTCTCAAAACACCTTGAGGTTAGTAAACAAGAGCGGTGACGTGGTCACCTACAACTACATGAAATATTACAAGGGCAACGCTCACAAGTGCCTAATGGCAAAGGCCATGGTTGAAGATGGAGAGGACCAAAGCTCTTCTGACAAGGTCAAGGTAACTCCACGATCAAATCCTTCTCTCTTCACTCCTTCTACTCCTAGTGATGAGTATCTTGATGCGGAGGATAGTTATGAGGATGATGATCTAGATGATCCTATGATTGCTAAACTTAATAAGTTCATGTGCTCCCTCAAAGGAAAGAAGCTCACTATGTTTCGTATTCTTATGGAGATGGTGAGTAAGCACACCATCACCATTAAGGAACTCAAAACCCTCGTCACCGAGGAAAAGGAAAAATGTGAAATCCTTGAGTGGAAAGTCCAATATGAGGAAGCACAAAATGGTGAATTGTGCTTAAAAATTGGTGCAAACATTGATGTTCACACTAATGATCTTGCCTCCTTGAAAAAGGCTATTGACTTGTGCGAAGAGTTAATGAATGATAAAAGTAAGCTTGTGAAGTCTCATGCTTATCTTTCTAAGGATTGTGAGCTTCTATCCGTGTCTCTCAAGCCTAAGGAAGGAGAGCTCACCGTTCTTACAAAGAGTTTTGAAACGCTCAAACTTACTTATCTTGAAACTCTAGCCAAGGCTTACTCTTCTCCTATTATAAATATTGATGCTTGTACTACTAACTCTAGTAGTGATCTAGCATCTATTCTTGAGGAAAATCGATTTCTCAAGGCTCAAATCGAGAAAGGTCTCATGACATGTGCTCAAGGGCAAAAGAATCTTGATGAGATATTGAGTCAACAAAATGAGGTGTTTGCCAAAGAGGGACTTGGGTTTGACCCAAGCACAAGCAAGAAGAAGACGCCCTCTCAAAAGTGCACAACCCCTCTAAAGGAAACATTTGTACAAGAAGGGCATAGGGAGAAAGGTAAGGTTGTGAGTGGGAAGGCCACAAGGGGCATGCCCACTCTCAACAAGCCTAAAGAGTTCATGCCTCCATCCTATGTACTTCGTAAGACTAAGGATGGAGAAGTCTTTGCAAAATTTGTTGGTCCTCGAAATGCATTCCTGTTTTATGCTATCTGGGTCCCTAAGACCCTTGTGACTAACTTGAGAGGTCCCATTGCAAAATGGGTGCCTCTAACCAAGTCTTAATTGTGTGTAGGTTGACTTCTCCGGTGAAGTGAAATGGGTGATTGATAGTGGATGTACAGATCATATGACTGGAGATAGCAAATTGCTCTATGATTTCATGGAAGCTATTCAACCATTTATGAGCATTATGTTTGGTGGAGGTTCAAAAGGATAGGTACTCGGGTTGGGCAAGGTGGCTATCACAAATGACATGTCGCTTGCAAATGTCATGCTTGTCCAATCCCTTAAATACCACTTACTTTCTGTTCGCCAATTGGCTTTTGTTGGTTATGATACACTCTTTGGACTAACGGATGTGAAAGTCTTTAAGAGAGATACTCTCGAAGTGGCCTTTGTTGGAGAGTTGGATGGCAACCTTTACACGGTTGATTTCTTGAAAGAGAGAACATTCCATGCAACTTGTCTAATGGCCAAGGCTGACAAAGGGTGGCTATGGCATCGCCGGCTAGCCCATGTCGGCATGAGAAATCTTCAAGATCTCTTAAAGGGGAATCACATCCTTGGACTAACCAATGTATCTTTTGAGAAAGATCGTGTGTGTAGTGCATGCATTGATGGGAAGCAACATCAATCAAAGCACCCACCCAAGAACATAGTATCTACTTTAAGGCCCCTAGAGCTCCTTCATGTGGATCTTTTTGGGCCTCCTTCATGGGATAGTCTTGGTGAAAAAAAGTATGGGCTTGTCATTGTTGATGATTACTCAAGATATACATGGGTGTTCTTCCTCAAGTCCAGGGACGAAACCAAGATCACCTTCATTGATTTTGCCAAGCAAGCTCAACGCAAGTTTGACAAAGAAATCCTGGCAATAAGAAGTGACAATGGCTCTGAGTTCAAGAACTATACCTTGGAAGAATTCCTTAGTGATGAAGGGATTGAGCATCAATATTCAGCTCCATACACTCCTCAACAAAATGGTGTAGCCGAAAGGAAGAACCGTACACTTGTAGAGATGGCAAGGTCCATGTTGGATGAATACAAGTTACCACATAGTTTTTGGGCCGAAGCTATCAACATCGCATGCCATGCATCAAACCGGCTCTTCCTCCGCACTATATTGGAAAAAACTCCATATGAGCTTCTAACTGGGAACAGGCCAAATGTCAAGTACTTTCGTGTATTTGGGTGCAAATGTTTCATCCTCAACAAAAGAGAACGGTTAGGAAAATTTCGATCCAAAACAATTGAGGGTGTATTTGTTGGCTATGGATCAAACTCTCATGCCTATAGAGTCTACAACAAATCCAATGGATGTGTTGTAGAAATCTGTTACGTGGTGTTTGATGAATTTAATGGCTCCCATGGGGAGAAAGTTGATCTAAGTGATGCATGTGAAGAAGATTCTTCTCAAGACATTTTGACCATGGGTGTTGGTTGATACGTCTCCGTCGTATCTATTTTTCCAAACACTTTTCCCTTGTTTTGGACTCTAGCTTGTATGATTTGAATGGAACTAACCCGGACTGACGTTGTTTTCAGCAAAACTGCCATGGTGTTGTTTTTTGTGCAGAAAATAAAAATTCTCAGAATGTCCTGAAACTCCACGGTTCACCTTAGAAAAAATAAAGAAAAATCCTTGCAAAAGATGAAGACCAGGGGGCTCACACCCTGCTCGCGAGGGTGGGGGGCGCCCCCCTGGGCGCGCCCCCTACCTCATGGGCCCCCTGGTGGCCCTCCGACACCAACTCCAACTCCATATATTGGCTTTCGGGGAGAAAAAAATCAGGGAGAAGAAATCATCGCGTTTTACGATACGGAGCCGCCGCTAAGCCCTAATCTCTCTCGGGAGGGCTGATCTGGAGTCCGTTCGGGGCTCCGAAGAGGGGAATTCATCGCTATCGTCATCATCAACCATCCTCCATCACCAATTTCATGATGCTCACCGCCGTGCGTGAGTAATTGCATCGTAGGCTTGCTAGATGGTGATGGGTTGGATGAGATTTATCATGTAATCGAGTTAGTTTTGTTAGGGTTTGATCCCTAGCATCCATTATGTTCTGAGATTGATGTTGCTATGACTTTGCTATGCTTAATGCTTGTCACTAGGGCCCGAGTGCCATGATTTTAGATCTGAACCTATTATGTTTTCATGAATATATGTGTGTTCTAGATCCTATCTTGCAAGTCTATAGTCACCTACTATGTGTTATGATCCGCAACCTCAAGTGACGATGTCGGGATCACTCCGGTGATGACCATAGTTTGAGGAGTTCATGTATTCACTATGTGCTAATGCTTTGTTCCGGTTCTCTATTAAAAGGAGGCCTTAATATCCCTTAGTTTCCAATAGGACCCCGCTGCCACGGGAGGGTAGGACAAAAGATGTCATGTAAGTTCTTTTCCATAAGCACGTATGACTATATACGGAATACATGCCTACATTACATTGATGAACTGGAGCTAGTTCTGTTTCACCCTATGTTATGACTGTTACATGATGAACCGCATCCGGCATAATTATCCATCGCTAATACGGTGCCTACAAGTTTTCCATATACTGGTTTACACTTATTTACTTTTCCGTTGCTACTGTTACAATCACTACAAAATACCAAAAACATTATTTTTGCTGTCTTTACTTTTGTTACCGTTACCACCACTATCATATTACTTTGCTACTAAACACTTTGCTGCAGATACTAAGTTTCCAGGTGTGGTTAAATTTACAACTCAGCTGCTAATACTTGAGAATATTCTTTGGCTCCCCTTGTGTCGAATCAACAAATTTGGGTTGAATACTCTACCCTCGAAAACTGTTGCGATCCCCTATACTTGTGGGTTATCAAGACCTTTTTCTGGCGCCGTTGCGGGGAGCATAGCTGTATTCTTTGAGTCACTTGGGATTTATATCTGCTGGACACTATGAAGAACTTGAAAGATGATCGAACTACTATTTTGCCCTCAACTACGAGGGAGGTAAGGACCGCCATCTAGCCTTGCACTAGACTCTCCTTCGTTATGGGTAAGTTTGCGACACCTAAACCTACTACGCTATTGATTACGATATGTCGCATGTTATTGATGATGCCATACGCTATGCATGATACTTATGATGAAACTACTTCTATGCTTGATACTACTGTGCCACTTGGTGAATATCTTGATGAGCAAATTGCTAGGTCTAGAGAAAGAGAAATTGTTGAACCTGAACACGATGATGTTAGTGATGATGAACCTATGCCTGCTATTCCCGAGGGTTATCTTTTTGATGCTGAATCTTCAGCAGCTATTTTTGCTTGCCAGGATAGACGTGAACTTAAGAGGTTGCTAGTTAAATGGAGTAAAGAATCTTTTAGAGATAGAATGAGACCCGACCCTGCTTTTGCTACTTCACCTATCGTGTTCTGATCAAGATTATTATGATTTTTCTGTTGATCCAGATATAATTACTTTGGTTGAATCTGATCCTTTTTATGGCTATGAATCTGAAACTGTTGTGGCACATCTTACTAAGTTAAATGATATAGCTGCCTTGTTTACAAATAATGAGAGATTGCGCTACCTTTATTTACTCAAGATATTCCTGTTCTCATTAAAGGGTGATGCTAAGATATGGTATAATTCTCTTGATCCTGGTTGTGTGCAAAGTCCCGAGGATATGATTTATTACTTCTCGCTAAATATTTCCTGCTCATAAGAAACAAGCTGCTTTGAGGAAATATACAATTTTGTGCAAATTGAAGAAGAGAGTCTCCCACAAGCTTGGGGAGGCTTCTCAAGTTACTTAATGCTTTGCTGATCATCCTCTTAAGAAACCTGAAATATTTGATATCTTTTATAATGGACTAAGCGATGCTTCAGAGATTACGGATAGTTGTGCTGGTTCTCTTTTCAAGGAAAGAACACCGGATGACGCTGAAATTCTATTGAATAATATGTTGGCAAATGAAAATAATTGGGCTCCTCCCGAGCTACCTCCTGAGCCAATTACTGAGCCTATTCCTAAACCATCTCCGAAGAAGAGAGGTGTTCTATTTCTCAGTCCCGAAGATATGCAAGAGGCAAAGAAATCTATGAAAGAAAAAGGTATTAAAGCTGAAAACGTTAAGAATTTATCTCCTATTGAAGAAATACATGTTCTTAATTTACCGCTTGTTGAAGAAGTATATGATCTCAATTACTTATTTAATGAAGAACCTCCTGATATCCCGACACAGGTAGTAAAGGTAAATTCTCTCTATAGATATGATAAAGCTGAAGTCCCTCCTACTAAAATTGCTAGTCAGTGCTTGGATGAATTTGATGACTTTATGTTTAAGCAAGATGACTTTAGTGCTTATTTAGTAGACAATTAAAATAGAATACCTTTATGATTAAACGCTTGGCTGATTATATGGCTGATATTAGAGGTGAACTTAAACTTGTTAGCAAACATGCTTCTATGGTTACCACTCAAGTAGAACAAGTACTTAAAGCTCAGAAAGAAGTGCTTGATGAAAGGAATAGTAAGAAAAATGATTATGCTGTTAGAGTGGCTACTAGAACTGGTAGAATGACTCAGGAACCTTTGTATCCTGAAGAGCAAGATTCTCAGAGAAGCAATATTGATATACCTAGTTCTTCTAAGAGGAAGAAAAAGAAAAAATGATAGGACTTTGCAAACTTCTAGTGAACCTATTGCTGAACCACCTGAGAATCCAAATGACATCTCTATTTCTGATGCTGAAACACAATCAGGTGATGAACATGAACCTAGTGATAATGTTAATGATAATGTTCATGTTGATGCTCAACCTAGTAATGATAATGATGTAGAAGTTGAACCTGCTGTTGATCTTGATAACCCACAGTCAAGGAATCAACGTTATGATAAAAGAGATTTTGTTGCTAGGAAAAACGGTAAAGAAAGGGAACCATGGGTTCATAAACCCATGCATTTTCCTCTGAAACCATCCAAGAAAAAGGATGATGAGGATTTTGAGTGCTTTGCTGAAATGATTAGACCCATCTTTTTGCGTATGCGATTAACTGATGTGCTCAAAACAAATCCTTATGCTAAGTATATGAAGGATATTATTACTAATAAAAGAAAGATACCTGAAGCTGAAATTTCCACCATGCTTGCTAATTATACTTTTAAGGGTGGAATACCAAAGAAACTTGGAGATCCTAGAGTACCTACTATACCATGCTCCACTAAAAGAAGTTATGTTAAAACTGCTTTATGTGATCTTGGAGCCGGTGTCAGTGTTATGCCTCTCTCTTTATATCATAGACTTGACTTGAATAAGTTGACACCTACTGAAATATCTTTGCAAATGGCTGATAAATCAACTGCTATACCTGTCGGTATTTGTGAGGATGTGCCTGTTGTGGTTGCAAACGTTACTATTTTAATGGACTTTGTTATTCTTGATATTCCCGAGGATGATAGTATGTCTATCATTCTTGGAAGACCTTTCCTTAATACTGCAGGGGCTGTTATTGATTGCACCAAAGGCAATGTCACTTTTCATGTTAATGGCAATGAGCACACGATACATTTTCCGAGGAAACAACCTCAAGTTTATAGTATCAACTCTATTGGAAAAAATCCATCAATTATATTTGGAGGTTTTGAATTTCCTCTCCCTACTGTCAAGAAAAAGTATGATATTCTTATTGTTGGGGATTTTCACATCCCCGTTGAGGTAACTTAGTGTCATTCGAAATTTCTCCGGTTCCGTGATTATTCGGAATGAGTTTGTTAACAAGACTTCATCAACCTTGTTAGTGGGTTCATTTTGATCATCACGAGATGGATGAAACTAGAAGCACAACCTTCTGTACCCTCTTTATATTTTCTGTTATTTAGTAGAAATAAAGTAAAATAATATTTTTCTGTCTCTTGACTTATCCGTGCAATATAAAAATATCCCGAAAATAGAAGTCCTCATGCCATGCCAATTTAATATGATTTTTCGGGAATATTTAAGAATTTACTGTGCAAAAAAACACCGCGGGGGGAGCTGCCACCTGGCCACGAGGGTGGAGGGCGCGCCCTACCCCCCTGGGCGCGCCCACCTGCCTCATGGGCCCACGGTGTCCCTCCTCCACTTATTCCTGCACCCATCTTCTTCTTCTGCCTCACACAAACACGAAAAACCAACTCAAGCACGAGTTCCAGCCCCCGTTGCTGTGATTTTCGATCTCCTTGCTCAAAGCACCTCTCGCAAAACTGCTTGGGGAGATTGCTCCTTGGTATGTGACTCCTCCATTGGTCCAATTAGTTTTTGTTCTAGTGCTTTATTCATTGCAAATTTGTGCTACATAGGTGACCATGTTCTTGAGCTTGCATGTCAAATTTATATGGTTCTAAGTAGTTCCAATGCTTTATTTAGGCTCTAATCACTTGTGGGAGTTGTTACTATCAATTTTATTGAAGTTGGTTCACTTTTATTTGAAGTTACTAAAAATTTCAGAAATTTTTCGGAGGAAACAATATGCTTAGGAGGATGTTCCAAGGTGGTCCTTCAAGGAAGCAAGGTCCCAGACTTGCAATACGTGACGCTGACGAGGAACCACCAAGAGACGCTCCTGTGAGGCCCTGTGAATGGCCGTCTGAAAATTTTATGAATCAAGTGGGAATCAAAGAAGAATTTAGCGGATATTTGAATTCTGGTCTTGAGGACTTTGAAGCTGACAAATGCCCCCAGTATTATGATCTCACAAGTTCATTTGTGAGGAGGTTTGAGTTTTCATCTTCGCGTAATTCTCCTTCAGTCATGTTTGACCTTTATGACAAATCTTATACTATCGATTTAGAGGATTTTACTTCAGCCTGCAAACTTCCATCTTGGGCTAACGTTAGGGATCCCCCTAAATCTGAATATAGAGACTTTCTTTCTAGAATAACTGTGGGGGAATCTAGAGATATAACGCAAGCTACTATAGGGAGCATTCACTTTCCTGCTATACATTATTTTGCTCTCTTCATAGGTAGATGTATTAATGCTAAGGATGAAGCATGTCACATGTGTGTGCCTTATCTCAGTATTCTTAGGAGTGCTGTGTTAGGAGACCAATCTTATCATTTGGGAGCCATTGTAGCTCGCAGGTTGCATCAGAATAGACATAGCAGAGATTTCTTTGGAGGAATTTATGCAACCCGCTTAGCTAATTTTCTTGAGATAGACATTCGTGAGGGTGATATGGAATTACCCCCTTCTTATTTAGATTTTGATTCTATGGTTTCCCATCAGTTTGTTGAGAGGACTGAACCACCTCTCCAGTATCGACTAATCTTTAACAGACATCGTGTAGTCCATATTGCTCTTCCTGCTCCTGCTTTCTTTGATTCACAGGCAAAAAGAAGATATATTATTACCAGAGAGGAGGCAGATGAGTATGAAAGGAGAGTGGAGGCTGCTCGACTCCATGCTACAGCTCAGGCGGCGATAGCCGCTGCGTCATGGTATGACCCCAGCTATACCTACGGATATCCGCCAGGCCATCCCTAGCAATAGACCTAGGCCAAAAGCCTAAGCTTGGGGGAGTACATATTTCCCACCGACATTACATTCATGTTCACACACACTCATTGCTAGATGTCGGTGCTCATACTCTTTCATTGTATTATCCATGCTAGTTTAAATTTCTTTTTCCTACTTTCTTCTTGTGTTTTTGTTAAACTTTAAGAAAAACCAAAAAAATTAGTTAGTTTACTTTTCATGCTTGTAGTAGAATTAAAAAGAAAACCCAAAAATATTTCCCATTCTTCTTTTACTTGTTGGAAGCTTTCCCGTGTAAATAGTTTTTATTTCTTTTCCTTTCTTTGGGGGTCGAGAAGACTATATTGAAACTGCTTAGTGGCTCTTATATGCATGATTGATTATTTAAACTTAGAGCCCATATTACTCATCTTCTCTTGAGTTGAATGCTTGCAGATTCCAGCTTAGTCCAATGCACGTGCACTCTTATTATTATACACACCGTTCGATCGTGCAAGTGAAAGGCAATAATGATGATATATGATGGACTTATTGGGAAGAGAAAAGCTGGTATGAACTCGACTTCTTTTGTTTTTGTAAATATGATGATTCATCGTTCTTGATTCAGCTATTATGAAGTAAACATATTTGCAATGACATTTAGAGATTATAGTTGCTTGTGCCATGCTTGATTAGCTATGAGTTATAATGGTTTACCTTGCGTGCCAACATGCTATTAGAACGATTATGATGTGGTATGATGAGATGGTATCCTCCTTTAAATGTATTGAGTGACTTGACTTGGCACATGTTCACGCATGTAGTTGAATCCAATCAACATAGCCTTCATGATATTTATGTTCATGGTGGATTATATCCTACTCATGCTTGTACTCGGTGTAAATTAATTTTAATGCATGTTTACGACTGTTGTCGCTCTGTCAGTTGGTCGCTTCCAAGTCTTTTGCTAGCCTTCACCTGTACTAAGCGGGAATACTGCTTGTGCATCCAAACTCCTTAAAACCCCAAAGTTATTCCATATGAGTCCACTATACCTACCTATATGCGGTATTTACCTACCGTTCCAAGTAAATTTGTATGTGCCAAACTCTAAACCTTCAAATAAACATTCTGTTTTGCATGCTCGAATAGCTCATATGTCAACTAGAGCTGCCCTTATCTTCCGTGTTAGGTGGGTTATTCTCAAGAGCAGTGGACTCCGCTCCTCATTCACGAGAAAATGGCTGGTATCCGGATGCCCAGTCCCATGCTTCGTGCAAACTAAATCAAAATAACTGCAAACAAAACTCCCCTTGGGACCCGTTGAATGTTGGAGGCACTCGTTGTTTCAAGCAAGCCATGGATTGATGCTTGTGGAAGAAGGGGAGTATAAACTTTACCATTTTGTTTGGGAACCGCCTATAATCTGTTTAGCATGGAAGATATCGTCGTCTCTTAGTTGTTATGTTGACAATGAAAGTATGCCGCTCAAAATATAATTTATCTCTATTTCAAAACCGAGCTCTGGCACCTCTACAAATCCCTGCTTCCCTCTGCGAAGGGCCTCTCCATTTACTTTTATGTTGAGTCATCACCCTTCTTATTAAAAAGCACCATTGAGAGCACACTGCTTGTCGTTTGCATTCATTATTATTGGTTTATATTGGGTATGACTTGACTGGATCTCTTTTACCATGAATCACAATGTTTAGTCAGTCCTTGATCTTTAAAGATTCTCTGCATTTATGTTTTGCGGTCTTAGAAAGGGCTAGCGAGATACCATTTTGTTATATCATGTTATGATTATTTTGAGAACGTGTTGTCATCCAAGTTTTATTATTATGGCTCGCTAGCTGATTATGCTATTGATATGAGTAATTATGAGACCTACGTGTTATTGTGAGTATGGTTAGTTCATAATAATTGCTTAAACTTGAATGCTGGCTTTTCATGTTTGCAACAACAAGAGCAAACAGAGTTTGTAAAAGTTTTTCTTTTTCTCTTTCAGTTTGTCAACTGAATTGCTTGAGGACAAGCAAGGGTTTAAGCTTGGGGGAGTTGATACGTCTCTACTTTTCCAAACACTTTTGCCCTTGTTTTGGATTCTAACTTGTATGATTTGAATGGAGCTAACCCGTACAGACGTTGTTTTCAGCAGAACTGCCATGGTGTTGTTTTTTGTGCAGAAAATAAAAATTCTCGGAATGTCCTGAAACTCCACGGAACACCTTAGAAAAAATAAAGAAAAATCCTCGCAAAAGATGAAGACCAGGGGGCCCACACCCTGCTCAAGAGGGTGGGGGGGCGCCCCCTGGGCGCGCCCCCTACCTCGTGGCCCCCCTGGTGGCCCTCGGACGCCAACTCCAACTCCATGTATTGGCTTTCGGGGAGAAAAAAATTAGGGAGAAGAAATCATCGCGTTTTATGATACGGAGCCACCGCCAAGCCCTAATCTCTCTCGGGAGGGCTGATCTGGAGTCCGTTCGGGGCTCCGGAGAGGGGGATTCGTCGCCGTCGTCATCATCAACCATCCTCCATCACCAATTTCATGATGCTCACCGCCATGCGTGAGTAATTGCATCATAGGCTTGCTGGACGGTGATGGGTTGGATGAGATTTATCATGCAATCGAGTTAGTTTTGTTAGGGTTTGATCCCTAGTATCCATTATATTCTGAGATTGATGTTGCTATGACTTTGCTATGCTTAATGCTTGTCACTAGGGCCTGAGTGCCATGATTTCAGATCTGAACCTATTATGTTTTCATGAATATATGTGTGTTCTAGATCCTATCTTGCAAGTCTATAGTCACCTACTATGTGTTATGATCCGGAAACCCCGAAGTGACAATAATCGGGACCACTCCCTGTGATGACCATAGTTTGAGGAGTTCATGTATTCACCATGTGCTAATCCTTTGTTTCGGTTCTCTATTAAAAGGAGGCCTTAATATCCCTTAGTTTCCAATAGGACCCCGCTGCCACGGGAGGGTAGGACAAAAGATGTCATGCAAGTTCTTTTCCATAAGCATGTATGACTATATACGGAATACATGCCTATATTACATTGATGAACTGGAGCCACTTTTGTGTCATCCTATGTTATGACTGTTACATGATGAACCGCATCCGGCATAATTATCCATCACTAATCCGGTGCCTACGAGTTTTCCATATACTAGTTTACACTTTACTTTTCCGTTGCTACTGTTACAATCACTACAAAATACCAAAAACATTACTTTTGCTGTCTTTACTTTTGTTACCGTTACCACCACTATCATATTACTTTGCTACTAAACACTTTGCTGCAGATACTAAGTTTCCAGGTGTGGTTGAATTGATAACTCAGCTGCTAATACTTGAGAATATTCTTTGGCTCCCCTTGTGTCGAATCAACAAATTTGGGTTGAATACTCTACCCTCGAAAACTGTTGTGATCCCCTATACTTGTGGGTTATCATTGGTGCACTTCTTCCTATGGAACAAGAACCTCATGATGATGAATAAGAAGATGAAAGTCTCACACATCATCAAACTACTTCAACACCCATACCATCACAAGCTCCTAGTGTTCAACAAATGCCCTTAGCCCAAGTAGAAGAAGATGATCAAGTTCCTCTTCATGATAATCTTTAGGAACAAGATCATCATCAAGTGCAAGAGCAAGAAAGTCCAATCATTGATGATGAACCTAAACAAATGCAATATGAACAAGAAGATCTTCCTCCACACATTAATGATCCATATGTTGAGGACGTGGATGACGAACATGAAGTTGAACCTCGTGAAACCCTTACCTCTATCATGCCTCGAGTGGCCAGTCGTGTTGATGTTGACAAAATTCTCACCGGCATATCGGAAGGTAGAGTCACTCGTAAACATTTGACAAACTTTTGTGCTCACTTCTCGTTTGTGTCTAGTATTGAGCCCATCAAGGTACAAGATGCATTGATGGACAACGATTGGCTAGTTGCTATGCAAGAAGAGTTGAACAGTTTTGAACACAACCAAGTGTGGTCATTAGTCAAGAGGCCACCTACCGAGCACAACGTCATTGGAACAAAATGGATTTTCAAGAACAAACAAGATGAGAATGGTGTAATCATCCGCAACAAGGCAAGGTTAGTGGCGCAAGGGTACTCACAAGTTGAAGGTTTGGACTTTGGTGAGACCTTTGCCCCAGTTGCCCATCTTGAATCCATTCGCATCTTACTTGCTTATGCCACTTTCAATGGTTTTACATTACATCAAATGGATGTGAAGAGTGCTTTCCTTAACGGTCCTCTACAAGAAGAAGTATATGTGTCACAACCACCTGGGTTCGTTTATCCCGATTACAAAGACTATGTGTACAAACTTCATAAGGCTTTGTATGGCCTCAAACAAGCACCTCGTGCTTGGTATGATCATTTAAAGAAGTTTCTACTCGATGATGGTTTTGTGAGAGGGGTGATCGATCCCACTCTTTTTACTAAGAGGGATAAGGGTGATTTGATCTTATGCCAAATCTATGTACATGATATCATTTTTGGTTCTCCTAACATTCATTTGTGCAAGAAGTTTGCGGCTTCAATGACCAAGAATTTTGAAATGTCACTCAATGCAGATTTGAAGTTCTTCCTCGGATTTCAAATTCAACAATTTCAAGAAGGAATTTTCTTGTCTTAAGCAAAATACCTCAAGGATATTCTAGATAAGTTTGGTATGTCTGATGCTAGTCCATACAAGACACCCATGCCAACCAAAATAACACTCACTGAAGACACAGACGGTATTCCCTTCGACCCATCTAAATACCGCTCTATGATTGGTTTGTTGCTTTATCTTTGTGCATCTGGACCAGACATTATGTTTAGTGTATGCATGTGTGCTAGATTTCAAGCTTCCCCTAGGGAAAGTCATCATAAGGCGGTTAAGAATATTCTTAGATACCTTGTTCACACCCCAAAGTTGGGTCTATGGTACCCCAAGGATGCTAAGTTTGATCTCATTGGGTACACGGATGCGGATTGGGATGGAGACAAAGTGGGTCGTAAGTCCACATCCGGTGCATGTCAGTTTCTTGGACGCTCCTTGGTAAGTTGGTCTTTGAAGAAACAGAATTGTATTGCCCTCTCTACCACAGAAGCTGAATACATTGCTGTCGCCAGTTGTGCATCTCAGTTATTATGGATGAGGCAAACTTTGAAGGATTACAATATCACCTACATACATGTGCCTCTTCTATGTGATAATGAAAGTGCCATCAACATTGCTGAGAACCCCAAGGATCATCTCCGCACCAAGCACATTGATATTAGATATCACTTCTCGAGAGATCATGTTGAGGAGGGTGATATTCACATTGATCACATTGGTACAAATTTGCAACTGGCGGATATTTTCACCAAACCATTGGATGAAGCAAGGTTTTGTCGACTTAGGCATGAACTTGGTATCTTGGAGCTTGACAATATTATGTGAAATCTAGTACCCATTCATGCATAAAATTAATGTCTTGTCTTGATGTAGGCATATATGTAGGGGGAGACACTCAACTCATGAGTATCCTCATCCTATGAAATGCATAAACCGAACAAACACTCTCAAAGCTACCATAACATCTAACTATGGTGCTTTCCATGATGGAGTAGTGATTATGCACTCAAAGTTCAAATCTTTCCATGTCATGTCACGTATACTCATACATGGTGGCAGTCGCCACCACTCGTATCATTAGAACAATATTGGAGTGATATATGATTATTATTGTTTGGGATAGGGTACTTGTTACTTAATAAGAAATTCTTACTATGAACGGTATACATCATCTCCTCATCATGATCAGTAGCTCACCTAGTCCTCTCTCAAATTCTGGTGCCGGACGTCCGTGGCTTACCGGACGTCCGTAAAATCTTTTCTGTTGATCTCAGCCCGGTCGTACGGCCAATCCAGACGACCGTAAAATCCTCTCTGATCTCCTTCCCTGGCCCAGGTGCCGGAAGTCCGTAAGCCTCCGGACGTTCGTAAAATACTTTCTGTTGCACTCAGCCCGGTCGTCCGGCCTCTCCGGACATCCGTAAAATACTTTCTGGTCTCTTGGCTCCGGACGTCCGCGGCGTTCGGCCATCCGTAAAATCATCTCTGTCTTATCTTTTTTAGGCTCAGGCCCCGGTCGTTCGTGCCCCCCCTCCCGGTCGTCCGGATTCCTATTCGACTTCGATCGTCCGTAGGATCCGGTCGTCCGGCCATTTTTACCAGCTACTATATATAGTGCACGGTAGGTTTTTGGACTGCTCCCCTTATCCAGTTCCTCCTTTCCCCACCACCGCTGCTCCTTCCCAGTGGTCTCTCGCCGCGGCCACACGCCGTCGTGCCCCTCGTCGGGGCTCCCCTCTACTCAGGATCCGCTCCATGGCCTCGTCCTCGCCGCGGTTCAGCGATCCTACTTGGCCTTCGCTCAAGCCCCGGTGGTCTCTCTCCCTGCTGGTTGCCTAATTTGTTCCGGTCGCTAGCTTCCTCCGTGTTCCTCCCTTCAAGGTCATGATGCCTCGAACCAAGCAATTTGCTCGCAAGCAAGTCACCGGTGGGCCAGCTCGTTCGTCTCGTCGTGGTGGCTCCGATGACTCCCAGGAGCAGGATCGTCCTCGGAAGCGTGCCACCCGTCCACCCAGCTCCTCTAGTGACTCCTCCTCGGAGGGGTCATACTTTGAGGATGAACTTGAGGAGGTGGAACCAGCCCCGTTTGTTGGTGCTCGCGTCTCTGCACCCAAGCCGGGCACTCGTCGTCCAACCTTTCAGCCTCCTCCTCCTCCGGTGCAACCCCACGGTGATGCTCGTCATATCTCACTTGAGCCTCCATTACCACTCGGCCGCCATGTTAAGCGTTTCAACGTGGTTCCCACCGGTTCTTATCTTAAATTGCGTCGTGATGTTGATCAGTTTACTGTTGCTAGGGATTCTCGGGATAGTCGTTTTCGCACTAATGTCCAAGTCGACATCTTTACCCCTATTGTCATTCCTAAAGGCTTGTCACTCCATGTCTGCATTGATCTAGAGCATATTCGCACTCATCCGGAGAAATATCCGGGAGCCATTGAGCTCATTGAGTCATCCAATCTAGCTGCTCCATTTGCATTTCAACATGATTTCAATCATGCTGCCATTCATCAATTCTATGCCACATGTTATTTTGGTCCGGATAACACTGTCAAATGGATGACCTCAGACACCGCACTCACAGCATCTTATGCTCAATTTGTCACTGCCCTTGGATTTCCTGACACCGGGTTCAAAATCCACAAGGATGATCCCAACCACAGGCCGAAGGGCATTGAGGTCTGTGCAGATCTCCTTAAACCTATACCAACTTTGTCTAACATTGAAAATCAAAAGGGTCTGAACCAAGTCTCCATTTGGCGCTTTCCTTTCAACATCATATATCAGTGTGTCATCCACACCATCTATCCCAAGATGGGTGAGAAAGGCTTTTGCAGCAGTTATTGCATTGATCTCATGCATCGCCTTTTTGCGTGTCCCAAAGGGAAGATAAATGTTCCACACTTTCTATGGCATGAGATCCGCCTTGCGAGCTTCCAGCACAAGAGGGCTTTTCCTCATGCCCCCTTTATTCAGGCTTTTATTGAGAGCGTAGCTCCTTTTCCCATTGTCCGCACTCAAGTGCTTGAGCGATGGGTCATTCCAGCTCACATGGCGGCTCATCATGTTCCTCCTCCTACTGCTACTGCTTGTCGCACCGCAGCTAGTGTTCTAGCTCATCCTGCTCGTTCTCCTTCCAGTGCTGCACCCTTTGGGCGCATTGCTCACTTTCTTGGGAAGGCTTACTCTATGATGAAGATGTTCACCTTTCATTGCTCCCAACATCACGATGTTGTCACTCGCATGGTCACTTCCAAGAACGCTCTGAAGGCTCGTCTGAGAGACTCCAGAGTGTATGATGTGAGTGATGATGAACGCCTTCCTGACGAGCCTCCTTCTGATATTGGTTTCCCTTCGGGTCCTGAGTGGGCTGATTTCTTTGACGAGGCGGGTGGCAGTGGTGCTCATGATGATGATGATGAGGATGATCTCTGATGCTGTTATGTTTCTCCCTTGTTTTCTCACTTTTTGGATATTTGATGCCAAGGGGGAGTAGGCTCTATGCATGTAATCGAACTCATTGCTATGATTATGGATTAGCTTGTGTGAACTTATGTATGTATGAACCTATGTATGAGATTTAATTGCTTTGGTATCTTTTTGAGGGGGAGCCCTCTTCATGTTTAGTCTCTATGGTATCATATTGAGGGAGAGCTCGTTCCTTTATTATTCTTGATTATTGAGCTCCACAACAAATCCTTTCGATTATTTTTTTATGTGTGTGCATATATGTTGTCATCAACTACCAAAAAGGGGGAGATTGAAAATGCAATCATGCCCTTAATCATATTTTGATATTGATGACAACATATATGTTAGGGACTAATCATGTTTATCAAGTATATCTCAGGATTATGTCCCAAAGACCATGTGTATGGATCATGCTTAGGGACAAAAAGCGTATAACTCAAGAATGAAGATACAAGACATGGGCTTCGTTTATGGTTTGTTCTTGAGTATAGGGATCCCGCACTATTAAGAGGGGATCGTTGGATCTAGTGAAAGACTTGCTCAAAAATCCACAGCTCCTATTTTTTTGTCTCCGGACGTCTGGTGCTCTACGGTCGTCCGGTCCCTCCCAGATGTCCGGACGTCCGGCTCCCTCCGGTCGTCCGGTACTTTCACAACAGAACCGTATTTACGGATTTCCAGACTCTCCAGTCGTCCGGGCTCCGGATGTCCGGCCCGTCTCGGACATCCGTGTCCTGTGTACTGGTACGTGGCTCACATATTCATAGTGGCCGGATGTCCGATGATTGTCGGACGTCCGGACTTATTTGTACCACCGGACATCCGATGTTGTCCGGACGTCCGACCTATTCTGAGCACTTATGTGTTCCAAACGGTCACCTTTCCACATCCACTATATATATACCTTTCCCTTCCACGGGATAAGGCCGACCATTCACTTTGAGCTTGCTAAGAACACTTTTCACTCTCTCTCAATCACCTACATCAAAACCTAGATCCCCAAGTGATTTAGAAGCCTTTGAGAGAAGTTCTTCAATGAAGTGATAGATCCACTCCTTCCCCTTCTTTACACCAAAGGAATTCGTGATTTGAGCAAGTCTTGAGCTTTTCCTCTCTCTTTCCCCTAAAGCCCAATAAGACCCATATACTCCCCGACAAATTCCCGTAACTCTCCGGTACTCCGATAAATACCCGAATCACTCGGAACCTTTTCGATGTCCGAATATAGTCGTCCAATATATCAATCTTTATGTCTCGACCATTTCGAGACTCCTAGTCATGTCTCCAATCTCATCCGGGACTCCGAATTACCTTCGGTACATCAAAACACATAACTCATAATATAAATCGTCACCGAACGTTAATCGTGCGGACCCTACAGGTTCGAGAACTATGTAGACACGACCGAGACACGTCTCCGGTCAATAACCAATAGTGGAACCTGGATGCTCATATTGGCTCCTACATATTGTACGAAGATCTTTATCGGTAAAACCGCATAACACATACGTTGTTCCTTTTGTCATTGGTATCTTACTTGCCCGAGATTCGATCGTCGGTATCTCAATACCTAGTTCAATCTCGTCACCGGCAAGTCTCTTTACTCGTTATGTAATGCATCACCCCACAACTAACTCATTAATCACATTGCTTGCAAGGCTTATAGTGATGTGCATTACCGAGAGGGCCCAGAGATACCTCTCCGACAATCGGAGTGACAAATCCTAATCTCGAAATACGCCAACTCAACAAGTACCTTCGGAGACACCTGTAGAGCACCTTTATAATCACCCAGTTACGTTGTGACGTTTGGTAGCACACAAAGTGTTCCTCCGGTAAACGGGAGTTGCATAATCTCATAGTCATAGGAACATATATAAGTCATGAAGAAAGCAATAGCAACATACTAAACGATCAAGTGCTAAGCTAACGGAATGGGTCAAGTCAATCACATCATTCTCTAATGATGTGATCCCGTTAATCAAATGACAACTCATGTCTATGGCTAGAAAACTTAACCATCTTTGATTCAATGAGCTAGTCAAGTAGAGTAGTGACACTAGGTTTGTCTATGTATTCACACATATATTATGTTTCTGGTTAATACAATTCTAGCATGAATAATAAATATTTATCATGAAATAAGGAAATAAATAATAACTTTATTATTGCCTCTAGGGCATATTTCCTTCACTAGTTCCCTGTTTTCTACTAGTGCATCTTTCTCTCGAGAAAAATAATATCTTAAACAAACACATGTTTATGAATTTCTACCCAGCTAAGGAATGCTCTCTTGTTTCTCATGGCAGACCCATAAATATTTGTCAGAATCAGGAGGCCCCTGAGTGAAATGACGTAAAGCGAATGGAACAGAAAAAATATTCTGGAACACCAAATAATGCCCCCAGAATAAAAATTCACTCCATGCAGTAAGCAAACCTCCTGAATCCCTTATGAAAGGGAGGGATTCATTTGCTAAATCTCCTTGAGCTGAATTTTCTCATCAAAGAATTTTCAAAACTTTTTTTTGTTTTTTTCTTGGAGGCCAAAAAAGGGGCATCCCGATTCCTCAATCTCATTGGATGTAGCAACCCATTTCTTTTTAGCGTTAAACCCTTGATGTTCCAACCCCACAAAAAAACCCTTGATGTTCCCGTTTTTTCTTTAATCTGTTATTGTTCATTGCATGAAGAGTAACCGAGACTTTGACATATGGAATTAGCACAACTCAAAAAGATAACTGCACCTTTCTGCAAGTATAACTATATATCATACAAGTTTGGAATAAAATACGGAGTAGTAGTCACTTCCCCGTTCTCGACCGTAGATCTTGGTTGCAAGGTTACTCACCATCACTCCCCCTAGCTACCTATGTAAAACTTGCACGATACTACTCCGTTCCAAAATACTACTCTTTTTTTGAGACGGAGGGTGTACCATCTCTCACTTGTGAGTGACACTTTGATGATCAATATCCGGATCTGCATAACATTCCAATGATTGTTACGTATATAAAACTTGACTTGGTAGATGTACAATATTAGAGCGGTGATCGTACGCCAACGTTGTTGCCATAGATCACAACCCAGTAACTTCCAACTTGTGCACGACAACGACAAAAAAAAAAACTTACATGAGATCAACTTTTTTAAATTTTCGATTTTATTAATTTTCGATTTTCGATTCTACTCCCTCCGTCCCATAATATAAGAACGTTTTTGACACTAGTGTAGTGTTAAAAATGTTCTTATATTTTGGGACAGAGGGAGTATCTTTCTGTTGCTACTCGAGCCAGAAGAGACTCTCCTCATGCAATGCACCTGCGTGCTGCGTTACTGTGTTCGTTAGTAGATGAAGCCGCGAAAGAGAACCAATGCCGCTTGCTCCAGCTGTGAATTTCTATTTCTGTAATAACGTCGATTATTTCAATCTTGTGCTGAACAGTGCTGTGTCAGAACAGCTAAACAAGTGTTTATGCTCTGCTGTCCGTTGTGCATGTGAACGCCAATTGGACAAACGAAGAATGCGTGAGCAAGCGGAGAGTAGCTAAGGCTGGCCATAGTGAGGGTGACATAACTAGTATCATCATGTACTTGGGACTCATAAATATGCTTATGCGGCAGCTAATTAAAGAAGAGAGAGGGCTCATAGTAACATAGTAACACTTGTTTAGCTGTCGCACAGCATAAACACCTTAATTAACTACAGTAGAATTAGGCTATGAGCCCCCTCTCTTCTTTAATAAATGTTATGGACAGCACAATGGACAGCACAGCATAAACACTTGTTTAGCTGTCGCATAACGTTTTTGACACAATACCGTATCATAATAAATGTTATACTATTATGTGTCATGCATGACAATAAATAAGACAACATATGATACTACTTTATGATACTATGCCCTATAGATGTAGTATCATACACTAGTATGATATGCATGATACTAATATATGTTATTTTCCACTATGAGGCTGGTCGTAATGGTAGTATCATAGCTAGTATCATGCATGCCAACTAGACAATTTTGATAAGGTGTCATAGCATTAAATGAAGAAAAAGAAGGTGGGGTATCATATCATGATACCGTATCATAATAAATGTTATGCTATTTTATATCATGCATGCTAATAAATAGAGTACAGCATGATACTAATATATGATACTATGCATTAGGGAGGTAGTATCATACACTAGTATCATATGCATGCATGAGGCTGGCCCCAATGGGGAGTAACATAGAGTAGTAACATACATGCCACGTAAGCATGTTACTACTCTATGTTACTACCTCCACAGTGGGTGGTAACTTATGGGTGGTAACTTAGAGGGTTTATTTATTGCTTTTGTGGGATCTATAGTAGTACTTCAACTTTGTGATCTATATGTGGCATGTACCAACAAAACTTGTGTTTTCGGATACTTATGGATAAATAAAAGAACACAAATTTTGATCATAACAAATAATAAAGTATAATATTATATTATTGAAATATATAGAACATATTTAGCAATACATCGATCAAGACTTGGATATAATCTATTCGCGCCCAAACTTTCTCCATATATGCTCAATCAAATCATTTTTAAGAGCCTTATGCGTTGGACGATCACGAACTCTAGCATCTCTTTCAAGTACCTCGGCAAATTCTGGCATGTCTCCCAATGCCAATGCATACAATCGAGGCTTCCTAACATACCGGGAAACCCACGTGTCTCTCCAATATCAAGTAAGCGTTGCACATCGTCGACATTGGGTCTTCGCATATACTCATCACCAAATATATGAATCACGCCTTCAACAAACAGTTTTAAGCACTTAACTGACGTGCTCTCGGCAATCTTCAGATACTCATCGAGAGCGTCCGCCGGGGTGTATTAAGCACTTGGTGTGGCAGTATTGTATAGAGCAGCAATGTCATCCCAAAACTGCTCAGACTTCTTTCCGTTCCCATCAATGGGATTGAGTGAACACTCCAGCCAAGCACCTGCCTACATTGTTCACAAATAATTCAGTTGAGGCCAACAACAAACAAGAAATTATATGCACACTAAACGGATTTGAGCAACGAATATCCTTACCAGTCTCTCATGTTCCTCGGGTGTATAGGGCAGACGATATGCGGTCCTTGCTCCCGATTCGTCGGCATCTACACTCTTGACCTTCCTTTTCTTTTTCTTTGAATCAACTTTGGTGGGAGCAGACTGAGATGAAACATTAGAGTGCGGTGCTGGCGGTGGTGTTGAAAAGGGATCATGTGGGGAAGCACCAACAAAGTGCAAATTCTCCATATTTTGGTATCCTTGTTCATGATGGTGCATTGGCTGAGGTTGAAAATTGTAAGGATTCATGGGCGGTAATTGTCCAAAACTTAGCAGGCCTTCAGGTGCAGAGGTATACATCGGCCTCCTGTTACATTGTAAATATCAGAATTAAGAAGCATTGTCCAAAGCTTGCTATTAGAAACTTTTGTCTGTTCTAATCATTGCAAGAAAAAAGTACAAACAAACAAGCGAAGCACATCCAAGTTCAAGTGTCTGATATAGTAGTAAACCGTTTGCACAATAAGCACACAGACACACATCACGGGGGACTTGCATATCCTGCTACGTCCACAGCGAAATCCGATTCAGCAAGCAAAAACCTGAAGAATTGCAATGGTCTAATGCTACAGAAATTAAGGCTAAGACTTCAGAGTCTCTCTGCTTCAACACGCACACATGCTGAATCAGGTACTCAAGCTATAGAAATTACAATTACCTAATGCTGCTCTATAACCCAAATAGAATTACATAATGCTGCATACTCGAGCTACAGAAATTGTAATTGCCAAAGATTGAATTAAAGCAGAAATTTTATACCATGTAGGGTTGGCTGAGGAGGATTCCACGAGAGGCGGGTACAGGTGTGGCGGTGTCGAGGGGCTGGCCGAGGATCTTGTCGGGGCGCCGGGGTAGAAGAGAAGCTGTGGAGAGCGGCTGGCGAACGAGCTTGCTGTGGCGCCGGGGAGTGCTGCGGCGGCGGCGAGGTGGCCGATGGCCGGACTTGCGCGGCGTCCTTACGGGCACCGGACTTGGCCATGAATCTGGTGGCTTTGCGCCGCCTGCCAGAGCCGCCGCCGGCCGGCAAGACGGAGTGCGGGGCGCCGGAGCTCCAAGGCGGCAGGGAGGGAGAAGGATGAGGCCCAGCCGTGGAGGAAGAAAACGTCACACGGGTGGGGATTTTCTTGGTTGCTTCGCGATGCGTCCGGCCGCCCGCACACAGGATCGATTAGCATTAATTTTTTCTCGTATGCAGCGCTATGTTACCGGAACTAGCTAAGTTCCTCCAAAGCTCTCTCTCTTCATTTAATCAATGCCACGTAGGAATTTTTGCTGAGTTGGACCCGAAGTTCTTGCTGAAGTTCTCTGCATTGGGGCCAGCCTGATACTAGTATGTGATACTCTCCATTACAACCAGCCTGACCAACCTAATTGTACTGTAGGTAATTAAGGTGCATGCACGCTGCGAAAAACTAATTCTATATCGTCACTATCGTTTCCTGCGAAATGCATAATAATAATAATATATTAATCTTCGTTTGCTAATTTCAACAGGTCACCGTTGACCACTGTAGCTTGACGCATGCAGCATCCATGCCAGCAAGGTCTCTCCTATGGGTGAGTAGGAATATTCTTGCACCCGAATAAAAATAGGACCTGCCACCCGTGGCAATTACGATGTTTTTTATGGTAAGCTTAGTGACGTGAGGATGGTAACTTTAACTGCGAACATAACAAAATTATTCTTGAATGGCAAGTTTTAGTTTTTTTTTCCAGATGACAACTTTAGTTAGATGTAAATAACATCAGGGCGGATTGTTTCATGAACCGAAGGCTCAACGGCATCAAGGGCTGGATAATGCATAGTCCTACCGAACATTTCCCATCAGATTTCCCATTCATCTAAAAACATCAAGCACACAGATACAGTCTACAGATGACACCTTTTTCTCGAGAAAAATCTTAAACAAACACAAGTCAAAGAATTTCTACTCACAGCTAAGCTAATCCCGTTCACAACTTGGTCTTGAACGGCACATAGTTCTTGAGAGACTGGGTGATCCCCTGGATGGACGCGACGGTGACGGCCACGGTGACCGCGAAGCACGCGAAGCTGAGGGACTGCAGCGCCACCCACTTCCTGGAGTACTTCTTCATCTTGCTCTGCGAGATGTACATCTCCACGGGGAAGTAGACAGTGAGCGGCCAGAAGCCGAGCGCGCCGAGCAGGCCGAGGATGTCGTTGAAGAAGGGCAGCGAGATGGCCAGCACCGTGCTCACGATCACGAACGCCGTCCTCCACACCAGCCGGAACATGTTGAGGCTGAACTTGCCCGAGAAGGGGTGGTACTGCCGGACGACGAACTCCGAGTTGGGCCACCGCCCCGCCGCCCAGCTCTCCACGGCGGCGTAGATGGGCTGGCAGTACACCTGGTAGGCGCCGACGAGGTGCACCACGATGCACACGTTGGCGAAGTCGATGAGCCAGTAGGGCTCGTAGAAGCCGAAGCCGGTGAGCATGTTCCCCGGCGCGTCGTTGCCGAAGGCCGAGTAGCCGAGGCAGCCGCAGAGCATGTAGAAGGCCGTGGTGGTGGAGACCCCCATCAGGTTCGCCTTCCTCATCGTCTTGTTCTCGGCCGGTGGCGCCTTCACCGTGTCCTGCACCATCAATTTCCACACATATATAGACGCCCTTAGTGACCGTGACTTATGAGCACAAACTACAGACGTGTATGTACTGAATCTTTGTGACATTCATTCATACCTGGATTTCTATAAGAACCATGGAGTATGAGTAGGCGAAGGCGATGTTGCCGAGCGCTTGCAATGTCAGCCATATCTTCTGGGCCGAAGTGACGTCCACCCCAATTTGAGTGCCGCCGATGGTTGTCTTGCCCGTAGGACCTGCCAATTGCCAATTTGACCGAACACATGCAGACACAAAGTTAGTTACACCGGGCAAGAGAGAATGGGCTAATGCATTGATCTCTTGGTGGTGGGAAGGTTCTTGATCGTCTACCTGTTATGGTCTGTGCCAAGGAGAGGCCGACGCCGATGGTGGCGTAGGAGAAGGACATGACTGCGGCGAGGATGGACAGCCAGGCCATCTCGTGGAGGTTGGGGAGCTGGGAGAAGACGATCTGGGAGATCCCAAAGACGACCATGTACATGGTGGTGTACACGCCGCAGTCGGCCGAGTGGCCTTTGCTGTGGAAGCAGTTGGCCTTGTACAGAGCCCTGTATGAACATCCCCCCAAAACCACAGAACAGTGAGATCAACCGATCATCATGAACGGCATACCATGAATTAACTTAACTGAAAAATTACATCAGAGCGAGCTCGTCTGACTTACGCGGCACTGATGGATGCTGTAATGGTGTACCCGATCGCAGTCCCAACGAGATTAACGTACTGACAGAGGCCGCAGAACCACACCTGCCCTTTACCTACATGATGATGATCGAGCAGGTAAACAAACAAGATGATGTAAACACTGCCTGAACTCGCAGAGAATTTAATGGCGTGCTCACGCGAGAGGCGTGGGGTGGAGGGGGAGGCGCGCGTGCGTACCTAGGAGGGACCCGACGGCGTCCATGTAGGTGTAGTTCCTCTTGCCGGTGACGGCGTCTTCGCTGCGGTAGCAGTCACCGAGGAGCACGGAGGTGTAGTAGGTGATGAGGGCGAAGAGCAGGAGCGTGACCGGGCCGGCGACCCAGCCCAGCTGCGCCACGGACCAGGGCAGCGACAGCACGCCGGAGCCGATCACCGCCGTGATCACGTGCGCGCTCGCCGTCCACACCGTCCCTGCTCAACCAATCCGCGGCCGGCTCAGTCAACAAAGTCAAAGATTGATCTGCCCAAAGCCCGCGACGCATGCCGTCAGGGAGAGCGAGAGAGAGAGAGAGGTAGGGATCGGTTTGGCTTGCCTGTCCTCCTGGGCTTGCCGTCGTCGTCGAGGGAGTAGTCGGCGGCGATGACCGGCCGCCGAGGGTCGCCCGGCGCCGCCGGAAGCCCCCCGATCTCGACATCGCCACCGCCGCTGCCTACCCGGGCCATCGTCTGCGCTGGACTGGTGCTGCGTGCGAACAGCTAGCTAGCGATCGATGCGCCAGGCGGTCTTATAACGCAGCGACCGATTTACTCCTTTACTTCTTCTTGGATGGAACCGGCCCAGTTGCCCAAACCGGCTGGCATATATGTATGGTTTCCGCCGAATCCAGACAGATTCACAGGAGCCGTGCCCAACTTGGGCACTTGATTTAAAGTTCGCTCGGTTTGGATCCCGCTCGTGATCAACGTTAGTTACACGAATTTGTTTTTAAAATTTGATGATTGATTGATTGGTTAATCCCGGAATTCCGTTGCTGGTTAGTTAGAGCCACGCGGCCCACGCCTTCGGGTCTCTGAAAGAGCCGTGTGGGGAACGCAATCAAAGAGACCAAGGAGGAATCTTATGATACCGTTTTTGTTAGTACTCCGTATACGTATAGAGTATATCTGAAGAGTCAAAAAATAGAAAAGATGTCTGCATCTTACGTGCTGACAAAAATGCTAGATCAACGGAGAAGATGCCATGTCTCCATCCCAGAGTCCGCGGGCTACATCCTCTGCATTGCTCAGCTCACGAGCCACCGCTTGGAGGAGCAAGAGTTGACTGCGCCAACGCGCGGCCGCTGTCTGCGATGTGAACACAGACCGGCTCACAGCAAGTTCTGCTACAATTAACTACTCTTGATGTACCCTAAAAAAAAAAACTAGTCTTATGTACGTTGCGTGGACGTAGCGTCGCTAATCGCGTGCTCTCCAAATACATCCACACTCATGTTGCTCTGCGCTGACTTTACTATTTGCCGACATGTTTAGTCGCGCATTTGCGCTTGTGTCGACTGTGTGTATTTTAATTATACCGAGTCAATAAAATTCACCCTCTATTAGAAAAATGCGCCTCACAAATAAAAGCCGGGTTCCGCCATTCTATATACCAATATAAAAGGACTCAACAACCATCAAATTGTGTTCATTCAACAACCTATCTCTGCTCCTAAAAGAGAAGTTTATTCCTGTTTGGCATTTTTTCGTTCGGTTTTTTGTTTCACCTCCCGCCACCCCTTCTCACTGGATTTTCTCCTCTCATTAAAAAACCAAATCTCACTAAAGGGTGAGATCTTGTTTCGTGCTTGCTTTGGCAGGTGCCACTATCACGTAAATATCTTCTATAACACTAAGGGTGCGTTTGGAAGTGAAGTACTTTTGGTTGTTTCTAAAAAAACATTGGTATTGAATACTTTGAGGTGTCTGGCTTAGAAAATTAGAGTTGTTTAAAATACTGTGGTATCTCTAATACTGTACTTTTTCTGCAGTATTTTAGAAAGAGGTCCTGACCACTTTTTTCTAAACCGAACGAAGAGAAGTCGTTGGGGAGAGCGCTTAGTCTGTTGACGTGCAGATCAGAAAATCTGATCGCTGCCTCTGACTCCTCTATCTGTTGCGTATATTTTAAACGATTCGATGGTTGCAGTTTACTTTCTGGGTTTTGGGCTTCTGGCAGTGTTGCACGTCGACTCGAACCAAGCTAGCCCGTGGAGTAGATTGTTGGTCATTAGAGTGCACACTCATACACAGGAGGCAGACCTCGTGCATGGCAGGGCTGCATGCAGCCGGCATCCGTTAACAACGCTGATTAATCCGGTCGTGTTGCTGTTTAGGTGTAGTTGAGTTAGCACATGATGATTGATCTGGTCATGTAGTAGTTATTATTAGTAATAAACTGCAGCAAAACAATACCAGCCAAACAATGCGGTGGACATGACAAAACTGAGAAAAAATACATTTTTTAAAAACCATAGTATTTGTTGCCCACGCATCAGAATACTGTGGTTTAGATTACTTTGATTTTTCCAAAATTATACTACCAACCTAAGCCTAAGCTCTTAAGTTTTAAAGAGCCCACATTCAATTGAGATCACAAATTAAAATTGTGTCATCCAATTTTGACTAGATCAACAATTTCTCACGGCTTTCTCATTCAGTTCTTTTATATTATACACCGTGCTTCCTAATTTTTAAATGATCAAAATTAATTGAGATATTCAATTTAAAATTATGTCATTCGATTTTGGCCGAATCAACAATTTCTCTAACTCTCCCATACAATTCTTTTAATTAGCTATGTTCCTTAATCTTAAAGCTCTTTCATTCAATTGAGGTATTTAATTTTGGATTTAGTTTACGATTTTGACTGGGTCAACAATTTTTCAAATTAATCAACAGCAACTGGCCTATAAAAACATATCAATACAGCGCACCCTCCCACCAACAAGAAAAAAAACGCCACCATATGATATTGTAATACCAATATAGTATATGCAATCACCGACACAAAAATTTCCCACATAAATATATGTTAGTTATGGATAAATCAATGCATATTCAATTGAGATCACCAATTAGAATTGGGTCATCCAATTTTGACTAGATCAACAATTTCTCACGGCTCTCTTGTTCAGTTCTTTTATATTATACACCATGCTTCCTAATTTTTAAAGGCTCAAAACTAATTGAGATATTCAATTTAAAATTATGTCATTCGATTTCGGCCGGATCAGCAATTTCTCGAACTCTCCCATACAATTATTTTAATTAACTATGTTCCTTAATCTTCAAGCTCTTTCATTCATTTGAGGTATTTAATTTTGGATTTAGTTTACGATTTTGACTGGGTCAATGATTTTTCAAATTAATCAGCAACAACTGGCCTATAAAAACATATCAATATAGTGCACCCTCTCACCATCAAGAAAAAGGAAACGCCACCATATGATATTGTAATACCAATATTGTATATGCAATCACCGACACAGAAATTTCCCACATAAATATATGCTAGTTAATGGATAAATCAACCGCATATTCAATTGAGATCACCAATTAGAATTTGGTAATCCAATTTTGACCAGATCAACAATTTCTCACGGCTCTCTTGTTCAGTTCTTTTATATTATACACTATACTTCCTAATTTTTAAAGGCTCAAAACTAATTGAGATATTCAATTTAAAATTATGTCATTCGATTTTGGCCGAATCAACAATTTCTCAAACTCTCCCATACAATTCTTTTAATTAACTATGTTCCTTAATCTTAAAGCTCTTCATTCAATTGAGGTATTTAATTTTGGATTTACTTTAAGATTTTGACTGGGTCAATGATTTTTCAAATTAATCAGCAGCAACTGGCCTATAAAAACATATCAATACAACGCACCCTCCCACCATCAAGAAAAAGAAACGCCACCATATGATATTGCAATACCAATATAGTATATGCAATCACCGACACAGAAATTTCCCACATAAATATATGTTAGTTAATGGATAAATCAACGCATATTCAATTGAGATCACCAATTAGAATTGGGTCATCCAATTTTGACCAGATCAACAATTTCTCACGGCTCTCTCCTTCAGTTCTTTTATATTATATACTATGCTTCCTAATTTTTAAAGGCTCAAAACTAATTGAGATATCAATTTAGAATTATGTCATTCAATTTTGGCCGAATCAACAATTTCTCAAACTCTCCCATACAATTCTTTTAATTAACTATGTTCCTTAATCTTAAAGCTCTTTCATTCAATTGAGGTATTTAATTTTGGATTTAGTTTACGATTTTGACTGTGTCAACGATTTTTCAAATTAATCAGCAGCAACTGACCTATAAAAAGATATCAATACAGCGCACCCTCCCACCATCAAGAGAAAAGAAACGCCACCATATGTTATTGTAATACCAATATAGTATATGCAATCACCGACACAAAAATTTCCCACATAAATATATGTTAGTTAATGGATAAATCAACACATATTCAATTGAGATCACCAATTAGAATTGGGTCATCCAATTTTGGCCAGATCAACAATTTCTCACGGCTCTTTCGTTCAGTTCTTTTATATTATAGACTATGCTTCCTATTTTTTAAAGGCTCAAAATTAATTGAGATACTCAATTTAAAATTATGTCATTCGATTTTGGCCGAATCAATAATTTCTCAAACTCTTCCATACAATTCTTTTAATTAACTATGTTCCTTAATCTTAAAGCTCTTTCATTCAATTGAGGTATTTAATTTTGGATTTATTTTACTATTTTGACTGGGTCAATGATTTTTCAAATTAATCAGCAGCAACTGGCCTATAAAAACATATCAATACAATGCACCCTCCCATTATCATGAAAAAGAAACGCCACCATATGATATTGTAATACCAATATAGTATATGCAATCACCGACAAAAAATTTCCCACATAAATATATGTTAGTTAATGGATAAATCAACGCATTATAAATCAAACGAGAAATCTTATGATACGGTTTTTGTTTGTATCAGATTTAAAAGATTAGAATGATCGGATGACTTGATTATATCTACAAAGAGTCAAAAATAGAATAGATGAGTACATTTGACTGGTCTGATGCGTTGACAAAAATGCGGGCTCAACCGGAGAAGATGCGGCCCACCATATAGTGACATGCATGCCATGTCACCATCACAGAATCCGCGGGCTACATCATCTACAGGACTTTGGCAAATCCGGGCTACATCATTACATACCTGAAATGTCCATTCTCAAATGGAATTCATGCACGTCGATCATACGATACAAATTTCTTAAATTCAGATTCAAACAAAGCAAAGCAAAGCAAATCATAGTTCAACAAATTGAACATGCCCAAATGAAAATCAATGTCCGAGCGTGACAGATGACTTCGGATTAGTGGCCGGGCGCCATTCATGGCGCCTGCTCCGAGCCCAGGTAGACTGCGTCCTACTCGTCGTGCTTCGCTTGCATCCGGGACTGCCTGCTCTGCCTGCATTTGGGTTGCCTCCTCCGCCTGCATCCTGACCGCATGATCCGCTGTCGCCGCCTAGTACTCCCTATGGTCGTTGATCTCCTTGTCCACAAGCCACTTCTTTGCATGCTCATCGAAAATGGTTTCTATCGGGGTTACGATCCTGACAATGAGTACTAGGGGTACGAATAAGGGGCAAAACCAAGCTACAACGCAGGTGTAACACTCGGTGTTTTAACGAGTTCAGACCCCTCTCGGCGGAGGTAAAAACTCTACGTCTCGTGCCCTGTGGCTTGCTTCGATTTGATGGGTATGGTTACAAAGGTTACTCCTTCCTGGCTATGGAGAGGGGTGCAGCTTATATAGAGTGCGCTGCAGCCCCATGTCTCCCACGCCGCTAAGGCAATAAATGACACTAAATGCGTCAGTTACTAGCATAAAGAGCCTCTACTACAGCAGTTACTGCTACCTCTTGAGCATGTGTTGGTTTTCCCTTGAAGAGGAAAGGGTGATGCAGCAACGTAGCGTAAGTATTTCCCTTAGTTTTTGAGAACCAAGGTATCAATCCAGTAGGAGATAACACGCAAGTCACCTAGTGCCTGGACAAACAATCAAGAACCTTGCAACAAACGCGATAAAGGGGTTGTCAATCCCTTCACGACCACTTGCAAAAGTGAGATCTGATAAACATAATAAGATAAATATTTTTGATATTTTTGTTATATAGATTGGAAAGTAAAGATTGCAAAATAAAAAGAACGGCGACAGAAATTGGCAAGTTGACGGGAAACAAATATGATGTAAAATAGACCCGGGGGTCATAGGTTTCACTAGTGGCTTCTCTCATGATAGCATATATTATGGTGGGTGAACAAATTACTGCCGAGCAATTGATAGAAAAGCGCATAGTTATGAGAATATCTAGGCATGATCATGAACATAGGCATCACGTCCGTGTCAAGTAGACTGAAACGATTCTGTGTCTACTATTATTACTCCACACATCGACCGCTATCCAACATGCATCTAGAGTGTTAAGTTCATAAGAACGGAGTAATGCATTAGGCAAGATAACATGATGTAGAGGGATAAACTCAAGAAATATGATATAAACCCCATCTTTTTATCCTTGATGGCAACAATACAATACGTGCCGGTTCCCTTTCTGTCACTGGGATCGAGCACCGCAAGATTGAACCCAAAGCTAAGCACTTATCCCATTGCAAGAAAGATCAATCTAGTATGCCGAACTAAACCGATAATTCGAAGAGACTTGCAAAGATATCAAATCATGAATATAAGAATTCAGAGAAGAATCAAATATTGTTCATAGATAATCTTGATCATAAACCCACAATTCATCGGATCTCGACAAACACACCGCAAAAAGTATTACATCGAATAGATCTCCAAGAACATCGAGGAGAACTTTGTATTGAGAACCAAAGCGAGAGAAAAAGCCATCTAGCTAATAACTATGGACCCGAAGGTCTGTGGTAAACTACTCACACATCATCGGAGAGGCTATGGTGTTGATGTAGAAGCCCTCCATGTTCGAATCCCCCTCCGGCAGATCACCGGAAAAGGCCCCAAGATGGGATCTCACGGGTAAGGAAGGTTGCAGTGGTGGAAAAGCGGTTTCGTGGCTCCCCTGGATGTTTTCAAGGTATAAGAGTATATATAGGCAAAAGAAGTAGGTCGGTGGATCTACGAGGGGGCCATGAGGGTGGGGGGCGCGCCTACCCCCTGGGCGCGCCCTCCTGCATCGCGGCCGCCTCATTGAGTCTCTGACTTCCACTCCAAGTCTCCTGGAGTGCGTTTGTTCCAAGAAAGATCCTCGTGAAGGTTTCGTTCCGTTTGGATTCCATTTGATATTCCTTTTCTGCGAAACACTGAAATAGGCAAAAAAACAGCAACTGGCACTGGGCCTCCGGTTAATAGGTTAGTCCCAAAAATAATATAAAAGAGCATATTAAAGCCCATTAAACATCCAAAACATATAATATAATAGCATGGAAGAATCAAAAATATAGAACGTATCAGCATCCCCAAGCTTAATTCCCGCTCGTCCTAGAGTAGGTAAATGATAAAAACAGAATTTTTGATGTGGAATGCTACCTAACATAATTTTCAATGTAATTTTCTTTATTGTGGCATGAATGTTCAGATCCGAAAGTTTCAAGACAAAACTTTAACATTAACATAAAAAAAATAATACTTCAAGACACAAGCAATTATGTCTTCTCAAAATAAGATAGCCAGAGAAAGCTCATCCCTACAAAATCATATAGTTTGGCCATGCTCCATCTTCGTCACACAAAATGCTCTCATCATGCACAACCCTGATGACAAGCCAAGCAATTGTTTCATACTTTAGTATTCTCAAACTTTTTCAACTTTCACGCAATGCATGAGCGCAAGCCATGGACATAGCACTATGGGTGAAATAGAATACGATGATGGAGGTTGTGTGGAGAAGACAAAAAAGGAGAAAGTCTCATATCGACGCGGCTAATCAGTTGGGGAACATAGCAATAATTCAAAATTTTCTACGCATCACCAAGATCAATCCATGGAGATAGTAGCAACGAGAGAGAGGGAAGTGCATCTTCATACCCTGGAAGATCGCGATGCGGAAGCGTTACAAGAACGCGGTCGGTGGAGTCGTTCACGAAGCGATTCAGATCGCGACCGAATCCGATCTAAGCACCGAAGAACGGTGCCTCTGCGTTCAACACACGTGCAACCCGATGACGTCTCCCGTGCCTTGATCCCGCAAGGGGAGGAGAGGTTGGGGAAGACTCCGTACAGCAGCAACACGACGGCGCGGTGGTGGTGGAGGAGGATGGCACTCCAGCAGGGCTTCGCCAAGCACCGCAAGAGACGAGGAGGGAGAGGGGTAGGGCTGCGCCAAGAGGGAGATGTTCTCATGTGTATGGCAGCCCCAAACCCCCACTATATATAGGAGGAAGGGAGGGGCTGCGCCCCCACCTGGGTTTCCACCCCTAGGGGTGGCGGCTAGCCCTATATCCCATCTAGGGGGCCGGCCAAGGGGGAGAGAGGGGGGTGCACCACTAGGTGGGTCTTAGGCCCATCTGAGCCTAGGGTTCCCCCCTTTTCCCTTCTCTCTTCGCCTTGGGCCATGGTGGGGGGCGCACCAGCCCACCTGGGGCTGGTCCCCTCCCACACTTGGCCCATGCAGCCCTCTGGGGCCGGTGGCCCCACCTGGTGGACCCCCGGGACCGTCTCGGTGGTCCTGGTACGTTACCGATAGCACCCGAAACTTTTCCGGTGATCAAAACAGGACTTCTCATATATAAATCTTTACCTCTGGACCATTCTGGAACTCCTCATGACGTCCGAGATCTCATCCGGGACTCCGAACAACATTCGGTAACCACGTATATCTATTCCCTATAACCCTAGCATCATCGAACCTTAAGTGTGTAGACCCTACGGGTTCGGGAACCATGCAGACATGACCGAGACAACTCTCCGGCCAATAACCAACAGCAGGATCTGGATACCCATGTTGGCTCCCACATGTTCCACGATGATCTCATCAGATGAACCACGATGTCAAGGATTCAATCAATCCCGTATACAATTCCCTTTGTCTACCGGTATAATACTTGCCCGAGATTCGATCGTTGGTATCCAGATACCTTGTTCAATCTCGTTACCGGCAAGTCTCTTTACTCATTCCGTAACACATCATCCAATGATCAAATCCTTGGTCACATTGTGCACATTATGATGATGTCCTACCGAGTGGGCCCAGAGATACCTCTCCGTCACACGGAGTGACAAATCCCAGTCTCGATTCGTGCCAACCCAACAGACACTTTCGGAGATACCCGTATTGCACCTTTATAGCCACCCAGTTACGTTGTGACGTTTGGCACACCCAAAGCATTCCTACGATATCCGGGAGTTGCACAATCTCATGGTCTAAGGAAATGATACTTGACATTAGAAAAGCTTTTAGCAAACGAACTACACGATCTTGTGCTATGCTTAGGATTGGGTCTTGTCCATCACATCATTCTCCTAATGATGTGATCCCGTTATCAATGACATCCTATGTCCATGGCCAGGAAACCATAACCATCTATTGATCAACGAGCTAGTCAACTAGAGGCTCACTAGGGACATGTCGTGGTCTATGTATTCACACATGTATTACGGTTTCCAGTTAATGCAATTATAGCATGAATAATAGACAATTATCATGAACAAGGAAATATAATAATAACCATTTTATTATTGCCTCTAGGGCATATTTCCAACAGTCTCCCACTTGCACTAGAGTCAATAATCTAGTCCACATCATTATGTGATTGTATTGAATCCAACACTCATGGTGTTTGATCATATCTATCTTGTGAGAGAGGTTTATTAGTCAACGGGTCTGAACCTTTCAGATCCGTGTGTGCTTTAAAAATATCTATGTCATCTCCTAGATGCAGCTACCACGCGCTATTTGGAACTATTCCAAATAACTGCTCTACTATATGAATCCGCTCTACTACTTAGAGTCATCCAGATTAGTGCCAAAGTTTGCATCGGCGTAACCCTTTACGACGAACTCTTTTACCACCTCCATTATTGAGAAAATTCCTTAGTCCACTAGTTACTAAGGATAACTTTGACCGATGTGCTATGATCCAGTCCTGGATCACACTTGTACCCCTTGACTGACTCATGGCAAGGCACACTTCAGGTGCGGTACACAGCATAACATATTGTGGAGCCTACGTCTAAAGCATAGGGGACGACCTTCATCCTTTCTCTCTCTTCTGCCGTGGTCAGGTCTTGAGTCTTACTCAATACTCACACCGTACAGCCAAGAACTCCTTCTTTGCCGATCTATTTTGAACTCCTTCAAAATCTTCTCATAGTATGTGTTCATTTGAAAGTACTATTAAGCATTTTGATCTATCTTATAGATCTTGATGCTTATTGTTCAAGTAGCCTAATCCAGGTTTTCCATTGAAAAACACTTTTCAAATAACCCTATATGCTTTCTAGAAATTCTACATCATTTCTGATCAACAATATGTTTACAACATATACTCATCAGAAATTCTATAGTGCACCCACTCACTTCTTTGGAAATACAAGTTTCTCATAAACTTTGTATAAACCCAAAATCTTTGATCATCTCATCAAAGTGTATATTCCATCTCCAAGATGCTTACTCCAGTCCTTAGAAGGACCACTAGAGCTTTGCATACTTGTTAGCATCTTTTAGGATTGACAAAAACCTTCTGGTTGTATCACATGCAACCTTTCCTCAAGGAAATTGTCGAGGAAACAATGTTTTGACATCCTATCTGCAAGATTTCATAAATAATGCAGTAACTACTAATACAATTCCAACAGACTCTTAGCATCGCTACGAGTGAGAAAGTCTCACCGTAGTCAACTCCTTGAACTTGTCGGAAAACATCTTAGCGACAAGTCGAGCTTTCTTAATGGAGACACATACCATCATTGTTTGTTTTCCCTTTTAGAATCCATCTGTACTCAACAGCCTTACGACCATCGAGTAGTTCTTCCAAAGTCTATACTTTGTTTTCATACATGGATCCTCTCTCGGATTTTATGGCCTCGAGCCATTCGTCAGAATCCGGGCCCACCATCGCTTCTCCATAGCTCGTAGGTTCATTGTTGACTAGCAACATGACCTCCAAGACAGGATTAAGTACCACTCTGAAGTAGTACGCATCCTTGTCGACCTACGAGGTTTGGTAGTGACTTGATCTGAAGTTTCATGATCACTATCGTTAGCTTCCACTTCAATTGGTGTAGGCGCCATAGGAACAACTTCCTGTGCCCGGCTACACACTAGTTGAAGTGATGGTTCAATAACCTCATCAAGTCTCCACCATCCTCCCACTCAATTCTTTCAAGAGAAAGTTTTCCTCGAGAAAGGACCCGATTCTAGAAACAATCCCTTTTGCTTCCGGAACTGAGACAGGAGGTATACCCAACTGTTTTGGGTGTCCTATGAAGATGCATTTATCCGCTTTGGGTTCGAGCTTATCGGGCTAAATCTTTTCACATAAGCATCGCAGTCCCAAACTTTTAAGAAACGACAACTTAGGTTTCTCTAAACCATAGTTCATATGGTGTCGTCTTAACGGAATTGCGTGGTGCCCTATTTAAAGTGAATGTGGTTGTCTCTAATGCCTAACCCATAAACGATAGTAGTAATTCGATAAGAGACATCATGGTATGCGCCATATCCAATAGGGTGCAGTTATGATGTTCGGACACACCATCACACTATGGTGTTCCAGGTCCTATTAGTTGTGAAACAATTTCCACAATGTCTTAATTGTGTGCCAAACTCGTAACTCAGATATTTATCTCTATGATCATATCATAGACATTTTATCCTCTTGTCACGACGATTTTCAACTTCACTCTGAAATTACTTGAACCTTTCAATAATTCAGATTTGTGTTTCATCAAGTAAATATATGTAACGCCCCGAGAACGACGCTTCAGAAGACTTCTAGCTACTCCGAGTTTCGTCATGTGATTTGTTTTGTTTGTTGCTTTCATCTTTGCATCATTTGCATTGCATCATGTCATCATGCCATCATTTCATTAATTTTAAACCTCAACTAAATAAATGGCATGGATCTTTGGTCCATTTAAATCGAGGGAATTCTCTCGTGATTTCTCTTTATAACATATTAAAGCCTCTCAATATTATTAGGGAGCTATAATAAAATTATTCCATTTATTTGTAATTAACCAAAACACACTTGCAAAATAATTTCGTTCCTTTTCTGCTTCAAGTTTGGTCTCCAACTTGCCCATAAATTATTTCGTCATTTTCCGGAGCTCCACCAAAAATCCGAACATTTTTGGACCTTCTTTTTATCAAGTCCTAGTTCAAACCCATTTGAATTAAATTCAAATGAGTTTGAATTCTTATCTTTCAATCATGGCCTTTCTATTTTTCTTGGAACGAGCATATTTTTGTGAGTCTAGGGAAATTAACCCCTTGCGCATATTCTTTCCCTAACCCTTTCTTTCTTTCCTTCTCTCTATTTCTTTTCTGTTAAGAAAAATATGAGAGGAAGGGAGAGAGAGAGCCTGCACCCAACAGCCTGGGCCTTCCAACCTCCCGCGCCGGCCCATCCATCCCTAAGCCCGCATGGGCCAAGGCTCCTCCACCGGCCTCTTTAGGCCCAGCCGGCCCCAGCACCTAACCCTAGCCCGACTCCCATCGGCCTCCATCTCTCCCTCGTCCTCCTCCAGCACCGCTACCCCTGCTCGATCCCCATCTACGCTCACCCACCTCTCCTCCCTCACGCACATCCCATCGCTCCAGGGAGAGGAGCTCCTCGCGCCACGCCTCGTCCCATCCCTCGGTCTCCTCATCGTCCTTTGCATCCGCCCAGACACCGCAGTTCCAGAGCGCTGCCGCCATCCTTCCTCCCACGCCAAGTCCGCCGCCTCCGCCGAGCGGCCAAGACCCGATCTGCTCGAAGCGACCCGCTGCCTCCAGACCTCCGCCGGCCTCGGCCTCCCGTGGTCGCGCCTCCCTGCTTCGTCCGCCCGCGCTTCTTCCTCGACCCCGCAACCTCGCCAACAGCAGCCGTGCTGCCCCGTCCAGTTCCTCGTCGGTGACCTCCCGTCGGCAGGGCTCTGTTCCCACCTCCGGCGCGCCAAGTTTGCCTCCTGTAACCTCCGCTCGATTGGGAGAGGAGCTCTCGATCCTTGCGCCGCTCGTCCCTGTTGTTTTGGCCGGAGCTCGCCGGGGCCCTAGCACCGGTCGGCGTCGTTCTCACCCTGCTGCAGCTACTCTACTGCCGCCCTTCATGTCGCCCGCTCGCCCTTCGCTCGAGTCCCAGCGGCCTCGTTCGCCTCCTCGCTGCTGCCTTCGAGCGCCTTTGATGCATCTCTGTGGGGAACCTGCCAAGTACCCTGGTTGCCCCAAGCAACACACCGCAAGCGCCAAGTACCACGACCGAAACCCTGGTTTCGACAAGTTCCTCACGACGACCCTGAACATCTACGGGATATGTACAACTTCGAACCTTGTACCACGACGAACATGTACGGCTACACGACGACCCGCCAAGACCCGTGTACAACTACTGTTTCCTGCCTAGAACGACTACCGTCGACGTGCATTTCGCCAAGTACCACTACCGACGAACCCCGAAGGACTTGGATGCGACAAGTTCCTCTCCAAACATGTACAACTACCGTCGCCAAGCCCGCGAGTACCACTACTTCCCACGACGACCCGTGTACCACTACTTACACTACGACCATCGCGAGAACAACTACTTCAACTACCGTCGCCACGTGAACAACGACTTCCACTACGCCGTGAATGACTACTTCCCTCTACGAAACGTGAACCGTCCCGTTTGAACGCTTCGAAGGTATAACCCGAGACGACCGCGATGAGATGCACTTGCATGTATGAGATGTACCATATGTTTGCACCGTGCACGTTCCTCGTTTGCCATGCCGCCGTCCCGTGGGAACTCGGTATCCGGGAGCACCCCACCATCTTGCATGACTTGCTCACGCTCACTTCCTTTTGCACCGGTATCTCCGTGAGCTACCGGAACCGATATGTTGTCGTGGCATCATTTTCGGATATGTTGCCGTGGCATCATTTTCGAATATGTTGCCGTGGCACCATTTTTGTTTCGCCGCCGTGGCACCCTTTTCGTTCCGCCATGGTGACCAAATGCTCCTTATCATGCTCATGTCAACATTTTCATAAAAATTGCATAAACTTGCATATGTCATCTGCATCATGATAACAACAATTAAAATGTTTAAACTTGTTGCATTAAATTGCTAAATGCATATGGGGATTTTTGGAATTGTTGTTTGTGTTTCCGGCCTCATTTAAACTTGCCTAAATTGTTAGTTTAATTATGCTTCACCTCTTGCCATGCTTAACAACATTTAATCTTATCTTGTTCATAACCGAGAGAGAACTAAATAATTGATGTGGTGTTCCGTCAATATGCAACTCGTTGCATATTGAGCTCCACTTAATTTGTAGTATTGTTCGTTGCACTTTGCCATGCCATGCCTCATTAAACCGGACATGCATCATACTTGTTTGTGCATCATGACATGTTTATGCTTGTGTGTTTACCATATTGTTTGCTTCTTTCCGGTTTACTTCTCTCGTTAGCTTCGGTTTCGTTCCGGAGTTGTGAGGATTCGTTCGACTACGTCCGCTTGTCTTCTTCTGGACTCGTTCTTCTTCCTAGCGGATTTCGGCAAGATGATCATACCCTCGAAATCACTACTATCTTTGCTATGCTAGTTTGCTCGCTCTTTTGCTATGCCAATGCTACGATGCCTACCATTTGCTTGTCAGCCTCCCAAATTGCCATGTCAAACCTCTAACCCACCATGTCCTAGCAAACCGTTGATTGGCTATGTTACCGCTTTGCTCAGCCCCTCTTATAGCGTTGTTAGTTGTAGGTGAAGATGAAGTTTGTTCCTTGTTGGAACATGGAGATGTTGTTCATGGTTGGAACATGTTTACTTGTTGGGATATCACAATATATCTTATTTAATTAATGCATCTATATACTTGGTAAAGAGTGGAAGGCTCGGCCTTATGCCTGGTGTTTTGTTCCACTCTTGCCGCCCTAGTTTCCGTCATATCGGTGTTATGTTCCCGGATTTTGCGTCCCTTACGCGGTTGGGCTATTATGGGAACCCCTTGACAGTTCGCCTTAAGTAAAGCTCCTCCAGCAATGCCCAACATTGGTTTTACCATTTGCACTAACAACCTACCACCTTCCCTTGGGTCCTGCAGACTCAAGGGTCATCTTTATTTTAACCCCCGGGCCGGTGCTCCTCGAGTGTTGGTCCGAACCGAGCTACTGCTGGGGCCACCTCGGGAAACTTGAGGGTTGGTTTTACTCGTAGCTAGACTCATCCGAGTGTGCCCGAGAAAGAGATATGTGCAGCTCCTATCGGGATTTGTCGGCACATTCGGGCGGTGTTGCTGGTTTAGTTTTACCCGTCGAAATGTCTTGTTGTACCGGATACCGAGTCGATCGAGTGTCTTGGGTGGAGGTCTATTCCTCCGCTGACCGTGAGAGCTTGTCATGGGCTAAGTTGGGACACCCCTGCAAGGATTTGAACTTTCGAGAGCCGTGCCCGCGGTTATGTGGCAGATGGGAATTTGTTAACATCCGGTTGTAGAAGACCTGAAGTTGACCTTAATTAAAATACATCAACCGTGTGTGTAACCGTGATGGTCTCTTTCCGGCGGAGTCCGGGAAGTGAACACGGTGTTGGAGTTATGCTTGACGTAGGTTGCTATAGGATCACTTCTTGATCATACTTTTATCGACCGTGCTTTGCCTTCTCTTCTCGCTCTCTTTTGCGATTGTAGCCACCATATATGCTAGTCGCTTGCTGCAGCTCCACCTCATTACTCCATCCTTCCTATAAGCTTAAATAGTCTTGATCTCGTGGGTGCGAGATTGCTGAGTCCCCGTGGCTCACCAGATACTTCCAAAACCAGTTTGTAGGTGCCTATGTTACCGAGCAGGTGACGCAACCAAGCTCAAGGAGGAGCTCGATGAAGATCTTGACCTTTGTGTTGTTTCGTTCTAGTAGATCAGTAGTGGAGCCCAGTTGGGGTCGATCGGGGACCTTTTGTCGCATTTGGGGTTCTTCTTTTATTTTGGTTCCGTAGTCGGACCTTGATTGTATCTGGATGATGTAATGCTTTATTCATGTAATTGTGTGAAGTGGCGATTGTAAGCCAACTATGTATCTCTTTCCCTTATGTATTACATGGGTTGTGTGAAGATTACCTCACTTGCGACATTGCTTTCAATGCGGTTATGCCTCTAAGTCGTGCTTCGACACGTGGGAGATATAGCCGCATCGAGGGCGTTACAATATACTAAGAATCTACTCAAATCATTTGTGAAGTAAGAGCGTAACGATATTCACTACGTGCCTCAGCACTCATTGGATTGCACACATCAAATGTATTACTTCCAACAAGTTGCTCTCTTGTTCCATCTCACTGAAAATGAGGCCTTTCAGTCATCTTGCCCATGTGGTATGATTTGCATGTCTCAAGTGATTCAAAAAAAAGTGAGTCCAAACAATCCATCTGCATGGAGTTTCTTCATGCATATATACCAATAGACGTGGTTTGCATGTCTCAGTCTTTTCAAAAATGAGTGAGTCCAAAGATCCATCAATACGGAGCTTCTTCATGTGTTTTATACCAATATGACTTAAGTGGAAGTGCCACAACTATGTGGTACTATCATTACTATCTTATATCTTTTGGCACGAACATGTGTATCACTATGATCGAGATTCAATAAACCATTCATTTTAGGTGCAAGACCGTTGAAGGTATTATTCAAATAAACAGAGTAACCATTATTCTCCTTAAATGAATAACCGTATTGCGATAAACATAATCCAATCATGTTTATGCTCAACGCAAACACCAAATAACAATTATTTAGGTTTAACACCAATCTTGATGGTAGAGGGAGCAAGCGATGCTTGATCACATCAACCTTGGAAACACTTCCAACACACATCGTCATCTCACCTTTAGCTAGTCTCCGTTTATTCCGTAGCTCTTTTATTTCGAGTTACTAACACTTAGCAACCGAATCGGTATCTTAATACCCCGGTGCTACTAGGAGTACTAGTAAAGTACACATTTAATACAATGTATATCCAATATACTTCTGTCAACCTTGCCAGCCTTCTCATCTACCAAGTATCTAGGGTAGTTCGCTTCAAATGACTGCTCCTCATTACTGAAGCACTTAGTCTCGGGTTTGGGTTCAACCACGGGTTTCTTCACTAGAGCAGAATCGATTTGTCGCCTCATGAAGTATCCTTCTTGCCCTTGCCCTTCTTGAAACTAGTGGTTTTACTAACCATCAACAATTGATGCTCCTACTCGATTTCTACTTTCGCGGTGTCAAACATCGCGAATTGCTCAAGGATCATCATGTCTATCCCTGATATGTTATAGTTCATCACGAAGCTCTAATAGCTTGGTGGCAGTGACTATGGAGAGCCATCACTATCTCATCTGAAATATTAACTCCCACTCGATTCAAGTGATTGTAGTACTCAGACAATCTGAGCACATGCTCAATAATTGAGCTTTTCTCCCTTAGTTTGCAGGTTAAGAAACTTGTCGGAGGTATCATACCTCTTGACGTGGGCACGAGCCTGAAATCCTAATTTCAGCTCTTGGAACATCTCATATGTTTTGCGACGTTTCAAAATCGTCTTCGGTGCCTCAACTCTAAACCGTTTAACATTACTGATCTATCACGTAGTTATCAAAATGTGTATGTCAGATGTTCGCAACATCCAAAGACGATGTTAGAGGTTCAGCACACTGAGCGGTGCATTAAGGACATAAGCCTTCTGCGCAGTAATGAGGACAATCCTCAGTTTACGGACCCAGTCTGCATAATTGCACTATTAACTTTCAACTAAATTTTCTCTAGGAACATATCTAAAACAGTAGAACTAAAGCGCGAGCTATGACATAATTTGCAAAAACCTTTTTGACTATGTTCAGGATAATTAAGTTCATCTTATGAACTCCCACTCAGATAGACATCCCTCTAGTTATCTAAGTGATACATGATCCGAGTCAACTAGGCCGTGTCCGATCATCACGTGAGACGGACTAGTCATCGTCGGTGAACATCTTCATGTTGATCGTATCCACTATATGACTCATGTTCGACCTTTCGGTCTTGTGTCCCGAGGCCATGTCTGTACATGCTAGGCTCGTCAAGTCAACCTAAGTGTTCCGTGTGTGTAAATCTGTCTTACACCCATTGTATGTGAACGTTAGAATCTATCACACCCGATCATCATGTGGTGCTTTGAAACAACGAACTCTCTCATACATCACATATATCATTCATCACATTCTTTTGGCCATATCACATCACATAGCATACCCTGCAAAAACAAGTGAGACGTCCTCTAATTGTTGTTGCATGTTTTACGTGCTGCTATGGGTTTCTAGCAAGAACGTTTCTTACCTACGCAAAGCCACAACGGTGATATGCCAATTGCTATTTACCCTTCATAAGGACCCTTTTCATCGAATCCGATCCGACTAAAGTGGGAGAGACTGGCACCCGCTAGCCACCTTATGCAACAAGTGCATGTCAGTCGGTGGAACCTGTCTCACGTAAGCATACGTGTAAGGTCGGTCCGGGCCGCTTCATCCTACAATGCCGCCGAATCAAGATAGGACTAGTAACGTAAGCTAATTGTACAAACCATGACCCACAACTACTTGTGTTCTACTCGTGCAAAGAATCTATGCAATAGACCTAGCTCATGATGCCACTGTTGGGGAACATAGCAATAATTCAAAATTTTCTACGCATCACCAAGATCAATCTATGGAGATACTAGCAACAAGAGAGAGGGAAGTGCATATTCATACCCTTGAAGATCGCGATGTGGAAGCATTACAAGAACGCGATCGGTGGAGTCACTCACGAAGCGATTCAGATCGCGACCGAATCAGATCTAAGCACCGAAGAACGGTGCCTCCGCGTTAAACACACGTGCAGCCCGATGACGTCTCCCGTGCCTTGATCCAGCAAGGGGAGAGGGAGAGGTTGGGGAAGACTCCGTCCAGCAGCAGCACGACGGCGTGGTGGTGGTGGTGGAGGAGGGTGTCACTCCAGCAGGGCTTCGCCAAGCACCGCAAGAGACGAGGAGGGAGAGGGGTAGGGCTGCGCCAAGAGGGAGATGTTGTCATGTGTATGGCAGCCCCAAACCCCCACTATATATAGGGGGAAGGGAGGGGCTGCGCCCCCACCTAGGTTTCCACCCCTAGGGGTGGCGGCCAGCCCTAGATCCCATCTAGGGGGCCGGCCAAGGGGGAGAGAGGGGGGCGCACCACTAGGTGGGCCTTAGGCCCATCTGAGCCTAGGGTTCCCCCTTTTCCCTTCTCTCTTTGCCTTGGGCCCTGGTCGGGGGGCGCACCAGCCCACTTGGGGCTGGTCCAATCCCACACTTGGCCCACGCAGCCCTCTGGGGCCGGTGGCCCCACCTGGTGGACCCCCAGAACCCTGCCGGCGGTCCCGGTACATTACCGATAGCACCCGGAACTTTTCCGGTGACCAAAACAGGACTTCCCATATATAAATCTTTACCTCCGGACCATTCCGGAACTCCTCGTGACGTCCGAGATCTCATCCGGGACTCCGAACAACATTTAGTAACCACGTATATCTATTCCCTATAACCCTAGCATCATCGAACCTTAAGTGTGTAGACCCTACTGGTTCGGGAACCATGCAGACATGACCGAGACAACTCTCCGGACAATAACCAACAGTGGGATCTGGATACGCATGTTGGCTCCCACATGTTCCACGATGATCTCATCGGATGAACCACGATGTCAAGGATTCAATCAATCCCGTATACAATTCCCTTTGTCTACCGGTATAGTACTTGCCCGAGATTCGATCATCGGTATCCCGATACCTTGTTCAATCTCGTTACCGGCAAGTCTCTTTACTCGTTCCGTAACACATCATCCCATGATCAACTCCTTGGTCACATTGTGCACATTATGATGATGTCCTACCGAGTGGGCCCAGAGATACCTCTCCATCACACGGAGTGACAAGTCCCAGTCTCGATTCGTGCCAACCCAACAGACAATTTCGGAGATACCCGTAGTGCACCTTTATAGCCACCCATTTATGTTGTGATGTTTGGCACACACAAAGCATTCCTGCGGTATCCGAGAGTTGCACAATCTCATGGTCTAAGGAAATGATACTTGACATTAGAAAAGCTTTTAGCAAACGAACTACACGATCTTGTGCTATGCTTAGGATTGGGTCTTGTCCATCACATCATTCTCCTAATGATGTGATCCCGTTATCAATGACATCCTATGTCCATGGTCAGGAAACCATAACCATCTATTGATCAACGAGCTAGTAAACTAGAGGCTCACTAGGGACATGTCGTGGTCTATGTATTCACACATGTATTACAGTTTCCAGTTAATACAATTATAGCATGAACAATAGAAAATTATCATGAACAAGGAAATATAATAATAACCATTTTATTATTGCCTCTAGGGCATATTTCCAACATAATCAATGGGCTATGGAGATGCCCATCAATTAATGTCAATGTGAGGAGTAGGGATTTCCATGCAACGGATGCACTAGAACTATAATTGTATGAAAGCTCAACAAAAGAAACTAAGTGGGTGTGCATCCAACTTGCTTGCTCGCGAAGACCTAAGGCATTTGAGGAAGGCCATTGTTGGAATATACAAGCCAAGTTCTATACTGAAAAATTCCCACTAGTATATGAAAATGACAAAATAAGAGACTCTCTACCATGAAGATCATGGTGCTACTTTGAAGCACAAGTGTGGAAAAAGGATAGTAGCATTGTCCCTTCTCTCTTTTTCTCTCATTTTTTGGGCCTTCTCTTTTTTTGGTCTTTCTATTTTTTTATTTGGCCTTTCTCTTTTTTTGGCCTTTCTCTTTTTTTCCCTCACACAGGACAGTGCTCTAATAATGATGATCATCACACTTCTATTTATTTACAACTCAAGGATTACAACTCGATACTAGAACAAAGTATGACTCTATATGAGTGCTTCCGACGGTGTACCGGGATGGGCAATGAATCAAGAGTGACATGTATGAAAAATTATGCATGGTGGCTGGCCTTGCCACAAATACAATGTCAACTACATGATCATGCATGGCAATTTGACAATGATGAAGCGTGCCATAATAAACGGAACGGTGGAAAGTTGCATGGCAATATATCTCGGAATGGCTATGGAAATGCCATAATAGGTAGGTATGGTGGCTGTTTTGAGGAAGATATAAGGAGGCTTATGTGTGATAGAGCGTATCATATCACGGGGTTTGGATGCACTGGCGAAGTTTGCAGCAACTCTCAAGGTGAGAAAGGGCAATGCACGGTACCGAAGAGGCTAGCAATGATTGAAGGGTGAGAGTGCGTATAATCCATGGACTCAACATTAGTCATAATGACCTCACATACTTATTGCAAAAATCTACAAGTCATCATAACCAAGCACTACACGCATGCTCCTAGGGGGATAGATTGGTAGGAAAAGACCATCGCTCATCCCCGACCGCCACTCATAAGGAGGACAATCAAAGAAACACCTCATGCTTCAAATTTGTTACACAACGGTTATCATACGTGCATGCTACAGGACTTGCAAACTCCAATGCAAGTATTTCTCAAATTCACAATTACTCAACTAGCACGACTCTAATATTACCATCTTCATATCTCAAAACAATCATCAAGTATCAAACTTCTTGTAGTATTCAATGCACTCTATATGGAAGTTTTTATTATACCCATCTTGGATGCCCATCATATTAGGAATAATTTTATAGCCAAAGAAAATTACCATGCTGTTCTAAAAGACTCTCAAAATAATATAAGTGAAGCATGAGAGATCAATAATTTCTATAAAATAAAACCACCACCATGCTCTAAAAAGATATAAGTGAAGCACTAGAGCAAAATTATCTAGCTCAAAAGATATAAGTGAAGCACATAGAGTGTTCTAATAAATTCCGATTCATGTGTGTCTCTCCCAAAAGGTGTCTACCTAAAGGATGATTGTGGTAAACTAAAAAGCAAAGACTCAAATCATACAAAACGCTCCAAGCAAAACACATATCATGTGGTGAATAAAAATATAGCCTCAAGTAAAGTTACCGATAGACGAAAACGAAAGAGGGGATGCCTTCCGGGGCATCCCCAAGCTTAGGCTTTTGGTTGTACTTGAATTTTACCTTGGGGTGCCTTGGGCATCCCAAATCTTAGGCTCTTGCCACCCCTTATTCCAAAATCCATCAAATCTTTACCCGAAAACTTGAAAACTTCTCAACACAAAACTTAAACAGAAAATCTCATTAACTTCGTTAGTGTAAGAAAATAAAACACCACTTTAAGGTACTGTAATGAACTCATTACTTATTTATATTGGTGTTAAACCTACTGTATTCCAACTTTTCTATGGTTCATACCCCCCGATACTAGCCATAGATTCATCAAAATAAGCAAACGACACAAGAAAAACAGAATCTGTCAAAAACAGAATAGTCTGTAGTAATCTATATCAAACGTATACTTCTGGAACTCCAAAAATTATTAAATAAATTGGTGGACGTGAGTAATTTATCTATTAATCATCTGCAAAAAGAATCGACCTAAAATCACTCTCCAGTAAAACTGGCAGCGAATATCGTTAACACTAAAGTTTCTGTTTTTTACAGCAAGATCGCAAAGACTTCACCCAAGTCTTCCGAAAGGTTCTACTTGGCACAAACACTAATTAAAATATAAAACCACATCTAAATAGAGGCTAGATGAATTATTCATTACTAAACAGGAGCAAAAGCAAGGAACAAAAATAATATTGGGTTGCCTCCCAACATGCGCTATCGTTTAACGCCCCAGCTAGGCATAAAAACAAGAATAGATCTAGGTATTATCATCTTTGGTATGCAATCCGTATGTGGCTCTCATAATAGATTCATAAGGTAATTTAATTTTATTTTTAGGAAAGTGTTCCATGCCTTTCCTTAACGGAAATTGGAATCTAATATTTCCTTCTTTCATGTCAATAATTGCACCAATAGTTCTAAGGAAAGGTCTTCCAAGAATAATAGGACATGTAGGATTGCAATCTATATAAAGAATAATGAAATATATGGGCACATAATTCCTATTTGCAACAATAAGAACATCATTAATCCTTCCCATAGGTTTCTTAATGGTGGAATCCACAAGGTGCAAATTTAAAGAACAATCATCAAACTCACGGAAACCTAACACATCACACAAAGTTTTTGGAATCGTGGAAACACTAGCACCCAAATCACATAAAGCATATCATTCATGATCTTTAATCTTAATTTTAATAGTAGGTTCCCACTCATCATAAAGTTTTCTAGGAATAGAAACTTCCAATTCAAGTTTTTCGTCATAAGATTGCATTAAAGCATCAACGATATGTTTAGTAAAAACTTTGTTTTGATCATAAGCATGAGGAGAATTTAACACGGATTGCAACAAGGAAATACAATCTATCATAGAGCAATTATCATAATTAAATTCCTTGAAATCCAAAATAGTGGGTTCATTGCTATGTAAAGTTTTGACCTCTTCAATCCCACTTTTATTAATTTTTGCATCAAGATCTAAAAACTCTGAATCATTGGGACGCCTTTTAACTAAAGTTGACACATCTCCAGTCCCATCTTTATCAAGATTCATATTGGAAAACAAAGATTTAATTGGAGACACATTGAGGGAGTCCTGGACTAGGGGGTGTCCGGATAGCTGGACTATCATCGTCCGCCGGACTCCAAGACTACGAAGATATAAGATTGAAGACTCCGTACCGTGTCCGGATGGGACTTTCCTTGGCGTGGAAGGCAAGCTTGGAGATACGGATATGTAGATCTCCTACCATTGTAACCAACTCTGTGTAACCCTAGCCCTCCCCGGTGTCTATATAAACCGGAGGGTTTTAGTCCGTAGGACAACAACCATTACAACAATCATACCATAGGCTAGCTTCTAGGGTTTAGCCTCCTTGATCTCGTGGTAGATCCACTCTTGTACTACCCATATCATCAATATCAATCAAGCAGGAGTAGGGTTTTACCTCCATCGAGAGGGCCCGAACCTGGGTAAAAACATCGTGTCCCTTGTCTCCTGTTACCATCCGCCTAGGCGCACAGTTCGTGACCCCCTACCCGAGATCCGCCGGTTTTGACACCGACATTGGTGCTTTCATTGAGAGTTCCTCTGTGTCGTCACCGATAGGCTTGATGGCTTCTTCAATCAACAACAACGCTGTCCAGGGTGAGACTTTTCTCCCCGGACAGATCTTCGTATTCGGCGGCTTCGCACTGCGGGCCAATTCACTTGGCCATCTGGAGAAGATCGAAAGCTACGCCCCTGGCCATCAGGTCAGATTTGGAAGCCTAAACTTCACGGCGGATATCCGTGGAGACTTGATCTTCGATGGATCCGAGCCGCAGCCGAGCATGCCGCATTGTCACGATGGGCATGATCTAGCTCTGCCGCCGGACAGTACCTTAGAGGCCGCACCCGAATCCGCTCCGGCCCTTAGTTCGGAGCCGATCGCGTAGACCAAGGACGGGTGGCTGGACACCGCCTCGGGAGCTGCAACTTCCACGGCGATGGAGCCAAACACTGACCTCGTCCCCTATAAAGCTCGTGACTCCGAGGTGCCGGACTCCGAACCTCCTGCGCCCCTGCCAATCAAATCCGATTGGGCGCCGATCATGGAGTTCACCGCCGCGGACATCTTTCAGCACTCACCCTTTGGCGACATCCTAAATTCGCTAAAACATCTCTCGCTATCCGGAGAACCCTGGCCGGACTACGGCCAGGATGGTTGGGATGCGGACGACGAAAAAATTCATAGCCCACCCACCACCCACTTTTTAGCCACTGTCGACGATCTAACCGACATGCTGGACTACGACTCCGAAGGCATCGGCGGTATGGACGACGATGCCGGAGATGATCAAGAACCAGCGCTCACCAAGCACTGGAAGACCACCCCAACCCACGATGTATATATGGTGGACACCCCAAAAGGAAGCGATAACGAGGACCAACGGGGCGCGGCAAAGGATAATCCCGCCGACAAACAACCAAAACGGCGACGCAGACGCCGCCCTAAGTCCCGCCTCGACAAAAACAGCGCTCCTAATGACCCAGCAATAGAGCAGGGAAAACCAGTGGACGACGAACATGCAACCAAGCAACCGCCCGAACAGGACGAATCGGATAATCAATCCATACCCGGCGAAACCAACAGTCCAGACGACTTCACGCCGGACACACCGCCGGAGCATAAGAACCTTCACAAAAGACTCGTTGCCACTGCAAGAAGTCTAAAGAAGGAAAAACGGAAGCTCAAAATAGCGGAAGACATACTCAGAATGAGGTGGAGCAAAGTGCTCAAAACCGCAGACAAATACGGCAATGGCCATCAATCAAAGAGCTACCCGAAGCGCAAGCTGCTGCCAGAATTTGACGAGGAAGCCATAGAGCCCCCACAGTCAAAAAACAAAGAGGCCGCCTGGCCGGATAGACGGCCAGATGACAGGCCAAAAACGACAAGTGGCGCCGCACACAAACCGACTCATGATCCTGGGAAAACAAATGGCTCGGTCAGGTCCATTTACGGGCCAAAAAAGAGGGCCCCAGGAAGCAACACAACATGCCAAGTGTTCGAAGACAGCGGCACACCGAAATACAGGGGCGCCGCACACCCACTATGTTTCACCAATGAGGTGCTGGATCATGAATTTCCAGCAGGGTTTAAACCCATAAACATAGAGGCTTATGACGGAACAACAGACCCTGGAGTCTGGATAGAGGATTATATACTACACATACACATGGCTAGAGGAGATGATCTCCACACCATAAAATATCTACCCCTCAAGCTCAAAGGGCCCGCTCGGCATGGCTCAAAAGCCTCCCAGAAAACACTATTGGAAGTTGGGAAGAGCTCGAGGACGCGTTTAGAGAAAATTTTCAAGGGACTTATGTCCGCCCTCTGAATGCAGACGATCTAAGTCATATAACTCAACAGCCCGGAGAGTCACAGCAAGAATTCTCGAACATGTTCCTTACCAAAAGAACCAAATAGTCGATCGTCTGCACGCTGAAGCCTTAGCAGCTTTCAAACACAACGTCCGAGACTAATGGCTTGCGGACACCTCGCCAAGAGAAGCCGAGGACAATGGCCGCGCTAACAAGCCTCATGACCCGCTTTTGTGCGGGGAAGACAGCTAGCTAGCAAGATGCAGCACCAGCGACCGAGTACATCGAGATCGAGATGGAACGGAAAATCACGATACGTAAAGGATCAGCGCGGAATAAAGAAAAAGCCCAAAGAACACGGCGGTCAACGCCGGATTCAAAAGCTCATGCCAAACAATAAAACACTGCCTCTTAAGGACAACAAGTGATGAGCTATCCAACTTAAACAAAATTTTGGATCGGATATGTCAAATCCACAAGATACCTCCTAAGGCTGCGAACCACACCCACCGAGATTGTTGGGTTTTAAACAGTCCGCCGACCCAACACCGAACACAAGGGCTCGACGCACCAAGCGAGGATGATAATGAACCCCACTAGCAGAGCACCGGAAAACAAAAGACTTTCCCACAAGAAGTCAAAACAGTAAACTCACTTCATGTGATATTACGGAAAAACAATGCGGCACCCGCTAAAATAAGTGCCGCACGGTCCACCCCAGCGGAACCTCGAAGTTGGATGTCAAAACCAATCACTTTCGACCACCTGGATTATTCCAGAAGCATTCAAAACGCAGGATGGACTGCTCTAATATTGGATCCTATAATCGACGGACTACAATTTACACAAGTCCTGATGGACGGCGGCAGCGATTTAAACCTGCTATATCCGAACACAATCCGCAAGTTGGGGATAGGCCTTACTAAAATTCGACATAGCCGCACTTCCTTTAAAGGAGTGACGCCAGGCCCGTATGCCAAGTGCACAGGCTCCTTATTACTAGAAGTTGTGTTTGGGTCACCGGACAACTTCCGACGCGAAAAGCTAATCTTTCATGTCGCCCCATTCAAAAGTAGCTATCGAGCACTATTGGGACGTGAAGCTTTTGTCTGCTTTAACGCGATACCACATTACGCGTCTCTTACACTTAAAATGCCCGGTCCATGTGGCATCATTTCGTTAAGAGGGTCATTTAAAGACCCCGGACACGGCTAGACGAGTCCGGCATAAATAAGCTAGGGGCTCCCTAGCCGCACACCCCTTCACAAGGGGCTGCGCATATAAGCAACAATGAGCTAATATAGGCTCAGCTTTATTAATTTATTAATATTTCAATTTTTATGCACTTTTCGCACGATTTCTTTTTCAAACTAAGTTCCTCTCTTTTTACAGATGAACAACGTGCACACCCGTCCAGGATAACGGCACAACGGAGACACAGGCGCAGACGTGCAGTAGGGACCCGTTGCTAGGATTCTTTTCAGATTAAGACCCTGTGTAAATCTTTTTACTGTCTCTTGTTGCTATAATCCCCTGGTTTCTCATGATAATCAGAGAGGAGACTGATGTTTTGGCATCGGCCGCGTCAGAGGACCTCGCCCGTACCTGGACACTAGGGGCTTAGGGCATTGTTTCGCCCGTTATTATAAAGACCGAACACCTTAGGGAGTGTTCGGCGTCTCGAGTTAGGCCTTATATGCATCAGCTCCGAATCATGTCTTTGGTCAAATGTTGGGTTTGCCCGGCTCGTGTTTTGCTGCCTTACGTCCGTATCATCGGCTAATGCGGCACTGGGAGAACTATCGCGATTGTGCCCCAGCCGGCCGGGCGAGCACCTCAAGAGAGAATGCGAAAACCGATCGTCATGATACTGCGAGAGACTATTCAACCACTCGATCGACCACCGGAATGTTTAGAATTCCTCCGCTTTGACGAAGGACCGCTTTCGGTCAGCACATACGCCCAATTCGAGAGCGCGGTGCCCTGTGGGCTATATCGTAGTCCCTCCCTTCGAACTCCAATGGCTAAGTGAAAGTGATAAAGCATTATAATCCGGTTGCCTCGTTTGCTACGCTACCACCTCCTTAACAGGACCGAGACGTCGGAGTAAGTGTGAAAATGCGCTATTTTTGCGAACACCCCCGCACCTTGTGCGTGGGGGCTGAAGCTGACGACTGCCATCTTTCAGGTTATACATACGTATACATAAACGGCGGCACAGTAGATATTTCAATACTTGAACGCACAAGTACAAAAAGCGCCTACATCATCAACATTGTTTTATAAAATTAAACGTTCATTTGAACGTAACATTTTTTGAGCACTGCGACTCTATTACACGAGCACCACGCAGAACTTCCCCAAAATAGTGCTCGGGGGTAACCGCTCGTCCAACCACAGGTCGCAACAGCGGTGGCATCCATCTCCGCCCAATGTGTCTTCACACGGCGAAGCGCCATCCGTGCACCTCTATGCAGGCCGACAGCTTCATCGCTTTGATATGCGGCACCGCCCCAAGAAATTGCTGCAATAAGCCAAAATAGCTCTTCGGCTTGGGCCTATCCGGCCAGACATGCGTCACGATATCCGTCATGGCAAGTCCGGACAACCTATTTAGCTCAGCCCATTCGGCCAACCGATCGGTCAGCGGAAGTGAATGATCCGGACTATGGAATTGAGACCAAAACAGCTCTTCCGTCTTGTGATCCTTCTGACTTCGAAGTGCTGTGGCGTCCGCAAGACTCGCCGCTAAGTCCATATAAGGATCCTCCGGACCCCACAGCTGGCCAAGCTGGGCATACTTTGGATCCATAAACCCGCGGCACAGCAGAAAAGGCTTGCCAGCCACAATGTCTTCAGCCTGGCGCAGCTCCTCCTTTATAGCCCGCATTGCAGAATGGGCATCCTTGGCTTTGGCGGTGGCCTTCCCCAGGTCTTCTCGCTCCGATAGGTGCTCCTTTTCAAGAGCCTCATTGCGGTCGGTAGCATCCTTCAACTTAACGGCCATTTCGCCATCTCTTCCTCGCCGGCAATGTGCAGCCCTTTCGCTTTAACTCCTCGCCGCCTTCGAGGCAGCCGCGATCACTCCTTCCGCTTGCTCCTTGGCTTGAGCAAGTTCTCGCCAAGGCTCTCCATAGCAGCGGCACCATCTGCGTCAAGCACAAATATTGTAAGAGGTGGGCTTTGGCTCCCTTAATAGGTGACTGCGGAGAAACAACTTACCTTGCGACTCGTCAAGTCGCTTGTTGACTAGCGCGATGTTCGCGTCCGCAACATCAAGTTGCCGAATTAATTCAGCAACTCCATCAGTCCGGCTAGCCCCCGGACTATCCGCCACCTGCATAGGAAAGGCGACACTCAATACCTGCAATTTTGATCCTCGGCATGCTGTCGCTTTCGACAACCTACCGAGTCCCAGGGGCTACTATCTATACAGGGCGCACTTTTATATGCAAAACTGTCAAAAAGGTGTCATTTTTACATACCTCAAACCCCGCCAGCAAACTCCTGACGGCATCATGCAATCCGCTTTCGGCGGACGAAATCCTTCCAATCACCATGCTCATCAATGCACGGTAATCTTCTGAGATGGACACCCTCTCAAGTAGATCCTTCAGCTCCCCCGGCCGAACTCTAGTCGGCGCCGAACTCTTTGGCTCGGCCGGGCTCGGGGATACCCTCCGTGATGACACTTCAGGCTCGTCCGCCCTATCCGACGGCGCAGCAGACGGAGGCGTCTCGCTCTCCACCATCTTCAGACGAAGGTCCCCCAAAGACGAGCTCATCTGAGAAGGTCGGAGATCCGAACTACAAGGTAAAAGTTTCGGTTATCCTCAGAAGCACAAATAGGGATGTCTCTTATTACCGAACTCCCTTTTTTCTACTCACGGCTCGCTGGAGGGCTGATTCTTTAGGGGAGACTGTGCGGCCGGGGCCTCCCCGGACGCAGGACCCTCTGGTGAAGATTTCTTCCCCGCTTAGGGGCTTTGGCCTCCGGGTCGCTGGAGGCGGTCCTCTTCTCCCCCTGGAGGGAAGGATTCTCGATCCCCCCTTCTTCAAGCGCCTCCTTGGGCGAGGCGGTAGCTCCCCTATTTTCCCCTTCGCCTTCTTCTGAAGGCGCAACCTCCAACATCCTGACCAGCACGGGATCTGGCGCGGTCTCTGGGAGGGGGGCCGGACACCGTATCAGCTTTGCTTGCTCTATCCACTCCTGTTAAGGGGCAACGGGTTAAAAGGCGAATCATAGAAGGGCAAGCAAACGGTACGTCTGGACTCGGAGCTACTTACTTGTGTATCCGGGCAATTGCAGCTTAGGCCGACGTCCTCGGTCAATTCCGGACACGCCTCTCGTGATCCGAAGAATAATTTGTACATCTCCACGGGTGTCATACCCATGAAGTGTTGAAGAATCAGTGGTCCCTCCGGATTACACTCCCACAGCCGGAGAGGGCGGCGTTTGTAGGGCAGGAGACGCCTAATCAGCATGACCTGAATTACCACAACCAGATCGATCTCCCTCGCCTGGAGGTCTCGAATCCGGCCCTGCAGTAGAGGCACGTCCTTCGACGCCCCCCCAATTGAGCCCTTGGTTGACCCATGACATCGACCGTCGTGGAGGTCCCGAGCGGAGTAGGGGCGGCGGTTTCTGCCTGCTGCCCTTCGGAGTGGTGATATAGAACCACTCCTGCTGCCACAAGCCGAGCTCCTCTTGGAAGGAGCTCTCAGGCCACGGGGCATCGGCCCTCCTGCTTCTGGCCGCCCACAAGACTTTCGCTTGACGCCCCGATCATCTTCGGCTCCACATTGAAGGTCTTTAGCCACAGGCCAAAGTGGGGGGTGACGCGGAGGAAGGCTTCGCGGACGACAATAAATGCGGAAATATGGAGGATGGACTCCGGAGCCAAGTCGTGGAAATCCAACCCATAGTAGAACATGAGCCCTCTCACGAAAGGATCCGTCGGGAAGCCTAAACCCCGACGGAGGTGGGATACAAAGACGACGTACTCGCCGGGCTCGGGGGTGGGTATGGCCTGCCCTTCGGCGGGCAGCCTATGTGAAATCTCGTAAGAAAGGTACTTGGCCTCTCGCAGCTTTAGCACTTCCTCCTCCATGACGGAGGAAGGCATCCACCGGCCCTGAAGGTCGGAGCCGGACATTGTTGAAGGTCCGAAGCGCTCGAATCTGGGGCTCTGGGTGCTGGAACTTGGAGCAAGGAGAAGATTCGACGGGAGATTGAAGAAAAGAAACGAGCCTTGGTCCCATTATAAAGAGGGAGAATACCAAGAGCCGTCTCCGTGACCGTTCGGGACTCGCCTTCGATAGAGGGGGCGTGGCGACGGGCGCGGTTGGGTTACCCACGTCCGTATTGATGAGAATCCCGGGATAAGGGGAACACGATCTCTGCTTCAACAGGACGTGCCAAGGAAACCGCTTCGCTAAACCCGCTGAGGTGGTATATAAAAAAAACGATTCAAGTAAAGTCTTGGTAGTGGCGTGACGTCATGCCACGAAATACGTCAGCAGATTGAACTTGTGTACATATTATTCTCTCTACGGTGGAATGTGGAAATTATTTTGCAGAGCCGGACACTATCTTGGTGTTCGCAATCTTCTATGGATTATTCAGAGGAGGAACCCGCCTTGCAATGCCGAACATTATGTGCGCCGGACTCATCGTCATTGAAGCCAGGTTCTGGGGCTACTGAGGGAGTCCTGGACTAGGGGGTGTCCGGACAGCCGGACTATCATCGTCCGCCGTACTCCAAGACTATGAAGATATAAGATTGAAGACTCCGTCCCGTGTCCGGATGGGACTTTCCTTGGCGTGGAAGGCAAGCTTGCGATATGGATATGTAGATCTCCTACCATTGTAACCGACTCTGTGTAACCCTAGCCCTCCCCGGTGTCTATATAAACCGGAGAGTTTTAGTCCGTAGGACAACAACCATTACAACAATCATACCATAGGCTAGCTTCTAGGGTTTAGCCTCCTTGATCTCGTGGTAGATCCACTCTTGTACTACCCATATCATCAATATCAATCAAGCAGGAGTAGGGTTTTACCTCCATCGAGAGGGCCCGAACCTGGGTAAAAACATCGTGTCCCTTGTCTCCTGTTACCATCCGCCTAGACGCAAAGTTCGGGACCCCCTACCCGAGATCCGCCGGTTTTGACACCGACACACATCAATCACTTTTATATCTTCATCATTATTATCATGAAAACTAGAAGAACACGCTTTCACAAAGCAATCTTTTTTAGCACGCATCCTAGCGGTTCTTTCTTTGCACTCATCAATGGAAATTCTCATGGCTTTGGGAGACTCGTTGATATCATGCTTAGGTGGAATAGATCTAAGTTTCAAAGAATCAACATCAAGAGAAATTCTATCCACGTTCCTAGCCAACTCGTCAATCTTAGGCAATTTTTCTTCAAGCAAAGCGTTGAAATTCTTTTGCGAATTCATAAATTCTTTAACACTAGTCTCAAAATCAGAGGGCATCTTATTAAAATTTCCATAAGAGTTGTTGTAGGAATTACCATAATTATTAGAGGAATTATTAGGGAACGGCCTAGAATTAAACTTTCCTCTATACGCGTTATTACCAAAGTTGTTCCTACCAACAAAATTCACATCCATTGATTCATTATTATTCTCAATCAAAGTGAACAAAGGCATATCATTAGGATCAGAAGAAACACTGTTATTAGCAAACAATTTCATAAGTTCATCCATCTTTCCTCTCAAAACATTAATCTCTTCTATCGCATGAACCTTTTTACTAGTGGAGCTTTCGGTATGCCATTGAGAATAATTAACCATAATATTATCTAGGAGCTTAGTAGCTTCTCCTAAAGTGATTTCCATTAAAGTACCTCCCGCGGCCGAATCTAAAAGATTTATAGAAGCAAAATTCAATCTGGCATAAAATTTTTGTATAATCATCCATAGATTCAGACCATGTGTAGGGAAATTACGTATCATCTTTAATTTCATCCTCTCCCAAGCTTGTGCAACATGCTCATGATCAAGTTGCTTAAAATTCATAATGTCGTTTCTAAGATAGATGATCTTAGTGGGAGGAAAATACTTAGAGATAAAAGCATCTTTGCACTTATTCCATGAATCAATACTATTTTTAGGCAAAGAAGAGAACCAAGTTTTAGCACGATCTCTTAGCGAAAACGAAAATAGTTTCAATTTAACAATATCATTGTCCACATCTTTCTTCTTTTGCATATCGCACAAATCAACAAAGTTGTTTAGATGGATGGCGACATCTTCACTAGGAAGGCCAGAAAATTGATCTTTCGTGACAAGATTCAACAAAGCAGCATTAATTTCACAAGATTCAACATCGGTAATAGGAGCAATCAGAGTGCTAATAAAATCATTGTTGTTGGTATTGGAAAAATCACATAGTTTAGTATTATCTTGAGCCATCTTGACAAACAATCAATCCAACACACAAGCACAGAACAAGCAAGCGAAAAGAGACGAACAAAAAAGGGCGAATAAAACGACAAGGGTGAAGTGGGGGAGAGGAAAACGAGAGGCACATGGAAAGCAATGTAATGAGAGGGATAATAGTTTGTGATGGGAACTTGGTATGTCTTGACTTGAGCATTGATCTCCCCGGCAACGGCGCCAGAAATCCTTCTTGCTACCTCTTGAGCATGCATTGGTTTTCCCTTGAAGAGGAAAGGGTGATGCAGCAAAGTGGTGTAAGTATTTCCCTCAGTTTTTGAGAACCAAGGTATCAATCCAGTAGGAGATAACACGCAAGTAACCTAGTACCTGCACAAACAATCAAGAACCTTGCAACCAACGCGATAAAGGGGTTGTCAATCCCTTCACGGCCACTTGCAAAAGTGAGATCTGATAAAGATAAAAAGGTAAATATTTTTGGTATTTTTGTTATATAGATTGGAAAGTAAAGATTGCAAAATAAAAAGAACGGCGACAGAAATTGGCAAGTGTACGGGAAACTAATATGATGTAAAATAGACCCAGGGGCATAGGTTTCACTAGTGGCTTCTCTCATGATAGCATATATTATGGTGGGTGAACAAATTACTGTCGAGCAATTGATAGAAAAGCGCATAGTTATGAGAATATCTAGGCATGATCATGAACATAGGCATCATGTCCGTGTCAAGTAGACCGAAAGGATTCTCCATCTACTACTATTACTCCACACATCGACTACTATCCAGCATGCATCTAGAGTATTAAGTTCATAAGAATGGAGTAAGCATTAGGCAACATGACATGATGTAGAGGGATAAACTCAAGCAATATGATATAAACCCCACCTTTTTATCCTCGATGACAACAATACAATACGTGTCGGTTCCCTTCCTGTCACTGGGATCGAGCACCGCAAGATTGAACCCAAAGCTAAGCACTTCTCCCATTGCAAGAAAGATCAATCTAGTAGGCCAAACTAAACCGATAATTCGAAGAGACTTGCAAAGATATCAAATCATGCATATAAGAATTCAGAGAAGAATCAAATATTGTTCATAGATAATCTTGATCATAAACCCACAATTCATCGGATCTCGACAAACACACCGCAAAAAGTATTACATCAAATAGATGTCCAAAAACATCGAGGAGAACTTTGTATTGAGAACCAAAGAGAGAGAGAAGAAGCCATCTAGCTAATAACTATGGACCTGAAGGTATGTGGTAAACTACTCACACATCATTGGAGAGGCTATGGTGTTGATGTAGAAGCCCTCCGTGACCGAATCCCCCTCTGGCAGATCGCCGGAAAAGGCCCCAAGATGGGATCTCACGGGTATAGAAGGTTGCGGCGGTGGAAAAGTGGTTTCGTGGCTCCCTTAGATGTTTTCAGGGTATAAGAGTATATATAGGCGAAAGAAGTAGGTCGGTGGAGCTACGAGGGGCCCACGAGTGTGGGGGGCGTGCCTACCCCCTGGGCGCGCCCTCCTGCCTCGTGGCCGCCTCGTTGTGCCTCTGACTTCCACTCCAAGTCTCCTGGATTGCGTTTGTTCCAAGAAAGATCCTCGTGAAGGTTTCGTTCCGTTTGGATTCCGTTTGATATTCCTTTTCTGAAACACTGAAATAGGCAAAAAAATAGCAACTGACACTGGGCCTCCAGTTAATAGGTTAGTCCCAAAAATAATATAAAAGAGCATATTAAAGCCCATTAAACATCCAAAACAGATAATATAATAGCATGGAACAATCAAAAATTATAGATACGTTGGAGACGTATCACAGGCTGGTAGATATAACTCTATTTAGTGGATGACTTAGTATTCCTCGATCGTTGCAGCTCCCACGATGTCCCCCTGCCCTCTATGTCCGAATGGAGGTCCATCAGCCGAGTGGCGTGTGATCGCCCGAGTGCCGTCGATCTGTCCGAGTGAACTTCGTGATGTATGCATCAGAATGTTGGCATGGTCCAGGGACCTACCTATCACTACTAGGGAAAACCTTATACACAGAAATTTAGCAGTACTGCGGGTCAAAAAAGGGCGCTAGTGATAGATAGTAGTAGTACGTGAGCAAAAACGGCGCTACAGATAAAATTGTAGCAGCAGCGCGTGCCCGTGTAAAAACGCTACTACTAATATTCCCATTGCTAAGACGATAGGCTACGCATAGCAGTAGCGGACTTGGAAGAAGTGCGCTACCGCTAGTACATAGGTAGTAGCACGTTTCCTACGAAAAGCGCTACTGCTAATGGAAGTAAATAAAATGAAAAACAAATAGAAAAGTAAATGAAAATGAAAAAATAGAAAAAGGAGAAAGGAAAAAAATGAAAGCAAAATAAATGAAAAAGCGAAAAAAAGGAGAAAGGCATAGCAGTAGCGTCTGTTCGTAAGAGGCGCTATAGCTAATGTAGCAGCAGCGCGTTTCCTAGACCCCCGCTATGGAAACAGAAAAGGAAATAAGAAAATGGAAGGAAATTACATAGCTATAGCAGTAGCGCGTTTTGCTAAAACTGCTATAGCTACCTTAGCTATAGCGCGTTTTGCGAAATGCGCTACCGCTAAGTTTGACTTAAACCAAAAACTGTTTCCCCCCAGCCACCACTTCTCCCCCAAATCCCTCGACCCACCCCGCCGCCATCTCCCTGATTCGCCGTCGCCCCACTTCGCCACCATCTCCTGCCGATGTCGACGCCCCCGGAGCAACCAGAGCCGCGCGCCGTCAAAGCCACCGGAGCCGCCCCCAACGCCACGGAGCCGCGCGGCCTCATCAACGCCACCGGATCCGCCGTCGACGCCACTGGATCCTCCCTCGCCACAACTGCCTCCCTTGCCGTCACCGGAGATGCCCCTGCCTCCCTCGCCACCACTGCCTCCCTCGCCACCACCGGAGCCATCCTCTGTAAGCCCCCACCCCTCCTCTCTCTCTCTCATGCATATATAGCACAAACACTGGATAGAGAACCTAGGTTAACTAGTTTAATTAGGTTAATTATCTAGGTTAGTGCAAAAAATTAATTAGGGCTTTGAGAGAGAATTAGTTAGGTTAACTAGTTTAATTAGGTTAATTATCTAGGTTAGTGCAAAATTTTAGTTAGGGCTTTGATAGAGAACTAGTTAGGTTAACTAGTTTAATTAGGTTAATTATCTAGGTTAGTGCAAAAATTTATTTAGGGCTTTGACAGAGAACTAGCTACATTAACTAGTTTAATTAGGTTAATTATCTAGGTAAACTAGGTTAACTAACTAGGTTAAATAATTAGGTTAATTAGGTTCCTTAGATTAAAAGGCTAGGTTAAGTAGGTTGGCTAGGTTAGAGCAAAATTTTATTTTAGAGTATTAGGTCAGAAGGGTTAGAGAAATGGAGTTCCTTTGCAATTTAATTGGGTTCTGTCCTAGGCAGAGAAGGGTTAGAGAAAATAATGTGTGTGTGTGAGAGAGAGGAATAGCTAGATCAACATAATTTGGGTTCTGTCCTAGGCAGAGAAGTGTTTAGTGAGGTCATTTTGCAAAGGTTTTTGATTTTTGAAAAGACCACTATTTTTCAAGGAAAAGAATTTAGGCAAGTTTTATTTTAAAGATGATCCTTTCTTGGACTTTTATTGTTGATTATATCTTTTAATTGAAGTGGTCATGTTATATCTTTTCATTGAAGTGGTTCCATTTTGACCAAGTGGCTTTGTTGTTTCCAGGGAATGAAGCCGAGTGGCCTATGTTTTGCCGGAATGTTGATTCATTTCCGATCCGGCAAATTTCAGGTTCTCAATTTGTCCACTTTTTAGCAAAAGTCATGCCGAAATTTTCCTGAATTTCGGCATGACTTGTGCTACAAACTAGGACATATCGAGTGCCCGGGATTTGACGCACCGGGAAGGAGTCAACGTTACTGCATGTCATTATTCATTTTATTAGGTCTAGAATTAATTACTAGATTTAATCATAGGAAACATGGCTAGCAACGATGAAGGACATGGTTCTGGTGACTACGACAATGTCTACCTAGCGGCAGAAGAATTTTGAGGGACGCCGACAATCAAGAATTGATGTTGGTGGGTGAGGGAGTCCTGGACTAGGGGGTGTCCGGACAGCCAGACTATCATCGTCCGCCTGACTCCAAGACTACGAAGATACAAGATTGAAGACTCCGTCCCGTGTCCGGATGGGACTTTCCTTGGCGTGGAAGGCAAGCTTGGCAATACGGATATGTAGATCTCCTACCATTGTAACCGACTCTGTGTAACCCTAGCCTCCTCCGGTGTCTATATAAACCAGAGGGCTTTAGTCCGTAGGACACAACATACATCACAACAATCATACCATAGGCTAGCTTTAGGGTTTAGCCTCCTTGATCTCGTGGTAGATCCACTCTTGTACTACCCATATCATCAATATTAATCAAGCGGGACGAGGGTTTTACCTCCATCAAGAGGGCCGAACACAGGTAAAACATCGTGTCCCTTGTCTCCTGTTACCATCCGCCTAGACGCACAGTTCGGGACCCCCTACCCGAGATCCGCCGGTTTTGACACCGACATTGGTGCTTTCATTGAGAGTTCCTCTGTGTCGTCACCGATAGGCTCGATGGCATCTTCAATCAACAACGCCGTCCAGGGTGAGACTTTTCTCCCTAGACAGATCTTCGTATTCGGCGGCTTTGCACTGCGGGCTAATTCACTTGGCCATCTGGAGCAGATCGAAAGCTACGCCCCTGGCCATCAGGTCAGATTTGGAAGCCTAAACTTCACAGTCGACATCCGCGGGGACTTGATCTTCGACGGGCTCGAGCCAAAGCCAAGCGCGCCGCACTGTTGAGATGGGCATGATCTAGCTCAGCCCGCGAGCAGTGCCACGGTGGCGCACACGAATCCGCTTGCCCTTAGTCGGAGCCGATCGCCCAGGTCGAGGACCGGTGGATGGACACCACCTCGGGGGCTTCAACTTCCATGGCGATGGAGCCGAACACTAACCTTGTCCCTCGCGAAACTCGTGATTCCGAGGTGCCGGACTCCTTGCCGGACTCCGGACCTCCGGCGCCCCTGCCAATCGAATCGGATTGGGCACCGGTTATGGAATTCACCGCCGCGGACATCTTCCAATACTCACCCTTTGGCGACATCCTAAATTTGCTAAAGCATCTCTCGCTATCGGGAGAGTCCTGGCCGGACTATGGCCAGAATGGTTGGGATACGGACGACAAAGAAATTCAGAGCCCACCCACCACCCACTTTGTAGCCACTGTCGATGATCTTACCGACATGCTAGACTACGACTCCGAAGACATCGACGCTATGGGCGGCGATGCCGAGGCTTAACAGAACCAGCGCCTGTGGTCTTTGAAGACCACCTCGTCATCCGACATATACATGTTGGACACCCCAAAGGACGGGGACGGCGAAGAAGTAGCGGAGGCAGATTCCTTAAAGAAACAACCCAAGCGCCGGCGTCAGCGGCGCCGCTCTAAATCTCGCCACAGCAAGAACGGAGATTCCGACACAGGAGATAATAATACCCCAGAGAGTGCCGAAGATAATACCCTCCAGCAAGACTCGGCGCAGGAGGACGCAGAAGCAAGCCCCCACGAGAGGGCGGCAGATGAAGAGGTCGAGGATTATAACTATATACCTCCCTCCGAAGACGAGGCAAGCCTCAACGACGACGAATTCGTCGTGCCCGAGGATCCCATCGAACAAGAGCGTTTTAAACGCAGGCTTATCGCCACGGCAAATAGCCTAAAGAAAAAGCAGCAGCAGCTTCAAGCTGATCAGGACCTGCTGGCCGATCGATGGACCGAGGTCCTCGCGGCCAAAGAGTTTAAACTCGAACGCCCCTCCAAAAGCTACCCCAGACGCAAGTTGCTCCCCCGATTAGAGGAGGAAGCATGCATACCTTCATGACCAGCGCACGATACGGCCGACCGACCACCCCGTGGTCGCGACAGAGAGGCATCCAGGCCCTCCACCAAGACCGTGCCCCGGCATCGCTCCAAAAGTACGAAGCCAAGAGGGAACGCGCCGGACTTGCGAGATGTATTGGAGGACAAAGCAAGGCAATCCAGCTCCATCTACGGATCACGTGGGCGCCCCACGACCCACGACGAGTACCGCCGTGCCGGATACAATAACCCCGGCCAGGCCGAACACAGTAGACAATGCTCTCTCGAGCTGCATCGTGATATTGCTCAATACAGACGCACCGCACCCCCGCTATGCTTCACTGACGAAGTAATGGATCACCAAATCCCTGAAGGGTTTAAACCCGTAAATATCGAATCCTACGACGGCACAACAGACCCCGCGGTTTGGATTAAAGATTATCTCCTTCACATCCATATGGCCCGCGGCGACGATCTCCATGCCATCAAGTACCTCCCACTCAAGCTTAAAGGACCAGCTCGGCATTGGCTTAACAGCTTGCCCGCAGAGTCAATTGGGTGTTTGGAAGACCTGGAAGCCGCATTCCTCGACAATTTCCAGCACGCGTATGTGCGGCCACGACGCCGATGACCTAAGCCACATAATTCAGCAGCCGAGGAATCGGCCGACAATTCGACACGGTTCTTGACAAAGAAAAACCAAATCGTCGACCGTCCGGATGCAGAGGCCCTCGCAGCCTTCAAACATAACATCCGCGACGAGTGGCTAGCCCGCACTGGGACAGAAAAGCGAAATCCATGGCAGCACTCACATCATTAATGACCCGCTTTTTGCGGGGAGGATAGCTGGCTAGCTCGCAGCAACAACCTCAATAAAAATTCTGGCAGTCCGAATACTAAGGACCACAACGGCAGGTCACGTCGAAACAAAACAAACGCCGCGTGCGTCGGCGAGAAGGAGGATACGGCGGTCAACGCGGATTCGAGGCTCTAAACCGGTCACCGAAGAAGCCATTCAAAAGAACCACTCCGGTCCGTCCAACTTGGACCGAATACTCGACCGCTTATGCGGATACATGGCACCCGAAAAGCCAGCCAATCACACCAACAGAGATTGCTGGGTGTTCAACAGCGAGCAAGTTAATTGCGAAAACAATGACAAGGGGCTAAACAACGACGGCGAGGAGGAGACCCGACCGCCCGAACAATAGAGGATGAAGGGTTTCCCCCACAAGTGCGGACGGTGAACATGATTTACGCAACCCATATACCCAAGAGGGAGAGCGCGCACTAAGGGGCGTCTATGCGATGGAGCGATCGCCCAAGTTCAATCCATGGTCCTCTGTCCGATCACTTTCGATCGAAGAGACCATCCGACCAGCATCGCCATGGCGGATTCACCGCATTGGTTTTAGACCCAATCGTCGATGGATTTCACCTCACGAGAGTCCCGATGGACGGCGGTAGTAACTGAACCTGCTTTATCGGGATCGGTCGCAAGATGGGCATAGACCCTCAAGGATTAAACCTACAAAGACAACCTTTAAAGGTGTCATACCGGTGTGGAAGCCAATTATGCGGGCTCGGTCACACCGAAGTGGTCTTCGGATCCCGGATAATTTCCGAGCAAAGAGTTAATCTTCGACATAGTCCCATTTCGCAGCGGCTATCACGCTCTGCTTTCGGACGAACCGCGCTTGCAAAGTTCAGCGGTGCCGCATTATGCATACCTCAAGCTCAAGATGCCAGCCCTCGTGGAGTCATCACGGTCAGCGGAAATACGGGCGCTCCTTCCGAACGGAGGAACATCTGGCGGCTCTCGCGGAAATCTGAGCAGCCTTTTAAGGCAATTTTGAGTCCGCCGTTAAGCGGCGGATCTGATAAACGCTACCAAGCAATACCAACCAAGACAACCTGGCACGATCAGAGCACGCGTAGCAATGCGGCCCTAACCCCCGCCCTCGCATGATTGCAAGATTAACCCTCCGTGTACATCATTACGCTTTGGAGATACCATGGGCGTAGGGGAAGGGGCACGATCACAATGGACCCAGAGTGCGGCTCGACCACACCAGGGGCTCGCAAGTGTGCCCCCCTTTGTTTATTATTATTATTATTTTCCTTCTTTGTATACACAGGACTCCGTTAACCAGAGGCCCTGTCCGGCGGTGAACTTGTCGAACTCACGATGCAACAGCCAGGGAAGAAAGAAGGCTGCGACGAACACTCAGGTGGTCTCAATTACGAGCATTAAATTCGATTATATACACCAAGTCCGCAGCTCATCCCTGGAGGGGGACATGTTTAATTAGTCCAAATCCCTTGCTTACCGCACTATTTGTTTCATTCCGGACTCATAGCAGGATCCCTTAAATAAATAATGCAGCACTTTTTGCCTATTATTGCATTACTTTACATATATGTTCATTAATGACATGGTGCACCCGTATATTTTGGTACGGCCGAATACGCCAGGGGCTTATGTTCCCCGCATTATGGTGTGATAAGTCCGAACACTTTCACAAGTGCGGCACCCCGAACTTATAGCATTATATGAATCGGCTCCGAATCATGTCTTGGGTCAATAGTTGGGTTTGCCCGGCTCCCACGTTTTGGTGCCTTACGTTCCGTTCTATCGGCTAAGGTGGCACTGGGAGAACCACTGCGATTGCGCCCCGGTTGAGCCGGGCGAGCGCCTCAGTGGAGAAAGCTAAAACTGACCGACATGATAAGGCGAGAGACTGGTCGCTGTTCGAGAGGTCTTTTCGAGTCCTTAAAGACTCACGCCGCTTCGAGCGAAGTTCCGGATAAATGTCCAATGAAGGCGTGGATAGCGCCCCGGATTCGGTCTTCCGAATACCAGGGGCTTCGCCGAAATTTAAAATTACAGAATTCTATGGCTAAGTGAGAGTGTTCAAGCATTATAAGTCCGGTTGCCTTGTTCGTTGTGTTGGCGCCTCCTAGATGGACCCAAAATGGGAACAAGAGTGCTCAAGTTTATCCCGAACACCCCAAAGACTTTCATGGCTCGGGGCTGAAGCCAACGACTTGCCATCTCTCGATTTTATAAGCGGCCGCCTGAAGGTAATATTTTAAATTCAACAAGCGTTGCTTAATGCGCACATGAACCAAGTTTTCAGCGCACAGGATAATACATAGCGAGTTTACTCAAAAATTACATCTCTGGGGCATTCATCCGCAATATCGCGGGCTCCCTTCAAGACAGTTTTATAATACATCTCGGGCGTACGATACTCCTTGCCCGGTGGCGGCGGGTCAGTGAGAAGCTTCTCTGCATCCAGCCTGCCCCAGTGCACCTTTGTGCGGGCAAGGGCCCGACGAGCACCTTCAATACAAAGGAGCGCTTGATGACCTCCACCCGGGGCACACATCCACCAGCCGCCGCGACGCAGGCAAGTAGCTCCCGAGCACGGGCTGTCGAGCCACTGGCCGGACTATAAGGCCCTTCATGGCCTCCTCGGCTACCTTGTGGAGTTCGACCATTGCTTGATTTGGTCGCTTAGGGGCACGGATGGCGGCCTCGGCGTCTTGAGACCGAAGACCTTCTCCCTCGAGCTCCCCTCCTCGCCACGATAGAATGCGGCGGCATAGGAGGCACTACGCGGCAAATCTGCAAACGCCCCTGGAGAGCTCCGAATGCGGGTAAGTGTCAGGTAGTTTACATTAACATGCTTGCTTTGCATGAAAAATGCCTTACCCGCCGCTATCTTCTTTACATCCTCAACCTCCTGAAGGGCCTTACGGGCCTCGGCCTTGGCGGACTTGGCACTTTCGAGAGCCGAGGCAAGCTCGGACTCTCGAGTCTTGGAGTCACGCTCCAAGCTCTCATGCTTCTCCATGAGAGCCTGGAGCTCTTGCCGTACTTCCGCCACCTGTGCCTCCTGCTTTTCTCGCTCTGCCCGTTTCGCTGCCGCACTGCGTTCGGCTGTGGATACAGCCTCCTTCAGGGCTGCCACCTCACTCGTGGCCCCTGCAATACCCGTATTATCCTCGTTAATTTTATTGCAACCAAAATCCTTTTCCGTAAGGTAACTATTCAAAGTGGTGTTACTCACCTTCTTTGTCCTCGAGCTGCTTCTTGGCATGGCCAAGCTCTTTCTCGGACCGCTCGAGATCCTGCTTCAACGCACCAACCTTCGCAGTCAGTGCGGCAGAGGTCAGCAGCGCAGCCTGCAAACCCATATTGACATATTTTAAGCAACCCTGCGTATATCTTCCTAGATCCTCAGTCCGGCTTTTCTTTCCGAACACGAACCGAGCATCGAAACTCTTGTCTATGCGGTATTACATTACATAATTATAACTTCTTACCTCAAAGCTCTGTTAGAAGGCTGCTGCGAGCTTGGTCGGCCCGCTCTTGGCGGTGAACCTTCAATCACCGCACTCATGATAGTGCGGTGTTCTTCCTCGATGGACGCGCCTTTAAGCGCCTCCAACAAGTTGTCCGGCGCCTTCGGTTGGACGGAGGCCGCCGGTGTCACAGTCTTGCCCTTCTTTCAAAGGGGCCGCCTGCCGGACTCTGGAACCGCTGCGGGTTCCGATGACAAGTCCGGCGCAAAGTCCGGGAGGCTGCCTGGCGGCGCCTCCGGAGCCTCCTCCTGATGGGTCCATCTCTGGGATCCCACCTCAGCGTCCTCATCGGCGCGGGGGTTAGAGGCAGTCGGAAGTGAATCCACATCCGACGGGGCCAACGACCCGCTCGATGAAGAGGGGAGATCATCATCGGCCGGACTGCGGACAGTATGCGGCATTAGTAGGACACTAGGTGACGCGAAAGAAATTGCATATCAGGGATCCGGTACTTACGATCTCGCCGGAGGCCTGGCCCTTGAAGGCCACTCCTCCTCGCCAACGTTGGTGTTGGCGGAACTGTCCGGGGGGATAGTTCTCCCCCTCTTGGACCCTTCGGCCTCCCCTATTGGGGAAGCCTTCCTCTTCCTCTCTCCCTCCTCCGGGAGAGAGTCTTCTTCCTCCTCCTCGTCTTCGGCGGAGGAGTCCGCCTCGTCGTCGGACGCTTGATTGCGGGAACTCTTTCGAGTCCCCGTGGCCACCTTCTTGGCCTTCTTCTCCGGCACCACGTGCGGTGCCGGAACCAGCAGCCCTGCTAGACGGGCGTTCACTGGGTCTTCTGGCATGGGAGCCGGACAGATGAGCTGCTCGGCCTTCTCCATCCATTCCTGCCAAAGGAAAAGAGAGATTGAAACCCTCTTAGAATCAATCTGCTTACCACAAGTGTCCCGTAAAGGGGTCGAATCACTTACCTCGTCAGCTGGATGCTACGAGCAAAATCCGCGATCTTCCGTCGCGGATGCGGGGGCTTCGGCGCCCTTAAACAGCACCCTCCAGGCGCCTTCATACGTCGTGTCGAAGAGCCCGCTTAGCGCCTGGTGCTGTTCCGGATTGAACTCCCACAGATTGAATGCCCGTTCTTGGCATGGGAGAATCCGGCGGATGAGCATGACTTGGACCACGTCGATGAGCCTGAGCTTATTGCTCACCAGCTTTTGGATACAGGCTCGGAGTCCCGTCAGCTCCTTCGGATTGCCCCACAACAAGCCCTTCTCTTTCCAGGAGGTGAGCTGCGTGGGGATACCAGATCTGAACTCGGGGGCCGCCGGCCACGTGGGTTCGCACGGCTCAGTGATGTAGAACCACCCCGATTGCCACCCCTTAGCGGAGTCCACGAAGGCCCTTCGAGTTAAAGGGCGTTAGGCAACTTGCCCAACATGGCTTGTAACGCCCGGATCAATCGCCGGTGTCGCGCGATTATTCGCCGTCGTTGCCATGTCATTTGCTTGCGTGGTGCATTTTGCCATGTCATCATTTGCATTTTATCATGTCATCATGTGCATCGCATTTGCATACATGTTCGTCTCATGCATCCGAGCCTTTTCCCCGTTGTCCGTTTTGCAATCCGGCGCTCCTATGTCCTCCGGCGTCCCCTTCTTCTCTCCTATTGTGAGCGGGTGTTAAACTTTCTCGGAATGGCCCGAGGTTTGCCAAGCAGCCTTGGTATAACACCGGTAGACCGCCTGTCAAGTTTCGTGCCATTTGGAGGTTGTTTGATACCCCAACGGTTAACCGGGTAACCGCAAAGCCCTCTTTGAGTTGCAGCCAACACCCCTTCCAAAGTGGCCCAAAACCCATCTAAGTCTCTTCCATGCTCTCGGTCGTTCGATCACGATCGTGTGGCCGAAAACCGCTCCTCATTTGGACTCTCCTAGCTCCCTCTACCTATATATAGGCCCTCCCCTTCCATTTTCGCGGTCTAATCCCCCGAAACCCTAGTCTTCTTCCTCCACCGCGCATCCGGACGCGTCCACGCCGCGCCGGACATGTCCGCTCACCGCCGCCACATCACTCCGACCAATCAGAGCATGCCACGTCATCATCGCCGCCCCCAGCCAATCTGCTCTCGCCACGTCGCTCCCGCCCGTTTCCACCGCTGGCCCTCAAGCCTAGATCGGCCTGAGGCCCAATCCGCCGCCGCCGCCCGAGGGCGCTGACCGCCGGAGCCGCCTTGTGAAAGCCCGCCCGTCGCGCCGCTGGCCATCTCGTCCCGTGTGCCGCCCGCCGTTTGCAGAAGCACCACCATCGTCGAACCCGCCGCCGGTGAGGCCCATCGGTCGCGCCTCCCATCTCCTCCTTCCTCCCGTCTCACCTTCTCTCTTCCACTCATGGCCATGGCGCCGTTTCGTCTCGCAGGAACCACGCCGCCACCCCGATCCGCTCCCGCCGCCGTTGGAGTCCCTCTGAGCTCGGATCCGGCCCCACCACCTCTAGATCCGTCCATTCCCGCAGCTCTCCATGGTGCCGTCTGCGGAGTCATTGCGCGTGCCGCCGTTGACCTAGGGCGCCGCCGTCCGTGTGTCCTGCTCGTGCGCTCGTGCGCCAGACACGAGGAGGACGACGCCCCACCCGCATGGGCCACCTTCTCTCCTCAGGCCCAGCGACACGAGAGCCGTGGCCCAGCCAAGCCTCTGCCGCACCCCAGGCCCAAGCCGGCCTCCTCCCAACCGAACCGGGCCAAGGCCCACTAGGTGAGCAGCCCCCCAGCACCCTTCCTCTGTTTTTTTTTCTTCTTCTTCCTGTTAGCCCAGTCCCAGCAGATTTCGGCCCGTGTTGTTTTTTTTCTCAGTCTGCGAATTTTGCTAATTATCCAGAGTTCCCAGTTTTGCAGAAAAACCCCTAATGTTCATGCATATAATAACTCCACAACGGTGCATCGGATTAAAACAAACTTTATATGTAAAATGCTTAGTTTTTCATCTAGTTTCATAATATGCCACTTTCATCCATGTTTAACATGTTTAAAGTGTTGTTTGATTAAATTTGCTCAAATGCCATGTAAAAATGATTTAATTCATAACTAAATAACCGTAACTCCGATTTTAATAAACTTTATATGTAAATGGGGTAGAATTTTGCCTAGTTTAACATGGTGCACTCATCTTGCATGTTTAACAACTCTAAAATTGTCTTTAGGGAAGAACAGTACCAAACCTTAAAATATGCATATGGGGATTTTCCGGACTTGTTGTTCGTTGTTTCCGGCCTCATTTAAACTTGCTTAAATAGATAGTTTACTTATGCTTCTACCCCTTGCCATGTTAATCAACATTTAATATTGTTGGGTAGCTTAAACAAGAGAGAACTAAATAATGGATGTGGTGTTTTGTCAATATGCAACTCGTTGCATATTGAGCTCCACTTAATTTGTAGTGTTGTTTGTTTGCATTTTGACTTGCCATGCCTCTTTAAACTGGACATGCATCATACTTGATTGTGCATCATGCCATGTTTATGCTTGTGTGTTTACTATGTTGTTTGTTTTTTTCCGGGTTGCTTCTCTCGTTAGCTTCGGTTTCGTTCCGGCGTTGTGAGGATTCGTTCGACTGCGTCCGTTTGTCTTCTTCATGGACTCGTTCTTCTTCCTTGCGGGATTTCAGGCAAGATGACCGCTACCCTGGATATCACTACTATCATTGCTATGCTAGTTGCCTCGTTCTTTCGCTATGCTGCGCTACCTATTACTGTTTGTCAAGCCATCCCATATTGCCATGAGCCTCTAACCTTTGACACCATTCCTAGCAAACCGTTGTTTGGCTATGTTACCGCTTTTGCTCAGCCCTCTTATAGCGTTGCTAGTTGCGGTGAAGTTGAAGATTGCTCCATGGTGGGCGGGGTTTTGTTGGGATATCACAATATCTCTTATATTATTAATGCATCTATATATTTGGTAAAGGGTGGAAGGCTCGGCCTCATGCCTCGTGTTTTGTTCCACTCTTGCCGCCCTAGTTTCCGTCATACCAGTGTTATGTTCCCGGATTTTGCGTCCCTTACGCGATCGGGTGATTTATGGGACCCCCGACGGTTCGCTTTGAATAAAACTTGTCCAAGAAGGCCCAACATTGCCTTTTACCATTTGCCTCACCACCACCTACTTTTCCCTTGGGAGTAATTAACCCAAGGGTCATCTTTATTATTATAGCCCCGGGCGATGCTTGTCTAGCGTTGGTCCAAACTAGAGCACCGTCTTGGGACCATCCCTTGGCAACTTGGGTTACGTCGGTACCAGACGCTTCGCTTATCCGGTCGTGGCTCGAGACGAGATACGCGGCTACTATCGGGATGTCGGCACACGGGCGGCTTTGCTGGTCTTGTTTTACCATTGTCGAAATGTCTTGATGTACGGGATACCGAGTCCGATCGGAGTGTCTCGGGTGAAGGTCTATTCGCTTCGATGATCGCGAGAGCTTGTCATGGGCTAAGTTGGGACACCCTGCAGGGTTTAAACTTTCGAGAGCCGTGCCCGGTTATGTGGCAGATGGGAATTTGTTAATGTCGGTTGTAGACAACTTGACACTTGATCCGAATTAAAACGCACCAACCGAGTGTGTAGCCGTGATGGTCTCTTCTCGGCGGAGTCCGGAAGTGAACACGGTTTCGTGTTATGTTTGGCGTAAGTAGGTGTTCGGGATCACCTCTTGATCATTGCTAGCTTCACGACCGTTCCGCTTGTTCTCTTCTCGCTCTTATTTGCGTTGGTTAGCCACCATATTATGCTTAGTCTGCTGCAGCCTCACCACTTTACCCTTCCTTTCCCATTAAGCTTTGCTAGTCTTGATACCCATGGTAATGGGATTCTTTGAGTCCTCGTGGCTCACGGATACTTCAAAACCAGTTTGCAGGTGACGCAACCAAGCTCAAGGAGGAGCTCGAAGAAGATCTTGCCCTTTGTGTTGTTTCGTTCTAGTTGATCAGTAGTGGAGCCCAGTTGGGGTCGATCGTGGACCTTTTGTCGCATTTGGGGTTCTTCTTTTATTTTGGTTCCGTAGTCGGACCTTGATGGTAACTGTATGATGTAATGCTTTATTCATGTAATTGTGTGAAGTGGCGATTGTAAGCCATCTATGTATCTCTTTTCCTTATGTATTACTTGGGTTGTGTGAAGATTACCTCACTTGCGACATTGCTTTCAATGCGGTTATGCCTCTAAGTCGTGCTTCGACACGTGGGAGATATAGCCGCATCGAGGCGCTAAGTTGGTATCGAGCCTTCCCGACCTTAGGAGCCCCCACGCTTGATCGCTTTTAGTGGCGAGTTGTGTCTAGAAAAATGTTTTGAGTCATTTAGGATTATATATATCGGAGAGTTTAGGAATTCTTTTTACTCCTCAGTCCCTTCAACCTTCTGGTGAGGTATCCTGACGTAGAGTTTTGACTCTTCTCCTCTTAAATTTCACTAAAAAATTTTTTTAGGATCACGCGGGTATTTTGGAATCGTTCCGATATTCTTATGACGAGAACATTGTCTTGGTGCCTCCTGTCATTTAGGGGTTGTGGCGGTGTCCCGGGAGTTGAGCTCCGAGGTGTTGTCGTCATAATTTTATCGTTGCGATTCTGGAATACCGAGTTTAGTACGCCGACATCGAAAATCTCTTTTATGCGTTGTTGGTGAGATAACCCGCTAACTTGATCTCGAGGTGAGTACGGAGTATTGCCATGACTCGTATAACGGATGCTTTTGAAGGTTGAGGTACACGATTTCGAAGGTTTCTTGGTTATGTGTTGACGGATGGATACAAATGGATGTAGGGATTGTTAGTTTGGGTGAGATATATTGCTCCTCTGTATCCCCGACACCGATTGCATAACGAGAAAGTTTCGGAGTTTTATAGGTGGGAATTCAAGTAGCTCTTAGGATATCTTTCCGACGGATGTATGATATGAAATTGGGGTTCGACGTCTAGTGGTCCGCCTATTCACGGTTGGTTTTACTGATGGTCTCGTTGTGTCTTAAAGAGTCCTTGGCTATGCCGACTGGGGCGCTTCGTATGTCATGTGCCTTGCCTTGTACATGATGGTGCTGTACGATTGAGCCCGTGTAGGCCCCACCACGAAAACTTTGGACGAAATCTCTATCATATGTTTGTTACGCTTATTCGCAAGCCAGTCCTTTGTTTTGTTTTGAGTTGTGGTATTCTAGTTGCTTCAATGTCAAGTGTTGATTCCATACCTTCCTGAAATGGTATTCTCATACTCCGATGTGAATACCAATCCTTCTTGATTATTGAGGTTGCCATGTTAATTCCTTTCCAACCGGTGTGTTTCTCTTCGAGTGGATCCGATCGCTTCAACATTAGCAAGACCAATTATCATTTCTTCTCAACGGTGTTTGTTTCGTTCATCCCAAGTTGTCTTTGTTTTTCCCCACCCTCCCACCCTTTTCTTCAAGGACTCATTTATTTTAATCAAGTATCCATTTATTCATGAAAAGTCTCTTCATTCTTTTCAATCAATGTTCTTACCCGGTGGTTCTCAAGAAGATGTTCTACTAGTTCGTCATTCCTCATTCCTTTCTCTTCTCCGGTGGATTCAAGTCAAGTTTTGTTGATCATACCTTTTTCCTCATTTTAATGTCTTCTCATACCGGTGCACCTCATTATCATTCTACTTCTCGCTATTTGTTATTCCGGAATGCTCAAGATATCTCGAAGATTCGTGTTTCCACTCTGCATTCGTTCAAGCTCTTTCGAGATTGGTATCTCATTCAAGTCATTTAATTCAACCGGTGCAACATCTCTTTTAAATCTTTTCAACGGTGTTTTCTTGTGAGTGGGCCCTAACCCACAGGTCTTTTCCCAGGATCTTACCTGACTCTTCTAATTATTCCGGAGCTATCCCAAATTCTTCTCCAAGTGTGACGTAAGAATGATTTTCATCAGTCACTTGCCTTCTCCAAGATCGCTTTCAAATTCTTTTCATAGTTGGCTCAACCTCTTCGCTTTTGATTCTTCCGGTGTGCCTCAATAATTCTTGGTGGTGTTTCTCATTGTCATTCTCATCATTTGAAGGCCGAAGAAGGATTTCTCTTAAATCTTGCTCCATTCTCTTCAAGATTCATGGTTCTAGCTTGATGCCATCCTCTCATAATTGTTTTCGATTGTGAGAATTCTTTTCTTACCATCCGGAGTATTTCTTGAGTTGTTTCCATTTCTTTCCTCCGAAGGCCATCATGTCATAATTCTTCATTCTCAGCGTGTAGCTATCGTTCTCCAAATCTTACCGGTGCATCATTCAAATACTCTCTAATCAGTTCATGATCTCTTCGTTCTCATGTATCTAAATCCCCTCAAGTATCTTCTTTCATTTTCCAAACTCTTCCCGGTGAATTGTGCCCTTGCTACTCTCTTTTTCAATTTTTACGGTGGTTCTTTCAAGATCTCACTTCCTTGTTCATCATATCAAATATTCGTTGTTTCTAAATCCCACCGGTGGTTCCATCAATACCTTCCCAAGTTGAGCGATATCTCTCTTCAATCCTTTCTACGAGGATAAGTAGTATGCAAATCTGTTGCTTGTCATCAATTTAAATTGGTGAAGGATACGCATAACTTAATTCTTGTTCTTGTTTCATCCAAGTGATTAATTCTTTTCTTCCGGAGATTATTCATGATGAATAAATTCTTGATTACAAGTAATTCATCTTTCTTTTCGGAGTTAAAAGCTTTCTCAATTATCTCGTCGCGAAGATCCATCTAAATCATTGCAAGGATTCACCTTGTGTTTTCAACTTCTCTTTCTTTTTATCATCCTTTTATTACCGGAGTTCTTCATGGAGGCTCTACATGGTGGTTCGTCAAGGATTCTTTTCATTCTTCAATTGTTCATCAAGATTTTTCTCGAAGTGATGATCCGCCAAGCCATACTTCAAAATAAACATGGTGCTCAACACATGTTTTGTTTTGAGGAGTTCAAGCATTCTTCATCTTGCATTCCAAAGTGCAATTCCTTCTATCTTATCTTTTGAGATGGTGTTATGTCACTCTTGACAATTTCCTTCATGTTTCATGATTCATATTGTTGTCAAGAATGAGGTATTTTAAATCCATCATTTTCTCTTGTTCAAGAGATCTTTTCAAACGTCAATCTATTCATTGGAGTTATCTTCGTATAGATTTCACCTAAAGCCTTCCCTAAGGAATGTTGCTATTTGTGGTGCTTATCAATGATCCAAGTTATATCTCTATCATCATGGTGAAGCAGTTTTCTTCTCTTCTTTGATCTCAAGCAAGCAATTGATGTTGATAGTGGCAGAGTTTCACCTCAAGTTTTGAGATGTCTCCATAAGCCCACGAGGATCATATCCTTTCGTTGTTGGCTTTCCAACAATTCCGCTCTAACCTTCTTGCAAGGATGCTTCCAAATTCAATTGTGGGAGAAGTTGTCATTTTCTTCTCCGTCCCTTTATCCCAACGGCCTAACTTCTATTCTTTCTTCCGAAGGCATGGTGATGTTGCTCTCTTCACTCATCATCTCGATTTGTGAGGATTGTGTTCTTTTCGTGCTTATCCATTTAACCGGAGTGTTGTGCCATCTCTTCAAGTTCTTTTCATCTTATCAAGTTTTCCTTCTTCTTTTAGACGGAGTGCTGCCCAAATTATTTCAATCTTCTTCCTCTCCCATCTTGTTTTAACCGGAGTGATTTCGAATTCTATCTTGTCCATTAAACTCTTGATTCATGTCTTTGCAACCTCCAAGTTCTCATATTCCTTGTTCCTCTTGTCCAACGAATTGTTTGCAATCTCGTTCATCTCTGTTGTACTCTTTCTTTTAAATTGCTCAACCTCTCAAGGTTCTTTGGTTTCACTCATTGGTCAAAGAAGCAACTTAGTTTTACCCCTTATCTTCCTCTTCCTTTTCCCTCCGGTGCCATCCTAGATCTCGGGACGAGATCCTCTCATAGTGGTGGAGTGTTGTAACGCCCCGGATCCGATGCGCCAGGTGTCTGCCAGTTATTCGCCGTCGTTGCCATGTCATTTGCTTGCATGGTGCATTTTGCCATGTCATCATTTGCATTTTATCATGTCATCATGTGCATCGCATTTGCATACATGTTCGTCTCATGCATCCGAGCCTTTTCCCCGTTGTCCGTTTTGCAATCCGGCGCTCCTATGTCCTCCGGCGTCCCCTTCCTCTCTCCTGTTGTGAGCGGGTGTTAAACTTTCTCGGAATGGCCCGAGGTTTGCCAAGCGGCCTTGGTATAACACCGGTAGACCGCCTGTCAAGTTTCGTGCCATTTGGAGGTCGTTTGATACCCCAACGGTTAACCGGGTAACCGCAAAGCCCTCTTTGAGTTGCAGCCAACACCCCTTCCAAAGTGGCCCAAAACCCATCTAAGTCTCTTCCATGCTCTCGGTCGTTCGATCACGATCGCGTGGCCGAAAACCGCTCCTCATTTGGACTCTCCTAGCTCCCTCTACCTATATATAGGCCCTCCACTTCCATTTTCGCGCTCTAATCCCCCGAAACCCTAGTCTTCTTCCTCCACCGCGCATCCGGACGCGTCCACGCCGCGCCGGACATGTCCGCTCACCGCCGCCACATCACTCCGACCAATCAGAGCATGCCACGTCATCATCGCGCCGCCCCGCCTAATCTGCTCGCCACGTCGCTCCGCGCCCGTTTCCACCGCAGGCCCTCAAGCCTAGATCGGCCCATGGGCCCAATCCCGCCGCCGCCGCCGCCCGAGGGCGCAGACCGCCGAGCCGCCCGCCAAGCCCGCCCGTCGCGCCGCTGGCCATCTCGCCCCGTGTGCCTGCCCGCCGTTGCTGCAGAAGACCACCATCGTCGGACCCGCCGCCGGTGAGGCCCTCATCGTGTCGCGCCTCCCATCTCCTCCTTCCTCCCGTCTCACCTTCTCTCTTCCACTCATGGCCATGGCGCCCGTTTGTCTCGCAGAACCACGCCGCCACCCGATCCGCTCCCGCCGCCGTTGGAGTCCCTCCGAGCTCGGATCCGCCCCCACCTCTAGATCCGTCCATTCCGCAGCTCTCCATGGTGCCGTCTGCCGAGTCGCTGCCGTGTCGCTGTTGACCTAGGCGCCGCCGTCCGTGTGTCTGCTTTCGTGCGCTCGGCGCCAGACACGAGGAGGACGACGCCCACCCGCATGGGCCACCTTCTCTCCTCGGGGCAGCGACACGAGAGCCGTGGCCCAGCCAAGCCTCTGCTGCACCCTGTGCCCAAGCCGCCTCCTCCCAACCGGCAGGGCCAAGGCCCCTGGGTGAGCAGCCCCCAGCGCCCTTCCTCTGCTTTTTTTTTCTTCTTCTTCCTGTTAGCCCAGTCCCAACAGATTTCGGCCCGTGTTGTTTTTTTTCTCAGTCTGCGAATTTTGCTAGTTATCCAGAGTTCCCAGTTTTGCAGAAAAACCCCTAATGTTCATGCATATAATAACTCCACAACGGTGCATCGGATTAAAACAAACTTTATATGTAAAATGCTTAGTTTTTCATCTAGTTTCATAATATGCCACTTTCATCCATGTTTAACATGTTTAAAGTGCTGTTTGATTAAATTTGCTCAAATGCCATGTAAAAATGATTTAATTCATAACTAAATAACCGTAACTCCGATTTTAATAAACTTTATATGTAAATGGGGTAGAATTTTGCCTAGTTTAACATGGTGCACTCATCTTGCATGTTGAACAACTCTAAAGTTGTGTTTAGGGCAGAACAGTACCAAACCTTAAAATATGCATATGGGGATTTTCCGGACTTGTTGTTCGTTGTTTCCGGCCTCATTTAAACTTGCTTAAATAGATAGTTTACTTATGCTTCTACCCCTTGCCATGTTAATCAACATTTAATATTGTTGGGTAGCTTAAACAAGAGAGAACTAAATAATGGATGTGGTGTTTTGTCAATATGCAACTCGTTGCATATTGAGCTCCACTTAATTTGTAGTGTTGTTTGTTTGCATTTTGACTTGCCATGCCTCTTTAAACCGGACATGCATCATACTTGATTGTGCATCATGCCATGTTTATGCTTGTGTGTTTACTATGTTGTTTGTTTTTTTCCGGGTTGCTTCTCTCGTTAGCTTCGGTTTCGTTCCGGAGTTGTGAGGATTCGTTCGACTGCGTCCGTTTGTCTTCTTCATGGACTCGTTCTTCTTCCTTGCGGGATTTCAGGCAAGATGACCGCTACCCTGGATATCACTACTATCATTGCTATGCTAGTTGCCTCGTTCTTTTGCTATGCTGCGCTACCTATTACCTGTTTGTCAAGCCATCCCATATTGCCATGAGCCTCTAACCTTTGACACCATTCCTAGCAAACCGTTGTTTGGCTATGTTACCGCTTTTGCTCAGCCCCTCTTATAGCGTTGCTAGTTGCAGGTGAAGTTGAAGATTGCTCCATGGTGGACAGGGTTTTGTTGGGATATCACAATATCTCTTATATTATTAATGCATCTATATATTTGGTAAAGGGTGGAAGGCTCGGCCTCATGCACGTGTTTTGTTCCACTTGCCGCCCTAGTTTCCGTCATACGGTGTTATGTTCCCGGATTTTGCGTCCCTTACGCGATCGGGTGATTTATGGGACCCCCGACAGTTCGCTTTGAATAAAACTTGTCCAAAGAAGGCCCAACATTGCCTTTTACCATTTGCCTCACCACCACCTACTTTTCCTTGGGAGTAATTAACCCAAGGGTCATCTTTATTATTATAGCCCCCGGCCAAGACTTGTCTAGCGTTGGTCCAAACTAGAGCACCGTCGGGACCATCCCTTGGCAACTTGGGTTACGTCGGTACAGACGCTTCGCTTATCCGGTCGTGGCTCGAGGCGAGATACTGTGCGGCTACTATCGGGATGTCGGCACGCCGGGCGGCTTTGCTGGTCTTGTTTTACCATTGTCGAAATGTCTTGATGTACCGGATACCGAGTCGATCGGAGTGTCTCGGGTGAAGGTCTATTCCTTAGATGATCGCGAGAGCTTGTCATGGGCTAAGTTGGGACACCCCTGCAGGGTTTAAACTTTCGAGAGCCGTGCCCGCGGTTATGTGGCAGATGGGAATTTGTTAATGTCCGGTTGTAGACAACTTGACACTTGATCCGAATTAAAACGCACCAACCGAGTGTGTAGCCGTGATGGTCTCTTCTCGGCGGAGTCCGGGAAGTGAACACGGTTTCTGTGTTATGTTTGACGTAAGTAGGTGTTCAGGATCACCTCTTGATCATTGCTAGCTTCACGACCGTTCCGCTTGTTCTCTTCTCGCTCTTATTTGCGTTGGTTAGCCACCATATTATGCTTAGTCGCTGCTGCAGCCTCACCACTTTACCCCTTCCTTTCCCATTAAGCTTTGCTAGTCTTGATACCCATGGTAATGGGATTGCTGAGTCCTCGTGGCTCACCAGATACTTCCAAAACCAGTTTGCAGGTGACGCAACCAAGCTCAAGGAGGAGCTCGAAGAAGATCTTGCCCTTTGTGTTGTTTCATTCTAGTTGATCAGTAGTGGAGCCCAGTTGGGGTCGATCGTGGACCTTTTGTCGCATTTGGGGTTCTTCTTTTATTTTGGTTCCGTAGTCGGACCTTGATTGTATCTGGATGATGTAATGCTTTATTCATGTAATTGTGTGAAGTGGCGATTGTAAGCCAACTATGTATCTCTTTCCCTTATGTATTACTTGGGTTGTGTGAAGATTACCTCACTTGCGACATTGCTTTCAATGCGGTTATGCCTCTAAGTCGTGCTTCGACACGTGGGAGATATAGCCGCATCGAGGGCGTTACATGGCGCCTCCGCATTCCGCTTGCGTGCCCTTCACAACCTTCGGCTTGACATTGAAGGTCTTGAGCCACAGGCCGAAGTGGGGCTTGATGCAGAGGAAGGCCTCGCACACGACGATGAACGCCGAGATGTTGAGGATGAAGTTCGGCGCCAGATCGTGGAAATCCAGGCCGTAATAGAACATGAGCCCCCGGACGAAAGGGTGCAGTGGAAAGCCCAGTCCGCGGAGGAAGTGGGGAAGGAAAACAGCCCTCTCATGGGGCCCGGGGGTGGGGATGAGCTGCCCCTCGTCAGGCAGCCGATGCGCGATATCGCCGGAAAGGTATCCGGCGCTGCGCAGCTTGGTGATATGCTCCTCCTTAACGGTGGAGGCCAACCATTTGCCTCCCGCTCCGGACATGATCGGAGAAGGTCGAGGCGAGATGCGCGAGCTTGGGCGTTGGAGCTTGAGTGCGCTGAGATGGATAAGCAAAGGAGGAAGAAGGCGTAGGTGAGAAGGTAAATCCTCATCCCTTATATATAGGCGGACGAAGACTATGCGTCCCCCGCCAGCCTGGTAAAACTCGCTTATCTCCCAAGCGCCACCATCAATGGCGTGGTTGGGTTACCCACGTCCGTATTGATGAGAATCCCGGAATAAGGGGAACACGATCTCGCTCGACAAGACGTGTTAAGGAAACCGCTTCGCTAAATGTCTTTGAGGTGGTATAATAAAAACGATTCAAGTAAAAGCACAGTAACGGTGTGATGTCATGCCGCATAATACGTCAGCAGATTGGACTTGTGTACATTTTATTCTCTCTACGGTGGAAATGTGGAATTTATTTTGCGAGCGGACACTATCTGGTGTTCATGATCTTCTCTGGATTATTCAAGGGAGGAACCCGCCTTGCAATGCCGAACATTATGCGCGCCGGACTTATCGTCATTGAAGCCTGGTTCAGGGGCTACTGAGGGAGTCCTGGACTAGGGGTGTCCGGACAGCCGGACTATCATCGTCCGCCGGACTCCAAGACTACGAAAATACAAGATTGAAGACTCCGTTCCGTATCCGAATGGGACTTTCCTTGGTGTGGAAGGCAAGCTTGGCAATACGGATATGTAGATCTCCTACCATTGTAACCGACTCTGTGTAACCCTAGCCTCCTCCGGTGTCTATATAAACCGGAGGGCTTTAGTCCGTAGGACACAACATACATCACAACAATCATACCATAGGCTAGCTTTAGGGTTTAGCCTCCTTGATCTCGTGGTAGATCCACTCTTGTACTACCCATATCATCAATATTAATCAAGCGGGACGTAGGGTTTTACCTCCATCAAGAGGGCCGAACACAGGTAAAACATCGTGTCCCTTGTCTCATGTTACCATCCTCCTAGACGCACAGTTCGGGACCCCCTACCCGAGATCCGCCGGTTTTGACACCGACAGTGGGTCCACCTATCACATCGGAGATTGAGAGTGACATCGAGACCGATCTTGAGGCCGAGATCAAGGCCGAGATCGAGACCGCATCGAGACCGGCGCTGAGACTGAGACCGGTGCCGAGACTAGCGGAGCCGGTGTAGAACCGAAAGCAAAGAGGCAATGGCTTCCTAAAAAGCTCGGGACTACTAGACTGGTGGTCACGGAGGTGGACGACGTCAATTTTGAGCCAACCGCGTCTGAGGAAGCACGCGCGTACTACGACAATGAAATAGGTTGCATCATACAGACAACCGCCACCATCAATGATGAGAAACTAAAGAAGATAGATAATATGAGGCCCTCCCTCCTAAAGAAGTTGCACCATATATTCTTGTTCCCGGGCTGGAATGAAAAGGATTATAAAGATCCAGATAAGGACCTGACAATGAACAAGATAAACAAACATGCCATGACCAAGTTTAGCGACGCGTTGGCCACCTGGAAATCAAGGGTGAAATATCGGATCGTCATCAAAAAGCAACCTTACTCCGAGATTGTAAAGGATAATCCGACAATCACGGCAGAGCACTTTCAAATATTCAAGGCAGCTTGCGAGGCCGAAGGTGCCAAAAAAAGTCAGAGTACATGAAGGGGTTTCAACAGAGGAACATTGGGAGCCACCACCTCGGAAGTCGTGGTTACAGCAGGAAGAGGTCCATATGGGCCAAGGAGGACGCGGAAGCCGCGAGTCTGGGCATCCCAGACCCCTTGGCGGAGTTCACCGGTCGTCCCGTAGGAGCGTGACGTCCTCAGGGCCCGGCACCGTTGGGACCCAGTGAAGAAGGTTTTCGAGATGAACGGGGTCACGACGGAGTTCATGAGACTGTTGGTAATTTTAGTTTCTGGTCAATTCAATTGCACATTAATCATATTTGTAAACGATCCTTGTGCCTTTTGCAGAGAGAGCAACACAGGATTGCGGCGGAAAGCGACTCGCCATCTGAGGCGTTGGCGAGGCCCAAGTGGGACACTCCATTCAACCGGGTGTTGAACATATTGAAAGGACTCCCGGTGGAGACTCGACCGACGTATGGACGCGTGCACGGTGTCGGAGACGGCGCCACGTGAAAGAAGTACTACCATGAGACCACAGAGGAGAGAAAGGAAAGACGGAGGTTAACTGAAGAAAACATCGACAAGAAGGTTGAGATTGTGGTTGAGAAGAAATCATCTGAGACAGTCGCAACAGCGGTAGCTGCCGCAAAACAGGTGGTTGTAGATATGTCTACTACCTTGGTTCCGTCCGTTTTCATTTGGACCAGGCAAAATCAAGAAAAAAAATGCAGCGGACTTCCCCTTGCTGACTTCTTCGGGAGCAGCTCGACTAGCGTTGCACCAGCACCTGTAGCTGCACTTGCTCCTGCAATGGCTCCCGGACCTGCTCCCGCACCTGCTCCGGCACCGGCTCCGGCACCGGACGTGCTCGGCGGTGCTTCATCTTTGGCTGAGCTCGACGCCCTCACGGTATCTGTCACACCGGCCCCCTTCAATAAATGTATAATCTCCCGTTTTCGTTACCTTTTGGATGTCTCACGTCGCAGACTTTTCTTTGCAGGCCGACGAAACCCCGTGCACCATATTGTACACCATCAGCGACCAGAAGGTGGACGTGGGGAAGGCGACTATAATGGAGCCGAAGGAACCATTGTTCCACAGCCGGCTGATCCCCCCGAATGTCTTCAAGGTTTCCGTGGCCACTGTCAAACTGGGCCACGAGAATTTGGCTCCTCTATTACTAGTGGGGGATGACAACGAGACCCCGCGGCGGCTTGGTGATTGTTGCAATGGGTGGGTCCTGTTGTGGCCAAAGAGTCTGCTTCATCTGGAGGTGGCCTGGAGCATAGCCATGAGCACGCAGTTAGGTATGAACATCAACACCTCACCTACCCAATTAGCGTCGGCTATCGTGCCGGGTGATAGCGGAGGGGGTGAGGAAGAGGCTCCATTAGTCACTGGTGACGTCGCCAAAAATGAGGATGAGGATGACGATGACACTCAACAGTATGTCAATACTGGCGCCTACTTAGGGGTTGAGCGTCATGAGTCGGTGCCTGAATTGCCGCCTCCGGAGTATGAACGTATTATGGACAACCTTCCGATAGTAAAGAAGTCTAGGAAGAGACCTAGGAAAGGCAAAAAAGCTGCTTCTATGATCCAGCCGCCTCATCAGCCTCGGGTTCAAAACCATATAGATATCCCCGGTGTGGCAAAATGGCATATCCCCGGTCAACCAATCCTACCTAAAGCAGCGCTAGGGGCCAGATTTGGCGATTTAAGGAGACTTCATGACGATGTGCCGCAGATAGAGAAATGCCTCATCGCCTCAAAAAAATCCAGGATACCCACTCTACGTGGTTAACATGCCGCGGCAATTGTCGCACGTCGACACATTCCCCGTGGAGAAGTTCTTCCTTTGATTCGATTACATCTTCGACATGTTTCACTTGAAGAAGCTGGATTTTACGTTTGTCCGCCTTTATGCCTTGCACATGAACTACCTCATTGGGGTTGAGTAGATACCTCATATCTGTGTCGTTGACCCGTACTTCATGCACGAGGGCTTCTTGGGAGTCTGCGCAGAGCACCGTGAATACGCAAGGGAATACATCACCAATTTCATGCTCGCAAATAAGGACAAGGGGGAAATTCTCGTGCCTTATCATCCCCTGTAAGTCATCCGCGCGGATATCCTTCCTTTGATTTCAATCATTCATTTGCACGGTGGTGGCTAATTAATTTGAGGTGTACTTATTTTTCGCAGCGGCGGGCGTGCCGTCCTCATCATCCTCTACCCCCGATACTCCCACGCTCTTTACTTGGACTTGTCAAAGAACATTAACAAAAAGGATTACACCCACATCAAGTCTGTTCTCGACAGTGCTATGTTTTACCACGGCACGATCGGGTGGAGAGGTCAAGGACAAGAAGAAAAGGGACGGCAGGCCCGCCTTCGGCCATAAGACCGACTTCTGTTGCATCCAGCAACCGAGTTATTCTCTTAATGGTGGATTCTATGTCCTACACCACATGCTAGAGTACAGACGGGATCACCAGAACCTTCGCATGTCACCTAGATCCGGCGATGCCCATATTCTGCAATGGGCAAAGAACCTAGGAGATATCAAGGATCATTGACTTCGAGCTGAGTTCTATCACATCCAGCGCGAACTTGCCCAAATCATCATGAAGGAGGTCGTCGGAAAAACAGGGATATTCTACGAAGAAGGACAAATGTCGCGGGAAGACATCCGAACACGTGTATCGGCTCAGCGTCTCGACCTGAAGCCTTTCACTGCGCTCGGGGACTATCTCCCTGACTTGGATGGATGGCACGACATGTTGGAGTGATTGTCGATATATGACAATCTGTCCGTTTAGTCCATACTATCTGTATGACAAAACTTTGAGTTATGCACGACAGAACTTTATTTGTGATTTAATTAAACCATCCTCCTCGACTAGTGAATGTCACTCTAGTTAGGGCACTTTGGGTACGATGAACTTTGTTATTTATGCTTATGATATGTTGCTTCTATTTTGCCAAGTCTGTCTCTTTCTGTTGCTCAACTATATATGTTGCATATCATCGACTCATGTGACAATGCAGGTGTATAGATCATCGATGCCAAAGAAGTGCTACGCCAGGAGTATACGACGAGTGGCCGGAATGTCAGGCCCAGGTGTACCGGTTTTCGGTTTCCGAGCGACAGCCAGTAGTTAGTTTAGGTTCACACAAATGCGAGAAAGGGATACGAACTCATGTACTGCATAGTTCCGCTCTCACTCAAAGTGATAGCTCTTCTCATGTATATCATTGTTTAGATGGATGACGATGTAGTTGCAAGTAATAGAGACTTGTATCGCTATTTTTGAGATGATGACGAGAGACCACTTTGTGTTGGATGATGATTATGATGATGACATGATTTGATGAGACTATTTGTATGTATATGCTATGATTACATTTGTATGTGTATGATATGCTAAAGATTATTGTTAAAGCCTATTCAAATACAAAACAAATATGCATAAAAATAGTAACTAATAAAACTAGCAGTAGTGAGGGGAACAAAGTTAGCAGTAGCGCTCGCTTACCAGTAGCGCTTACTTCTAAAAAGCGTTGCAGATATTAGCAGCAACGCTCTTACCTAAAGCGCGCTACTGCTAGCCATGTATAGTGATGTCTACTACACAACCATCTTCTTGTAGACGTTGTTGGGCCTGCAAGTGCACAGGTTTGTAGGACAGTAGAAAATTTCTGTCAAGTGGATGACCTAAGGTTTATCAATCCGTAGGAGGCGTAGGATGAAGATGGTCTCTCTCAAACAACCCTCCAACCAAATAACAAAGAGTCTCTTGTGTCCCCAACACACCCAATACAATAGTAGATTGTATAGGTGCACTAGTTCGGCGAAAAGATGGTGATACAAGTGCAATATGGATGGTAGATATGAGTATTTGTAATTTGAAAATATAAAAACAGCAAGGTAACAAGTGGTAAAAGTGAGCGTAAACGGTATTGCAATGGTAGGAAACAAGGCATAGGGTTCATACTTTCACTAGTGCAAGTTCTCTCAACAATAATAACATAGATAGATCATATAACAATCCCTCAACATGCAACAAAGAGTCACTCCAAAGCCACTAATAGCGGAGAACAAACGAAGAGATTATGGTAGGGTACGAAACCACCTCAAAGTTATTCTTTCGGATCAATCTATTCAAGAGTTCGTACTAGAATAACACCTTAAGACACAAATCAACCAAAACCCTAATGTCACCTAGATACTCCATTGTCACCTCAAGTATCCGTGGGCATGATTATACGATATGCATCACACAATCTCAGATTCATCTATTCAACCAAGACAAAGTACTTCAAAGAGTGCCCCAAAAGTCTCTACCAGAGAGTCAAGACGAAAATGTGTGCCAACCCCTATGCATAGGTTCATGGGTGGAACCCGCAAGTTGATCACCAAAACATACATCAAGTGGATCACGTGATATCCCATTGTCACCACACATAAACACGGCAAGACATACATCAAGTGTTCTCAAATCCTTAAAGACTCAACCCGATAAGATAACTTCAAGAGGAAAACTCAATTCATCACAAGAGAGTAGAGGGGAGAAACATCATAAGATCCAACTATAATAGCAAAGCTCGCGATACATGAAGATCGTGCCATAGAGAGAACACAAGAGAGAGAGAGAGAGAGAGAGAGAGAGAGAGAGAGAGAGAGAGAGAGATCAAACACATAGCTACTGGTAAATACCCTCAGCCCCGAGGGTGAACTACTCCCTCCTCGTCATGGAGAGCGCCGGGATGATGAAGATGGCCACCGGTGAGGGATCCCCCCTCCGGAAGGGTGCCAGAACAGGCTCCCGAGAGGTTTTTGGTGGCTATAGAGGCTTGCGGTGGCGGTACTCCCGATCTATCTTCGTCTTCGATGGTTTTAGGGTATATGGGAATATATAGGCAAAAGAAGTCGGTCGGGGGAGCCTCGAGGGGCCCATGAGACAGGGGGTACGCCCAGGGGGGTGGGCGCGCCCTCCTATCTCCTGGCTTCCTAGAACCTTCCCTGGCTTGAACTCCAAGTCTCCCGGATCATATCCTTTCCAAAAATCACGCTCCCGAAGGTTTCATTCCGTTTGGACTCTGTTTGATATTCCTTTTCTTCGAAATATTGAAACACACAATAAAACAACAATATGGGCTGGGCCTCCGGTTAATAGGTTAGTCCCAAAAGTAATATAAAAGTGTATAATAAAGCCCGTAATCATTCAAAACAGATAATAAAATAGCATGAATGCTTCATAAATTATAGATACGTTGGAGACGTATCATATAGCAGTAGTGTGGGATGACAGATGCTACTGCTACATGTTAGCTGTAGCACCTTATCAGTAGCGCTGCATCCCGCGCTACTGATAGGCAAAATACCCGCGCTACTGCTAGGGTTTCCCCTAGTAGTGTATGATGGCGATGGGCCTCATGTGGGTCCCAAATGATGGTTCCTTGACCCTGTCTGTAATAGGTGACCATGATACATCTCCATCGTATCTACTTTTCTAAACACTTTTGCCCTTGTTTTGGACTCTAACTTGCATGATTTGGATGGAACTAACTCGGACTGACGCTGTTTTTAGCAGAATTGCCATGGTGTTATTTTTGTGCAGAAATAAAAGTTCTCGGAATGACTTGAAACTTCACGGAGAATATTTTTGGAATTAAGAAAAAAGACTGGAGAAAGAATCAAGGCCAGGGGCCCACACCCTGTCCATGAGGGTGGGGGCGCGCCTACCCCCTGGGCGCGCCCCTACCTCGTGGCCCCCTGGTGCTCCACCGACATCAACTCCAACTCTATATACTCACGTTCGGGGAGAAAAAATCAGAGAGAAGGATTCATTGCGTTTTACGATACGGAGTCGCCGCCAAGCCCTAATCTCTCTCAGGAGAGCTGATCTGGAGTCCGTTCGGGGCTCCAGAGAGGGGAATCCGTCGCCATCGTCATCATCAACCTTCCTCCATCACCAATATTATGATGCTCACCGCCGTGCGTGAGCAATTCCATCGTAGGCTTGCTGGACGGTGATGGGTTGGATGAGATTTACCATGTAATCAAGTTACTCTTGTTAGGGTTTGATCCCTAGTATCCACTATGTTCTGAGATTGATGTTGATATGACTTTGCTATGCTTAATGCTTGTCACTAGGGCCCGAGTGCCATGATTTCAGATCTGAACCTATTATGTTTTCATGAATATATGTGAGTTCTTGATCCTATCTTGCAAGTCAATAGTCACCTATTATGTGTTATGATATGTTAACCCTGAAGTGACAATAATCAGGATTCTTACCGGTGATGACCGTAGTTTGAGGAGTTCATGTATTCACCAAGTGTTAATGCTTTGGTTCGATACTCTATTAAAAGGAGGCCTTAATATCCCTTAGTTTCCAATAGGACCCCGCTGCCACGGGAGGGTAGGACAAAAGATGTCATGCAAGTTCTTTCCATAAGCACGAGTGACTATATTCAGAATACATGCCTACATTACATCGATGAACTGGAGCTAGTTCTGTGTCACCCTCTATTATAACTATAGCATGAGGAATCGCATCCGACATAATTATCCATCATTGATCCAATGCCTACGAGCATTTCACATATTGATCTTTTCTTAGTTACTTTACCATTGCCACTGTTACAATTACTACAAAACTGCTACTGTCACTTTTGCCACCGTTACCGTTACTTCCATATTACTTTCCTACTAAATACTTCGCTGCAGATATTAAGTTTTCCAGGTGTGGTTGAATTGACAACTCAACTGCTAATACTTGAGAATATTATTTGGCTCCCCTTGTGTCGAATCAATAAATTTGGGTTGAATACTCTACCCTCTAAAACTGTTGCGATCCCCTATACTTGTGGGTTATCAAGACTATTTTCTCACGCCGTTGTCGAGGAGCATAGCTCTATTCTTTGAGTCACTTGGGCTTTATATCTGCTGATCACTATGAGGAACTTGAAAGACGAGAAAACCAAAATTTATCCCTCAACTACGAGGGGAGGTAAGGAACTGCCATCTAGCTCTGCACTTGATTCACCTTCTGTTTTGAGTAAGCTTGCGACACCTAAACCTGCTTCTGCTATTAATTCCGATAGGTCGCATGTTATTGACGATGCCACTTCTGCTATGCATGATACTTATGATGAAACTACTTCTATGCTTGATACTACAGTGCCATTAGGTGGATTTCTTGATGAACAACTTGCTAGGGCTAGAGAGAATGAAATAATTGAAACTGATAATATTGATGAAAGTGATGATGAAGATTCTCCCCCTAGATTTGAATTGCCCTTTGTGCCTGAGGGTTATGTTATGGATGAAGAAACTGCTAGAGACTTTTTAGCTTGCAATGGTAGATATGATCTTAGGAAATTATTAGCTAAGCTAAAATAAAAATCTTTGAATGCTAGAATGAAATATGACCCTGCTTTTGCTACTTCACCTATCTGTATTTCCGACAAGGATTATGATTTCTCTATCGATCCTGAGATAATTACTTTGGTTGAATCTAATCCTTTTTATGGATATGAATCTGAAACTATTGTGGCACATCTTACTAAATTAAATGATATAGCCACCCTATTCACTAATGATGAGAAAACTCGCTACTACTATATCCTCAAATTATTTCCATTCTCATTAAATGGTGATGCTAAAACTTGGTTTAATTCTCTTGATCCTGGTTGTGTGCGTAGTCCCCAGAATATGATTTATTACTTCTCTGCTAAATATTTCCCTGCTCATAAGAAACAAGCTGCGTTAAGGGAAATATATAATTTTGTGCAAATTGAAGAAGAGAGTCTCCCACAAGCTTGGGGGAGGCTTCTCCAATTACTTAATGCTTTGCCTGATCATCCTCTCAAGAAAAATGAAATACTTGATATCTTTTGTAATGGACTAACCGATGCTTCCAGAGACCACCTGGATAGTTGTGCTAGTTGTGTTTTTAGGGAAAGAACAATTGATCAAGCTGAATTGCTATTGAATAATATGTTGACTAATGAAAATAATTGGACACTTCCTGAACCAACTCCTAAGCCAACTCCGAAGAAAAGGGGTACTTTATTTCTCAGTCCTGAACCTATGCAAGAGGCAAAGAAATCTATGAAATAAAAAGGTATTAAAGCTGAAGATGTTAAGAATTTACCGCCTATTGAAGAAATACATGGCCTTAATTTACCACCTATTGAAGAAATACATGGTCTTGATAACCCGACACAGGTAGTAAAGGTAAATTCTCTCTATAGATTTGATGAAGGTGGTATTCCTCGTTATAAGTCTGCTAGCCAATGCTTAGATGAGTTTGATAATTTTATTGTTAAACAAGAAAACTTCAATGCCTATGTTGGTAGACAATTGAGATGAAATGCTTATATGATTGAACACTTGAGTGATTATATGTCTAGAGTTAAAGGTGAACTTAAACTTATTAGTAAACATGCTTCTATGGTTACCACTCAAGTAGAACAAGTACTTAAAGCTCAGAATGATTTGCTCAATGAATTAAATAATAATAGAAATGATAATGTTGTTAGAGTTATAACTAGAGGGGGTAAAATGACTCAGGAAACTTTGTATCTTGAGGGCCATCCTAAGAGAATTGAGCAAGATTCTCAGAGAAATAATGTTGATGCACCTAGTCCTTCTAAAAAGAAGAAAAAGAAAAATGATAGGACTTTGCATGTTTCTAGTGAATCTATTGTTGACACACCTGAGAATCCCAATGATATTCTATTTCTGATGCTGAAACACAATCTGGTAACGAACATGAACCTAGTGATAATATTAATGATGATGCTCATGTTGATGCTCAACCTAGTAATGACAATGATGTAGAAATTGAACCTGCTGTTGATCTTGATAACCCACAATCAAAGAATCAACGTTATGATAAGAGAGACTTTGTTGCTGGGAAGCACGGTAAAGAAAGAGAACCATGGGTTCAGAAACCCATGCCTTTTCCACCTAAACCATCCAAGAAAAAGGATGACAGGGATTTTGAGCGCTTTGTTGAAATGGTTAGACCTATCTTTTTGCGTATCCGTTTGACTGGTATGCTTAAAATGAATCCTTATGATAAGTACATGAAAGATATTGTTACAAATAAGAGAAAGATACCGGAAGCTGAAATCTCCACCATGCTTGCTAATTATACTTTTAAGGGTGGAATACCTAAGAAACTAGGAGGTCCAGGAGTACCAACTATACCATGCTCCATTAAAAGAAACTATGTTAAAACTGCTTTATGTGATCTTGGAGCTGGTGTTAGTGTTATGCCCCTCTCTTTATATCATAGACTTGATCTGAATAAGTTGACACCTACTGAAATATCTTTGCAAATGGCTGATAAATGAACTGCTATACCTGTCGGTATTTTTGAGGATGTGCCTGTTGTGGTTGCAAACGTTACAATTTTAATGGACTTTGTTATTCTTGATATTCCCGAGGACGATAGTATGTCGATTATCCTTGGTAGACCCTTTTTGAATACTGCAGGGGCTGTTATAGATTGCAACAAAGGTAATGTCACTTTTCATGTTAATGGTAATGAGCATATGGTACACTTTCCGAGGAAACAACCTCAAGCCCATAGTATCAATTCTATTGGAAAAATTTCAACGATTATTATTGGAGGTTTTGAATTTCCTCTTCCTATCGTCGAGAAGAAATATCTTATTCTTATTATTGGGGATGTACATATCCCCGTTGAGGTAACCTAGTGTTATTCAAAAATTCTCCGGTTTCATGTTATTAGGAAAGAGTTTGTTAACAAGACTTGATCAACCTTGTTAATGGATTCCATTTGATGAGCATGAGATGGATGAACTTAGAAAGCACAATTTTCCGTACCCTCCTTTTACTTTCTATTATGTAGATTAAATAAAGCAAAGTAGTATTTGTTGTCTGTTTTCTGAATTATCCTTGCAATAAAAAATACCCCGAAAATAAAAGTTCTCCAAATGCCCCGAAAGTTGAATATGATTTTTTCTAGAATATTTGAGAATATCTCTCACTGAGAACACATCAGGGAGAGCCAACACCTGGCCACGAGGGTGCAGGGCGTGCCCTACCCCCTGGGCATGCCCCCCTGCCTCATGGGCTCCACGTGGCCCCCCTCCACTTATTCCAGCACCCACACACTTCTTATTCCTCTAGAAAAAATCACCAGCTAGCTCAAACCCATGTTCTAGCTCATCTTGCTGCGATTTTTGATCTCCTTGCTCAAAGCTTCACTCACAAAACTGCTTTGGGGGATTGTTCTTTGGTATGTGACTCCTCCAATGGTCCAATTAGTTTTTGTTATACTGCTTTGTTCATTGCAAATTTTTGCTGCTTAGGTGACCCTGTTCTTGAGCTTGCATGTCAAATTTATTTGGTCCCAAGTAGTTCTGATGCATGATATAGTCTCTGGGCACTTGTGGGTGTAGTTGCTATCAATGTTTTGAGTTTGGTTCACTTTTATTTTGAGTTACTAAAAATTTCAGAAATTTTCAGAAAATGATGAAGAGATTTTTGAGAGGCTCTTCGAGCCGAAGCTCGAAGGATAAGCAAAGTGAGGAGGATAAGAAGCCCAAATATAATCTTCCTCGCACCACGGAAGTTCGTCTGTGTGAATGGCCTTGTGATGAATTCTTGAGAGCAGCCGGGATTCATGATGATTTTTATTATTTGGCTGAGAATGCAGGCCTCACTGACTTCCTCCGCGACCAGCGTGAACAGTATCTCCTACTCACTAATTTTTTTGTGCAAAATTTTTATTTTCATACTAGATGATCGCCACCATCGATGGATTTTTATTTATATGATGAGTTTAAGGAGATTGCACTTTATGATTTTTGTCGGGTATGTAAGATACCCTTTGAGGGCAGCATAGAGGAACCACACCGTAATGATGTGGAGGGATTTATTGATATGATTGTTGTAGGGGAAACGAGGAAAGTTTCCGATGCAAGAATCACTAGCATACATTTTCTTATTCTACGTTACTTTGCAATATTTGTAGTAGATGCTTAATTGGTCGTGGGAACAGTGGAAACCTTAGTGCCCCTGACATTGTTATTTTGCGCCATGCCTTGTTTTGTGATACTACTTTCAGTTTAGGCGCTATTGTTGCTAAACGACTAAACCTGAACTGTACAAAGGGCTCTATCCTCGGTGGCATCTTTGCCTTGCGCCTTGCTGCACACTTTAATATACCAATTAGGCATAATGAGAAAGAAGAAAAGTTGCTGCCTCCTATCCTTCTAGATTATAAGAGTATGGTAGCACATGATTTTGTTGTTAAAAATAAGAATAAACTGCTTAAGTATAATTTGATATTTGATAGAAATTACTGTGAGATTATTACCTTGCCTGTGCCCTCTTTGTTTAACATATTTTCAGGCACGTGCCTCATTTTGCCGGAGGCCATTCATGCATACTTGAGCGTGACACCTGCTCCAGATGCTGAGCCGGAGCCACCATTTGACCCTTATCGGCAGTCTGTTTATCAGTGGGATCCGGAGGAGCTCGCCAACCAGTGGCACCCCGAGGATCCGCCTCAGTACACCGGAGAGAGTAGCTTTGATCCATGGGCATAGACCAACTTAGGCCAAAAGCCTAAGCTTGGGGGACTACGTATTTCTCACCGACATTACATTCGTCTTCACACACTCATGCCAGTTGTCGGTGCTCATACTTTTTCAGGTACTATCCATGCTAGTTTATTTTCTTTTTCTTGCTTTCTCCTTATGTGTTTGAAAAACCTTAAGAAAAACTAAAAAATTAGTTGTAGCTTTTAGCTATTTTACTTTCCATGCCTGTAGTAGTAATAATTAAAAGAAAACCCAAAAAGATTTCTTGTTCTGCTTGTGCTTGTTGGGAGCTTTCCTGTGTAAATAGTTTTATTTCTTTTCTTTTATTTGGGGGTCGAGAGGAGAAGACCATGGTGAAAATGTTAAGTGGATCTCATATGCATCATTGTTGATTTAATCAAGAGCCCACATTACCTTGTCTTCTCCTGTGTATTAAAATGCCTGCATATTCTAGCTTAGTCCAAATTGCACGTGCACTATTATTATTATCCACAAGTGAAAGGCAACAATGACGATATATGATGGATTGATTGAGATGAGAGAAGCTGGTATGAACTCGACCTATCTTGTTTTTTTAATATGATTAGTTCATCGTTCCTGATTCAGCCTATTATGAATGAACATGTTTGCAATGACAATTAGAGATTACAGTTGCTTATGCCATGCTTAATTAGCTAGGAGTTTATAATGGATTACCTTGCGTGCCAACATGCTATTAAAATGGTTGTGATGTGGTATGATAGGGTGGTATCCTCCTTTGAACGATTCAAGTGGCTTGACTTGGCACATGTTCACGCATGTAGTTGAAACAAAATCAACATAGCCTCCACGATACTTATTTTCATGGTGGATTATATCCTACTCATGCTTTCTCAATGTTTATTAATTTTAATGCATGTTCATGACTGTTGTCGCTCTCTAGTTGGTCGCTTCCCAGTCTTTTTCTAGCCTTCACTTGTATTAAGCGGGAATACTGCTTGTGCATCCACTTCCATAAACCCCAAACTTTTTCCATATGAGTCCACCATACCTTCCTATATGCGGTATGTACCTGCCATTCCAAGTAAATTTATATGTGCCAAACTCTAAACCTTCAAATGAATTTCTGTTTTGTATGCTCGAATAGCTCATGTATCAACTAGGGTTGTCTGTATCTTCCTTGCTAGGCGGGTTATTCTCAAGAGGAGTGGACTCCGCTCCTCACTCACGAGAAAATGACTGGTATCGGGATGCCCAGTCCCATGCTCAAATCAAATCAAAATAATTGCAAACGAAACTCCCCCGGGACTATTGTTAGTTGGACGGTACCCATTGTTTCGGGCCTGCCATGGATTGATGCTTGTTGGTGCTGGGGGAGTATAAACTTTACCATTCTGTTTGGGAACCGCCTATAATGTGTGTAGCATGGAAGATATCGAGATCTCTCGGTTGTTATGTTGACAATGAAAGTATGCCGCTCAAAATATTATTTATCTCTATTTCAAAATCGAGCTCTAGCACCTCTACAAATCCCTACTTCCCTCTGCGAAGTGCCTATCTATTTACTTTTATGTTGAGTCATCACCCTCTTATTAAAAAGCACCAGCTGGAGAGCACCGCTGTCATTTGCATGCATTACTATTAGTTTACATTAAGTATGACTATGAATGGATCTCTTTTACCATGAATTACAATGTTTAGTCGGTCCTTGATCTTTAGAGGTGCTTTGCATTTATGTTTTGTGGTCTCAGAAAGGGCTAGCGAGATACCATCTTGTTATATCATATTATGATTGTTTTGAGAAAGTGTTGTCATCCGAGATTTATTATTATTGCTCGCTAGTTGATTATGCCATTGATATGAGTAAACATGAGACCTAAGTGTTATTGTGAATATGGTTAGTTCATAATATTTGCTGAAAACTTGAATGCTGGCTTTACATATTTACAACAACAACAAGAGCAAACAGAGTTTGTAAAAGTTTTTCTTTATCACTTTCAGTTTATCAACTGAATTGCTTGAGGACAAGCAAAGTTTTAAGCTTGGGGGAGTTGATACATCCCCATCGTATCTACTTTTCCAAACACGTGTGCCCTTGTTTTGGACTCTAACTTGCATGATTTGAATGGAACTAACCTGGACTAACGCTGATTTCAGCAAAATTACCATGGTGTAATTTTTGTGCAGAAATAGAAGTTCTCGGAATGACCTCAAACTTCACGGAGACTATTTTTGGAATTAATAAAAAATACTGGCGAAAGAATCAAGGCCAGGGGGCCCATACCCTGTCCATGAGGGGTGGGGCGCACCTACCCCCCTGGCGCGCCCCTGCCTCCTGGGCCCCCTGGTGCTCCACCGACATCAACTCCAACTTTATATATTCACGTTCGGGGAGAAAAAATCAGAGAGAGGGATTCATTGCGTTTTACGATATGGAGCCATCACCAAGCCCTAATCTCTCTCGAGAGGGCTGATCTGGAGTCTGTTCGGGGCTCTGGAGAGGGGAATCCATCACCGTCGTCATCACCAACCTTCCTCCATCACCAATTTCATGATGCTCACCGCCGTGCGTGAGTAATTCCATCGTAGGCTTGCTGGACGGTGATGGGTTGGATGAGATTTACCATGTAATCGAGTTAGTTTTGTTAGGGTTTGATCCCTAGTATCCACTATGTTCTGAGATTGATGTCTCTATGACTTTGCTATGCTTAATGCTTGTCATTAGGGCCCGAGTGCCATGATTTCATATCTGAACCTATTATGTTTTCATGAATATATATGAGTTCTTGATCCTATCTTGCAAGTCAATAGTCACCTATTATGTGTTATGATCCGTTAACCCCGAAGTGACTATAATCGGGATTCTTACCAGTGATGACCGTAGTTTGAGGAGTTCATGTATTCACTAAGTGTTAATGCTTTGGTATGGCACTCTATTAAAAGGAGGCCTTAATATCCCTTAGTTTCCAATAGGACCCCGATGCCACGGGAGGGTAGGACAAAAGATGTCATGCAAGTTCTTTTCCATAAGCATGTATGACTATATTCGGAATACATGCCTACATTACATCGATGAACTGGAGCTAGTTCTGTGTCACCCTCTGTTATAACTATTGCATGAGGAATCGCATCCGACATAATTATCCATCATTGATCCAATGCCTACGAGCTTTTCACATATTTATCTTTGCTTGGTTACTTTAGCGTTGTCGCTGTTACAATTACTACAAAACTGCTATTGTTACTTTTGCCACTGTTACCGTTACTTCCATATTACTTTGCTAGTAAATACTTTGCTGTAGATATTAAATTTTCCAGGTGTGGTTGAATTGACAACTCAACTGCTAATTGATACGTCTCCATCGTATCTACTTTTCAAAGCACTCTTGCCCTTGTTTTGGACTCTAACTTAAATGATTTGAATGGAACTAACCCGGACTGACACTGTTTTCAGCAGAACTGCCATGGTGTTATTTTTGTGCAGAAATAAATGTTCTCGGAATGACCTGGAAATCCACGGAGCAACTTTTAGGAATAAATAAAAAATATTGGCGACAGAATCAGCGTCAGGGGGCCCACACCCTGTCCACGAGGGTGGGGGCACGCCCCCTCCCCTAGGGCGCGCCCCCTGCCTTGTGGGCCCCTGGACGTGCACCGACCTCAACTCCAACTCCATATATTTCCTTTCGCGGAGGAAAAAATCAGAGAGAAAGGTTCATCGTGTTTTACGACGAAGAAGCCGCCAAGCCCTAATCTCTCTCGGGAGGGCTGATCTGGAGTCCGTTCGGGGCTCCAGAGAGGGGGATTCATCGCCATCGTCATCATTAACCATCCTCCATCACCAATTTCATGATGCTCACCGTCGTGTGTGAGTAATTCCATCGTGGGCTTGCTGGACAGTAATGGGTTGGATGAGATTTACCATGTAATCAAGTTAGTTTTGTTAGGGTTTGATCCCTAGTATCCACTATGTTCTGAGATTGATGTTGCTATGACTTTGCTATGCTTATGCTTGTCACTAGGGCCCGAGTGCCATGATTTCAGATCTGAACCTATTATGTTCTCATGAATATATATGTGAGTTGTTGATCCTATCTTGCAAGTCTATAGTCACCTATTATATGTTATGATCCGACAACCCTGAAGTGACAATAGTCGGGATACTTCTCTGTGATGACCGTAGTTTGAGGAGTTCATGTATTCACTATGTGTTAATGCTTTGGTCCGGTACTCTATTAAAAGGAGGCCTTAATATCCCTTAGTTTCCACTAGGAAACCACTGCCACGGGAGGGTAGGACAAAAGATTTCATGCAAGTTCTTTTCCATAAGCACGTATGACTATATCCGGAATACATGCCTGTTGGGGAACGTAGTAATTTCAAAAAAATTCCTACGCACACGCAAGATCATGGTGATGGCATAGCAACGAGAGGGGGGAGTGTTGTCCACGTACCCTCGTAGACCGTAAGCGGAAGCGTTAGCACAACGCGGTTGATGTAGTCGTACGTCTTCACGATCCGACTGATCCAAGTACCGAACGTACGGCACCTCCGAGTTCAGCACACGTTCAGCTCGATGACGTCCCTCGAACTCTGATCCAGCCGAGTGTCGAGGGAGAGTTCCGTCAAGCCGACGGCGTGGTGACGATCTTGATGTTCTACGGCGCAGGCTTCGCCTAAGCTTTATGACGATATGACCGAGGTGGAATATGGTGGAAGGGGCACCGACACGGCTAAGGAACGATCCGTAGATCAACTTGTGTGTCTATGGGGTGCCCCGCCCCGTATATAAAGGAGGGAGGGAGGAGGAGGCGGCCCTAGGAGGAGGGCGCCCAGGAGTCCTACTCCCACCGGGAGTAGGATTCCTTCTTTCCTAGTTCAACTAGGTCAAGGGGGAAAGAGGGAAGTGGAGAAGGAAGGAAGAGGGGGCCGCGCCCCAAACCCTTTGTCCAATTCGGACTGGGCTTGGGAGGGGCGCGCGCCTCCTCCTCTGGCTCCTTCCCACTAAAGCCCATTAAGGCCCAATACTCTTCCCCGTATTCCCGTAACTCCCCGGTACTCCGAAAAATACCCGAATCACTCGGAACCTTTCCGAACTCCGAATATAGTCGTCCAATATATCGATCTTTACGTCTTGACCATTTCGAGACTCCTCGTCATGTCCCAGATCTCATCCGGGACTCGAACTCCTTCGGTACATCAAAACTCATAAACTCATAATATAAGCGTCATCGAAACCTTAAGCGTGCAGACCCTACGGGTTCGAGAACTATGTAGACATGACCTAGAACTATTCTTGGTCAATAACCAATAGCGGGACCTGGATGCCCATATTGGCTCCTACATATTCTACGAAGATCTTTATCGGTCAGACCGCATAACAACATACGTTGTTCCCTTTGTCATCGGTATGTTACTTGCCCGAGATTCGATCGTCGGTATCCAATACCTAGTTCAATCTCGTTACGGCAAGTCTCTTTACTCGTTCCGTAATGCATCATCTCGCAACTAACTCATTAGTTGTAATGCTTGCAAGGCTTAAGTGATGTGCATTACCGAGAGGGCCCAGAGATACCTCTCCGACAATCGGAGTGACAAATCCTAATCTCGAAATCGCCAACCCAACATCCGCCTTTAGAGACACCTGTAGTACTCCTTTATAATCACCCGATTCGTTGTGGACGTTTGGTAGTACCCAAAGTGTTCCTCCGCAAGCGGAGTTGCATAATCTCATAGTCATAGGAACATGTATAAGTCATGAAGAAAGCAATAGCAACATACTAAACGATCGGGTGCTAAGCTAACGGAATGGGTCATGTCAATCAGATCATTCAACTAATGATGTGATCCCGTTAATCAAATAACAACTCTTTGTTCATGGTTAGGAAACATAACCATCTTTGATTAACAAGCTAGTCAAGTAGAGGCATACTAGTGACACTCTGTTTGTCTATATATTCACACATGTATTATGTTTCCGGTTAATACAATTCTAGCATGAATAATAGACATTTATCATGAAATAAAGAAATAAATAATAACTTTATTATTGCCTCTAGGGCATATTTCCTTGATCTCCCACTTGCACTAGAGTCAATAATCTATTTCACATCGCCATGTGATTGAACACCAATAATCATATCGTATATGATTAACACCCATAGTTCACATCGTCATGTGACCAACACCCAAAGGGTTTACTAGAGTCAATAATCTAGTTCACATCGCTATGTGATTAAGACCCAAAGAGTACAAAGGTATGATCATGTTTTGCTCGTGAGAGAAGTTTAGTCAACGGATCTGTCACATTCAGAGCCGTATGTATTTTGCAAATATTCTATGTCTACAATGCTCGCGGAGCTACTCTAGCTAATTGCTCCCACTTTCAATATGTATCTAGATCGAGACTCGAGTCATCGGATCGGTGTCAAAACTTGCATCGGCGTAACCCTTTACGATTTAACCTTTTGTCACTTCCATAATCGAGAAACATATCCTTATTCCACTAAGGATAATTTTGACCGCTGTCTAGTGATCTACTCCTAGATCACTATTGTACTCCTTGCCAAACTCCGTGGAGGGTATACAATAGATCTGGGTACACAGCATGGCATACTTTATAGAACCTATGGCCAAGGCATAGGGAATGACTTTCATTCTCTTTCTATCTTCTGCCGTGGTCGGGTTTTGAGTCTTACTCAATTTCTCACCTTGTAACACAGGCAAGAACTCTTTCTTTGACTGTTCCATTTTGAACTACTTCAAAATCTTGTCAAGGTATGTACTCATTGAAAAAAAAACTTATCAAGCATCTTGATCTATCTCTATAGATCTTGATGCTCAATATGTAAGCAGCTTCACCGAGGTCTTTCTTTAAAAAACTTCTTTTAAACACTCCTTTATGCTTTGCAGAATAATTCTACATTATTTCTGATCTACAATATGTCATTCACATATACTAAATGTTGTAGTGCTCCCACTCACTTTCTAGTAAATCTGAGCTTCACCATAAGTGCATATAAAACTATATGCTTTGATCAACTCATCAAAGCGTATATTCCAACTCCGAGATGCTTGCACCAGTCCATAGATGGATCACTGGAGCTTGCACACTTTGTTAGCTCCCTTTGGATCGAAAAAACCTTCTGGTTGCATCATATACAACTCTTCCTCCAGAAAACCATTCAGGAATGCAGTTTTTACATCCATTTGCCAAATTTCATAAATTGTGGCAATTGCTAACATGATTCGGACAGACTTAAGCATCGCTACTGCTTGAGAAAATCTCATTGTAGTCAACATCTTGAACTTTGTCGAAAACCTTTTTGCAACAAGTCGAGCTTTGTAGATAGTAACACTACTATCAACGTCCGTCTTCCTCTTGAAGATCCATTTATTTTCTATGGTTTGCCGATCATCGGGCAAATCCATCAAAGTCCATACTTTGTTCTCATACATGGATCATATCTCAGATTTCATGGCCTCAAACCATTTTGCGGAATCTGGGCTCATCATCGCTTCCTCATAGTTCGTAGGTTCATCATGGTCTAGTTACATGACTTCCAAAACAGGATTACCATACCACTCTGGTGCGGATCTCACTCTGGTTTACCTACGAGATTCGGTAGTAACTTGATCTGAAGTTACATGATCATCATCATTAGCTTCCTCACTAATTGGTGTAGTAGTCACAGGAACAGATTTCTGTGATTGAACTACTTTCCAATAAGGGAGAAGGTACAATTACCTTATCAAGTTCTACTTTCCTCCCACTCACTTCTTTCGAGAGAAACTCCTTCTCTAGAAAGGATCCATCTTAAGCAACGAATATCTTGCCTTCGGATCTGTGATAGAAGGTGTACCCAACAATTTCCTTTGGGTATTCTATGAAGACGTACTTCTCCGATTTGGGTTCGAGCTTATCAGGATGAAACTTTTTCACATAAGCATCGCAGCCCCAAACATTAAGAAATGACAACTTTGGTTTCTTGCTAAACCACAATTCATATAGTGTCGTCTCAACGGATTTAGATGGTGCCCTATTTAACGTAAATGCAGCTGTCTCTAATGCATGATCCCAAAACGATATTGGTAAATCGGTAAGAAACATCATAGATTGCACTATATCCAATAAAGTGCGGTTACGATGTTTGGACACACCATAACATTGTGGTGTTCCAGGTGGCGTGAGCTGTGAAACTATTCCACATTGTTTTAATTGAAGACCAAACTCGTAACTCAAATATTCGTCTCCGTGATCGATCACGAAACTTTATTTTCTTGTTACGATGATTTTCCACTTCACTCTGAAATTCTTTGAACCTTTCAACTATTTCGGACTTATGTTTCATCAAGTAGATATACCCATATCTGCTCAAATCATCTTGTGAAGGTCGAAAATAACGATACTTGCCACGAGCATCAACACTCATTGGATCGCATACATCGGTATGTATTATTTCCAATAAGTCAAGAGCTTGTTCCATTGTTCGGAGAACGGAGTTTTAGTCATCTTGCCCAAAAGGCACGGTTCGCAGCATCAAGTGATTCATAATCAAGTGATTCCAAAATCCCATCAGCATGGAGTTTCTTCATGCGCTTTACACCAATATGACCTAAGCGGCAAGTGCCACAAATAAGTTGCACTATCATTATTAACTTTGTATTTTTGGTTTCAATATTATGAATATGTGTATCACTACGATCGAGATCCAATGAACCATTTTCATTGGGTGTGTAACCATATAAGGTTTTATTCATGTAAGCAGAACAACAGTTTATTCTCTTACTTAAATGAATAACCGTATTGCAATAAACACGATCAAATCATATTCATGCTCAACGTAAACACCAAATAACATTTATTTAGTTTCAACACTAATCCCGAAAGTATAGGGAGTGTGCGATGATGATCATATCAATCTTGAAACTACTTTCAACACACATTGTCACTTCACCCTTAACTAGTTTACATTTATTCGCAGCTCCGTTTGAGTTAGTACTCTTAGCAACCGAACCAGTACCAAATACCGAGGGGTTGCTATAAACACTAGTAAAGCACACATAAAACACCTGTATATCAAATATACCCTTTTTCACTTTGCCATCCTTCTTATCCACCAAATATTTAGGGCAGTTCCGCTTCCAGTGACCATTTCCTTTGCGGTGTAAGCACTCGGTTTCGAGCTTTGGTTCAGCTTTGGGTTTCTTCGTGGGAGTGACAACTTGCTTGTCAATCTACTTGAAGTTCCCTTTCTTTCCTTTGCCCTTTTCTTGAAACTAGTGATCTTGTCAACCATCAACACTTGATGCTCTTTCTTGATTTCTACCTTCATCGATTTCATCATCATGAAAAACTCGGGAATCATTTTCATCATCCCTTGCATACTATAGTTCATCACGAAGTTCTACTAACTTGGTGATGGTGACTAGAGAATTCTGTTAATCACTATCTTATCTGGAAGATTAACTCCCACTTGATTCAAGCGATTGTAGTACCCAGACAATCTGAGTACATGCTCACTAGTTGAGCGATTCTCCTCCATCTTTTAGCTATAGAACTTGTTGGAGACTTCATATCTCTCAACTCGGGTATTTGCTTGAAATATTAACTTCAATTCCTGGAACATCTCATATGGTCCATGATGTTCAAAACATCTTTGAAGTCCCGATTCTAAGCTGTTAAGCATGGTGCACTTAAACTATCAAGTAGTCATCATATTGAGCTAGCCAAGCGTTCATAACGTGCGCATCCGCTCCTGCAATAGGTTTGTCACCTAGCGGTGCATCAAGGACATAATTCTTCTGCAGCAATGAGGATAAACCTCGGATCACGGATCCTATCCGCATCATTGCTACTAACATCTTTCAACACAGTTTCTCTAGGTACATATCGAACAAACATATGAAAGCAACTTCATGAGCTATTGATCTTACAACATAATTTGCAAAATACTACCAGGACTAAGTTCATGATAAATTTAAGTTCAATTAATCATATTACTTAAGAACTCCCACTTAGACAGACTTCTCTCTAGTCATCTAAGTGATCACGTGATCCAAATCAACTAAACCATAACCGATCATCACGTGAGATGGAGTAGTTTTCAATGGTGAACATCTTATGTTGATCATATCTACTATATGATTCACGCTCGACCTTTCGGTCTCCGTGTTCCGAGGCCATATCTGCATATGCTAGGCTCGTCAAGTTTAACTCGAGTATTCGCGTGTGCAAAACTGTCTTGCACCCGTTGTAGATGGACGAGAGCTTATCACACCCGATCATCACGTGGTGTCTGGGCACGACGAACTTTGGCAACGGTGCATACTCAGGGAGAACACTTCTTGATAATTTAGTGAGAGATCATCCTATAATGCTACCGTCAATCAAAGCAAGATAAGATGCATAAAAGATAAACATCACATGCAAATCAATATAAGTGATATGATATGGTCATCATCATCTTGTGCTTCGTGATCTCCATCTCTGCAGCACCATCATGATCACCATCGTCACCGGCGCGACACCTTGATCTCCATCGTAGCATCGTTGTCATTCGCCATCTATTGCTTCTCGACTATCGCTACCGCTTAGTGATAAAGTAAAGCAATTACTGAGGTGTTTGCATTTCATACAATAAGCGACAACCATATGGCTCCGCCGATTGCCGATAACCGGTTACAAAACATGATCATCTCATACAATAAAATATAGCATCACGTCTTGACCATATCACATCACAACATGCCTGCAAAAACAAGTTAGGCGTCCTCTACTTTGTTGTTGCAAATTTTACGTGGCTGCTACGGGCTTAAGCAAGAACCAATCTCACCTACGCATCAAAACCACAGCGATATTCGTCAAATAGACTCCGTTTTAACCTTCTCAAGGACCGGGCGTAGCCACACTCAGTTCAACTAAAGTGAGAGAGACAGACACCCGCCAGTCACCTTTAAGCAGCGAGTGCTCGAGTGGTGAAACCAGTCTCGCGTAAGCGTCTGGCGTAATGTCGGTCGGGCGCATCATCTCACAATACCGCTGAACCAAAGTATGATATGCTGGTAGGCAGTATGACTTATATCGTCCACAACTCACTTGTGTTCTACTCGTGCATATAACATCAACGCATAAAACCTAGGCTCGGATGCCTTTGTTGGGGAGCGTAGTAATTTCAAAAATTTCCTACACACACGCAAGATCATGGTGATGGCATAGCAACGAGAGGGGAGAGTGTTGTCCACGTACCCTCGTAGACCGTAAGCGGAAGCGTTAGCACAACGCGGTTGATGTAGTCGTACGTCTTCACGATCCGACCGATCCAAGTACCGAACGTTACGGCACCTCCGAGTTCAGCACACGCTCAGCTCGATGGCGCCCTCGAACTCGATCCAGCCGAGTGTCGAGGGAGAGTTCCACAAGACAACGGCGTGGTGGCGATCTTGATGTTCTATCGCGCGAGGGCTTCGCCTAAGCTTTGCGACGATATGACCGAGGTGGAATATGGTGGAAGGGGGCACCGCACACGGCTAAGGAACGATCCGTAGATCAACTTGTGTGTCTATGGGGTGCCCCCTGCCCCCGTATATAAAGGAGGGAGGGAGGAGGAGGCCGGCCCTAGGAGGAGGGCGCGCCAAGGGAGTCCTACTCCCACCGGGAGTAGGATTCCTTCTTTCCTAGTTCAACTAGGTCAAGGGGGGAAAGAGGGGAAGTGGAGAAGGAAGGAAGAGGGGTGCCGCGCCCCAAACCCTTTGTCCATATCGGACTGGGCTTGGGAGGGGCGCGCGCCTCCTCCTGGCTCCTTCCCACTAAAGCCCATTAAGGCCCAATACTCTTCCCCGTATTCCCATAACTCCCCGGTACTCCGAAAAATACCCGAATCACTCGGAACCTTTCCGAACTCCGAATATAGTCGTCCAATATATCGATCTTTACGTCTCGACCATTTCGAGACTCCTCGTCATGTCCCCGATCTCATCCGGGACTCCGAACTCCTTCGGTACATCAAAACTCATAAACTCATAATATAACTGTCATCGAAACCTTAAGCGTGCAGACCCTACGGGTTCGAGAACTATGTAGACATGACCTAGAACTATTCTTGGTCAATAACCAATAGCGGGACCTGGATGCCCATATTGGCTCCTACATATTCTACGAAGATCTTTATCGGTCAGACCGCATAACAACATACGTTGTTCCCTTTGTCATCGGTATGTTACTTGCCCGAGATTCGATCGTCGGTATCCAATACCTAGTTCAATCTCGTTACCGGCAAGTCTCTTTACTCGTTCTGTAATACATCATCTCGCAACTAACTCATTAGTTGTAATGCTTGCAAGGCTTAAGTGATGTGCATTACCGAGAGGGCCAGAGATACCTCTCCGACAATCGGAGTGACAAATCCTAATCTCGAAAATCGCCAACCCAACATCTGCCTTTAGAGACACCTGTAGTACTCCTTTATAATCACCCGATTCGTTGTGACGTTTGGTAGTACCCAAAGTGTTCCTCTGGCAAACGGGAGTTGCATAATCTCCTAGTCATAGGAACATGTATAAGTCATGAAGAAAGCAATAGCAACATACTAAACGATCGGGTGCTAAGCTACCGGAATGGGTCATGTCAATCAGATCATTCAACTAATGATGTGATCCCGTTAATCAAATAACAACTCTTTGTTCATGGTTAGGAAACATAACCATCTTTGATTAACAAGCTAGTCAAGTAGAGGCATACTAGTGACACTCTGTTTGTCTATATATTCACACATGTATTATGTTTCCGGTTAATACAATTCTAGCATGAATAATAGACATTTATCATGAAATAAGGAAATAAATAATAACTTTATTATTGCCTCTAGGGCATATTTCCTTCAATGCCTACATTACATTGACGAACTGGAGCTAGTTCTGTGTCACCCTATGTTATAACTATTACATGAGGAATCGTATCTGACATAATTATCCATCACTGATCCAATGCCTACGAGGTTTTCACATATTGTGCTTTGCTTATTAACTTTACCATTGCTACTGTTACAATTACTACAAAACTGCTACTGTTACTTTTGCTACTATTACCGTTACTTCCATACTACTTTGCTACTAAATGCTTTGCTGCAGATACTAAGTTATCCAGGTGTGGTTGAATTGACAACTCAACTGCTAATACTTGAGAATATTCTTTGGATCCCCTTGTGTCAAATCAATAAATTTGGGTTGAATACTCTACCCTCGAAAACTGTTGCGATCCCCTATACTTGTGGGTTATCAAGACTATTTTCTGGCGCCGTTGCCGGGGAGCATAGCTCTATTCTTTGAGTCACTTGGGATTTATATCTGCTGGTCACTATGAAGAACTTGAAAGACGAAAGAACTAAGATTTATCCCTCAACTATGAGGGGAGGTAAGGAATTGCCATCTAGCTCTGCACTTGATTCTCCTTCTGTTATGAATAAGCTTGCGACACCGAAACCTGCTTCTGCTATTAATTCTGATATGTCGCATGTTATTGATGATGCCACTTCTACTATGCATGATATTTATGATGAAACTACTTCTGTGCTTGATACTACTGTGCCATTAGGTGAATATTTTGATGAACAACTTGCTAGGGTTAGAGAGAATGAAATTCTTGAAACTGATATTATCGAAGATAGTGATGATGAAGGTTCTCCCGCTAAATATGAATTGCCTGTTGTTCCAGAGGATTATGTTATGGATGAAGAAACTGCTAGAGATTTTCATGCTTGCAATGATAGATCTGATCTTTAGAGGTTATTAGCTAAACTTAAACAGAAAACTAAGAATGCTAGAATGAAATATGACCCTGCTTTTGCTACTTCACCTATCTTTGTTACTGATAAGCATTATGAATTCTCTGTCGATCCTGAGATAATTACTTTGAATCTGATCCTTTTTATGGCTATGAATCTGAAACTATTGTGGCACATCTTACTAAATTGAAAGACATAGCCACCCTGTTCACTAATGATGAGAAGTCTCGCTACTACTATATCCTTAAGATATTTCTGTTCACATTAAAGGGTGATGCTAAAACTTGGTTTAATTCTCTTAATCCTGGTTGTGTGCGTAGTCCCCAGGATATGATTTATTACTTCTCTGCTAAATATTTCCCTGCTCATAAGAAACAAGCTGCCTTGAGGGAAATATATAATTTTGTGCAAATTGAAGAAGAGTGTCTCCCACAAGCTTGGGGGAGGCTTCTCCGGTTACTTAATGCTTTGCCTGATCATACTCTTAAGAAAAATGAAATACTTGATATATTTTATAATGGACTAACCGATGCTTCCAAGGACCACTTGGATAGTTGTGCTGGTTGTGTTTTCAGGGAAAGAATAGTCGATCAAGTTGAACTGCTATTGAATAATATGTTGACTAATGAAAATAATTGGACACTTCCTGAGCCAACTCCTGAGTCAATTCCTGAGCCTATTCCTAAACCAACTCCGAAGAAAAAGGGAGTTCTACTTATCAGTCCTGAAGATATGCAAGAGGTAAAGAAATCAATGAAAGAGAAAGGTATTAAAGCTGAAGATGTTAATAATTTACCTCCTATTGAAGAAACACATGGTCTTGATAACCCGACACAGGTAGTAAAGGTAAATTCTCTCTATAGATATGATAAGGTTGAAATCCCGTCTACTAAGTTTCCTAGTCAATGTTTAGATGAATTTGCTGACTTTATGGCTAGACAAGAAAATTTCAACACTTATGTTAGTAGAGAATTAAAGAGTAATTCTTACATGATTGGACGCTTGAGTGATTATATGGCTACAGTTAAATGTGAACTTAAACTCATTAGTAAATATGCTTCTATGGTTACCACTCAAGCAGAACAAGTACTTAAGGTTCAAAGTGATTTGCTCGATTAATTGAATAATAAGCATGATTTTGCTGTTAGAGTGGCTACTAGAACTGTTAAAAAGACTCAGGAACCCTTGTATCCTGAAGGCCACCCTAAAAGAATCGAGCAAGATTCTCAAAGAAATAATTTAGATGCACCTAGTCCTTCTAAAAAGAAGAAAAAGAAAAATGATAGGACTTTGCATGCTTCTAGTGAACCTATTGTAGAAACACCTGAGAATCCCAATGATATTTATAATTCTGATGCTAAAACACAATCTGATGATGAACATGAACCTAGTGATAATGTTAATAATAATGTTCATGTTGATGCGCAACCTAGCAATATTAATGATGTAGAGATTGAACCTGTTGTTGATCTTGATAACCCACAATCAAAGAATAAACCTTATGATAAGAGAGACTTTGTTGCTAGGAAACACGGTAAAGAACGAGAACCATGGGTTCAGAAACCCATGCCTTTTCCTCCCAAATCATCCAAGAAAAAGGATGATGAGGATTTTGAGCGCTTTGCTGAAATGGTTAGACCTATCTTCTTATGTATGCGCTTAACTGATATGCTTAAAGTGAATCCTTATGCTAAATATATGAAAGATATTTTACAAATAAAAGAAAGATATCGGAAGCTGAAATTTCCACCATGCTTGCTAATTATACTTTTAAGGGTGGAATACCTAAGAAACTAGGAGATCCAGGAGTACCAACTATACCATTCTCCATTAAAAGAAACTATTTTAAAACTGCTTTATGTGATCTTGGAGCTGGTGTTAGTGTTATGCCTCTCTCTTTATATCATAGACTCGAATTGAATAAGTTGACACCTACTGAAATATCTTTGCAAATGGCCGATAAATCAACTGCTATACATGTCGGTATTTGTGAGGATGTGCCTGTTGTAGTTGCAAATGTCACTATCTTAACGGACTTTGTTATTCATGATATTCCCGAGGACGATAGTGTGTCAATTATCCTTGGTAGACCCTTTTTGAATACTGCAGGGGCTGTTATTAATTGCAACAAAGGCAATGTCACTTTTCATGTTAATGGTAATGAGCATACGGTACACTTTCCGAGGAAACAACCTCAAGTTCATAGCATCAATTCTATTGGAAAAATTCCATATTGGAGGTTTTGAATTTCCTCTTCCTACTGTTAAGAAGAAATATGATATTCTTATTATTGGGGATGTGCATATCCCCGTTGAGGTAACCTAGTGTTATTCGAAATTTCTCCGGTTCCATGTTATTCGGAATGAGTTTGTTAACAAGACTTGATCAACCTTGTTAGTGGATTCCTTTCGATGATCATGAGATGGATGAAGTTAGAAGGCACAACCTTCTGTACCCTCTTTTTACTTTCTGTTATTTAGAATAAATAAAGAAAAAATAGTATTTTCTGTCTGTTTTCTGAATTATCCATGCAATAAAAAATACCCCAAAAATAAAAGTTCTCCAAATGCCCTGCCAATTTAATATGATTTTTTCTGGAATATTTGAGAATATCTGGCACTGATAACACAACAGGGGGAGCAAGCACCTGGCCACAAGGGTCCAGGGCGCGCCCCCTGCCTCGTGGGCCCACGGTGGCTCCCCTCCACTTATTCCTGTACCCATGCACTTCTTCTTCCTCCCAAAAAAAATCACTATCCAGCTCAAGCACGAGTTCTAGCTCACTTTGCTGCCATTTTCGACCTCCTTGCTCAAAGCTCCATTCACAAAACTGCTTTGGGGGATTGTTCTTTGGTATGTGACTCCTCCAATGGTCCAATTAGTTTTTGTTCTAGTGCTTTATTCATTGCAAATTTTTGCTGCCTAGGTGACCCTGTTCTTGACTTGCATGTCAAATTTATATGGTCCCAAGTAATTCTAATGCATGATATAGTCTCTAGGCACTTGTGGGAGCAGTTGCTATCAATCTTGTTGAGTTTGATTCACTTTTATTTTGAGTTACTAAAAATTTCTGAAATTTTTCACAGGAAGAAATATGTCCAGGAAAATGTAAGGTGGTTCTTCAAGGAAGAAAGGACCCAGGCTTGCAATGCGTGAGCAGGATGATGAACCACCAAGGGAAGCTGACGTGCGGCCTTGTGAATGGCCGTCAGAGGAGTTTATGGTCAAAGGGGGCATCAAGGATGAATTTCATACATACGAGTGTAACGCTGACCTTGAGGACTTCATGCAAGATAAGTGTCCTCAATACCACTATTTGACTGACTCCTTTGTGAGAAGGTTTAAATTTACATCTTCGCGCAATTCTCAAGATGTTCTGTTTGATATTTATGATAAATCTTATACCATGGACCTAGAAGATTTTACTATTGCTTGTAAACTCCCGCAGTGGGGTAGTGTTAATGAACCTCGTAAATCTGAATGTAAAGACTTTCTTGCTAGTATCACCGTGGGAGAATCTAGAGAAATAGCACAAGCCACTATAGGGAGCATTCGTTTTCCTGCTATACATTATTTTGCTCTCTTCATGGTAGATGCATTAACGGTAAAGATGAAGCATGTCACATGTGTGTTCCTGATCTTTGTGTTCTCAAGAGTGTTGTATTAGGTGATAAACAATACAACTTGGGGGCAATTGTTGCACGTAGGTTGCATAATAATGGTTTAGTTGGAGATTTGTTTGGAGGGATTTATGCGACCCATGTGGCTAATTATCTTGGTATACCTGTACATGAAGATGATAGGGAGTTGCCTCCCGCTTATTTAGATTATAATGCCATGGTTAATCATCATTTTCTTGAGAGGAACGAACAATTCCTCCAGTATCGACTAATCTTTGACAGACGTTGCGCTGTCCATATTACTCTCCCTGCTCCTGTCCTCTTTGATTATCAGGCAAAAGGAAGATATGTTTTCACCAGGGAGGAGGCAAATGAGTGCGAGAGGAGGACGGAGGCATCTCGCCGCCATGCTGCAGCTCAGGAGGCAATGGCTGCTGCATCTCAGTACGACCCCAGTTACAACTTCGGATATCAGCCAGGCTACCCATGGCCATATATAGACCAACTTAGGCCAAAAGACTAAGCTTGGGGGAGTACGTATTTCTCACCGACATTACATTCATGTTCACACGCTCATTCTAGTTGTTGGTGCTCATACTTTTTCACTGTACTATCCATGCTAGTTTAATTTCCTTTTTCTAGTTTTATTCTTGTGTGTTTAATAAACCTTAAGAAAAAACAAAAAAAATAGTTAGCTTAATTTCCATGCTTGTAGTGGTAATATTAAAAGAAAACCCAAAAATATTTCTCGTTCTTCTTTTGCTTGTTGGGAGCTTTCCCGTGTAAATAGTTTTATGTCTTTTCTTTCCTTTGGGGTCGAGAGGATAAGACCACAATTAAAATGTTGAGTGGCTCTTATATGCATTATTGTTGATTTAACCAAGTGCCCATATTACCTTGTCTTCTCCCTTGAATTGAATGCTTGCAGATTACAGCTTAGTCCAATGCACGTGCACTATTATTATTATCCACACCGTTCGGTCATGCAAGTGAAAGGCAATAATGATGATATATAATGGACTGATTGAGATGAGAGAAGCTGGTATGAACTCGACCTCTCTTGTTTTTGTAAATATGATTAGTTCATCATTCCTGATTCAGCCTATTATGAATAAACATGTTTGCAATGACAATTAGAGATTATAGTTGCTTATGCCATGCTTAATTAGCTAGGAGCTTATAATGGTTTACCTTGCGTGCCAACATGCTATTAAAATGGTTGTGATGTGGTATGATAGGGTGGTATCCTCCTTTGAATGAATTGAGTGACTTGACTTGGCACATGTTCACGCATGTAGTTGAAACAAAATCAACATAGCCTTCACGATAATTATGTTCATGGTGGATTATATCCTACTCATGCTTGCACTCGGTGTTGATTAATTTTAATGCATGTTCATGACTGTCGTCGCTCTCTCAGTTGGTCGCTTCCCAGTCTCTTTCTAGCCTTCACCTGTACTAAGCGGGAATACTGCTTGTGCATCCAAACTCCATGAACCCTAAAGTTATTCCGTATGAGTCCACCATACCTTCCTATATGCGGTATCTACTTGCCGTTCCAAGTAAATGTGTATGTGCCAAACTCCAAACCTTCAAATGAAATTCTGTTTTCTATGCTCGAACAGCTCATGTATCAACTAGGGCTGTCTATATCTTCCATGCTAGGCGGGTTATTCTCAAGAGGAGTGGATCCCGCTCCTCACTCACGAGAAAATGGCCGGTCACCGGGATGCCTAGTCCCATGCTCAAATCAAATCAAAATAATTGCAAACAAAACTCCCCCGGGATTGTTGTTAGTTGGACGGTACCCGTTGTTTCAGAGTAGTCGTGGAGTGTGCTTGTTGGTGGTGGGGGAGTATAAATTTTACTATTCTGTTTGGGAACCGCCTATAATGTGTGATTATGCCATTGATGTGAGTAAACATGAGATCTAAATGTTATTGTGAATATGGTTAGTTCATAATCTTTAATGAAAACTTGAATGTTGGCTTTACATATTTACAACAACAAGAGCAAACAGAGTTTGTGAAAGTTTTTTGTTCATCACTTTCAGTTTATCAACTGAATTGCTTGAGGACAAACAAACGTTTAAGCTTGGGGGAGTTGATACGTCTCCGTCGTATCTACTTTTCCAAACACTTTTGCCCTTGTTTTTGACTCTAACTTGCATGATTTGAATGGAACTAAACCAGACTGACGTTGTTTTCAGCAGAACTGCCATGGTGTTATTTTTGTGCAGAAATAAAAGTTCTCGGAATGACCTGTAAATCCACGGAGCAACTTTTAAGAATAAATAAAAATACTGGCTAAAGAATCAGCGTCAGGGGTCCCACAACCTGTCCACGAGGGTGGGGGCGCGCCCCCTCCCCTAGGGCGCCCCCCCTGCCTCGTGGCCCCCTGGACGTCCACCGACCTCAACTCCAACTCCATATATTTGCTTTCGCGGAGGAAAAAATCACAGAGAAAGTTTCATCGTGTTTCACGATACGGAGTCGCCGCCAAGCACTAATCTCTCTCGGGAGGGCTGATCTGGATTCCGTTTAGAGCTCCAGAGAGGGGGATTCATCGCCGTCGTCATCATCAACCATCCTCCATCACCAATTTCATGATGCTCACTGATACGTCTCCGTCGTATCTATAATTTTTGATTGTTCCATGCCATTATTCTACAACTTTCATATACTTTTGGCAACTTTTTATATTATTTTTTGGGACTAACATATTGATCCAAGTGCCCAGTGCTAGTTCCTGTTTGTTGCATGTTTTATGTTTCGCAGAAACCCCATATCAAATGGAATCCAAATGGGATAAAAACAAACAGAGAATTATTTTGGAATATTTATGATTTTGGGGAAGTAGAATCAACGCGAGATGGTGCCTGAGGTGCCCACGAAGGTGGCCCACATGCCCACTTATACTGGGCGCGCCCCTGACCCTCGTGGGCCCCTCGTAAGGCAATTGCTGCTCTTCTTTGGCCGCAAGAAAGCTAATTTTTGAAAAAATATTTGGGCGAAGGTTTCAATCCAATCGGAGTTACGGATCTCCGAATATAAAAGAAACGGTGCCAGGGCAGAATCTGGGAACGCATAAACAGAGAGAGACAGAGAGATAAATCCAATCTCGGAGGGGCTCTCGCCCCTCCCACGCCATGGGAGCCAAGGACCAGAGGGGAAACCCTTCTCCCATCTAGGGAGTAGGTCAAGGAAGAAGAAGAAGAAGAAGAAGGGGGGCTCTCTCCCCTTGCTTCGATGGGCGCGGAATGCTACCGGGGCCATCATCATCACATGATCTACACCAACACCTCCGCCATCTTCACCAACATCTCCATCACCTTCCCCCATCTATATTCAGCGGTCCACTCTCCCTCAACCCGCTGTACCCTCTACTTGAACATGGTGCTTTATGCTTCATATTATTATCCAATGATGTGTTGCCTTCCTATGATGTCTGAGTAGATTTTCGTTGTCCTATCGGTGATTGATGAATTGCTATGATTGGTTTAATTTTCTTGTGGTTATGTTGCTGTCCTATTGTGACCTCTGTGTCGCGCAAGCGTGAGGGATTCCCGCTGTAGGGTGTTGCAGTCTGTTCATTATTCGCTTATAGTGGGTTGCTTGAGTGATAGAAGCATAAACCCGAGTAAGGGGGTTGTGGCATATGGGATAAAGGGGACTTGATGCTTTAATGCTATGGTTGGGTTTTACCTTAATGATCTTTAGTAGTAGTGGATGCTTGCTAGAGTTCCAATCATAAGTGCATATGATCCAAGAAGAGAAAGTATGTTAGCTTATGCCTCTCCCACATAAAACTTGCTATCGGTCTAGTAACGTAGTCAATTGCTTAGGGACAATTTCACAACTCCTATCACCACTTTTCCACACTCGCTATATTTACTTTATTGCTTCTTTATCTAAACAGCCCCTACTTTTTATTTACGTGTTCTTTATTATCTTGCAAACCCATCCTATCAAACCTACAAAGTACTTCTAGTTTCATACTTGTTCTAGGTAAAGCGAACACTAAGCGTGCGTAGAGTCGTATCAGTGGCAGATAGGACTTGAGAGAATATTTGTTCTACCTTTAGCTCCTCGTTGGGTTCGACACTCTAACTTATCGTAAGAGGCTACAATTATCCCCTACATTTTTGGGTTATCGAGACCTTTTTCTGGCGCCGTTGCCGGGGAGTCATAGCGTGGGGTGAATATTCTTGTGTGTGCTTGTTTGCTTTATCACTAAGTAATTTCTATTTGCTATTCTAAGTTGTTCTCTATCTTTAGTTATGGATATGGAACACGAAATACCAAAAAAATTAGGTGTACTTGCTACTCATGGAGATGGGGAACCTCCTAAAACCCTCGATGCTCGTTATGTGAAAGAAATTATGTACTACTTTGATAATCCTGAGAAAACCCCATTCAATTATGTTATGGGAGACACGTTGGATCAATGTGAATACTTTAGGGATTATCGCTTGACACAAAAAGGGAAACTATTATGGGATCAAATTTATATGTTACATTGGTATGCTCGTCAACTATGCTTGAGATATGATTATACTTGTTTCTCTAGGATGAAGGCTCCACACCTTCCCTTTTCATGCAAATTCAATGATAATAAAACCTTAGCATATTATGCTAATGGTATATATGATTACTATGATGTGGAACAAATAGAAGAATTTGTTGCTTTTATGGGTGCTTATGAGATTGAATCTATGTTTAAAAAGTTTAAGGATTATGATGATTCAGTTTATATACCTGAAAATTTTGCTATACTTAAATATTGCTATGAGAATTATGAATTCAATTCCGATATTGATGCATTTATTGAGAAAGTCTCCGCTGTCCAAGAAGAGACTAATATTTTGCGGGAGTCTATGGAAGAATAAATTGATGAAACTGTGAGCTCATTGGATGAAAAAAGATGATGAGGAGAGCGAAGAACAAAAGAAGGAACAGCGGATTAGCTACCCATGCCCACCTTCTAATTAGAGTAACTCTTCAACTCATACATTGTTTAATTCCCCTTCGTGCTTACCGAAGGATGATTGCTATGATGATTGTTATGATCCCGTTGATTCTCTTGAAATATCCCTTTTTGATGATTCTTGCTATGCTTGTGGCCAAGATGCCAATATGAATTATGCTTATGGAGATGAGCTTGCTGTAGTTCCTTATGTTAAACATGAAATTGTTGCTATTGCACCCACGCATGATATCCTATTATCTTCTTGAATTCTTCCTACTACACTTTATCGGAGAAGTTTGCCCTTATTAAGATTATATTGATGGGTTGCGTTTTACTACTACACATGATGATTTTTATAGATATAATATGCATGTGCTTACTGCTCCTACTTGCAATTATTATGAGAGAGGAACTATATCTCCACCTCTCTATGTTTCCAATATGATAAAATTGCAAGAAACTGCTTATAGTATGCATTGGCCTTTACTTGGTGTGCATGAATTGTTCTTTTATGACATGCCGATGCATAGGAAGAGAGTTAGACTTCGTTTTTGCATGATATATGTTACTCTGTGCTCACTACTAAATTATAAATCATTGTTAATTAAAATTGGCTTTGATATACCTTGGGATCCGGGTGGATCCATTACTTGAGCACTATATGCCCAGCTTAATGGGTTTAAAGAAAGCGCTGCCAGGGAGACAACCCAGAAGTTTTAGAGAGTCATTTATTTATGTTGAGTGCTTTCATAAAGTTTAAAAACAAAAAAATAAAGAGGGGAACCCAAAACTTTCAAAAAGGAAAGTGAAAGTAAGAAAGACAAGCCTTGTTGAAGTGGGAGAGCTCCTTGAACTTTGTTCATGCTCACGGAAACTTTGTGAATCTTAATTACAGAAACTTTTCATCAAAAATAATTACCCCTTGTAAAATTCCATTGTATTATAAAAATAATGTGCCAAGGTCTGCCTTTAGGATGTTTACAATGCTTGTTGGTTTGTGCGGTGCAGGACGGAAACTTTGGTTGTAGTGCGCGATTTTACATTTTTTACTGGAACATCAAAAGGTTCTGATTTTTTTGCACTGTATTTATGTAAAAATTGTTTAATTTTCATAATTTTGGTAGAATTTTTGGGCTACCATAAGTATGGTGAATGTTCAGATTGCTACAGACTGTTCTGTTTTTGACAGATTCTGTTTTTGATGCATTGTTTGCTTGTTTTGATGAAACTATCAATTTCTATCAGTGGATTAAGCCTTAGAAAAGCTATACTAAAGTAGACATAATGCAAAACAAAATATGAATATGTTTGCATCAGTACCTAGAGTACTGATTTGCTTTATTATACTAACGGATCTTACTGAGTTTTCTATTGAAGTTTTGTGTGGATGAAGTGTTTGATCGAGGAGGTCTCGATATGAGGAAAAGGAAGAGTGGCAAGAGCTCAAGATTGTGGATTACCAAGGAACCCCAAGTAAATATTCAATGAGACTCAAGCGTCTAAGCTTGGGGATGCCCCGGAAGGCATCCCCTCTTTCTTCAACAAATATCGGTATGTTTTCGGATTCATTTCGATTATGTGATATGTGCGAATCTTGGAGCGTCTTTTGCATTTAGTTTTCACTTTTCTTTTATGCACCATGCTGGTATGAGAATAGTCCTTGGTTAATTTATAGAATGCTCATTGCACTTCACTTATATCTTTTGAGTATGGCTTTATAGAATGCTTCATGTGCTTCACTTATATCATTTGAAGTTTGGATTGCCTGTTTCTCTTCACATAGAAAGCTGCCATTTGTAGAATACTCTTTTGCTTCACTTATATTTATTAGAGCGTGGGCACATCTTTTGTAGAAAGAATTAAACTCTCTTGCTTCACTTATATCTATTTAGAGAGATGACAGGAATTGGTCGTTCACATGGTTAGTCATAAAATCCTACATAAACTTGTAGATCGCGGAATATGATATGTTTGATACCTTGCAATAGTTTTGCGATATAAAGGCGGTGATATTAGAGTCATGCTAGTGGGTAGTTGTGGATTAGTAGAAATACTTGTGTTGAGGTTTGTGTTCCCGAAGCATGCACGTATGGTGAACTGTTATGTGATGAAGTCGGAGCATGATTTATTTATTGATTGTCTTCCTTGTGAGTGGTGGCCGGGGACGAGCGATAGTCTTTTCCTACCAATCTATCCCCCTAGGAGCATGCGCGTAGTACTTTGTTTTGATGACTAATTGATTTTTGCAACAAGTATGTGAGTTCTTTATGACTAATGTTGATTCCATGGATTATACGCACTCTCACCCTTCCATCATTGCTAGCCTCTTCGGTACCATGCATTGCCCTTTCTCACCTCGAGATTTGGTGCAAACTTCGCCGGTGCATCCAAACCCCGTGATACGATACGCTCTATCACACATAAGCCTCCTTATATGTTCCTCAAAACAGCCACCATACCTACCTATCATGGCATTTCCATAGCCATTCCGAGATATATTGCCATGCAACTTCCATCATCATCATATACATGACTTGAGCATTCATTGTCATATTGCTTTGCATGATCGTAAGATAGCTAGCATGATGTTTTCATGGCTTGTCCGTTTTTTTATGTCATTGCTATGCTAGATCATTGCACATCCCGGTACACCGCCAGAGGTATTCATATAGAGTCATATCTTTGTTCTAGTATCGAGTTGTAATATCGAGTTGTAAGTAAATAAAAGTGTGATGATCGTCATTATTAGAGCATAGTCCCAGTGAGGAAAGGATGATGGAATCTATGATTCCCCCACAATTCGGGATGAGACTCCGGACTTAAGGAAAAAAAGAAAGGCCAAAGAAGCCCAAATAAAAAAAGGGGGCCAAAGAAGCCCAACAAAAAAAGAGAAAATAAAAAAATGAGAGAAAAAGAGAGAAGGTGCAATGTTACTATCCTTTTACCACACTGGTGCTTCAAAGTAGCACCATGTTCTTCATAGAGAGAGTCTCCTATGCTTTCACTTTCATATACTAGTGGGAATTTTCATTATAGAACTTGGCTTGTATATTCCGATGATGGGCTTCCTCAAATGCCCGAGGTCTTCATGAGCAAGCAAGTTGGATGCACACCGACTTAGTTTCAGTTTGAGCTTTCATACACTTATAGCTCTAGTGCATCTGTTGCATGGCAATCCCTACTCCTTGCATTGACATCAATTGATGGGCATCTCCACAGCCCGTTGATTAGTCGCGTTGATGTGAGACTTTCTCCCTTTTTGTCTTCTCCACACAACCTCCACCATCATATTCTATTCCACCTATAGTGCTATGTACATGGCTCATGCTCATGTATTGCGTGAAAGTTGAAAAGGTTTGAGAACGTCAAAAGTATGAAACAATTGCTTGGCTTGTCATCGGGGTTGTGCATGATTTGAATATTCTATGTGATGAAGATGAAGCATAGCCAGACTATATGATTTTGTAGGGATAACTTTCTTTGGCCATGTTGTTTGAAAAGACATGATTGCTTTATTAGTACGCTCGAAGTATTATTGTTTTTATGTCAAATGATAGACTATTGCTTTGAATCACTTGTGTCTTAATATTCATGCCATGATTAGATACATGATCAAGATTATGCTAGGTAGCATTCCACATCAAAAATTATCTTTTTTATCATTTACCTACTCGAGGATGATCAGGAATTAAGCTTGGGGGTGCTGATACGTCTCCGTCGTATCTATAATTTTTGATTGTTCCATGCCATTATTCTACAACTTTCATATACTTTTGGCAACTTTTTATATTATTTTTTGGGCCTAACATATTGATCCAAGTACCAAGTGCCAGTTCATGTCTGTTGCATGTTTTATGTTTCGCAGAAACCCCATATCAAACGGATTCCAAATGGGATAAAAACGGACGAAGAATTAGTTTGGAATATTTATGATTTTTGCGAAGTAGAATCAACGTGAGACGGTGCCTGAGGTGCCCACGAGGGTGGCCCACACGCCCACTTATACTAGGCGCACCCCTGAACCTCGTGGGCCCCTCGTAAGGCAGGTGCTGCTCTTCTTTGGCCGCAAGAAAGCTAATTTTTGGAAAAATATCTGGGCGAAGGTTTCAATCCAATCGGAGTTACGAATCTTCGGATATAAAAGAACGGTGTGAGGGCAGAATCTGGGAACGCAGAAACAGAGAGAGAAAGAGAGATAGATCCAATCTCGGAGGGGCTCTCGCCCCTCCCACGCCATGGGAGACAAGGACCAGAGGGGAAACCCTTCTCCCATCTAGGGAGGAGGTCAAGGAAGAAGAAGAAGAAGGGGGCTCTCTCCCCCTTGCTTGCGATGGCGCCGGAACGTTGCCGGGAGCCATCATCATCACCGCGATCTACACCAACACCTCCACCATCTTCACCAACATCTCCATCACCTTCCGCCATCTATATTCAGCGGTCCACTCTCCCGCAACCCGCTGTACCCTCTACTTGAACATGGTGCTTTATGCTTCATATTATTATCCAATGATGTGTTGCCATCCTATGATGTCTGAGTAGATTTTCGTTGTCCTATCGGTGATTGATGAATTGCTATGATTGGTTTAATTTGCTTGTGGTTATGTTGTTGTCCTATTGTGCCCACCGAGTCACGCAAGCGTGAGGGATTCCCGCTGTAGGGTGTTGCAATATGTTCAATATTCGCTTATAGTGGGTTGCTTGAGTGACAGAAGCATAAACCCGAGTAAGGGGGTTGTGGCGTATGGGATAAAGGGGACTTGATGCTTTAATGCTATGGTTGGGTTTTACCTTAATGATCTTTAGTAGTTGCGGATGCTTTCTAGAGTTCCAATCATAAGTGCATATGATCCAAGAAGAGAAAGTATGTTAGCTTATGCCTCTCCCACATAAAACTTGCTATCGGTCTAGTAACGTAGTCAATTGCTTAGGGACAATTTCACAACTCCTATCACCACTTTTCCACACTCGCTATATTTACTTTATTGCTTCTTTATCTAAACAGCCCCTACATTTTATTTATGTGTTCTTTATTATCTTGCAAACCCATCCTATCAAACCTACAAAGTACTTCTAGTTTGATACTTGTTCTAGGTAAAGCGAACACTAAGCGTGCGTAGAGTCGTATCAGTGGCAGATAGGACTTGAGAGAACATTTGTTCTACCTTTAGCTCCTCGTTGGGTTCGACACTCTTACTTATCGTAAGAGGCTACAATTATCCCCTACATTTTTGGGTTATCAAGACCTTTTTCTGGTGCCGTTGCCGGGGAGTCATAGCGTGGGGTGAATATTTTCGTGTGTGCTTGTTTGCTTTATCACTAAGTAATTTCTATTTGCTGTTCTGAGTTGTTCTCTATCTTTAGTTATGGATATGGAACACAAAATACCAAAAAAATTAGGTGTACTTGCTACTCATGGAGATGGGGAACCTCCTAAACCCTCGATGCTCGTTATGTGAAAGAAATTATGTACTACTTTGATAATCCTGAGAAAACCCCATTCAATTATGTTATGGGAGACACGTTGGATCAATGTGAATACTTTAGGGATTATCGCTTGACACAAAAAGCGAAACTATTATGGGATCAAATTTATATGTTACATTGGTATGCTCGTCAACTATGCTTGAGATATGATTATACTTGTTGCTCTAGGATGAAGGCTCCACACCTTCCCTTTTCATGCAAATTCAACGATAATAAAACCTTAGCTTATTATGCTAATGGTATATATGATTAATATGATGTGGAACAAATAGAAGAATTTGTTGCTTCTGTGGGTGCTTATGAGATTGAACCTATGTTTAAAAAGTTTGAGGATTATGATGATTCAGTTTGTATACCTGAAAATTTTGCTATACTTAAATATTGCTATGAGAATTATGAATTCAATTCCGATATTGATGCATTTATTGGGAAAGTCTCCGCTGTCCAAGAAGAGACTAATATTTTGCTGGAGTCTATGGAAGAAGAAATTGATGAAACTGTGAGCTCATTGGATGAAAAAGATGATGAGGAGAGCGAAGAACAAAAGAAGGAACAGCGGATTGGCTACCCATGCCCACCTTCTAATTAGAGTAACTCTTCAACTCATACATTGTTTAATTCCCCTTCGTGCTTACCGAAGGATGATTGCTATGATGATTGTTATGGTCCCGTTGATTCTCTTGAAATATCCCTTTTTGATGATTCTTGCTATGTTTGTGGCCAAGATGCCAATATGAATTATGCTTATGGAGATGAGCTTTCTATAGTTCCTTATGTTAAACATGAAATTGTTGCTATTGCACCCACACATGATAGTCCTATTATCTTCTTGAATTCTTCCTACTACACTTTATCAGAGAAGTTTGCCCTTATTAAGGATTATATTGATGGGTTGCGTTTTTCTACTACACATGATGATTTTTATAGATATAATATGCATGTGCTTGCTGCTCCTACTTGCAATTATTATGAGAGAGCAACTATATCTCCACCTCTCTATGTTTCCAATATGATAAAATTGCAAGAAACTGCTTATACTATGCATTGGCCTTTACTTGGTGTGCATGAATTGTTCTTTTATGACATGCCGATGCATAGGAAGAGAGTTAGACTTCATTTTTGCATGATATATGTTACTCTGTGCTCACTACTAAATTACAAATCATTGTTAATTAAAATTGGCTTTGATATACCTTGGGATCCTGGTGGATCCATTACTTGAGCACTATATGCCCAGCTTAATGGGTTTAAAGAAAGCGCTGCCAGGGAGACAACCCGGAAGTTTTAGAGAGTCATTTATTTATGTTGAGTGCTTTCATAAAGTTTAAAAACAAAAAAATAAAGAGGGGAACCCAAAACTTTCAAAAAGGAAAGTGAAAGTAAGAAAGACAAGCATTGTTGAAGTGGGAGAGCTCCTTGAACTTTGTTCATGCTCACGGAAACTTTGTGAATCTTAATTACAGAAAATTTTCATCAAAAATAATTATCCCCTTGTACAATTCCATTGTATTATAAAAATAATGTGCCAAGGTCTGCCTTTAGGATGTTTACAATGCTTGTTGGTTTGTGCGGTGCAGGACAGAAACTTTGGCTGTAGTGCGCGATTTTACATTTTTTACTGGAACATCAAAAGGTTCTGACTTTTTTTGCACTGTATTTCTGTAAAAAAATTGTTTAATTTTAATAATTTTGGTATAATTTTGGGGCTAACATAAGTATGGTGAATGTTCAGATTGCTACAGACTGTTCTGTTTTTGACAGATTCTGTTTTTGATGCATAGTTTGCTTGTTTTGATGAAACTATCAATTTCTATTAGTGGATTAAGCCTTAGAAAAGCTATACTAAAGTAGACATAATGCAAAACAAAATATGAATTGGTTTGCATCAGTACCTATAGTAGTGATTTGCTTTATTATACTAACGGATCTTACCGAGTTTTCTATTGAAGTTTTGTGTGGATGAAGTGTTTGATCGAGGAGGTCTCGATATGAGGAAAAGGAAGAGTGGAAAGAGGTCAAGATTGGGGATTCCCAAGGAACCCCAAGTAAATATTCAAGGAGACTCAAGCGTCTAAGCTTGGGGATGCCCGGGAAGGCATCCCCTCTTTCTTCAACAAATATCGGTATGTTTTCGGATTCATTTTGATTATGTGATATGTGTGAATCTTGGAGCGTCTTTTGCATTTAGTTTTCACTTTTCTTTTATGCACCATGCTGGTATGAGATAGTCCTTGGTTAATTTATAGAATGCTCATTGCACTTCACTTATATCTTTTGAGTATGGCTTTATAGAATGCTTCATGTGCTTCACTTATATCATTTGAAGTTTGGATTGCCTGTTTCTCTTCACATAGAAAACTGCCATTTGTAGAATACTCTTTTGCTTCACTTATATTTATTAGAGCGTGGGCACATCTTTTGTAGAAACAATTAAACTCTCTTGCTTCACTTATATCTATTTAGAGAGATGACAGGAATTGGTTGTTCACATGGTTAGTCATAAAATCCTACATAAACTTGTAGATCGCTGAATATGATATGTTTGATTCCTTGCAATAGTTTTGCAATATAAAAGCGGTGATATTAGAGTCATGCTAGCGGGTAGTTGTGGATTAGTAGAAATACTTGTGTTGAGGTTTGTGTTCCCGAAGCATGCACGTATGGTGAACTGTTATGTGATGAAGTCGGAGCATGATTTATTTATTGATTGTCTTCCTTGTGAGTGGTGGCCGGGGACGAGCGATAGTCTTTTTCTACCAATCTATCCCCCTAGGAGCATGCGCGTAGTACTTTGTTTTGATGACTAATTGATTTTTGCAACAAGTATGTGAGTTCTTTATGACTAATGTTGATTCCATGGATTATACGCACTCTCACCCTTCCATCATTGCTAGCCTCTTCGGTACCATGCATTACCCTTTCTCACCTCGAGATTTGGTGCAAACTTCACCGGTGCATCCAAACCCCGTGATACGATACACTCTATCACACATAAGCCTCCTTATATCTTCCTCAAAACAGCCACCATACCTACCTATCATGGCATTTCCATAGCCATTCCGAGATATATTGCCATGCAACTTCCATCATCATCATATACATGACTTGAGCATTCATTGTCATATTGCTTTGCATGATCGTAAGATAGCTAGCATGATGTTTTCATGGCTTGTCCGTTTTTTATGTCATTGCTATGCTAGATCATTGCACATCCCGGTACACCGCCAGAGGTATTCATATAGAGTCATATCTTTGTTCTAGTATCGAGTTGTAATATCGAGTTGTAAGTAAATAAAAGTGTGATGATCATCATTATTAGAGCATTGCCCCAGTGAGGAAAGGATGATGGAATCTATGATTCCCCCACAATTCGGGATGAGACTCCGGACTTAAGGAAAAAAAGAAAGGCCAAAGAAGCCCAAATAAAAAAAGGGGGCCAAAGAAGCCCAACAAAAAAAGAGAAAATAAAAAATGAGAGAAAAAGAGAGAAGGTGCAATGTTACTATCCTTTTACCACACTTGTGCTTCAAAGTAGCACCATGTTCTTCATAGAGAGAGTCTCCTATGCTTTCACTTTCATATACTAGTGGGAATTTTCATTATAGAACTTGGCTTGTATATTCTGATGATGGGCTTCCTCAAATGCCCGAGGTCTTCATGAGCAAGCAAGTTGGATGCACACCCACTTAGTTTCAGTTTGAGCTTTCATACACTTATAGCTCTAGTGCATCTGTTGCATGGCAATCCCTACTCCTTGCATTGACATCAATTGATGGGCATCTCCACAGCCCGTTGATTAGCCGCGTTGATGTGAGACTTTCTCCCTTTTTGTCTTCTCCACACAACCTCCACCATCATATTCTATTCCACCTATAGTGATATGTACATGGCTCACGCTCATGTATTGCGTGAAAGTTGAAAAGGTTTGAGAACCTCAAAAGTATGAAACAATTGCTTGGCTTGTCATCGGGGTTGTGCATGATTTGAATATTCTATGTGATGAAGATGAAGCATAGCCAGACTATATGATTTTGTAGGGATAACTTTCTTTGGCCATGTTGTTTGAAAAGACATGATTGTTTTATTAGTACGCTTGAAGTATTATTGTTTTTATGTCAAATGATAGACTATTGCTTTGAATCACTTGTGTCTTAATATTCATGCCATGATTACATACATGATCAAGATTATGCTAGGTAGCATTCCACAATAAAAATTATCTTTTTTATCATTTACCTACTCGAGGATGATCAGGAATTAAGCTTGGGGGTGTTGATACGTCTCCGTCGTATCTATAATTTTTGATTGTTCCATGCCATTATTCTACAACTTTAATAAACTTTTGGCAACTTTTTATATTATTTTTTGGGCCTAACATATTGATCCAAGTGCCCAGTGCCAGTTCCTGTCTATTGCATGTTTTATGTTTCGCAGAAACCCCATATCAAACGGATTCCAAATGGGATAAAAACGGACGGAGAATTAGTTTGGAATATTTATGATTTTGGGGAAGTAGAATCAACACGAGACGGTGCCCAAGGTGCCCACGAGGGTGGCCCACACGCCCACTTATACTGGGCGCACCCCTGACCCTCGTGGGCCCCTCGTAAGGCGGGTGCTGCTCTTCTTTGGCCGCAAGAAAGCTAATTTTTGGAAAAATATCTGGGCGAAGGTTTCAATCCAATCGGAGTTACGGATCTTCGGATATAAAAGAACGGTGCTAGGGCAGAATCTGTGAACGCAGAAACAGAGAGAGATAGGGAGATAGATCCAATCTTGGAGGGGCTCTCGCCCCTCCCACGCCATGGGAGACAAGGACCAGAGGGGAAACCCTTCTCCCATCTAGGGAGGAGGTCAAGGAAGAAGAAGAAGAAGAAGGGGGGCTCTCTCCCCCTTGCTTGCGGTGGCGCCGGAACGTTGCTGGGAGCCATCATCATCACCGCGATGTACACCAACACCTCCGCCATCTTCACCAACATCTCCATCACCTTCCGCCATCTATATTCAGCGGTCCACTCTCCCGCAACCCTCTGTACCCTCTACTTGAACATGCTGCTTTATGCTTCATATTATTATCCAATGATGTGTTGCCATCCTATGATGTCTCAGTAGATTTTCGTTGTCCTATCGGTGATTGATGAATTGCTATGATTGGTTTAATTTGCTTGTGGTTATGTTGCTGTCCTATTGTGCCCTCCGTGTCACGCAAGCGTGAGGGATTCCCGCTGTAGGGTGTTGCAATATGTTCATTATTCGCTTATAGTGGGTTGCTTGAGTGACAGAAGCATAAACCCGAGTAAGGGGGTTGTGGCGTATGGGATAAAGGGGACTTGATGCTTTAATGCTATGGTTGGGTTTTACCTTAATGATCTTTAGTAGTTGGAGATGCTTGCTAGAGTTCCAATCGTAAGTGCATATGATCCAAGAAGAGAAAGTATGTTAGCTTATGCCTCTCCCACATAAAACTTGCTATCGGTCTAGTAACGTAGTCAATTGCTTAGGGACAATTTCACAACTCCTATCACCACTTTTCCACACTCGCTATATTTACTTTATTGCTTCTTTATCTAAACAGCCCCTACTTTTTTTTATGTGTTCTTTATTATCTTGCAAACCCATCCTATCAAACCTACAAAGTACTTCTAGTTTCATACTTGTTCTAGGTAAAGCGAACACTAAGCGTGCATAGAGTCGTATCAGTGTCAGATAGGACTTGAGGGAATATTTTTTTCTACCTTTAGCTCCTCGTTGGGTTCGACACACTTACTTATCGAAAGAGGCTATAATTATCCCCTACACTTGTGGGTTATCACTCACCGCCGTGCGTGAGTATTTCTATCGTAGGCTTGCTGGACAGTGATGGGTTGGATGAGATTTACCATGTAATCAAGTTAGTTTTGTTAGGGTTTGATCCCTAGTATCCACTATGTTCTAAGATTGATGTTGCTATGACTTTGCTATGCTTAATGCTTGTCACTAGGGCCCGAGTGCCATGATTTCAGATCTGAACCTATTATGTTTTCATGAATATATGTGAGTTCTTGATCCTATCTTGCAAGTCTATAGTCACCTATTATGTGTTATGATCCGACAACCCTGAAGTGACAATAATCGGGATACTTCTCGGTGATGACCGTAGTTTGAGGAGTTCATGTATTCACTATGTGTTAATGCTTTGATCCAGTACTCTATTAAAAGGAGGCCTTAATATCCCTTAGTTTCCACTAGGACCCCGCTGCCACGGGACGGTAGGACAAAAGATGCCATGCAAGTTCTTTTCCATAAGCACGTATGACTATATTCGGAATACATGCCTACATTACATTGACGAACTGGAGCTAGTTCCGTGTCACCCTATGTTATAACTATTACATGAGGAATCGCATCCGACATAATTATCCATCACTGATCCAATGCGTACGAGCTTTTCACATATTGTGCTTTGCTTATTTACTTTACCGTTGCTATTGTTATAATTACTACAAAACTGCTACTATTACTTTTGCTACTGTTACCGTTACTTCCATACTACTTTGCTACTAAATACTTTGCTGCAGAACTAAGTTATCCAGGTGTGGTTGAATTGTCAACTCAACTGCTAAGACTTGAGAATATTCTTTGGCTCCCCTTCTGTCGAATCAATAAATTTGGGTTGAATACTCTACCCTCGAAAACTGTTGTGATCACCTATACTTGTGGGTTATCACTAATACTTGAGAATATTCTTTGGCTCCCCTTGTGTCGAATCAATAAATTTGGGTTGAATACTCTACCCTCAAAAATTGTTGCGATCCCCTATATTTGTGGGTTATCAGACCACATTATTAGCCCCTGGATCGGTTTGGATTCCCTAGGACAACCAAACCGACCCCTTGGTTGAATCCGAGTCCTGCGGGAGCATTTAGAATATGTTTCCAAGTCATGGCTCGTTGTTCCTTGGAAGAAAACACAGCGGATTTCGGACTACAGGTTTACTCAGATGTCCGGGTGTTGTTGATCGTTGAGAAAAAAACCAGTGGCATTCGTTTGGTCTCTCGGAGGAGATAGACTAGGGGGCCGAGTGAGGGCATACCATCACAACCCGAGTGGCGACGCCGCCGCGTGGTCTGACTCTCTGGAGAGACGCCACTCCTTATCCCAGGGGAACATGAGCGCAGGCCTTCTACGGGTCTAGGTTTATGAGTCGCGCGCCTTGGAGCCTACTGAGAGGGCCAAGTGAACCTGCGGAGGGGCGTCAAGATCGTCACGTAACGATCCTGAAGAAGACTTTAGTTGGGTGTTTAGCGTGGCCGAGTGCACGGGTCCCCGCAGAGGGTAGTCAGTCGGGCTGACACGCGCCCTTTAGGAAAGGGATCATGGGAAATCAATCGGATTGATTCGTCCTGGAAATCTCGGGATTTGAATTTGTGTGTTTGCGCACAGAAGTGGTAACGTCTGCGCTAGTGGGAAAGTGGGGTTGTGGCTCCTCGATTTTCACGCACAACTTCCGCCACATGTTGCGCCCGCTTGATATGTCTCCAACGTATCTACTTTTCCAAACACTTTTGCCCTTGTTTTGGACTCTAACTTGCATGATTTGAATGAAACTAACCCGGACTGACGTTGTTTTCAGCAGAACTGCCATGATGTTGTTTTATGTGTAGAAAGCAAAAGTTCTCGGAATGACCTGAAAATCCACGGAGATAAGTTTTGGAAAATATAAAAAATACTGGCGAAAGAATGAAGACCAGGGGGCCCACACCCTAACCACGAGGGTGGGGGCGCCCCCCCAGGCGCGCCCCCATCTCTGGCCCCCGACGCCCACCGACCTCAACTCCAACTCCATATATTTCGTTTCGCGGAGAAAAAAATCAGGAAAAAAAAGTTTAATCGTGTTTTACGATATAGAGCCGCCGCCAAGCCCTAATCTCTCTCGGGAGGGTTGATCTGGAGTCCGTTCGGGGCTCCGGAGAGGGGGATTCGTCGTCGTTGTCATCATCAACCATCCTCCATCACCACTTTCATGATGCTCACCGCCATGCGTGAGTAATTCCATCGTAGGCTTGCTGGACGGTGATGGGTTGGATGAGATTTACCATGTAATCAAGTTAGTTTTGTTAGGGTTTGATCCCTAGTATCCACTATGTTCTGAGATTGATGTTGCTATGACTTTGCTATGCTTAATGCTTGTCACTAGGGCCCGAGTGCCAGGATTTCATATCTGAACCTATTATGTTTTCATGAATATATGTGTGTTCTTGATCCTATCTTGCAAGTCTATAGTCACCTATTATGTGTTATGATCCGACAACCCCGAAGTGACAATAATCGGGATACTTCTCGGTGATGACCATAGTTTGAGGAGTTCATGTATTCACTATGTGCTAATGCTTTGTTCCGATACTCTATTAAAAGGAGGCCTTAATATTCCTTAGTTTCCGCTAGGACCCCGCTGTCACGGGAGGATGGGACAAAAGATGTCATGCAAGTTCTTTTCCATAAGAACGTATGACTATATTCGCTATTCGGAATACATGCCTACATTACATTGATGAATTGGAGCTAGTTCTGTGTCACCCTGTGTTATAGCTATTACATGAGGAATCGCATCCGACATAATTATCCATCACTGATCCAATGCCTACGAGCTTTTCACATCTTGTGCTTCGCTTATTTACTTTTCCGTTTCTACTGTTACAATTCCTACAAAACTATTATCTTTACTTTTGCCACTGTTACCATTACTATCATACCACTTTGCTACTAAATACTTTGCTGCAGATACTAAGTTATCCAGGTGTGGTTGAATTGACAACTCAACTTCTAATACTTAAGAATATTCTTTGGCTCCCCTTGTGTCGAATCAATAAATTTGGGTTGAATACTCTACCCTCAAAAGCTGTTGCGATCCCCTACACTTGTGGGTTATCAAGACTAATTTCTGGCGCCGTTGCCGGGGAACATAGCTCTATTCTTTGAGTCACTTGGGATTTATATCTGTTGATCACTATGAGGAACTTGAAAGACGAATGAACCAAGATTTTTCCCTCAACTACGAAGGGAGGTAAGGAACTGACATCTAGCTCTGCACTAGATTCTCCTTCTATTTTGAGTAAGCTTGCGACACCTAAACCTGCTACTGCAATGAATTCTGATATGTCGCATGTTATTGATGATGCCACTTCTGCTATGCATGATACTTATGATGAAACTACTTCTGTGCGTGATACTACTTTGCCATTAGGTGAATTTCTTGATGAACAACTTGCTAGGGTTAGAAAGAATGAATTATTGAAGATGCTATTATTGATGATAGTGATGATGAAAGTTCTCCCCCTGATTATGAATTACCTGTTGTTCCTGAGGGTTATGTTATGGATGAGGAAGCTGCTAGAGCTATCTTTGCTTGCAAAGATAGATATGATCTTAAAAAGTTATTAGCCAAATGGAAGCAGCAATCTCTTAATGCTAGAATGAAGCCTGACCCTGCTTTTGCTACTTCACCTATCTATGTTACTGGTAAGGATTATGAATTCTCTGTTGATCCTGAAATTATTACTTTAGTTGAATTTGATCCTTTTTATGGCCTCGAATCTGAAACTGTTGTGGCACATCTTACCAAGTTGAATGATATAGCCACCTTGTTTACTAATGATGAGAAGTCTCGCTATTATTATATCCTTAAGATATTTCCGTTCTCATTAAAGGGTGATGCTAAGACTTGGTTTAATTCTCTTGCTCCTGGTTGTGTGCGTAGTCCCCAGGATATGATTTATTACTTCTCTGCTAAGTATTTCCCTGCTCATAAGAAACAAGCTGCCTTGCGGGAAATATATAATTTTGTGAAAATCAAAGAAGAGAGTCTCCCACAAGCTTGGGGGAGGCTTCTCTGATTACTTAATGCTTTGCCTGATCATCCTCTTAAGAAAAATGAAATACTTGATATCTTCTATAATGGACTAACCGATGCTTCCAATGACTACTTGGATAGTTGTGTTGGTTATGTTTTCAGAGAAAGAACAGTTGACGAAGCTGAATTACTATTAAATAATATGTTGACTAATGAAAATAATTGGACTCTTCCTTAGCCAATTCCTGAGGCAATTCCTGAACCAATTGAGCCAACTCCTGAGCCTATTCCTAAACCCACTCAAGAAGAGAGGTGTTCTATTTCTCGATCTGAGGATATGCAAGAGGCAAAGAAATCAATGAAAGAAAAAGGTATAAAAGCTGAAGATGTTAAGAATTTACCACCTATTGAAGAAATACATGGTCTTAATATACCGCCTGTTGATGAACCACATTGTCTTGATAATCCGACACATGTAGTAAAGGTAAATTCTCTCTATAGATATGATAAAGTTGAAATTCCCTCTACTAAATTTCATAGCCCATGCTTAGATGAATTTGATGACTTTATGGCTAGACAAGAAAGCTTTAATGCTTATGTTGGTAGAGAATTGAAGAATAATGCTTTCGAGATAGGACGCTTGAGTGATTATATGGCTAGAGTTAAAATTGAACTTAAACTCATTAGCCAATATGCTTCTATGGTTGCTACTCAAGCTGAGCAAGTACTTAAAGCTCAAAATGATTTGCTTGATGAATTAAATAAACAACCTGACCTTGCTGTTAGAGTGGCTACTAGAACTGGTAGAATGACTCGGGAACCTTTGTATCCTGAAGGCCACCCTAAGAGAATCGAGCAGGATTCTCAGAGAAATAATTTCGAGTCTCCTAGTTCTTCCAAAAAGAAGAATAAGAAACACGATAGGACTTTGCATGCTTCTAGTGAACCTGTTGTAGACACACCTGAGAATCCCAATGATATTTCTATTTCTGTTGAAACTCAATCAGGTGATGAACATGAACCTAGTGATAATGTTAATGATAATGATCATGTTGATGCTCAACCTAGCAAAAACAATGAAGTAGAAATTGAACCTGTTGTTGATCTTGATAACCCACAATCAAAGAATCAACGTTATGATAAGTGAGACTTTGTTGCTAGGAAGCACGGTAGAGAAAGAGAACCATGGGTTCAGAAACCCATGCCCTTTCCTCCTAAACCGTCCAAGACAAAGGATGATGAGGATTTTGAGCGCTTTGCTGAAATGATTAGACCTATCTTCTTACGTATGCGCTTAACTGATATACTTAAATTAAATCCCTATGCTAAGTATATGAAGGATATCATTACAAATAAAAGAAAGATACCGGAAGCTGAAATTTCCACCATGCTTGCTAATTACACTTTTAAGGGTGGAATACCAAAGAAACTTGGAGACCCAGGGGTACCAACTATACCATGCTCCATTAAAATAAATTATGTTAAAACTGCTTTATGTGATCTTGGAGCTGGTGTTAGTGTTATGCCTCTCTCTTTATATCGTAGACTTGACTTGAATAAGTTGACACCTACTGAAATATCTTTGCAAATGGCTGATAAATCAACTTCTATACCTGTCGGTATTTGTGAGGATGTACCTGTTGTGGTTGCAAACGTCACTATCTTAACGGACTTAGTTATTCTTGATATTCCCGAGGACGATAGTATGTCGATTATCCTTGGTAGACCCTTTTTGAATACTGCAGGGGCTGTTATTGATTGCAACATAGGCAATGTCACTTTTCATGTTAATGGTAATGAGCATACGGTACACTTTCCGAGGAAACAATCTCAAGTTCATAGCATCAATTATATTGGAAAAGTTCTGACTATTATTATTGGAGGTTTTGAATTTCCTCTTCCTACTGTCAAGAAAAAGTATGATATTCTTATTGTTGGGGATGTTCATATCCCCGTTGAGGTAACTTAGTGTTATTCGAAATTTCTCCAGTTCCGTGTTATTTGGAATGAGTTTGTTAACAAGACTTGATCAACCTTGTTAGTGGATTGATTTTGATGATCATGAGATGGATGAAACTAGAAGGCACAACCTTCAGTACCCTCTTTTTACTTTCTATTATTTAGAATAAATAAAGCAAAAATAGTATTATCCGTCTATTTCCTGAATTATCCGTGCAATAAAAAAATATCCCGAAAATAAAAGTGCTCCAAATGCCCTGCAAATTTAGTATGATTTTTTATGGATTATTTGAGGATTTTAGGCACTGAAAATATTGCAGAGGGGGCAAGCACCTGGCCACGAGGGTGGAGGGCGCGCCCACACCCCCTGGGCGCGCCCCCCTGTCTCATGGGCCCATGGTGGCCCCCCTCCACTTATTCCTGCACCCACACACTCCATCTTTTTCCCAAAAAAATCCCCATCCAGCTCAAGCACGAGTTCTAGCTCATTTCGCTGCGATTTTCGATCTCCTTGCTCAAAGCTCCATTCACAAAACTGCTTTGGGAGATTGTTGCTTGGTATGTGACCCCTCCATTGGTCCAATTAGTTTTTGTTCTAGTGCTTTATTCATTGCAAATTTTTGCTGCATAGGTGACCCTGTTCTTGAGCTTGCATGTCAAATTTATGAGGTCCCAAGTAATTCTAATACATGATATAGGCTCTAGGCATTTGTAGGAGTAGTTGCTACCAAGCTTGTTTAGTTTTATCTACTTTTATTTTGAAGTTACTAAAACTTCAGAAATTTTTCAAAAAAAGAAATATGTCTAGGATAATGTATCAAGGTGGTTCCTCAATAAAGAAAGGACCTAGGCTTGCTATGCGTGAGCAAGACGATGAACTACCGAGTGACGCAGAAGTGCGAGGTTGTGAGTGGCCATCAGATGATTTTATGGTCAAGGCAGGCTTTAAGGAGGAATTTGACGCATATGTGCGTAATGCCGATCTTGAGGACTTCTTACAAGATAAGTGTCCTTAGTACTATCTATTGACTGATTCATTTGTGAGAAGGTTTAAATATAAATGTTCACGTAGTTCTCAGAGTGTCCTGTTTGATATTTATGATAGATCTTATACCATGGACTTAGAGGCTTTTACAACTGCTTGCAAACTTCCACAGTGGGGCAATGTTAATGATCCCCACAAATCTGAATTTAGAGACTTTCTTGCTAGTATTACTATGGGAGAATCTAGGGATATAGCACAAGCTACCATAGGGAGCATTCACTTTCCTGTTGTACATTATTTTTCTCTCTTTATTGGTAGATGCATTAACGGTAAAGATGAAGCTTGTCATATGTGTGTCCCGGATCTTTGTGTCCTCAAGAGTGTCATGTTAGGTTATAAACATTATAACTTGGGGGCAATAGTTGCACGTAGGTTACATAATAATGGTAGGGCTGGAGATTTATTTGGAGGAATTTATGCAACCCGTGTGGCTAATTATCTTGGTATAGCCCCACGAGAGGGGGATATGGTGTTGCCTCCTGCTTATTTAGATTATGACGCTATGGTAAAATGTCATTTTCTTAGGAGGAATGAACAATTCCTCCAGTATCGACTAATCTTTGACAGACATAGCTCTGTCCATGTTACTCTTCCTGCTCCTTTCCTTTTTGATTACCAGGCAAAAGGAAGATATGTTGTTACCAGGAGGAAGCGGTGAACACGAGGGAGAGCGGAGGCTTGCCAACATGCCGCAGCTCAGGAGGCATTTGCTGCTGCATCTCAGTACGACCCCAGTTACAACTATGGATATCAGCCAGACTACCCTTGGCCTTAGACCAACTTAGGCCAAAAGCCTAAGCTTGGGGGAGTACGTATTTCTCACTGACTTTACATTCATGTTCACACACTATTCTAGTCGTCGGTGCTCATACTCTTTCATTGTATTATCCATACTAGTTTAAATTTATTTTTCTAATTTTCTTCTTGTGTGTTTGATAAACCTTAAGAAAAACACAAAAAATTAGTTAGTTTAATTTTCATGCTTGTAGTAGACTTAAAGAAAACCCAAAAAGATTTCTCGTTCTTCTTCTTACTTGTTGGGAGCTTTCCCGTGTAAATAGTTTTCTTTTCTTTTCTTTCATTTGGGGGTTGAGAGTAGAAGACCATATTGAAAATGTTTAGTGGCTCTCATATGCATGATTGTTTATTTAACTTAGAGCCCATATTACCTTGTCTTCTCTCTTGAGTTGAATGCTTGCAGATTCCAGCTTAGTCCAATGCACGTGCACTATTATTATTATACACATCGTTTGGTCGTGCAAGTGAAAGGCAATAATGGCGATATATGATGGACTGATTGAGATGAGAAAAGCTGGTATGAACTCGACCTCTCTTGTTTTTGTAAATATGATGAGTACATTGTTCCCGATTCAGCTTATTATGAAGTAAACATATTTGCAATGACATTTAGAGATTATAGTTGCTTGTGCCATGCTTAATTAGCTATGAGTTATAATGGTTTACCTTGCGTGCCAACATGCTATTAAAATGATTGTGATGTGGTATGATGGGATGGTATCCTCCTTTGAATGAATTGAGTGACTTGACTTGGCACATGTTCACGCATGTAGTTGAAACATATCAACATAGCCTTCATGATATTTATGTTCATGCTAGATTATATCCTACTCATGCTTGCACTCGGTGTGAATTAATTTTAATGCATGTTTATGACTGTTGCCGCTCTCTCAATTGGTCGCTTCCCAGTCTTCTACTATCCTTCACCTGTACTAAGCGGGAATACTGCTTGTGCATCCAAACTCCATGAACCCTAAAGTTATTCCATATGAGTCCACCATACCCTCCTATATGCGGTATTTACTTGCCGTTCCAAATAAATTTGTATGTGCCAAACTCCAAACCTTCAAATGAAATTCTGTTCAACTAGGGTTGCCTATATCTTCCATGCTAGGTGGGTTATTCTCAAGAGGAGTGGACTCCGCTCCTCATTCACGAGAAAGGGCCGGTAACCGGGATGCCCAGTCCCATGATCCAAAAAGATCAAAGCAAATCAAAATAATTAAACAAAACTCCCCCAGGGCTGTTGTTAGTTGGAGGCACTCGTTGTTTCGAGCAAGCCATAGATTGATGCTTGTTGGTGGTGGGGGAGTATAAACTTTTACCATTCTGTTTGGAAACTGCCTATAATGCATGTAGTATGGAAGATATCGCCATCTCATAGTTGTTTCATTGACAGTGAAAGTATGTCGCTCAAAATGTTATTCATCTCTATTTTAAAATCGAGCTCTGGCACCTCTGCAAATCCCTGCTTCCCTCTGCGAAGGGCCTATCTATTTACTTTTATCTTGAGTCATCACCCTCTTATTAAAAAGCACCCGCTAGAGAGCACACAGTCGTCTGCATTCATTACTATTGGTTTATATTGGGTATGATTGACCGGATCTCTTTTACCATGAATTACAATGTTTAGTCAGTCCTTGATCTTTAAAGGTGCTCTACATTTATGTTTTGCGGTCTCAGAAAGGGCTAGCGAGATACCATCTTGTTATATCATATTATGATTGTTTTGAGAAAGTGTTGTCATCCGAGTTTTATTATTATCGCTCGCTAGCTGATTATGTCATTGATACGAGTAATTGTGAGACCTAAGTGCTATTGTGAGTATGGTTAGTTCATAATATTTGCTGAAACTTGAATGCTGGCTTTACATGTTTACAACAACAAGAGCAAATAGAGTTTGTAAAAGTTTTTCTTTATCACTTTCAGTTTATCAACTGAATTGCTTGAGGACAAGCAAAGGTTTAAGCTTGGGGGAGTTGATACGTCTCTAACGTATCTACTTTTCCAAACACTTTTGCCCCTGTTTTGGACTCTAACTTGCATGATTTGAATGAAACTAACTCGGATCGTATTGTTTTCAGCAGAACTGCCATGATGTTGTTTTATGTGTAGAAACCAAAAATTCTCGGAATGACCTGAAAATCCACGGAGATAAGTTTTGGAAAATATTAAAAATACTTGCGAAAGAATGAAGACCAGGGGGCCACACCCTATCCACGAGGGTGGGGGCGCGCCCTCCCTCCTGGGCGCGCCCCCTGTCTCGTGGGCCCCCTGACGCTCCACCGACCTCAAATCCAACTCCATATATTCCGTTTCGCGGAGAAAAATCAGAAAAAAAGTTTCATCACGTTTTACGATACAGAGCCGCCGCCAAGCCCTAATCTCTCTCGGGAGGGCTAATCCGGAGTCCATTCGGGGCTCCGGAGAGGGGGATTCGTCGCCGTCGTCATCGTCAACCATCCTCCATCACCAATTTCATGATGCTCACCGCCGTGCGTGAGTAATTCCATCGTAGGCTTGTTGGACGGTGATGGGTTGGATGAGATTTACCATGTAATCAAGTTAGTTTTGTTAGGGTTTGATCCCTAGTATCCACTATGTTCTGAGATTGATGTTGCTATGACTTTGCTATGCTTAATGCTTGTCACTAGGGCCCAAGTGCCATGATTTCAGATCTGAAACTATTATGTTTTCATGAATATATGTGTGTTCTTGATCCTATCTTGCAAGTCTATAGTCACCTATTATGTGTTATGATCCGACAACCCCGAAGTGACAATAATCGGGATACTTCTCGGTGATGACCATAGTTTGAGGAGTTCATGTATTCACTATGTGCTAATGCTTTGTTCCTGTACTCTATTAAAAGGAGGCCTTAATATCCCTTAGTTTCCGCTAGGACCCCGCTGACACGGGAGGGTAGGACAAAAGATGTCATGCAAGTTCTTTTCCATAAGCACGTATGACTATATTCGGAATACATGCCTACATTATATTCATGAATTGGAGCTAGTTCTGTGTCACCCTATGTTATAGCTATTACATGAGGAATCGCATCCGTCATAATTATCCATCACTAATCCAATGCCTACGAGATTTTCACATCTTGTGCTTCGCTTATTTACTTTTCCGTTGCTACTGTTACAATTCCTACAAAACTATTATCTTTACTTTTGCCACTATTACCATTACTATCATACCACTTTGCTACTAAATACTTTGCTGCAGATACTAAGTTATCCAGGTGTGGTTGAATTGACAACTCAACTGCTAATACTTAAGAATATTCTTTGGCTCCCCTTGTGTCGAATCAATAAATTTGGGTTGACTACTCTACCCTCGAAAGCTGTTGCGATCCCCTACACTTGTGGGTTATCACCACTCTGTGCAAAGCCCCGTCGCGCAGGCCGTCGATCCAGAGATATGGCTCGAGATTCATCCGGTGATATAAAAGATCTGGAGGGTCAGGGCCTCAGATCCCCTTTCTCCTGCTTTGGCTCCTCCGCCCCTCTCCTCCAGTCGAGCGCACAATGATGGTGAAGGGCTCCACGGCCAAGGCGGAGAAGGCAAAGAAAGCGGGGAAGGCTTCCTCCTCTGGTTCTGGCGTGGCGGCGGGAGGCGCGTCGGGGGATTGGATCCCGTCGCGCGTCACGGCTCGTCGGCTGGAGGAGCTTGCAGAGGAGGGGCTTATTCTGCGCGACGGGTGGCGTCGCCCGGGTGGAGGTCGAGCCGACGCCACAGGAGGATGAGCGGGTCCTACTCACCACTCATGTCGTGCGGGGCTTGTCCATGCCTCCTCATCCTTTTTTCCGAGCATTTATCGACTATTTTGGTGCGCAACTCCATCATCTCCCCCCCCCCCAACGCCATTATCTATCTTTCGACTTTTGTCTCCATTTGCAGAACTTCCTGGGCTGCCACCCTCACTGGGACCTCTCCAAGAACATCTTCACTTGTCGGTCGATGACCGTCAAGAAGGACTCGTCAGTCGGCGCGAAGACCCACGTCACCCAACTGTGTGGGGGGCTTGGGCATCCAAGTCCGGGGGGAGCGCTAATACGTCTCCGATGTATCTATAATTTTTGCTTGTTTCATGCTGTTATATTATCATTCTTGAATGTTTTACGATTATTTTATAGCAACTTTATATCATTTTTTGGGACTAACCTATTGACATAGTGCCCAGTGACAGTTGTTGTTTTTTGCTTGTTTTTTACTTCGCAGAAAATCAATACCAAACGGAGTCCAAACGCAGTGAAACTTTTTGGAGAATTTTTCTTGACCATAAGACACCTGTTGGGCCAAAGAAGTATCAGAGGGGGGCTCCGAGGGGATTACAACCCACCAGGGCGCGCCTGGGGGCCTAGGCGTGCCAAGGTGGGTTGTGCCCACCTCGGTGGCCTCCCACACCGCCTCTTCGCTCTATAAATCCCCAAATATTCCAGACTCCCTCTGTCCCGCGCTTTTAAGACCGGATGACGCCCACCTCGCCTCCGCCGACACATTCCCGGCGCTCCTGGAGCTCGAGGAGGCTCGAATCAACAAGCTCTCGGGTACCCTCTTGAGCTCCACCATGGGTGCGGATTTGAGCTTGGTATCGAGACCTGGCGGCCTAGAAATGGCTTACTCCATGCATTCTTGAGCGCTGCAGGTGTATGGCCCCCTCCTCTGGTCCCGCCTCACACCGACAGGGCCTCCCGTGAACACTAGGCACGCTCACTCTCAGTCAGACATCCTGCACGAGCTCCACCCGTATAGTGATGATCTTCATGTTGTTCGACACATGCCCCCCCCTCTCTGATTTTCCCAATTCCGACTGGTGAACATTTTAGCCGGTGAGGACCTGTATGGTCATAGGGTGTTCAACGAAAATCTAGAATGTATATTTCTGACTAATTTGCTGAGTTTATTCCATTTGTTGTGGCATTTGTTATGATTGTTGTGGCATTTGTTATGACACACTTCGTTAGTCCCATAATGTAAGATCATTTTGCAAGCTAAAACAGCTTGCAAATGATCTTATATTATGGGACGGAGGGAGTCGAATTTTATTACAATCATGTAGATGAGTTCGTCGACTTCGGAGTTCTTTTTTGGGGACTCGTCGTCTTCGGATGATTCTGATGCAATTTTTCTGAAGATGACGAGATAGAGGACATCATTTTGATGCTTGACGTGAAGGGTATGGGGGAAAAGAAGAAGAGATAATGTCCGGGATCCCAAGTGGGACACATGCACATTACCTGGAATTGAGATCTGGTAATGCAATACTCATGAAGACTTATTTTGCCGAGGTATGCACATATCCTACTCATCTCTTTCGCCGGCCCTACCGAATGAGGAGAGATCTCTTTGTGCGCATTATGGAAGCTTGCGAGGCAAACTGTAGGTATTTCACTCGTGGGAGGAATGCAACCGACCTCATTGAGTTTAGTGCATATCAAAAAATATTGGCAGCAATGCAAGTGATCGCATACGGTATTCCGGTTGATTACGCAAACGAGTATTTCGCATTGGATAAAACATCATCGTCAAAAGCGTGAGAATTTTTTGCTCAGATAGCGATGAACTTTGATGTTGGGTACCTTCGAGTTCCCAATGAGGAGGACACACAAAGGCTAATGGCGATAAATGAAGCGACGGAATGGCATGCATGCTAGGGAGCATCTATTGCATGAAGATGAAAAAACTACCCCTACGACATATCATAGCTAGTATTGTGGACATTACCTTGACCCAACTATCAAAAGCATTCACCTCCCAGGAATTGTGGACTTGGCATTGCCTTTTTCGGTTGTCGGGGTCTCTCAATGATATCAAGTTCTGTGGAGATCTCATTTGTTTTCTACGCTTGCAATTGATAATGCTTCGTCTTGCAACTTCACTGTCAATGACCATGAATATGACATGTGGCATTATCTAGTTGGCAGCATATATCCTTCATGGTCAACATTTGCGAAGACAATCTCTAAACCTCAGGTAAGAAGCAATGTCAATTTTATGTTCGTCAAGAAGCTTGACAAGAGGACAATGAAAGAGCTTCTCATGTGTTCATAGATTGGTTTGATATTGTTCGAGGTCCTTCTCGTTTATGCGCAAGGAATCCGTTATCAACGGTTTGTGTGATTCTCCACAACATGATCATCAAGAATGATCATGTCTTGGAGTTGGACCTTGAGTATGACAACGTTGTTAGCCATGTGAAACTTCGCAGGAACCCGGACCGGATCCAAGCTTTTCTTGAGAAATACTGGAAGAATGAAGACCGGTTCGCCTACCCAGCTTCGTGAAGATCTCATTGTGCATCAATGACAATTATTTGGGAGATAGTCTCATTTTATGTGATCATGCCACTCACATCATTCATGCTTGAGTTGAATCATTATTTGCACTCAGGGCTATTTTTTCTCCTTTTTATTGAATTTGAACTATTATTGTAATTTTGATTATAGTTGTATCGTGTGATGTTAAAACATAGTTAAGTTTGATTTATATTGATGTTAAATAAGATATCATATCGAGTTTACATGCTAATTTATATGATATAAATAGAGGGAGACTTGTTTCTTCGTATACATGTTTTACATCACTTTCTCTGCCGGAACTCGCACCGGACCCAAAACCCATTTTATGGTATATACATTAGAAACTTTTCCGGTATCTGCTAGAGTTGCTCTAAGTACATACAACTGCGTGAACCAACCTGTGGTTGGATAGTTAGGTGAATAGTGATATTCTCAGCACACCAAGGTTCAAGTCCTAGTGCTCATATTTATTCTGGATTTATTTCAGAATTCCGGCGATGCCCGTTTAGTGGGGGGAGACGCTCCCGTCGACTACGAGGAGTCTACGGTGACTTCGTAAAATCTCAAGATGATATATCGGCCCAGTCTCTCGAGGTGCTCATAGGGGAGGGTGCGCGTGCGTTGAGCCACGCGTCCCACGCATCGGGTCTCTGAGACGTATAGGGAACTCAAAGACTTATGATACTGGTTTATTATTAATTAATTTCAGCATGTTAAGAAGATTACATCGAAGAACTGTCCTGATGTGCTGGCAAAAATGCAGTTCAATTTCAACGGAGAAGATGCCGCCCGCCGTTGACATCCCACGTCTCCATCACTACAGTCTGCAGGCAACATCATCTGCCTGGCTCGTCAACCGCTGGAGGATGAAGAGTTGACTGCTCGGCTCCAACACGGTGTCGTCTGCGATCTGAACATGGGTCGGCTGGTGGTAAGCAATTGACTAGTCCTGGTGTAGGTAGCGTAGAGCCGCTAACGCGTGCTCCCGAAACGCATTCACATGCATGTTGCTCCCTCCCCGCTTGTCGTGTTCCAGTTTCCAGCAACAGGGAATCGGCACGGGTGTGTGGCCAGGTAGAGACGGGAGCGTGCGCGGCTCGGGTGCCCTCGCCGGCGACCTCTCGGGCGATCCGATTCTCCCAGCTCCACTGACTGAACGAACCACGATGGATTCACCACACAAGAACAAGTAGATAGACACCGAAAGAGGGGGTGGTTTCAGGTACCAGCTCACGGTTCCCGGCACAAGTTCTTGGGATCGAACTTAATTCTATCAAGTAGTCAGGGTTCTAGTTCTACGATACACCAACTTGGGGAACAAAATGATGCCCCCATCGACAGCATGGCGGCTAGTTTTATATAGAATGAAACTGCAGTTCGGTAATTCAAACAGCCGGTGGTAACTGGTTTTTTTTTCCAACAACACGGAAAGGGCATCTTATATCTTACTAGCAAAAGGGCCCGTGCGTTGCAACGGGTTAACAAAAATATGCATTGACCACATATTATGATGAGTATGGCTAAACAAAACTCAGTACAATGAGTGAGTTGTCAAAAAAAAACTCAGTACAATGAGTGTTGAGTGCATGAAGATTTTGACTGTCTCGAGTCTAGACTTGTGTAGACATGGTTGTAATCTCAAGGAATTGATAGACTCTGCTTGACCTATGTTTATGAATCATGCACATTGCCTTTATCCATCCAATACATGTTTGTTTCATGACCTAAAATGGTGAAATCAAACCAGACAGAACTATACATGGTTATGAATTAAATCATAGTCCGCTCAAGCAACCTAAACTCAGCCTTGACTCAGTGGAGTGGTGAGATGCTAGGACACGGGGATCCAACATTATTGGAGGGGCACCGAGGACAATGGCCTGCTTTACGCCAGACTTCGAGTCCTCCTCATGAGACGAGTGCGAGAGACATTCTCCCTGCCAGCACGACACATCACCTACCTATAATTCACCCTTGTTTTATTTTTGATCTTTTAACCTATAAATTCCCTACCTTCCACTAACTTGCATATTTTATAACAGTTTCTTATTTTATTTTATGCATTTTGATTTCATCATGCCATTTATAATGCTTCACACCAAATTAAAAACTATGAACCTTTTCAGAAAATCATTTGATCTTTCCTTCCATTTTATACAATTGCTTTTCCAAATTCCTTTTTGAGCTTTTCAAAAAATCAAATGCCTTTTTATACCTTAAGTTTTGTCCCCAAACTTTCCCCAATCACCATTTTATTACTTTACCATGGTCCAGCAAAATTTTCAACATACTTGTACACTTCTAAAACCTTGTCCTAGTTCTAACCTATTTGAATAAATTCAAATGTGTTTTAATTTAAACCTTGTATTGCCCACTTCTAATTTTCTAGGAATAAGCACATTTTTGCGAGTCCAGGAAAAATAGCACCTTGCCAAAACCCCATTCCTAATCCTCTCTCCTTTTTACTCTTTATCTATTTATATTTAATAAACAGAGAAAATGTTAAAATTAGGAGAGAGAGAGAGAGAGAGAGAGAGAGAGAGGGGGAAACAGCAGCGCAGTATCTAAACCGGCCGCCCATTCGGCCTTAGGTCCAGCCCAGCCACACCTTAATCGTAACTTAGCAATCCAATTTGTTCTGTTACTCAAAAAAAAAGCAATCGATTCTTGTTCTAAAAAAAAGCAATCCAATCCATTCCGTGGACAGCCTCGATTCCTTTCTCCCACCTCGCGCCGTCAAGGGAGCCGCCCCACGCGCACGCCCGATCCCCGGCACTGGCCGGTTCCGCCCCACCCCGGCGAGGTTGCACCGCCGCCGGCCTCGCTCTTCCTCGCCTCACCTCAGTGCTCCTCCTCTCCTGGTTCATCGCGGCACCATGGCCGAGCCGCTCGCCTCCGTCCCCATGACGCGCATGGCCACCACCGCTGCGGCTGTACCCTGCACCGCACCACCGCAGCCTCGTCTGACCTCATGTCGCCGCACCACCCTCCTTTCTCACTTCTCTCCCTCAACTCCCTGTCCCCTTTCTGCCCAGGAGCGGCGGATGCCATGGATCCGTCCGGGAAGCCGCGCTCCGGCCTTCCTCGTCGTCACCGGCGACCCCCGCCTCGCCACCCGTCTCCGGATCAGCCTCCCCAGCCCCCGTCGTGCATGTATTCGGCCCCTGCAAGCTTCAGCCGCCGCCGACATTCTGCATCAAGCAGCCCCAAAACGAGAGCAACGCAGGGTTCTTTTTATAAAAACAAAACGTTTTCTCAGAAATATCCACTTAAAAAAGTACTGCGGGTTCAATTACTGAAAAACACAAGGGCTTTTTTGTAAAAGGTGCGCCACGATGAACCACCACTCAGTTCGTGCTTTATTATTTGCGAGAGAGATATAATTATTATTATTTTGCGAGGAAACTTTCAATCTATTCATCAACTCTCAAGGTAGTACAAAAAACACCATAAATAAAAAATTACATCCAGGTCCGTAGACCACTCAGCGACTACAAGCATTGGAGTGAGCCAAAGGCGCCGCCATCATCGTCCCTCCCTCATTGGAACCGGGCAAACCTTCTTGTAGTAGATAATCAAAAAACCGTCGTGCTAAGGCCCCATAGGACCAGCGCACCAGGACAGCAAGTGCCGCTGATGAAGAGATGCGTAGATCAAAAGAATCCAACCTGTAGACAAATGAACACAGATGAACGAAGATCGGATCCGCGTGGATCCATCAAAGACAAACGCCGACCGAACCCTGCGAGATCCGCCAGAGTCAAACCTCCACATGCCCTTCGATGATGCTAAAAATACCATCAAAACGGGGGCTAGGAGGGGAGGACTTTATTCCATCTTCGAAGAGTCGATGCCGCTTTGCCTCTCTGAGTAGGACACAAACCCTAAGAAAACTCAAAAAACCATCTGAAAATGGAGTCCTCCCGCCGGCAAGGGCTAGGATCCACCGCGCTTCCATGGCCCTAATACCATAGAAGACGAGATAGACCGGCGGCGCCGTTGACAGGAGGCACGAGAAACCCTAGCGCTTAGGGTGCCCTCACATACGAGTGCGAAGGGGTACGCAATGCGTTATTCTGCATAATTATTAAAAAAAGCAATAAATATTACAATGAAAGACAACAAGACATAAATGATCAATCAAAATAATAAAATTATACCAAAAATTATGCTCCAGTTAACTAAATTGTGTTAGCTGAATTTAACTAGTACAATTACTCTAGTTAACGATAACGACAAGTATATTGAAGTTAAACAGTGGAGCCCACTTTTGATCATAGCCGTTCAACGTGACTTAAGTGAACCCATCGGAGGCGTCCATCCACTCTTCATACCGGTTGGCTTCTTCTTCATTGTTGCCATTGAATTCTTCGAGCATCAATAGGTTCAGACTTCCCCTATCCTAACACGCACCGGCCAACCTTCACTAGGGGAGAGCTCCCGGCCTCTGACACCATTTGCGTGGATTCGCATCCCGACGGTCAATAGTGGGACCAGTTTTGGGTTATAGGTGAATACTACGACTACAACTCTGACGATAATGTCGTTCTCTAGGGAAAAAGTTGTCACGTATTTGGTCGTGTTTTGTCTCTAAGACAGAGCAAATAGTGGCTAGCCCGTCCTTGACCAGCAGTCGGAGAAGGGTACAATCTTCATCCCACGAGGACGATGACTGTTGATTCACGGATCAAGGTGGTGGCCAAAATTGTCCCTTCCGTAACCCGCACCTTACCGTGCCTTTGCACTCCTCCGACATCCTTCCTCTCGAGTGGTGTCGCTCCCTCTAATATCCTAGGCAACAACTTTGTCATCTTCTTCGGTGCCAACAGCGGCGGGGACAACACAGGTGGAATCGTAGGGTTTCTGTTGGTCCTCCATTACGGGTGGGCCAGCTAGCCCTTAGGCCTTCCTGGCCATGCCACATCCAACCTCCACCTAATGATTTATTGTCCGCGCTGCTTGAAAATGTGTTTCCTTGTTTATTTTAGCCGATGTCCTTGAAAGTGCATCTCTTAGATACGCCTATTAGATTTTCGTGATTAATGGCATGACGATGTGTGGACTAACTGTTTATCAAGTTTTATTTCAGGAATTTAGTCCCTATCAATCTATGGGCATCATTTGTTTCCCCTGCCTCCAACTTTTTGAGATGTTGCCTACATCAAGCATTAGATTTTAATTTATAGTCTTTTGGTGAATCCAAGATTTGCTTTGAGTGTTTGAAAAATGTTGAATAAGTATTAAAAATATTGAACGAGTATATGAAAAATGTTGAGTAAGTATTAAAAATGTTGAACAAGTATTTTAAAAATGTTGAATAAGTATTAAAAATGTTGAATAAGTATTAAAAATGTTCAATGAGTATTTGAAAAATGTTTAATAAGTATTAAAATATTGAACAAGTATTTGAAATAATGTTGAATAAGCGCGAACAATGTTGAACGTGTATACAAAAATGTTGATCACTTACTAAATTTTTTTTGACATATATGCAAATGTAGAGTGAAAACGAAAACAAACATTGGAAAAAACAAAAGAAAAACAGAAAATGAAGATGAAAAAAGAAAACCAAACAAAAATGGAGAAGAAAAAAGAAAACCAAACAAAAATTTTTGGAAAAAATACTAGTCATGTATTAGAAAAATGTTGTTGACATTATAAAAATGTAGAATACTAACCAAAAAGAACAAAGAAATCCAAAAGGAGAAAGAAAAAAGTAACAAAATGCAAAAAAGAATAAAAAAGGAAAAAGAGAGGAAAAAACCAAGAAAACCGATTCGGGTCGCCTCAAGTAGTACATGCCCCTACAACTTTCCGCGAGTGGCATTCTAACATAGTGGCTAGCGGCGCTAGCGCTATCCATGGAGACCAGGGTTCGAACCTGATTCTCCCACGGTCTCGCTTAATGCGAGACATAGCACTCACGGTAATTCCTATTTGCCGCAGAAAATAAAGTTCTACGATCTAATCGTGGAGGTGAATATTTGAGTTACGAGTTTGGCGTTCATTAAAACAATGGATCTTAGCTGTTGATCTTATTAATTAGTAGTCTGATTAACTTTTACCTTCTTACCTCACATGTGAAAGGAGGGGGTAAGAGGGAGCATGTTAAAATTTGCCGTCGCGCTATCCACGCACAAAGTCATTGCATGATGTACCGGTACATATGAGACAATCTATTTTTTCTAAGATTCATGAGAATGTATGGCCCACCTAAATGTATAGCACTAGTATATTCTCGAGATGAAGTATGTCTTTTCTTTGGTCCTACCAAGTTCAGAAATTGATATACGGCTGTGTGAAGAGACGGTTTCCAAACCCAAAGGAGGATCAAGGTCAAGGAACTTCTTGGAGATAGCTATATCGCCCCAGATCACTTCTAATGTATAGCCGTGATCGATCAAAATATTCCTTAGAAAAATTCCTTAACGTGTATTTTACTTAGGGAACCGGGGGATAGCGATGGTGCGACACTGTGACCGGACGCGGGCCACCCAACTGGCTGCCCCTCCTCGATTGCGCGCCAGAATTCTCCAAGCGTCGTCTCTCGATCCTATGAGAATTCGAGCACGACAACCTCACCAACACCCTCACGAAACTACCAAAGAAGTCCCAAACTGCAGTCTGCAGCCATCTCTCATGAGCTCCATCTCTCATCCACCACACGAGCACCGCATCAGTCCGTTCAGTGTTGTCACCGTGACCTGTGGTGGATGAAGTGTCAATAATTTTTTCAATCATCATTGCAAACGAAACCATGATACAAGTGTCAATAACTTTCTAACTAGACTGAAGGAGAATGACAACAAAATTGTTTCGAAAAGTAGTCACGATTGAAAAGTCCTCACCAATATATTTCTCTCAACATGCAACCATACCTACTCAGGATTTAACATGTATAGAAAAGACTCACCATAGGAGCAATGTAGCTCGTTGGATTGACCTGTTTGATGCCCTGCCCCATTTGAGTCATTTTATATTGGTATAGATATAGAAGGTTGAGAAAAATTGAAAAAACATTATGGGTTAATTAAGTTTTGTTCCGTTTTTGCTAATTTTAAGGATTTGTTAACTTCCACCAAATCAGGGTTTTCAGAGATATCATATGTATAAAAAAAATCAGTCAACTGCATTATTTAGAGACTGAAATATCAGGAACCCCTCCAAAAGAAAAGACTAAGTATTAGGCATAACTTATATTTCAGAAAAGAGGAAATGGTGCGCAGCACTATAAATTGTGTCGGCGGCTCGGTGCTAGTCTAGAACTTTTTTCAGGAGAAGTGCCCTTTCCTACTGTGAGCTTAGTACTTTTTCTAAAAAAAACACCTAGCTACCTCTAATTGTCGGGTAATCATGCTCAAATGTGTAACTGTTTCATGTACTAACGCGCCGCCCTATGCGTACCAATACCGGGTCTGGAGAAGAAGAACGAGACCCATGAGTCTATACGGAACGGAACATGATGCTGTCTCCCAGCAAGTTTCAGAAAGAGGAAAAATAAGAAAAATTGAAAGTACCTTTCTATACCCGGGCTCAAATGCTCCTAGCATGAACAGTAAAATAATAATAATAAACTTAAAAAATAAATTCAAAAAATGCTGGATTTTTTTGTTGCGTACTTTAAAAAATGTTTATTGTGCATGCAATATTTAAACTCGGGTGTAGAAACTCCACATACACTACTGTTGTATTATTGTAGCAACAAGCAAGTAGCAACCATGTTGGATGAGATTTTTTTTTGTTTGCTTGCTTGTTTTGAGAACAATGGCATGCCCTGACGGAAGCTCCTATTGAACACTCAATGCGTCAAATTGCACCACGACGTACAAGGAGCCTCCATTTGGGACACCCCCCCCCCTTTAGCAGAGGACAATGTAGCAATTTGCATTATACTGTATGATTCGCGCTACTCTTGCGCAATCGTTCTAAAAAAATATGGCATGATTTGATTTACTGTAGCGATTGCTACACTATAGCAACTGGTTTTTAATTGTTCTTTTAGTTCCAAACATCTTTTAAAAATGAATATTCTTCTTAAAAGAGTGAATATTTTTTGAACGTGAAAGTATTTTGAAATTTCTGGACAATTTTGCGGAAAATAGGAACAAAATTGAAATTGCAAACATTTGTAAAAATTCCCAAATATTTTTTCAATTCGTGAAGAACATTTGAAAATATGAACTTTTTTGAATTTTTAAATAATTCTCTAAAAATAGTAACAATTTGTGAGATTTGAAACAATTTTTGTAACCATGCGCATTTTTAGAACTTCCTGAACAGTTTTTGAATTTGTGAACAACTTCTAAAAAAACAAACATTTTGTAAATTTTTGAACACATTTTGAGAACAGGAACATTTTTTGAAATTGCTAGAGAATATTTGAAACCCGAACATTTTTAAATTCGAAACAACTTTGGAATTTTCAAACTTTTTCAAAAAGGGGACTTTTCCAAAAAGAGAACTAGTAAAAGAAACAACATAACAAAGGTAAACAAGAAAGACCTGTAAAAAACAGACTGGAACCTTCTGGAAGGTTCCCAATACCTGACAGCTAAGATGGATCAACTCCTTTCGGTCCTAGCTCGAGGCTCCTGTGTGTTTCACTAGCATTTTGCCACATTGTGCCACAAATATGAATTTGCTGGCCTATTGTAGCGCTCCATTCAGTTTTTCACTAACAACGGGCCTAATGAAGCCTTATGCCATACTGGCTTGATTTGCGCTGCATGTTCCAGGTGCTTCCTGTTGGTAATTCCTATTTGCCGCAGAGCTTTCATAAAGGGGCGAGCGATTCGGGCTGGCTCATTTTGTGCAGGAAATCTGGTTTTAGAAACGCTGTTGTTCTATTTTGTATCTATTTTGGGAACCCTTCAGAATGTTCTTGTCCGGGTTTTTCTTCTATTTCTATATTTCTTTACCAATTTGTTTGGTTTTCATTTTTTTTCCAAAATTTTAAAAAATGCTTTGGAATTCGGAAATTGTTTGTGTTTTCCAAAAAATGTTATAATTTTTAAAATTATTTTTATATGAACTTTCAAATTTTCAAAAAAAATCGATTTTCATAAAAAATCCATGCTTCCAAAAAATATTTGCATTTAAAAAAATAAAAAATTGTCTCTATTTTCAAATAATCAGCTGAATTTTAAAAGAAATGTTCTCGTTTTAAAAAATGTATATTGTTTTAAAAATTGTTTTCTCTAAAACAATAAAAAATCGCCTAAAAACCAAAAAATCGCTCACTACTGCATCAAGTTGAGTCGCTACAGTACCCGGCTTAAAATGAAAGCCGCTTGAAAACCAACATTGGGAAGAGAAAAACATCGCTAGAGTTCCCCGAGTCGTTACAGTGTGATTGCTATGGTTGCTTCGGTCGCGCGCGTCCTATGCGATCGAGTAGCATCTTGACATAATGTGTCGTATAGGAGATCCCGTTTCTGGCCTACCTGATTTGGTTCACATTTCTGGCTTGCTAACTTCTTTTGAGCATCGGAGCAGCGTGTTTACATGGATGCGGCGTGATCCGGAGGTAGATGGGAGAGCTGGAGTTATCTAAAGTTTTAGGATGTTCGTTGCAGGATATACTTTGCATGGGATGAATGTTTCGGTTTTGACGATCCGATTCTTGTACCAAATTGCCTCGGTGGAAGTGGACGTCAATTTAAGCTTTGTGTTCTTAGTATTTCCCATTCATTTATGTGAATGATGTTCGTGCGGTGAAACTGTGAAGTTATTTGTATGTAGTGGAATATTTATAGTGTTATCTCTAAGGTTACTGCAAAACTATTTGTACCAATCTCTGTAGTGGACAAAGTGTCAGTAATTTTTTCAATCATCATTGCAAACGAAATCATGATACAAGTGCCAATAACTTTCTAACTAGACCGAAGGAGCATGGCTACAAAATTGTTTCGAAAACTAGTCATGATTGGAAATCCCTCCTGATTTTCTCATTCATTTTCAGAGCGCGGGATTTCGGGAAACTATCCACTACGAGCTACATCTTCTCCACCACCAAGGACAACACTTTATTTTTCACAACAGGACCCAACATGTATGCCATTTGCGCGACATGAGAGCTTCAATGGAAGCTTACATAAGGTAAGAGTTGGCCCGAAGCCAACCAAATGCAACAACAAGGATAGTGATAGACACTAGATAAACATAGCAGTGCCAAGTGTAAGACATGCATAGAATGTCTAAGGTTCAATTGAATGGAACACACATGGTTAAGGTGATTGCTGGTTTTCCTCTTCTACGAATCATGGATGCCTAACGTTGCCCACAGACCTTATATATCAAAATAGCTAGCCCTCACTAACATATTGTTATCAACATGCAACCATACATACTCAGCATTTAACATGTATAGAAAAGATTCACCTCAACATGCAACCATGCATAAGAAGCCACCACAACATGCAAACATGTATGAGACTCTCCATTGTATTATGATATTTATATTATATAATAATCAAACACAATAAAACCATACGTATTTTCAACTTAGTTGTAATAGTATTCTTTCAAATATTAATGTTCCATACAACAAATTCTCATTCAAATATTTTTGCAAAACATACCCGCAACAACATGCGGGGTGCAAAATCACCAAGAGGGCGGTGTGGAGTTGGACCTTCGCTCTGGAGAACAACCCCCTGCTCCACTTGGAAAGGCGGGCATCGGTCTTCTTGAGCTTGTAGTGTAGGATTTGGTACAGCTCAGTATGGTCGGTATGCTCATGTCATGCCTTGAGGACGACCTCCTTGAACCCTGGAAGGGAAACCCAAAAATTCTCGAACTTGAAGCTTCGCGGTCTCCGGGGTCCCCTAACCTCGGCGAGGAGGAGGGGGCATGTAACACCCCGGATGCAACTTTCCATATTTGTAACTCCGACTCTTGCCTTTTCCGGAGATGCGATATTTTATTTTCTCCGTGGTTGGGTTTTTGTCTGTTGTTGTGCATTTTGTTTTTGTTATGCATCTCGTCTCATAGCATCATGCGCATTGCATCATCATGTTTTCAAAACTTGCATCCGTCCCGGTCTCCTCGTTCCGTCCGTTGTCCGTTCTGAGCCCAGACACACTTGCACGCGCCCGCGACTTGTCCGAAATATTATTTTATAAGTGGCCGGAAAATGTTCTCGGAATGGGTTGAAAGTTGGCATGCGGACTTATTATAGTGTAGACAGAGCGCCTGTCAAGTTTCGTCGCATTCGGAGTTCGTTTGACTGCCCAACCGTTAAATATATAACCGCGATATAGTCGGTTTAATCGTCGGACGTTTTGGTCTCGAAAACCTGCTGGCTGCTTTCCTATTCTCTTCTCTCAGCCCGAGGACTCATCTACACAGCCCGCCAACCCTCACCTAAGCCCCTCCGATCCGGACCATTGATCGTGATCCGAGGGTCCAAACGGAGCAAAACCCCAACCCTAACCCCTCTTGCTATAAATGGCAGCCCTCCTTGCCATTTTGTCACCCCTAGACTCCTTCCTCGAATCCCGCCCCAATCATCGCCGCCTCCTCCCACCCTCTCCTCGAATCCGCGCCGCCACCTCCTCCCGCCACTTGGCACCGTCCCATAGGGCGCACGCCGCCAATTGTCACAGCAGCCAACCGCATGGCGCCACGCGTCCTCCGCGCCCGCAGCCCCCAGCGCCGCCATGCAGCCGCCAGCCATGGAGGCCCGCCATGGACCGATCTGCCCGGCCCCCCGCTTTGCCCGGCGGCCTTCAGCGCCCAGCTGCGTGGCCGTCCGCCCGCTTCGCCGATCTGCGCCGCCTCGCCAGTCGCGCCGCCCGGCCACCGGGCAGCCCGCCGCCGCCGGACCCCAGTCCGCCGCCCTCTCTTTTCTTCCCTTTTCCCTCTCTCTCCTCACGGTCTCTCTCTCTCAGATCCTCGCGCGTCCCATGAAGCTTCGCCGTCCGGCCTCGCCGTCGCCGGGAACGAGCTCCCCGGAGCCAGATCCACTCGTTCCCGACCGGATCCGCGCCCCGGCTCCCTCCCGCGCCTCGCCGGACCTTCTCCCCTCGCCAGAGTGGCCCTCGTCGCCGTTGCCCGGTCGAGCCGCGTCATCCGGTCGTGGCCCATCCCACCAGCGCCAAGGCCCAGTGCGCCTCGCCTCGGTCCATCTCCACCCTGACCAGTAAGCCTCCCCAAGACCAGGCCGGCCGGCTGCTAGCCTCCCTCTCCAAGCCGGCCGGGCCTTGGCCGTGGTGGCGCCTCCAGCCCCTCTCCTATGCGCTTTGGCCCATTTAGTGTTTTTTTCCTGTCTGCGAATTTTGCTATTTTTCCAGGAATTGCAGTTTTACAGAAAAACCCTCCTAGTTCATGCATTTAATTACTCACAAACCGTGCATCGGATTAAAATGTTTCATATATGTAAAATGCTCAGAAAATTGTGTAGTTTAACAATATGCCACTTTCATCCATGTTTAAAATGATTAAAATGATGTTTGTTTAAATTTGTATAAATGCCATGTTAAAATGTTTTATTTCATAACTAATTAACCGTAACTCGGATTTTAATAAACTTTATATGTAAATGGGGTAGATTTTTGCCTAGTTTAACATGGTGCACTCATCTTGCATGTTTAACAACTCTAAAATTGTGTTTAGGGCAGAACAGTACCAAACCTTAAAATATGCACATGAGGTTTTTCCGGAATTGTTATTTATTGTTCGGCCTCATTTAAACTTGCCTAGATAGGTAGTTTTGTTATGCTCCACCTCTTGCCATGTTAATCAACATTTAACATTGTTGTGTACTTAAACGAGAGCGAACTAAATAACTTGGATGTGGTGTTCCGTCAATATGCAACTCGTTGCATATTGAGCTCCACTTAATTTGTAGTGTTGTTTGTTGCACTTTACCATGCCATGCCATGCCTCATTAAACCGGACATGCATCATACTTGGTTGTGCATCATGCCATGTTTATGCGATGGTTGTTTACTATGTTGTTTGTTTCTTTCCGGGTTGCTTCTCTCGTTAGCTTCGGTTTCGTTCCGGAGTTGTGAGGATTCGTTCGACTACGTCCGTTTGTCTTCTTCATGGACTCGTTCTTCTTCCTAGCGGGATTTCAGGCAAGATGACCGCTACCCTGGATCTCACTACTATCATTGCTATGCTAGTTGCCTCGTTCTTTCGCTATGCTGCGATACCTATTACCTGTTTGTCAAGCCATCCCAAATTGCCATGAACCTCTAACCTTTGACACCATTCCTATGCAAACCGTTGTTTGGCTATGTTACCGCTTTGCTCAGCCCCTCTTATAGCGTTGCTAGTTGCAGGTGAAGTTGAAGATTTCTCCATGGTGGACAGGGTTTATGTTGGGATATCACAATATCTCTTATATTATTTAATGCATCTATATACTTGGTAAAGGGTGGAAGGCTCGGCCTTATGCCTGGTGTTTTGTTCCACTCTTGCCGCCCTAGTTTCCGTCATACCGGTGTTATGTTCCCGGATTTTGCGTCCCTAACGCGGTCGGGTGATTTATGGGACCCCCCTGACAGTTCGCTTTGAATAAAACTTGTCCAGCAAGGCCCAACATTGACTTTTACCATTTGCCTCACCACCACCTATTTTTTCCCTTGGGAGTCGCTCTCTCGAGGGTCATCTTTATTTCAGCCCCCCCGGGCCAGTGCTTGTCTAAGTGCTGGTTCGAACTGAGTAGACTGCGGGGCCCCCTCGGGGCAACTCGAGGTTTGGTTTTACTCGTAGGATGTCTCATCCGGTGTTGCCCTGAGAACGAGATATGTGCAGCTCCTATCGGGATTGTCGGCGCATCGGGCGGCTTTGCTGGTCTTGTTTTACCATTGTCGAAATGTCTTGATGTACCGGGATACCGAGTCTGATCGGAGTGTCTTGGGCGAAGGTCTATTCCTTCGATGATCGCGAGAGCTTGTCATGGGCTAAGTTGGGACACCCCTGCAGGGTTTAAACTTTCGAGAGCCGTGCCCGCGGTTATGTGGCAGATGGGAATTTGTTAATGTCCGGTTGTAGACAACTTGACACTTGATCCGAATTAAAACGCATCAACCGAGTGTGTAGCCGTGATGGTCTCTTCTCGGCGGAGTCCGGGAAGTGAACACGGTTTCTGTGTTATGTCTGACGTAAGTAGGTGTTCAGGATCACCTCTTGATCATTGATAGCTTCACGACCGTTCCGCTTGTTCTCTTCTCGCTCTTATTTGCGTTGGTTAGCCACCATACTTGCTTAGTCGCTGCTGCAACCTCACCACTTTACCCCTTCCTTTCCCATTAAGCTTTGCTAGTCTTGATACCCATGGTAATGGGATTGCTGAGTCCTCATGACTCACGGATACTTCCAAAACCAGTTTGCGGTGCCTATGTTATCGAAAGGTGACGCAACCAAGCTCAAGGAGGAGCTCGATGAAGATCTTGCCCTTTGTGTTGTTTCGTTCTAGTTGATTAGTAGTGGAGCCCAGTTGGGGTCGATCAGGGTCCTTTGTCGCATTTGGGGTTCTTCTTTTATTTTGGTTCCGTAGTCGGACCTTGATTGTATCTGGATGATGTAATGCTTTATTCATGTAATTGTGTGAAGTGGCGATTGTAAGCCAACTATGTATCTTTTTCCCTTATGTATTATATGGGTTGTGTGAAGATTACCTCACTTGCGACATTGCTTTCAATGCGGTTATGCCTCTAAGTCGTGCTTCGACACGTGGGAGATATAGCCGCATCAAGGGCGTTACAAGTTGGTAATCAGAGCCATCCCGACCTTAGGAGCCCCACCGCTTGATCGCTTTTAGTGGCGAGTTGTGTCTAGAAAAAATGTTTTGAGTCATTTAGGATTATATATCGGAGAGTTAGGAATTCTTTTTACTCCCCAGTCCCTTCGACCTTCTGGTGAGGTATCCTGACGTAGAGTTTTGACTCTTCTCTTCTTAAATTTCACTAAAAAAAATTTTTAGGATCACGCTGGTATCTTGGAATCGTTCCGATGGTTTTATGATGACAACATTGTCTTGGTTGCCTCCTGACATTTAGGGGTTGTGGCAGTGTCCCGGGGAGTTGAGCTCCGAGGTGTTGTCGTCATAATTTTATCGTTGCGATTCTCGAATACCGAGTTTAGTACGCCGACATCGAAAATCTCTTTTATGCAGTTGTTGGTGAGATAACCCCGCTAACCCAGTACTGAGGTGAGTACGGGAGTATTGCCATGACTCGTATAACGGATGCTTTTCGAAGGTTGAGGTAGACGATTTCCGAAGGTTTCTTGGTTATGTGTTGACGGATGGATACAATGGATGTAGGGATTGTTAGTTTGTGTGAGATATATTGCTCCCTGTATCCCCAACACCGATTGCATAACCGAAAATTTCGGGAGTTTTATAGGTGGGAATTCAAGTAGCTCTTAGGATATCTTTCCGACGGATGTATGATATGAAATTGGGGTTCGACGCCTAGTGGTCCGCCTATTCACGGTTGGTTTTACAATGGTCTCGTTGTGTCTTAAAGAGTCCTTGGCTATGCCGACTGGGACGCTTCAGTATGTCATGTGCTTGCCTTGTACATGATGGTGCTGACGATTGAGCCGTGTAGGCCCCACCACGAAAACTTCGGACGAAATCTCTATCATATGTTTGTTCCGGCTTATTCTGCAAGCCAATCCTTTGTTTTGTGTTATTTGTGGTATTCGAGTTGCTTCAATGTCAAGTGTTGATTCCATACCTTTCCGAAATGGTGTTCTCATACTCCGAGGTGAATACCAATCCTTCTCGACAATCGAAATTATCATGTCAATCCTTTTCAACCGGCGTGGTTCTCTTTAAGTGGATCCGATCACTTCAACATCAACAAGACCAATTATCATTTCTTCTCAACGGTGTTTGTTTCATCCGTCTCCAAGTTGCTTTTGTTTTTCCCGCCCACCCACCCTTTTTCCTCAAGGACACAGATTTCTTAATCAAGTATCCATTTATTCATGTGAAGTCTCTTCATTCTTTTCAACCAATGTTCTTACCCGGTGGTTCTCAAGAAGATGTTCTACTAGTTCGTCATTCCTCATTCCTTTTCTCTTCTCCGGTGGTTTCAAGTCAAGTTTTGTTGATCATACCTTTTTCCTCATTTCAATGTCTTCTCATACCAGTGCACCTCATTATCATTCACTTCTCGCTATTTGTTATTCCGGAGTGCTCAAGATATCTCGAAGATTCGTGTTTCCACGCCGCATTAGTTCAAGCTCTTTCGTGATTGTTATCTCATTCAAGCCATTTAATTCAACCGGTGCAATCTCTCTTTAAAATCTTTTTCAACGGTGTTTTCTTTCGAGTGGGCCCTAACCCACAGGTCTTTTCCCAGGATCTTACCTGACTCTTCTATTTTCCCAGAGCTATCCTAAATTCTTCTCCAAGTTTGACGTAAGAATGAGTTATCATCAGTCAAATGCTTTTCTCCAAGATATTTCAAATTCTTTTCATAGTTGGCTCAACCTCTTCGCTTTTGATTCTTCCGGTGTGCCTCAATAATTCTTGGTGGTGTTTCTCGTTGGCATTCTCATCATTTGAAGACCGAAGAAGAGTTTCTCTTTAATCTTGCTCTATTCTCTTCAAGACTAATGGTTCTAGCTTCATGCTATCCTCATAATTGTTTTCGATTGTGAGAATTCTTTTCAACCATCCGACGCATTTCAAGGGTTGCTTCCTTTCTCGATCATCTGAAGGCCATCATTTCTGAAGATTACTCATTCTCAGTTTTTAGCTCTCGTTCTCCAAATCATACCGGTCCATCATTCAAGTATTCTCTAATCAGCTCGTGATCTATTCGTTCATTTGTATCTAAATCCCCTCTAGTATCTTCATTCATTTTCCAATTCTTCCCGGTGAATTGTGCCTTTGCTACTTCCATTTTCAACTCTTACGGTGGTTCGTTCAAGATTTCTCTTCCTTCGTCATCGTATCAATTCATTTGTTGTTCCAATCCTACCGGTGGTTCGTTGAAGACCTTCTCAAGTTTTGATATATCTCTTTTATCCTTTCTACGAGAATAAGTAGTATGCCGAATCCGTTGCTTGTCATCAATTTAAATTGGTGAAGGATATGCATAACATAATTCTTGTTCTTGTTTCATCCAAGTGATTCAATTCTTTTCTTCCGGAGATTGTTCATGATGAAGTAATTCTCGGTTTCATTTGTTTCATCTTCTCTTTTTCCCGGAGTTCCAAGCTCTAATTATCACGGAGCCCCATCTAAATCATTGCAAGGGTTCACCTTGTGTTTTCAACTTCTTTTTCTTTTCATCATCCTTTTATTACCGGAGTTCTTCATGGAGGCTTTACATGGTGGTTCATCAAGGATTCTTTTCATTCTTCAATTGTTCTTCAAGATTTCTCTCGAAGTTATGATCCGCCAAGCTATACTCAAAATTAAACATGGTGCTTAACACATGTTTTGTTTTGAGGAGCTCAAGCATTTCTTATCGTGCATTCCAAAGTGCAATTCTTTCTACCTTATCTTTTCAGATGGTGTTATGTCACTCTTGACAATTTCCTTCATGTTTCATGATTCATATTGTTGTCAAGAATGAGGTATTTTAAATCCATCAGTCTCTTCATTGGAGTTATCTTGGGTTATATTTCACCTAAAGCTTTCCCTAAGGATTGTTGCTATTTATGGTGCTTATAAATGACCCAAGTTCTTCATTTGTCCTCCCGGTGAAATAAGTTTCTCGTCTCCTTGTTGATATCAATCAAATCATTTGTTTCCGTTGGTGGCAGAAGCTCACCTCATAATTTTGAGATGTTTTCATAAGCCCACAACAAGTTTGTGCTTCTCGTTGTTGATTTTCCAACAACTCCGTTCGATTTTTCTTTGCAAGGATGCTTTCCAAATTCAATTATGGTAGAAGTTGTCTTTTTCTTCTCCATTCTGTTATTCCAATGATCTATCTTCTATTCTTTCTTCCGGAGGCATTGTGATGTTGCTCTTATCACTCATCATCTTGAATTGTGAGGATCATGTTCTTTTCCTTGCTTATCCATTTAACCGGAGTGCGGTTTCTAATGTTTCTTACCCCTTGTGCCATTCTTTCAATTCCGGAGGCAGTGTGTTGTTGATTTCATCAAGTATCCTCTCATCTTGTCAAGTTCATGTTCAATTCCTTCCATTTACAGTCGGAGTGCTGCCCAAATTATATCAATCTTTCTTCCTCTCTCATCTTCTTTTAACCGGAGTGGTTTCAAATTCTATCTAGTCCATTAAACTCTTGATTCATGTATTTGCAACCATCAAGTTCTCGTAATACTCCTTGTTCCTCTTTTCCTACCGGATTGTTTGCAATCTTGTTCATCTCTGGTATACTCTTTCTTTCAATTTGTTCAACCTCTTAAGGTTCGTGGTTTCACTCGTTCGTCAAAGAAGCAACTTAGTTTTACCTTTCTTTTTCTCTTCCGTTTTCCCTCCGGTGCCATCCTAGATCTCGGGACGAGATCCTCTCGTAGTGGTGGAGTGTTGTAACACCCCGGATGCAACTTTCCATATTTGTAACTCCGACTCTTGCCTTTTCCGGAGATGCGATATTTTATTTTCTCCGTGGTTGGGTTTTTGTCTGTTGTTGTGCATTTTGTTTTTGTTATGCATCTCGTCTCATAGCATCATGCGCATTGCATCATCATGTTTTCAAAACTTGCATCCGTCCCGGTCTCCTCGTTCGTCCGTTGTCCGTTCGAGCCCTGACACACTTGCACGCGCGCCCGCCGACTTGTCCAAATATTATTTTATAAGTGGCGGAAAATGTTCTCGGAATGGGTTGAAAGTTGGCATGCGGTCTTATTATAGTGTAGACAGAGCGCTGTCAAGTTTAAATCGATTCGAGTTCGTTTGATCGCCCAACCGTTAAATATATAACCGCTGATATAGTCGGTTTAATCGTCGGACGTTTTCGGTCTCAAAAACCTGCGGGCTGCTTTCCTATTCTCTTCTCTCAGCCCGAGGACTCATCTACACAGCCCGCCAACCCTCACCTAAGCCCCTCCGATCCGGACCATTGGATCGTGATCCGAGGGTCCAAACGAGCAAAACCCCAACCCTAACCCCTCTTGCTATAAATGGCAGCCCTCCTTGCCATTTTGTCACCCCTAGACTCCTTCCTCGAATCCCGCCCCCAATCATCAGCCGCCGCCTCCTCCCACCCTCTCCTCGAATCCGCGCCGCCACCTCCTCCCGCCACTTGGCACCGTCCCATAGGTCGCGCCGCCCAAATTGTCGCACAGAGCTAACCGCAGGGCGCCCGCGCGTCCTCCGCGCCCGCAGCCCCAGCGCGCCGCAGCCGCCCGAGCCAGCATGGAGGCCCGCCATGGACCGATCTGGCCCGGCTCCGCTTCGCTTTGTGCCGGCGAAGGCCCTTCAGCGCCCAGCTGCGTGGCCGTCCGCCCGCTTCGCCGTCGCGCCGCCTCGCCAGTCGCCGCCCGCCCCCACCGGGCAGCCCCGCCGCCGCCGGACCCCAGGTCCCGCCGCCCTCTCTTTTCTTCCCTTTTCCCTCTCTCTCCCTCACGGTCTCTCTCTCTCTCAGATCCTCGCGCGTCCCATGAAGCTTCGCCGTCCGGCCTCGCCGTCGCCGGGAACGAGCTCCCCGGAGCCAGATCCACTCGTTCCCGACCGGATCCGCGCCCCGGCTCCCTCCCGCGCCTCGCCGGACCTTCTCCCCTCGCCGGAGTGGCCCTCGTCGCCGTTGCCCGGTCGAGCCGCGTCATCCGGTCGTGGCCCATCCCACCAGCGCCAAGGCCAGTCGCCTCGCCTCGGTCCATCTCCACCCGCAGCCCAGCCGGCCTCCCCAAGACCCAGAGCCGAAGCCGGCCTGCTAGCCTCCCTCTCCAAGCCGACCGGGCCTTGGCCCAGGGTGAGCGCCCCTCCAGCCCCTCTCCTGTGCGCTTTGGCCCATTTAGTGTTTTTTTCCTGTCTGCGAATTTTGCTATTTTTCCAGGAATTGCAGTTTTACAGAAAAACCCTCCTAGTTCATGCATTTAATTACTCACAAACCGTGCATCGGATTAAAATGTTTCATATATGTAAAATGCTCAGAAAATTGTGTAGTTTAACAATATGCCACTTTCATCCATGTTTAAAATGATTAAAATGATGTTTGTTTAAATTTGTATAAATGCCATGTTAAAATGTTTTATTTCATAACTAATTAACCGTAACTCGGATTTTAATAAACTTTATATGTAAATGGGGTAGATTTTTGCCTAGTTTAACATGGTGCACTCATCTTGCATGTTTAACAACTCTAAAATTGTGTTTAGGGCAGAACAGTACCAAACCTTAAAATATGCACATGAGGTTTTTCCGGAATTGTTATTTATTGTTCCCGGCCTCATTTAAACTTGCCTAGATAGGTAGTTTTGTTATGCTCCACCTCTTGCCATGTTAATCAACATTTAACATTGTTGTGTACTTAAACGAGAGCGAACTAAATAACTTGGATGTGGTGTTCCGTCAATATGCAACTCGTTGCATATTGAGCTCCACTTAATTTGTAGTGTTGTTTGTTGCACTTTACCATGCCATGCCATGCCTCATTAAACCGGACATGCATCATACTTGGTTGTGCATCATGCCATGTTTATGCGATGGTTGTTTACTATGTTGTTTGTTTCTTTCCGGGTTGCTTCTCTCGTTAGCTTCGGTTTCGTTCCGGAGTTGTGAGGATTCGTTCGACTACGTCCGTTTGTCTTCTTCATGGACTCGTTCTTCTTCCTAGCGGGATTTCAGGCAAGATGACCGCTACCCTGGATCTCACTACTATCATTGCTATGCTAGTTGCCTCGTTCTTTCGCTATCTGCGATACCTATTACTGCTTGTCAAGCCATCCCAAATTGCCATGAACCTCTAACCTTTGACACCATTCCTATGCAAACCGTTGTTTGGCTATGTTACCGCTTTGCTCAGCCCTCTTATAGCGTTGCTAGTTGCGGTGAAGTTGAAGATTTCTCCATGGTGGGCAGGGTTTATGTTGGGATATCACAATATCTCTTATATTATTTAATGCATCTATATACTTGGTAAAGGGTGGAAGGCTCGGCCTTATGCCCAGTGTTTTGTTCCACTCTTGCCGCCCTAGTTTCCGTCATACCGGTGTTATGTTCCCGGATTTTGCGTCCCTAACGCGGTCGGGTGATTTATGGGACCCCCGACAGTTCGCTTTGAATAAAACTTGTCCAAAGAAGGCCCAACATTGACTTTTACCATTTGCCTCACCACCACCTATTTTTTCCCTTGGGAGTCGCTCTCTCGAGGGTCATCTTTATTTCAGCCCCGGGCCGTGCTTGTCTAAGTGCTGGTTCGAATCGAGTAGATCGGGGCCCCTCGGGCAACTCGAGGTTTGGTTTTACTCGAGGATGTCTCATCCGGTGTTGCCTCGAGAACGAGATATGTGCAGCTCCTATCGGGATTGTCGGCGCGATCGGGCGGCTTTGCTGGTCTTGTTTTACCATTGTCGAAATGTCTTGATGTACCGGATACCGAGTCGATCGGAGTGTCTTGGGCGAAGGTCTATTCCTTCGATGATCGCGAGAGCTTGTCATGGGCTTGTTGGGACACCCTGCAGGTTTAAACTTTCGAGAGCCGTGCCCGCGGTTATGTGGCAGATGGGAATTTGTTAATGTCCGGTTGTAGACAACTTGACACTTGATCCGAAATAAAACGCATCAACCGAGTGTGTAGCCGTGATGGTCTCTTCTCGGAGTCCGGAAGTGAACACGGTTTCTGTGTTATGTCTGACGTAAGTAGGTGTTCAGGATCACCTCTTGATCATTGATAGCTTCACGACCGTTCCGCTTGTTCTCTTCTCGCTCTTATTTGCGTTGGTTAGCCACCATACTTGCTTAGTCGCTGCTGCAACCTCACCACTTTACCCCTTCCTTTCCCATTAAGCTTTGCTAGTCTTGATACCCATGGTAATGGGATTGCTGAGTCCTCATGACTCACCAGATACTTCCAAAACCAGTTTGCAGGTGCCTATGTTACCGAGCAGGTGACGCAACCAAGCTCAAGGAGGAGCTCGATGAAGATCTTGCCCTTTGTGTTGTTTCGTTCTAGTTGATTAGTAGTGGAGCCCAGTTGGGGTCGATCAGGGTCCTTTGTCGCATTTGGGGTTCTTCTTTTATTTTGGTTCCGTAGTCGGACCTTGATTGTATCTGGATGATGTAATGCTTTATTCATGTAATTGTGTGAAGTGGCGATTGTAAGCCAACTATGTATCTTTTTCCCTTATGTATTATATGGGTTGTGTGAAGATTACCTCACTTGCGACATTGCTTTCAATGCGGTTATGCCTCTAAGTCGTGCTTCGACACGTGGGAGATATAGCCGCATCGAGGGCGTTACAGGGCAGTGATTAGAGAGCGGGGACGAGAGTGCATGAAGGATGTGGTTGCCAAACTGATAGTCCCACTCCACATTGCAAAAGAACGAGTCGAGCTTGCAAAGGGTCGGGTTTTCCCTCTCGTTTGACCACGTGAAACGTCTATTCTGGAGGTGGATCTCCATCAAGCCACAACTTTGGAGCGTTGCACGGAAACGGTTAAGACGCATAGTGTCAATGTTTCTCTTGAAATTTGCAAGGGCACTTTGTTTGCGTTGGCTTTGGTTCGAATGGAAGGACCCACCAAGCTATGGGTTGGGACCGGCAACCCGTGCGATGAGGTGGACAAAAATCTTTTCTATGCTTCAACGACCATAACTAGTGGCAACGGTGCACGCACGCCCTTCTGGGACTCCCCTTGGGTGCGGGACCAAAAGCCAAGAGACGTCGCACCTCTTCTTAGACCTGGTGGCTCCCTGGTCGGTCTGGTTGTTCTGGTCACCGGCAGCTTTGCCGGCGGTTGGAGCAAGCCGTCGGTTCATCGTTCGCAACTTGAAGGACCTATGGGGTGTCTTGTTTCCTGGACGGCGCTCTGGGTGGCGGGAGCTGTGGTGCTCGTGGGCTGAGCTCGCGGCTCAGGTGCGGGCGCCTAGCAGCCATGGCCGCGGGGGCGGTGTGGTGGCTGGCGGTTTGATGTTTCGTGGTGGTGTGCCGTTAGGTTCTTGTGCCTGGCGGCACCTTGGGCGAAGGCGGAGTATGATTGCCGGGGTGAAAATCCTGCCTAGCATTGGCCGGGCCGACGGAGGCGGCGCCTGTGGTCGTCGTCATCTTCCTGAAGTCTCCGTTGCGGTTGCTCCTTTCCCTTCGTCGTGCTCCGGATGAAAATAGAAACAAAATTGAAATTGCAATCATTTGTAAAAATTCCCAAATATTTTTTCAATTCATGAAGAACATTTGAAAATATGAACTTTTTTGAATTTTTAAATAATTCTCTAAAAATAGTAACAATTTGTGAGATTTGAAACAATTTTTGTAACCATGCGCATTTTTAGAAATTCCTGAACAGTTTTTGAATTTGTGAACAACTTCTAAAAAAACAAACATTTTGTAAATTTTTGAACACATTTTGAGAACAGGAACATTTTTTGAAATTCCTAGAGAATATTTGAAACCCGAACATTTTTAAATTCGAAACAACTTTGGAATTTTCAAACTTCTTCAAAAAGGGGACTTTTCCAAAAAGAGAACTAGTAAAAGAAACAACATAACAAAGGTAAACAAGAAAGACCTGTAAAAAACAGACTGGAACCTTCTGGAAGGTTCCCAATACCTAACAGCTAAGATGGATCAACTCCTTTCGGTCCTAGCTCGAGGCTCCTGTGTATTTTCACTAGCATTTTGCCACATTGTGCCACAAATAGGAATTTGCTGGCCTATTGTAGCGCTCCATTCAGTTTTTCACTAACAACGGGCCTAATGAAGCCTTATGGCATACTGGCTTGATTTGCGCTGCATGTTCCAGGTGCTTCCTGTTGGTAATTCCTATTTGCCGCAGAGCTTTCGTAAAGGGGCGAGAGATTCGGGCTGGCTCATTTTGTGCAGGAAATCTGGTTTTAGAAACGCTGTTGTTCTATTTTGTATCTATTTTGGGAACCCTTCAGAATGTTCTTGTCCGGGTTTTTCTTCTATTTCTATATTTCTTTACCAATTTGTTTGGTTTTCATTTTTTTCCAAAATTTTAATAAATGCTTTGGAATTCGGAAATTGTTTGTGTTTTCCAAAAAATGTTATAATTTTTAATGAACAATTCCAAAAAAGGTAAAGAATATTGAGAAAAAAATATTTTTAATGAACAGTCTATTGTTGGCCCACCCTGGCTCATTGGGCTAGATCCGCTACTGGTAGCAAGTAGCAACCATGTTGGATGAGATTTTTTTTTTGTTTGTTTGCTTGTTTTGAGAACAATGGCATGCCCTGACGGAAGCTTCTATTGAAAGCTCAATGCGTCCAATTGCACCAAGACGTACAAGGACCCTCCATACTGGACCCCCCCCCCCCTGTAGCAGAGGACAATGTAGCAATTCGCATTCTACTGTATGATTCGTGCTACTGTTGAGCCTTCGTTCTAAAAAAAAGATGGCATGATTTGATTTACTGTAGCAATTTCTACACTATAGCAACTGGTTTTTAATTGTTCTTTTAGTTCCAAACATCTTTAAAAAAATGAATATTCTTCTTAAAAGAGTGAATATTTTTTGAACGTGAAAGTATTTTGAAATTCTGGACATTTTTCGGTAAATAGGAACAAAATTGACATTGCAAACATTTGTAAAAATTCCCAAATATTTTTTGAATTTGTAAAGAACATTTGAAAATATGAACTTTCTTGAAATTTTAAATAATTTTCTAAAAATAGTAACAATTTGTGAGATTTGAAACAATTTTTGTAACCATGCACATTTTTAGAAATTCCTGAATATTTTTTGAATTTGTGAACAACTTCTAAAAAACAAAAAAAATGTAAATTTTTGAACAAATTTTGAGAACAGGAACATTTTTTGAAATTCCTAGAGAATATTTGAAACCCGAACATTTTTTAAATTCGAAACAACTTTGGAATTTTCAAACTCTTTTCAAAAAGGGAGCTTTTTCAAAAAGAAAAAAAGAAAACTAGTAAAAGAAACAACATAACAAAGGTAAACAAGAAAGACCTGTAAAAACCAGACTGGAACCTTTTGGAAGGTTCCCAATACCTGACAACAAAGATGGATCAACTCGTTTCGGTCCTAGCTCGAGGCTCCTGCGCGTTTCACCAGCATTTTGCCACATTGTGCGGCAAATAGGAATTTGCTGGCCTATTGTAGCGCTCCATTCAATTTTTCACTAACAACGAGCCGAATGAAGCCTTATGGCATACTGGCCTGATTTGCGCTGCATGTTCCAGGTGCTTCCTGTCAGTAATTCCTATTTGCCGCAGAGCTTTCGTAAAGGGGCAAGCGATTCAGGCTGGCTCATTTCGTACAGGAAATCTGGTTTTAGAAATGCGGTTGTTCTAGTTTTTATATGTTTTGGGAACCCTTCAGAATGTTCTTGCCCAGGTTTTTCGTCTATTTCTATATTTCTTTACCGATTTGTTTGGTTTTCATTTTTTTTTCAAATTTTTCAAAAATGCTCTGGAATTAAAAAACTGTTTATATTTTCCAAAAATGTTATAATTTTAAAAATTATTTGTTTTAAATATTTGCACTTAAAAAATTGTTTGTGTTTTCAAATAATCAACTGAATTTTAAAAGAAATGTTCTTGTTTTTAAAAAATGTATATTGTTTTAAAAAATTGTTTTCTAAAACAATAGATATCGCTTGAAAACCAAAAAATCGTTCACTACTGCATCAGGTTGAGTCGCTACAGTACCCGGCTTAAAATGAAAGCCGCTTGAAAACCAAAATTGGGTAGAGAAAACATTGCTAGAGTTCTCTGAGTCGTTACAGTGTGATTGCTATGGTTGCTTAATGGGTCGGGTCGGTCGCGCGCGTCCTATGCGGTCGAGTAGCTTCTTGACATAATATGTCGTATAGGAGATCCTGCTTCTGGCTGGCTCGGGTACACGACAACTTGGTCTCGATCTTGCTCCTTGAGCCTTTCTGCCTGATTTGGCTCAGAATTCCGGCCTGCTAACTCCTTTTGAGCATCAGAGCAGTGTGTTTACGTGGACGTGGCGTGATCCAGAGGTAGATGGGAGAGCTGGAGTTAGCTAAAGTTTTAGGTTGTTCGTTGCAGGATATACTTTGCATGGGATGAATGTTTCGGTTTTTGGCGATTTGATTCTTATGTGAAAGTGGACGTTAATTTAAGCTTTGTGTTTTCGATATTTCCCATTCACTTATGTCAATGATGTTCGTGCGTTGAAACTGTGAAGTTATTTTTATGTAGTGGAATATTTATAGTGTTATCTCTAAGGTTACCTCAAAACTATTTTGTGCCAATCTCTGTGGTGGATGAAGTGTAAGTAATTTTTTCAATCATCATTGCAAACGAAACCATGATACAAGTGCCAATAGCTTTCTAACTAGACTGAAGGAGCATGACTACAAAATTGTTTCGAAAACTAGTCACGATTGGAAACCGCTCCTAGTTTTCTCATTCATTTTGAGAGCTAGTCATGTATGAGAATCTCCATTGTATTATGATATTTATATTATATAATAATCAAACACAATAAAACCATATGTATTTTCAATTTTAGTTGTAATAATATGCTTTCAAATATTAATGTTCCATACATGAAATTCTCATTGGATTTTTTTTGCAAAACATACCCGCGACAACGTGCGGGGTATCATCTAGTACATAAAGTTTCCACCCTCACGGATCAAAACCCCGTACCTGGAAAAACAACAATTCATACATATTGTTGGGCTAACATCCTCCATACGGGGGTGTGTTGGTGATGCGGAGCATCCTTCGGTCATTCCCATGGACCTACCATCGTCTCACCAAGTGCCAAGAGGACCCATGAGACGAGCACGAGCTAGAGCTCTCAAGATGGAGGTGACTTCTTTCCTTAGTGATATCTCATATGATCCACTCGAGACATGGCTACTACCTAAGTCCGAAATGTTGTGCATGATTATGTATCAAGAGAACCCTCCCGAGGATGCACATGAAGATGGTCAAGCTCCCAAGTCCACGGATGAAGAGAACCAACAGAAGGAGACAAGAACAGCTCCTAGGCCTCGAACATCCGGCCATGGCCCCGGACATCCGTCCCCTGGAGGCGTCGCCTACAGTCAAGGACCAGCGGCCAAAGCTACAGGGCTCGGACATCCGGCGGCCAGCCCGGACATCCGGCCTATCGCCCCGGAATCCGGCTCCCAGCCCGGACATCCGGACTAGTCGTCCAGGGAGTACCGAAGCCTGACCCGTCAGCCCGGACATCCGGCCACAACCCCGAACATCCGGCCCCTCACGACGCCCCGGACATCCGGCCGACGCCCGGACATCCGGACCACCCCATCCAGGGAGCTCCAAGATGGCGCCAGGCCAGCCTGGACATCCGGCCCGACAGCCCGGACATCCGGCCCGACGCCCGGACATCCGGCCACCCCTGTCTGCGCACAGTGTAAAGGGCCAAGCCCATGCATCCCTTCGCCCCCCTAGACTATATATACTCCTCCTCCGCCCTCTTTCTAGGGTCAGCATTGTGATAGCTCATATTTGAGATAAAGTTTTGCTCATCCACTTGGTTACTTCTCCTCGGAGCTCACGACCTCTTCGGAGAAGATCCCCCAAGCGAATTCAAGACCCGATCACGGGAAGACCTTCAAGACCTCCTCACGGAGAAGGACTGCCGCCACTTGTATCATCCTTTGTTGGATTCGGATTGTGTATCTCTTTGCGTTTCAAGGATCTAGCATATGTGTGACCGGATCTTGTTGGTCGAGTGATTTCTCTTGTGTTTTCCCTCGTGTTCCCCTCGTGTTCTTCGTGTTCTTCATAGGACCCCCCTCCAATCATGAAAGATCGGGCATATAGGGTTCCACCCTACATCAGCTGGGAGCACAACTTCAGCCCACAAGTCCAATACATGTGAACCATTTATTTCAGTTGCATGTAATGACTGAGATGCCTTACAAAAATCTAATGTCTGAGATGGCATCTTTATAGAAGCAGAAGAAGAAATCCATAGCCTCCATGCAGTGGTATGAGAGAGAAGGACGCGGATGCCACCGTGAGAGGATGAGAGAACACAAAAGGAAAACCACAATCCATAAGAAAGTAGAAAAGAATATATGTGATTTTTATTAATATTTGATGGTTCCAAAAAGATTGCCCTCAAGTTGGCGATCAGAGACTAGTGTATTTCAGTTAAAGAACGTGGTGCATAGGCAAACAACGATAGATTGAGTTAGAATATGTTTGGTTTGTTGATAACTCAATTTTCTCTGTCCACTAAAACAAGATGATATCCCACATGTAGTTGCAGGAATGTTTTGCAACATGCTTTAATCGAGATTTGGTTGATGAAACGAGAACTAAAAATATTTATCAAATGTAAATAGCACAATAGAATAGAATTTTTTCATGCATGTTTGCATGTTGAGATGAACAATTTTCTATGCATATGGTTGCATGTTGAGGCGGCCTACTTGCAATATGTTAGTGGGGACAACTATTTGGATATAGAAGATATGTGTTGTTTGCTTTAGTGATTCAACGGAGACGGGCTGATTATAGAAGAGCCAAAATTTGCTATACATCTGTTTGGTTAATTGTCTTTTGTAGTTGTTTGCATTGGTGTCGGCTGGCAGCATGACGAGAGTATTGATATTCCAAAGAGCCTATTGATTTTCAGTCGAAGTCTAGTCGACCAATTGGTCCACGACCATGATTTCTTACTCTTAATCTTGAGAAGTTATTTCTTTTCTGGTTGGTAAGTCGGCGTGTGATTGTGATTTTCCACTGCTATGTATTGGTTAAACTTATTCTCAAGGTTCATAATATGCGAGGAGAGTAATTTATGCGTAGTTTTTGGCCTTTAGGCCCCTTTGCTTCGTAGTAAAGAAAACAGGAATGAAAAAACACATGAATGGAATGTCACGTGCATGCAAATCCTATAGGATTTGAGTTTATTTGATGACTACATAAAAACAAAGAATTGTTTTCAAGAATTTAATGTGGTTGCTAGATTTCCCATGAAATGTAGTATAAATGGTTACTTAGAAACATTTCCAAATTGCTATAGGATCGACACCTACTAATCAAACAACCAACATAGATTTCTTTTTTCTTTCTAAGAATTCAAATCCTCCAATTCTTTTATGAAAATCCTTTGAATAGAAAAGGCCACTGAAAATCCAAATCTGAGCCCGAGCTCATCTGCACCTGCGCTCACCAAAAAAAATCAAAATAAATACTAAAAAAATTCAAAAAATTCCAAAAAAATTGAGGTGGTGGACAATTTGATGCGTGAGGTGCGCCCCAATTCTTTTATGAAAATCCTTTGAATTTTTCTGAATTTTTTACTTTTTTTTTTTTGAATGGGTGCAGATGCACCCGGGCACCGAAACGCCACACTCCCACTTGAACATCTTTTCTTTTTTAGGATAAGGCCACTTGAACATGTTGTGTCAGCAGCCATCGGGCATGTGTACAGCCCATGAGTGCGCCGAGCCCAACAAGTGTGCGTGCGACTGCATCGCGACGTGGATAGCGCCACCGGCACCGGGGGACAGCGACCACCCGCGCCGCCGTGACCGGACGCGGGCCACCCAACTGGCTGCGGCCAAAATCACTATTCTGACCTTGTCTCGAAACTATAACACAAAATGAACTCTGAACGAAACTATTTCACAATCTGATCCTTTTCGCAACGCTATTGACCGTGGCGTTTCTCCTCCATATAGAAACGCCGACCTAGCCAGCGTTTCTGCTCCACATGAAAACGCCAAGGTAGCTCGCGTTGCCGTCCGGGCCGAGCTAGCGTCGCTTGCTGACGTGGCACGCCTGAAACGCCAAAGCTATTGGCGTTTCTAACTCGTCTACAAACGCTGGCGTTTCTGGCCCGACGAGAGATCGAGATCGATTTCTGCTGTGCGCCGCGGCCGCTTGTACGATCTATCCTATCAGGGTTCGATTCCGTTGAAAGCTGGGTACGCTGCCACTGCAGCCGCACGTCACTGTTGACAGAGTTCCATCGCACGGCCACGTGTTCAGAAGTGCGGCCACGTCTTCCCTGTCCACTACCTCAACTAGTACTGTCACGTCAAGTATTGGTCGGCTTGTACTATCTCAACTAGTACTAGTCACGTGAAGCTACAACACACTTTGGTCCCTAATTGCTACAGATCTAATCTCCACAAAGAGCAGTGAATTGACAGCAGCAGTGAAGGCTACGCAAGAATTTCGTGTAAGAGAGTAGGACCAGTGAAGGCTACACAGGGTAGGCAGGTTAGCTTTGTGGGATACTGGACCTAGTGACTAGCTAGCCAGCTGCATGCAGGCCAAAATCACTGTATCATGGGCAGCAACGCAACGACCGTTGGCGTTTGCAGCCTGGCCAGAAACGCCAACAGTAGCGGCGTTTCCAGAAACGCAGGAAACCTCGGCGTTTCTGCCTGCCACGTCAACAGAGCAGAAACGCAGTATACCTCGGCGTTTCTATGTGGAGCAGCAACGCCGCGGGCTGTGGCGTTTCTAAAAAGGTCAGATTGTGAAATACTTTCAAGTCGAGTTCACTTCGTGACGAAGATTGCTGATAAGGTCAAAACAGTGATTTCGGCCACTGGCTGCCCCGCCTCCGCCTCGATTGCGCGCCAGAATTCTCCATCCGGCCGCCGTCTCTGGATCCTACGAGAAGCCGAACACGACAACCTCACCAACACCCTCACGAAACCACCGGAGAAACCCCAAACCGCAGCGATCTCTCATCCACATGAGCACCGCGTCAGTGTGTCACCGTGACCTCAATCAAGCTATTTAAACACGGAAGGAATCGCCGTGCTACGTTCCCTCCAAAAACCCGTGAGCAACGACAACACCACACTCACATTTTGCTCTGCTCAGTCGCCACCAGCCAAGTACAGTAGTAGCCTGATCGATCAGTAACAGTAACGTTGGCATGTCGCCCACGGCCATGTCGCTGACGATGACGACGACGAGCCACCTGCCCGTCTGCAAGGCGCAGGACGTCGCCAAGCAAGCGCCGCAGAGGCGAGCTTCTCCCACTCCCACCAAGACTGCGCCACCGTCGCCAGATGCCGCCGGACTCCTCGGCAGGCGGGGGCTGCTCCAGTCCGCCGGGCTGGGGCTGGGACTCGGGCTCGCCGTGGCAAGGCCGGCACGGGCTGATCAGCCGCCGGTGCTGGCGCCGGAGGAGCTGTCGTCGAGCCGGATGTCCTACTCCAGGTTCCTGGAGTACCTCAACGCCGGCGCGGTCAAGAAGGTGGACCTGTTCCAGAACGGCACGGTGGCCGTGGCCGAGGTGGACGAGCCGGCGCTGGCCAGGGTGCACCGCGTCAAGGTGCAGCTCCCGGGGCTCCCCGCCGAGCTGGTCCGGCAGATGCGGGAGAAGGGCGTCGACTTCGCGGCCCAGCCGGTGGAGCCCAACGTCGGGCTGGACGTCCTCGGCCTCCTGCTTAACCTCGGCTTCCCGCTCCTCTTCCTCGCCTCGCTCTTCCTGCGGTCGTCGGGGGGCATGAACGCGGCCGGCGGCGGGCCGGGCCTGCCCTTCGGGCTCGGCCGGTCCAAGGCCAAGTTCCAGATGGAGCCCAACACGGGCGTCACGTTCGACGACATCGCCGGCGTGGACGAGGCGAAGCAGGACTTCCAGGAGATCGTGCAGTTCCTCAAGTTCCCGGACAAGTTCACGGCGGTGGGGGCGAGGATCCCCAAGGGGGTGCTGCTGGTCGGCCCCCCGGGGACGGGGAAGACGCTGCTGGCCAAGGCGATCGCGGGCGAGGCCGGCGTGCCCTTCTTCTCGCTGTCCGGGTCGGAGTTCATCGAGATGTTCGTGGGCGTGGGCGCGTCGCGGGTGCGGGACCTCTTCAACAAGGCCAAGGACAGCGCGCCGTGCCTGGTGTTCATCGACGAGATCGACGCCATCGGCCGGCAGCGCGGCACGGGCATCGGCGGGGGCAACGACGAGCGCGAGCAGACGCTGAACCAGCTGCTCACCGAGATGGACGGCTTCCGCGGCGACAGCGGCGTCATCGTCATCGCCGCCACGAACCGGCCGGAGATCCTCGACGCGGCGCTGCTCCGCCCGGGCCGCTTCGACCGGCAGGTGTCCGTGGGGCTGCCCGACGTGCGCGGCCGCGAGGAGATCCTCAGGGTGCACAGCGCCAACAAGAAGCTGGACCCCGGCGTGTCCCTCGGCGTAGTGGCCATGCGCACGCCCGGGTTCAGCGGCGCCGACCTCGCCAACCTCATGAACGAGGCCGCCATCCTCGCCGGCCGCCGCGGCAAGGACCGCGTCTCCGTCAAGGAGATCGACGACTCCATCGACCGCATCGTCGCCGGCCTCGAGGGCACCAGCATGACCGACGGCAAGAGCAAGATGCTCGTCGCCTACCACGAGATCGGCCACGCCGTCTGCGCGTAAGCACACACGCACCATCCCTCTTCTCGTTTGACACCATTATTTCTCTCGATTGCACTAAAGACTGATGGATTCTACCGCAGGACGCTGACGCCGGGGCACGACGCGGTGCAGAAGGTGACGCTGATCCCGCGGGGGCAGGCGCGGGGCCTGACGTGGTTCCTGCCGGGCGAGGACCCGACGCTGGTGTCCAAGCGGCAGATCTTCGCTCGGATCGTGGGCGGGCTCGGCGGCCGCGCCGCGGAGGAGGTGATCTTCGGCGAGCCGGAGGTGACGACGGGCGCGGCGGGGGACCTGCAGCAGGTGACGCAGGTGGCGCGGCAGATGGTGACCACGTTCGGCATGTCGGAGATCGGGCCGTGGGCGCTGACGGACCAGGCGGCGCAGAGCGGGGACGTGGTGCTGCGGATGCTGGCCAGGAACGCCATGTCGGAGAAGCTCGCTGCCGACATCGACAGGACGGTGAAGGCCATCATCGACGAGGCCTACGAGGTCGCCAAGGCGCACGTCAGGAGGACGCGGCCCGCCATCGACCAGCTGGTCGACGTGCTCATGGAGAAGGAGACGCTCACCGGCGACGAGTTCAGGGCGATCCTGTCGGAGTACGTCGACATTGGTAAAGAGCAGAGGGACATGGCCGCGAGGACGGACATGGTCACTGCTTGAAACTTCAAAAGTGTAGAATTGTGTAGTGCAGACTGTGGGACGATAGCATGTATAGCGTGACGTAAATATGAATGTATATATAGTGCCTCACATGCTTGATAGAACTAGTAATTTTTGCCATAATTCTTCTGCCATCATAATTTGTGTTCTTCTCCCAGAGCACAGGGATGCATAGTAGAAAGTAGAAACTGAAATGCACCAGACTCTAATTAACATGGAAGAAACACTTGGGCTATGCTATATGCGAGACGCTCTGCATCAATAGTACTTAGATGCCTCCCCAGGTTCAAGAGCCAAGAGCCGTCTCTTTTTGTAGCTGGCCTTGAAGCAGGCCTGCCTAAGCCTCTTCGTCTTCTCCTCGAGCTCAACGTACGGCTTCTGCTCCAGGAGCCGCCTCTCCTGCTCCAGCATCTCCACCATCGCCCTCAGCTGCTCGCCGTCGTTCGCCTTGCCTGCCTCCTGCAGGACCTGCGACCATGACCGACATCGCATAGCATTTACACGGTGAAACAGATGTAAAATGCTGGCAGATTCAGAATCAGAGATAGGAAAACTAGTATGGATAAAGAGGGGACCTCGATGTCGTTGATGAGGGTCTGCAAGCTCTTCAGCTTGCGATGCGGCCACCTGGGAATCCCAAGCTCTCTGCACCTCTTCTTCAGGACGGTGAGCCCGACGTTCAGCTCTCGAGCCGCCTGCGTGATCGGCATGTAGAAGTACTGTGACACGAGCTCGAATGTCAGCACCCTCTCTGATCTAACGCGGTCTGCTCTCATGGCGTTCGAAGCTGCTCCTGCTCCGTTCTCCTCGCCATAACACAGTAGCGGCAACCCCTTCCCACTCTCTTCTGTGCTGTCATCAGATTGCTCTATAGCCTCCCAGCACCTCAGCAGATCATCATCAAAGCTTGTATCCAGCTCGCCTGTGTCGCAAGGAACAAGACAGGGAGCTGCATGCGAGCTCTGCAACTTCAGAGAGTAACACTGAAATCAAATACTGCAGAAGTTGCTCAGCTTAACGTACCTTGCAGACTGCTACTCTGCGCGACAGCCGGGCTGATGGAGCACAGTGGTTGGCAACCGTAGCTCGGGAAGGGTAGACTGCAGAGAAGCGCCTCCTCTTCAAGCAGGTAACTATCATGCCAAACACTTGGCCCATAAGGCCAGAAGCTGGTGCATGAAAAGAAGAACTGGATCAACTTATAGCAATAACAAAGGCACTACTTTCTGATGTACGCCTGTGCACTATCTTACTCTGTCAAACCACATGATGTATGAAATCAGAGAAAAAAAGTTACCTATGTTCTCCATTGGAATCCATTCTTTCCAGAGAGATCTAGAACATGGGCACCCAAATACTCTTATGGGAGACGGAGGGAGTATATATGGAGCAGATGAAAGGCAAACCCAGCTCTTAAATGCTTGTATCACTAGGTAATGGAAACGGCTAATAATATTGAAAATCATGCAAGGAATTAATTCGAAGAGTGGCTAATGGATCGGGAGTTACAGAAAAGGGAGTAAATGCTGTGATTGGTTTGCGTGGTAATTAATAATTAGTTTTGGTAATGGTGGAACATGATGCCTGGGGGTCCGTGCACTGAGTATGGCTAATCAAAAGTTTTCGGCTAGAGTCTGCATGTTTTGTTTTCCAGAGCTAATATTTATACTTCTTGGAACTGTAAGACTTTCATGGAGTAGATAACATTTAATCGAATTGATATTCATGAAATTTGTTTTCGCTCCTGTTCAGCTTTAGACTAGCCATAGCGGGGAGTATGTTACTCCTGGGCGTCCGACTCATTCGGTGGCACCTAGACCTCGCCTGTGGCCATGCCACTGTTAGTGTGGCCGTGTAGTCATCACCTTCGCCATCCTCGTCTTCAACTAAGTTGAGCGCCCAGGCCTCGCTTCTAGGCATGGCATCCTCGAGCGAGTCGGATGTGCAGTCATCACCTCCGTACTCTGCGTAATTGACTGAATCTTGGTGCCCAATCATCGCAGCTGGCCATGGGCGACCTCAAGCAGGTGAGAACAAAGCACATCCATCATCCCCAGCATTCAACGAGTCAAGCACCCGGTCCTCGCCTCCGGTTACTACTCGCCCAACCGAGGTGAGCACTCTGTCCTTCCGTAGCACCAGAGAAGATAGATGGAGACATGAAATGGGAGGGAGACAAAGCGGTGGTAGACGAGTGGATAAGAAAAGATCAAAGTTTGCGTGGGGTGCGACGGAAGCATGTCTTTGTTTCAGAATAGCATGTTGAAATTACAAGTGACGATCTACAATATGGGATTTTAACCAAAGTCAAATACGGTTTAGTTGAGGGCTATCTGTAAAACTCTATTCTCTCCTTAATTAATATATGAGGCAAATCTTTTGCCTCCGTTTCCGGAAAAATAAAAAATTTAGAATTTGGGGAGCGAGTGTTATGTCAGAGGAGAGATGATTCATAAACAGGTAATCAAGCACGCAACATTATATGCTTATTTAGAAGGCATAAACAAAATGATGATGCTAGAAGAGTAACTTATGTGCCAATCTTTGAACAAACCTGTTGTTGGATCTGTTCAACCAGGCCTTGCACATGTGTTTTTGAGAGAGATAATGTGACAACATGGTTCGTGATTAGATGTGAAACAACACTTAAAAGTATATTTGAGTATCAAAACACATGTGTACCAGATAAGTGGGAGTAATACAAACTCACTTGAGTTGCCTGGCTTATCCCCATGTTTCTTGGCTTGTGCAACTGCCGCCTTACAAAGCCAGCAAAATAAGCCCACTGTCAAAAAAAAAATCATTTAAATAGTCTACTCTAGCTGTTCATGCATCAACTCACAAATTTTTTATTATTTTGGTTAGAGATTGCACACAGATCAACAAGTGTAACATATGGCTATAAGAGCTCAATTAACAGAGTTTGTAAATAGCAGATTTGGGTCGGGTACAAACAGTACATGAATGAGATATGTACAAGTCAAGAAGAATCAAAGACAGAAAACATGTGTTTGTTTCTACACAGCAAAATCTTTTTCTTTGTTCCATATAAATACTACAACAATCTCACCGTACCGTCTAGCTCCAATCTCTGGATGACATGTCAAAACATTCTAGGACTGAATATATCTCCTGGATAAAGGGATGGGAGGTATCTCCTGCGTTGAAGACATGCACCTGGTCGTGCAAATCAATCCAGCTGTACCCAGCATGCTTGTGAACACCTTGCCGTTCCATCTCTTCCCTTGCCAGAGATGCACTTCCCCACCTTCCCTCACGAGCATGTAAGTTATGAATCAGAACATATGGAGCAGAACTCTCAGGATCAATCTTGGATAATGCCTCTGCAGCCATGTGAGCCAGTGGTTCGTTCTTCTTCGCCGTACATGCTCCGAGGAAAGATCCCCACACAGATCGGTCCGGAGCAATTGGCATGCTATTGATTACCTCCAATGCATCATCAAGCTTACCATGTCGACCTATGAGATTGACAAGTGCTGAGTAGTGCTCAATCCTAGCAGCAATGCCATACTCATGGACCATGGTGTGGAAAACCCTCCATCCTTCAGAGACAAGGCCAGCATTTCCACATGCACTCAAAAGAGAAATGAAAGTTATGTGTGTTGGCATAACCCCGGCTCTCCTCATTTCTTCGAACAGCTGCAAGGCTTCTGTAGCACGACCATGGTGTTCATAACCTCCAATCAGTGCATTCCAAGACACTAAACATTTTTGCGTACGCATCTGATTGAAGATGGCTTCCGCATCAGTTATTGCCCCGCCTCTGGAGTACATTGTTATAAGGGCATTGCTAGTTGCAGTATCTGGCAGAAACGACTTCTCAATAAGTTGGTGGAGCTGAGCTCCAAGGGGCAACATAGGGATCGACGCACATGCTGCTAGAACTGAAGAGAAGGTGTGCCGATCAGGCGTCCCACCAACTTCTAGCATCTTTGAAAATAGCTCAATTGTACCATCATAGTCCCCATTTTGTTCATAACCTGATATCATTGTATTCCAGGAGATGATTGCACGCTCTGGCATCCTATCAAAAAATCCACGGGCATGCTCAACCTCTCCTATCCGTGTGAACCCTCGTATTATTAAATTCCAAGACACCATATCAGGGTCTGGCATTTCCCAAAACAGCTTCTCTGCTTCCTGCATATTGGACACCTTGGCATACCCAGCAACCATAGTGTTCCACGATTCCAAGTTCTTAGCCGGCATCTCATCAAACAGCATCCTAGCTGAGCAAACATCTCCAGTTCTGGTATAGCACATCATCATTGTGTTCCATGACACAACATTTCTCTGAAACACCCTCATATTGCTCATCTGGTGCTGATTCTGACCTCTGGGTATCATATCAAATAATCTTCTGGCATCGTCCACCCTCCCAACTTGCCCATACGCAGCGATGAGTGTGTTGTAAGCATCAACAGCCTTGTCCATGTCTGTCACCGTCAAGCGCTTTGTCAACAGCTCCTCTGCCTCATGCAACCGGCCATTCTTCGCTAACCCAGACACCAGTGTGCCCAGCGACGCAGAGTCCTTCACAGGCATCGCATTGAACATGTCGAGGGCCTTGCTCACCTGACCAGCAGCAAAGAGCCCGGTGACCATCGTGTTCCAAGAAGTGACGCCCCTCTGCGGCATCTCGTCGAACAGCTTCCCAGCCTCGCCCATGAGCCCGCGGCGCACATATGCGCTGAGGAGGGTGTTCCACGTGACGCCGTCGCGCTGTGGCATTTCGTCGAACAGGCGGCGCGCGGCGGCGAGGTGGTGGGAGTGCGACGAGCGGGAGTAGGCGGCGAGGAGAGTGTTCCATGACACAACGTCCCGGACGGGCATGGAGGCGAAAAAGGCGCTGGCAGCGCTTACGTCGCTGCGGCGGGCTAGCGCCGCTAAGAGCGAGTTCCAGGTCACGACGTTGCGGGCTGGGAGAGCGTCGAAGAGGCGCCAGGCTGCGGCGAGGCGGCCGCGGCGGAGAAGAGCCGCGAGGGAGCGGTTGTGTTGCCGGACCAGCTCGCCGGTGGGGGGTGCAACCGTAGCCGCGGCTGTGGCTGCGGCCGCCGCGCGGCGGTGGGCGACGCCTTGGATGGGAGGCGGCCATCTCCGCATCAGGATTCAAAGGATCCGGCGGTCCGGGACTCTGGGTACGTGGTGGGTTCAGCTGTGCGATTGTCCGGTGACGTTGAGGTGGTTTGGTCAAAACATCACAGGCTTTTTTTTTTTTGAACATCAGATGCATACAAGTTACCATATACACGCGCATACACTCACCCCTATGAACGCACACACGCACACCCTACCCCTATGAGCACCTCCGAAAGACTGAGCCGCATATCATCTTGAGATTTACGAAGTCACCAGAGGCGCCGTCGTCGACGGAACGCCTCCTCCCATCGAATGCACATCACGGAAATCTCGAAATAAATGCGAGCACCGTGATTTGAACCCCTGTGAAATGGGATACCACTGATCCTCTAACCATCCAACCACAGGTTGGTTCGCAAACATCACAGGCTTTGACCAACTACTAGTATACCTTTTCAAAGTATTCTAGATTTAAATTTTCAAATTATTAAATCAACAACATAAGTTATACATTTTCTTTTGACAACAAAGATAGGTTATACTCCCTCCGTCCCAAAATAAGTGTCTCAAGTTTATACTAGCTTTAGTACAAATTTATACTAAGCTCAAAACACTTATTTGGGACAGAAGGAGTACATAAAAAGACTATGATTAGAAATGTTTTTATTACAAACGTGTTAATATGACTTTTGTATCCCATGACCCAAGTTTACTATCTATCTATTTTTGTTAGATATAAAAGAAGTTAGCCCGACTTTATACTAATAAAGCCTTCAAGCGTCACATAAAGGTTTTGTACTCAAACATGAGCCAACCAGACAGGGTAATAATACAGGTAGCCACAACCGGCAACACAAGAACACTGCACTCATGCCTGCAAATAACCAAGATAACAAAACACTAAGGAGGAGGAGGCTAGAACCCATCTATAGATGCTGAGCTTGATCTGTACTCATAATGAAGTTCGCCGCTGCCCTAACGCGAGAGATCAGAAATTCCACTGCATCCTTGTCGCACTCCTTAATTAATATAGTTTTGCGGTAACCTTAGAGATAACATTATAAATGTTCCACTAGATACAAACAACATTCAATGTTTCAATGCACGAACATCATTTCGGATAAATGAATGAGAAATACCGAAAACCCAAAGCTTAAATTAATGTCCACTTTCACCGAGGCATTTTGGTACAAGAATCACATTGCCAAAACCAAAAACATTCATCCCATGCAAAATATATCCTGCAACGAACAATCCTCAACTTTAGCTAACTCAGCTTTCTCATCTATCGCCGGATCACGCCGCGACCACGCAAACAAGCTGCTCTGATGCTTAAAAGAAGTTAGCTGGCCGGAATTGGAATCAAATTAGGAAGAAAGGCTCAAGGAGCAAGACCGCCACCAAGTTGTCGTGTACCCGAGCTAGCCAGAAGCGGGATCTCCTATACAACACATTATGTGTCAAGATGCTACTCGACCGCATAGGACGAGCGCAACCGGCCGACACATTAAGCAACCACAACGATCGCACTGTAACGACTCGGAGAACTCTAGTAATATTTATTTTCCAATTCTGTCTTTAAAGCGGCTTTCATTTTAAGATGGGTACTGTAGCAGCTCAACCTGATGCAGTAGTGAGCGATTATTTGGTTTTTGGATGGTTTTTACTTTGTTACTTTTTTAAACGATATACATTATAAAAACAAGAACAATAATCTTAAAATTCAGTTGATTATTTGAAAACGCAAAGAATTTTTGAAAAAGACATTTTTTTAAATGTAAATATTTTTTGGAAGCATGATTTTTTTGAAAATGTGAACAGTTTTCAAAATTTCGAAATATTCTGAAAAATGAACATTGTTAAGAATTTTCCTTTTTTTGGAAAAAACATAAAAAAATGTTTGAATTCCATATGTTTTTTCTAATTTCAAAAAAAATGAAAAGTAAACAAATTAGTACCGAAAAAATAAGAAAAAAGAAAAACCCGGACAAGAATATTCTGAAAGGTCCCAATGCAGATAGAAAATAGAACGACAACGTTCCTAAAATCAGATTTCCTGTATGAAATGAGCCACTCCAAATCGCTTGCCCCTTTACGAAAGCTATGCGGCAAATAGGAATTACCACGAGTGCTATGTCTCGCCTCAAGCGAGACCGTAGCAACCTGAGCAAATGGGAGAATCAGGTTCAAACGCTTGTCTCCATGAATAGCCCTAGCGCTGCTAGCCACTTCACCAGAATGCCATTCGTGGAAAGGGATAGGGGCACGTACTACTTGAGGTGACCCGACTTGGTTTCCTTGGTTTTCTTTTTCTTTTATTTTTTCTCTCTGTTTTTTCGTTCTTTTTGCATTTTGTATCCTTTTTTTTTCTCTTTTCGGATTTCTTTGTTCTTTTGAGTTAGTATTCTATATTTTTATATATGTCAACAACATTTTTCTAATACATTACTAACAGTTTTTTAATACAATTACATTTTTTTTGGTTGGTTTTCTTTTTTCTTCTCCTTTTTTGTTTGGTTTTCTTTTTTCCTCTCCATTTTTTGTTTTTCTTTTCTTTTTTCTTATGTTTTATTTAGTTTTCACAGTATATTTTTGTATATGGCAACAAAAAAAATTGGTCAATATTTTTTGGATACATGTTCAACAATGTCCGAACACTTATTCAATATTTTTCAAATATTTATTCAATAATTTAATACTTATTCAGATTTTTAAAATACTTGTTCAATATTTTTAAAATACTCGTTCAACAGTTTTAAATATTTATTTAACATTTTTCAAATATTTGTTCAACATTTTTAATACTTACTCAACATTTTTCAAATACTTGTCCAATATTTTTCATATACTCATTCAATATTTTTTAATACTTATTTAACATTTTTCAAATACTATTCCAATATTTTTAATATTTTTTCAACATTTTCAAAAATTATTAAACATTTTTAGAATTCACATTCAACATTTTTTAATACTTATTCAATATTTTTCATATACTTGTTCAATCTTTTTCAAATGTTTTTAGAATTCACATTCAGCATTTTTTAATAGTTATTCACATTCAACAGAAAAAGAAGGTTGGAGCTTTCCGCGTGGCTAGACAGCGACCCATGTAGAGCTCCCTCGATGGGAGAGGCTGCCCCAAGAGCAACTAGTTGAGGAGCGCTCCTTCGGGAGCCTCCCCAACAATCACATTGGGTGGCCTGAGAGCGCGTCACTTGGCGCACTCTCAACCGCCACCACGTGCTGCGCTTTAGGCAGTCTCTCCGGATTTGTTTGCACACGTTTTTTGCTTTCCAGATGATTTTTTCCGGGATTTTTTTCCGACTATTCGGTTTTTCATCGGTGTTTCTTAGCTTTTCGACAAAAAACTATTGTGCCAAAAAACAAGTATTTTTCGTGAGAGAAATGGTTTTGCTTCCGTGAGAGGCATGGCCGTGCCTCTCAGAAATGGAAAAAAACATGTTTTCTCTTTTTTCTTCGTTCGTGAGAGGCACGACATTGCTTCTGCGAGAGGCGCGGCCCGTGCCTCTCGGAAATGAAAAAAACGCGTTTTCTCTATTTTTTTTGTGAGAGGCACGATTTTGCTTCCGCAAGTGCCTCTCGTAAACGAAAAAGCGCGTTTTCTCTTCTTTTTTTTTCTATGAGAGGCACGGTTTTACTTCCGTGAGAGGTCCATGCCTCTCGGAAACAACTTCCGGAAAAGGGAAAAGTGCTCCCGGTTCGGCCTTTTCGTCCGATTTTTTCGTGACTTCATAAAAAACTATCAACACGTGATCTAGGTTTGAAGATCTTGACGCGAGAAATCCAACTGTGAAAACGGTTTCGAGATTTGGACACACAGTTTAAGAGATAAAACATTCTGAATAGATGGATCTACGAAAAAAGCGAAAACTCACAGGTTGCGACAAGTGGTAAACATACAGCGCGTCACTTGTCACAACCTAGAAAGGTGGGAGTAATCTTTGGAAGAAGTACTCCTTAATTAGTGATTTCAGGTTGTCCTCTGTCTCACTTACAACGAGAAATAGGGGCACCCATGAAGAACCTGCAACACGCAGCGCAAATCAAGTGAGTAGCCCATAAGGCTTGATTCGGCCCGTTATTAGTGAAAAACGGAATGGAGTACCACCATCAGGTTAGAGAGCTCCTATGCGCCGCTCGCTGCGGCAAATTATCGAGCGGACCCACAGGCGCGTCTCCAGCTGGGCCGGCCCATTCGCGCAACGCATTGTAAAAACCCAAAAAACTCTGCTCGAGAGAGGGATCGAACCAGGGACCTCCATCTTTGTATGCACGAGCATAGCCATCGCGATAGACAAGCTTTCTTGGTTTGCTACGGCATGCGGAGCTAAATATAATGGAGACCCGAAAATTTTCTCAAATTCCTAACACGAAAATTATTTTGAAAAGGTGTTTCTTAAAAAGAGATCACTTTCCAAATTTTAGATGAAAAACTAAAATGCTTGAACAAATTTTTGATAAAATGAACACTTTTTAAAATGCCGAACATTTCTTGAATTTAGAGAACAAAATTTTGAAATCGAGAACAAAATTTGAAGATGAACATTTTTTTTAAAAGCACAAACTTTTTTTTAATCTTGAGAACAAATTTTGAAATGGAGAACAAATTTGTAAGCGCGGAAATTTGAGAACAAAATTTGAACATGATCATTTTTTAAAGCACGGACATTTTTTAATCTTGAGAACAAAATTTGAAACAGAGAACAAATTTGGAAGCGTGGATTTTTTTTAAAAGCATGAACATTTTTTTAATCTTGAGAACAAATTTTGAAACGTAGAACAAATTTGGAAGCGCGAACAATTTCTTAAAGCACGAACATTTTTTGAATATTGAGAAGAAATTTGAAAAATCCCGTATATATTTGGAAGCGCAAACATTTTTTTGAAAACCTGAACAAAAAAGTTGAAGTTCGATACATTATATTAAGTTCGAAAGTTTTGCACTTTTTGTGTAACGAGAACAATTTTTGAATTTTGAGAACAATTTTTAAAAAACTGAACATTTTATGGAAAGGCAAACAAAATTTGAATATTTTGAAAAAAGAGAAAATAAAAAGGAAATCAAATAAGAAACCAAATAAAGAAAACAAACAGAAAAAACGAAAAAGGAAATAGAAAGGAATTTGAAAATCTGAAGAACAAAAAGGAAATAGAAAGAGAAGAAAAGGAATTGAAAAAATGAAATAAAGAAACAGAAAAACAAAGAAAGAAGAAAAAAAGAAAAAGAAAAAAAGAAACAGAAAAAGAAAAAGAAAAAGATAAAAACGGAAAAACCGATGAAAGCAACGAAAACCCGGTTCAGGGAACCTTCTAGAAGGTTCCCAAAACCGGATTGGGCAGTTGGTAACGTATCTAAGTGGGCCGGCCCAGGCAGCGTCGCTCGGTTGTTCGCCCTGTGCGAAGCGCCCGCATTTTGCCGCAGTGAGCGGCCGATAGGAAATTCCATCAGGCTAGCCAATTCGTATTCGCCGCACATTGTGGCGAAATGCCAGTGAAACGCGCAGGACCCTCGAGCTAGCACCAAAATGAGTCAGCCCATCTTAGTTGGTTCCGGTCCGGTTTTTACTGCTTTTTCGTTTTTACCTTTATTATGTTGTTTCTTTTAATATTTCCCTTTCTTTTTTGTTTTTTTGAAAAAGTTCCCTTTTAAAAATGTTCGAAACTTTCAAAGTTGTTCCGAATTTACAAAATATTTGGGTTTCATCTGTAGGAATTTTAATAAATGTTCCCATTTTCGAAATTTATTAAAAAATTATATTATTTTTATAAATTATTCACAAATTCAGAAAAATCTGGAATTTCAGAAAATGTTTGCGGTTTCGGAATTTCTTTGGAATTTGAAACATTCATATTTAAGAAAATTATTTACAAATTCAAAAAATAGTCGTATGTTAAAATGTTTTTCATAATTTAAAGAATGTTTGGGAATTCTTACAAATATTTGCAATTTCAATTTTGATTCCTGCATTCCAAACAATGTCCAGAAATTTCGAAATTCGTTCACATTTCTAAAATATTCATTCTTTTAAGAAGAATATTCATTTTTTGAAAAAAGATGTTCGGAACTGAAAGAACAGTTAAAAACTGGTTGCTACACTGTAGCGATCCCTACAGTAAATCAAAGCATACGATGTTTTATTTTAGAATCAAGGCTCAAGAATAAACCGAATCATACAGTAGAATGCGAATTGCTACAATGCCTTCTGCTACATGGGCCGTGTCCAATATGGAGGGTCCCTGTGCGTCGCGGCGCAATTGGACGCATTGAGCGTTCAATAGGCTATGCCATTGTTCTCAAAACAAACAAACGGAAAAAATCTCACAACACGGTTACTACAGTATTACGACAGTAGTGTAATTTTCTTATTTTTCTTCTTTCTGAAAGTTGCAGGGAGACAACATCATGTTGCTTTTCCGTATAGACTCGTGGGTCTCGTTCTTCTCCGGACCCGGTATTGGCACGCATAGGGCGGTGCGTTACTAGATGAAACAATTACTTACATATTTGAGCATGATTACCCGACAATTAAAGGTAGCTACATGTTTTCTTTAGGAAAAGTACTACGCTCATGTGTTAAAAAAAAGTACTAGCGAATCAACCTGTGGTTGAGTTGGTTATGTGGACAGTGGTATCCCCAACCCACCAGGGTTCAAATCCTGGTGTTCGCATTATTCCTGGATTTATTTCAGGATTTCCGGCGATGCGCTTTCAGTGGGAGGAGAGATTCCCGTCGACGACGAGGCGCCTACGGTGACTTGTAAATTTCAAGATGATATGCCGGCTCAGTCTCTCGGAGGTGCTCATAGGGGTAGGGTGTGCGTGCGTGCGTTCATAGGGATGAGTGTATGCGCGTGTATATGAGCGCTTGTGTCTGTACTGATGCTCAAAAAAAAAGTACTACGCTCACAGGAAAAAGGCACTTCTCCTGGAAAAAAAAATAGATTAGCACCGACACGATTTATAGTGCTGTGTAGTATTTCCTCTTTTCTAAAATAATTCCTCCGTCCGAAAAAGCTTGTCCCTCGAATGAATGTGTCTAACACCAAGTTAGTGTTGCATACATCCATTTGAAGGACAAACTTGGGACAAGTTTTTTCGGACGGAGGGAGTATAAGTTATGCCTGGTATTCCGGTCTTTTTTTTGGAGGGGTTCATAATATTTTAGTCTCTAAATAATGCAGTTGACTGATTTTTTTACTTGTGATATCTTTGAAAAATTTGGATTCTGGGGAAGTTAACAAACCCTTAAAATTTTACCAGAAACGAAACAAAAATTAATTAATCCATACTATTTTTTCAGTTTTTTTCAATCATCTATATCTATACCAATATAAAATGATCCAAATGGGGTAGGACATTAACCCAGGTCAATCTAACGATCTACATTGCTCCAACGGTGAGCACTCAACATGTTTAGCATGTTATTAGTTACATACCAAATATTTACGTCAATGATAATTATCTATATCATATATCAATACAAAAGACCCAAATGGGCAGATCCAATAAATCTAAGGCATCAAACCAGATCAAACCAGACCCAAACGATAATTATCTATATCATATATCTACAAAAGACCCACACAGAACAAAAATTAATTAACCCATACTATTTTTCTTAGTTTTTTTTTCAATCATCTATATCTATACGAATACAAAAGACCCAAATGGGGTAGGACATCAACCCAAGTCAATCTAACGACCTCCATTGCTCCAACAGTGAGCACTCAACATGTTTAGCATGCAATTAGTTACGTACCAAATATTGACGATAGTTATCTCTACTACTTAAAAAGAACATAAGGTTCTCATTTCACCTTTCTTCCCACCACCCCTTAGTCCAACTTTTCGTGTATATGATAATCAATCACCTTAATCTACTTATCTTCTAAATCAATTCCACTTTAATTTACCTACCAAATTTCTAATCAAAATAAAAGGTAATTCACAGGCAGGATTTCATGAACATTTATTTACACAATTATATTATTATTGACAGGTAAATCACAAGCTAATGTACTAGAATATTTATATCCCGTTGGAACGCGCAGACATTGTTCTAGTCTATATCATATATCAATACAAAACACCCAAATGGGTAGATCCAACTAATCAAAGGCATCAAACCAGATCAATCCATCTACCTACATTTTTTCAATGGTGAGCACTCAATATGTTTAGCTTGTTAGTAATTACATATCAAATAATGACGTGAATGATAATTACATAATTAATGCATAAATAATATCCTACCTAATATTTATGCGCAATTAATATGTATCTAATATCAACGTGCAATTAATATTTGCCTAATGTCAACGTGCATTGCCTAATATCAACCTGCATTGCACATGCACATTTGCTAGACTTTACTCTTAAAGGGGAAATTTGTAAAGTTCCCACAAACCCTATATAACGCTCATGACTGTCTTGCAGTTGATATTTCGCTCAAGCACAGTCAATTTGGGCCACCCTATTTGACGTGTGCATTAACTCAATTAAATTTGCACTTTCAATAAAATCAAATCAAATCTTAGCAAAACATCAACTATAATGAAAGTTGGTTGGCCCATTCGATACGTGCACGCTTTTATTTTTTGTTTCTTTTATATATTTTGTTCTTAGGTTTTCTCTTTTTGTTTCATTTTTCCTATGACCAAATTATTATTTTGTACTTGGCACTATCAGAACCGGCATACACTTGTACGCCGAATTAATTAGGCAGTAAATTAATCACGCAACCATTAATGCAAAAACAAATTAAAAATCTAGCGCTGGGCCAATTTAAAAATCAAGCTATTAATACAATCAATTAGCCTTACAGTTAATTAGGTGTGAAATTAATTAGATTCATTTAAATAGGAACATTTTTGCATCGAATCAATTTGAATACTAAATCATTATGCAACTAATTAATTAGACAAACAATTAATTAGCCTAAAAGTAATTATAAGTAGGGATTTTTTTAGTTAGTCAGATAACTAATTAATTAAACGGACAGTTAATTGCGCAGAATTGGATTGAAAGCGCTCGCGAGCGAGGATGGCTAGGAGACTCTCGCCGACGACTACTAACAGGCTCTCAGCGCTTGGCCGACCAATGGTTGCCAACATGGATAACGTCCAACAACCGCTCGCGACATGGGAGGCCAAGCGTTCACCAAGATGGATGACGGCCAAGCTCTGCAGGATGTTAACATGCTAACAGTTGTTGAACCGTTCACGGGCAAGGTCGATGGTCGCTCGGTCGAGGACGACCAAGCGTAGACGGTCGAGGGCTTCGACCGCACCTTCAAGGACAACAATAATGACCGAGGATAATCGGTGTTTCTGTTTGAAATATGGCCTAGAGACAATAATATTATAATATTATATTTTTCACGTTTACAATTAAGCGTTTATATTCTATACTACAACTGCTATGATCCTGGAATGCGATTCAGTAAAAAACTCATATGCATGTGTGGAATGATAAGAGGTAAACCAGATTCTTAGTCTAGCCTCTAAGACTAGCTCAAGTTTTGTTGATGATCATATTTTCTCGATCTTAGGATATATTTAATTGTAACATATGCTTAAAATAACTTTGATAATATGACGTTAGAAGAACGATTGATACGTCTCCATCGTATCTACTTTTCCAAACTCTTTTGTCCTTATTTTGGACTCTAATTCGCATGATTTGAATGGAACTAACCCGGACTGACGCAATTTTCAGCAGAGTTGGCTTGGTGTTATTTTTGTACAGAAATAAAAGTTCTCGGATTGATCTGAAAATTTACGGAGAATATTTTTGAAATTAATAAAAAACACTGGCACAAGAATTATCGAGAGGGGGGCCACCCAGAGGCCACAAGCCCTGGGGGCGCGCCCTGCAGGCTTATGGGACCCCTGGAGCCCCTCCGACCTCAACTCCAACCCCATATAACCCTATTCGGGGAGAGAAAAACCAAGGAGAAGAGTTCATCATGTTTTACGATACGAAGCTGCCGCCGCCTCCTGTTCTTCATCGGGAGGGCTGAACTGGAGTCCGTTCGACGCCCTGGAGAGGGGGATTCGTCGTCATCATCATCAGCAACCTTCCTCCATCACCAATTTCATGATGCTCACTGTCGTGCGTGAGTAATTCCATCATAGGCTTGCTGGACGGTGATGGGTTAGATGAGGTTTATCATGTAATCGAGTTAGTTTTGTTAGGATTTGATCCCTAGTATCCACTGTGTTCTGATATTGATGTTGCTATGACTATGCTATGCTTAATGCTTGTCACTAGTGTCGGAGTGCCATGAATTAAGATCTGAACCCTTTATGTGTGTGTGTGTGTGTGTGTGTGTGTGTGTGTGTGTGTGTGTGTGTGTATTCTTGATCGGATCTTGCAAGTTGTAGACACCTATTACGAGTTATGATCCGCATACCCCAAGGTGACAATAATTGGGATTCTTTCTGGTGATTACTGTAGTTTGAGGAGTTCATGTATTCACTAAGTGCTAATGCTTTGGTCTGATTCTCTATTAAAAGAGGCCTTAATATCCCTTAGTTTCCATTAGGACCCCGCTGCCACGGAAGGGTAGGACAAAAGATGTCATGCAAGTTCTTTTCATAAGCACGTGTGACTATATATGGCATACATGCCTACATTATATTGATGAACTGGAGCTAGTTCTGTGTGACCCTAAGTTATAACTGTTGCATGATGAATGCCATCCGACATAATTATCCATCACTGATCCATTGCGTACGAGCTTTTCACACATTGATCTTTGCTAAGTTACTTTTCAGTTGCCACTATTACAATCATCACAAAATTGCTATTGTTACTTTTGCCACCAATATCGTTACTTCCATACTACTTTGCTACTAAAAACTTTGCTGCTGATATTAAGTCTTTCAGGTGTGGTTGAATTGACGACTCAGCTGCTAATACTTGGGAATATTCTTTGGCTCCCCTTGTGTCGAATCAATAAATTTGGGCTGAATACTTTACCCTAAAAAACTGTTGCGATCCCCTACACTTGTGGGTTATCAAGACCTTTTTCTGGAGCCATTGCCGGATCAGCAGCACGACAAATGGGAAGAATGGAGAGTGGATTGGTGCTGGATCCAGGATAAGGAAGCCCCAGATTTCTGCCAAGCGCGGATAGAGTGCGCTGAGTGCGGCAACGATTGGAGGGAGGTCGGCCTTTCCGATGATAGGTTCCACCCGGCAATAAACAGGATCACCCGCCTAAAAGCTATCGGGCTAACCATTGAGCACGTGGGGGCCGACTTTCTCCTCCTTCATATTGCACCACTGCAGAAGAGGGACATGTTTGCCTGGTAGTATGGAGATGCTGCAGATAGGATGAGATTGCTCCCGGGCTTGACCAACAACCTGTTAGTCTAGGGCCATGCTTGGTTGTACGAACAACGGTACGGTAGCCTTGGGCCATTCAAGTTGCTAGCAACTGTCATCGCGTTGAACATCAACTCCGCCAGGGATCAGATTCAAAAATGGAAGCCAGACTACAATGCTCATGGAGTTTCGGGTGATTGGTAGCTACCCGAGCTCAACTAGGAGCTCGTGTGGTCCTCCACCCTGGTGGAAAGGGCCACCAAGGTGGAGACCAATATGTACAAGGGCACCTCCAAGGTGGAGGAGGCGTTCATAAAGAAGTGGCTCAAGGAGGATAGGGCATTCCGAGCCGCCGCAAAGGCGAAGGCCGGAAAGGCAGCGGGGAGAAAAGGGGAGGTAGAAGACGAAGGCCCCTCCGATGGCAGGAACGAAGCGCAAGCCACGAAAGAGGCTACCGGGGACGAGCCTATCGGGAACGAGCCTGCCGGGGACGAGCTTCCAGGATTGAGGCTCTGGCTGCCACGGTAGCAGAGGTCCAGGAGGAAGAGAGGGTTGAGGAGGTGGAGCAACCTGAGGAGGAGTGGCTCGCGACAGGCCCTCAAGCTACCGAGCCGGTCTTGGACCCGCGCCCTCGCAGGCGGGCCGCCACCCAAGGAGCAGCGATTCCTGATCCTGCACATGCGGCCAAGAAGGTGAAGAAAACTTCCTCCAAGGGCAGCAAGTCGGATGCGGTGCGCTGGCAGTCTTCTCGTCTTGCCGAGGCTAAAACCCCTCCCGCCAAGCAGCTGGTAGCCGCAGGGGTTGATTCTAGCTCCCAGTCTGGCTCAAGCTCTTTGCATAGCTCGTCCTCGTCGGAGCCCCCTGTGCCTCGACAGGGGCCAAGGTTGCCGGGAGGCTCCTTTCCTCCGCCCAGAAGTGAATTAGGGCGCCCTCACCGCCCATTGAGTTTGAAGTGAGCTCCATGCTCATCGATGAAGAGTAAGAGAGAATAATCTCCTTTCCTCGCAATAGTTTTAGCATGCCTTCTTGCCCTTGTTGACTGATGTTTTTCTTGCCGCCCTTGTTAGGGAGGAAGAGGAGGAGACATCGACCCTCATCCACCGGTCCAAACGGCTCAGGCGTGCGGGGCCGCCGAAGACTATGGAGGGTACGGGCCTGGCGGGGAGCAGCACGAACAACCCGCTGCCAAGCCCCCCGCTTAGCCCCCGACACGAGAGCATGGGATTGGCCCCTCCCGTGGGGAGTGATGTAGGAGAGCTCCCAGCCTCCTCGGTTGGAGGAGGGGGAGAGATGACTCAGGGCGATCCCCTTCAAGAGGGGCTTATCCCGCCCGCCGATCAAGTCGAGGAACCCCCGACGATAGCTTCCATGGGAGAACTTGCCCAGAACGACGCCGTTGTCATCACGGAAGGGGACGGAAACCACGGCCCGGTAACTGATGTTACCGGGGGAACTGAGGCTTCCGCCCGGCAGACCTCCCCGGGTAATTCATTTGCTCTTCTTTCCCCGCTTCTTTTTACCATCTCGCCCCATGCTTCTGGCTCTCTAATGCTTCAGCTTCTCTATTATTGCTTGTTGTCTTCACTTGCAGCCCCTGAGGCCGAAGAGCCTGAACTGCTGGAAGAAGTGGCCAGCATAGGGAGAGATGTCATGGATGAAGCTGCCAAGATTGCTGTCGCAGAGGGGTAGGGACATGCTGTCGGGGGTGCCCAGGAGCTCCCGAAGGAATCAGAGAAAGCCCTCGGCGACACGCCATGGTCGGGGGTTTTGGTTGAAGAGAAAATCCCCCTCTAAACCATGGATCCCCTTCCCTCATTTGGCACCTCGGCGGAGGCCTCGCTGCCAAATTTGAATCAACTGGCACTGTTACTTGCGCAGACTGGACTTGGGGCCCCTAGTTCGTCAGCGGCGACAAGCGTGGAACTTGACGAAGAGCTCTAACGCATCCTCGCGTTGCTATACCAGGTGATCGAAGAGGTAGATGACTCCACCATCACCGCCATGGACCTGTCCTTCCTGGAGTCCATGGCAGCAGGTATTAAAGAGATGCAGGCTCGGCATAACCAGAAGTGGCAGGTGCTCAAGGAGCAGCGCGAGTCCGCCAACAAGGTGGACCGAAAGCTGAGGGACAAGGGAATCGAGTTGCGCGAGTGGCATGGCAAGCAGTTCCAGGTCCTCATGAGGCAGCAAGAGACCATCTCAATGGCGAGGGAAGATGTCATTGCCTGAGAGGCTCGCCTGGCGGAGCGCAAGGTGCTCCTGGATGCCAAAGAGCAGGACATCTCTCTTCGGGAGGAGAAACTTGAGGCCACTGAGGGAGTCCCGGACTAGGGGGTGTCCGGATAGCCGAACTATCATCTTCGGCCGGACTCCTGGACTATGAAGATACAAGATTGAAGACTTCGTCCCATGTCCGGATGGGACTTTCCTTGGCGTGGAAGGCAAGCTTGGCGATACGGATATGTAGATCTCCTACCATTGTAACCGACTGTAACCCTAACCTCTTGGTGCCTATATAAACCGAAGGGTTTTAGTCCGTGGATCTAACAACAATCATACCATAGGCTAGCTTCTAGGGTTTAGCCTCTCTGATCTCGTGGTAGATCTACTCTTGTACTACCCATATCATCAATATCAATCAAGCAGGAGTAGGGTTTTACCACCATCGAGAGGGCCCAAACCTGGGTAAAAACATCGTGTCCCTTATCTCCTGTTACCATCCGCCTAGACGCACAGTTCGGGACCCCTACCCGAGATCCGCCGGTTTTGACATCGACATTGGTGCTTTCATTGAGAGTTCCTCTGTGTCGTCATCTTTAGGCCCGATGGCTCCTCCGATCATCAACAACGATGCGGTTCAGGGTGAGACTTTTCTCCCCGGACAGATCTTCGTATTCAGCGGCTTTGCACTCCGGGCCAATTCACTTGGCCATCTGGAGCAGATTGAAAGCTACGCCCTTGGCCATCAGGTCAGATTTGGAAGTTTGAACTACACGGCTGACGTCCGCGGAGACTTGATCTTCGACGGGTTCGAGCCACAGCCAAGCGCGCCGCACTGTCATGATGGGCATGATCTAGCTCTGCCGCCGAACAGTGCCCTAGAGGCCGCACTAGTGTCCGCTCCGACCCTTAGCTCGGAGCCGACTGCGCCGATCGAGGACGGGTGGCTGGACACCGCCTCGGGGGCTGCTATCTCTACGGCGATTGAGCCAAACACCAACCCTGTCCTTTGCGAAGCTCGTGACTCCAAGGTGCCGGACTCCTCTCTGGACTCTGAACCTCCCGCGCCCCTGCCAATCAAATTCGATTGGGCGCCGGTCATGGAATTCACCGCCGCGGACATCTTTCAGCACTCGCCCTTTGGCGACATCCTGAACTCACTAAAGTCTCTCTCTTTATCAGGAGAGCCCTGGCCGGACTATGGTCAGGAAGGTTGGGATGCGAACGACGAAGAAATTCAAAACCCACCCACCACCCACTTTGTAGCCACTATCGATGATTTAACCGACATGCTCGACTTCGACTCCGAAGACATCGACGGTATGGACGACGATGCAGGAGACGACCAAGAACCAGCGCCTACAGGGCAATGGAAGGCCACCTCGTCATACGACATTTACATGGTGGACATCCCAAAAGATGGGAATGGCGATGGAACAACAGAGGATGACCCCTCCAAGAAACAGCCTAAGCGCCGGCGTCAGCGGCGCCGCTCTAAATCCTGCCACAAAAAAACGGTGATTCCGCACGGAGACAATAACACCCGGACAAGGTCAAGACAACCCTCCGCAGGATTCAGTGCGGGAGGATGGAGAAGCCAGCCCTCATGAGTGAGCGGCAAACAGAGAGGTAGAGGACGATAAATACATGCCTCCCTCCAAAGACAAGGCAAGCCTCGACGACGATGAATTTGTCGTGCCTGAGGATCCCGTCGAACAAGAGCGTTTCAAACACAGGCTCATGGCCACGGCAAGCAGCCTCAAGAAAAAGCAGCAACAACTTAGAGCTGACCAAGACACGCTAGCCGACGGATGGATCAAGTCCTTGCGTCAAGAGTATGAACTCGAACGCCCCTCCAAGAGCTACCCAAAACGCAGGCTGCTACCCCGATTAGAGGAGGAAGCACCTAAACCTACATCACCAGCGCATGATACGGCCGACCGGCCACCTCGTGGCCGCGACAGAGAGGCCTTTCGGCCCTCCACTCAAGCCGCACCCCGGCGCCGCTCAAAAAATACCAAGACGCGGGAAAACGCGCCAGACCTGCAGGATGTACTGGAGGACAAGGCAAGGCAAACAATATCGATCTAGGGATCACGTGGGCGCCCCACGATAAGTGATGATAACCGTCACGCCGGATATGGCAATTCCGGTCGGGCCGAACACAGTAGACAAAGCTCATTTGAGCTGCGTCGTGATATAGCCCAATACAGAGGCGCCGCACACCCACTATGCTTCACAAACGAAGTGATGGATCATCAAATCCCTGAGGGTTTCAAACCCGTAAACATTGAATCATACGATGGCACAACAGATCCTGCGGTCTGGATCGAGGACTATCTCCTTCATATCCACATGGCCCGCTGAGATGACCTACACACCATCAAATACCTCCCACTCAAGCTTAAAGTACCAGCTCGGCATTGGCTTAACAGCTTGCTAGCGGAGTCAATTGGTTGTTGGGAAGATCTGGAAGCCGCATTCCTCGACAACTTCCAGGGCACCTATGTGCGACCACCAGACGCCGATGACCTAAGCCACATAATTCAGCAGCCAGAAGAATCGGCCAGACAATTCTGGACACGGTTCCTAACCAAAAAAATCAAATCGTCGACTGTCCGGATGCAGAGGCCCTTGCAGCCTTCAAACATAACATCCGCGACGAGTGGCCAGCCCGACACCTAGGACAGGAAAAGCCGAAATCCATGGCAGCCCTCACAACACTCATGACTCGCTTTTGCACGGGAGAGGACAGCTGGCTAGCTCATAGTAACAACATAACCAAGAGCCCTGGTAATTCGGATACCAAGGACAGCAACGGCAGGTCGCGTCGCAACAAGCACAAGTGCCGCATTAGTGGCGATAATGCTGAAGATACGACAGTCAATGCCGGATTCAGAGGCTCTAAACCCGGTCAGCGGAAAAAGCCATTCAAAAGAAATACTCCGGGCCTGTCCAATTTGGACCGGATACTCGATCGCTCGTGCCAGATACACGGCACTTCGAAAAGTTACCAATCACACCAACAGGGATTGTTGGGTGTTCAAGCAGGCAGGCAAGTTAAATGCCGATAACAATGACAAGGGGCTGCATAGCGACGACGAGGAGGAGCCCCGACCGCCGAACAATAGAGGACAGAAGGGCTTTCCCCCACAAGTGCGGACGGTGAACATGATATACGCAACCCACATACCCAAAAGGGAGCAGAAGCGTGCACTAAGGGACGTATATGCGATGGAGCCAGTCGCCCCAAAGTTCAAAGGGACCACCCCACTAGCATCCGCCATGGCGGATTCGCCGCATTGGTTCTAGACCCAATCGTTGACGGATTTCACCTCACTAGAGTCCTGATGGACGGCAGAAGAACTGAACTCGCTTTATCGGGATAAGGCGCAAGATGGGCATAGACCCCTCAAGGATTAAACCCACAAAGACGACCTTAAAAGGCGTCATACCAGGTGTAGAGGCCAACTGTACAGGCTCAGCTACACTTGAAGTGGTCTTCGGATCACCGGATAACTTCCAAAGCGAGGAATTAATCTTCGACATAGTCCCGTTCCGCAGCGGCTATCATGCACTGCTCGGACGAACCGCGTCTGGAAAGTTCAATGCGGTGCCGCACTACGCATACCTCAAGCTCAAGATGCCAGGCCCTCGAGGAGTCATTATGGTCAACGGAAACACCGAACGCTCTCTCCGAACAGAGGAGCATACGGCGGCCCTCGCGGCAGAAGTACAAAGCAGCCTCTTAAGGCAATTCTTGAGTCCGGCTATTAAACAGCCGGACACATCGCAAGCGCTACCGAGTAACCAACAACAAGACTGCCGGCACATTCCGAGCATCGCAGAGTAACGCGCCCCAACCCCAGCCCTCGCGAAATTGTGAAACCAAGACTACGCGTACATAATTACGCCTGGAAATACCATGGGCATAGGGGAGGGCACGACCACGGCAGGCCCATAATGCGCTCAACCGCACTGGGGCTCCCAATTGTGTCATTCTTCTTTTTCTCTTACTTTCGTGACTCCTTTCTCAAGAAGCCCTGTCTGGCAGTAGAATCGCCAAACACACGATGCAACAGCCAGGAAGCAGAGAGCTACGTCGAGTGTCCAGGTGGTATCTATAACGAGCACTATACTTGTTTTACATTTTATTTTATCTATACATGTCCACTTACGACATGCTGCACCCGTACGCTTTGGTACGGCCAAATACACCAGGGGCTTAAGTACCCCAAAATATGGTGTGATAAGTCCGAACACTTTCACAAGTGCGGCACCCCGAACTTATAGCATTGTATGCATTGGCTTCGAATCATGTCTTGGGTCAATAGTTGGGTTTGCCCGGCTCCCATGTTTTGGTACCTTACGTTCCGTTATATCGGCTAAGGTAGCGCTGGGAGAACCACTGTGATTGTGCCCCAGTTGAGCTGGGTTAAGCACCTCTGGAGAAAGCTAAACCGACCGCCAAGATAGGGCAAGAGCCGGTCGCTGTTCGAGAGGTTTTTCGAGTCCCTAAAGACTTATGCCGCTTAGAGCGAGGAGTCGGCTTTGTCCGCCCAGCGTGATAGCGCCCGAACTCGGTCTTCTGAATACTAGGGGCTTCACGAAATTTAAAATTATAGAATTCTATGGGTAAGTGAGAGTGTTCAAGCATTATAGTCCGGTTGTTTTGTTCGTTGTGTTGAGCGCCTCCTCAAGGACCCAAGAATGGGAAAAGAGCGCCAAGTTTATCCCAACACCCCAAACTTTCGTGGCATGGGGGCGGCCGATGACTTGCCATCTCTCAAATTTAATAAACCACCGCATGAAGGTAATATTTTAAATTCACAAGAGTTGCTTAGCGATATGAACAAGTTTTCAAGCGACAGATAACAAATGCGGTTTACTCAAAATTACATCTTTGGAGCATTCACCGCTATAAGGCGGGCACCTTCAGACGCCTCGATAATACATCTCGGGCTTGCGATACTCCCCGCTGGCGGCGGAGTGTCCGTCACAAGCTTTCGGCGTCCATCTTGCCTCAAAGGCACTTTAGCACGGCAAGGGCCCTATGGGCACCTTCGATATAGACGGAGCGCTGACGACTTCAATCCATGGACAAGGCCCACCACCTGCCTCACCAGCCGAAGTAGCTCCTGTGCATGGCCTCCTTTGGCCACAACCAACTATGAGGCCCTTCATGGCCTGTTCGGTCACCTTTGAGCTCAACCAGCTGCTTCACTGGTCGCTCAAGGGCATCGGTGTCCGCCTCAAAGATATCGAGACCGTAACACCTTCTCTTCGAGCTCCCTTCCTCGCCCGGTAGAACGCGCAGCGTCGGACACATCTGGGGCAGATCTGCGAATGCTCCTGGGAGCTCCGGATTCAGGTAAGTAACAAGTAATTCACTTTCACGTGCTTGCTTTGCATGAAGAATGCCTTACCCGCCGCTATCTTCTTTATTGCCTCAATTTCCTGGAGGGCCTTTTGGGCTTCGGCCTTAGCGGCTTTGGCGCTCTCAAGAGCCGAGGCAAGCTCGGACTCTCGAGTCTTTGAGTCACGCTCCAAACTCTCGTGTTTTTCCACGAGAGCCTGGAGCTCTTGCCGCACCTCCACCACCCGCGCCTCCTGCTTCTCTCGCTCGGCGCATTCCGCGGCCGCATTGCTTTCGGCCCTAGACACCGCTTCCTTCAGGGTCACCACCTCGTTCGTGGCCCCTGCAATTCTCACGTTATTCCTGTTATTTTCTGCAACCACATTTTTTTATATATACTTAAATAAGGTATTACTTACCTTCCCTGTCCTCGAGCTGCTTTTTGGCAAAGCTGAGCTCGTTCTCGGACCGCTCGAGGCTCTGCTTCAATGCATTGACCTCAGCCAATCGGTCGGGTAAAGGTCAAGCAGCAAGAGCCTGCATTCCCATATTGACATACTTATGTTAGACTCTGCAGACATCTTTTTAGATCCTCAATTCGGATTTTCTTTCCAACACCAAACCGAGCATCAGGCTACCGCCTATGCGGTAATATTTTTACATATCTTAATACATACCTCAAAGCATGTTAGAAGGTCTGGCACAGCTTCACCAGCTACTCTTGGCGGATCGAATCTTTTCGGATCACCACACTCATAATAAAGGCGGTGCTCCTCGTCGATGGAGGCGCCGTTAAGCGCCTCCAAGAATTATCCGTGCCTCCGGTTGGGCGGAGGTCACCGGTGTCGCAGCCTCGCCCTTCTTACGAAGGGCCGCTGCCAACTCGGAACCACGAAGGTTCAGTGCGGAGTCCGCCCAGGCCGGACTTAGAGCCCTTTGGGGTTTGATCCCCTCGTGCCTCAGAGCCGGGAGGTGCCTTGCGGCGCCCGGGACCCCCTCCCTGGCTGGGCCCTTTGGGATCCCACCTCGGCGCCATCCGCGGTGCAAGGAGAGGAGACGGCCGAAGTGAAGTGTTATTCACGTCCCGACGGCTGTGGAGCCGCCGTCGAAGTGTCGAGAGCCTTGGGCGGGCTGCAGGTTATATTCGGCGTTAGGAGATTTTGTGCGACAAATGAAACGCCATGAGTTATTCTGGTATCCGGACACTTACGATCTCGCCAGGGGCTTAGCCCTCGGTGGCCACTCCTCTTCGCCGTCGTCCGCGTTGCAGGAGTAGTCCGGAGGAAGGGTCCTTCCTTTTTGACCCTCCGCCTCCCGGCTGGGGCGGCCTTCCTTTTCTTCTCTTCCCCCGCTAGGGGAGAGGCCTCTTTTTCCTCCTCCTCGTCTTCGCGGGAGGAGTCCCCTCGGAGTCATCGGACGATGAGTCCGACAACACCTGGTGCCGGGAGCTCCTTCGAGTTCCCGTGGCCTTCTTCTTGGCCTTCTTCTCCGGCACCACGTAGGGCGCCGGAACCAGCAGCCCCGTTAATTGGGCGTCTGCTAGGTCTTCTGGCAAGGGAGCCAGACAGTTAACCTGCCCGGACTTCTTTTGCCAGGCCTGTCAAAGGTAAGGGAGTTTAGATCCCGCATAGAGTCAAACTATGGAAAATAAGTGTCCCAGAAGGGTAAATAGCTTACCTCACGGCTTGACGCTGCGAGCTGAATCCCCGATCTTCGGTAACGGATGCGGGAGCCTCGGCGCCCTTGAACAACACCTTCCAGGCATCTTCATACGTAGTGTCGAAAAGCCTGCTCAAGGTTTGGTGTTGTGCCTGATCAAACTCCAACAGGCTGAAGGCCCGTTGTTGGCACGGGAGGATCCGGCGGATGAGCATGACCTGGACTACGTTGACGAGTTTGATCTTATTGTTCACAAGGTTTTGGACACAGGTTTGGAGTCCGGTCAGCTCTTCCGAATTACCCCATGTCACGCCCTTCTCTTTCCAGGAGGTGAGCCGTGTGGGGATGCCAGATCGGAACTCGGGGGCCGCTGCCCATTTAGGGTCATGCACCTCGATGATGTAGAACCACCCCGATTGCCACCCTTTGATGGTTTCCATGAAGGAGCCCTCGAGCCATATAACGTTGGGCATCTTGCCCACCATGGCGCCCTCTCAAGACGCTGCTGGCCCCCACTACCTTCAGCTTGACATTGAAGGTCTTCAGCCATAAGCCGAAGTGGGGCTTGATGCGGAGGGAGGCCTCGCACACGACGATGAACGCCGAGATGTTGAGGACAAAATACGGGGCCAGATCATGGAAATCCAGGCCGTAGTAGAACATGAGTCCCAGGACAAATGGGTGAATTGGAAAACCTAGTCCGTGGAGGAAGTGGGTGAGGAACACCACCCTCTCATGGGGCCCGGGGGTGGGGTTGAGCTGCCCCTTGTCAGGGAGCCGATGCGCGATGTCACTGGACAAGTATCCAGCCTTCCGCAGCCTCTTGATGTGCCCCTCCGTGACGGAGGAGGCCATCCACTTGCCTCTCGCTCCAGACATGGCTGGGGAAGGTTGAGGCAAGATGTGCGAACTTGGGCGCTGGAGCTCGAGTGCGCGGAAATGGATAAGCAAAGGAGGAAGAAGGCATAGGTAAGAAGGTGGATCCTTATCCCCTTATATGGACGGACGAAACTATGCGTCCTCACCGGCCTGGTAAAACTCGCTTATCTCCCAAGCGCCATAATCAATGGCGCGGTTGGGTTACCCACGCCCGTATTGATGAAAATCCCGGAATAAGGGGACACGATCTCTGCTTTGACAAGATGTGCCAAGGAAACCGCCTCGTTAAACGCGTTGAGGTGGAAGAGTAAAACCGATTCGAATAAAGGCTTGGCCGTGGTGTGATGTCACGCCACGGAATACGTCAGCAGATTGAATTTGTGTAAATATTATTTTCTCTACGGTGGTATGTGGAACTTATTTTGCAGAGCCGGACACTATCCTTTTGTTCAAAATCTTCTATGAAGTATTCGGAGGGGGAACCCGCCTTGCAATGCCGAAGACAATATGCGTGCCGGACTCGTCATCATTGAAGCCTGGTTCAGGGGCTACTGAGGGAGTCCCGGACTAGGGGGTGTCCGGATAGCCGAACTATCATCTTTGGCCGGACTCCTAGACTATGAAGATACAAGATTGAAGACTTCGTCCCGTGTCCGGATGGGAGTTTCCTTGGCGTGGAAGGCAATCTTGGCGATACGGATATGTAGATCTCCTACCATTGTAACCGACTCTGTGTAACCCTAACCCTCTTCGGCGCCTATATAAACCGAAGGGTTTTAGTCCGTAGGACGAACAACAATCATACCATAGGCTAGCTTCTAGGGTTTAGCCTCTCTGATCTCGTTGTAGATCTACTCTTGTACTACCCATATCATCAATATCAATCAAGCAGGAGTAGGGTTTTACCTCCATCGAGAGGTCCCGAACCTGGGTAAAAACATCGTGTCCCTTATCTCCTGTTACCATCCGCCTAGACGCACAGTTCAGGACCCCCTACCCGAGATCCGCCGGTTTTGACACCGACAGCCACCCTCTATGCCCAGGACGACAGTCTGGAGGCCCTTGTTCAACAGTGCACCAAGGAGGTGGAGGACAAGCACAGGGCCGCCCTGGATGCCTTCACTGCTAATTCTGCCGCTCAACTGAAGAAGATTGCTGACGACCTTGCCGCTGCCTCTTCTGCCAAGGTTGATCTCGACTAGCAGGTGGCCAAGCTGACATAGGAGTTTGCCGGGAGCACCAAGGAGGTCGATGCCCTCAAGGAGGAGGCGCGGAAAGCAGAGATCCTTCTGAAGGAGGTGCAATCGCAACTTTCCTCCAAGAGCCAAGACGTGCGACTGCCAACGGCACCATTGTAGACGTGAAGGCCAGGATTGGCACCTTGGAAAGCTCAGCATAATCCAGTGGGGCTCATGAGAATCAGCTGACAAAGGATCTGGACACTGTAAGGCGTCTTTGAAAAGATGCAAAGGACAAACTAGCGAACCACTCCCGACAGGTCAACCTTTGGATCAAGAGCTTGATCGACATCGCTGAGCGCCTCACTGCCCAAACTCCAGCGATGGGCATGGAAGAGCCAGTCTATTCAGCCAGCAAGCATGAGGTCCCCAACATCAAACTATGGGTCTTCTTCAATGAGCTGATCGAGAAGATGAAGGTGCATGAAGATGGAAGGGCCGATCACTTTGCGAGCGAATCTCGGAAGCTTGCCTGCAATGCCCTCTTCATTGTCCTGAGCAACATCGCCTGCCGTCATCTGGATCTCGATCTTGTTGATGGCTTTAGGAAGCCGCCGGAGGGCGCAGACGTTTCTTTTGTCGATGAGAAGGCCACCCTCCTTGCCGACAAGGTCCTTGGCGTCCCCGCTGCTCCACGAGGTCGCTAGGCCCGGCCTTGAATTATCCTTGCCACTGCACTGTCCTGTAACAAAACATGATACATGTCTTGTGTTTAGACACCGTACTGCTTATGCTTGCGTGGAACCGACGCTTTTATTTAATCTTAGTTGCATGCTTATCCCTTTTGAGTTTACCCGTAGGCGTTCGTATGACTAGTCTATGTGCGTATTCCAGTTGCCCACCGGTATTGTTGTGGTTCTAAGTCTGACAGTAGAAAGGGGGGTAGGTATGGAGAGGCAAGATCTCAACTATGGCAAAGGTGTACACACGAGGTTTACGAGTTCAGGCCCTTCACGGTGGAAGTAACAGCCCTACGTCTCGGTGCCCGGAGGTGGTCGATTGGATTATGTGTGTGATATTACAGGGTGTGCCAACCCTTGTGCCAGAGGAGGAGGGTGGCTTATATAGAGTTCGCCAGGACCTCTCCCGCCCTCCATTACAAGGGAGTAAATGTACATAAAGTGCTGGCGTTACTGGTAACGCCAGCCTTAATGCTATTAATGGCCTTAAAGACTACGGAGTGAATACGCGTCCGTTGTACGCTGAGTGACTCCTGGTCTTTGGGAGGTCGAGTGATTCTCTTGTTAGTCGAGTGACGGTAGGTAGGGAGACTCCCGAGTGACATGATGTCGAGTGGATTGCACTCGATACCTTTGACCGGGGGTCTCACGGAGTCTCTTGACCTTCTTGCCTTCTTGGGTAGTGACCTTGGGTAGGACGTATAGGTCAGGCCTATGACCCTACCCCATGTCTGTATCCTCATCAGTAGCCCCCGAATGGATTAAGGTATGAGTGAAAAGTAGGTTGAATTTGAATCCGCTCTGAGCTTTGTGTCTTCACGAGTATCTTCTGCGAGACTGAACGCCGGTGTCGATTCAGTCGCCTTGATCCATTCAGTGAACTGTCGATTAAACTGGCGACCTCATGTGTCGAGTCTTTGTCTTTCAGCACGGATCTCGACGCGATTGTTCAGATGTATCCCAGATTTCGCGGGATACGAAATTTCAGGGAAGCGCGCGGGGTGGAGAGCGCCTAAACAAGTGGGACAGATAAGTAGCGATGCCTCGATTACCGCGCCGCCTTTTTCGCCACTACGTTGTGCGCAATTGTTCCAGGATTTGACGGGATTGCATGGTCCCACGCGTCAGTCACTCGGAGATGGCCCTTTATAAGGCGACGGGTCCAAGGCGCTGGTACTGTGCTCACTTGTTCCTTCTTCTTTCTCCTCTGCTTCTCCACCGCGCCCAGCTCCTCTACTCTCGACGCCGCTGCTCTCCAGCCATGGTGAAGGACAAGATGGCGGCGCTAGAGCACGCAAAGAAGGCGACAGGGGTGGCGAAAGGCAAGAAGCAGACCCGCGGGTCGTCGTCGCGTGCGGGGCTGCCGCCGGGCTGGATCCAGGGCGATTGGATCCGGTATCCGATCCGATAGGAGGATCTAGCTGAACTTGAGGAGTCTGGATTGATTGCCAAGGGAGCGGCGAGGTTGCCGAAGGGGGAGATGGAGCCGCAACCTCAACTGGGTGAGTGCGTTCTGCTTGCCACCCATGTCGACCGGGGTTTCTTGCTCCCTTTACATCCTTTCCTCCGGGGATTCTTGAACTTCTTTGGCGCTCAGCTACACCACTTTTCTCCCAACACCATCACATATTTAGCTGCATTTGTATCGATGTGCGAGAACTTCTTAGGGTGTCGACCGCACTGGGGTCTTTTCAAACACATCTTCACCATTTGTTCCCAGTCGGTAAAAAAGGCAAAGTCGAGTGACTCAAAAACCCACGCCATCCAAATGTGTGGGGGTTTAGGTATCCAAAAGAGGAATAGGAGTGCCTTTCCCGCCATGACTCTCCCTAAATCTATTAGAGGTTGGCAGTCGACCTGGTTCTACTGCCAGGATGTCGCAGCCCCGGGTCAGTCGACTGGTCTTCCTCCCTTCTCGTTTGACCGCGTTCAGACTCCTGCCCCACTGAAAGTAACCGCTAATGAGACCATGGAGACGAGGATGTTGGTGGATAGAGTGGTCCGGCTCATCAATGATGGTGTTACTGGCATGGACTTGTTGGAAGTGTTCCTCAGTCGACGCATTCAACCTCTTCAAGCCTGCGATCACCCGATGTGGTTGTATTCTGGACCAGATGACACCGCCGGGTCCATCCAAGAAGTGTCGTCTCAAACCGTAGCTTTGTGGCCGAGGGGCATCACAGCAACCAGGACAACCCCAGGAGGATCTAGGAGAGTGGTCCCTTGAAGGGCGGAAACCCAACCGACAAGGTACACTTTTGTTCCGACCGCTTCGCTCATGCTCATTGTATTTGATGTTGGTGACTCTCGTTCAACCGATTTGTTCTACAGGTATTCACTGAGATGCATTCGATGCCCAACGGTGAACAAGCCTTGGAGCAGGACCAGGAGGGGGAGGACAGTGCGGAGGAGAGTGGTGAGTGGGAGTCTCCAGGAGAAGATGAGGAGGAGAGCGAGGAGTCGGACGAGGATGAAGAAGTCGACTCGCCGCCGCGCTTTGAACGTCGATCCAAACAGCAGCAAGATCCGGCTGGCGGGTGCGGGAAAAGCGTGGGTCCGAGTGCCAATACTCAGAACCACACTCAGACGTCGACTCCGGAGCCGACGGAGAAGGTGGCCAAGCAGCCTAAAGTTGCTCCTCCCAAGGTCCGGAAGACATTGCCGCGAATCAAGATGGACGTCCCCGTTGCCTCAGGGTGAGTATCTTGTTTGTGTTTTCATAGGTCGACTGAAGATTTTCTTGATCTGACCGACCAATTCATGTGTCTTTCCAGCCCCACCTCTGCTGCCACTGACATGGACATTGACAAGGCACCAGGAGATGAAGAGGCCACCTCACGAGCTGGTAAGTTCGTTCAACCAACTTTTGTTTAGTCGAGTGGGTGGTCAATCGACTGAAAATTTGATACTTCTCTCCTTATCTAGCTCCGCAAGAGATCGTTGTGCTTTCTGATGACGACGAAGAAGAAGTGCCTCTATAGGAGAGGAGGAAGAAGAGTGGAGGCTCAAGCAGGAGGAAGCTTGAAGTCCAAGTCCCTCAGTCGACACCGGCGTCTGAGGCGATAGTCGAGCGTTCCGAAGGGCTGGTTTGGACCAACATCACATTCGCTAACCCGCTGACGACTGATCGTCCGTCAGGGTCGACTGCACAGACACCTGCTGCACCGGTGCAACTCCACTCGTCCGACCAGGTAACTACTTTGACCATTCTGGAGCCATCCCTCTTTGCTACATATCAAACTCCAGACGACTCGCCGGACGCCGCTAGGGAAGATCTTCGCCAGGTGAATCTTGTCATGGAGCAGGTGAAAGTGATGCATGAAGCTAGTCAAGTAGCTTACAATGCCAGCATTGCCCTTCAGACCAATGTTCAGGTCAGCAAAATTCCGACTGAGCTTTTGAGTGTTGCTTTATATCTGATCACCCACCGGGTGTTCCTTCGTTTAGAACTCAGGAAATCTTCAATTCTGCACTTCTTGAATCAGTGGGGCCACGCCGAGTGCACCCACTAGGTGTAGTCCCCGAGACCACGGTTGGCTGCTGGCAGTCGACTGAGGTCTAATGATGTATCTCTCTTTTTTTTGAACTCATGCTGGGCAACTCTCGCTGAGTATCGATATGATCCAGTGGGGGCACGCTAAGTGCACCCACTGGGTGTAGTCCCCGAGACTATTGTTGAATATTTGATTCAGCAGTAGTCTTAGAGTAACTCTTCTCCTCCACTGTCGCTTATAACTGCCGACTAACATGTCTGTCTTTCTGGGTGCAGAGGTCTTGTGATCTTGGTGCTTGGTGTTGGGGAACGCAGTAATTTCAAAAAAAATCCTACGCACACGCAAGATCATGGTGATGGCATAGCAACGAGAGGGGAGAGTGCTGTCTACGTACCCTCATAGACCGTAAGCGGAAGCGTTAGCACAACGCGGTTGATGTAGTTGTACGTCTTCACGATCCGACCGATCCAAGCACCGAACGTACGGGGCCTCCGAGTTCAAAGACACGCTCAGCTCGATGACGATCTCCGCCTTCGATCCAGCAAAGCTCGAAGATGAGTTCCACAAGACGACGGCGCAGGACGATGATGATGTTCTATCGACGCAGGCTTCGCCCAAACTCCGCGACGATATGACCGAGGTGGAATATGGTGGAGGGGGCACCGACACGGCTAAGGAACGATCCGTAGATCAACTTGTGTGTCTATGGGTGCCCTCCGCCTGTGATACAAAGGAGCAAGGGGAGGCCGGCCGCCCTTGGGGCACGCCAAGGAGGGGGGAGTCCTCCTCCTAGTGGGAGTAGGACTCCGCTTCCTAGTCCAACTAGGAAGGAGGAAGGGGAAGGAAAGAGGGAGAGGGAGAGGGAAGAGGGGCGCGCCTCCCTAGTCCAGTCGGACTCCCCTTGGGAGGGCACGCCACCTCCCGGCTGCTGCCCTCTCTCTCCCCTCAGCCCACTAAGGCCCAATACTTCCCGGGGTTCGGTAACCCTCCCAGACTCCGGTTTTCTCCAAATCACCCGAACACTTTCGTGTCCGAATATAGTCGTCCAATATATCAATCTTTATGTCTCGACCATTTCGAGACTCCTCGTCATGTCCGTGATCACATCCGGGACTCCGAACAAACTTCAGTACATCAAAACTTATAAACTCATAATAAAACTGTCATCGTAACGTTAAGCGTGTGGACCCTACGGGTTCGAGAACTATGTAGACATGACCTAGAACCATTCTCGGTCAATAACCAATAGCGGGACCTGGATGCCCATATTGGTTCCTACATATTCTATGAAGATCTTTATCGGTCAAACCGCATAACAACATACGTTGTTCCCTTTGTCATCGGTATGTTACTTGCCCGAGATTTGATCATCGGTATCCAATACCTAGTTCAATCTCGTTACCAGCAAGTCTCTTTACTCGTTCTGTAATGCATCATCTCGTAACCAACTCATTGGTCACATTGCTTGCAAGGCTTATAATGATGTGCATTACCGAGAGGGCCCAGAGATACCTCTCCGACGATCGGAGTGACAAAACCTAATCTCGAAATACGCCAACTCAAAATGCACCTTCGGAGACACCTGTAGTACTCCTTTATAATCACCTAGTTACGTTGTGACGTTTGGTAGTACCAAAGTGTTCCTCCAGTAAATGGGAGTTGCATAATTCTCATAGTTACAGGAACATGTATAAGTCATGAAGAAAGCAATAGCAGTATACTAAACGATCAAGTGCTAGGCTAACGGAAAGGGTCATGTCAATCACATCATTCTTCTAATGATGTGATCCCACTAATCAAATGAAAACACATGTCTATGGTTAGGAAACATAACCATCTTTGATTAATGAGCTAGTCAAGTAGAGGCATACTAGTGACTATAGTTTTGTCTATGTATTCACACATGTATCATGTTTCCGGTTAATAAAATTCTACCATGAATAATAAACATTTATCATGATATGAGGAAATAAATAATAACTTTATTATTGCCTCTAGGGCATATTTCCTTCAGTCTCCCACTTGCACTAGAGTCAATAATCTAGATTACATAGTAATGATTCTAACACCCATGGAGTCTTGGTGCTGATCATGTTTTGCTCGTGAGAGAGGCTTAGTCAACGGGTCTGCAATATTCAGATCCGTATGTATCTTGCAAATCTCTATGTCTCCCACTTGGACTTGGTCCCAAATGGAATTGAAGCGTCTCTTGATGTGCTTGGTCCTCTTGTGAAATCTGGATTCCTTTGCCAAGGCAATTGCACCAGTATTGTCACGGAAGATCTTCATTGGTCCCGATGCACTAGGTATGACACCTAGATCGGAAATGAACTCCTTCATCTAGACTCCTTCATTTGCTGCTTCAGAAGCAGCTATGTACTCCGCTTCACATGTAGATCCCGCCACGACGCTTTGTTTAGAACTGCACCAACTTACAACTCCACCATTTAATAAAAACACGTATCCGGTTTGCGATTTAGAATCGTCCGGATCAGTGTCAAAGCTTGCATCGACGTAACCATTTACGACTAGCTCTTTGTCACCTCCATATACGAGAAACATGTCCTTAGTCCTTTTCGTATTTCAGATGTTCTTGACCGCTGTCCGATGATCCACTCGATTACTTTGGTACCTTCCTGCCAAGCTTATTGCTAAGCATACGCCGTGTCTGGTACACAAGATTGCATACATGATAGAGCCTATGGCTGAAGCATAGGAACATCTTTCATTTCTCTCTATCTTCTGCCGTGGTCGGGCATTGAGTTTGACTCAACTTCACACCTTGTAGCAGTGCAAGAATCCTTTCTTTGCTCGATCCATTTTGAACTTTTTCAAAATTTTGTCAAGGTATGTGCTTTGTGAAAGTCCTATTAAGCGCCTTGATCTATCTCTATAGATCTTGATGCCCAATATGTAAGCAGCTTCACCGAGGTCTTTCATTGAAAAACTTTTATTCAAGTATCCCTTTATGCTATCCAGAATTCTATATCATTTCCAATTAATAATATGTCATCTACATATAAAATCGAAATGCTACTGAGCTCCCACTCACTTTCTTGTAAATACGGGCTTCTCCAAAAGTCTCAGATAAAACCATTTGCTTTGATCACACTATCAAAACGCTTATTCCAACTCCGAGATGCTTACACCAGTCCATAAATGGATCGCTGGAGCTTGCACACTTTGTTAGCACCTTTTGGATCAACAAAACCTTCGCTGCATCATATACAACTCTTCTTCCGTAAATCCATTCAAGAATGCAGTTTTGACATCCATTTGCCAAATTTCATAATCATGAAATGCAGCAATAGCTAACATGATTCGGACAGACTTAAGCATCGCCACTGGTGAGAAAGTCTCATCGTAGTCAACCCCTTGAACTTGTCGAAAACCTTTTGCAACAAGTCGAGCTTTATAGACAGATTACATTACCATCGGCGTTAGTCTTCTTCTTAAAGATCCATTTATTCTCAATGGCTTGCCGATCATCGGGCAAGTCAACCAAAGTCCACACTTTGTTTTCATACATGGATCCCATCTCGATTTCATGGCCTCTAGCCATTTTATGAATCTGGGCTCATCATCGCTTCCTCATAGTTCGAGGTTCATCATGGTCAAGTAACATGACTTCCGAATAGGATTACCGTACCACTCTGGCGTGGATCTTACTCCGTAGACCCACGAGATTCAAGAGAAACTTGATCCAAGTTTCATGATCAATATCATTAGCTTCCTCACTAATTGGTGTAGTTGTCACAAGAATCGGTTCTTGTGATGAACTACTTTCCAATAAGGGAGTAGATACAGTTATCTCATCAAGTTCTACTTTCCTCCCACTCACTTCTTTCGAGAGAAACTCCTTCTCTAGAAAGGATCCATTCTTAGCAACGAATGTTTTGCCTTTGGATCTGTGATAGAAGGTGTACCCAACTGTCTCTTTTGGGTATCCTATGAAGACACATTTCTCCGATTTGGGTTCGAGCTTATCTGGTTGAAGTTTCTTTACATAAGCATCGCAGCCGCAAACTTTAAGAAATGACAACTTTGGTTTCTTGCCAAACCACAGTTCATAAGGCGTCATCTCAACGGATTTTGATGGTTCCCTATTTAACGTGAATGCAGCCGTCTCTAAAGCATAACCCCAAAACGATAGCGGTAAATCAGTAAGAGACATCATAGATCGCACCATATCTAGTAAAGTACGACACGACGCTCGGATACACCATTTCGTTGTGGTGTTCGGTGGAGTGAGTTTGAAACTATTCCACATTGTTTCAAGTGTAGACCAAACTCAGAACTCAAATATTCTCCTCCACGATCGATCGTAGAAACTTTATTTTCTTGTTACGATGATTTTCCACTTCACTCTAAAATTCTTTGAACTTTTCAAATGTTTCAGACTTGTGTTTCATTAAGTAGATATACCCATATCTGCTCAAATCATCTGTGAAGGTGAGAAAATAACGATACCCGCCAGAAGCCTCAACATTCATTGGACCACAAACATCAAGATGTATGATTTCCAACAAATCAGTTGCTCGCTCCATAGTTCCGAGAACGGCGTTTTAGTCATCTTGCCCATAAGGCACGGTTCGTAAGTACCAAGTGATTCATAATCAAGTGATTCCAAAAGCCCATCAAGATGGAGTTTCTTCATGCTTTTACATCGATATGACCCAAACGACAAGCCACAAATAAGTTGCACTATCGTTATCAACTCTGCATCTTTTGGTTTCAACACTATGAATATGTGTATCACTACTATCGAGATTCAATAAAATAGACCACTCTTCAAGGGTGCATGACCATAAAAGATATTACTCATATAAATAGAACAACCATTATTCTCTCGATTTAAATGAATAACCGTCTCGCATCAAACAAGATCCAGATATAATGTTCATGCTCAACGCCGCACCAAATAACAATTATTCAGGTCTAAAACTAATCCCGAAGGTAGATGTAGAGGTAGCGTGCCGATCGCGATCATATTGACTTTGGAACCGCTTTCCCACGCGCATCGTCACCTCGTCCTTGGCGGGCCGCTTATTCCGTAGTCCCCTGCTTCGAGTTGCAAATATTAGCAATGTAACCAAGATCAAATACCCAGTGCTACTACGAGCTCTAGTTAGGTACACATCAATAACATCTATACCACATATACCTTTGTTCACTTTGCCATCCTTCTTATCCGCCAAATACTTGGGGCAGTTCCGCTCCAAAGGACCACCGCTTGGCAGAGAAGCACTCAATTTCAGGCTTAGGTCCGACTTGGGTTTCTTCTCTTGAGCAACAACTTGCTTGCCGTTCTTTTGAAGTTCCCTTCTTCTTCCCTTTGCCCTTTTCTTGAAACTAGTGGTCTTGTTGACCATCAACACTTGATGCTCCTTCTTGATTTCTACCTCGCAGCTTTTAGCATTGCGAAGAGCTCGAATAGTCTTGTTTATCCCTTGCATATTATAGTTCATCACAAAGCTCTTGTAGCTTGGTGGCGTGATTGGAGAATTTCATCAATGACGCTATCATCCGGAAGATTAACTCCCAGTTGAATCAAGTGATTATTATACCTGCACATTTTGAGTATATGCTCACCGACAGACCTATTCTCCTCCATCTTGCAACTGTAGAACTTATTGGAGACTTCATATCTCTCAATCCGGGCATTTGCTTGAAATATTAACTTCAACTCTGAAACATCTCATATGCACCATGACGCTCAAAACATCGTTGAAGGCCCGGTTCTAAGCCGTAAAGCATGGCACATCGAACTATAGAGTAGTCATCACTTTGCTCGCCAGACGTTCTTAACGCCGTCGGTTGCATCAAGCGAGGTGGCACCCGGTGGTGCTTCCGGGACGTAATTTTTCAGGCAGCAATGAGGATAATCCTCGAGTTACGGACCTAGTCCGTAATTGCTACCATCATCTTTCAACTTTGCTTTCTCAAGGAACGCATTAAAATTCAACGGAACAACAACACGAGCCATCTATCTACAAACAAACATAGACAAGCAAAATACTATCAGGTACTAAGTTCATGATAAATTTAAGTTCAATTAATCATATTACTTAAGAACTCCCACTTAGACAGACATCTCTCTAGTCATCTAAGTGATCACGTGATCCAAATCAACTAAACCATAACCGATCATCACGTGAGATGGAGTAGTTTTCAATGGTGAACATCACTATGTTGATCATATCTACTATATGATTCACGCCGACCTTTCGGTCTCCGTGTTCCGAGGCCATATCTCGCATATGCTAGGCTCGTCAAGTTTAACTCGAGTATTCGCGTGTGCAAAACTGGCTTGCACCCATTGTAGATGGACGAGAGCTTATCACACCCGATCATCACGTGGTGTCCGGGCACGACGAACTTTGGCAACGGTGCATACTCGTGGAGAACACTTCTTGATAATTTTAGTGAGAGATCATCTTAAAATGCTACCGTCAATCAAAGCAAGATAAGATGCATAAAGGATAAACATCACATGCAATCAATATAAGTGATATGATATGGCCATCATCATCTTGTGCTTGTGATCTCCATCTCCGAAGCACCGTCGTGATCACCATCGTCACCGGCGTGACACCTTGATCTCCATCGTAGCATCCTTGTCGTTACGCCATCTATTGCTTCTACGACTATCGCTACCGCTTAGTGATAAAGTAAAGCAATTACAGGGTGTTTGCATTTCATACAATAAAGCGACAAACATATGGCTCTCGCGATTGCCGATAACTTCGGTTACAAAACATGATCATCTCATACAATAAAATATAGCATCACGTCTTGACCATATCACATCACAACATGCCCTGCAAAAACAAGTTAGACGTCCTCTACTTTGTTGTTGCAAATTTTACGTGGCTGCTACAGGCTTAGCAAGAACCGTTCTTACCTACGCATCAAAAACCACAACGATAGTTCGTCAAGTTGGTGCTGTTTTAATCTTCGCAAGGACCGGGCGTAGCCACACTCGATTCAGCTAAAGTGAGAGAGACAGACACCCGCCAGCCACCTTTAAGCACGAGTGCTCGTAGAACGGTGAAACCAGTCTCGCAGAAGCGACACGTAATGTCGGTCCGACCGCTTCATCTCACAATACCGCCAACCAAAGTATGACATGTCGGTAAGCAAGATGACTTGTATCGCCCACAACTCACTTGTGTTCTACTCGTGCATATAACATCACACATAAAACCTAGGCTCGGATGCCATCATAGGGAACGAGTAATTTCAAAAAATTCCTACGCACACGCAAGATCATGGTGATGGCATAGCAACGAGAGGGGAGAGTGCTGTCTCACGCACTCGTGAGACCGTAAGCGAAGCGTTAGCACAACGCTGTTGATGTAGTCGTACGTCTTCACGATCCGACCGATCCAAGCACCAAACGTACGGGGCCTCCGAGTTCAGCACACGTTCAGCTCGATGACGATCTCCGGCCTTCGATCCAGCAAAGCTCCAAAGATGAGTTCCGACAGCACGACGGTGTGGTGACGATGATGATGTTCTACAGACGCAGGGCTTCGCCTAAACTCCGCGACGATATGACCGAGGTGGAATATGGTGGAGGGGGGCACCGCACACGGCTAAGGAATGATCCGTAGATCAACTTGTGTGTCTATGGGGTGCCCTCCCGCCCCCGTATATAAAGGATCAAGGGGGGAGGCCGGCCGGCCCTTGGGGCGCGCCAAGGAGGGGGGGAGTCCTCCTAGTGGGAGTAGGACTCCCCTTTCCTAGTCCAACTAGGAAGGAGGAAGGGGGAAGGAAAGAGGGAGGGAGAGGAAAGAGGGGCGCCCGCCCCCTAGTCCAATCGGACTCCCTTGGGAGGGGCGCCACCTCCTGGCTGCTGCCTCTCTCTCCCTCAGCCCACTAAGGCCCAATACTTCCCCGGGGTTCCAGAAACCTCCCAGACTCCGATTTTCTCCAAATCACACGGAACACTTCCGTGTCCGAATATAGTCGCACAATATATCAATCTTTATGTCTCGACCATTTCGAGACTCCTCGTCATGTCCGTGATCACATCCGGACTCAACAAACTTCGTACATCAAAACTTATAAACTCATAATAAAACCGTCATCGTAACGTTAAGCGTGCGGACCCTACGGGTTCGAGAACTATGTAGACATGACCTAGAACCATTCTCGGTCAATAACCAATAGCGGGACCTGGATGCCCATATTGGTTCCTACATATTCTACGAAGATCTTTATTGGTCAAACCGCATAACAACATACGTTGTTCCCTTTGTCATCGGTATGTTACTTGCCCGATATTTGATCGTCGGTATCCAATACCTAGTTCAATCTCGTTACCGGCAAGTTTCTTTACTCGTTCTATAATGCATCATCTCGTAACCAACTCATTGGTCACATTGCTTGCAAGGCTTATAATGATGTGCATTACCGAGAGGGCCCAGAGATACCTCTCCGACGATCGGAGTGACAAAACCTAATCTCGAAATACGCCAACTCAACATGCACCTTCGGAGACATCACCCAGTTACGTTGTGACGTTTGGTAGTACCCAAAGTGTTCCTCCGGTAAACGGGAGTTGCATAATTCTCATAGTTACAGGAACATGTATAAGTCATGAAGAAAGCAATAGCAGTATACTAAACGATCGAGTGCTAGGCTAACGGAATGGGTCATGTCAATCACATCATTCTTCTAATGATGTGATCCCACTAATCAAATGACAACACATGTCTATGGTTAGGAAACATAACCATCTTTGATTAATGAGCTAGTCAAGTAGAGGCATACTAGTGACTATAGTTTTGTCTATGTATTCACACATGTATCATGTTTCCGGTTAATACAATTCTAGCATGAATAATAAACATTTATCATGATATGAGGAAATAAATAATAACTTTATTATTGCCTCTAGGGCATATTTCCTTCACTCGGCTCACCGAATTAAAGAAGAAGCATATCAGCGTTGAACTTGACCTCGAACTTGCGAAGAAGAATATGAAGACTGCTCAAGAAGAAACGGCCATCATGGGAGGTAATCACTCGACCATTTTATCTGCTTTGTAGCTTCACACTTCGCACTGGTTTTTCTTTCAGATGTGCATAGTGAAAATCGCCAACTTCAGTCCCGTTTGAAGAGTGTTGTTTCTTTAGAGAGGATGAAGGAGGCTTTGGAGCAGAAGGATCTGGATCTGGCAGCTGCTCAGAAGGAAGCACGCGAGAAGACGAAGCTTGCGGACGAGAAGCTGGCTTCAGTCAGCAAATTGGAGGAGGAGAAGGCGAAGCTGAAGACTGCCATCTCGGACGGTAATTGAGAAGTCGAGAAGCTGAAGAAAGACAAGGAGAATCGAACCACTGAAGTCAGCGGCCTCAAGACCAAGACAGACAAGCTAGAGTCCTATCTGGAGCAACTCGCCGCCAAACTTGTTCTGAAGCTTGAAGGTATGATCAATCAACCGCAATTAATTTGTTGCCGACTAAACTTTGTTGTCATGCCGTCTACTCATCACTTTTTGCAATGGGATAGAACTGTGTCAGGACTTTGAGGCTGAAACTGGGCGGGTTGAGACGGGCCTCGACCCCATCAACTGACCTGTGAAAGATGACACTGCAATGAATTTGCTTCGATTGGAGTCGCGCTTAGATGGTGCGGTTGCTTATCTTGCTCGGCTGAAGGCGGCGATGGCTCAAGTGGATGCTGAACTCTGGCCTCGGACGGAGCTGTCTCATGACTTCGAGTCCCTGATGACTCGACTAAATCAGATTCCAGGCCAAGTGCAAGAGTGGAAGAAATCTTCAGCCCGCTGTGGTGCTGATGTCGCCTTGTCTTTGGTCTGAGTGCACTGCAAGGAGGCTAAGGAAGACAAGCTGGCAACTCTCAAAGTGGTGAACACTAAGAAGCACTCCTTCCAGGACTTCATGGACACCTTCCTCAAGGAAGCCACTCGCATCGCCGACAGCATCAACCTCGACAACTTCTGCGATCCGGCCAGTCCTTCTCCCGCCGAGTGACTGAAAAACATTATGCCTCACTTTTATTCGCCTCGGAATGCCGAGTGATTTTGTAACCGTTAAAACTCCTTCGGGCCTGGTGCCCGAGCACTTTATTCCGCGGTTAAGAAACTTTGGATTTATCATCTCATATATTGCATCTGTCTTCGAACGAATTCGTTTTTCTCTCAGATTGTTGTCTGTTTACTTGATGCAGCTTTTGGAGGAGAATGGCCAGTCGACCGATCGGGCGATCCTTGAGCAACATCGATCAGTTCATCAACAAGGTACTTAGCAATGGTCTTGACGTCCCTGTCAACCGATTGGGTGATCCTTGAGCAGCATCGATCAGCTCATTAGCAAGGTGATGTCTACTACACAACCTTCTTCTTGTAGACGTTGTTGGGCCTGCAAGTGCACAGGTTTGTAGGACAGTAGCAAATTTCCCTCAAGTGGATGACCTAAGGTTTATCAATCCGTGGGAGGCGTAGGATGAAGATGGTCTCTCTCAAATAACCCTGCAACCAAATAACAAAGAGTCTCTTGTGTCCCCAACACACCCAATACAATGGTAAATTGTATAGGTGCACTAGTTCGGTGAAGAGATGGTGATACAAGTGCAATATGGATGCTAGATATAGGTTTTTATAATCTGAAATAATAAAAACAGCAAGGTAACTAATGATAAAAGTGAGCGTAAACGGTATTGCGATGATAGGAAACAAGGCCTAGGTTTCATACTTTCACTAGTGTAAGTTCTCTCAACAATAATAACATAGATAGATTGTATAACAATCCCTCAACATGCAACAAAGAGTCACTCCAAAGCCACTAATAGCGAAGAACAAACGTAGAGATTATGGTAGGGTACGAAACCACCTCAAAGCTATTCTTTCGGATCAATCTATTCAAGAGTTCGTACTAGAATAACACCTTAAGACACAAATCAACCAAAACCCTAATGTCACCTAGATACTCCATTGTCACCTCAAGTATCCGTGGGCATGATTATACGATATGCATCACACAATCTCATATTCATCCAACCAACACAAAGTACTTCAAAGAGTGCCCCAAAGTTTCTACCAGAGAGTCAAGAAAACGTGTGCCAACCCCTATGCATAGGTTCATGGGCGGAACCCGCAAGTTGGTCACCAAAACATACATCAAGTGGCACGTGATATCCCATTGTCACCACAGATAAACACGGCAAGACATACATCAAGTGTTCTCAAATAAAGACTCAATCCAATAAGATAACTTCAAGAGGGAAACTCAATTCCTCACAAGAGAGTAGAGGGGGAGAAACATCATAAGATCCAACTATAATAGCAAAGCTCGCGGTACATCAAGATCGTGCCATAGAGAGAAGACAAGAGAGAGAGAGAGAGATCAAACACATAGCTACTGGTACATACCCTCAGCCCCGAGGGTGAACTACTACCTCCTCGTCATGGAGAGCGCCGGGATGATGAAGATGGCCACCGGTGATGGATTCCCCCTCCGGTAGGGTGCCGGAACGGGCTCCCGAGAGGTTTTTGGTGGCTACAGAGGCTTGCGGCGGCGGAACTCTCGATCTATCTTGATATTCGATGGTTTTAGGGTACGTAGGGTTATACAGGCGAAAGAAGTCGGTCGGGGGGTGCTCGAGGGGTCCACGAGACAGGGGGGGCACGCCCTGTAGGGGAGGGGCGCCCCCTATCTCCTGGGCTCCTCGAGGACCTTCTGACTTGAACTCCAAGTCTCCAGGATGATATTCTTCCAAAAAATCACGATGCCGAAGGTTTCATTCCATTTGGACTCCGTTTGATATTCCTTTTCTTCGAAATACTAAAACAGGCAATAAAACAACAATATGGGTTGGGCCTCCGGTTAGAAGGTTAGTCCCAAAAATAATATAAATGTGTAGAATAAAGCCCATAAACATCCAAATGGGGTAATATAATAGCATGGAACAATCAAAAATTATAGATACGTTGGAGACGTATCAAGCATCCCCAAGCTTAATTCCTGCTCGTCCTTGAGTAGGTAAATGATAAAAACAGAATTTTTGATGTGGAATGCTACCTAGCATAATTCTCAATGTAATTTTCTTTATTGTGGCATGAATGTTCATATCCAAATGATACAAAATAAAAGTTCATATTAACATGAAAATAGTGATACTTCAAGCATACTAATCAAAGTAATCATGTCTTCTCAAAATAACATGGCCAAATAAAGTTATCCCTACAAAATCATATAGTCTGGCTGTTGCTCTATCTTCATCACACAAAGTATTTAATCATGCACAACCCCGATGACAAGCCAAGCAATTGTTTCATACTTTAATAATCTCAAACTTTTTCAACTTTCACGCAATACATGAGCGTGAGCCATGGACATAACACTATATGTGGAATAGAATGGTGGTTGTGGAGAAGACAAAAGAAGGAGAAGATAGTCTCACATCAACTAGGCGTATCAATGGGATATGGAGATGCCCATTAATAGATATCAATGTGAGTGAGTAGGGATTGCCATGCAACGGATGCACTAGAGCTATAAATATATGAAAGCTCAACAAAAGAAACTAAGTGGGTGTGCATCCAACTCACTTGCTCACGAAGACCTAGGGCATTTTGAGGAAGCCCATCATTGGAATATACAAGCCAAGTTCTATAATGAAAAATTCCCACTAGTATATGAAAGTGACAACATATGAGACTCTCAATCATGAAGATCCTGGTGCTACTTTGAAGCACAAGTGTGGAAAAAAGAGATAGTAGCATTGTCCCTTCTCTCTTTTTCTCTCATTTTTTTCTTTTCTTTCCCTTTTCTTTCTTTGGCCTTTCTCCTTTTTTTGGCCTTTCTCTTTTTTTTCTTTTTTTTTCTTTTTGTAAAGTTCGAAGTCTCATCCTGACTTGTGGGGGAATCATAGTCTCCATCATCCTTTCCTCACTGGGACAATGCTCTAATAATGAAGATCATCACACTTTTATGGATTTACAACTCAAGAATTACAACTCAAAGCTAGAACAAGATATGACTCTATATGAATGCCTCCGGCGGTGTACCGGGATATGCAATGAATCAAGAGCGACATGTATGAAAATTATGAAGGTGGCCGTGCCACAAATACGATGTCAACTACATGATCATCCAAAGAGCAATATGACAAAAGTAATGCGTGTCATATGAATGGAACGGTGGAAAGTTGCATGGCAATATATCTCGGAATGGCTATGGAAATGCCATAATAGGTAGGTATGGTGGCTGTTTTGAGGAAGGTATATAGTGGGTGTATGGTACCAGCGAAAGTTGAGCGGCACAAGAGAGGCTAGCAATGGTGGAAGGGTGAAAGGGTGCGTATAATCCATGGACTCAACATTAGTCAAAAGAACTCATGTACTTGTTGCAAAAATCTAGAAGTCATCAAAAACCAAAATCACTACGCGCATGCTCCTAGGGGGATAGATTGGTAGGAAAAGACCATCGCTCGTCCCCGACCGCCACTCATAAGGAAGACACTCAATAAATAAAATTGTGCTCCAACTTCATCACAAAGCGGTTCACCATACGTGCATGCTGCGGGAATCACAAACCCCAACACAAGTATTTTTCATAATCACCTACTAGCATGACTTCAATATCAGTACCTCCATATCTCAAAACAATTATCAAGTATCAAATTGATCATGGCATCCAATTCACTTTCTATGATAGTTTTTATTATACCCAACTTGGATGCTCATCATTCTAGGACCAACTTTGTAACCATAGCAAATATCATGCTGTTCTAAAAGACTCTCAAAAAGATATAAGTGAAGCATGAGAGACTAGTAATTTCTACAAAAATAAGTCACCACCGTGCTCTAAAAGATATAAGTGATGCACTAGAGCAAATGACAAACTACTCCGAAAGATATAAGTGAAGATCAATGAGTACTTGAATATTTGTGCAACTATGTGAAGACTCTCTAACATTAAGGAATTTAAGATCTTGGTATTGTATTCAAACAGCAATCAAAAAAAAATTACATTGCAAGGATAGCACAACTCATGTGAAGAAGCAAAAACTTAGGCTCAACCGATACTAACCGATAGTTGTTGAAGAAGAAAGGTGGGATGCCTACCGGGGCATCCCCAAGCTTAGATGGTTGAGACTTATTGAAATATTATCTTGGGGTGCCTTGGGCATCCCCAAGCTTGAACTTTTGTGTCTCCTTAATTCCTCTCATATCATGGTTTCTCTTTTTATCAAAAGCTTCATCCACAACAAACTCAACAAGAACTCGTGAGATAGGTTAGTATAAACCAATGCAAAACCTTATCATTTTCTACTGTAACAAATCACTAAAATTATTATTCCACATTGCATAATAAATGCCTCTGCATATTTTATACTCCTATCCTCAAATAGAATCATTAAACAAGCAAACATATGCAAACAATGCAAACATAACAGCAATCTGTCAAAACAGTACAGTCTGTAAAGAATGCAAGATTCATCATACTTACCTAACTCCAAAAATTATGAAATAAAATTACCACCGTAGTAAATTTATCAGAGCTCATTATGCAAAAAAATTCAACATTATATCATGCTCTTACTTTTCTAGGGAAATTTTGCAACAGCGGTAAACTTTCTGTTTTCAAACAGCAACATGTATAGTAGCAAAATAAGCATGGCAAAGGCTATCCTTGACTTTTTTATTGAAAATAAAGATGCAAAACATTAATATAAATAACATAAAGCTAATACTAACAAAATAAAATGACACTCCAAGCAAAACACATATCATGTGGTGAATAAAAATATAGCTCCAAGTAAAGTTACCGATGAACGAAGACGAAAGAGGGGATGCCTTCCGGGGCATCCCCAAGCTTAGGCTCTTGGTTATCCTTGAATATTGCCTTGGGGTGCCTTTTAGGCTCTTGCCACTCCTTATTCCATAGTCCATCGAATCTTTACCCAAAACTTGAAAACTTCACAACACAAAACTCAACAGAAAACTCGTAAGCTCCGTTAGTATAAGAAAATAAAACCACCACTTAGGTACTGTAATGAACTCATTATAAATTCATAATGGTGTAATATCTACTGTATTCCAACTTATCTATGGTTCATACCACTTAATATTAGCCATAGATTCATCAAAATAAGCAAACAACACATAGAAATAGAATCTGTCAAAAACAGAACAGTCTGTAGTAATCTGTATCAAACGTATACTTCTGGAACTCCAAAAATCCTACCAGATTAGTAAGTCCTAAGCAATTTGTGTACCAATCCAGAGCAAAAATAATCGGATCAAGAGCACGTTTCTGTGAATTAACAAAACTAATTTACTGGGTGCAAAAGTTTCTGATTTTCAGCAGGATCAACACAACTATCACCGCAAGCTATCCTAAAGGTCTTACTTGGCACTTTATTGAAACAAAAGCTATAGAACATGATTACTAAAGTAGCATAATCATGTGAACACACAAAAACAGTAAGGGTAAATATTGGGTTGTCTCCCAACAAGCGCTTTTCTTTAATGCCTTTCTAGCTAGGCATGATGATGACAATGATGCTCACATAAAAGATAAGAATTGAAACATAATGGGAGCATCATGAAGCATATGACTAGCACATTTAAGCCTAACCCACTTCCTATGCATAGGGATTTTGTGAGCAAACAACTTATGGGAACAATAATCAACTATCATAGGAAGGTAAAACAAGCATAACTTCAAGATTTTAAGCACATAGAGAGGAAACTTGGCATTATTGCAATTCCTACAAGCATATATTCATCCCTCATAATAATTTTCAGTAGCATCATGAATGAATTAAACAATATAACCATCACCTAAAGCATTCTTTTCATGACCTACAAGCATAGAATATTTACTACTCTCCACATAAGCAAAATTCTTCTCATCAATAGTAGTGGGAGTATCATAAGAGACTTGAACACTAAAAATTGTTTCCACATTAAAAGAGTAATGTTCAGAAAAGGGTAATCATAATCATGACAAGATTTGTAAATATAATCATCACTAGTTTTTATAGCATAAGTTTCATCACAATAATCATCATAAGTAGCAACTTCGTTCTCATCATAACCGATTGAAACCTCTCCCAAGATAGTGGAATCACTAAATAAAGTTTACACTCTTCCAAATCCACTTTCGTATTCATCACAATAAAATTCAACATCCTACAAAATAGTGGGATCACTACTTCCTAATGTTGACACTCTTCCAAACCCACTTTCATCAATATAATCATCATAGGTAGGAGGCATGCTATCATCACAACAACTTTGCATATTAAAACTTGGGATGCTAAAAATATCATCTTCACTAAACGTAGCATCCCCAAGCTTGGGACAAACATTAATTTAAGCAAATATATTCTCAAATATTTCATCCTCATCAAACATAGCTTCCCCAAGCTTGGGCCCTTTCATATCATAAGCATAATCACTCTCATCATTAAAAATATGGATAGCACCAATAGTAAAGCAATTATCATCATCACAATGAGTAGTAGGAGCAACATCATTTGGGAGGGATACCTTTCTACCTTTGTTGCTCCTTCTTTTCTTTTTCTTCTTCACATTATGTGTGGTTTCAACTTTCCTCTTTGAGCTCCTTATTGACGAGATTGGTTGAATAGAAAGCTCCTCCTCGTTACCTAATTCATCATAAGAAATAATAGGAGGATATTGGGAAGTCTCTTCCCTTTCATTAGTATTTTCGTCATCTTCTATTTGCTTTCTTTTCTTTAGGTAATTGGCAATATAAGGATTTTCAATGCAATTCTCCACACAATACAAATAAATCTTCTCTAGCTCAATATCAAGGAATTTCTTTTGGGCAAATTCTAGAAGGTCCTTAAGTAAACGTTTCAATTCTTCATAACCCAAAAGAAAACTAAGTTCATTGTAATGAGCAAGGGAGATCAAATCATCACAATTTTTGGACACGATTCGGTCATGAAACAATTTGCAAAGTTCACAAGTACGGCAAAGGAAATTTAAATTTTCAGCACTCACATCTAGCCTGTCTTGCAACCATTTAGTTTCTAAATGCTTATGCCTCCTGCAATATATGTCTTCTCTATTTGGTGTGTTCATGCAAACATGAACTCCACAAAAATCAACATGCTCATAAGAGACATTTTTATCGTAACTAGTGCAATCATCATTAGTACTATAGATATTCAAGGAGTTCATACTAACAACATTGCAATCATGCTCATCATTCAAATATTTAGTACCAAGCATTTTAAAGCATTCTTCTTCTAGCAATTGAGCACAATTTTCTTTTCCATCATACTCACGAAAGATATTAAAAAGACGAAGCGTATGAGACAAACTCAATTCCATTTTTTTGTAATTTTCTTTTATAAACTAAACTAGTGATAAAACAAGAAATAAAAAGATTCGATTGCAAGATCTAAAGATATACCTTCAAGCACTCACCTCCCTGGCAACGACGCCAGAGAAGAGCTTGATGTCTACTACACAACCTTCTTCTTGTAGACGTTGTTGGGCCTGCAAGTGCACAGGTTTGTAGGACAGCAGCAAATTTCCCTCAAGTGGATGACCTAAGGTTTATCAATCCATGGGAGGCGTAGGATGAAGATGGTCTCTCTCAAACAACCCTGCAACCAAATAACAAAAAGTCTCTTGTGTCCCCAACACACCCAATACAATGGTAAATTGTATAGGTGCACTACTTCGGCGAAGAGATGGTGATACAAGTGCAATATGGATGGTAGATATAGGTTTTTGTAATCTGAAATAATAAAAACAGCAAGGTAACTAATGATAAAAGTGAGCGTAAACGGTATTGCAATGATAGGAAACAAGGACTAGGGTTCATACTTTCACTAGTGCATATTCTCTGGTAGGGTACGAAACCACCTCAAAGCTATTCTTTCGGATCAATCTATTCAAGAGTTCGCACTAGAATAACACCTTAAGACACAAATCAACCACAACCCTAATGTCACCTAGATACTCCATTGTCACCTCAAGTATCCGTGGGCATGATTATACGATATACATCACACAATCTCAGATTCATCCAACCAACACAAAGTACTTCAAAGAGTGCCCCAAAGTTTCTACCGGAGAGTCAAGAAAACGTGTGCCAACCCCTATGCATAGGTTTATGGGCGAAACCCGCAAGTTGGTCACCAAAACATACATCAAGTGGCACGTGATATCCCATTGTCACCACAGATAAACATGGCAAGACATACATCAAGTGTTCTCAAATAAAGACTCAATCTGATAAGATAACTTCAAGAGGGAAACTCAATTCCTCACAAGAGAGTAGAGGGGGAGAAACATCATAAGATCCAACCATAATAGCAAAGCTCGCGATACATCAAGATCGTGCCATAGAGAGAACACGAGAGAGAGAGAGAGATCAAACACATAGCTACTGGTACATACCCTCAGCCCCGAGGGTGAACTACTCCCTCCTCGTCAAGGAGAGCGCCGGGATGATGAAGATGGCCACGGTGATGGATTCCCCCTCCGCAGGTGCCAAACGGGCTCCCGAGAGGTTTTGGTGGCTACTGAGAGGCTTGCGGCGGAACTCCCGATCTATCTTGATATTCGATGGTTTTAGGGTACGTAGGGTTATATAGGCGAAATAAGTCGGTCGGGGGGTGCTCGAGGGGTCCACGAGACAGGGGGCGCGCCCTGTAGGGGGGGGGGCCTCCTATCTCCTGGGCTCCTTGAGGACCTTCTGACTTGAACTCCAAGTCTCCAGGATGATATTCTTCCAAAAAATCACGATGCCGAAGGTTTCATTCCGTTTGGACTCCGTTTGATATTCCTTTTCTTCAAATATCAAACAGCAATAAAAACAGCAATATGGGCTTGGCCTCCGGTTAGTAGGTTAGTCCCAAAAATGATATAAATGTGTAGAATAAAGCCCATAAACATCCAAAAGGGGTAATATAATAGCATGGAACAATCAAAAATTATAGATACGTTGGAGACGTATCACAAGGCACTCAGCAGTGGTCTTGACGTTCCTGTCAGCCGATTGGGTGATCCTTGAGTAGCATTGACCAGCTCATCAGCAAGGTACTCAACAATGGTCTTGATGTTCCTGTCCACCGATTGGGCGGTCCTCGAGTAGCATTGATTAGCTCATCAGCAAGGCACTCAACAATGGTCTTGATGTTCTTGTCAACCGATTGGGCGGTCCTTGAGTAGCATCGATCAGCTCATCAGCAAGGCACTCAGCAATGGTCTTGACGTTCCTGTCAACCGATTGGGCGATCCTTGAGTAGCATTGATCAGCTCATCAGCAAGGCACTCGGCAATGGTCTTGACGTTCCAGTCGACCGATTGGGCGATCCTTGAGTAGCATTGATCAGCTCATCAGCAAGGCACTCAGCAATGGTCTTGACGTTGGTGAGTGCTGGACTGTAGTGAAGCTTCCGAGTGGGAGGATTGCTCATCGCTCGGTAGGATTTTTCAAACTTAGGCGAGTATTGGACTGCAACTAAGCCCTCGAGTGGGAGGATCGCTCGCCACTCGGTAGGATTTTTCAAACTTAGGCGACTACTGGACTGCAGCTAAGCACCCGATTTGGAGGATTGCTCGCCACTCGGTAGGATTTTTCAAACTTATGCGAGTACTCGACTGCAGCTAAGCCCCCGAGTGGGAGGATTGCTCGCCACTCGGTAGGATTTTTATCACTTAGGCGAGCACTGGGCTGCAGCTAAGCCCCGAGTGGGAGACAGACTCGCCACTCGGTAGGATTTTTATCACTTAGGCGAGCACTGGGCTGCAGCTAAGCCCCCGAGTGGGAGACAGACTCACCACTCGGTAGGATTTTTATCACTTAGGCGAGCACTGGGCTGCAGCTAAGCCCTGCTACGTCTTGAGCTTGCGTTGGTTTTCCTCGAAGAGGAGAGGGTGATGCAGCAATAGTAGCGTAAGTATTTCCCTCAGTTTTTGAGAACCAAGGTATCAATCCAGTAGGAGGCTCCTCAAAAGTCCCACGCACCTACACAAACAAACAAAGAACTTGCAACTAACGCAATAAAGGGGTTGTCAATCTCTTCACGGCCACTTGTGAAAGTGAGATCTAATAAAGATAGTAAGATAAGATAAATATATTTTTGGTATTTTATAATATAGATGCAAAAAGTAAAGATGCAAATAAAAGTAAATTGGAAGCAAATATAATAAGAGATAGACCCGGGGGCCATAGGTTTCACTAGTGGCTTCTCTCAAGATAGCATAAGCATTACGGCGGGTGAGCAAATTACTGTCGAGCAATTGATAGAAAAGCAAATAATTATGAGATTATCTAGGCATGATCATGTATATAGGCATCACGTCCGCAACAAGTAGACTGACTCCTGCCTGCATCTACTACTATTACTCCACACATCGACCGACTCCTACCGCATCTAGAGTATTAAGTTCATAAGAACAGAGTAACCGCATTACGCAAGATGACATGATGTAGAGGGATAAACTCAAGCAATATGATATAAACCCCATCTTGTTATCCTCGATGGCAACAATACAATATGTGCCTTGCAACCCTTTCTGTCACTAGGTAAAGACACCGCAAGATTGAAACCAAAGCTAAGCACTTCTCCCATGGCAAGAAAGATCAATCTAGTAGGCCAAACCAAACTGATAATTCGGAGAGACTTGCAAAGATAACTCAATCATACATAAAAGAATTCTGAGAAGATTCAAATATTATTCATAGATAAACTTGATCATAAACCCACAATTCATCGGATCTCGACAAACACACCACAAAAAGAGTTTACATCGAATAAATCTCCACAAGAGAGGGGGAGAACATTGTATTGAGATCCAAAAAGAGAGAAGAAGCCATCTAGCTAATAACTATGGACCCGTAGGTCTGTGGTAAACTACTCACAACTCATCGGAGGGGCAAGGATGTTGATGTAGAAGCCCTCCGTGGTTGATTCCCCCTCCGGCAGAGTGCCGCCGAAGGCTCCAAGATGAGATCTCGCGGATAGAGAAGGTTACAGTGGTGGAAATTGTGTTTCGTCTGCTCCCTGGATGTTTTCGGGGTACGTAGGCTTATATAGGAGGAAGAAGTACGTCGGTGGCCGCCCGAGGGGCCCACGAGACAGGGGGCGCACCCTCCTATCTCGTGGGAGCCTCGGCTGCTTCTTGACTTGCACTCCAAGTCCTCTGGATCACGTTCGTTCCTAAAATCATGCTCCCGAAGGTTTCATTCCATTTGGACTCCATTTGATATCCCTTTTCTTCGAAATACTAAAATAGGCAAAAAACAGCAATACGGGTTGGGCCTCCAGTTAGTAGGTTAGTCCCAAAAATGATATAAATGTGTAAAATAAAGCCCATAAACATCCAAAAGGGGTAATATAATAGCATGGAACAATAAAAAATTATAGATATGTTGGAGACGTATCAAGCATCCCCAAGCTTAATTCCTGCTCGTCCTCGAGTAGGTAAATGATAAAAAAGAAATTTTTAATGTGGAATGCTACCTAGCATAATTCTCAATGTAATTTTCTTTATTGTGGCATGAGTGTTCAGATCCAAATGATTCAAAATAAAAGTTCATATTGATAAAAAATAGTAACACTTCAAGCATACTAATCAAAGTAATCATGTCTTCTCAAAATAACGTGGCAAAAGAAAGTTCATCCCTACAAAATCATATAGTTAGGCTATGCTTCATTTTCGTCACACAAAGATGTTCCCAACTTCTATACCCCCGATGAAAAGCCAAGCAATTGTTTCATACTTAAATAATCTCAAAAAAATTCAACCTTCACGTAATACATGAGCGTGAGCCATGGATATAGCACTATGGATGGAATAGAATATGATGATGGGGATTGTGTGGAGAAGACAAAAAAATAGAAAGTCTCACATTGACGAGGATAATCAACATGCTATGGAGATGCCCATCAATTGATGTCAACATGAGGAGTAGGGATTGCCATGCAACGGATGCACTAGAGCTATAAATGAATGCTCAACAAAAGAAAACTAGTGGGTGTGCATCCAACTTGCTTGCTCACGAAGACCTAGGGCATTTGAGGAATCCCATCGTAGGAATATACAAGCCAAATTCTATAATGAAAAATTCCCACTAGTATGAAAAAGACAACTTATGAGACTCACTATATGAAAAACACGGTGCTACTTTGAAGCACAAAAATATGAGACTCACTACATGAAGAACAAGGTGCTACTTTGAAGCAAAAGTGTGTAAAAAGAGATAGTAACATTGCCGTTTTTATTTATTTAATTAATTTTCTTTTTTTTGGGCCTTTTTTTTTCTTTTGGCCTTTCTTTTTTTCTATTTTTTTTCTTTGTGCAATGTTCTTATAATGATGATCATCACACTTCTATTGATTACAACATATGAATTACAACTCGAAACTAGAACAAAATATGACTCTATATGAATGCCTCCGGCGGAGTACCGGGATGGTGCAATGAATCAAGAGTGACATGTATGAAAAATAATGCATGGTGGCATTGCCACAAATACGATGTCAACTACACGATCATGCAATGGAAATATGACAAAAGTAAAGTATGTCATGATGATGATGAACGGAACGGTGGAAAGTTGCATGGCAATATATCTCGGAATGGCTATGGAAATGCCATAATAGGTAGGTATGGTGGCTGTTTTGAGGAAGATATAAGGAGGTTTATGTGTGATAGAGCGTATCGTATCACGGGGTTTGGATGCACCAGCGAAGTTTGCACCAACTCTCAAGGTGAGAAAGGGCAATGCAGTGCATCAAGAGGCTAGCAATGGCGGAAAGGTAAAAGTGCGATAATCCATGGACTCAACATTAGTCAAAAGAACTCATATACTTATTACAAAAATTTAGAAGTCATAAAAAATCAAATACTACGCGCATGCTCCTAGGGGGATAGATTGGTAGGAAAAGACCGTCGCTCGTCCCCGACCTCCACTCATAAGGATGCACAAGCCAGGTACACTTCATGTTTCAAATTTGTTACACAACTTTAACCATATGTGCATGCTACGGGACTTGCTAACTTCAACACAAGCATTCTTTAAATTCATAATCACCCAACTAGCATGACTTTAATATCACTACCTCCGTATCTCAAAACAATTATCAAGTATCAAATTGATCATAGCATCCAATCCACTTTCTATGATAGTTTTTATTATACCCAACTTGGATGCCTACCATTCTAGGACCAATTTTTATAACCATAGCAAATACCATGCTGTTCTAAAAGACTCTCAAAAAGATATAAGTGAAGCATGAGAGACTCATAATTTCTACAAAATTAAGTCACCACCGTGCTCTAAAAGATATAAGTGAAGCACTAGAGCAAAAACTATCAAGCTCAAAAGATATAAGTGAAGCACATAGAGTATTCTAGCAAATTCTAATCAAGTAGGCTTCTCCCAAAAGGTGTGTACAGCAAGGATGATTGTGGTAAACTAAAAAAAAGCAAAGACTAATATAATACACGACGCTCCAAGCAAAACACATATCATGTGGCTAATAAAAATATAGCTCCAAGTAAAGTTACCAATGAACGAAGATTTAAAGAGGGATGCCTTCCCGGGCATCCCCAAGCTTAGGCTTTTGGCTATCCTTGAATATCTTGGGGTGCCTTGGGCATCCCCAAGCTTAGGCTCTTTCCACCCTTTATTCCATAGTCCATAAAAGCTTTACCCAAAACTTGAAAACTTCACAACACAAAACTCAACAGGAAATCTTATAAGCTTCGTTAGTGAAAGAAAACAAAACCACCACATAAGGTACTACAATGAACTCATTCTTTATTTATTTTGGTGTTAAACCTACTGTATTCCAACTTCTCTATGGTTTATAAACTGTTTTACTAGCCGTAGATGCATCAAATAAGCAAACAACACACGAAAAACAGAATCATCAAAAAGCAGTAATAATCAGAGCAATCAGAACTAACGCAAACTTATGGAACTCTAAAAATCCTACCAAAATAGGAAGTCCTGGACAATTTGTATTGATCATCAGCAAAAATAATCAACGCAAAATCACGTTCCTGTGATTTAACAAAATTATATTCGTGCGTGCAAAGTTTCTGTTTTTCAGCAGAATCAAATCAACTATCATTGTAGGTTATCCTATAGGTTCTACTTGGCACAAACACTAATTAAAAGATAAAAACACATCTAAACAGAAGGTAGATGCAAGATTTATTACTAAACAGGAGCAAAAACAAAAACATAAAGAAAATTGGGTTGCCTCCCAACTAGCGCTATCGTTTAACGCCCCTAGCTAGGCATAAAAGCGAAGATAGATCTAACGAGTGTCATCTTGTATTTTCAGTTTTTTAGCGGAGTCATGCTCGAATCCGGGAGGTTCTTTCCGCTTCCCTTCATACTCAGAAGTTTTTAGATCTAAAGAATCAAACCGCTTATTGCAAAGAGTAATCAACATATTCATGCGGTGAAGATTTCCGCTAACACTTTTAAGAGGCTCGAGAGACTTTTGTAAAAAAAGTTGTTACTTCGCAAATCTTTCCAAACACTTGGGTTTCTTCTTGGGTAGGATGTGATCCTCCCTTTTGAGGTAGTGTTCCCACTATTCCCTCTATAATTTCATGCGCAATACTGGGATCAATTTCAATGAAATTTCCTTTGGCAATGCAATCCAAGAGTTGTCTATGCATCATATTTAACCCAACATAAAAATTGCGAAGAAGAATTCTAAAGTGCACCTCTAGGGTGCACTTACGATAAGATTCCATCATCCTATACCAAGCATCTTTTAAGTTTTATTTTAAGTTTTCTAGGGTGAAGAACTTCAAACTCGGGAGACATAGGAGAGGATAAGGAACTAGACATAATGACAAGCAAACAAAAGGCAGGCGAAAAAGAGAGAGAGAGAGATTGGGAAAGATTAGGGCAAATAAAACGGCAAGGGCGAAGTGGGGGAGAGGAAAACGAGAGGCAAATGGCAAATAATGTAAATGCGAGGGAGATGGGTTTGTGATGGGTACTTGGTATGTCTTGACTTGAGCGAAGACCTCTCCGGCAACGATGCCAGAAATCCTTCTTGCTACGTCTTGAGATTGCATTGGTTTTCCTCGAAGAGGAGAGGGTGATGCAGCAATAGTAGCATAAGTATTTCCCTCAGTTTTTGAGAACCAAGGTATCAATCCAGTAGGAGGCTCCTCAAAAGTCCCACGTACCCACACAAACAAACAAAGAACTCGCAACCAATGCAATAAAGGGATTGTTAATCCCTTCACGGCCACTTGAGAAAGTGAGATCTAATAAAGATAGTAAGATAAGATAAATATATTTTTGGTATTTTATAATATAGATGCAAAAAGTAAAGATGCAAATAAAAGTAAATTGGAAGCAAATATGATAACATATAGACCCGGGGGCCATAGGTTTCACTAGTGGCTTCTCTCAAGATAGCATAAGCATTACGGTGGGTGAGCAAATTACTGTCGAGCAATTGATAGAAAAGCAAATAATTATGAGATTATCTAGGCATGATCATGTATATAGGCATCACGTCCGCAACAAGTAGACCGACTCCTGCCTGCATCTACTACTACTACCGCACACATCGACCGACTCCTACCTGCATCTAGAGTACTAAGTTCATAAGAACGGAGTAACGCATTACGCAAGATGACATGATATAGAGGGATAAACTCAAGCAATATGATATAAACCCATCTTGTTATCCTCGATGACAAAAATACAATACGTGCCTTGCAACCCTTTTTGTCACTAGGTAAGGACACCGCGAGATTGAACCCAAAGCTAAGCACTTCTCCCATGGCAAGAAAGATCAATCTAGTAGGCCAAACCAAACTGATAATTCGGAGAGACTTGCAAAGATAAATCAATCCTACATAAAAGAATTCAGAGAAGATTCAAATATTATTCATAGATAAACTTGATCATAAACCCACAATTCATCGGATCTCAACAAACACACCGCAAAAGGAGTTTACATCGAATAGATCTCCACAAGAGAGGGGGAGAACATTGTATTGAGATCCAAAAAGAGAGAAGAAGCCATCTAGCTAATAACTATGGACCCGTGGGTCTGTGGTAAACTACTCACAACTCATTAGAGGGGCAAGGATGTTGATGTAGAAGCCCTCCATGGTCGATTCCCCCTCCGGCAGAGTGCCGGCGAAGGCTCCAAGATGAGATCTCGCGGATACAAAAGGTTACGGTGGTGGAAATTGTGTTTCGTCTGCTCCCTGGATGTTTTCAGGGTACGTAGGCTTATATAGGAGTAAGAAGTACGTCGGTGGCCTCTCGAGGGGCCCACGAGACAGGGGGCGCGCCCTCCTATCTCGTGGGAGCCTCGGCTGCTTCTTGACTTGCACTCCAAGTTCTCTGGATCACGTTCGTTCCAAAAATCACGCTCCCGAAGGTTTCATTCCATTTGGACTCCGTTTGATATTCCTTTTCTTCGAAATACTGAAATAGGCAAAAAAAACAACAATATGGGTTGGGCCTCTGGTTAGTAGGTTAGTCCCAAAATGATATAAATGTGTAAAATAAAGCCCATAAACATCCTAAAGGGGTAATATAATAGCATGGAACAATCAAAAATTATAGATACGTTGGAGACGTATCAAGCCCCGAGTGGGAGACAGACTCACCACTCGGTAGGATTTTTATCACTTAGGCGAGCACTGGGCTGCAGCTAAGCCCCCGAGTGGGAGACAGACTCACCACTCGATAGGATTTTTATCACTTAGGCGAGAACTGGGCTGCAGCTAAGCCCCCGAGTGGGAGACAGACTCACCACTCGGTAGGACTTTTATCACTTCACCTTAGGCAAAAAAGATTCGCAGCTAAGGCGATACATACAAAAGAAATAACAACAATCACTCGGAAGAAAGTAAATTACGTCTTCTAATAGCCAAACTAAGAAATATTTCTTATTACATCTCATCAGTCTAGATACTTAAGAGTAAAAAGGGCGGAGCAAATCCGCATTCCAGGTGCATGGCTCGTCTTTATTATGTTCGACGTTGAAGAGACGGTATGCTGCGTTGTGGAGCACTTTGGTGACAACAAAAGGGCCTTCCCAAGCAGGAGCGAGTTTGTGAGGTCTCTGCTAGTCCACCCGGAGAACCAGGTCTCCTTCTTGAAATGCCCGACCCCTCACATTTCTAGCATGAAATCGACGTAAGTCTTGCTGATAAATGGCCGACCGTATCAAAGCCATCTCTCTTTCTTCTTCTAGGAGGTCGACTGCATCTTGCCGAGCCTGCTCTGCTTCTTCCTCTGAGAAGAGCTCGACTCGAGGTGCGTTGTGGAGCAAATCACTGGGGAGCACGGCTTCAGCTCCGTAGACTAAGAAGAATGGAGTCCTTCCATCGACCGGTTAGGGTTGTCCTCAACCCCAAAGTCTTGATGGGAGCTCGTCGACCCAAGCTCTATTTGCATGTTTCAGTCACGATCAACCGGGTTTCAGTCCTTTGAGAATCAATCCATTTGCCCGCTTCGGCCCGCCCATTCGACCGAGGATCGGCGATCAAGCGTAGTCGACTCTCATGCCTTGGGAGGCACAAAAGGCTTTGAATTCTTCAGAATCGAAGTTGAACCCCGATGATCTTTGTGCGGACGCCGATCTGAATATCGTTCTCGATGAAACTCACAGCTATGCTTGCTTCAAGGCTTTTAATGGGCTTGGCTTCGATCCACTTGGTGAACTTGTCGACTGCTACCAGCACATGAGTAAATCCACTCCTGCCCGTCCTCAGAGGTCCAACCATGTCCAGTCCCCAGACGGCAAAAGGCCAGACGAGTGGAATTGTTTTCAAAGCTGACGCAGGTTTGTGAGACATGTTGGAGTAAAACTGGTAGCCTTCACACTTGTCTACTATTTCCTTAGCCATCTCGTTGGCCCGCGGCCAGTAAAATCCGGCTCGGTATGCTTTGGCCACGATGGTCCGAGAGGACGCGTGGTGACCATAGGTTCCCGAGTGAATATTATTGAGGATTACTCGACTTTCCTCTGGTGTGATGCACTTCTGGCAGACTCCAGTTGCACTTTCTCTGAACAACTGCCCTTTTATCACAGTAAAGGCCTTAGATCGCCGGACGATCTGTCGAGCCTCTTATTCATCCTCCGGAAGTTCTTTCCTAAGAATGTATGCAATGTACGGCACTGTCTAGTAGGGAGTGATGACCAGAACCTCCATGACTAAGTCGACCACGGCTGGGATTTCAACTTCAGTCGGATCTGTGGCACTCTTGGGCTGTGGCGACTCTTCCGTTAAGGGATCCTCCTGAACTGAAGGCGAATGAATATGTTCCAAGAACACATTGCGGGGAATGGCCTCTCTCTTTGAACCTATCTTCGCCAACTCATCTGCAGCTTGATTTTTCAATCGGGGTACATGGTGAAGTTCCAACCCTTCAAACTTCTTTTCGGCTTCCTAACAAAGATTGCAAAGAACCAGTCATGGCTAGACTTCTGACATCCCATTCCTTCGTCACCTGATTAACCACCAAATCTGAGTCGCCGTATACCATGAGGCGACGGACGCCGAGTGAAATGGTCATACGCAACCCGTATAAAAGTGCTTCGTATTCTGCTTCGTTATTGGAGGAATCAAAATGAATCTGGAGAACATAGTTAAGCTTGTCTTCACGGGGGACACCAATACTACTCCAGCACCTGATCCATTTAGCATTTTGGAGCCATCGAAGAACATAGTCCAATGTTTCGAGTGAACTTGAGTCGGTAGTTATTGCTCAATCCACCCAGCAAGGAAATCCACGATTGCTTGGGACTTGATAGCTTTCTTTGCCTCAAACTTGATGTCAAGTGGAAGGAGTTCAATCGCCCATTTTGCTACTCGACCAGTTGCATCTCTGTTATTCAGAATCTCAGACAACGGTGCGTCGCTGACGACTATAATAGAGTGACGAGAGAAGTAATGTGCAACCTTCTTCATGGTCATGTGAATTCCATAGACAAGCTTCTGATAATGAGGATATCGTTGCTTGGATGGAGTCAAAACTTCAGAGAGATAATAAACTGGGCGTTGAACCTTGTAAGCCTTTCCTTCCTCTTCTCGCTGCGGTGAGTATCAGATCGACAACTTGTCCGATGGCTGCAATGTAAAGTCTGTAAGGCTCTTTTGATTGACGCAATGAGCACCGGTGGGTGGAAGCGTGGCTTTGAGCTCTACAAACGCTGCATCGCCTTCTTCGCACCACTCGAACTTATCAGATTTCTTCATCAGTCGGTAAAGAGGCAAGGCCTTTTTACCGAGACGAGAAATGAATCGACTCAAGGCGGCCAAACAACCAGTCAGCTTCTAAACGTCATGCACTCGCACGGGGCGTTTCATTTGGAGGATGGTATTAAATTTTTCTGGATTGGCGTCGACCCCTTGTTTGGAAATGAGAAAACCGAGCAACTTTCCTCCTGGAACTCCGAATGTGCACTTTGACGGATTAAGCTTGATATCGTACCTTCTTAGATTGGCAAAGGTTTCTGCGAGGTCAGTCAATAGGTCAGAACCTTTGCGAGACTTGACCACTATGTCATCCATGTACGCCCACATTCCGATCGATTTGGGTGAGCAGCACTTCGGATCATTCTCATGAACGTGGCTCGCATTTTAAGACCGAATGGCATGGTGACATAGCAAAAACACCCGAATGGGGTGATGAAAGCTGATTTTATTTCATCGGGGCCATACAGTCGGATCTAATGATACCCGGAATACGCATCTAGAAAAGACAAGCGCTCACACCCCGTAGTCGAGTCAACAATCTGATCGATACGAGGGAGAGGAAAGTGATCTTTCGGGCAGGCCCGATTGATATGCTTGAAATCAATGCACATACGAAGTGAATCGTCCTTCTTGGGGACCATGACGACATTGGCAAGCCACTCGGAGTGGTAGATTTCACGGATGAACTCTGCTGCCAATAGCCGAGCCACTTCTTCGTCGATTGCTTTTCTCTTCTGAATGGCGGACCGGTGAAGGTGCTCTTTGACGGGTTTTGCCTTGGGGTCGACACATAAGCGGTGCTCGGCCAGTTCTCGGGTACACCGCATGTTAGAGGGTTTCCATGCGAAGATGTCCCAGTTCTCACGGAGGAACTGGATGAGCGCTTCTTCCTATTTGCTGTCGAGTGTTGTTGATATATGAGTCGGGGCAGCATTGGGATCGGTCGGGTGAATATGAATAAACCGTTTCACGGTCGGACCGAAATGCGAGTCTGTAGCGAGCTTCTTGGCTCAGAGCAAATCACTCGGATCTACACTCTTCTGATACTCCTGGAATTCAACCGCCGCCATCTGTGCATCAGCGATTTTGGAACCTTTCTGGAAACATTCTTCTACTTTCTGCCGATTGCCAGTGACTATGATCACACCTTTGGGACCAGGCATCTTCAGCTTGAGGTACACATAACACGGTCGAGCCATGAAACGTGCGTATGCCGGCCTCCCCAAGATGGCGTGATAAGCACTCTGGAAATCCATGACTTCAAATGTCAACTTTTCTTTACGATAATGCTTGGAATTACTGAAAACCACGTCGAGAGTGATCTGGCCGAGTGATTCGGCTTTCTTTCCGGGGATAACGCCGTGAAAGCTCATATTGCTCTCGCTAAGCTTGGACATCGGGATGCCCATCCCCTTCAAGGTTTCATCATACAGGATATTCAGACCGCTACCACCATCCATCAGCACTTTAGTCAGTTGAGTGCCACCGACCACTAGGTCGACCACCAACGCTTGCCTCCCAGGGGTGACTACGCGAGCAGGATGGTCTGACTGGTCGAATGTGATGGCTGTCTGGGACCATTTCAGGTACGTGGTCGTTGTCGCCGGAGCAACCATATTCACCTCTCTGTTAATAACCTTCAACCGACTCTTGCTCTCAACATCAGCAAAAATCATGAGAGTGGAATTGACCTTGGGGTAACCATCATCTTCTTCCTCTTCCTCATCTCTGTCCGACTCTTTCTCCTTCTCATTGGGTTGTTTCTCCCGGAGCTGTTGGATCAAGAGTCGACATTGTCGAGTGGTATGCTTTGGGTAAATCAGATTACCTTCTTCATCTTTCTTCGTGTGGATGTGACACGGCAAATCCAACACATCATTTCCTGCTTGATCCTTTACCTTCTTGGGGGGGCCAGGGCCCCTTAGGTTTTCCCTTAAACTTTCCTTGAGCCACTGCTGCAATCTCACCAAGTGCCGTTGGCTCGGCTTTACGCTTTTGTTTCCGACTGGAGCCACCTCCACCGGCCTCTTGGCCGACTGGTTTATTCTTCCGCTACGGAGTCGATCCTCTTCTTCTCCGTTAGCATACCGGGTGGCTATCTCCATCATCCGGGTCAGAGTCATATCCCCAGTCCGACCGAATTTCAGAACCAACTCTCGATACTTGACGCCTTCCTTGAAAGCGCACACTGCCTGATGCTCTGATACATTCTCAACGGTGTAATGCAAAGTGGTCCACCTCTGAATGAATTCCCTCAAAGTCTCATTCGGCTTCTGCACACAATGCTACAACTCGGGCAGCCCTGCTGGCCGCTTGCACGTGCCCTCAAAGGTTCTTACGAACACCCGAGATAGTTCTTCCCAACTGTGTATACTGCCTGGAGCCAGCTGAGTCAACCACGCTCGGACCGACCCTTCCAACATAAGGGGGAGATGTTTCATTGCTATCTCATCGTTTCCGCCCCCAATCTACACAGCCACTCAGTAATCCTCAAGCCAGGTTTCAGGCTTGGATTCTCCGGTGAACTTACTGACTCTGTTGCCAATCTAAAGTTGGGAGGAATTACTACTGCCCTGATGGCTCTGCTAAAACACTCTCGGCCCGAAACATGTAACCTGCTGCCACTCGGACGATCTCTGCCAAGGTCTTCTCTATGTGCTCTATTTTGGTCGACCAGGCCTTGGACGAGAATGGATCTCGCGTCGAAGCTCGGCTCTCTTGGGTCGACTGGAGCTCTGCGCTCGTCCCTGTGAGGACGTGTGTCATCGTTCTGCCGAGGCACGTACGACGCACTCCTCGGAGGAGGCGTTGGCACTCAACAACGATTGTCGCGGTCGAACTGACGATCATACTGCCCACGGCCTTCTCGCCGCGGGGGCGATCTTGGGCTATGGGCCGACTGAACGGTATCCGCTACCACGGATCTACTGTGTATCCTATTCATGGCCGAGACACTGCAGAATTTCGCTCTCTCCGCTGCTCGGAGCAAGGCCCGAATCTGCTCCAACCGTCGGCCAGCCTCTGACTGGGAAGGTTGAATCGACTCTGCAATTCGGGCTACAACTGTGAGGTTCTGAATCGGAGTACGGTATACCTTAGGTGGAGCCGGGAAAAGTTGCCGTCGACTGGACTCAGGGACTCGCTCCCGAGCTCGCTCGTCGAGAGCACGCTGCAATCCAGTCGAGTGCGCTCAGCCAAATTAGCCAAGCGCGCCTCCTCCAAGGCCCGAGCCTCGGGAGTTTCTCCAACGATGGGCGTGTGAAGTGCGTCCATGTTACGACGACAAAGATCCTCCCTCTGCTGCGAAGAGAGAGGTTTGGGATGATACTCCTCATGGACCCGTGACGTATCGCCGCCAGCATCTTCACACTCCACGCGGCGAAAGCCAGGTGGGCCACGCGGACCATCGACCATCAGGACTTCAGCCGCAGGATCGCTGCTATCGCACTCGGACACCGTCTCCGCGGAGCCAGTCGACAGATCGAACAGGCCGTAGAGGGTTTCGTCGGGCTCGATTGCCGCGACTTGATGAGTGGTCGAACGCCGAGCCACCACATGCTTCACCCACCACTGAAGCCGCGACCGACCAAATCGCTTGCGGCGGCGAACAGCGGGGTGGGAAGATGTCATTAGAGCCGACTGATACTGGGTCGACGGCTGCCGGAGAAGGACGCCATGAACGCACGCATGAAAGTGCGTCGCCCCTCGGACGGGAAGCGCCTCAACATCGAGCGGAGCTTCCTGAAGCCACGCAGAGTCGTCGGCAACGAAAACGAGCGCGCCGAGACGGATCTCGTGGCCCTCAACCATCTCGCCGTCGGAAACCATTATGATGATCGGAAAAACTTGCAACTTCACCAATAAGTCGCTAAGACACCGGCCCCACGGTGGGCGCCAACTGTCGTGGTTCTAAGTCTGACAGTAGAAAGGGGGGTAGGTATGGAGAGGCAAGATCTCAGCTATGGCGAAGGTGTACACACGAGGTTTACGAGTTCAGGCCCTTCACGGTGGAAGTAACAGCCCTACGTCTCGGTGCCCGGAGGCGGTCGATTGGATTATGTGTGTGATATTACAGGGGGTGCCAACCCTTGTGCCAGAGGAGGAGGGTGGCTTATATAGAGTTCGCCAGGACCTCTCCCGCCCTCCATTACAAGGGAGTAAATGTACATAAAGTGCTGGCGTTACTGGTAACGCCAGCCTTAAGTGCTATTAATGGCCTTAAAGACTACGGAGTGAATACGCGTCTGTTGTACGCTGAGTGACTCCTGGTCTTCAGGAGGTCGAGTGATTCTCTTGTTAGTCGAGTGACGGTAGGTAGGGAGACTCCCGAGTGACATGATGTCGAGTGGATTGCACTCAACACCTTTGACCGGGGGTCTCACGGAGTCTCTTGACCTTCTTGCCTTCTTGGGTAGTGACCTTGGGTAGGACGTATAGGTCAGGCCTATGACCCTACCCCAGGTCTGTATCCTCATCAGGTATCGTATTGCCGCGGTTGCCGTAAGGGTCGGGCCCTTAACAATTATCTTGGCGGGGATACGTCCTGACAAGTTTTTCCTTGGTAGTAACGTTATTGCCACCCGTTCTGTGAGCGGGCTCGGAACAAAACAAGGGTGTAGACGAAAACTAGTAAGGTGTCGTTCGTACGACATATTTCCTCATACGAACTCCTTGATATCCAGGGGTTAAACAAACGCAAGAGGTTAGTAGCGAGGCGAAGGTTGCGTGAACTTATCTCTTACCCTGGCTCCCCCACTCCTTTCAGCCACGACCGCTTGTTGCGATCGCGGGCCTCAGGAAGGATGGTGTCGCACGTGTCGTTCTTTGGCTTCCGGCAGGTGCCAGCGAGGATCATATGTATCTAGCGGGCGGCAGGGCGCGATGCAGGGTACGGCCGGTATCTCTTCCCCCTCACACTTTTCGAACAATCTAGTGGCGGCTGGCATAGAAGTCACGCCAATGCGGACGACCTTGTCGGAGCGTACTTGTCGGGGTGTCGATCAATGGATTCGCACCAGCGATCCACTCAGGATTCCCCTAAGCAGGGCAAATTCTAGACCGAGTATCACACGATGCTCATCGACATTGACGATGCTAAAACCCAGAGTAGCCCGATTGTCGATAGGTGAGAGTAGCGGGGAAAGGAATCTCATTCCCTCACATCTTGCTCTTTTCCCCGAATGGTGTTCGCATGGCGTCCATGCTATCTGAACCATTCGGGGTCTCCACGCCGCCATCAGTGTCGGTCCTCTCCGCCACTGCGGCCGCAGCAGAGGAGGAGCGACGAAGAGGCGGGAGGATGGGCGGGGGAGCGATACCGCTACCCCTCTCCGATACCACCATCCCTCCGCCTTTCCTCGGGCATCATGGATGCTGATAGTGTTGACTCAAGCACGTGATGAAGATGACGCGCTGCGCATGCTCTTGGGTTCGCGCAAGCGCTTCCCCCTACCTGACGCGCCAAAGATGTCATGGGAGTCCAAGGCCACCTATGGGGCCATCAGCCCCTTGTGGTTCGGCAGGGGGATGAGCACATTGCACATAGAGCAAAGGATGCAGCACAGCATGGCAACGATCACACGAGCAATTTTACCCAGGTTCAGGCCACCGTGAGGCGTAAAACCCTACTCCTGCTTTGGTGGATTGATTGTGGAATATGGTGGTGGCCATGTGCTCTAGCCCGGTAAGGTCGCCGTGGTCGAGAGCACTACGCGCCTGCGAGCGTACAGGGGTCCGAATCCTTTCTATGGTTGCCATGGCCCTCCTTTTATAGATCAAGGGGTCACCACAATGGCAAATCAGTCATTGTATACTGATTAGATAGTGAAGTGCTATCATACCTAACCTTGCAGATAGGTCAGGGCACATTAAATGCGCCACTTAGTGTCACATCACAGCGTGCCCAGCAAGCCTTGTCGGGTCGTTCTGCCACCTTTTTGTCTGTTCGCGTGACACGTCTCTGGACGAGTGTTATTTGGAGGTGATTTCCTTTGGAAGTGGCTGCCATGTGTCAAGAGACGGCCACCTAGTCACTTGGGGGCTTGACACCACACCGATCGATGACTTGCGTCGTTGTGAAGTGGAGCGGCGGAGCCTTGGCGGGGTGGTCTGCCCTTGGCATCCCCGACAAGCTTGCCGGGGCAGTCTTGAGACTTGTTTTCGGAGCAACCTTGACCTTGCCAGGCTCGCCTGCCCCGGCAAGGGAGGATTTCCCTTAGTGGTGTCTTACTTCCTTTGATTTGACTTGGTCTTCTTGATCCGCCCTCTGATCTCTCAAAGAGTTGTTTCTTCTGCTTGATCTCGTCTTGGATGTTGTAACTTTGCTGGCTCGATGGATTGCTGTCCGTGCACAAGTCGGGGGAGAACATACACCCCTGTTTGTGTACCCAGACATACCCCCTATCCAGGGCTTCTCCAGCCGTTACCTGACCCCAACATGCCGTGGGAAATGGTCACCATGGACTTTGTGGAAGGGTTGCCCACTTCGGGCAGGTATAATTGTCTACTGGTGATCATTGACAAGCTGTCAAAGTATGGCCATTTTGTTCCCTTGCATCATCCTTTTACCGCCCAAACAGTTGTTGAGGCCTTCTTGAATTCAGTCTATAAGCTTCATGGGATACCACTGTCTATTGTGTCCGATCGCGATCTTATATTCACCAGTCTCATCTGGAAGGAACTCTTTAACAAGTCTGGGATCTTGCTGCGGATGAGTTCTGCTCGCCATCCTCAATCAAACGGACAAACGGAGCATGTAAACCAACAGGTGGAATGATTCCTTCGCTGCTTTGTCAGTGCTCATCCTTCTCGTTGGGCTCAGTGGATATCACTGCGTGAGTTTTGGTATAACACCAATTGGCATTCTGCTACTGGTTCTATCCCGTTTGAAATCATCTATGGGCACCCCCACGCCACTTTGGGTTGACAACTGATGATGCAAGTCAGTATGAAGATCTTCAGCAATGGCTCTCGCAGCGTCAGGTAGTCATCGATTCCGTCCGCCAGCACCTGTTGCGTGCTCAACAGCGCATGAAAGCTCAGGCTGACAAGCACCGCACGGAGCGTACTTTCGCTGTTGGCGAGTCTGTTTTCTTGAAGCTCCAACCTTACCTCCAATCATCTGTTGCTTCTCAGGCAAATCACAAGCTGGCTTTTAAGTACTATGGCTCTTTCAAGATTGTTGCTCAGGTGGGAGAGGTCGCTTATCAGTTGGAATTGCCTGCTACCAGCTGCGTGCACCCAATATTTCACTTCTCTATGTTGAAGCGAGTTTTGGCGCCAGACTGTCAGGTTCATCCTCAGCTGCCATCCCATGATGCCCCCTTGCAGATCCCTGAACATGTGTTGCAGCAACGGGTAGTCCGTCGTGGCAATGATTCTGTCATCTAAGTTCTGATTCGGTGGAGTGATTCAACCGAAGACATGGATACGTGGGAAGACAAAGAAACTCTCAACCAGCTGTTTCCTCGGGCACCGGCTGGGGGACAAGCCGTTTCTAAGCGAGGAGGGGTTGTCAACGATCAAGAGCCTCCAGGTGAACAGGTGGCGCGGGAAACCGAGGTTCAACCTTCAGCCAGGCCACGTCGCAAGCCTCGGCGGCCTGCTAGGCTTGATGGGCCTGAATGGGCTCATATCACTGTAACTGATACTTAAACGAATGGTGTGCGTGAGTAGGGCAAGGCTGGCAGAACGGCTAGAGGCCGGGGCACGGCTTGTGCGTGTAGCTTTAGAGAGTCCCGACCCCCTTCCTCGATCGTCAAATTGTAGCTCGAATTGATTGTAATCCACCATGATTGATGAATAGCAAGGTGTAGTGTTGACATGCTCTTGTTTAAAAAGAAGGCGTGGCTCTCATATTCAACTCAGTTGGGCTGACACTTCTGGTGCAACTTGTACACTTGTCTACCTGTAAAAAAGGGTCGTGTCAGTTACGCAATATCAGAGCAACTGCAGAAGTCAGTTCTGACGGTCTACGCACACTGTGGAAAAGGAGGCGGTATGCAGTTTTCCCTCCCCACATTCCATACTTCTAGAAAGAGGATAGTATATTGTTTCTTCTATAGATTATGTCACCCAATAGAGATTGGTGCTTCTAATCCACTGCGAGGAAATATAAAGATGCGCTATAAACATCAGATTAGTTGGTTGCTGGTGAGCCAGACGCCCAGATCGGTGGAGACGAGGCCCAGTTTTATAATTCTTCAGGGAAAACGGCAGCTGATGCAGATGTTTTAAGAGGTGTCAGCATATGATGTTGGTACGTACGCATTCCCCCACACCCGAAAGAAAAGAAGACTTCACGACATGCGCAGATTGGTGCACCTAACGCGAACCAGAATTTCACCATCGCGGAAAAGATTATCCACATGCACCTAATCCGTTAATGATGACCTTTGCTGGAACATCTGATGCTCATGGGGTTATGAGGCCCAGTGCTTTCCTTTTTCTTTCCAAATATTTGCCGAGTGCGCAATTTGACGTGCCCAAATCAAAACCACCGGCCATGTCCAATGGTTTCGTAGTGTATCATGCATGTAGCAGTGGGTGGGTTCGTCGTCGAGAAGAGCTTGAAGTTTGAATTTTTCCTCTTCTGACGGCATCTGTTTTAGATTAGATAACTTTGCATAAAGAAAAAGGGCAGAAGGAGGCAAAGCAAAAGAGCACGCGTGGCCTTGCTCGGGACTCGCGAGCTCCCTCCGATGGACCAGCCGAGCCGACCCAGGAAAGACGAGGTTTACACGACGCCCTCTCCCACCGGGAACGGCGACCGAGGTTTCATCTTTTTCTCGTCCGTTCGGTAAGCGAGAAAGGGACGCGCATGCACATCATTTCCCATAGGATGGAACGGGTTCACATACTGCACGGTATTGCTACGTATGTGCTGCACATTTGTCACCCGGGTCAACACGACGCCGGGCATGCACATCTTTCTCATGAAAATAGTTAGTAAGCCGGAAAAAGATTGACAAAGCGTATGGATCAAAGGAACTGGATCATCATGATCTATCTCAATGCCAAATGTACCCTGACTTCCCTATTTGTCCACCGGTGCCTGTAGAAAATCATTATAACTGCCGCTTGTTTGCCCAGCGAAAAGTCAGGTTTGAACGACGGTCAAGATGTGGAGTCGATTGTCCAAATCCGCGACACGCGGCAGTGCCGTTCTGTTCTCGACATCATACACAGAGGACGGACATGGCGGTCTCGCAACCAACCAACCACCGTACATGTGCGTCTGCAGGAGTACAGTGGGCCCCACCCAAGAAAATGACTGGGTTTGTTTGAAGTAAAGCGTCCGGTAGCGCGTACTAGCGGGTTTGGACCGGCACCGGTTTGTCCTACTTTACTACTAATACATCAATACATGTGCTTGGCGTAAAAAGACCTGACTTGGTGGTTGTTTTGCCTTTCAGGTCTCCAGCCCCCTCCACTCCGGTCCAAAGAACCAACGTGCCTGCCTCGTAGTAGTACTAGTAGTCTAACCCAAACCGTAAAAAAGGTGGCGGCCTCGTTTTGAATTTGTCCCTGCTCGTCCAGACCGTCCAAAACCCCGAGCCAAGCCAAAGCCAAGACGGGGGCGTGCAGCAGGCAGGCAGAGCACCCGCGCGGCACGAGACGAGCGGGATCCATTCCGATCCCGCGCGGCTCCCCCGGCGCGAGGTCGAGGAGACCTCGAGCAGTGAGATCCTCTCCCCCCGCTGCAGTCCATCGAATCGAGCCCCACCCACCACCCACGACCGCGACTCTTTCTCCGCCACGCTCGAGAAAAATAAATCAACGAGAGCCCACCCTCCCCTCCCCTCCCCTCCCTGCACGGCGCCTATTCGCTCGGTCGGTCAGCTCGTCGCGTGGACTCGAAGCCTCGCTCAGCAGGCATCCTTCCCTTTCCTTCGCTCCGCTTCCTGCCTGGCCCCTCCTCTCCCCAACCTCCCAACACCAAGCTCCAAAGCCTGCCCGCTGAAGCCGAGCTCCCCCGTTCTCCTCATCGCTCGCTCTCGCGCCACCTTGCGCGGAGCTACCTCCGCCATCCGCCTCGCTTGCTTGCTCGCTCCAGCGGCGGCAGAGGCCAGACGAGCAGCCCGAGCCGAGGCGACGGCCGCCCCCTGCCGAGCGGCCCTCGCATTGCGGCCGCGCCTCGTGGGTTTCCGGTCGCATTGTGAGACGGGCGGGGAGCGCCCCGGGCGGTGCTGGCAGCGGAGGAGGCGCTTCTGAATCGCGCCGCGCGGACGCGCTGATTTGCTGCGGGGCGCCGCGCCTGATCTCGCGCCCCAGATTCGCCGCCGTTCCGGTGATCTGCGCATTGCTCTGCTGGACAGTATCCGGCGGTGAGTATCTCTCTCTCTCTTTTCGCCGTTGAAAGGGAACTGTCGGTGGGTGTAAGTGGGGGTTGTCGCGAGATTCGCGTTGCCTATTTCGTGCAGTAGCTTTTGCTAAATACGCAATCGGATTATTTTTTTGGCTGCTGCAATTTCTTTCTACTTTTCGTGATCTCACTAGCGGGCTTCTTGATTGGCCCTTGCTTAATTTTATGTAAATCTGAGAATGGTTTCATACCTAAACCATACTTGAACCATACCCGTACATGTATCTCTCAAAACCATACTTAAACCATACCCGTTTAATGCTATTTTCAGCCCAACCAAAACTATACCCTTTATTTTTTCCACCCAAACTAATTTAAACCCAATACATAACCGTGGGTTTAAACCCAATACGTAACTATGGGTTTGCTTCAATGTATATATGATTGCACAAATCGACATGTCAAGAAGCAAATGGCATAGAAAAGACATAAGTGCATCTACAATAGTTTGGGAACAAAGTTATCGTTGAGATATGGTCAACACACAACAAGTGTCAAAAAGACAACGCCCACGACTGAAAAGCTCACTGACAAGTGCATTAAAACCAATTGCTTAGCTAAAGCACAAGCAGACACATTCAATTTGCATGTGTTGTTTCCCCATAATACAGAATTACATAGTGCATCGCATCATGTACGCGGATCAAAGATACTCGTTGACGATGCGTCGTTGCTTATTGCACATAACCAATGCACTAAAACCGGTTTGGACCCATAGTTTACAGCCGTTAATAACCAAACTGTTTAAGCCCATAACCAACTATACCCAAATTGGTTTCTTCACATACCCAAACCAAAACCAAACTAAAAAAGATTCAGCCCAATAAAACCTGAACCAATCAAACCCAAAGTAAGAACCGAACCGTTTCACCCAGTTTTTTAATAACCATTCCCAGGTTTAATTTTATGCGACGCGTCTACTACTTCCAACTATTTTTTAATCAGTAATAATTGGAACTAGGTAGTGTTTGACGTAGTTCCTTTTTCGCGTTTTCGTAAATAAAATCTGTTACCTTCCCTGAATTCCCTCGGTAAAAATGGTCCGGCAGCCTCGTTTTAAAATTGTTTTCTGCTGCCGGTTCGCACTTAATTGCCTCCCTTTTGAAAGCGAATAATTTGGTTAGATCAGCTGGGAGCTATTAATTTCAGATACGGGCTATTTAAATTCCAGTTCGTATAATCATATTATGGCGAGGGGATGTCCTAGTCTTGGTTGGCGGCACTGTGACATGAAGGCAAATATCTTTTTTTTTTTTTTTTGAAAAGGGGGGATCCCCGGCCTCTGCATCAGCACGATGCATACGGCCATCTTATTAATAATAAAACATCCACAAGGTCTCGAAGTCTCAGTAGTAGCAAACTAAAAAGCAAACGACAAGGCTCACATAGAGCCCAAAGGCTAGATACATAAGCTAGCCCAACAAAGGATAAACCACAACCGGTTGGCTGAACAAAAGACAGGTAAACTAATTGCCTATCATATTACATGACCGCCATCCAAACCGGCTGAAGATATCCCGTGCTACCGTCTCCCATCGGATAGCACCAGTAACCAAACGCTCCCTGGCCTCCGTCGGAGTGAGTAGCGACCAAGAACGGATAAGTGCCGTGGCTCTGAAGATAACCTGCAAAACATGAGTATTTGTTGTTCTATTAAAAACAAGATCATTTCTGCAATTCCAAAGCGCCCACACTAAGGCACCCACCCCCACGCGAATATGCTTAGCTAACCCGGGCTCTACCCTGTTTAGCCAAGCACCAAACATCATGTTTACCGAATTTGGTGGAGTAATATTGAAAGCCACATGAACAGTTGTCCACAGAATTCTAGCTAGTGGGCAATCAAAGAATAGATGCTTAATGGTTTCACCCTAATCACAGAAACTACACCTAGTAGGACCTGTCCAATTGCGCTTTGTTAAATTATCCTTTGTTAAGATAACTTGTTTATGGAGAAACCACAAAAACACCTTAATCTTCAAAGGAACTTTAACATCCCACACATGCTTGGAGGTCGGGATCGAGCTGGAATTAATAACAACAACGCATATTGATTTAAAAGTGAATTCCCGGACCTAGTGAGGTTCCAACGCAGTTTATCAAAGTTGTTGTGAAAGTTGGACCTGCATGAGTCTCCCAACTAGATGCAGCCACTGTTCCCAACGATTGCCCACTAACGATCTTCTAAAATGAATATTAAGTGGAATGGAAGCGAAGACTGTTGCAACCATAGCATCGCGCCTTTGTACAACACGATACAACGCCGGATCTTTGGATTGCAAGGGCGATCACCGAGCCAACAATCCTCCCGAATCTCAGTCGCACCGTTTCCAACCACATGCTTTGCCCTCTGAAAGAATGAAAGCTTAACTTTCATAAGCCCTTTCCAAAAGGGTGAATCGATCGGTCTACCCGTGACTCGAGACAAAGTTTTGGTTTGAAGATACTTATTACGAAGGATTTGAGCTCAAGTGGCTTGGTTCTCAAGATAACTTCCATAACCACTTGCTAAGAAGGCATCGGTTCTTGACCTCGAGATTTTCAATCCCCATACCCCTTGGTCTTTAGGCCTACAGATGATATCCCACTTCGCTAACGGTATTTTCTTTTCAGCTCATCTCACCCGCCAAAAGAAACGCGATCGATAGAAGTCCGTCTTTTCCTAACCCCAACCGGTACTTCAAAGAAAGATGAAGGAACATGGGCATACTCACAAGACGGAATTAATAAGAATTAACCGGCCTCCATATGACATGAGCTTACCCTTCCAACAGCTTAGCTTTTTCTCAAATCGATCTTCGATACACTTCCATTCATTGTTCGTCAGCCTACGGTGGTGTATAGGAATCCCTAGGTATGTGAATGGCAACTCCCCCAAACCACACCCAAACAGTTGTTTATAGGATTCTTGTTCCTCTTTGGCTCTACCAAAGCAGAACAACTCGCTTTTATGGAAGTTAATCTTGAGCCCACTCAATTGCTCAAACAAACAAAGCAACAACTTCATATTTCTCGCTTTTACCAAGTCATGCTCCATGAAGATGATAGTATCATCAGCGTACTGCAGTATGGAGATACCTCCATCAACTAAATGAGGTACCAAGCCTCCAACTTGGCCTGATGAAGGCAAATATCTACTGTACCTATTTTAAGATGCTGGAGTATTTTACAAGTAGATGAGGCTAGTTTGTCATGTGAGGTCCATTCTCATATCCTACTTAGTACAAATACTTGTCTGTAATCATCATGTTCTTATTTATGCCATGGTATTTGCAACACGGATGTGCACATCCTCCAACCACTCCGTAGCTGTGTTACGTGGGCGCCTTTGATGCAGTTCACATCTCAGTGCGGTTGTTAAGTACTGTACCACATTAATTCTTATTCTTACTGGATGAAGTCCATTTTTTTTATACTGCTTCTTCGCCTTAGCAGGACACAGTTTCGCTGATACACTTCTGTGTGCTGATGCGGTTATAATAAAGCTTTCATCATACCTCTGGGACGTTTGTGTGACCTTCAAGGCGTTGATGAGCACTGAACAACGGTGGCAGCTCAGCAGGAATTGACTCGACTAGCTGACTTGGATGGGTTAGTTCTGAATTGAGATTCTATGGATGCGTGATATTTTAGGCTGAAAATACAGTGAATGTGACCCTCATACCAACTTGTCATATCAGTTTTGAGTAATGAAGAAATGGCACGGTGGTTCTGTCATAGTATGTTTGTTCCTAATCTTGATGTTAAGATATGTGATATTGGATAGCCCGCTTGCTGAAAGATCTCTTCAGTATGTCTTCCAACAAAATAGCACGGCGCAGCTGCACTGGTTAGATGTTCCAAACCCACCTGCACTTCAGAATCCACAGAACTTCTCTCAAGTGATATCAACTGAATTGTTAGCTTCCAACCTTTCCATAACAAGAAATCTCTCTGATAGAGAAATACAGACATTGCATTCTTGGAATCATCTGAGGGACCTTGTAAATAATGCCCATATCCTACCAGATGGATTGGATGCAATCAAGGAGGCTGGAGTTGCATGGAGGAAGCTAAATGCAGCCCTTGAATACGATGACTCAGTTGTTTCATTCAATGGTAGCACACAGCATAAGGACAAAGAGAAGCAATGCCCATATTCCATTCGAAGAATGAATGTTACAAGGGTAGGTGATAGATTTGTCTTAAGGATTCCTTGTGGGCTTATTCAGGGCTCTTCGATAACTATTATTGGTACTCCTGGTGGTCTTCTGGGTAATTTTAAGATAGACTTAACTGGAGCTGCAGTCCCTGGTGAACCAGACCCTCCAATTGTGCTTCATTACAATGTCCGTCTTCTTGGTGATAAACTTACAGAAGATCCTGTAATTGTCCAAAATACATGGACTATAGCTGATGATTGGGGTTCTGAAGACCGTTGCCCATCTTCTGATTCGGATGCTAAGGACAGTGCAAAAGGTATTCATTCTTTCTCTGGTCCATATCTTACATTATTTTATAGGACATGGTGAATACCCATGGCATGGTATTTGCATTGCATGTGAGTTATTCCTTCTAGAATCTGGTTCTGTAATCAGCAAATTTGATCTACCTTGTTGGAGTATAGTTATTTGCCCCTATATGTACCACCATAAATATGTACTGTGTCGAGGTATATTGTATCTGATATTACTATGTCTGTCTATTTTTTTGCACACTTCTTATATGTACCCTTAAGACCTATTGAACAAAATGGATTTGGGTCTTGGTAAACAATATGCATTTTCTTTTGATGGCAGGCTTGACATATAGTTTTGTTTTCTGTTGTTTTTCAGTGGACGATTTGGAAAAATGTAGCAGCATGGTGGGCAAAGCCCACAAACAGATCTTGGTCTCAAAGTCACATTCTAATTTTTCAAGCATGCAACCTACAAGGAAAAAGACTGCAGAACCTAAAAAATATTATCCCTTCAAACAAGGAAATCTTGCTATAGCAATTCTTCGTGTTGGAACAGAGGGGATCCATATGACTGTAGATGGGAAACATGTCACTTCCTTTGCATTTCGAGAGGTGAGTTGTGTATAAGAATTTCGTTCTGCTATTGCATTTTGTAACAGTGTCCAGGCAAACTGATTTTGCCAGGGTAACAATTTTGTTGTTGTGTCTTATGATGGTCTGTGAAAGTTATTGTTCTTATTACTATCATTATCGAACTATTTTATGTCCTTGTTTCAAAATATGTTCTTATTACTAATCTACCACGTTTTTACCAGGATTTGGAGCCTGGGTTTGTTGGTGAAGTAAGGATTGAAGGAGATATTAAATTGCTGTCTGTGCTAGCAAGTGGCTTGCCTACAACAGAGGACTTTGAGCATGTCACTGACTTGGAAATATTGAAGGCTCCACCTGTCCCTAAGGATAAATCCATTGATCTTTTTATTGGGATATTCTCTACAGCAAATAATTTTAAACGCAGAATGGCGGTTCGAAGAACCTGGATGCAGTACGATGCTGTCCGCTCAGGAAAAGTCGCTGTTCGGTTCTTTGTTGGCCTGGTAAGGATGAAAGACACAGGATATTATATCTTACAGTAATTTGTATACCATATAGTAGTTGTACCTACATATATGCAATATGTGTACATTTTTCAAATAATAGGTGTAGAGCTGCATATGGATAGCAGCATACCACAAGGCTTCATTCATGTTTTTCCTCACAAACGAACATGCTTAGTCCTCACTTTGTGCGTGGGTTGGGGTGGGTGGGCGGGGGGTATCATGCTTGTGCAGTGACCACCTTATTTAAGATCGTTCTCCTTTGTTGATTGCATTTGCGTCCACTGTGTACTTGCTTACCCCTCGTCGCAAGACAACAATCTTTGAAATTTTGTCAAAACTCTTCTTGTGTTCTGTTGTATACTAGAATTACCGCTCTTCACTTCATGGTCAATACTCATGTACCCCTTTGGCTTCTTTGATAAAAGCATAAAAATGATGTGGTGAACGAGGAGCTCTGGAACGAAGCACGGACATATGGAGACATCCAATTGATGCCATTTGTTGATTATTACAGCTTGATTCTTTGGAAGACCATTGCCATTTGCATATATGGGGTATGTATCTACTTTTTCGGGAGAATATCTTTAATTTCTTTGCGAGTAGATTTTTATTTAGGAGTACAGTGGAACCCTGGGAACTCTGCCTGCAGCCCTGCATTTTCTGACATCACTTTTCTCGTGCAGACAAATGTACTTTCAGCCAAGTATGTTATGAAAACCGACGATGACGCTTTCGTTCGTGTAGATGAGATACTTTCGTCCCTACATCAAGTAAATATCAGCCATGGACTGCTGTATGGTCGTGTCAATTCTGATTCTCAGCCTCACCGAGATCCGTATAGCAAGTGGTACATAACTTCAGAGGTAACATTTTAAAATGTATTTTTTCTGTTGCACAATTATGCAAGCGTGTTCTTAGCACAGGGAAAGTCTTTATCTGCACGATGGAAATTTAGTTTTTGTTCAAACCAATGATGGAAACTTCACCACTACTGTGTTTTGGACGGCCATGTGTATTGTGCATTATCATTTATCATGTAGCAGATGCTTAGCAAATGTTTCCGCTGTTACCTGCGTTTATGTAGGAATGGCCTGAAGAGAGTTATCCCCCATGGGCACATGGACCAGGGTACATTGTATCTCAGGATATAGCAAAAGAAGTTTACAGGAAACACAAAAGAGGGGAGCTAAAGGTATGCACCCTTCTAAAATTTGTAAAAGGGTACCCTCTTTTCCAGCAGAGATAATGAATTCTCTTCAGTTGCTTCAGTCTGAAACGATACTGAAGGCAGCTTAGAGAAAACACCATGCTCTCCAGCTGTTTGTCCCTGCTGTGGTCCGGAATATTAACCGGGGATTTCGACTTGCAGATGTTCAAGCTGGAGGATGTGGCGATGGGAATATGGATCAATGAGATGAAGAAGGAAGGCTTTGATGTCACGTACCAGAACGACGGAAGGATCTTGGTGGAAGGCTGTGAGGATGGGTATGTGGTTGCCCACTACCAGGAGCCAAGGCAGATGATGTGCCTCTGGGACAAATTCCAGAAAACAAAGCGAGGAAACTGTTGCAACGAGTAAGGGTGAAGGATCTTCTATGTTCTGATGGCTACTGCTTGCTGCCATCTAACGGCAAGCTTGAGAACATCCATCATGAAAGAGGAGCCAGGGAGCTTCTCGCTGATGGTTTCTGATCACAATTGACAGGCCACATTTTTTTTCTGACATCGGCCATTCTTTTGTGTCCGTGTTCTGGAGTACTTCCCTGGCTTACAACCATATATTTTTGTAGGAGATGTAGTAGGTCCCTTCGGTTTTGGCCATAGGTAGGGAGGTGTGGCTGCTTGTAACATATCATACGAGAACGTAGGGCTACATTTTTAGGATAGTTGGGAGGGCCAGCTTTAGCAAGAAAAATCAGTGAATGCTTTTTGCATCCGTGTAAAGCTATTCGAGAACCACTTGTATAATTGATAGTCCGCTTGTGTCTGGTATTGGAGCAACTCTAGGGGAAGTGCATGGATGAACCCGGATACATATGAACCCACTTTGAAAAACATATTTCTAAATGCTAAAAAAATCTGCAAAAAGGTGCACGGGTATGTCTCCATGTTCTATGCGCGTGCATAAAGTTTCATGGAAAAATAACTTTTTTGTGAACTGTGCAAAAAAGACAAAAAAATGTGTTGTGGAACAGTATTTAGAAGCACTAAAATTTGTCTTCTTCATGGAGACAAAACAAAAAGACATTTTTTCACAAAATTTGTGCCACGTACACACATTTGTGAACATGTATGCGTGATATTTTTTTTTGAATTTTTTGATGCTTTAAAACGTGCTTAAAATGCATTTTTTGAAAAGTAGGTGCATCCCATCTCCCTCCTGGGTAGCTCGCGCGAGCGGCCCCGGAGGCACCGAAACCTAAACCAGAAGAGCCCCCATCCCCTGGTGCTCGCCTAGCCGCTGCCGTCGACGGTGGCGGCCGCGCCCGGCCGTCGAAGTGGCGGGTGGGATGGCGCACCCCGTCGGGTTCCCTTCGCGCGGAGGTGAGACGACAAGCGGGCGGCGAGGATGCCCGGTGGTGCTGGTCGGGAGGCGCGGAGGAGGAGATGAGGTGCACGGCGGAGGCTTCGGAGGAGCAGCGGAGGTCCCGGACGACGGCGCGACAGAGGGGCCTGGAGGAGATCTGGTGGCGGCGTTGCGGGCTAATCTAGGCCCAATTTGGGCTTTGGGGGCCGCGGAGATTCCAGTGCCATGGGAAAGAAGTTCAATTTTCACCCTCAAATGTGCCTCAATGGACAAATACCCCCCCGAAGTCTAATTTGGTATGATTTTAACCCTGAAATTCTCAAAACCGGATAAATCTGACCCTAGAGCGGTTTTGTTATAATTTTGGTGGTTTTGGTAGAAGACGTCATCTTGTTCCTCCCTCCATCTCTCCTCTGTGTCATTCATCAACAGCCATGGCCCTCGATGCTCCCCACCGAGGTGCTAAAGCGTCGCCCCAGATCTGACCCTCCTTCCGTCCCCCGGCCCCCCTTCTCACACCTCTCGCGACGGAATCGCGCGCCCACTGCGCCGTCTTTTTGCCAGCGCCGCCGCCATTGCCGCCCACGCGTCCACCGGTCACCTTGAGGCACACCGCCATGTCAAGCATCTCCGCCACGCCTCCCTCGCCTACTTTGGCAAAGTAATTTGTGCGAGTCGTCCCCTGAATTACAGCGGGAACGTCGTCTTCCTCGTTTCGGATCTATCCGGTAGCGCCTAATTCCCTAGCTCTGAGGAGCTTAGAGCCCCGATGCCTCTGCTGCCTCCCTTGAGATCTCTCGGTGTTCATGGCTGGCCGGCGCCTCCTCGGCAAGCCCATCAACCCCGAGCTTCTTCTCCGTGATGTTGTGCCGGTTCGGTAGGCGCCGCGTGGGTTGACCATATAGGTCTTACGCGGCGAGCGACATTTGCGGCATCCGGATGAACCGCCCGTCCCGCAGAGAGGGTGGCTCCACGGTGTAGATGGCGTGGAGAGTCCCATATCTCCCGGTGGCGAAAACAAGGTTCGGCCGGTGCCCCGACGAACAAGCATCCGCGCCCGCCGTCCATCAGCTGTGTCGAGCATGTAGAACCCGCGAGTCGGCCGTCCGACGCAACGCAGGCGTGGTGGCGGGTTTAACTGGCGGTGCGTGAACCCCACGACGAGGATGAGCCGCCCAGCCGCAGCCACAGACCAGAGCGACAGCCGACGGGAGAGGAACGACGGGTGGCAAAGCATCGGGGGCGCTGGCAGGCCGTCCCACCGCGCATTGATCTATTCGTAGACCATGAAGATCGCCGCCATCGCCGCGCCCTCGAGGAGCGCGTAGTGTGAGAGGAATGCAGGAACGACGGCGCAAACAGGAGCCGGCGCCATGGCAAACGACGTGCATCATGAGCAGGCAAGCTAACTATCTATGCCTGCAGTCTGCACACCCAAATACCATGCCACGTCACACTTCTGGCCCCAAAACCACCTAAAATTTAAGCAAGACCATCTGAGGGGGAGATTTACCCGGTTTTAATGATTTGGGGGTTAAAATCATACCAAATTTGAGTTCAGGGGGGGTATTTGTCCCTCAGGCTACATTTGGGGGTGAAAATGGACTTCTTTCGTGCCATGGCTGTCCGCTCGTAGCTGGAGTGCTCGCGCGCGGCAGTGCGGCCTCGAGGAGATCTGGAGGCGGCGGTGCAGGCTAATCTGGCCCGATCTAGGCTTTGCGGGCCATGGAGGTGGCAGTGCCATGGCTGGCCACTCGAAGCTGGAGAGCTTGCCTCGGCAGCTACGGGCAGGGTTGGAGGTCCCTCTGCTGTGCGGAGGTGGATGGTGGACCGAGGCTGTGGTCTCACGCCGTGCGGGAGATTGATGCCGGTGTGCTGTGCTCTCGGCCATGCGGGTGTTGGTGGACCATGACTTTACATCTACGACTATGAGGTGTTGCGACACCGGCGGTGTGAGCCATTTTGGACGAGGTTGTGCCAACCCTGTGCCAGTGATGGAGGTGTGCGACGATACGGATGAAAGTCCAGCCCGTCTCCGGTCGGTGCTGGTGGCGACGACACCGTGGGTGTCGTTTCCCTCCTTGGAGGCGTCACCGAGGTGTGTCGGCATCTTCCTCGCTTCATTTGGGATTGGTACTTGCTCCGGGCGAAAGCCTAGATTCACAGTCGGATCAGCGCGATGGCGGCGTCTTCGACGTTGTTCCTCCGTTAGGAGCATCATGTTTGGAGACACTACTTGAGGTTTTATGTGGAGCTCCTCCGGTGCTCGCTGTTGTCCAAGGTTGAGCTTTAGGGCGCAATGTACATCGTCACCGGTGATTCCAAGATGGTGATTTCCTTGGGACCAACCAAGTTCCGCCATTGACTTGCCACCTCCTTTTTTGACATCAAGGGTGGCTGGTGCGTTGACAAAGGGACGTTCTATTGGATATGTAGTTGTCTTCGGAGGTGGCCGGCGTCGGTCGAGACGCGATGTTGAAAGTGCTAGTTATCTACTAGAGGGAGGGAGGGGTGAATAGGCGATTTTTATGGAAGTCTTCAAAACACGAGGGCTTTGAAGACAAATAGGTAATACTGAACCTATATGATATGCACGGAATGTAAACTACACTATGCAAGTAATAGTCAAGCAAGCAGTTCAGTGAAAGCACGAAGACTAACATCAGCTAGGTAGACATGATCAGAACGAAAGACAGTATGAAGCCAAACAGATGTAAGTCTTCACTCAGTGAAGTCAAATGGATGAGGCAGGCAAGCAATGACTTCACGAAGACAAACTGAAAAAGTAAGGAGTGTAGGGGATAGAACCAGTTGGTTGGTGAAGACAAGGATTTGGTAGACCAGTTCCAGTTGCTGTGACAATTGTACGTCTGGTTAGGGAGGCTGATATTGAACTCAGAAGACTGTGTCTTCACCTTATTCCCCTAGAGCTAAGAACACTTAGTCCTCGCCCTATCACTCAGGTAAGTTTTCATGGTATACTTCCAAACCTTCACAGACCTCGTTCACGGGCAATCCACAATGACTCTTGGGTCCTCAGAACATGACGACTAACCGGCTGGAGGATGCACAGTCCTCAAGTGTAACAAGTCTTCAGATCACGCAGATAGAAAGACTTCAGTGATGCCTAACACTCTTTGGCTCTAGGTGTTTTGGGCTTTGTCCTTGCAAGGACATCTCTCTCAAAAGCTTCAGAGGTGGGTTGCTCTCAAACGACAAAAGCCGTGCACTAACTCTAAGAAGCCACCAATTCATGGTGTAGGGGGTGTTATTTATAGACAAGTGGCAACCCGATCTGATATGTCTGAAATGACCATGGGTCACTGTAACGCCCCGGATTCGTTGCGCCAGTTGTCTGCCAGTTATTCGCCGTCATTGCCATGTCATTTGCTTGCGTGTTGCATTTTGCCATGTCATCATCTGCATTTCATCTGCATGTTTTTCAAAACTTGCATCCGTTCGGTTCCGTCGGTTCTCTCCGTTGTCGTTCGAGGCAGACACTCTACTTCGCGCCATGCACCTCCAAATATTATTTTATAAGTGGCATAAAATGTTTGAATGGGTTGCAACTTGTCGTGCGGTCTTATTATAGTGTAGACAGACCCTTTGCCAAGTTTAAATCGCATTCGAGTCCATTTGATAGCCCAACCGTTAAACCTACATCCGCAATATAGCGGTCTATCGTCGGACGTTTTGGTCTCGAAGCAGTTGTCGGGCTGCACTTCCCTTCTCTCCTTCAGCCCAAATCCTCTCTCACAACCCACAAGGTCCAACATACCCCTCCTCGCGTCCAGTGCCGTCCGATCGAGATCGGAGGGCTCCGAAACCCCAAACCCTAGCCTCTTTGGCTATATAAAGACCCTTCCTCTCCATTTTGGCCTCCTACCTACCCCTCCTCAATTCCCGCAGCTGCCAGCCTCCTTCTTCCTCGAAATCCGCACCGCCCCACTCCCTCGCCGCCACTTGTCGCCGGCCCAGAGGCCGCGCCGCCACCTGAGGCGTCGTCCCGGCCAACCGGGCGCCGCCACGTCGCCACCCCACCTCCCGCAGCCACTCGCAGCCTCCATGTCGCCCTCCTCTCTCTCGCACAAGCGCCCGCCAGAGCCCGCCCGAACCGGATCCGGCCCGCCGTGGGCCGAACTGGCCGAACCGGCAGCCAGGCGCCTGAGCGCACTCGTCCGCCTCCTCCGCTGGAACCCCGCGCCACGTCTCAGATCCGGCGATCACCGGCGAGGAGCCACGGAGATCCTCCCGAGCGCCGCGTCCTCGACCCAGGCCAGTGCCGCCCCGCCGCCCTTTCGTTCTTTCTCCTTTCCTTCTCCCTCTCCCTCATGGCTTCTCTCTCTCTCTCTCCCCGCAGGAACCTCCCGTCGCCTCCCGAAGCTCCCGTCACCACCCGGCCTCGTCGCCGTGGGGAATGGATCCGGCCTCACCGGATCCGCCCGGATCCGGCTGGGCCCCTCCCCGCCTCGCCTCGGCCTTCGCCGGCCACCTCTGCCAGCGGCGCCGCCGCCATGGCTCCTGCCCGTGAGGAGCACGGGAGGAGGAAGGTGCCTCCAGCGCTGCGTCCGCGTGGGCCCCGGCCCAGAAACCCCGCCGGCCCGATCCACCATCGTCCTGGGCTGAGCCCAAGGGTGAGAGCCCGCCTAAATCCTGCCCTGAGCACACCCTAGTAATATAGCGCCCGTCTGTTTTTTTTCCGAAATCTGCTAAGTCCTTAAAAACTCATAAAATGTTGCATACTTTGACCTGTTGTATCTCCATGCATGTAGCTCCGTTTCGTGCGTGTAATATGTCAAATTGTTCGTCTCGACGAGTACTTCATTTCATTCCATTGCATCATTTTCATTTGAGCTCATCTTGATGCCGAAATCTTTGTTGGAAGAGTGCATGTTGATGTCAATCATGAAAACTGTTATAACTTGCTCATTTATCATTTTGCCATGATTGATGTGTGCATCCTATGAGTATGAGCTCTACATGAATGTTGATCTATGCCATGCCATCTTTCCAGGGGTGCCAACCATGTATTTTTGTGAGTTGTGTGCTGAGTGCATCAAGCTTGTTAAGTAGGGTAGTTGCTATTGCTGTTTTCCTGACAGATTCTGTTATATTTTGTTGCTATGTTATCATGCTTCCACTAATCATTCTATGCATAATCTGGAGATGTCCTATAAACATGGTTTGATCTACATGTCATGCTCTATCCATTCATGCCCTTGGTTGCAATTATAGCTTGCTGTAGATTGTTCATATCTTGCTCTAAAGTTGCTTAAAAATGTTGCTGTCAGCCTGTTAACATTAAGTTCACCTGTTCCCATGTGTTTTCTTAGTGATCCATGAACCCTACGAACTTGCTCTTGCCATGCTTAGCTTCATAAACATGCCTTCTTACTGTTGGTTGCCTTGCCATGCCATGTATTGCTCTGTGGTGAGTGGTTCAAGCTCACGAACATGCCTACTTATTGTTGTTCCTGCCATGTTTGAATCTGTAATATAACTTGCCATGTTTACATGGGTGCCATCATATTTTCCGTGCCTTTTTGGCTTATGGTCAGTAAGGGACTTTTGATCTATGCTTTTAGTAGATTCATGCCATGCCTTTGTTTGCCATGATATGTTCCTGTAACATGTTGTTTGATAGCTATAAACATTGCACCCTGATGTTATTTCTGCTAAAGTCTGAAACTGTTATTATTTGCCATATCTCCATGTCTTTTTGAGCATGTTCTAGATGTTTCTGGAGATAGCTCAGTGTTCATGTTTTGTTATGCTTTACCTGTACTTCATGCCCATGCCTTTTGTTATTATGTTGGGTTGCTGTAGCTTATTATTTTGATGCTTGCAATATGCCTAGTTGCTGTTTTGGACAGATTGTTGCTATGACTTGTATAGTGTGTGTGTGTGTTGCACCGTTGCTCCGTTTTGAGTGTGCTCTATATGAAACTTGCTTGTTCTTGCATGTAGCTTCATATTATCATGTTGCATCCTTGTTTTGGCATGTTTGCTTGATGTTTGGGTGCATTTTGCATCAATGCCTTGTTTAACTTGTTTTGCTCATATCTTCTAGACCGTAGCTCCAAATCTAATGAACTTTATATGTAACTTGACTAGAATTTCGTGTAGATCATCATGGTGCATCTTAACTTGCTGTTTAACAACTTCAACTTAATGTTTATTCAGTTCTGGACCAATTTCGAAAATTGCATATGAGGACTTACCGGAATTGTTATATGTTGTTCCCGGCCTCATTTAAACTTGCCTTGATGTGTTGTTCTTGTTTGCATCTTCTCTTGCCATGAGTAGCTTCATGTAGCTTGGTCATGCATCATGCTTGTTGTGCATCATGCCTTGTTCAGGTGTGTTGTGTTTACCTATGTTGTGTGCTTCTTCTTGTTAGTTCCTGTTTCGTTGCGATCGTGAGGATTCGTTCGTCCACGGTTGGTTCGGCTTCATCCGTTCATCTTCTTCATGAATTCGTTCTTCTTCCTTGCGGGATTTCAGGCAAGATGACCGCTACCCTGGATCTCACTACTATCATTTCTATGCTAGTTGCTTCGTTCTATCGCTATGCTGCGCTACCTATTACCTGTTTATTCAAGCCATCCCAAATTGCCATGAACCTCTAACCTTTGACACCATTCCTAGAAAACCATTGATTGGCTATGTTACCGCTTTTGCTCAGCCCCTCTTATAGCGTTGCTAGTTGCAGGTGAAGTTGAAGATTTCTCCATGGTGGGCAGGGTTATGTTGGGATATCACAATATCTCTTATATTATTAATGCATCTATATACTTGGTAAAGGGTGGAAGGCTCGGCCTTATGCCTGGTGTTTTGTTCCACTCTTGCCGCCTAGTTTCCGTCATACCGGTGTTATGTTCCCGGATTTTGCGCTCCTAACGCTGTCGGGTGATTTATGGACCCCCGACGGTTCGCTTTGAATAAAACTTGTCCAAAGAAAGCCCAACCTTGGTTTTACCATTTGCCTCACCACCACCTATCCCTTTCCCTTGGGTCGGGCAACCCGAGGGTCATCTTTATTTTAGCCCCGGGCGATTGCTTGTCTAAGTGTTGGTCCGAACCAGCGATGTCCGCGCCCCGGGCAACGAGGTCTATGCCAACCCGACGTCTTGCTCATCGGTGTGCCCCGAGAACGAGATATGTGCAGCTCCTATCGAATTTGTCAAGGCGGGAGGCTTTGCTGGTCTTGTTTTACCATTGTCGAAATGTCTTGATGTACTGGGATCCGAGATCGATCGGGTCTTCTGGGAGAAGGTCTATTCTTCGTTGATCGCGAGAGCTTGTCATGGGCTAAGTTGGGACACCCTGCAGGGTTTTAAACTTTCGAGAGCCGTGCCGCGGTTATGTGGCAGATGGGAATTTGTTAATGTCCGTTGTAGATAACTTGACACGGATCCGAAATAAAACGCATCAACCGAGTGTGTAGCCGTGATGGTCTCTTCTCGGAGTCCGGAAGTGAACACGGTTTCGTGTTATGTTTGACGTAAGTAGGTGTTCAGGATCACCTCTTGATCATTGCTAGCTTCACGACCGTTCCGCTTGTTCTCTTCTCGCTCTTATTTGCGTATGTTAGCCACCATATCATGCTTAGCCGCTGCTGCAACCTCACCACTTTACCCCTTCCTTTCCCATTAAGCTTTGCTAGTCTTGATACCCATGGTAATGGGATTGCTGAGTCCTCGTGGCTCACCAGATACTTCCAAAACCAGTTTGCAGGTGCCTATGTTACCGAGCAGGTGACGTATCCGAGCTCAAGGAGGAGCTCGATGAAGATCTTGCCCTTTGTGTTGTTTCGTTCTAGTTGATCAGGAGTGGAGCCCAGTTGGGGTCGATCGGGGACCTTTGTCGCATTTGGGATTCTTCTTTTATTTTGGTTCCGTAGTCGGACCTTGATTGTATCTGGATGATGTAATGCTTTACTCATGTATTGTGGTGAAGTGGCGATTGTAAGCCAACTATGTATCTCTTTCCCTTATGTATTACATGGGTTGTGTGAAGATTACCTCACTTGCGACATTGCTTTCAATGCGGTTATGCCTCCAAGTCGTGCTTCGAAATGTGGGAGATATAGCCGCATCGAGGGCGTTACAGTCACTAAGGAATCGACACGTGTCCAACGGTCGAATTTAAAACACACGCGACCGCGTGGCTTGGACTACAAGCAAAGCTGACTCATCTAGCTTTGGATAAGATTTGCTCTCATTGTCTTCGCTCGAATAGGATTTGGTTGAGCATCACATCAGTCATTCTGACTTTGTTCACTTGAACCCCACTTAACAGTACGGTGGTTCCTATCACTCAATGAAGAAGAAAAGGAAACTACGAAATCATCGCAAGGCTTCATCTTGTGTTTTCAACTTCTCTTTCTTTTTACCAACCTTTTATTACCGGAGTTCTCCATGGAGGCTCTACATGGTGGTTCGTCAAGGATTCCTTTCATTCTTCAATTGGTCTTCAAGATTTTTCTCGAAGTTATGATCCGCCAAGCTATACTCAAAATTAAAGAGGGTGCTCAACACATGTTTTGTTTTGAGGAGTTCAAGCATTCTTCATCTTGCATCCAAAGTGCAGGTTTTTCTACCTTATCTTTGGAGATGGCGTTATATCATTCTTGACAATTTTCATTCATGTTTCGCGATTCACATGTTGTCAAGAATGAGGTATTTTAAATCCATTAATCTCTTTGTTGGAGTTATCTTGTGGCATATTTCACCTAAAGCCTTCCCTAAGAAATGTTGCTATTGTGGTGATTATCAATGGTCCAAGTTATCTCTCTATCATCTTGGTGGACGAAGTTTTTCATCTCGTTGGTGTTATCAATTATATTATTTGTTTCCGTAGTGGCAGAATTTCGCCTCAATTTTGAGAAGTTTTCCATAAGCCCACTACAAGCTTATTAGTTTTGTTGTTGGTTTTTCAACAACTTTGTTACAACCTTCTTGGAAGGGTGCTTTCCAAGCTCATTTGTGGCAGAAGTTGGCATTTTCTTCTCCATTCTGTTATTCCGATGATCTATCTTCTATTCTTTCTTCCGAAGGCATTGTGATGCTGCTCTCTTCACTCATCATATCGAATTGAGGATCATGTTCTTTTCATGCTTATCCATTTAACCGGAGTGTCGTGTACTCTTTTCAAGTTCTTTTCATCCTATCAAGTCTTGCATCTCTTTTCAACCGGAGTGCTGTCCGAATTTGATCTTCCTTGTTCCGTGTTTATCTCGTTTCAACCAGAGTAGTTTCAATTCCTTCTTGTCCATTGTACTCGTCATTCATAGCTTTGCAACCTCCAAGGTTCACATGGTGTTCCTTGTTTCTATATTCTACCGTAGTGCTCTCAATTGTGTTCAGCTATGTTATGTTCTTTCTTTCAACTTTTCAACCTCTCAAGGTTCTTTCGTTTCACTTATTGGTCGAAGAAGCAACTTAGTTTTACCTCTTCTCTTCCTCTTCCGTTTCTCTCCGGTGCCATCCTAGATCTCGAGACGAGATCCTCTTGTAGTGGTTGAGTGTTGTAACACCCTGAATGTGTCTTTCCATAATTGTAACTCCAACTCTTGCCATTTCCGGCTATGTGCTGTGATTTTTCCTTCGTGGTTGGGTTTTTGTCTTTTGTTTTGCATTTTGTTCATGTCATGCATCTGATCTCATAGCATCATGCGCATTGCATTGGCATTGTTTTCTTAAAACTTGCATCCGCTCGTAGTTGCCGCTCCTCGCTTCTCTCTGTTGCGTTCGTTGACCATTCTGAGACCAATCGGTTTTTCGCTTCCCTCTTGACCGTGACCACCTAACCTCTCTTTCCAGCTCGCAGCCCCCTTGCGTGCGCGTCCGAAACTCCCCCGAACCCGACCCAGACAGTCATCGCCGTTGGGTCCGGATCATCTCCAAACATCTATAAAACATCTCCGTTTTCTTATTTGGACTCCCTAGCCTATTTTTCCGTCCGTCCGATTACGATCGGAGGGACGAGATAGCCCTGCCCTAATTCCTATGCAATAATATATAAGCAGACAAACCCTAGTCCTAGGATCAGTCCCATCCATCCAATCCCTCCGCCGCCGCCAGCTTCCTTCTCGGATCCGGCGCCTACCAACCTTCTCCTCGTTTTCCTCTGCTACCCACCCGGAGGCCACCTCTCGATCCCCAATCAGCCAACCAAATCCAACCCCGATCCAGCCTTCCACCCATCCATCTATGGCCGCCAAATGGAGATCCGACGACCTCCAGCGCGCCTGAGCTTCGTGCAGCGCTCGATCTAGATCGGATCGAGACCACCTTCTCGCCAGCCATCCTCGATCCAGATCGAGGCAAGCCATCCCCGAACTCCAGCAACCGTCCTCCCTGCCTCTGCTCATCTCCGTGCCGCCGGCGACCGCAAGCCACCGGAGCACCAGGGTCCTCCGTGCCCTTCCTCTCCTCCCCTCCTCCCTGACCTCCCTCCCTGTCCTCGCACAGGAGCTGTCATGGACACCCGCCTCTCCTCCGCTCGAATCCGGCCGGAAACTGCCTCCCCGAGGCCCTCTTGTCAGGATCTGGAGCCTCGATGCCGGATCCGCCGTCGCCGCCAATCCGGTGCCGTCGACCACCCTGCCAGGCTGCCCCTCCATCCTTCCAGTTTTCTTCTCCTTCTCCCTCTCGTCTCGCGATCTCTCTCTCGCTCACCTTCACAGGTGGCGACACCATGGACAACCTCCTCGCCGCTCGTCCGCCGCCTGAAACTTCGTCCCGTCGCCTGGACCCGTTGCGCCTCGGCCGTCCAAGGTGGCCCGATCCAGTCATCTCCGTGCCGCCGCACTGTCGTTCCCTCGTCTCGTCCGCACCAAGTCCCCGGAGCCGCCGTGCATCCTCTCCTTCCCGTCCCGACTGTCCCCGTCGCCAAGTCCATGTTCAAGCCCAGCCGCAGCCGAGCTCGCTTCTGCGCCCTGCTTCCTCTGCATCAGGGACGAGGCCAGCGCCAAGTCCTGCTCGATCCCCTGCCTGCGTTGACTGCGCCCCGCCTGCATCGCGCAGCCCAGCGCCACCCCTTCGCCAATTGACCACGGCTCCAGCCAGCAGCATCTCCACCCATCGGGCCATGGCCATGGTGAGAAACCCCCAGCCCCTCCTCTCTGTTGGCCCAACATGCAGCAGATTCAGCCCGATGTAGTTTTTTCCATGTCTGCGATTTTAGCTATTTATCCAGTGATTTACAGTTTTACAGAAAACCCCTAGTGTTCATGTATATAATAACTATTTAATCATGCATCATATGTAAATAATTTATATATGTTAAATGCTTACGATTTCATCCAGTTTCACATTATGCAACTTTCATCCCTGTTTAAAATGTTTAAACTTGCTGTTTGTTTAATTTTGCATAAATGCCATGTTAAAATGATTTATTTCATAACTAATTAACCGCAGCTCGGAATTAAACAAACTTTATATGAAAATGGGGTAAAAAATGCATAGTTTTACATGGTGCGCTTTGTTTTACTGCTTAACAACATTAAAAATATGTTCTAGTGCAGAACAGTACCAAATTCGAAATATGGACATGAGGATTTTCTGGAATTGTTGTTTGTTGTTCCGGCCTCATTTAAACTTGCCTAAATAGTTAGTTTACTTATGCTTCACCCCTTGCCATGCTTAATAACATTTAATATTGTTGGGTACATAAACGCAAGAGAACTAAATAATTGATGTGGTGTTTCGTCAATATGCAGCTCGTTGCATATTGAGCTCCACTTAATTTTTAGTATTGTTTTTTGCACTTTGTGATGCTTTTAAACCGGTCATGCATCATACTTGATTGTGCATCATGCCATGCTTATGTGATGGTTGTTTACTATGTTGTTTGCTTCTTTCCGGTTGTTCCTCTTCTTGATAGTTGCCGGTAACATTGTGATTGTGAGGATTCGTTCGACTACGTTGGTTCGTCTACCTCATGGATTCATTCTTCTTCCTAGCGGGATCTCAGGCAAGATGACCATTACCCTCAATATCACTTCTATCTTTGCTTGCTAGTTGCTTTGTTCTATCGCTATGCTGCGTTACCTATCACTTGTTTACCATGCCTCCCATATTGCCATGTCAAGCCTCTAACCCACCTTCCTAGCAAACCGTAGTTTGGCTAAGTTACCGTTTTTGCCCAGCCCCTCTTATAGCGTTGTTAGTTGCAGGTGAAGTTGAAGATTGCTTCATGTTGGAACATGATTATGTTGGGATATCACAATATCTCTTATTTTAATTAATGCATTTATATACCTGGTAAAGGGTGGAAGGCTCGTCCTTATGCCTGGTGTTTTGTTCCACTCTTGCCGCCATAGTTTCCGTCATACCGGTGTTATGTTCCTTGATTTTGCGTTCCTCACGCGGTTGGGTTTACGGGAACCCCTTGACAGTTCGCTTTGAATAAAACTCCTCCAGTAAGGCCCAACCTTGGTTTTACATTTGCCTAACAACCTATTAACTTTCCATTGGGTTTTCGCGAGCCCGAGGGTCATCTTACCCCCCCGGGCCAGTGCTCCTCTGAGTGTTGGTCCGAACTGGGCAACCTGCAGGGCCATCTCGGGGAAACTTGAGGGCTGGTTTTACTCGTAGCTTGACCTATCTAGTGTGCCCCGAGAATGAGATATGTGCAGCTCCTATAAGGATTTGTCGGCACATTCGGGCGGTCTTGCTGGTCTTGTTTTACCATTGTCGAAATGGCTTGTAACCGAGATTCCGAGACTGATCAGGTCTTTTCGGGAGAAGGAAGATCCTTCGTTGATCGTGAGAGCTTGTGATGGGCTAAGTTGGGACACCCCTGCAGGGTATAAACTTTCAAGAGCCGTGCCCGCGGTTATGTGACAGATGGGAATTTTTTAATATCCAGTTGTAGATAATTTTTTAGTTCATGATCTCGTCGTTCTCATGTATCTAAATCCCCTCAAGTATCTTCTTTCGTTTTCCAATTCTTCCCGGTGAATTGTGCCTTTGCTACTTTCATTTTCAATTCTTACGGTGGTTCGTTCAAGGTTTCACTTCCTCCGTTATCATATCAATTTATTCGTTGTTTCCAAATCCCATCGGTGGTTCCATCAATACCTTCTCAAGTTTACGCTATATCTCTCTTAATCCTTGCTACGGGAATAAGTAGTATGCCAAATCCATTGCTTGTCATCAATTTAAGTTGATGAAGGATAAACATACAGTAAATCTTATTCTTTTTTCCTCGAGGTGATTCAATTCTTTCCGGAGTTCATTCATGGTATCAATTCTTGATTCAAGTTGCTCACCTTTCTTTTTTGGAGTTCAAAATTTGCTTGGCTATCTCGTCGGAACCTCCATCTAAATCATCGCAAGGCTTCACCTTGTGTTTTCAACTTCTCTTTGTTTTTTCCAACATTTTATTACCGGAGTTCTCCATGGAGGCTCTAGATGGTGGTTCGTCAAGGATTCCTTTCATTCTTCAATTGGTCTTCAAGATTTCTCTCGAAGTTATGATCCGCCAAGTTATACTCAAAATTAAACAGGGTGCTCAACACATGATTTGTTTTGAGGAGTCCAAGCATTCTTCATCTTGCATCCAAAGTGCAGTTTTCTCTACCTTATCTTTGGAGATGGCGTCATATCATTCTTGACAATTTTCATTCATGTTTCGCGATTCACATGTTGTCAATAATGAGGTATTTTAAATCCATTAATCTCTTAATTGGAGTTATCTTGTGTCATATTTCACCTAAAGCCTTCCCTAAGGAATGTTGCTATTGTGGTGATTATCAATGGTCCAAGTTATCTCTCTATCATCTTGGTGGACGAAGTTTTTCATCTCGTTGGTGTTATCAATTATATTATTTGTTTTCGTAGTGGCAGAATTTCGCCTCAATTTTGAGAAGTTTTCCATAAGCCCACTACAAGCTTATTCGTTTCGTTGTTGGTTTTCCAACAACTCCGTTATAACCTTCTTGGAAGGGTGCTTTCCAAGCTCATTTGTGGCAGAAGTTGGCATTTTCTTCTCCATTCTGTTATTCCAATGATCTATCTTCTATTCTTTCTTCCGGAGGCATTGTGATGTTGCTCTCTTCACTCATCATCGCTAATTGAGGATCGTGTTCTTTTCATGCATATCCATTTAACCAGAGTGTCGTGTCCTCTTTTCAAGTTCTTTTCATCCTATCAAGTCTTGCATCTCTTTAATATCCCATTGGTTATGTGGCAGATGGGAATTTTTAATATCCGGTTGTAGATTACTTGACACTTGACTTAATTAAAAGGCGCCAACCGCGTGTGTAGCCGTGATGGTCTCTTTTCGGCGGAGTCCGGGAAGTGAACACGGTTTGGGTTATGTTTGAACGTAAGTAGTCTTCAGGATCACTTCTTGAACACTTCTAGATGACGACCTTTGCATGGTTTCTCTTCTTACTCTTGTACTCGCCTTTTAGCCACCATATTTTGCTTATCAATTGCGACAACTCCACCTCATTACCTTATCCTAACCATAAGCTTAAATAGTCTTGATCTCGCGGGTTTTGAGATTGCCGAGTCCTCGCGACTCACAGATACTACCAAAACAGTTGTAGGTGCCGATGATACCAGTGCAGGTGTTGCAATCGAGCTTACATGGGAGTTCGATGAGGATCTTGGCCGTTACTACGTGTCTTTTCCCGGTGATCAGTAGTGGAGCCCAGTTGGGATGATCGGGGATCTAGCATTTGGGGTTATCTTCTTTTCATTTGGATTTGTCCGTAGTCGGACTATGTGTGTACTCTGAATGATGTATGATTTATTTAATTACTTGTGTGAAGTGGTGATTGTAAGCCAACTCTTTATCCCAGTCTTGTTCATTACATGGGATTGTGTGAAGATGACCCTTCTTGCGAAACAACCACTATGCGGTTATGCCTCTAAGTCGTGCCTCGACACGTGGGAGATATAGCCGCATTGTGGGTGTTACAAGTTGGTAATATGAGCCATCCCCGACTTAGGAGCCCCCTGCTTGATTGAATCGTTGACGTTGTTGAGTCTAGAACAAAATGTTTTGAGTCTTAGGATTATATATATCGGAGAGTAGGATTCTTTTTACTCCCCAGTCCCTTCGTCGCTCTGGTGAGGCCTCCTGACGTAGATGTTTTGTCTTTCCTCTGCTCAAATTTCACGATTTTTTTTTAGGATCACACGGGTATCTTGGAATCGTTTCGATAGTTTTGTGACGAGCACATTGTTCTTGGTGCCTCTTGACGTTTAGGGGCTGTGGCAGTGTCCCGGGGAGTTGAGCTCCGAGGTGTTGTCGTCACAATTTTATCGTTGCAGTTTTGGAATACCTGAGTTTCACCGACATCGAAAATCTCTTTTATGTAGCTAGTGGTAAGATAACCTCGACGCCACCAAGTACTGGGGCAGGAGTTCGGGAGTATTGCCATAGCTCGTATAACGGATGCTTTTCGAAGGTTGAGGTACACGATTTCCAGAGTTTTCTTGGTTATGTGTTGACGGATGGATACAGCTGGATGTAGGGATTGTTAGTTTGGGTGAGATATATTGCTTCCCCTGTATCCCCAACACCGGATTGCATAACCAGAAAGTTTCGGGAGTTTATAGGTGGGAATTCAAGTAGCTCCTAGAATATCTTTCCGATAGATGCATGATATGGGATTGGGTAAATCTCTATCATATGTATTTGTTCCTGCTTATTCCGCAAGCCAATCCTTTGTTTTGTTTTATTTGTGGTATTCGAGTTGCTTCGATGTCAAGTGTTGATCCATACCTTCCCTAAATGGTGTCCTCATATTTCTATGGGAGTGCTAATCCTTCTTGATCATTGAGGTTGTCATGTTAATTCTTTTCCAACCGGTGTGCTTCTCTTCAAGCGGATCCGGTCATTTCAATATTCGTGAGATCAAATTTCAGTTCTTCTCAATGGTGTCTGTTTCATCCGTCCCAAGTTGCCTTTGTTTTTTCCTGCCCTCCCACCCTTTTTTTCAAGGACTCAGATTTATTAATCAAGTATCCTTTTATTGAGGGATGTCTCTCCATTCTTTTCCGTCAATGTTCTTATCCCGTGATTCTCAGGAACATACTAACAGAGCTTCAAGTTTATTATTCTTTGTTCTCTTTTCTTCTCCGGTGGATTCAATTCAAGCTTTCGGTGTTGATCATATCCCTTTCCTTGTTTCAAATGTTTTTCCATGCCGGTGTACCTCTTAATTGTTCACCTCTCTCTATTCATACCCGAAGTGCAGAAGATATCTCAGGAGATTTGTGTTTTCATTCCTAATCCGTTCAAGATATTTCAAGGTTGTTATCTCATTCAAGTCATTTAATTCAACCGGTGCAATCTCTCTTTGAAATCATTTCAATGGTGTTTTCTTTCGAGTGGGCCCTAACCCACAGGTCTTTTCCCAGGATCTTACCTGACTCTTCTAATTTTCCCGGAGCTATTCCCAAACTCTTTTCGAAGTTTGACGTATGAATGAATTTCATCAGCCAGATGTTTTCCAAGTTTGATTTCAAATTATTTTTCATTGTTGGCTCAACCTCTTTGTTTTTCATTCTCGTGGAGTATCTCAACAATTCATGGTGGAGTTTCTCGTCGTCATTCTCAACACAGAAGACCGAGGAAGAGATTTCTCCTAAAATCTTGGTCCATTCTCTCGAAGATATACAGTAAATCTTATTCTTTTTTCCTCGAGGTGATTCAATTCTTTCCGGAGTTCATTCGTGGTATCAATTCTTGATTCAAGTTGCTCACCTTTCTTTTTCGGAGTTCAAAATTTGCTTGGCTATCTCGTCGAAACCTCCATCTAAATCATCGCAAGGCTTCACCTTGTGTTTTCAACTTCTCTTTGTTTTTTCCAACCTTTTATTATCGGAGTTCTCCATGGAGGCTCTAGATGGTGGTTCATCAAGGATTCCTTTCATTCTTCAATTGGTCTTCAAGATTTCTCTCGAAGTTATGATCCGCCAAGTTATACTCAAAATTAAACAGGGTGCTCAACACATGATTTGTTTTGAGGAGTTCAAGCATTCTTCATCTTGCATCCAAAGTGCAGTTTTCTCTACCTTATCTTTGGAGATGGCGTCATATCATTCTTGACAATTTTCATTCATGTTTCGCGATTCACATGTTGTCAATAATTAGGTATTTTAAATCCATTAATCTCTTAATTGGAGTTATCTTGTGTCATATTTCACCTAAAGCCTTCCCTAAGGAATGTTGCTATTGTGGTGATTATCAATGGTCCAAGTTATCTCTCTATCATCTTGGTGGACGAAGTTTTTCATCTCGTTGGTGTTATCAATTATATTATTTGTTTTCGTAGTGGCAGAATTTCGCCTCAATTTTGAGAAGTTTTCCATAAGCCCACTACAAGCTTATTCGTTTCGTTGTTGGCTTTTTGACAACTCCGTTATAACCTTCTTGGAAGGGTGCTTTCCAAGCTCATTTGTGGCAGAAGTTGGCATTTTCTTCCCCTTTCTGTTATTCCAATGATCTATCTTCTATTCTTTCTTCCGGAGGCATTGTGATGTTGCTCTCTTCACTCATCATCGCTAATTGAGGATCGTGTTCGTTTCATGCTTATCCATTTAACCGGAGTGTCGTGTCCTCTTTTCAAGTTCTTTTCATCCTATCAAGTCTTGCATCTCTTTTGAACCGGAGTGCTGTCCGAATTTGATCTTCCTTGTTCCACGTTTATCTCGTTTCAACCAGAGTAGTTTCAATTCCTTCTTGTCCATTGTACTCGTCATTCATAGCTTTGCAACCTCCAAGGTTCACATGGTGTTCCTTGTTTCTATTTTCTACCGCAGTGCGCTCAATTGTGTTCAACTCTGTTATGTTATTTCTTTGAACTTTTCGACCTCTCAAGGTTCTTTGGTTTCACTTATTGGTCAAAGAAGCAACTTAGTTTTACCTCTTCTCTTCCTCTTCCGTTTCTCTCCGGTGCCATCCTAGATCTCGGGACGAGATCCTCTTGTAGTGATGGAGTGTTGTAACACCTCGAATGTGTCTTTCCATAATTGTAACTCCAACTCTTGCCATTTCCGGCTATGTGTTGTTATTTTTCCTTCGTGGTTGGGTTTTTGTCTTTTGTTTTGCATTTTGTTCATGTCATGCATCTCATCTCATAGCATCATGCGCGTTGCATCAACATTGTTTTCTTAAAACTTGCATCCGCTCGTAGTTGCCGCTCCTCACTTCTCTCCATTGCGTTCGTTGACCGTTCTGAGACCAATCGGGTTTTCGCTTCCCTCTTGACCTTGACCACCTAACCTCTGTTGCCAGCTCGCAGCCCCCTCGCACGCGCGTCCGAAACTCCCCCGAACCAGACCCATACAGTCATCGCCGTTGGGTCCGGATCATCTCCAAACATCTATAAAACATTTCCATTTTCTTATTTGGACTTCCTAGCCTATTTGTGGTCCGTCCGATTACGATCGGAGGGACGAGATAGCCCTACCCTCATTCCTATGCTATAATATATAAGCAGACAAACCCTAGTCCTAGGATCAGTCCCATCCATCCAATCCCTCCGCCGCCGCCAACTTCCTTCTCGGATCCGGCGCCTACCAGCCTTCTCCTCGTTTTCCTCCGCTACCCACCCGGAGGCCACCTCTCGATCCCCAATCATCCAACCAAATCCAACCCCGATCCAGCCTTCCACCCATCCATCTGTGGCCGACAGATGGAGATCCGACGACCTCCAACGTGCCTGAGCTTCATGCAGCGCTCGATCCAGATCGGATCAGGACCACCTTCTCGCCAGCCATCGTCGATCCAGATCGAGGCATGCCATCCCCGAACTCCAGCAACCGTCCTCCCTGCCTCTGCTCATCTCCGTGCCGCCGACGACCGCAAGCCACCGGAGCACCAGGGTCCCCCGTGCCCTTCCTCTCCTTCCCTCCTCCCTGACCTCCCTCTCTATCCTCGCGCAAGAGCTGTCATGGACACCCCGCCTCTCCTCCGCTCAAATCCGGCCGGGAACTGCCTCCCCGATGCCCTCTCATCAGGATATCTTATAGCGTTGTTAGTTGCAGGTGAAGTTGAAGATTGCTCCATGTTGGAACATGATTATGTTGGGATATCACAATATGTCTTATTTTAATTAATGCATCTATATACCTGGTAAAGGGTGCAAGGCTCGGCCTTATGCTTGGTGTTTTGTTCCACTCTTCCCGCCTTAGTTTCCGTCATACCGGTGTTATGTTCCTTGATTTTGCGTTCCTCATGCGGTTGGGTTTATGGGAACCCCTTCACAGTTCGCTTTGAATAAAACTCCTCCAGCAAGGCCCAACCTTGGTTTTACATTTCCTAACAACCTATTAACTTTCCCTTGGGTTTTCGCGAGCCCGAGGGTCATCTTTTTTTAACCCCCCGGGCCAGTGCTCTTCTGAGTGTTGGTCCGAACCGGGCAACCTGCAGGGCCACCTCGGGGAAACTTGAGGGCTGGTTTTACTCGCAGCTTGACCTATCCTGTGTGCCCTGAGAACGAGATATGTTGAGCTCCTATCGGGATTTGTGGGCACATTCGGGCGATCTTGCTGGTCTTGTTTTACCATTGTCGAAATGTCTTGTAACCGGGATTCCGAGACTAATCGGGTCTTTCCGGGAGAAGGAATATCCTTCGCTGATCGTGAGAGCTTGTGATGGGCTAAGTTGGGACACCCCTGCGAGGTATAAACTTTTGAGAGCCGTGCCTGCGGTTATGTGGCAGATGGGAATTTGTTAATATCCGGTTGTAGATAACTTGACACTTGACTTAATTAAAATGCGCCAACCGCGTATGTAGCCGTGATGGTCTCTTTTCTACGGAGTCTGGGAAGTGAACACGGTTTGGGTTATGTTTGAACGTAAGTAGTCTTCAGGATCACTTCTTGATCACTTCTAGATGACGACCGTTGCGTAGTTTCTCTTCTTACTCTTGTACTCGCCTTTTAGCCACCATATTTGCTTATCAATTGCGACAACTCCACCTCATTACCTTATCCTACCCATAAGCTTAAATAGTCTTGATCTCGCGGGTTTTGAGATTGATGAGTCCTCGTGACTCACAGATACTACCAAAACAGTTGCAGGTGCCAATGATACTAGTGCAGGTGTTTCAACCGAGCTTAGATGGGAGTTCGATGAGGATCTTTCCGTTACTACGTGTCTTTTCCTGATGATCAGTAGTGGAGCCCAGTTGGGACGATCGGGGATCTAGCATTTGGGGTTATCTTCTTTTCATTTGGATTTGTCCGTAGTCGGACTATGTGTGTACTCTGAATGATGTATGATTTATTTAAGTACTTGTGTGAAGTGGCGATTGTAAGCCAACTCTTTATCCCAGTCTTGTTCATTACATGGGATTGTGTGAAGATGACCCTTCTTGCGAAACAACCACTATGCGGTTATGCTTCTAAGTCATGCCTCGACACGTGGGAGATATAGCCGCATCGTGGGCGTTACATAGTTTCAAAACGAGAGTTGTAAGCACTTAGCAAAAATAAGGCAACCACCCCATATGGACCCGCTTGAAGACTTCCAACCTCATATGCTTCTTCCCCTTTTGTCAGTAAGGACCAAAAAGGTTTGAAGACATAGAGTATCTACTCATTCCGAGGTGGAGAAGATGTTAGAGCAGCAGAGTCGACGTTGGAGTTGGGCGGTGCAGACGGGCCTGGTGTAGAATCTTGATGCAGTGAAGCCAATGCTGGTGAAGTGGCGTCATCTTCTTCATTGACGACTCTGGCCACAAAAGTTGCAGTGGAAGATGTATACTCAGAATCTTCAATGAAAGGTGTTGGACGTCAACTTGTAGATTGCGGTGTCCTGTAGTCAAACTTGAATTTCTCTGTGAAGCCATCTTCGCGAAGATCATCTTCAGAGCAAAGCAGTGTGAGGCTCTTCCGGGACCGCCGATAGGCTTCATGCGCGATGAAGGAATTCTTGGTGGCCAAGTTGCGAATGCGATTAACATCAACCAAAAGACTTTGCATTTGGTGCTTCAGCCATTCATGATGCCTATCTTGCTTTTGATGTAGAGATACCAAAAGCTCACGGTCGTTGAGGACACGGGGATGCTTCTGAGTCCTTTGAGAAACTGTGTTGGCAGTGGCTTCAGTATTGGCATGATGCGGCAAACGCAAGTTGCCAACCAGAGGATAAGAAGGAGTAGCAGAATTTGGTACATGAATGCCTTCAATTGGCTAAGTGAAGCTTTGATATTCTGCATTTTGCAAGTGGAGTGGCGTTTCTTTGCTGGCACAGTGTAGATGGTTTCATAAGACATGTCAACTTGAGGCAAGAATACAACGTGATTGCATGCTGAAGGCTGATAGTTGACAGTGGAATGTAGCTTGATAAGGCGCATAACCCGAGGAGCATATAACTTTAGTCCAAAGAGATCAATGCCAGAAGCAGCAAGATGTCGAATGAATAAATCTTGGGTATTGAATCTGACACCATTGATAATATAGAAGACCAATGTCTTCATGGCGCCTTCGAGTTTGGCTCTAGAAGAGTTGCCTTTGACAGGCCACAGAGTACGCCTCAGAATATGATATACTATGCGGGGCAAGTACTCAAGGTCCTAGACAAAGAACTCCTTGGGGTATTCGGCGTCATGGGGCAAGGGCTTCATCATGCTCAGCATCTGGCTCATGTTGGGCTCTGGCTTCTGAAAGATGCTCTACAGTTCATTTTGATGAAGCTGACAACCTAGTTCATACAACTCACCAGGAGTGGGCAGGGAAGTAAGCTCAATGATGTCCTGAGCTTTGGCTTCATGATGGACGTCACCTGTCATCCACTCAAGGATCCAAGTCTTTGGATCCCTGTTGTAGCCTCGAATGTGCAATGTGGCATAAAACTGCAGCAGAAGCTCATCATTCTAGTGCTCTTTGTCAGTCACAAATGGCAGTAGGCCAACATCTCTGAAGCAGTCAAGGGCCTCTTCAAGGCAAGGCAGCCCAGCAATAGCATCACAATCCAGACGCTTATGAGGAAAAATTCGGTCTTGGTTGTATAGGATGTATGAGTAATAGCTTCATTGCTGATGGCTCCAAAACCTGTCACATCAGATCTTGGGCTTCCTGTATGGGTTCTTGGCGCTATCAAAGAATGTGTTGTGCTCTCTGAAGCTGAGCACGCTGAACGAGCCTTGGGTTGTTGCAGCACTTGGAAGCCTTGACAGTCTTGGCTTTGGCTTTTGAGTTTGAGGCCTTTGCTCCACATGATAATTGTACCATAATGGGCCATCTGACAGTCACCAACTCACCATGATTGTAAGCTCGTTCCATTGTGTGTGGCACTGGTGGAGGAAAAGTTACACCAGAAGTGATTGGTTGCACTATATCTTCAGTTGCAACATTGATTTCAAGCTCCACATTGTCTTCAGCCATGACTGTGTCATTGGCTTCAGTAGTGTTGGTGGTGGCATCCACATTGGTTTCAACCTCCATGGCTTCAATGACAGGAGGGTCGTGCACAATCACTTCTTCTTCTGGCACGACAGTTTCACTGGCAGGGGGAATGACTTCTCGATCATCTGCTTTGTCTTCATCGGCTGATGCAGCCGGAATGTCTCTAGCAGCCTTTGCTTCAGACTCATGAGCGGTCTCAGAAGGGATGGTGTCAGGGAACACTTGACATGCTACTGAGCTAGTTATTTGCACATCCTCTTCTGGAGTTCTTGACATGGAGGCCTGAGGCCTAGGACCTTTGCGAAGCTTTTTGAAGGAAGGCAACACCTGAGGTGAAGGGATTGTGAAATCCATGTCTTCAGGACTTTCTTGATTAGTCTGAAGCACCAGAGTGGTGACTTGGGGTGTTGGAGTGCGCAGAATAGCTTCATCATCCAAGGGCATATCTAGAGTGATTGGCGTCGTGGGATGGGGCATCAATGGACAACCAATACTAATCAACTCACTGCTCATTGGAGTAGGTGATTATACCACGGGATTGGGTTCAATATGAGGAAGGACTTCATCATCTTCAACATGGTCCTCATGACCAATGTCTTCAGCTGTGATGGGATCAACAGTTGGAATTTCTTCATCTTTTGGAGCCTCTGTGGAAGCAGACTCATGGATCACTAGATAGCGCTCGCGGTTGGTTGAGGCAGGCAGAGCAACAAAGATTGGTTCGACATTCACCGGTTCTTGGGCAGAAACCCGCTCTTTGCAGGAAGACTTTCAAGCTTTAGTCTTCAGCTTCTTCTTGGAGGGAGCAGCGTTAGGGGCGTCATGGAGCTTCCTCTTTCGGGCTTCAACCTCTGCTTGCCGAGTTTTCTTTTGCTCAGAAGCTGCTGAGGCGACCTTTGGCTTCGAGCCAGTCATGCTGGCAGGGAAGACTATGCTCGGTCTTTCCTGCCTTGGAGCGTCGGATTTGGCTTCAGCAGACTTTTTGTTCTTCTTTGCAGCAAGCTTGGGGTCGATGCCAGGACTCCCAAGTGCCTTTCTCTTCTCAGCCTCATTGTGCGCTTGCACAAACTTCTACGCATAGTACTTCATGCGCTCGCGTGATCCTTTGGCTTCTTCACGCTTCTTGTTGAACTGGTCCTTGAGGTTAAGCATCATCTGCTTGAAGTTTTGTACATCAGCAACACTGAGCTTGGCCACATGCCTCTTGAACTGAGCCTTCTCATAATCGATCTTGTTCTTTAGCTCAACAATTTTCTGAGCAATGGCAGGTTTGTTGGCAATGGCTCCTTGAAAGGTGACGCTGATGTCCACTGGCAGCTGCGAATCATCAATGTTGATGCTTTGATTCTCAAACCATTCATCAGTGAAGTTGTTGAGAATGTCAGCATCGAACAGAGGCAGGTCCTGGAAGATCTCAGCCTCTTGTTTACTCTTGATCAACTCTTCGAGAGCGTCATCTGCAAGATCTTCATCACTTGATAGATCGATAGTGTTGTCTTCGTTGCGTAGAATTGCAGCAGGATTGAGTGCATGCCCAAAAAAATTCTTGGGCTTTGGCTTCTTGGTTCTCTTGGAGATGCGGGACTGATCTTCAGACTGCACACTTGATTCAGGTGGTGCAGTTTGTAGTGGCTTCATGATCGAAGCTTTTGGAGCTGCAGAGGGCTTGGAAGCTTTTGACTTCTTCTGCTTCGGAGGCACATGAGCATTCTCAGAGTCAGCCTCATCAGCAGATTGATCAACTATGGCCCTTTGAGCTGCAACATGGGAGAGAAGCCCATCGAAGCGAGTGAAGGGACCGATGAAATTAGGATTGGCGTCACGTGTGCCATCGGGCCTTGGAGCAGACGGACCAGGGTTGAAGTTGAGTCCGAATGCCTTTTTGTTCTTGGCAGCTGACTCCTTTGCAAACTGATAGTTGAGCTTGAATAGATCATTGTCACGAAACCATTAAAGAGATGATAGGTCGGCATTGTCAGGTTTAGGTCCTAGGACCATGCATGGATAGAAGCCTTGAGCTATGGCTTCAGCCTTTGTTCGAGGTTGCAGTTTTTTGTAGAGAATATCGCCCCATGGGCGCTTGATAGCATTCTTCTCCGCATACTCAGGAGTCACAAAGTGATACTTGAACCATTTCTCCGCCCAATATCTTCGGATCCATTGGATTCGTGACTTGCGCTGATTGTAGTTCTCCTCAGGATCAGACTTGTAAAGTTCGTACAGATCTGGAGGCAAATCCAGAGCAGTATTGCCATGGCATTGCCTGCCACCTTTCCTTGCAAATTTTTCAGTTGCCATTATATTCATACTAAAAGGCTTCAAGACAATGAATGGCTTCCGACGACTGGTCAGACAAGAGCTGGCTTCAGGAGATTCAATGTGCCACTGTAAGAACTCTGCAAATGAATGCAGACTATGAGAACCATGGGATTCCCCCACGGACATGTACCTGTGACAGCATTAGAGATGCGAGGGAAGGGGAAGAGGTCATATGCATTCTTAGAAGAATTTGAAGACAAATTAGTTTGAAGACATTGACCTCATATTGCAAAGACATTCACTTATTTGAAGTGAGTTGGTTCTAGACTTGTACGAATCCATGAATAAGTACAAGTGAGGAATCTAACTAGTTGAGGGGGGCCACCAGAGGAGCCACAAGCTTAGGGGGCGCGCCTACCCCCAGGGCACGCCTCCCAAGCCTGTGGCCCCCTTGGACCTCCGGCAACCCTAACTCCGACTCCATATATTCCTATTTGCCAAGAAAAAACCCAGAGAGAAGGATTCATCGCGTTTTACGATATGGAGCCGCCACCGCATCCTGTTCTTCATCGGGGATGATCTAGAGTCCGTTTGGGGCTTCGGAGGGTGGAAATCGACGCCGTCGACATCATCAACCTTCCTCCATCACCAATTTCATGATGCTCACCACCGGTAGTGAGTAATTTCTTTGTAGGTTTGCTGGACGGTGATGGGTTGGATGAGATTTGTCATGTAATCGAGTTAGTTTTGTTAGGGCTTGATCCCTAGTATCCACTATGTTCTAAGACTGATGTTGCTATGACTTTGCTATGCTTAATGCTTGTCACTAGGGCCCGAGTGCCAAGATTTCAGATCTGAACCTATTATGTTTTCATTAATATATGTGTGTTCTTGATCCTATCTTGCAAGCCCAAGGTGACAATAATTGGGATTCTTTCCAGTGATTACAGTAGTTTGAAGAGTTCATGTATTCACTAAGCGCTAATGCTTTGTTCCTGTTTTCTATTAAAAGGAGGCCTTGATATCCCTTAGTTTCCTTATGGATCCTGCTGCCACGGGAGGGTAGGTCAAAAGATGTCATGCAAGTTCTTTTCCATAAGCATGTATGACTATATACGGAATACATGCCTACATTACATTGATGAATTGGAGCTAGTTCTGTATCGCTCTAGGTTATAACTGCTACATGATGAATACCATCCAATGCAATTATCCATCGCTGATCCAATGCCTACGCTTTTCATATAGTGATCTTTGCTAAGTTACTTCCGTTGTTGCTGCTGTTACAGTCACTACAAAATTGCTACTGTTTCTGCTACTACTGCTATCGTTATTATCAAACTACCATACTACTTTGCTACTGATCACCTTGCTGCAGATATTAAGTCTTTCAAGTGTGGTTGAATTGACAACTCAACTGCTAATACCTGAGAATATTCTTTGGCTCCCCTTGTGTCGAATCAATAAATTTGGGTTGAATACTCTATCGTCGAAAACTGTTGTGATCCCTATACTAGTGGGTTATCACATTCCCAACCCAGGGAGGAATACGCTCATCGTTGACCCTATAATTGGGGGCTGCTAGTTATCCAAAGTACTCATGGATGGCAACTTCAGCCTCAACATCATGTACACAACAACACTACAAAAAATGGGCCTCCACATAACAGGTCTCCGACCTTCACCCACATACTTCCACGGCATCGTCCGCGGAAAGAATGCAGAACCACTCGGCCAAATTACTCTGGAGGTCATCTTCGGAAAGTAGGATAACTTTCGGGCTGAAAAATTATGTTTTGAGGTAGTCCCATTCAAAGGAGGATATCACGCCCTCCTAGGGAGGCCGACATTCGTCAAATTCATGGCAATATTGTGCTATGCCTACATGTAGCTTAAAATGCCCGGCCCAAACAGGGTCATCATAGTCTGCCAAAAACGCACACAAAGCAGAGGTCACCCATCCGTGAGGTAAAGAAGCATAGGCAGAAGCCGACCTCCCAGAAGACAAAGAAGAGTGCACAGAGGCTGATACGTCTCCAACGTATCTATAATTTATGAAGTATTCATGTTGTTATATTATCATTCTTGGATGTTTTAAATCATTTTATAGCAACTTTATATCATTTTTTGGGACTAACCTATTGACCCAGTGCCCAGTGCCAGTTGCTATTTTTTTTGCTTTTTTTACATCGCAGGAAATCAATATCAAACGGAGTCCAAACACCGCGAAACTTTTTATTGATTTTTTATGGACCAGAAGACATCCAATGGGCCAGAGCACACAGGGGGGTTTCGAGGCACAACCCACCGGGCGTGCACAGGCCTCAGCGCGCCCGGTAGGTTGTGCCCACCTCGGTGCCCCCCCGCACCCCTCTTCGCCCTATAAATCATCAAATATTCCAAAAATCCTAGCGGAGACCTTACATCAGAAGTTCCGCCGCCGTAAGCCTCTGTAGCCACGAGAAACCAATCTAGACCATGTTCCGGCACCCTGCCGGAGGGGGGAATCATCACCGGTGGCCATCTTCATCATCCCGGCGGCCACCATGATGAGGAGGGAGTAGTCCACCCTCGGGGCCGAGGGTTTGTACAAGTAGCTATGTGTTTAATCTCTCTCTCTCTCGTGTTCTTGAGATGTCATGATCTTGATGTATCGCGGGCTTTGATAATATAGTCGGATCATATGGTGTTTTCCCCTCTCTATCTTGTGATGAATTGAGTTTTCCCTTTGACATTTCGTTTTATCGGATTGAACACTTTTATGGATTTGAGAACACTTGATGTATGTCTTTCTATGAATACTCGTGGTGACAATGGGGTATCGTATTGATTCCCTTGATATATGTTTTGGAACTCAACTAGCGGATTCCTGAGGTGACATTGGGGTAACCTATGCATAGGGGTTGATGCACGTTCTTGTCTTTGTTTCTCCGGTAGAAACCTTGGGGCACTCCTTGAGGTTCTTTGTGTTGGATTGAGTATTATGAATCTGAATTTGCTTTGGTGTTATTTTAGTATGGACTCTTGGATAGATCGATCGGAAAGAATAGCATTGAGGTGGTTTCGTACCCTACAAACATTTTCTTCTTATGTTCTCCACTAGATAGGGACTTTGGAGTGATTCTTCATCGCACTTTGAGGGATGGTTATATGATCTAATTATATTAGCACTGCTGAGAGATTGCACTAGGGAAAGTATGGACCCTAGGCCTTGTTTTCAAGCATTGCAATACCGTTTGTGCTCCATTTTATCAATTGCTACCTTGCTGTTTTTATTTATTCAGATTATAAAAATATACACTTTTATCACCATCTCTTCGCCGAACTAGTGCACCTATACAATTTGCCATTGTATTGGGTGTGTTGGGGACACAAGAGATTTCTTGTATTTGGTTGCAGGGTTGTTTGAGAGAGACCATCTTCATCCTACGCCTCCCACGGATTGATAAACCTTAGGTCATCCACTTGAGGAAAAATTGCTACTCTCCTACAAAACTCTGCGCTTGGAGGCCCAACACGAGTCTACAAGAATAAAGTTGCGTAGTAGACATCAAGCTCTTTTCTAGCGCCGTTGCCGGGGAGGTGAGTGCTTGAAGGTATATCTTTAGATCTTGCAATAGAATCTTTTACTTTCTTGTCTTATCACTAGTTTGGTTTATAAAAAGAAAGTTACAAAAAAATGGATTGGCTTACCTCAGGTTGTTCTTTATCTTTATAATGTCTATCTTGAGAATAAGGACTCCGATTATTGTGCTCAATAGCTAGAAAAAGAATTCAACAAAATTTATGGAACAAAAACGTTGGATGATAGGCAGGATTGCAATATTGCTAGTATGAATTCTTTGAATGTCTATGATGTTAATGATGATTATATTGATCATGATAATGATGTCTCCTATAAGAATGTCAATTTTTGCGGAGTGAATTGGGAGTGCAAAAGCACACCAAAAAGGGAAGATAGATTTTGTAAGAAGCATAAATATTTAGAAACGAAAAAGTTACAAGAGAGGCTATATGATTGTGCTGAATGATTTTTTTTCGCCATCCTTGTGAACTTTGCAATGAACATGGTGATTTAAATCCCCAATGCAAATTGTTTCATGATCAAATTGTGTCAAAAAATTGTGATAACTTGATTACCCTTGAGCAGCATAAAGAGCTTAATCTTATTTTGGGGTATGAAGAAATGAAACGTATAACTGAGGGTATTCCAAAATTTAATCTCAAGAGATTTCTTGATTTTGATCTAGAGGAAATTTATATGTTTTGTGCAGTAAATTGCATTGAGAATCCTTATATTGCCAACTATCTAAAGACAAGAAAACAAATAGAATATGAAGAGATTACTAATGAAAGGGAAAATATTTCCCAATACCCTTCTAGTGTTTATTATGATGAATCAGGTAACGAGGATGAGCTTCCTATCCAATCAATCTCTTCAACAAGAAGCTCGAAAAAATTGATTAAACCCATACGTGAGGTGGTGAAGAAGAAAAAGAAAAGAAGAAAAAGTAGAGGTAAAAAGGTAACTCTCCCAAGTAATATTGCTCCTATCACCATTGTGCCTCATGAAAGTGAATCAAATATGTTGATGGAGGATGATGATATTGAGTATGATTTTGTGATGCCTACCACTTGTTGTGATGATTATGATTGGGAAGGCAATGATGTTTCTTATGATCTTGAAAATCTTTTGGCACTTGCTTGGAAGAATATGATAATAATGTTTACTATACTATTGGTGCCATTCATGCTATTGATAAGAATGATTATGATGATATGCAAAACCAAAAGCTTGGGAATGCTATGTTTGATGAATATGAAATGTTTGAAGATTTATTTGCTGAAAATACTGCTTGTCCTAAGCTTGGGGATGCTTTGCATAATGAATATGATCCTTTGGTTCATTCAACTTTCGATAAGAAAATTTATTGTGATGATAGCGTGCCTCCTATTTATGATGATTACAATGATGAAAGTGGGTTTGGAAGAGTGTCAACTCTAGGTCGTAGTGATCCCACTATTTTGAAGGGTGTTGAATCTTATTACAATACTGAAGAAAGTGGATTTGGAGAGGTCATGACTTTATTTGGTGACACATCCACTATTTTGGAAGAGGTTTCAATTGACTATGACAATAATGCTGCTATCTATGATGATTAATATGATGACATGTATGCCATAAAGAGTAATAAATCTTCTATGCTTGTGCATCATGAAAAGAATGCTTTATGTGATGGTTATATTGAGGAACCTATTCATGATGTTACTAAAAATTATTATGAGAGAGGAACTTATGATTCATGATGCTCCTATTATGTTTCAATCCTTATCTTTTTTGCGAGCATCATTGAACTCATCGTGCCTAGCTAAAAGGCATTAAAGAAAAGCGCTTCTTGGGAGACAACCCAACATTTTTACTTACTGTTTTTGTGTGTTCACATGATTAGGATACTGTAGTAATCATGTATTGTTGCTTTTGTTTCAATAAAGTGCCAAGTAAAGCTTTTGGGATAGTGTGGATGATAGTTGACCCGAATCTGTGCAAAAAACAGAAACTTGCGCTAAGTCCAGAAATTTTGAAAATTTAGTAGACTGTTTTTTTGATCTGAAATTTTTACAGGTGATATATGTACAAATTCTCTACTTTTTCCTAAATTTTCCAAATTTTTGGAGTAGCAGAAATATGGTTGGAGTACAGATTACTACTGTAAGTGCATCTAGTGCCACCCCTAGTTGGTTTTTGAGTATTGACGATAAACTTGGTTGAGGGACTAATGTGTTTGTGAGAATTGCAGGATAACACAGGTAGTAGTCCCATATTGATTCGGTTTACCTACCAGAGATGACCCCTAAAAATGTGTGAAGACATTGAAGACAATGGTGGTCTGTGAAAATATTCATATTGAAGACTATGACAAGAGAAGACATCGCATGAAGACTATGGAGTATGAAGACATAGTTGTTTCGTAGTTTCCTTTTCTTCTTTGTTGAGTCATAGGAACCACCGTACTGTTAAGTGGGGTCCAAGTGAACAAAGTCAGATTGAGTGAAGTGATGCTCAACCAAATCCTATGTCTTCGGGCGAAGACAATGAGAGCAAATCTTATCCAGAGCTGGATGAGTCAGCTTTACTTGTAGCCCAAGTCAAGCTGCCGCATGTGTTTGAAATCTGACCGCTGGACGCGTGTCAGTTCCTTAGTGACCCAGGGTCATTTTGGACAAATCAGGTCGGGTTGCCTCCTTGGTATAAATAGCCCACCCCCTACACCATAAATTGGTGGCTGCTCAGATTTAGTGCACGACTTTTGTCGTTTGAGAGCAACCCACCTCTGAAGCTTTTGAGAGAGTAATCCTTGCGAGGACAAAGCCCAAAACACCCAGAGCCAAAGAGTGTTAGGCATCACTGAAGTCTTTCTATCCGCGTGATCTGAAGAATTATTATGCTTGAGGACTGTGTATCCTCCAGCCGGTTAGGCATCGCGTTCTGAGCATCCAAGATTCACTATGGATTGACGGTGAACGAAGTCTGTGAAGGTTTGATAGTCTGCCTTGAAGACTTACCAGAGTGATTGGGCAAGGACTAAGTGTTCTTAGCTCAAGGGGAATAAGGTGAAGATGCGGTCTTTTGAGCTGAATCTCAGCCTCCCTAACCAGACGTACAATTGTCACAGCAACTGGAACTGGTCCAACAAATCCCTTGTCCTCTCCGAGCAACTGATTCTATCCTTCCTCTCTCTCTCTTTACTTACAGTTTGTCTTCATGAAGTCTTTGCCCATTTGCCTGATATAATTGACTTCACTGTGTGAAGACTGTTTACTCTGTTTGGCTTCATACTATCTTCCATCCTAATCCATACTACCTAGCTGCTGATAGTCTTCGTGCTTTCACTATATTGCTTACTTGACTATGGCTTGTCTAGTGTAGTCTACCTTCCACTGCATATCAATAGGTTCATTTCTATTGTTTTCTTCAAAGCACCCATGTTTTGAAGACTTCCATAAAAATCGCCTATTCACCCCCCTCTATTTGAATACTAGCACTTTCAATTGGTATCAGAGCAAGGTGCTCCCTTGTTCTGTGTGATTCGGTTTAAGCACCTGGAGTTTAGCTATGTCGACTGCAGGGATAATCAAGGTCTCCACTACGTGCCCTATCTTCAATGGCACTGATTACCCCAAGTGGAAGAATAAGATGCGTATGCATCTTGAAGCCATTGACGTCGATCTCTGGTATGCCGTCAAGAACGGCGTTCCCAAGGCTGGTGAAGGTGTTACTCCTGCTAATGTCAAGAAGTTCATCCAACTGGACTCAACCGCCAAGAACATCATCTGTGGTCATCTAACGAAAGGGAAGTATGGTCGTGTGAGTGCTCTGGAAACTACGAAGCTAGTCTGGGACTGGCTCTCCAAGGTCAACGAAGGCGTCTCAACATAGAGAGATTCAAGGATCAGTGTTCTTCACAATCTCTTCAACCGCTTCAAGATAAATGACAATGAGAATGTCCAGCTCACGTTTGATCGCCTCACTGATATCACAAATGAGCTTCATGCACTCGACGCCACTGAAATCACCAAGCATGAAATCGTCAAGACACTTCTGATATCACTTGAAATCTCATTTGACACCCTGGCCCTGATGATTTAAGAGCGCCCTGACTTCAAGACTCTCGATCCGTTTGAGATACTTGAGAGGCTCAACACACATGAGTTCCAACTATCTAAGAAAAGAGATATCTATGGTCCCAACTATGGTCGTACTCGCGCTTTGAAGGCAAAATTTGTCTCCTCATCTGAAGAAGAATCTGACTGCAGTTCTGGGGATCCTGAAGATATTGGAAAGGAGCTTGCTATGCTTGTGAAGAAGTTACAGAAGTTCGCCAAGAAGAAAGACTTTAGGAAGTCTTCAAGATCCAACTCAAGAAATGATGAAGCTTCCTCTCGTGATCATAAGAAGAGAACCTGTCACAAGTGCAAGAAACTTGGTCACTACATCTCTGAGTGTCCACAGTGGGACAATGAGACAAATAAGAAGACGAAGAAGAGAAAGGAATATGATTCTAATGACAAGAAGAAGAAGAAATCCTCAAAGTCTTCATCGAAGTCTTCATCACACAAGAAGAGCTCATCAAGCAAGGCTCGTGCTTTTGTTGGCAAGGAGATGGATTCAGAGGAGGAGTCTGCATCTGAGGAGGCAGAGGTGGAGTCTGAAGAGGAATATGATTCTGGAGTAGCAAGCCTAGCTCTAGCTTCTGCGTGCATCACCAAGTCCATCTTCAACACTGAAGACAATGGTCTCGTCACCAACGCTGATGCCAAGGATGAGGATGACTCTGCTCCCACCTACTGCTTCATGGCACATGGTGCCAAGGTAAACTCACGCGATGCTTACTTTCAAACATCAAGTGCAGATGACTCTCAATGTGAATCTAAACCTAGCTACAAAACACTTGCTAAAATTGCAACTGAACAACAGAATGCTATGGAACATATTCAAAAGTTGTTAGACAAAAGCAATGACCTGTTGGACGCGGAAATGACCCGAACTCAGTCCTTAATTGAAGACTTTAAAAATCTTCATGTTAAGTATGAGGAACTTGAAAGTCATCATGAAACGCTCTCAACTTCTCATGAAAAGCTCTCCTATGATTATCTTCAAAGGAAGCAAGAGCTTGAGAAATTGAGATTGGCTCATGAAGATCTTCAAAAGGAAAACGAGTCACTCCGCGCTCAACAGAATAGTTCCGCTCAGGAAGGATTTGAACCACCATGTCTAAAATGTCTTGAGCATGATACTGCTGTCTCTGTTGCTGAATGTTCAACTGCTGCTACTGTTGCAATATCTTCAACTGCTAATGTGGTAACTAACCCGTCTACTGAGGATACCACTACTATTGCTGATGGGAATGCCAGGTTGAAGACATTGCTTGAGACAGGAATGTACAAAAGTCTCAAAGGGCATCAGACACTATGTGATGTCCTCAAAAAGCAAATTCTGAACCGAAACCCTAGGAAAGAGGGTGTTGGGCGTGAGAGGAAAATGAATGTTGATGGTTCTTACTGGATGCCTGAGCAGTACCCCAAAACCACATGGGTTGCTGCTAAGGGATCTTCAGTGGACCCATCTACCTTATCTGGCTTCACTAGTGAGAGGAAAATGAATGTTGATGGTTCTTACTGGATGCCTGAGCAGTACCCCAAAACCACATGGGTTGCTGCTAAGGGATCTTCAGTGGACCCATCTACCTTATCTGGCTTCACTAGTGCTAACCCAATTATCATTGATGAATCCTTTGATGGAAACTATAAACTGTTCAGGAATCAGAATGGTGAAGTGTTTGCCAGGTATATTGGTACTAACTGTAGGAATGTACCACCTCTTAAGAAGATCTGGGTACCCAAAAGTTCTCTTGAAAGTATTCCCGTGAATGTCATCATGACACCACCTGGGAAGAAGACAAATCCCGGACCAAAGGCTTCATATGGTCCAAAGGCTTCATACAGACAAAGGACTCATCTGAGTCACCCTAACGCCAATGTTTTGCTGGGAAACTATACTCGGACTTTTGAATATGAGCGTGTTTCGTCAAACCGCTATGTTCATAAGTCCAAGAACTTCTCTGCTTATTCTTATGAGTATTATTCACCTCCTGCAAGGCTATTTGCCAGGGCTCCAAAGCCAAAGTTCTCAGATGCTGCACTTAGACTCATTGCTTCTAAGCCACCCCTGAAGATGTGGGTGGTTAAGAAAACGTAACTCTCTTTTGCAGGGTAAGGTCTCGATCCGGAAATCAAAGGTGTCTGATGCTTATGCTGGGGACCTTAAACATCTTGTGGGATGCAAGATAAAATGTCCAAATGGTCTTACCACTACAGGAATCAGCTACTTTGCCGTCTGCCACGGCGGATGGCAAAGGCATGAACGGCGGACGGCAAAGGTCTTTGCCGTCCGCCGCGGACGGCAAAGTAAGATCCGGCAAACAGCTACTTTGCCGTCTGCTTTAAGCGGCTGACAGCAAAGGGTCCTTTGCCATCAGCAGCAGACGGCAAAGAAAGCAGACGACAAAAATTTCTCCGTTAGTCCGTTAGGTGGCTAACGGCAGCCCTTTGCCGTCCGCCGTATGATGTCAGCTAGACGTCACCACTCTTTCCGCTCGCCATCAGATGCAACCGCCAAATGGGTCACCCCAAGAAGCACTGATTGGCTGCCACGTGTCTGCTTTTGCCGTCAGCGCGGATCAAGAAGAGGCCGTTGCCGTCGGGCGACGGCAAAGAGCCTGTATATTGGCTCTTTTTTTTGTTTTTTCTGAATCCAACAATTTTCACAGCAAATATATATGACACATATATAGATATATTTCACAGGGCTATTTAACAGCAAACATATCACATATATATCCAGCACATAATTAAGTTTCATCCATTCATACATAAGCAAGTTCCATCCATACACATTGTTCCATCCATATACATATTACAATGCAAAGTTTGATCAAGATAGCAAGTTCCATCATAGCAAGCTAGATACAACGCAAAGTTTCATCAAATAAAAAACAAGCACTCCATCCTAGCAAGCTAGCTTTCATGAAGTGAATGAAATCTGCAAAATGAAAAATAAGAAAGTTAGAAATAGGTGACTAGAAGAAGAAGACTAGAACAAGAAGTATATGTCATTTATGAGCTAACCTAGGTGAAATGGATCATATATGAGCTAACTAAGTTGAAATGGGTCGTTTATGAGCTGACTAAGGTGAAATGGATCATCTATGAGTTAACTTAGTTCAAATGGGTCGTTTATGAGCTAACTAAGGTGAAATGGATTGTTTTTGAGCTAACTAAGTTGAAATGGATCGTTTTGAGCTAACTTAGGTGAAATGGATCATTTATGAGCTAACTTAGTTGAAATGGGTCGTTTATGAGCTAAGTAAGGTGAAATGGATCGTTTTTTAGCTAACTAAGGTGAAATGGATCATTTTTGAGCTAACTAAGGTGAAATGGATCATTTAAGAGCTAATTTAGGTAAAATGGATCGTTTATGAGCTAATCTAGGTAAAATGGGTCATTTTGGAGCTAACCTAGGTAAGATGGGTCATTTTGGAGCTAACCTAGGTAAAATGGATCGTTTATGAGCTAATCTAGGTAAAATGGGTCATTTTAGAGCCAACTTGGGTAAAATGCATCATTTTAGAGCTAACCTAGGTAAGATGGATGGTTTTGGAGGTTAGTAAGCTTATTAAGTCATTTTGGAGGAAAAGAAGCTAACTCTAAGTCATTATGGTAAGCATATTGGAGGAAATAAAGCTAAGTCTAGGTCTTTATGCATTTGTTAATCAAAACACTAGAGACACTTACCGTGATCATGGAGGTGTTGTAGCGGGGTGGCTCGTGCCGGTAGCTGGAGAAGGATCGTGCGATGCTTGTCTGGAGTTACGCTGCACCAAAGATCATTTCCAATGTCTCGTTAGCATGATGACACTCAAATGTTAAGACTAGCAAGTAATGTCCACTCAAATTAAACTCAACATGGTCCCAGGAGCAATCACTGGCATTGGCGGAGCGGTTTGACCGGACTTCTCGCACACAGACTGCACATTTGGTTTTGACGAATCAATCATACTAGTTAGTAATGAGACAAACACTACATGAATGTTTTGGCTAATGTGTAGAAAAAACTGACCACAAGGAGCTCGTACATGGCCCTTGCCTGCATGTCATTCCGTGCCCTCTCCTCCAACTCCCGCTGCCACTCCGCCGCCTCCGCCAGAAGTTTCTCCGTTCTATCTCTCTCACTTTGTATAGCAGCCTGCAACACCACTCCTCGTTACCATTTGTAATCATTGATGGAAGCGCACACAATGTAATGGAGAAAGATATCTGAGTACATATAACTAACCTTGAAGGCGAGTTGGATTGTCCGTTCACGAGGCCTTATCTCAGGAGCGGAGCTCGACTGGCACGCCTTGATCTCCGGGAGAGTGCTAGGACAACGGATAAGTCCATCTCCCATGGCTATGGAGCCATGGGACCTCCCACCACCAGATATCATCAACATCTCGGTATCAATGGGACCCTGGCTCGGGTTAAAGTCCTCCCCTTTCCTCGCCTTCCACTCATCTGTATATTTCACGAGCTTGTCGTGGGAGGAGATGTTGGTGAAGTTTTTTGGATCATCGAGGTCAGACGCAGAGAATGCCTTGACTTTCTTGTAAGAGCCAGTGTGGGCATGGCATACAGGTCGTACACCTCTGGCACCTTATCCGCCTTATTGTAGCGTGTCTGAAAGAGAGAAACAAAGTAAATTAGTAATTAAAGGGCTGAAAGCTAGCATGACGAACGAATTGCATGAATCATGAAGCAAACCACATACCGGTTTACCGTCTCGATATAAGTTGGAGCTGCCTTGATGGTGTGGCACACCTTCCATTTGGGCACGTTTGTCCTTGGCCTCGTTGTGGAGGGCTCGCCATTCTTTTGAGCACCACTCATTGACCAACACCTGCCAACAATCCATCCGATCCGCACACGATCTCGGAGGGGCCTAAGTTAGGAAATAGAAACTTGAGCAGTACGGCTATGAATTACTAAATGAAGGAAGGAAAGTAGAAGGCCTTAAGAATTACCTTCATGTACTCATCCTTACTCAAGAACTTCTCGTGGCACGCCGGCTTGGTCTTCTTGATACCATGCGCGGCGTAGTAGTCTCGAACGGCCTACACCCGAGCCTCGTGTCATAAGTTCTGTAGTAGGCGCTTGCAGACATTATCGATAACATTTGCCGCCTCCTCCTCGTATCCCTCCTCACACCTGTAGAATGTCTGCAATCAAATGAGACAATATTGATTAGTACAATTAATAACTAGCTAGTTGAAGATTTTTAAATGTGTAAAGGAGAAATTACCCAGAACTTTCTAATCACCACGTCTGCCCTCGTCTTGCACAAGACACCGTCGATAATCTCACCCGGCGGGGCCGAGGCAGCCAAGTAGTGCTCCCAACTCAATCCAAGCTCTGGAAGGCGACCCTCACCAGGCAACGTAACAAACCCCGGGAAGTTTTGCCGACAAAGAACTCCAAGGACGGAGTTCGGCCGGCGGACACTATGATGGTGGTCCCAACCCTGCTGACATGACAAGGCCAACGATTAGATATTTGAAGAAACGTGAATGCGAAGGGTACAAAAGATTAAATGCACTTACCTCTCCCCATCAGGAAAATCAACCACCTCTCGCCGCGGTTCGCCAAAGACGTCACGGAGCCGTAGCACCACGCTGGTAGACGGTGCCCCCCTCCTCGTCAATATCAGTCGGCTGCCCGCCATCATCAGCATGGCCACTCGGCCCCTCAGGTTGATCCGGCCAGATACCCCATCCAGACGTGTGTTCCTCCGAGATCTCGTGGGCCGAACTCTCATGGCCCGAAGGCCCGTGGACCAGAGGCTCGTGGACCGGAGTCTGTGTAGCCTCCTCCTCGGACGAGTCCACCCTAGCAGCCACATGCTCGAGTGAAATAGCTGGGGGTGGCGGCAAGGAAGGCGCCCTCGCAGTCACCCTACCTCCTCTCCCGCGACCACGTGCTCCAGCTCCTCTCTTCTTCTTACCTCGTCCCCTGCTCGGCACCGCGGTCGACGAAGAAGGGCCCGACAGTGTCGCTGTACTGTCCAGCAATGCTCGGCGGAGAGGTGCATGTGGAATGGAAGACCTCGTCGCACGCGCCGACGAAGAAGGGTCCTCGGAGCGCTCCCGACCAGCGCCCACCATCTTTCAACACCTGCCATGACAAAGAGTAAACGAAATTAGTACAACGGAAAAAAAATACTGACATGAATAATAATATGTATCTCACTTAAGTGTATCATCATCAAGTACAACATAAAAAAATTGAATACCTGACACTACGTATAAAGGCATAATCATCATCATCAAGTTCAATAATAATCTCGATCAGTATCATCAATAAATGCATAATCATCATCATCACTATAATCAATGACAGGCTCATGGGGTCGGGGTGTGGTGTCGGGGTCGGGGTTTTGGGGTCAGGGGTCAGGGTCGGGGTGTCGGGGTCAGGGGTCGGGGTGTGGTGTCGGGGTCGGGGTGTGGTGTCGGGGTCGGGGTGTCTGGGTCAGGGGGTCAGGTGTAGGGGTGTTTTTTTCTACTTCTTTTACTTCTTTTCTTTTCTTCTTTTCTTCTTCTTCTACTTCTTTTCTTCTTCTTTTTTCATCTTTTTTCTACTTCTTTTACTTCTTTTCTTCTTTTCTTCTTTTCTTCTTCTTCTACTTCTTCTACTTCTTCTACTTCTTCTACTTCTTTTCTTCTTTTCTTCTTCTTCTACTTCTTCTACTTCTTTTCTTCTTCTTCTTTTTTCATCTTTTTTCTACTTCTTTTACTTCTTTTCTTTTCTTCTTTTCTTCTTCTTCTTCTTCTTCTTCTTCTTCTTCTTCTTCTTCTTCTACTTCTTCTTTCTTCTTCTTCTATTTTCATCTTTTTTCTACTTCTTATACTTCTTTTCTTTTCTTCTTTTCTTCTTCTTCTACTTCTTCTACTTCTTTTCTTCCTCTTCTTCTTTTCTTCTACATATTATTTTTCTTCTACTTCTTTTATTCTTTTCTTCTTCTTCTTTTTTCATCTTTTTCATCTAAAACCCATGCACTAAATCTAGCACGCTGACACATATGTAGCACTAAATCTAACACTAACACAAACACATGTCTAGCACTAAATCTAACACTAACAATTAAACAAAAAAAAAAAAAAACAGAAAAAGAATACTCACGGAGCAGGCGACACTGTCGCCGGGTGGTGGGCGGGTGGGGGCGGCGGGCTCTGGGGCGATGGGACGGTCGGGCGGGTGGGGAGGGCTGTGGGGCGGCGGGATGGTGGGCGTCAACAGATGGGGAGGCAGCGGTATGGGCGGTGGCGGAGTGTGGCGGCAGGCGGGGGCGAGGTGATGATGGGGCGGCGGGATGGTAGGGCGTCGGGTGGGGGAGGGGCCGATGGTGGGCGACGCAGGCGGCGGGGCGGGGTTGGTGGCGGGGGTGGCGCCGGGCGGCGGGTGCGGCGCGATGGGTGGATCGATGTGGGCGTCTGGGAGGAGAGAGGGAGAAACAAAGAGAGTAACGGGCGAGGGGGGGGGGGGGCTCGGCCGTTAGTTAGGTTAGCCTTTGCCGTCCGCCGCCCCTTTGCTGTCCGCTGTTTGTTTATCTTTGCCGTCTGCTGCGGACGGCAAAGAGGGGGACGTTAAGTTTTCCCATTAGCGGGTGCCACCTCCCTCTTTGCCGTCAGCCAGCGGACGGCAAAGATTCTTTGCCGTCAGCCAGCGGACGGCAAAGAAATGGCTGATGGCAAAGACATTCTTTGCCATCTGCCGTTTCTATGCCGTCTGCTTTTCGGTAGCTGATGGCAAAGAGCTTCTTTGCCGTCCGCTAGCGGACGGCAAAGATCTGGCAGATGGCAATGTAGCTGATTCCAGTAGTTTACTATGTATTTTGTCCTGGGATTCCTTGACTATCATCCTATTTATCCTAACCAAGATATGAACTTTCATTGTCCGCTTGTTCATCAAATATTTATGCTTCACAATACCCTTGGTGAAGCCTATCCCCCAAACTGTACTGTAGGATATGGCACCAAAGGCTTCAGAATGGATTATGGATAGTGGTTGCAGTAACCACATGATTGGTGATAGAAGTCTTCTGATGGATTCAACCCTACGCACGTCTGACAAAAGTCACATCACATTTGCTGACACTGGTAAAAGCAAGGTATTGGGTCTAGGTAAAGTTGCAATCTCAAGAGATTAGCACATGGATAAAGTGATGCTTGTTGAATCCCTTAGTTTCAACTTAATGTCTGTCTCAATGCTTTGTGATTTGAACATGATTGTGATATTTGGAAAATATCGTTGCCTTGTGCTTATGGAATTTTACAAGTCGCTAGTCTTTGAAGGGTATCAAAAAGATGATCTGTATATGGTAGACTTCTCAGCAGGACCATAGCTAGCCGTATGTCTTCTAGCAAAAGCTTCAGAGTGCTGGCTCTGGCATCGGAGGCTAGGACATGCTGGCATGAGAATCTTGTACACTCTCGCGAAGAAGAAGCATGTCGTGGGTGAAGGAAATATGCCCTAGAGGCAATAATAAAGTTATTATTTATTTCCTTATTTCATGATAAATGTTTATTATTCATGCTAGAATTGTATTAACCGGAAACATAATACATGTGTGAATAGATAGACAAACATAGTGTCACTAGGATGCCTGTACTTGACTAGCTCATTAATCAAAGATGGTTAAGTTTCCTAACCATAGACATGAGTTTTCATTTGATTAACGGGATCACATCATTAGGAGAATGATGTGATTGACTTGACCCATGCCGTTAGCTTAGCACTTGATCGTTTAGTATGTTGCTATTGCTTTCTTCATGACTTATACATGTTCCTATGACTATGAGATTATGCAACTCCCATTTACCGGAGGAACACTTTGTGTGCTACCAAATGTCACAACGTAACTAGGTGATTATAAAGGTGCTCTACAGGTGTCTCTGAAGGTACTTGTTGAGTTGGCATATTTCGAGATTAGGATTTGTCACTCCGATTGTCGGAGAGGTATCTCTGGGCCCTCTTGGTAATGCACATCACTATAAGCCTTGCAAGCTATGTGATTGATGAGTTAGTTGCGGGATGATGCATTACATAACGAGTAAATAGATTTGCCGGTAACGAGATTGAACTAGGTATTGAGATACCGACGATCGAATCTCAGGCAAGTAACATACCGATAAAAAAGGGAACAACGTATGTTGTTACGCGGTTTGACCGATAAAGATCTTCATAGAATATGTGGGAACCAATATGAGCATCCAGGTTCCGCTATTGGTTATTGACCGGAGGCGTGTCTCGGTCATGTCTACATAGTTCTCGAACCCGTAGGGTCCGCATGCTTAAAGTTTGGTGACAATTTATATTATGAGTTATGTGTTTTTATGTACCAAAGGTAGTTCGGAGTCCCAGATGAGATCAGGGACATGACAAGGAGTCTCGAAATGGTCGAGACGTAAATATCGATATATTGGACGACTATATTCGGACATCGGAAAGGTTCCGAGTGATTCGAGTATTTATCGGAGTACCGGAGAGTTACGGGAATTCGCCGGGGAGTATATGGGCCTTATTGGGCTTTAAGGGAGAGAGAGAGAGGCAGGCCGCACGCCCCCCAAGGCCTAGTCCGAATTGGACTAGGGGGAGGGGCGGCGCCCCCTCCTTCCTTCTCTTCCATCTTCCCTTTCCTTGACTCCTACTCCTACTACATGGAAGGGGGGAATCCTACTCCCGGTGGGAGTAGGACTCGCGAGGGCGCGCCATAGAGAGGGCCGGTGTCGGTGTCAAAACCGGCGGATCTCGGGTAGGGGGTCCCGAACTGTGCGTCTAGGCGGATGGTAACAGGAGACGAGGGACACGATGTTTTACCTGTGTTGGGCCCTCTCGATGGAGGTAAAACCCACGCCCTGCTTGATTAATATTGATGATATGGGTAGTACAAGAGTGGATCTACCACGAGATCAAGGAGGCTAAACCTAAAGCTAGCCTATGGTATGATTGTTGTAATGTATGTTGTGTCCCACGGACTAAAGCCCTCCGGTTTATATAAACACCAGAGGAGGCTAGGGTTACAGAGTCGGTTACAATGGTAGGAGATCTACATATCCGTATCGCCAAGCTTGCCTTCCACGCCAAGGAAAGTCCCATCCGCCACGGGACGGAGTCTTCAATCTTGTATCTTCGTAGTCTTGGAGTCCGCGGACGATGATAGTCCGCTGTCCGGACACCCCTAGTCCAGACTCCTCAAGAGTCCCTGAACCGGGCTTCAATGACGATAAGTCCAGCGCGTATATAGTCTTCGGCGTTGCAAGGCGGGTTCCTCCCTTGAATAATCTAGAGAAGATAATGAACACCAGGATAGTGTCCGGCTCTGCAAAATAAATTCCACATTCCACCGTAGAGAGAATAAAATGCACACAAGTCCAATCTGCTGACGTATTATGCGGCATGACATCACGCCGCTACCAGGCTTTTACTTGAATCATTTTTTATTATACCACCTCAGCACGTTTAGCGAAGCGGTTTCCTTGGCACGTCTTGTCGAAACAGAGATCGTGTTCCCCTTATCCGGGATTCTCATCAATACGTGCGTGGGTAACCCAACCGTGCCCGTCGCCACGCCTCCTCCATCGAAGGTGAATCCCGAACGGTCACGGAGACGACCCTTGGTATTTTTTCCCCTTTATAAGAGGACCAAGGCTCGTTCTTTTTCTTCAATCTTGCATCGAATCTCCTTCTCGCTCCCAGTTCCAACACCCAGAGCCTCAGATTCGAGCGCTTTGGATTCTCAGCAATGTCCGGCTCCGACCTCCAGGGCCGGTGGATGCCCTTCTCCGTCACGGAGGAGGATGTGTTAAAGCTGCGTGAGGCCAAGCACTGCCCCACGATATTTCAGACAGTTGCCGCCCAAGGGCAGGCCTTGCCCGCCCCCGAGCCTGGTGAGTACGTTGTCTTTGTATCCCACCTCCGTCGGGGTTTAGGCTTCCCGACGGACCCCTTCGTGAGAGGGCTTATGTTCTTCTTCGGGCTGGATTTTCACGACTTGGCTCCGGAGTCCATCCTCCATATCTCCGCATTCATTATCGTCTGCGAAGCCTTCCTCCGCGTCACTCCCCACTTCGGCCTGTGGCTGAAGACCTTTAATGTGGAGCCGAAGATGATCGGGGGGCGTCAAGCGGAGTGCGGCGGGGCGGCCATAAGCAGAAGGGCCGATGCCCCATGGCCCGAGGGTTCCTTCCAAGAGGAACTCGGATTGTGGCAACAGGAGTGGTTCTATATCACCGCTCGAAGGCGCAAGCAAAGCCGCCGCCTTTATTCCGCCGGGACCTCCACGCCGATCGATGTCGTGGGTCATCAAAGGCTCAATTGGGGCCGTCGAAGACGTGCCCTCATTGCAGGCCGGATTCGAGACCTCAAAGCGAGGGAGATCAATCTGGTCGTGGTGATGCAGTTATGCTAATCGGGCATCTTTCGCCTCGCAAACGCCGTCCTCTCCGTCTATGGGAGTTCAACCCGAGGGACCTCAATTCTCCAACACTTCATGGGTGCGACACGCTGGAGATGTACAAGTTGTTCTTCGGACCGCAAGTAGTGTGTCCGAATTGACCGAGGACGCAGGCCTAAGCCGCAATCGCCGGATACTCGGGTAAATAGTTCAGAGTCCGGACGTTCGCATTTATCTGCTTTCTAGAGTTCGCCTCGACCCATTACTTCTTCACAGGAGTGGGTAGCGCGATCGAAGCTGATAAGGTGTCCGGCCCCTCCAGAGACCGCCTTTGGAGCCCGTGGCTGGTCGAATGTTGGAGGTTGCTTGGGAGAAGGGAGCGATGGGGAAAATAGAGGAGCTTTTATTTCGCCCAAAGGGGCGTCTGAGGAGGGGGGAATCAAAAACCCCTCCTTCCAGGGGGAGAAGCGGACCGCCTCCAAAGATCCGAAGGCCAAAGCCCCTAAACGGGGGAAGAGATCTTCACCGGGGGGTCCGGCTCCCGGGGAGAATCCGGACGTTCAATCGTCGTTAAAGGATCGGCCCTCCAGCGAGCCGTGAGTAGGAAAAGGAGAGTTCATTAGTTAAGAGAATACCTTCATTTGTGCTTCTGCAGGTAACTGAAATTTCTATCTTCTAGTTCGGATTTGCAGCCTTCTCAGATGAGTTCGTCTTTGGGGGACCTTCTTCCGGAGATGATGGAGAGCGAAACGCCTCCGTCTGCTGCACCGTCAGATAGGGCAGGCGAGCCTGAAGTATCGTCACGGAGGGTATCCCCGAGTCCGGAAGGGCCGGAGAGTTCGGCGCCCACTAGTATCAGGCTGGGAGAACTGAAAAATCTGCTTGAGAGGGCGTCCATCTCAGAAGATCACCGTGCTTTGATGCTTATGGTGATTGGAAGGATTTCGTCCGCCGAGAGCGGACTGCGCTATGCCGCTGCGAGTTTGCTGGCGGGATTTGAGGTATGCAAGAATGACGCACCTCTTTTTTTTGATAGTTTTGCACATAAAAGTGCGCCCTGTATAGATAGTAGCCCCTGAGACTCGGTAGGTTGTCGAAAACGACAGCGTGCCGAGGATAAAAATCGCAAGTAATGAATGCCGCCGTTCCTATGCAGGTGGCGGATAGTCCGACGGCTAGCCGGACTGGTGGAGTTGCCGAGTTAATGCGGCAACTTGACGTGGCGGATGCGGACATCGCACTTGTCAACCGGCGACTTGACGAGTCGCAAGGTAAATGAATTCTCCGAAGTCGCTTTATTAAGGGGGTTAAAGCCCTCCTCTGATAAATTATATCTTTGTGATACGAGCGGTGCTGCGCTTTGTGGAGAGTTTTGGGCGAACTTGCTCAAGGTAAGGAGCAAGCCCGAAGGAGTGACACGGCTGCCTCAAGGGCGGCCGAGGAGTTGAAAGCCGAAAAGGCTGCACACTGCCTAAGCAGGGAAGAGATGGCCGAATTGGCCGTGAAATTAAAAGATGCTGCCGACCGCAATGAGGCTCTTGAAAAGGAGCACTTATCGGAGCGGGAAGACCTGGGGAAGGCCACCGCCGACGCCAAGGATGCCCGTTCTGCAATGCGGGCCATGAAGGAGGAGCTGCGCCAGGCCGGAGATATCGTGGCTGGCAAGCCTTTTCTGCTGCGTCGCCGGTTTACAGATCAAAAGTATGCTCAACTTGGCCAGCTTTGGAGTCTGGAGGATCCGTATATGGACTTAGCGGCAAGTGCGGCTGATGCCGTTGAGCACTTCCGGAGCCAGAAGGATCACAAGACGGAAGAGCTATTTTGGTCTCAATTCCATAGTCTGGATCATGCACTTCCGTTGACCGATCGGTTGGCCGAATGGGCCGAGCTAAATAGATTGTCCGGACTTGCCATGACTGACATCGTGGCTCATGTCTGGCCAGAAAGGCCCAAGGCGACGAGCTATTTTGGCTTGCTGCAGCAATTTCTTGGAGCGGTGCCGCATATCAAGGAGATGAAGTGGTCGGCCTGCATCGAAGGCGCGCGGATGGCTCTTGCCCACGTGAAGACACATTGGACAGAGATGGATGCCACCGCTATTGCCGCCCAGGGTTCGGATGAAAGCCGGCTCTCCGCCGAGCACTATTTCGGGGAAGTTATGCGTGGTGCTCGTGTAATAGAGTCGCAGTGCTCGAAAAATGTCACGTTCAAATGAACGTTTTAGCTTGTAAAACAATGATTATGCTATAACTGCTTTTTATACTTGTGCGTCCCAAGTAGTAAAATTTCTCCTATGCGTCCGTTTACGTATACATTTGTATAACCTGAAAGATTGCAGTCTTCGGCTTCAGCCCCCACGCACAAGGTGCGGGGGTGTTCGCAAAAATAGTGCATTTTCACACTTAATCCGACGTCTCAGTCCTGTTAAGGAGGTGGTAGCGTAGCAAACGAGGCAATCCGGACTATAATGCTTTATCACTTTCACTTAGCCAGTGGAGTTCGAGGGTGGGGCTATGATATAGCCCCTTGGGGCACCGCACTTCTCCAAGTTCGGGGCGCGTGTGTGCCTGACCGGGAAACGGCCCTTCGTCAAAGCGGGGAATTCTAAACATTCCGGTAGTCAATCGAGTGGTTGACCGGTCTCGCTATATCATGACATCGGTTTCGGCTTTCAGACTTGAGGTGCTCGCCCATTAATCGGGGCACAATCGCGATAGTTCTCCCGGTGCCGCGTTAGCCGATGATGCGAACGAAGGCAGCAAAACACAGGAGCCGGGCAAACCCAACATTTTACCAAAGACATGATTCGGAGCTGATGCATATAATGCCTAACTCGAGACGCCGAACACTCCCTAAGGTGTTCGGTCTTTATAATAAGGGCAGAACAATGCCCTAAGCCCCTAGTGTCCGTGTGCGGGCATGGTCTTCGACGCGCCGATGCCAAAACGCGAGCTCGCTTTGGTTATAGGAAGGAACCAAGGAAGAGTAACAACAAGAGACAGTAAAAAAGGTTTACGCAGGGTCTTAATCTGAAAAGAATCCTCGCAACGGGTCCCTACTGCACGTCTGCACCTGTGTCTCCATTGTGCCGTTATCCTGGACGGGTGTGCACGTTGTTCATCTGTAAAAAGAGAGGAACTTTAGTTTGAAAACAACTCGTGCAAAAAAGGTATGTGTGAAAGAAGAAAAAATATAAATAAGTAAAGCGGGGTTCGTATGAACTCGCGGTTGTTTAGCGCCGCAGCCCTTGTGAAGGGTGTGCGGCTAGGAGCCCCTAGCCTACCGATGCCGGACTCGTCCATCCGTGTCCGGGGTCTTTAGGTGACCCTCGCACTGAAATGATGCCTCGTGGACCGGGCATCTTGAGTGTAAGAGACGCGTAATGCGGTATGGCGTTGAAACGGACAAAAGCCTTTCGTTCCAAGAGTGCTTGATATCCACTTTTAAATGGGACAATATGAAAGATTAGTTTCTCGCGTCGAAAGTTGTCCGGTGATCCGAACACAACTTCTAGTAATAGGGAGCCTGTGCATTTGGCGTAAGGGCCTGACATTACTCCTTTGAAGGAAGTGCGGCTGTGTCGAATTTTAGTAGGGTCTATCCCCAACTTGCGGATTGTGTTTGAATACAGCAGGTTTAAGTCGCTGCCTCTGTCCATCAGGACTTTAGTAAATTGTAGTCCGTCGATTATGGGGTCCAATATCAGGGCAGTCCGTCCTGCGTTTCGAACGCTTCTGGAATAGTCCAGGTGGTCGAAAGTGATTGGTTGTGATATCCAATCTCTATGGTCTGCTGGATTGGACCGTGCGGGGCTCTTTTTAGAAGGTGCCGCACTATTTTTCCATGTTATCCCTTGAAGTGAGTTTACTGCTTTGACCTCTTGTGGGAAAGTCTTTTGCTTTCCGGTGCTCTGCTGGTGGGTTTTATCATCTTCGCTTGATGCGTCGAGCCCCTTGTGTTCGGCGTTTAGTCAGCCGGACTGTTTGAAAACCCAACAATCTCGGTGGGTATGGTTTGCAGGCCTTCCGGGGGTACTATGGATTTGACATATCCGACCCAAAATCTTGTTTAAGTTGGACAACTCATCGCTGTCATCCTTAAGAGGTGGTGTTTTGTTGTTTGGCCGCAAGCTTTTGAATCCGGCGTTGACTGCTATGCTCTTTGGGCTTTTCTCTTTATTCCGGCACTGCTCTTTTCTGCGCCGTGATTTTCTGTTTCCATCTCTTATCTCGGATGTACTTGGGTCGCTGGTGCTGCATCTTGCTAGCCAGCTATCCTCTCTCGCACAGAAGCGGGTCATGAGGCTTGTTAGCGCAGACATTGTCCTCGGTTTCTCTTGGCCGAGGTGTCCGCAAGCCATTAAATCTCGGACATTGTGTTTAAAAGCTGCTAAGGCTTGGCGTCCGGACAATGACTATTTGGTTCTTTTGGTGAGGAACCTGTTCTAGAATTTCTACCGACTCTCCGGGCTGTTGAGTTATATGACTTAGATCATCTCAGATCCGGAGGGCGGACATAAGTCCCTTGAAAATTTGCTCTAAACGCGTCCTCGAGCTCTTCCCAGCTTCCCACAAGTGTTTTCGGGAGGCTTTTAAGCCAATGACGGGCTGGCCCTTTGAGCTTGAGGGGTAGGTATTTTTTGGCGTGAGATCATCTCCTCCGCCATGTGTATATGAAGTATATAATCTTCTATCCGCACTGTGGTCTGTTGTTCCATCGTAGGCCTCTATGTTTATGGGTTTAAATCCTGCTGGGAATTCATGGTCCAGCACCTCATTGGTGAAACATAGTGGGTGTCTTGGCGCCTGTATTTGGGTGTGCCACTATCTTTGGACACTTGACGTGTTGCCTTGCTTCCCGGGCCTTCTTCTTTGGCTCGTAAATGGACCTGGCTGGGCCATCCGTCCTTCCGAGTTCATTAGTTGGTTTATGTCGCGCCGCTTTTCGAGTTTGGCTTGTCATCCGCCGTCTATCCAACCGGCAGCCTCTTTATTTTTTGACTGTGGGGGCTCTGTGGCCTCGCTGTCGATCTCGTAGCAGCTTGCGCTTCGGGTAGCTCTTTGATTGGTGGCCATTGCCGTATTTATCTGCGGTTTTGAGCACTTTGCTCCACCTCATCCTGAGTGTGTCTTCCGCTGCTTTGAGCTTCCGCTTTTCTTTCTTCAAGCTTCTTGCAGTGTTGACGAGTCTTTTCCGAAGGTTTTTACCTTCCGGCGGCGTGTCCGGCATAGGATCGTCCGGACTGTCGTTTTCGCCGGGCCTGGACTGATTATCCGACTTCGCCCTGTCGGACGGATGCTTATCTGCATGTTCGTCGTCCACTTGTGTGCCCTGCTGTATTGCGGGGTCCTTAGGAGCGTTGTTGTTGTCGAGGCGGGACTTAGGGCGGCGTCTGCGCCGCCGTTTTGGTTGTTTGTCGGCGGAGTTATCTTCTGCAGCGGCCCGTTGGTCCTCGTTATCGCTCTCTTTTGGGGTATCCACCATATATATGTCATATGACGAGGTGGTCCTCCCGTGCCCTGTAGGCGCTGGTTCTTGTTCGTCTCCGGCATCGTCGTATATTCCGTCGATGTCTTCGGAGTCATAGTCTAGCATGTCGGTTAGATCATCGACAGTGGCTACAAAGTGGGTGGTGGGTGGGCTCTGAATTTCTTCGTCGTCCGTATCCCAACCATCCTGGTCATAGTCCGGCCAGGACTCTCCTGATAACGAGAGATGCTTTAGCGAGTTTAGGATGTCACCAAAGGGCGAGTATTGGAAGATGTCCGCGGCGGTGAATCCCATAACCGGCGCCCAATCCGATTCGTTTGGTAGGGGCGTGGGAGGTCCGGAGTCCGGCAAGGAGTCCGGCACCTCGGAATCACAAGTTTCGCGAGGGACAGGATTAGCGTTCGGCTCCATCGCCGTGGAATTTGAAGCCCCCGAGGCGGTGTCCATCCACCGATCCTCGACTGGCGATCGGCTCGGACTAAAGGCGAAGCGGATTCATGTCGCGGCTGCCAAGGCCTCGCTTGGCGGCAGAGCTAGATCGTGCCCTAAATATAGTCTTGGCGCGCTTGGCTATGGCTCGAGCCCGTCGAAGATCAAGTCTCTGTGGACGTCGGCCGTGAAGTTTAGACTTCCGAATCTGACCTGATGGCCAGGGGCGTAGCTTTCGATCTGCTCCAGATGGCCAAGCAAATTAGCCCGCACTGCAAAGCCGCCGAATACGAAGATCTGTCCGGGGAGAAAAGTCTCACCCTGGACAGCGTTGTTGGTTGAAGATGCCATCGAGCCTATTGGTGACGACACAGAGGAACTCTCAATGAAAGCACCAATGTTGGTGTCAAAACCGGCGGATCTCGAGTAGGGGGTCCCGAACTGTGCGTCTAGGCGGATGGTAACAGGAGACGAGGGACATGATGTTTTACCTGTGTTGGGCCCTCTCGATGGATGTAAAACCCACGCCCCGCTTGATCAATATTGATGATATGGGTAGTACAAGAGTGGATCTACCACGAGATCAAGGAGGCTAAACCCTAAAGCTAGCCTATGGTATGATTGTTGTAATGTATGTTGTGTCCTACGGACTAAAGCCCTCCGGTTTATATAGACACCGGAGGAGGCTAGGGTTACACAGAGTCGGTTATAATGGTAGGAGATCTACATATCCGTATCGCCAAGCTTGCCTTCCACGCCAAGGAAAGTCCCATCCGGACACGGGACGGAGCCTTCAATCTTGTATCTTCGTAGTCTTGGAGTCCGGCGGACGATGATAGTCCGGCTGTCCGGACACCCCCTAGTCCAGGACTCCCTCAGCCGGCCCCTCCCCTCCTCTCCTCCTTTATATACTAAGGCAAGGGGCACCCCATGGACACACAAGTTGATCTGTTGATCTCTCCCAGCCGTGTGCGGTGCCCCCCTCCACCATATTCCACCTCGGTCATATCGTAGCGGTGCGTAGGCGAAGCCCTGCGTCGGTAGCAACATCATCACCATCCTCACGCCGTCATGCTGATGGAACTCTCCCGTGAAGCTCTGCTGGATCAGAGTTCGCGGGACGTCATTGAGCTGAACGTGTGCTGAACTTGGAGGTGCCGTACGTTCGGTACTTGGATAGGTCGGATCATGAAGTCGTACGACTACATCAACTGCGTTGTGCTAACGCTTCCACTTTCGGTCTACGAGGGTACGTGGAATAACTCTCCCCGCTCGTTGCTATGCATCACCATGATCATGCGTGTGCATAGGATTTTTTTTGAAATTACTACATTCCCCAACAGTGGGCATCGAGGGCGTCAAGTTCAAGAAGGATCATCTGTGTGGTGCTTGTGAAGCTGGGAAGATGCATGACTAGGGCCAAGCATCCCTCGAAGATAATCATGATGACATCACAACCCTTTGAGCTGCTTCACATGGACTTATGCTGCCCTACTCACTACTCTACTCTTACTGCCACTGCTTGTCTCTATGGCTTCGTCATTGTTGATGATTACTTAAGATATACATGGGTGCATATAATCCTCTACAAGACTGAAGTGCAGGATGTCTTCAGACATTTCGCCAACCATGCCATGATGAACTATGGCATCAAGATCAAGCACATTAGGAGTGACAACGGCACAAAATTTAAGAATGCCGGCCTCAACACTTATCTTGATACACTGGGCATCACTCATGATTTTTCAGCTCCTTACACACCTCAGCAGAATGGCATCATGGAGCGCAAGAACAGAACCCTCATTGAGATGGCTCGGATGATGCTTGATGAGTACAAGACACCAAGGAAGTTCTGGCCTGAAGCCATTGATACTGCATGCCATGTCATCAACCGTGTTTATCTTCACAAGCTTCTAAAGAAGACATCATATGAGCTGCTAACTGGTAAGAAGCCAAATGTTAGTTACTTCAGAGTATTTGGTGCTAGGTGCTGGATCAAGGATCCACATCACACTTCAAAATTTGCACCGAAAGCACATGAAGGTTTTATGCTTGGATACGGAAAGGATTCACACTCTTATAGAGTCTTCAACCTCACTATAAAGTGGTTGAAACTGTGGATGTGTGGTTCGATGAGACAAACGGCTCGCAAAGAGAGCACCTGCCAAATGTGCTAGATGAAGTCCCTCCTAGTGAATCTATCAAACTCATGGGTACTGGAGAAATCATACCTTCAGAAGCTCAGGCTGAAGAAGAAATCATCATTGCACCAAATCAACCCGAAGACAATGCTCAACCTGAAGTCAATACTGAAGCTGAAGACAATGATCTACAAGGGCAAAATCTTCGTCCAGTTGATCCCCGTGTTGCAAATGAAGTACATATTGAGAAGATAATTGATAGCATCAATGCACCTGGTCCACTCACTCGTTCAAGAGCAACACAACTAGCAAATTTCTGTGGGCACTTTGCATTTGTCTCTATATCTGAACCCAAGAAAGTTGTTGAAGCCTTTATGGAACCTGAATGGATTCAAGCTATGCAAGAAGAACTTCATCAGTTCGAGCTGAACAATGTATGGGAACTGGTCAAGCATCCCGATCCTCGCAAGCACAATATCATTGGCACCAAATGGATCTATCACAACAAACAAGATGAGCATGGTCAAGTTGTCAGAAACAAGGCTCGTCTAGTTGCTCAAGGTTACACTCAAATAGAAGGGATTGAATTCGATGAAACATTTGCTCCTGTGGCAAGGCTTGAAGCCATTCGCATACTTCTAGCCTATGCCAACCATCAAAACATTCTTCTGTACCAAATGGATGTGAAGAGCGCCTTCCTCAATGGCAAGATTGAAGAAGAAGTGTATGTCGCACAACCACCTGGCTTTGAAGATCCAAAACATCCTGATATGGCATACAAGCTCAACAAGGCACTGTATGGCCTCAAACAAGCTCCTCACGCTTGGTATGACACACTCAAAGACTTCCTGAAGAGCAAAGGCTTCAAACCTGGTTCTCTAGATCCTACAGTCTTCACGAAGACATATGACGGTGAACTGTTTGTGTGCCAAATCTATGTGGATGACATTATCTTCGGCTGTGCCGACAAAAGATAAAGTGACGAGTTTGGGCACATGATACAAGAGCAATATCAGATGTCCATGATGGGTGAGCTAAAATTTTTCCTTGGTCTTCAAATCTGTCAGCAGAGCAATGACATCTTCATATCACAAGAGAAATACCTCAAAGATTGCCTGAAGAAGTTTGGAATGCAAGACTGCAAAGGATACATGACGCCAATGCCAACGAAAGGTCATCTGGGCCCTGACGATAAAGGTAAAGAGTTCGATCAAAAGGTATACCTCTCGATGATTGGTTCTTTACTTTACTTATGTGCATCCAGGCCAGATATAATGCTTAGTGTTTGCATGTGTGCCCGATTCCAAGCGGCACCAAAGGAGTCGCATCACCTACCGATGAAGCGAATACTTCGATATTTGGCTTACACCCCCAACAATAGGATTATGGTATCCAAAGGGCTCAAAATTTGATCTGATTGGATATTCTGATGCTGATTATGCTGGTGACAAGGTTGACCGCAAGTCCACTTTAGGAACATGTCACTTTCTCGGTCGATCACTTGTCTATTGGTCTTCAAAGAAGCAGAACTGTGTATCACTCTCCACTGCTGAATTTGAATACATTCCTGCTGGATCGTGCTGTGCTCAGCTTCTCTAGATGAAGCAAACACTCAAGGACTATGGCATCAACACGAAGAATGTACCACTCTTCTGTGACAATGAAAGCGCCATCAAGCTTTCCAAGAATCTAGTTCAGCACTCGAAGAGAAAGCACATTCAGATCCATCATCACTTTCTCAGAGATCATGCCAACAAGGAAGATATTGATATCATTCAGGTCAACACTGAAGAGCAATTGGCAGATATCTTCACTAAGCCCTTGGATGAGAAAAGGTTTTGCAAGTTGCAGTGTGAGCTAAATATCTTAGAACCCTCAAATGTCCTGTAATAGGACACACATCCTAATGCTTATGCATGTTGACGACTTAGATGTGCAACACACAAAGTAATGTATATCTTCAATCAATGAAGACTTACCCTCTTAGTGTGAATACATTAATGTGGAATTTGACTTTGGAGTGCCACAATAATTGTGCGCCGTGTCTGGGTCTAATACTTCCTATACGGTGGGTAACGCCACTACCAAATTCTTATTGAAGTGTTTCTCTTGGCGTTATGGTTGCATAGTCTTCACATTTGGTTTGTCTTCAACATTAATTTGTCTTCAAGGTGTATCTTCGCAATGTTGAGTTGGTCTATATATATAGAGTTGCTTGTGTTCTGTCCTCTACCACATTCACTTATAGCTATGTCTTCTTTCTTGAATCTTTATTGATCTAAGTGAATGTGATCGGACCCTAACCTATTATGTGCTTCTACCTCAAACTCTATCTGTCCAAATCATATGCATTCTATTGAAAACTGTCAATTGTCTTCTCTGAGTCCTTGTTAGCAGAAGACAATCTGACAAACATTTAAATCTGTTTTAATGTTGTATCCTTATTGCCTGAATACCGGAGAAGCCGGAACAACCACCCGACAATCCAGGCGTGTGTGGGAACATGGAACAACTTTCAATAAGTTGCATTTATGCCACATGTCTCTCAGATGTGAACCGCCAGGGGCACCTGCGTAATTGTGCTGTTGCGCCCTCATCCTTCTTATAAATACTCACCCGTGCGGTCAATATCTGTTCTTCCACCTCGCCACCTCGCACAAACCCTAACGCCTCCGCTAGCTCACGTTGACGCCGGAGACGAAGCGCTTAGCTACCGCGATATCTTCGACGCCGTTCTCACGCAGGCTGCGGACCTCGTCCTCTCCGCCGCCACTGTAGGTGTCTTCCGCGGCCAAGTTAGGGTGCGGGAGATTGAACTGCTCTACCTGTCGTCCAACCTCGTCTAGCAGTTCATCAGCAGTAATTAAATCTTGCTTTTTACTGCCTTTTTGATCCTTCAAATCCGTCCACTTCAACCAAAAGTGGTTTCTTCACTTCCAAATCTGGATATATCTTCTCCTGCATCTCATACCATGCCAAGTATATTCACTTATACTTCATAACTAGTTAGATTCCTCACTTGTACTTATTCATGGATTTGTGCAAATCTGGAACCAACTCTCTCCAAATAAGTGAAGGTCTTCGCACTATGAGGTCAATGTCTTCTAAACTGATTTATCTTCAAAATCTTCTAAGAATGCATATGACCTCTTCCCCTTCCCTCGCATCTCTAATGCTGTCACAAGTACATGTTCGTGGGAGAATCCCCTGGTTCTCATAGTCTGCATTCATTTGCAGAATACTTACAACGTCACAATGAATCTCCTGAAGCCAGTTCTTGTCTGACCAGCAGACGGAAGCTATTCACTGTGTTGAAGCCAATCAATCTAAATATTATGGCTTCAGAGAAGTCTACATGCAAGGGTGGCAGGCAACACCGTGGCAACACTGCACTCGAGCTGCCTCCTGATCTCTATGAGCCGTACAAGTCAGATCCTGAAGAAAACTACAACCAGCGCAAGAACCGGATCCAGTGGATCCAAAGATATTGGGCTGAGCAATGGTTCAAGTACAGGTTTGCCACGCCTGAATATGCTGAAAAGAATGCCATCAAGCGCCCATGGGGTGACTGTCTATACCGCTCCTTGGTGCCAAAGAGCAAGGTTGAAGCCATTGAGCAAAAATTCTATCCTTGCATGGTCAGAGGACCACAGCCTGAGAATGCTGACCCATCTTCTCTGCTATGGTGTTGTGAAGACAATCTTTTCAAGCACAACTATAAGTTTGCTAAAGATTATGCTGAAAAGAACAAAAAGGATTTTGGCCTCAACTTCAACCCTGGCCCCTCTGCTCCGAGATCTGATGGGACATGTGAAGCTAATGAGAACAGAATTGGCCCCTTCACCAATTTTGATGGACTTCTGTCTCATACTGCTGCTCTGAGAGCAGCTGTGGAGCAATCTGATGGTGAAGCTGATTCTGAAGATGCTCCCTTACCTCCAAAGAAGAAGAAGAAGGCAAAAGCTTCAAAGCCATCTTCTTCACCAAAAGCTTCAACCAGGAAGACTCTAAAGACTGCACCACCTGAATCTAGTGTGCAGTCTGAAGACTTATCTCGCGTGTCCAAGAGGACCAAGAAGCCATTGCACAAGAAGGCCACCGTGCAACCCCTGACACCGTTTGCTATTCTGCGCAACGAAGATGAAGCCATTGATCTGTCCAGTGATGAAGATCTTGATGATGATGCTCTGGATATGCTTATCAAGAGCAAGCAAGAGGCAGAAATCTTCAACGATCTACCCCTCTTTGATGTTGATATTCTGAATAACTTCATCGATGAGTGGTTCGATGACCAACACATCAGTATTGATGATCTTCAGCTTCCCGTGGACATCAGCGTCACCTTCCATGGTGCCATTGCCAGTGATTTGGCCTTGGCTCAGAAGATTGTCGAGCTCAAAAACAAGATTGATTATGAGAAGGCTCACTTCAAGAAGAACATGCCCAAGCTCAGCGTGGTAGATGTTCAAATCTTCAAGAAGATGTTGCATGACCTCAAGGAGGAGTTCCACAAGAAGCATAATGAAGCTAAAGGCTCATGAGAGCGCATGAAGTATTTTGCTCAGAAATGCATACAAGCCCACAATGAAGCTGAGAAGCGCAAAGCTCTTGGGAGCCCTGGCATCGATCCTAGGATGGCTGCCAAACAGAAGAAGCCTGCTGAGACCCAAACTACACCAAGGCAGGAAGAACCTCGCATTGTCTTCCCTGCCAGTATGACATGCTCGAAGCCTAAGGTCCCCTCAGCAGCTTCAGAGCTAAAGAAAACAAGGGTAGCTAAAGCTGAAGCCAAGAAGCGCAAGCACAAGGACGCATCTGATGATGCCCCTTCCAAGAAGAAGTTGAAGACTAAGGAAACTAAGTCTTCAAGGAAAGAGCGTGTTGCAGCCTCTCAGCCTCTCATTGTTGAACCCATCTCAGTTGCTCCTCTTGCTGCCATAAATCAAGAACGACGTGTTGTGCACCACCAGCCTGCTTCCACAGAGGCTCATGAAGATGAACAAGTTCCAGCTGTTGACCCCAACGCAGCTGAAGACATTGGTCGTGAAGACAATTGTTGTTGATGATGAAGTCCTTCCTCAACTCGAGCACCACTTGGTATCATCACCTGCTCCAACGAGCAGTGAATATGTTAGCATTGGTCGTCCTTTGACGCCAATCGCTCAAGATGATTCCTGGGCTGAGCGCCCTCAAGAAGAAACCCCAGTTCATGATGGAACACCCTCATACTCCACCAGCACCAGTTACCAATCAAGTGCTGAATGATGACAACTACATGGAGACCATACCATCGCCAAAGGCATCACCCGTGTTCCAACGGCTTCTCAAAGGTCTCAGACCATTGGTCTCCATGTCAACCATCCCAGAAGAAGATTCACAACAATCCAGTTCAGTGGCATGTCAAGTGTTCCCTGAAGAGAATCCTTCTGTGACGGTTCCATTGTCTGAAGCCAAAGCCGCTAAAGACATTCCGGCTACATCAGCCGATGAAAAAGAAGAAGAAAGAAGAGAAGATAGAGTTGCCACACCCCCTGCCCCAGATCAAGTCATTCTCGAGGAGAATGTGATTGTGCAAGACCCTCCGGTCGTTGACCAAATGGAGGTTGAGAACAATGAGCCTGCCACAAACACTGCTGAAGCCAATGACCCTGTCTTGGCTGAATATCATGTGGAGCCTAAAGCTAATGTTGTGCCTGAAGACAATGTGAATCCTGAAGCCTCTGTGATGCCGGTCCCCACTAACGGCGCTATTCCTCTCCCGAGGCCTCACACTATGGAAACGACTTACAATCGTGATGGGGAGTTGGTCACAGTTCGCTGGCCAATCATGGTTCCTCCCACTGCTCCCGGACCCCAATATGATTATCATGTGGAGCAACGACCACAAGTTCAAAATCCTAAGCCAAGGCTGCAAATGCTTCTAGGTGCTGCTACTTCGCCAGGATCATTCAGCGTGAGCAGCTTCAGGGCACACAATACTTTCTTTGACAAGGACAAGAACCCATACTCGAAGCCAAAGATCTCTTTAGATCGCTTCTGGAGCCACGAACAACACAACTATTACTCCTGTGTCCTCTACAATCAAGAGAGAATCTTTCCTCACATGCGTCTTGATTGTGAAGCTATTGGTGGGCTCCCCTGTCTTGAAGAAGCACTGGACTGCTTTAGGGATGCTGGTCTTCTGCAATTTGTCACTGCCAAAGTGCACTGGAATGATGAGCTTCTGCTGCAGTTCTATGCTACTCTTCACATTCATGGCTACAACAGGGATCCGAAGACATGGATCCTTGAGTGGATGACAGGAGATGTGCGTCATGAAGCTAAAGCTTAAGACATCATCGAGCTTACCTCCCTGCCCACTCCAGGTGAATTGTATGAGCCTGGTTGTCAGCGTCACAGAGAAGAACTGCAGAGCATTTTTCAGAGGCCTAAACCCAATATGAGTCAGATGCTCAGCATGATGAAGCCATTGCCTCAAGATGCAGAATATCCCAAGGAATTCTTTGTCAAGGACCCTGAGTACTTGCCCTGCATAGTCTATCATATATTGAGGCGTACTCTATGGCCAATCAAGGGACATTCTTCTAAAGCCAAACTTGAAGGAGCCATGAAGACTTTGGTATTCTATATTGTCAATGGCCTCAGATTCAACTCCCATGATTTCTTCATCACACAACTTGCTGCATCTGGGATTGATCTGTTTGGCCTAAAGTTTTATGCTCCATGGGTGATGCGCCTAATCAAACTTCATTCTACTATCGACCATCAGCCTTCAGCACACAACCATCTTGTTTTTCTGCCTAAGGTTGATCTGTCAGTTGAAGCCATCTACCCCGAGCCTGCTAAGGATCCGCTATATCTTCATAATGTTGATCATCAAAGCTTCACTCAGCCAATAGAAGGAGTTCATGTACCAAATGCTGCTATTCTTGCTTATCCTCTGGCTGGCAATGTGTGTATGCCTCATCGTGCAAATACCGAAGCCACCGCCAGTACAATTGCTCAAAGGCATTGGAAGCGTTCTCGTGTACTCAATGACCGAGATCTTCTTGTGGCCTTACATCAGAAGCAGGACAAGCACCACGACTGGCTAAAGCGTCAGATGCATAGTCTCTTGGTGGATGTCAATCGCATTCGCAACCTGGCCACCAAGAACTCATTTGTTGCCCATGAGAATGCGCGACGGTCCTGGATGAGCCTCACTCTGCTGTGTTCTGAAGACGATCTTCGAGCAGATGGCTTCACCAAGAGCTTCAAGTTTGATTCCAGGCCTCCACCAAATGCAAGCTGGCGCCGCGCTCCCTCTCTTGAAGATTCTGAATATTAATCTTCGGCTACAATTTTTGTTGCGAATGTCGTCGATGAAGAAGACGACGCCACTTCACGGACCATGGCTACGCTGCATCTCGACACTGCATCAGGCCCTTCTGCACCACGAAACTCCAACGTTGACTACTCCACCATCTGCTCCTTCTGGGAACGAGTAGATGCTCTATGTCTTCAAACCTTTTTGGTCATTACTAACAAAAGGGGGAGAAGCATATGAGTTGATAGTCTTCAAGCGGGTCCTTATGGGTGGTTGCATTATTTTGCCAAGTTTTTACAACTCTCGTCTTTTGATACATTTGGTTCTTTCAGTTGTAACACTTAAACTCAATGTTTGTCTGCTACTTTTTTTGCTACTCTGTGTTGCGATGATAAATTCCGCATGAAGTCATTCTGTAGACATCCATTTGCCATTATGCATATCATTATCTTCATTATCTCTCTATATGCATAATGTATTGTCTTAACACTTTGAAGATGGCCTCCACAAAGCAAAACCTGCCATGTGCATTTGCATTCAAAAGAAAATCATTAATATGCATATCTTCAGGGGAGCCTCGTCATATGTATAAAGACAATACTCACAACACTAAACTTTCACATACTTTTATCCCCGCTGAAAACTTCACCCAGTTTGTCATCAATCACCAAAAAGGGGGAGATTGTAAGTGAATCTAGTTCCACCCCTAGATGGTTTTGGAGTATTGACGAAAAACTTGGTTGAGGGACTAATGTGTTTGTGAGAATTGCAGGACAACACAGGTAGTAGTCCCATATTGATTCGGTTTACCTACCAGAGATGATCCCTAAAAATGCGTGAAGACATTGAAGACAATGGTGGTATGTGAAGATATTCACATTGAAGACTATGACAAGAGAAGACATCGCATGAAGACTATGGAGTACGAAGACATAATTGTTTCGTAGTTTCCTTTTCTTCTTTGTTGAGTCATAGGAACCACCATACTGTTAAGTGGGGTCCAAGTGAACAAAGTCAGAGTGACTGAAGTGATGCTCAACCAATCCTGTCGGGTGGTAGGTGCGACATATGCCAACGGATGGCTTATCATTGTGGGAGCCAGTAAGACATCGCCGGTGCCTGGAAACGGGATAAGGCGAAGACATGCACACCGGCGGATCTTACCAAGGTTGGGGGCTCTCCGTGGAGATAATACCCCTACTCCTGCTCTGCAGGGTCTCCGCATGATCACTAGATCGACAAGAAGCTACAAGAGGCTCCTTGAGCTGTTCGGTGGGAGGAGGAAGAAGGGCAAGGCTAGCTCTCTTCTCTCTCTGTGGTAGTGCCTAAAACTCTCTGAGATCAACCTTTTGCATGGGTGTCCCGGGGGGTTTATATAGGCCTACCCCCCGGGGGTACAATGGTAATCCGGCTGGGTGCGGGCCCAGGCCGTCAGCGTCTACGACCGCCGTCTTCTCCGCCGGCTTCTGGGGCCCGCCGACTGGTGGGTCCCGCCGGCTGCCGGCCCGTTGGTCGACAGGCCGGCCCCATCGCTTGGGGGATCTTGTCGGGGGCTGGTTATTGTTGCCTCGCCTCTGATGACGAGGGCTTTGTCGAGGTAAACATGGCTACAGTGTCGCCGCCTCGTGGGCTCCCACTGTAGCCTTACCTCGTCTCGTCTGCTTAATGGTGCGCGCGCCCCGAGGGGGGAGCAAGCTGGCTATAGGAAGCCGGCCCGGCCTTAGGCCGGCTGGGGGAGGTCGGACCGCCTTCGGATGTCTCTCTGACCAAAGGGGCCCACCGCCTGCGGGCCGTACTGGCAACCCGTTGTGGATGGCGTCATGATCCGCATGGCAACAGTGCCTCGCCGGACGGGTGATGGCCACCCCGTACGTCGTACTATAGCCATGCATGCTCCGGGATTCGGGGATGGCAGGGTCCGCAATAGCCACGCCCCGTCCCATCACCATTATGGAGGGTGGACTTTAGGATGCGGCCTACGACCACCTGCTTCTTGGAGTCGGCCCTTCATGGGCCGGCTTCTGGGAGTCGGTCCTTCTTGGGCCGGCTTTTTGGAGTCGGCCCGATCGTGGCGTCCTCCGAAGGTTGTTTATGGCCGGGCCGCCTTCCGCCAGCCGGCCTATGTGATAGCCGGCCGAAGGAAGGCGGCCCCGTGTCTTGGGTGCTTCACGGCCCGATCGGCCCATTGTTTTTTCTGAGGGTCAAAGGGAGCCGGTTAGGCTACCCGTGGTCATTTACTCCGACAGTATTCCCCGAAGCTGGTTGGGCTTCACGGCTGAAGCGGAAATCGAGAAGCTCGGCCAGCTTCCTATCCCGAGGAGCCGGAAGCTAGGAGCCGGCCTCCCTTGCGCGTGCCTTCTCGGCGAAGCCTCGTCAAAATCCAAAGGCGGGAACCAGCTGGCGCGCTAGCCAAGCGGCGGGCTGACCGCCCGCCATTCGCACGCCATGTGGCACCCTTCGGCTGGAAGGGCCTGCCAGCCCACGCGCGTGACAGGACGGCGCCGCAGGCCGGGGCCCGCCACTTCCACGCCTCGGCCAGCGATCTTCGTGACCGAACCGACCGACGCGTCTTCGGCGGCAGTTCCGCTTCGCCATCAAGGCGTGATATTCGCAGGTCGTGGGGGAGTGGGCATAGTTAATCCCACGCCCCCCGTGCCTCGCCTCCTCGGCTTCGCCGCACGAGGCTATAAGTAGGGACGGGGAGGGGGAGCGGCAGTCGTTCGCACGCTCGCCCTCGCCCTGCCTCCTCCCTCTTCTTCCTCGCTGCGGTAGCCCCTCGCCGTGCTCCCGCTCCGCCATCCTTTCTTCTCCCCAGCGTGCCGCAGGCTCGCTGCCTCCGCGCCGGGCGCTCTCCGCCGCCACGCTCACCGCCATGGCTCCGAAGTTGAGCTCTTGGGACGGCTCCACCGTCCGCGACGACCACATCGATTTTCTTCGCAAGACGCGGCGGCTGCCGGGCGAAGATCTTGTGCGAGTTCGCCTTGCGCTAGCGAGGGAGGTTTCGCCGGTGCCGGAGGAAGGCGAGCGAGTGATATTCTACTCGCACTGCCTGCGCGGCGTCGGCCTCCCCGCGAGCGGCTTCTTCCGCGCGTTTCTCGACTTCTATCAACTTCAGCCGCACCACCTCACCCCCAACACGGTGGTGCTGCTGTCGGCCTTCGTCTCCTTGTGCGAAGGTTTCCTCGGCGTCCTTCCCACCATCGAGATCTGGGGGGAGTTTTTCCAATCCAAGCTCGGCACGGTTGTCGTAGGCGTGCCAGCTCCGTGCGGCGCCTTCATCTCCATAAGAATGTCCACCGCCGACAACCCATTCCCTCCTATCGGGCTGATCTTGTCGGTGAAGCTTTGGCAACGGTCCTATTTTTACGTGAAGAACGTTGCCCCGAACGACGACTATGTCAACTTGCCGGCCTATGTAGCCGGCCCGCCGCCTGGGAGGCCGGCTTCATGGTCCTTCCGGGCCAGGTCGCCGGCGCCGGTGGGCTGGTTTGTCGCCCGACCGGTCTTGATCGGTTAGGCGCTGACGGGTCCGACTTGATCGCCGCCTTCGTCGAGCGTCGTGTACTTCCGCTTCAAGGCCGCCTTCATCTGATCTGTCAGATGAGCGGCCGCTTCGACCCAAGCCGGCTCAGCACCAGGGAGATGCCTCACGACGAAGTATCTTACCTGGTGAACTACATCGCCAACTGCAAGCTCACCGAGGATTGGCAGTATGGCAAGGCGCCATACTCTCGCGCCAATCCACCACCCATGGTAAACTTTCGTTCTTCCTTTGTTGCCGAATTTTCTTTTCTGGCCGACTCTTGACCAGTCGGCTTGTCTTCAATCAGAACCCCCTTCTTCATCCTTCGGCTGGGACCGTGGGGCGGGCCTTGAGTTCGCCCGATCGAGGCGGACGACCGACGACCCGACTTGGGGCGGCCTTCGGCGACGACGCCCGTGGGGCGGCGGCGAGACAGGCGGCTCCGGCTTCACCGGAGGCCTTGATGACTGGCCTGATGATGACGAAGCCGATCCCATTCCGCGCCGCCAGCCAGCGTCCGACCCCCAAGGCGCCGGCCCATCCGACGGGCCGACCGCGCGAGGCGGTGCATAGAAGCATCGAGCGGCGCCTCCTCTCTTCGGCGACCGGCCGAAGAAGCCTAAGGGATCCGCGACGGCGACCAAGCGGGATGAGGAAGTCGCGAAGGCGGCCCGCTTCCGCAAAGTAGTGAAGCAGCCGCAGGCAGTCTCGGCGTAAGTTTTGGTCCTTACGCACCTTTGTCTTTTTTCTTCAGTTGATGTTCTTCTAAGTCCTTTCTTCGTTTCGTCAACCAGGGCCCCGCTCTCTCTTGAGTGGACTACTGCCGCCTCCATAGTCGGCGGAGCGGGAGGGTCTGTGGGTTCCCTTCGCATAGACCCCCGCGCAGAGCTTCAGGCGGCGACGGAGCGGAACGCGCGGGAAGCGCGGGAGGAGCAGGAGGCGGAGGAGAGAAGGGTAGCCGCCGCCGAGCCGGAGGCGGCACGGCGAGTCGGCCGAGGCGCAGCCGACGCGGCAGCTAGGGCCCGGGCGGAGGCCGAGGCTGCCGAGAGGGCGGCGGAGGCTCTGCGTAGCCAGCCTCCGGAACTCGTCATCCCCCTTCGCTCCGCGCCCCCGGACGTCCCGGTGCCCCTGCTGGAGGAAATCGGCCGCGACCCGCTGATGATGGAGAGGGAGGGGGCGACGTAGTCGTCCCGGGGGGAGAAGTGGTGCCGCCTCCGTCGGCCGGGACCAGCCAAGGCGGCCAGCCTGAGGTGCCTCCCGAGCAGCCGACTGCAAAGGCGGATCTTGTGGTCTTGTCGCCGACTCGTCGGCGTGCGGCGAGGGCGGCTTCAGAGCCGGATCCGCAGAGGGCAGCCGGCTCCAGCTTGTTGTCGCATGATCTGGAGTCGGCCACTGCTAGCTCGCCAGGGTGGACGCTGGGCGGTGGGACGGCCGTGTTGAACTTGGCGGCGCAAGATGTCCGTGAAATGCTTCGAGCTCAAGCCACTGCTACGCTGCAGCAGTGTACCCGAGTTTCTTGCGATACGGCGGTTGTTGGGTGAGTTCCTTGCTCTTGATTTTTTCGTGGAGGCGCGTCAGGTGCCTGCTCGGTGTAATCCTCGAGTTCCGAGCCGCTGCTGAGCAAAAGCGCTTGGAACTTCTTCAAAGACTTTGTTTTACTAATTTGCTCTTGCTTGCTGCTTCGTCCTGTTTGCAGGATTATCACAACCTCCACGCCGCTACCTTTAACTCCCGGGTCCGGGAGGCAGACAAAAAGGCCGCCGATCTGTCGGAGAGCCGGCGTGAGTGTCTTTATCTTTTTATCTCATGTGGGGGCGCGTCAGCGCACCCATTGGGTGTAGTCCCCGAGATTTGGGCCGACTGCTGAGCAGTCGGGTCGGATCTTTCTTGCCGACTTCTTTCTTAACATCTTCTTTCCATACTAGCAGGAGCCAACGCCAACTTGAGGCAGCAGCTGGGTGTGGCCCAGACCGCCATTCGCACCAAGGAGGGTGAGCTCAGTGCCTTGGCTCAGGAGCGTGACCGCTTGGCCAAGAAACTGGCCGACCAGGAGGAAAGCCACAAGGCGGCCCTGAAGGCGGCTCGAGACAGCGAGGCCTCCCTCAAAGCCGAATACGAGACCGAGGCAGCGTGCTGGGCCGAGGCAAGGCAAGCTCTGAGCGAAGGCTACGGCCGAGTCGAGGATTTGGTTGATGGTAGGCCGCCTTCTTCTTCACTCTTGGCTTGTCCTTGTAAGTCAGTTTATCTCCTGACTTGCTCTATTTCTTTTTTTTGTGAAGAGTACTTTCCTGGCCATTCCGTCGCCGCCAACCAAGCCATCGAAGCCCACTGTGAGGCCCGGCGGCAGGCTGGGGTTGAAATCGCGCCGGATGCCAACCGATCGCTTGAAGAGCAGCTTCTAGCAATCGAGGCCCGCCTCCAGCCGGCGTACCGCATGCTCCACCGGCTTCAGCGCACCGGAGCACAGGTGCTGGCCGCCCTTTGGCCTGGCGAAGTAATTCCTCGCACCCCCAGCTGTACTACCGACTGGCTGGAGGAAGCCGTCGGCCGCCTTGAGGCCTGGAAGGCTTCAGCAGCTCGATGCGGCGCTAGAGTTCGTTCGGGCTTGGTACCCTAGGCTAAAATTGGACCAGCTGCGCACCTGGCGGCAGGAGGCAGACGAGGAGCTGGAGGCGGTGCGGCCGGCTATCATCCAGCGCGCCTCAGCAATCGCCGACTTCACTGACACCAGCGCCTTTGCTCCTGAGGTGAACAAGGACGGAGTCGCGTAGCCGGAAGAATGGTTCAGGCTGAACTCTGCCGATGGTGAAGACTCGGCGGAGGAGATTGACTCCAGCGACGAGGGCGAAGAGGAGGAGGAGGAAGACGGCGAAGATGCTGTGCCGGATGTTGGAGTAGCCAGCTAGCCTCAGCCTGACCGTGCTTCCAGCAACGAAGCGCACGCGAATGCTCCGCCTACCACTGGCGACGACAGACCGAGACTCGCCAGCCGGCCACTCCTCCAGCCAACACCGCCGTCTCCACCGGTCTCCCTGATGCTTCGGGCGCTCCCTTGGCTTGATTCACCGTTTTTACTTTCCTGCTTGTCACTCTTTGAACAGATTTGTTATCTTTGCGCAATTCCACCCACTGGGGTGTATTCAAACTTCGTTGAATGCCGGCCTCTCGAAGGCTTTTGGTGTAAATATTATTATGCATGTGCTTGGCTTCCATTCCTACTTGCTTTTTATCTCTCGCCTTTTCCTTTGCCGCCTTCCCTTGGTTGCCGCCTTCCCAGCCGGACAGCTGCTCTGCATTCTGTGGCCGGGTAAGGAATTCAGCCGTCTGGGAAGGCAAGGACTCAAGCTTTCTTAGATTGTAGTAGAGTAGGAAAGGAAGCCAGCCAGCCGACTACTTCGACAGCCGGCTGGCGAGGGGGGGAGCTGGCTTGTGTTATGTAAGTTCGTTAGTCCTTAGCCGTTTTTTCATGTGGGCATCCTTTCCGCCTTTAGCTCTTGCTAGTCGGGCAGCTGATTCTTCGAGCTGTGACTCTCGCAAGAGAGGGCTTGGGTGCCGGCACATTACTTGTCTGACTGCAGGTAGAACTTGGACATAACTCAAGGCGGCAAGTTCCCGGGCCGACTAGTCGAACCCGGTGCCAGACGGAGAAAGTAAATGTAGTGGGGTAACCATGGGTATGATACCCGGCATACATAGATAAAATAGGGTAGTCCCCGAGAACTCCTCGGGGGGCCCGTTGTCTCATACTTAATACAAAAGGTGGCGTGATACATACTGCATTTCAACTGTAAAATCTTCGAAGAAGATTGGCGTTCCACGGGCGCTCCGACTCCTTGCCGGAGTCGTCTCTCTTGCGTGCCTTCGGCTTCTGTGCGTCGATTAGGTAATAGGAGTCGTTTCCCAGAGCCCGGCTGATGACGAAGGGGCATTCCCAAGGGGCCGAGAGCTTGTGCTGGCCGGCCGTTCGCTGTATTAGCCGGAGCACAAGGTCTCCCTCTTGGAAAGCTCTTGGCTTCACCCTTCGACTGTGGTAACGGCGTAGTCCTTGCTGGTAGATGGCGGACCGGCTGAGGGCTAACAGCCGGCTTTCTTCCAGCAAGTCGACGCCGTCTTCTCTTGCTTCCTTAGCCTCCGCCTCTGTGTACATGGTGACCCGAGGTGAGTCGAACTCGATGTCAGTTGGGATGATAGCCTCAGCACCATATACAAGGAAGAAGGGGTGAAGCCAGTTGACTTGTTTGGGGTAGTGCGCAGACTCCAGAGGATGGCCGGTAGGTCGTCGAGCCAGCAGCCGGCCGAATGCTCCAGTGGCACGACCAGTCGGGGCTTGATACCGGAGAGGATGAGGCCGTTTGCTCGCTCGACTTGGCCGTTTGACTGCGGGTGGGCAATAGATGCTAAGTCCAGTCGGATGCCCTGTGTTGCGCAGAAATGTGCCAATGCTCCCTTGGCAAAATTCGTGTCGTTGTCGGTGATGATGCTGTGTGGTACGCCATACCAGGTTGTAATGTCTGCAATGAATGTCACGGCAGTCGACGCATTCAGTTTCTTGATAGGTTTTGCTTCAATCCACTTGGTAAATTTGTCTATGGCGACGAGCAGATGCGTCATGCCGTCGCGCGCCATCTTGAATGGGCCGACCATGTCCAACCCCCAGACGGCAAAGGGCTAAGTGATGGGGATGGTCTTGAGTGCAGAAGCCGGCAGGTGTTGCTTGGAGCCGAAGACTTGGCACCCTTTGCAATGTTTGACTAGTTCCTTGGCATCCTCCAAAGCAGTCGGCTAGAAGAATCCATGGCGGAAGGCTTTGGCGACGAGCGCCCTGGAGGCAGCATGGTGGCCGCATTCGCCTTGGTGGATGTCTTCGAGGATTGCTATGCCCTTCTCTTGCTCGAGGCAGCACTGGAAGACTCTGCTAGCACTGCGCCTAACTAGCTCTTGATTCATTATTGTGTAAGCTCCGACTCGGCGTTGGACTTGTCTTGCCGAGATCTCGTCAGTCGGTAGCTCTCCATTTATCAGAAAACGGAGGATGGGCTGAGCCCATGATGGAGCTGTGATTTCTTCCATTGCCAAAACCGCTACTGCAACCAGGGTGGGCGCGCTGGGCTGTGAGAAGTTGGAGTCGGCCTCCGCTTTCTTTGTCTTCTTTGCAGCCCCGGGCGGGTTCGACTATCAGATCCCCGAGCCGGCTGCGAAGTCCCAGACGCCTGCTGGTCCGAAGTCGGATCGACTACGTCGGGGTCAGCGGCACGAAGATGGAACTGGATTCCGGAGACGGCTTGACAGATGGCTTGAGGAGGCGTTGGAGGGCGACGCCGGTTGGTATAGCTTGTCGGGTGGAGCCTATTCGTGCCAGGGCACGTGAAGGAACTCGCACCCCTCGAAATATCCGCTGACCTGCTGGACGAGGAAACGGTAGCTTGCCATGTTTGCGTCCTTGGCATCCCAGTCGCGGGATGATTGCTGAACCACTAAGTCCGAGTCGCCATAACACAGGATCCGGCGGATGCCGAGTTCCTTGGCTAGCCGGAGCCCGTGTATGAGCGCCTCGTACTCGGCCACATTGTTGGAGGCAGCAAAGTGGATTGCAATGTGTATCTCAGTTTGTCGCCCTTGGGTGAGGTGAGGACGATGCCGGCTCCCAAGCCGGTGCGCATCTTGGATCCGTCAAAATGCATCCGCCAATGAGTGGAGTCGGGGGCCGATGGCAGGTACTGGGTCTCGGCCCAGTCGACGAGGAAGTCGGCCAGTGCTTGGGACTTGATGGCGGTGCGGGGCTGATAGTAGATTGTGTAAGGAGCCAGCGCAATGGCCCATTTCGCCACTCGACTGGATGCGTCCCGGCTGCCTATGATCTCGGCAAGCGGGGCAGTGCATATGACCGTGATGGGATGCACCATAGCACATTTTCTGATAGTGCGGGTAGTTCTGTTTTGAGGTGGACAATACCTTGCTTAAATAATATACCGGCCTCTGGACTAGCTTAGCTCGGCCTTCTTCTGGATGCTGGACCATAATGAGTGTGCTGACCACCCGTCTGGTAGCGGCGATGTAGAGGAACATGGGCTCCTTCTCAGTTGGGGCCGCCAAGACAGGCGGTGTGGACAACATCTTTTTCAGCTTGTGGAAAGCTTGGTCCGCCTGGTCATTCCACTCAAAGTGAGTGGACTTCTTCATGAGTCGGTAGAGGGGGAGAGCCTTCTCTCCGAGTCTGCTCATGAAGCGGTTCAAAGACGCCAGGCATCCGGTGAATTTTTGGACGTCTCGCAGCTTGGTAGGGACCTTCATTCTCTCTATGGCCTTGATCTTCACTGGGTTGCACTCGATGCCGCGTTCGGAGACCAGGAAGCCTAGAAGTTGGCCGGCTGGTACCCCGAACACGCACTTCTCCGGGTTGAGCTTGATCTGAAACCGGCGCAAATTCTCAAAGGTCTCCTTGAGGTCTTCTAGCAGGGTGTCGCATTTCTCCATCTTCACCACGACATCGTCTACATAGACGTGGGCACTTGTGCCGAGTTGCTTGAGGAGGCATTCTGCATGCAATGCTGAAAGGTGGCACCGGCATTTCTTAAGCCGGATGTCATGGTCAGGTAACAGAAAGCTCCGAATGGGGTGATGAAGGCGGTCTTCAAGCGATCAGCTGGGTTCAACTTTATCTGGTGGTAGCCTGAATAAGCATCCAAGAAACTCAACAGCTCGCAATCGGCTGTGGAGTCTATCACTTGGGCAATCCTTGGCAGGGCGAACGGATCTTTAGGGCAGGCTTTGTTGAGGCTGGTGTAGTCGATGCACATGCGCCACTGCTTGTTTTTCTTCAACACGAGGATCAGGTTGGCAAGCCATTCTGGAAAGAACACTTCCATAATGAAGCCGACTGCCACAAGCTGCGCTATTTCTTCTCCGACTACTCTTCTCTTCTCTTCTGACAGGTGGCACAAGGGCTGCCTGACTGGCTTTGCGTCAGATCGGACGTGTAGCTTGTGCTCGGCAAAATCCGTCGGGACACCCGGCATGTCGTTGGGAGACCATGCAAAGACGTCCCGATTCTCACGGAGGGAATCGACGAGCTCGCCTTCCTATTTGCTGTCAAGGCCTGTACCTATGTGTCACGCCCAATATGCGACCCTATCCAAAAGGAACTCGAAGGTCCCACCAAGGATAGACCCGCATATTGAAATGCTTTTGCAAGGTGGATATCATTACATCAACATTACATAATAGATGGGGATACATACAAAAGGCATACAATGCCACACGAATACAACAACATCTTACATAAGAGCACCATCCGACTACGGATGAAACACAAACAGAAACTCAAATGACATCCACCTGCTAGCCAAAGCTGCCGACACTGGAACCTATCCCTGATCAAGAAGAAGAAGAAGAAGAACTCCAAAACAAGTAAACATCGCTCTCGCGTCATGATCATCGCATAACCTGTACCTGCAACTGTTGTTGTAGTAATCTGTGAGCCACGAGGACTCAGCAATCCCATTACCATGGGTATCAAGACTAGCAAAGCTTAATGGGAAAGGAAGGGGTAAAGTGGTGAGGTTGCAGCAGTGACTAAGCATATATGGTGGCTAACATATGCAAATGAGAGCAAGAAGAGAAGCAAAGAACGGTCGTCAACTAGTAATGATCAAGAGGTGATCCTGAACTCCTACTTACGTCAATCATAACCCAAAGACCGTGTTCACTTCCCGGACTCCGCCGAGAAGAGACCATCACGGCTACACATGCGTTTGATGCGTTTTAATTCGGATCTGGTGTCAAGTTATCTACAATCGGACATTAACAAATTCCCATCTGCCACATAACCGCGGGCACGGCTCTCGAAAGTTTATACCCTGCAGGGTGTCCCAACTTAACCCATGATAAGCTATCGTGATCAACGAAGGATATTCCTTCTCCGGAAGACCCGATCGAGTCTCGGAATCGGTTTACAAGACATTTCGACAATGGTAAAACAAGACCAGCAAAGCCGCCCATGTTGTGCCGACAAATCGATAGGAGCTGCACATATCTCGTTCTCGGGGCACACGGATGAGCAAGGCGTCGGGTTGGCATAGACCACTGGTTGCCCAGGGGGCGCCGGACATCGCTCGGTTTGGACCAACACTTAGACAAGCATTGGCCCAGGGGGGCTATAATAAAGATGACCCTTGGGTTAATAACTCCCAAGGGAAAGGTAGGTGGTGGTGAGGCAAATGGTAAAACCAAGGTTGGCCCTTCTTTGGAGGAGTTTTATTCAAAGCAAACTGTCGGGGGTCCATAAATCACCCGACCAGCGTAAGGAACGCATAAAATCGGGAACATAACACCGGTATGACAGAAACTAGGGCGGCAAGAGTGGAACAAAACACCACGCATAAGGCCGAGCCTTCCACCCTTTACCAAATATACAGATGCATTAATAATGTAAGAGATATTGTGATATCCCAACCAAAATCCTGTCCACCATGGAGAAATCTTCAACTTCACCTGCAACTAGCAACGCTATAAGAGGGGCTGAGCAAAGCGGTAACATAGCCAAGCAATGGTTTGCTAGGAATGGTGTCAAAGGTTAGAGGTTCATGGCAATTTGGGAGGCTTGAAGAGCAAATGATAGGTAGCGCAACAAAGCGATAGAAACGAAGCAACTAGCATAGCAATGATAGTAGTGAGATCGAGGTAGCGGTTGAAAGTCGTTATATCGACTAGAGGGGGTGAATAGGCGATTTTATGAAATTCTTCTTCGAGGAATTTCGGTGAGAAATTCCTTAGCGAAGAACTATTTGCAGCGGAATAAGTACTCGAGAGGTAAACATAGCAGATTACACACATAGTCGGCATGATGAAATGAAGACTAGAACAGAGTGACGAAGCGTAAACACGGGATAACAAGATGAAGACAAAGCAGTGAAGAAATTGAAGCGAGGAATTTGTGAAAGTCTTGATCAAAGTCTTCAAGCACGATATGAACAACATGCAACACAGAATGAGAAACAAATGAGTTGAGGAAATAGAACCGGTCGGTTGGTGAAGACAATGATTTGGTAGACCAGTTCAACTGCTGTCTCGGTTATGCGTCTGGTTGGAGCGGTGAGTATTTAAACTCGAGGACACACAGTCCGGACACCCGATCTCGAGCGCAACTCGGGACACCCAGTCCTCACCGTATTCTCCTTGAACTAAGACCACACAGGCCTCGTCCAATCACTCGTGGTAAGTCTTGGTGACTTCAAACCTTCACAGACTTGGTCACTCGGCGATCCACAATTCCTCTTGGATGCTCTAGACCTTGACGCCTAACCGTCTGCAAGAAGCACAGTCTTCAAAGGTAACAAGCGTTGGATCCACGCAGGATCAATTTCTTCAGTGATGCTCAATCACTTGGGGTTTTGTGGGTTTGGTTTTGGGATTTTCCTCACTTGATGATTTTCGCTCAAAGTCCTCGGAGGATGGGTTGCTCTCAAATGACAAGTGTCAAGTTCTCTCGGAGCAGCCAACCAACTAGTGGTTGTAGGGGCGGCTATTTATAGCCTAGGGAGCAGCCCGACATGATAAGACATAAATGCCCTTCAATGATATGACCGTTAGGTGGATAAGATATTTTGGTCCGCCCGCCATGAAGACAAGAACGGTCGGAAATTTGACTTTCAAAGTCCTCGGGGCTATCATGTTCCTCCATTGTGTAGGCAATTCGACTGGCGAATTCCTAACTCCTCGATCGAACAAAGTCATCGGTGACGGAAGAACTGCGTCTCATCCTTTGAAGAATTTGGTGAAGCGTATATGAGATTTCAATGGCTTCACTCGAAGGGATTGGTAGGTGTAGGATTTTGAGTTGAGCATCACATGGAAATTTTTCCTTAGTATTTCCTCGACCCCTTTAACGATGACGGTGTTTCCTATGACTCAAGAAAAGAAAATGAAACTACGAAAACAAAAGTCTTCACGCTTCATATTCCTCGAATGAATATCAAGTCTTCATGGTCACACCAATTTCTTCACTTTCAAAGTCTTTAGAAAGTCTTGAGAATATCAAAGTCTTGATCGAAGAACTTCATTTTAGGGTCGACTTTCTCTGTAAATATCAAACTCCTCATAGACTTATAGACCTGTGTACACTCACAAACGCATCAGTTACTTAACCTATAAGTCTTCAATACACCAAAATCACTAAGGGGCACTAGATGCACTTACAATCTCCCCCTTTTTGGTGATTGATGACAACATAGGTTAAGTTTTCAACGGGGATAAACATATGAAGTGTAAATACTGATATTGAGGAATTTGATTGCAAGATATAGAAGAACTCCCCCTGAATATGTGCATAATGAGGAATTTGCTTTTGAGGCAATGCACATTTGAAGATTTTAATCATGGAGATCTCCCCCTATATCTTGTAATTCATACACGCATTTGATACATATACTATGAAGAATTTGAAATGCATGATGAAATATGGTGCCTGATGAGATTCAGCATGCATGCAATAGTATTAACACGTATCAAAATATCAGAGCATAGTGTTAACATGCAATAGTATCAGAGCTCAAATATCACATTCAGAGCTTAGTGCTTCAAAAGCATCAGAGCATAACACGTATCAAAATCAGAGCATCAGAAGCACGATCAAGAGTATCAGAGCACATCTCTCAAAAAAATATCAGAGCACAGTGCAAAGTCAGCACAATGCACGATCAAAAGTATCAGGGCACCATCGGATTTAAGATTACAACTCGATCCAATAAAAGTTTCGGAAGAACGAGAGTTGTAACTTAATAAAAAAATGCCCATAGTATAAACCCGCTTGAAGACTAACTCAGATTTCTCCCCTTTGTCATCAAATGACCAAAAGGATCGGCGAGGACTAACGCCGGAAGATATTCAAGTCGATGGAGGCGCGCGACATTATCGGGGTTGGTTGTTGAAGTAGGGCCTGCCGCGATGTCGTCTAAATCTTCATATTCATCGGTTTAGCGATGAAGAATAAGAGCTAGCCACCAAATCTGGAACTTTGACTCTCTTGAATTTCTTCGGAGGTGGTGCAGACCAGTCATATGCTTCTTGAAGACCCATAGTCTTCAATTCTTCCGCGGAATAGACATGATTTAGAACAGCCCAGGTGCGGTTGAGGGTTTCATGAAGGTAGTACTGGTTTTTCTTCACAACATTATGCGTTGAGGTCATATTATGAAGAATTGCAGCAAATTGGCGCTTGACCCATTTCGATTGCGATCAACCTTCCGATGAAGGCGAGGAGTAACTCACGATCGGTCATCACCACAGGTCTTTGTGGCTTGAGGCTGTTGCTTGGTTGAGGTATTTGCGGCAGTATCATGCGTTGCAGAATCGTCATTGGTGGAGTAAGATGCAGCTTTGCGAAACTGACCATCCAATGGATGAGTGCCTTCATCAATTACAGCTGCTGCCTTGCCCTTGTCATCAGATGATGAAATTGGTCGCTTGAGGACTTCAATGGGCGGCGGGAAGCTGCCATGATTCAGAGTGTTAGCCTTGTAGTTCAGTGAAGATCTTGCCCTTATGAATCTCATGATCCAAGGCGCATATGGCTTTAGCTCAAAAGGTGACATTGCAATATTGGCCAGAGTCCTCATGAAGAAATCATGGAAGTTGACTCGAACGCCATGAATGATATTGAAAAGCATGTTCTTCATGATGCCAACGACGTCTTCATCATTTGAGTCGTGGCCTTTGATTGGACTCATAGTCTTCGTCAAGATTCTATACGATCCGAGGCACATATAGCAAATCCTTGACGAGGAATTTGGTTCGAGGGCTTGGCGAGCTTGATGGCTTCATCAAGACTTGCATGAAGTGATCAGACGATTCACGTTCATTGTAGAGGCAACGAGCAGATTCATGGGGAGGATCAAGAGGAAGGACGAAGCAATTGAGTTCTTTGGTGCCTTGTAGTGAGTATTTTCGGTCATCAATCCAGAACCCATGAGTTGATGTCTTGACATCTCCGGTGATGTGCGGTGGCATAGAAGCGAAGAATGAGTTCTTCATTCGATCCACATATATCGGTCTGCAGAAATTCAGCAGCCTGCATCGTGAAGAACACGGAGTCTTGGCTTGAAGCACGGCGGTGATTCCATATCCACATGAGGAATATGCTCATGGTCGAAGATCTTGTCCTTGTCGAATAGCGAGGAATAGAAGTTTGCTTGAGTTGGAGTCGAGCGTCTTTTCCTCATTCGGCGAGTCATAAGGATTGTAGCGATGAAGAACACATGCTCGAAAAGAAATCTTCAGCCTTGAATTTTTGCTTGCTTGAGAGCGGATTCTTTGGCTTGGCGCAGAGGAATGTCGGTGATTTGAAGCACAACCTCGGGAATCGCGATCTCGGGTTCTTGGTGAGGAATTTCTGTTCCTCTCCTTGTGCGGTTTGAGGATCAGCGGTTGGTTCTTCAACGCTAGTGGCTGGAATCTCTTCGTTGACAGATGATGTGGGATGAGTTTCTTGAGCCCATTTGAGCAGTAGTTGTTGGTGGTGAGGAACTTGTTGAAGCGGAGTGAAGAGAGGAGTATTGGGGTGCTGACTTTCCCAAAAGTCATCGTTCATTACAGGTGTAGTGCACCCAATATCCACATCTTCATCTTCTTTTTCAATTTCCTCAACACCTGCCTCTTCAGCTGTGAACTGAGGCACGGGTGAGGAAGCAACAGGAGTTGAAGGGAAAGCTTCCACTTCAATTTCTTCATCAAGCTGTTCTGAAGTAGCAACAGATTGATTTTCTTCATTTGATCCGCTTGGGATCGTGTATTCTTCTCCAAAGGGAACAATTTCCTTGGATGACATGTAGGAAATGGGAATGACATCAATAGGATTTGCAATCGAGCTGGTCATTAGCTTCAATTTCTTCGCAGCCGAAGAATTTGACGCAGCTGATGCCTTCCTTTTCTTCACTGCAGCTCGTTCTGCAGCCTTTGTCTTCTTCACTTCATAGGCAGAAGGAAGAATTGGAGTTGGTGTTGGTGCATGAGGAGCTGAGGTTTGTTGTTCAGTTTCTTCAGGCACAACTGGTGCAGTTGCCCTGTTTCCTTTAGATTCTTCAGGCGCACCACGAGTGGATGCCCTGGGAATTTCTTCAGCAGCTGGAATGGAGTCATCAGCCCTGGAACTTGTGTTTTCATCGGACTGCTTGAAAGTCATCAAGATCTTGGCATGTTCTTCAGCGGTGAGCAGATTCTTCACTGAGGATTTTCTTGTTGCGATGGAGCTGCAGCAGTTGACATTTTCTTCGTCGAGTGACGAATCTCACCTTGGCTCCTTGCCGGTCGGCATTATAAGCATCAAAATCCTTCTGAGTGCTTGGATTTTCGATTGAGCTTTAAGAAGTTCTTCAGGAGACAAGTTGATGATGTTTTTCCTCAGAAGCTTCTCTTTTCTTGCTTTTGCTCTCTTCAATTCATGAGCCTTTTAAAATTTCCATTTTTCTTGAGAGATGAAATGGTTCAACATGTGACTTTGACCAGGGTCGATGGCGAGATCCGGAAGAGGAGTGTGTGGATCTGATGCCACATGTCAATGAAGTCTAGGATCTTCTTGGATCCAAAAGCAGAGGTACACTTGTTCCTTTGGCTCTAGCGGCCTTGGTCACTCTGTCTCGATGATTTCTTCAAGTTCTTCATCGAGGCTTCATCATCGAGAGGAGCGTTGAATGCAACCTGTTTCTTCTTTGGACTTGGCGAGGACGCGCCCAGCAGCTTGCTTTGTCTTCAGCAGAGTGGGACTGTTGAGGACATTGGTGCAGTGAGAAACTTCTTTGAAACACGAAGCAATGGACAATCCTTGAGTCCTTTGACAAGTTGCAAGATGCATGTGTGTTGAGGACTTGGAGGAGCTCTGAGGATTTTGCATGAGCAGCGGCGATCGAGGAATTTGCCGTGAGGGCGCGGTGAGGAACTGGGCCGTGAGGGCGCCGACGGTGAAGCACTTGGCTTGCGTGCGAGGCTTCTTTGGCATTGATTTCCTCGGTTTGACCGAGGGCTCAAGCAAGCAGCAGCAGTATCCTCATTGAATTTCCTCACTGCCTCCTTGGCCTGTCTTGCCAATTTGGCTTGGCGCCTGGACCATTCTTCAGGAAAGTCTTCACCACGTTTGACGCTGGTGGGATGAGCGACTTGGCCAGGTGCCAGAGGAGCTCTTGGGCATGGAGGATTCAGAGCGAATTTCCTCATGTACTTAGGAGTGACATAGCGGTATTCTCGCCATTCTCGTGCCCATCTCCTTTCTATTCTCTGTATGCGCACTTTGCGCTGGTTCTTGGTCTCCTTGCCAAATTTGGATTCATCAGGTGTGCAGTAGTCTTTGTATATTTCCTCTGGAATCTCAAAAGCGGTCATGACTTCGGTTTCTTTCCTCCCTTCGTGGTCTCTTGCCTTACGCCATTTTCTTGGTGAGAATTTGAACAATAGAGCACTCTGAAGAAGTATGCAGTTTTTCTTCAAGGAACGCTGCAAATGAGTTAAGTTGATGAGAACCTAGTGATTCAAAGAATGACATGAGTACTGTGAGCAGAGTGTAGGTGCGAGGAATTTGGAGAGGTCATATCGTTCTCGTAAGATTTTTCAAAAGAAGCAAGTTTTGAGGAATTTGACCAGTTGAGCCTTGAGGAATTTCACTAAGCGTTTCGTCTTAGGTTCCAGAGTTGTACAGATCGAAAATCCGCACAATTGAGGAATCTTGAAGAAATGAATGCTTAGGGAGATAAATCAAGAACATATAGTGTGTGAGGTGTTCATATGTGAAGATTTTGAAGAGTAAAAACACCTTTGAAGATTTTCAGAAAGATTTGAGAATCAACGCGAGTAATAAAAGTGACTTTTAATTACCCGAACTGAAGAACACGACGAACAGAGATGAACTGTAGAGAAGTTCATCACGTTAGATCTTCCACGCCCTAACTTGGCAGAGGAAGACGGCTACGGCGGCGGCGGAGTGAAGATTTCGCGATCGGGCGCGAAATCGACGGCGATGAGGTCGAGGCGGTGAAGCTTTCCTCACCCGGCGGCGATGGAGTAGCGGCGGCGCTAGGCTTTGAGGAGAGCTCGGCGAGAGACAGCGATCGGCGGAGTAAATGAAGTGAGGAGGGTAAAGGGGTATTTATAGCCACGGTGAAAAACTGTTCGCCCGAAGATTTTGGACGAACATGCCCCTGCCCTTTCTCCTTCACGCGACGTGTGTCACCCACGTACTGTGCAGATAAGATTGTGTAAGATCGTGGGTGATTAAACTAATACATCGTGGGATGTGGAACGGTTTGAGTGGTAAAACCGAAACTCGGATAAGATTTGTTTAAAAGTTTCGTTCGCAATTTCTTCAGCTATCAAGGACCAATGAAGACTTTGAACGAGTTTCAATCAGAACGCACATGAAGAATTTGTGAATAGATTGGGTCGAGTATAGCATAGAGGGGAAGGGTCCGATCACATTCACTTAGCAGAAATCGCAACTTGAAGAATTAGCAATAAGTGAATGCTGTAGAGGACATAAACTATATATATATATATATATATATATATATATATATATATATATATATATATAGCCAATGAAGAAAGACGACGGAAATGCTGAAGATTTTGTAAAGTTGAAGAATTTGAAAAACTGAGGAAATAAATAAAAAAACTCAGATTGAAGATTTTCAACTTTTGTGGTGGCGTAGCCCACCGTATAAGAATGATGATTTCAGACACCGTGTACAATTGTCGTAGGGTTCTGAGAATCAAGTTCTTCATTGATTTCTTCACACTTAGAGTGTTATTCTTCATTGATTGAGGAACAACGTTTCTTCATGTGTTGCACATCTAAGTCATCAATTATGCATAAGGGTTAGGATGTGTGTCCTTTTCAAAGAACATTCGAAGATTCTAAGATATTTAGCTCACACCGCAACTTGCTAAATCTCTTCTCATCCAAGGGCTTGGTGAAGATATCAGCTAGCTGTTCTTCAGTCTTCACATGCTCGATGGAGATGTCACCCTTGAACACATGATCACGGAGAAAATGATGGCGAATCTGGATGTGCTTAGTCTTGAGTGCTGGCTGGGTTGTGAGCAATCTTGATGGCACTCTCATTGTCGCGAGGAGAGGCACATTCTTCACGTTGGCGCCATAGTCCTTGAGGTTTGCTTCATCCAAAGCAGTTGAGCACAGCATGACCCAGCAGCAATGTATTCAGCTTCAGCGATGAGATGAGATACAGTTCTGCTTTCTTGAGGACCAACGGACCAAAGATCGTCGAGGAAATGACAAGTGCGGATGTTGACTTGCGGTCCACACGATCACCAGCATAGTCGAGTCGAGAATATCCAAGAGATCAAAAGCAGAGCCCTTGGGGTACCATAATCCTAGTGTTGGTGTGTGAGCTAGATATCGAAGAATATGCTTCACAGCCTTATGGTGTGATTCCTTGGTGCAGCTTGAAATCGGGCACACATGCAAACACTAAGCATTATATCCGCCTAGATGCACATAAGTACAATAAAGAACCAATCATGGAGCGGTATACCTTGTGATCGAAGTCAATACCATTTTCATCGATGCATAGATGACCATTTGTGGGCATAGGAATTTTACGCCTTTGCAATCTTGCATGCCAAATTTCCTCAATTACATCTTTGAGGTATTTCTCTGAGATATGAATATGCCATTGTCTCGATTTAATTTGAAGACCTAAGAAGAATTTCAACTCTCCCATCATAGACATTTGATATTCTTCACTCATCATATAGGCAAATTCATCACTATATCGTTGGTTAGTACAGCAAAAGATAATATCATCAACATATATTTGGCACACAAACAGTTCACCATCATATGATTTAGTAAATAGAGTAGGGTCAAATGAACCGGGTGTGAAGCCATTCTTCACGAAGAATTCCTTCAGAGTGTCATACCACGCCCGAGGGGCTTGCTTGAGGCCATAGAGAGCCTTATTTAGTCTGAAGACTTTGTCAGGATTCTTGGGATCTTCAAAACCTGGGGGTTGAGCAACATATACTTCTTCCTCAAGCTTACCATTGAGGAATGCACTTTTCACATCCATTTGATATAAGATGATATCATGATGGTTAGCATAGGCAAGTAAAATGCGAATAGCTTCAAGTCTAGCAACAGGTGCAAAAGTTTCATCGAAATCAATTCCTTCAACCTGTGTGTAGCCTTGAGCTACTAGTCGTGCCTTATTCCTCACAACGAGGCCATTTTCATCTTGCTTGTTGCGGTAGATCCACTTTGTGCCAATGATATTATGTTTGCGAGGATCAGGCGATTGACTAATTCCTGGACATTGTTTAGCTCGAACTGATGTAATTCTTCTTGCATAGCCCTGAATCCACTCCGGCTCGAAATGCTTCATCTACCTTAGTGGGCTCGAGATAGAGACAAAAGCATAGTGCCCACAAAAGTTAGATGAGTGTGAGGCTTTGAGCGGGTGAGAGGACTGGTGCGCTGATGTCATCGATGATCTTCTCCACTTGCACTTCTTTTGCAACGCGTGGATGAGTTGGTTGTCGTTGAGGATTTTGATCAGCATTTTCTTGAGACCAATTTCCTCATCATGTTCTTGAGTGCATCAGCTCGGCGTTCTTCACGATCAGGAATGAATTCTTCACCAGATTCTTGAGAGGAATGACATCCTCGGTTGCCTTGTGCTTGATAGCATCCTCGGTGCTGGTTCATCTAACATGAAGGTAGGTGCTCTCTTTGCGAGCCATTAGTTTCATCGAACCGCACATCTACAGTGTCGACAATCTTGTGAAGAACAATGTTGAAGACTCTGTAGGTGTGCGAGTCCTTTCCATAACCAAGCATAAAACCTTCATGTGCTTTCGGTGCAAATTTAGAGTTGTGGTGAGGATCTCTAATCCAACATTTAGCACTGAAGACTTTGAAATAACTCACATTGGGTTTCTTGTCGTTGAGGAGTTCATATGCAGTCTTCTTGAAGAATTTGTGAAGATATACTCTGTTGATGATGTGGCGAGCGGTATCAATTGCATCAATCCAAAAACGCTGAGGCGTTTTGTATTCATCAAGCATAGTGCGAGCCATCTCAACAAGAGTTCTGTTCTTGCGCTCCACGACGCCATTCTGCTAAGGAGTATAAGGAGCAGATAATTCATGAGTAATACCAAGTTCATCAAGATAGGCATCAAGACCAGAATTCTTGAACTCAGTTCCATTGTCACTTCTGATATGCTTGATCTTCACACCAAAGTTGGTTGAAGCCCTCGAGGAAAATCGTTTGAAGACTTCCACGCACTTCATGTTTGTAAGTAACAATGTGTACCCATGTATATCGAGAATAATCATCAACAATGACAAAACCATATAGAGATGCATCATTAGTGACTGCTGAATAATGATTAGGTCCGAAGAGGTCCATGTGAAGCAATTCAAATGGACGAGTAGTGGTCATGATAGTCTTCGCTGGATGCTTGGCCTTGGTCATTTTTCCGGCTTCACATGCTCCGCATAAGTGATCCTTGAGGAATTTGACATTCTCAATGCCAATGACATGCTTCTTCTTCGCAAGCGTGTTCAAATTTCTCATGCCTGCATGACCAAGTCGTCGATGCCATAGCCAGCCTTCTGAGGCTTTTGCAAGAAGACACATGGCTGGTTGTGGTCCTGTAGAGAAATCAACAATATACAAATCTCCTCTCCTAAAGCCTTTGAAGACTTTGGAATTGTCAGCTTCCATAATCACAACACATCGATATTTGCCAAAGACAACAACCATATCAAGATCACATAGCATTGAGACTGACATGAGATTGTATCCTAAGGATTCAACAAGCATGACTTTGTCCATGTGCTTGTCCTTAGAGATAGCAACCTTACCAAGACCCAATACCTGACTTTTGCCTTTGTCAGCAAATATGATATGCTTCAGAGGTGACGGTGATAAAGGAGCATCCATCAATAGATTCTTGTCACCAGTCATGTGATTTGTACATCCACTATCAAGGACCCATTCAGTGGTTTTGGGTTGATCATCCTGCAGATGAATTAGTGTAACTTACAATCTCATATGCTTCATCGGTGAAGAATATGATATCAAGTTCATCGATGAATTTCATCAAGCGAGAAACAGATATAGCAATATGAGGGCGTGTGAAATGAAAGTTCATTTCATCATGATTCGCTGCGTCCTTTCAGCAATTTGTCGAGGTCCCAAACAAATTCTTGAGCGTTGAGCACATCCGGAGACCTGACCTGCAGAAGAGATTAGTTCTTTTCTTCACCACCCACATCCGGAGGGGTGGCAAAGAGTTCATCATCCTGCGAGCACCATGTGAGAAAGGTGGCAAAGATGCCAAACCATTTCGCTTAGCCTTGGAGGGGTTAGGGTAAGCATATGAATAAGCAGAGTAATTCTTCGAGGACTTATGAACATAATGGTTTGAAGAATAATGCACATATTCATAGCCCTTAGCTTTACCCTGCGAGACAGATTTGTTAGCATGATAATAATCATATGAGGATTTTAATCCAGTTGAGGAATTTGATCCTCGTGAAGAATTTGGTCCATATGAGGATTTGGATCCATATGAAGAGTTTGGTCCATATGAAGAATTTGATCTGGGGTTCCTGTTCTTCACAGGTGGTGTCATGAGGACATTCACCTGAAGACTTTCAACACAGCTTTTGGGAATCCAGATTTTCTTCATAGGGGAACCATTCCTGCAGTTAGTGCCAACATATCTAGCAAATACTTCACCATTCTGATTTTTGAACAGTTTATAGTTGGAGTCAAATGACTCATCAGAAGAATGAGGGAATTCACATGTAAAGCCAGATAAGTTAGATGGATCAACTGGAGGTCCCTTTGCAGCAACCCATGAGGTTTTGGGGTACTGCTCAGGCTTCCAATATGTTCCATCGGCATTGAGTTTCCTCTCAAAGGCAATACCCTCTTTCCTAGGGTTTTTGTTGAGGATCTGCTTTTTGAGCACATCACAAAGTGTCTGATGCCCTTTGAGGCTTTTGTACATGCCTGCCATGTACAATTCCTTCAGCCCTGCATTGTCAGTGATACTAGCAAAGTACTCAGATGAGGAATTAGTGATAGCAGAGGCAGATGAAGAATTTGTAACATTTGAAGCATTTGAACATTCAGGTGAAGAATTAGCAGATTCACGTTCAATGCACTTTAAGCATGGAGGAACAAATTCTTCCTGAGAAGTGCTGATTTGTTGAGCTAGTAATGCATCGCGCTCCTTCTGAAGATCTTCATAACATATTCTTAGCTTTTCAAGATCTGCCTTTCTTTGAATAGCTTCAAGAGAAAGCTTCTCATGATCAGTCAAGAGTGCATTATGTTGATCTTGAAGGACGTCAAGCCTGGAGTGAATTCTCTGAAGACATTCACCCAAGGCTTTTGACTGATCCATTTCCTTGCGCAACATATTATCACTTCTTTGTAGCATATCCTGAGTTTGTTCTAACACTGTTTGTTGTTTAGTGGCAACACAAATGAGTTTAGTATAGCAGGATTCAATATCATCATCAGATTCATCATTATCAGATTCATCATTATCAGATGACTCGGATGAGGAGCATTCGGTTACCTCAGCACCATTTGCCATAAGACAAGGTGCAGACGATGATGATTCTGGCTCGAAAGTCATTGTTTTGAGAGATTCCTTGAAGTCCTCAAACCAGGGATCATGACAAGTTCGATGACCTTCATAGACATCAGAGATTCGGTCCCAGATGAGCTTCGAATTGCCAAGATGCATAATTCTCCCGAATTGGTCTCTGGATAGGCAGGAGCAGATGATATCCTTCGCTATGATATCAAGTCGAGTGAACTTGCGAATATCATCAGCATTCGCCATCTTGCATAGATCAGTAAGACCAATCTCGGTGACGGTCCACAGCTCGCTGTTCTTTGCCATGAGGCGCTTCTTCATCATGGCCTTCCACTTGGGATAGTCATGACCGTCAAAGATAGGGCATGTCACTTTCTTCATACCTGCGGTCGACATAACTAAAACTCCAGGTGGTTAAACCAAAATCACACAGAACAAGGGAGTACCTTGCTCTGATACCAATTGAAAGTGCGTTATATCGACTAGAGGGGGGTGAATAGGCGATTTTATGAAATTCTTCATCGAGGAATTTCGGTGAGGAAATTCCTTAGCGAAGAACTATTTGCAGCGGAATAAGTACTCGAGAGGTAAACATAGCAGATTACACACATAGTCAAGATGATGAAATGAAGACTAGAACAGAGTACAGAAGCGTAAACACAGGATAACAAGATGAAGACAAACAGATCAAGAAATTGAACTGAGGAATTTGTGAAAGTCTTGACCAAAGTCTTCAAGCACGAGATATGAACAACATGCAACATGTAATGAGGAAACGAATGAGTTGAGGAAATAGAACCGGTCGGTTGGTGAAGACAATGATTTGGTAGACCAGTTCCAACTGCTGTCTCGGTTATGCGTCTGGATGGAGCGGCCGAGTATTTAAACTCGAGGACACAGTCCGGACACCCGCCTCTCGAGCCGCAACTCGGGACACCGATCCTCACCGTATTCTCCTTGAACTAAGACCACGCAGAGCCTCGCCCAATCACTCGTGGTAAGTCTTGGTGACTTCCAAACCTTCACAGACTTGGTCACTCGGCGATCCACAATTCCTCTTGGATGCTCTAGACCTTGACGCCTAACCGTCTCGGAAGAAGCACAGTCTTCAAAGGTAACAAGCGCCGGATCCACGCAGATCAATTTCTTGATGATGCTCAATCACTTGGGGTTTTGTGGGTTTGGTTTTGGGATTTTCCTCACTTGATGATTTTCGCTCAAAGTCCTCAGAGGATGGGTTGCTCTCAAATGACAAGTGTCAAGTTCTCTCGGAGCAGCCAACCAACTAGTGGTTGTAGGGGGCGGCTATTTATAGCCTAGGAGCAGCCCGACATGATAAGACATAAATGCCCTTCAATGATATGACCGTTAGGTGGATAAGATATTTTGGTCCGCCGCGCCAAGACAAAGAACGGTCGGAAATTTGACTTTCAAAGTCCTCGGGGCTATCATGTTCCTCATTGTAGGCAATTCAAGACCGGCGAATTCCTAACTCCTCGCCGAACAAAGTCATCGGTGACTGTAAGAACTGCGTCTCTCACATCAAGAATTTGACCGAACTGTTATGAGATTTCCAATGGCTTCACTCGAAGGGATTGGTAGGTGTAGGATTTTGAGTTGAGCATCACATGGAAATTTTTCCTTAGTATTTCCTCGACCCCCTTTAACAGTACGGTGTTTCCTATGACTCAAGAAAGAGAAAATGAAACTACGAAAACAAAAGTCTTCACGCTTCATATTCCTCGAATGAATATCAAGTCTTCATGGTCACACCAATTTCTTCACTTTCAAAGTCTTCAGAAAGTCTTCAGAATATCAAAGTCTTCAGTCGAAGAACTTCATTTTTAGGGGTCGACTTTCTCTGTAAATATCAAACTCCTCATAGACTTATAGACCTGTGTACACTCACAAACGCATCAGTTACTTAACCTATAAGTCTTCAATACACCAAAATCACTAAGGGGCACTAGATGCACTTACAGCGGTCATCTTTCCTGAAATCCCGCTAGGAAGAAGAACAAGTCCATGAAGAAGATGAAGCCACGAAGACGAACCACACATAGACGAACGAATCCTCGCGATCGCAACGAAATGAGAACTATCGAGAAGAAGCACACAACATGGTAAACACACCACACATAGACAAGACATGATGCACAACAAGCATGATGTATGACAAAGGCTACATGAAGCTACTCATGGCAAGAGATGATGCATACAAGAGCAACACATCAAAGCAAGTTTAAATGAGGCCGGAAACAACATATGACAATTCCGGCAAGTCCTCATATGCAAATTTCGAAATGGGTCCAGATCTGAATAAACCTTATGTTCAAGTTGTTAAACAGCAAGTTAAGATGCACCAAGATGATCTACACGAGATTCTAGTCAAATTACATATAAAGTTCATTAGATTCGGAGCTACGGCCTAGAAGATATGAGCAAAACAAGTTAAGCATGGCATTGATGAAAAATGCATACAAGCATCAAGCGAACACTCCCAAACATGGATGCAACATGATAACATGAAGCTACATGCAAAAACAAGCAAGTTTCATATAGAACACACTCAAAACGGAGCAACGGTTCAACACACACACACACACTATACAAGTCATAGCAACAATCTGTCCATAACAGCAACTAGGCATCTCACAAGCATCAAAACAACAAGCTACAGCACCCCAACATAAGAACAAAAGGCAGGAGCATGAAGTACAGGCAAAGCACAACAAAACATGAACACTGAGCTATCTCCAGAAAAGACTAGAACATGCTCAAAAGGACATGGGAAGATTGCAAATTATAACAGTTTCAGACTTAGCAGGAATAATATCAGGTTGCAATGTTTAGAGCAAGCAAACAACATGTTACCGGAACGTATCATGGCAAACAAAGGCATGACATGATACTAATAAATGCATAGATCAAAAGTCCCTTACTGACCATGAGCCAAAAGGGCACAAAAAATACGATGGCACCCATGTAAACATGGCAAGTTATATTACAGATTCATACATGGCAGGAACAATAATAAGGCATGTTGGTGAGCTTGAATCACTCACCACAGAGCAATACATGGCATGGCAAGGCAACCAACAGTAAGTAGACATGTTTATGAAGCTAAGCATGGCAAGAACAAGTTCATAGGATGCATGGATCACTAGAAAAGCACATGGCCAACACTGAACTTCATGTTAACAGGTTGACAGCAACATTATTTAGCAACTTTGGAGCAAGATAACAATAACCTACAGAAGCCTATAAATGCACCCAGAGGCATGAATGGATAGAGCATAACATGTATAACAAAACATCCTTAGTGAACATCTCCAGATTATGCATAGAATGACTTGTAGCAGCAGGTTTACATAGCAACAAAATATAACAGAATCAGCCTAGCAAAACAGCAACAGCAAGTGCCCTACTTAGCAAGCTCGATGCACTCACTACACAAGTCACAAAAATACCTGGATGGCACCACTGGAAAGATGGATGGCATAGATCAAAACACATGTAGACATCAACCTCATAGGATGCACACATCAAACATGGCAAAAATGACAAATGAGCATGTTATAACAGTTCCAGCAGATTAACATCAACATGCACTCTTACAACGATGACTCGGGCATCAAGATGGACTCAAATGAACATGATGCAATGGAACAAAATGAAGTACTCGTTGAGACGAACAATTTGACATATTACACGCACGAAACAGAGCAGTATGCAGAGAGATATGATGCGATGAACATTACATGAAAATGTTAAAAACCAGGGACTTGGGGATCTCGGGGTCAACCTCCAGTTTTGCACGGACTTCGAGGCGGCGGCGGATCTCGCCGGATCTTCGCCGGAGATGGAGAGGAAGGGGGTCGGAGAGGCGGGTAGGCCGGATCCGAGGCGCTCTGTCGGGGCGTGTCTCTGTGGCCTCGAGCACCTATGGGGCACTGGGGGCCCCTTCTAGTCCGGCAAGGGAGCGGGGGTCGTGCGCAGAGCAGATCGAGGTCGAGCGCGCGGGGGAGACGGGCAATTTTTACCCAGCTTCGGGGCTCTCCGGGAGATAAAACCCCATCGCTGCTTTGGTGGTTAGATTTGATCTTGCTCGAACATGCGAGCGTATGGTGGTGCTGTGGGTGTCGATGGACCGAACCCCTTCTCGCGCGCATGGCCTCCCTTTTATAGTCTCAAGGGGCACCCATGTGGCAGCGAGGAAGAGGGGTAGAAATGTAAAACGCAGGTTGGTACAACAGTGCAACAAAGTGCCCCTACCTAACTCGACGGAAGGGGACAAGGGCATTAAATGCCCGTCTGGTTGCCCCAACAGTGTAAAGAAACGACCGTTAGGTGAGCCATCGGTTGCCACGATGGCGCCTCTGTCAGCTCCGTTTGCCACGTCGCTCCGCATGGCTGTGTAGTGCCTCGCCACGTGCCCTTGGGATGGCCTTGCGATGACACGTTGCTGGGTGCGCTGGAGTTTTGGTGGCAGCCTTGCCGCGGCAAGTGCCTTGCCGCGGCCCTTATCTTGTTGTGCCGGCAAGCTTGCCGGCCGCCGGGCCTTGCCGGGGCGCACGGGGCGCCGCGGCAAGTCTTCTGGTGATGCCTTGGTTGGCCTTCCTGGCAAGCTCCTCTTGCCGGGGCCTTCGTGTTCTTGGCTAGTACTTTGCTCTTGAATGGCAGTAATAAAGAATGGTAGAGGGCCTTGGCGGGCGCCCGGCAAGCCTTGCCGCGGGGTGCTGCGACCGCCCGTGCACAAGTTCGGGGTACTAAGGTACCCCTACTTTAGTACACCGACAGGAGCCCCCGTGCCTAGGCCATACACGGTGCCGAAGCGTTGTTGGGCCAGCCCAAAAAAGGCACGGACACGCTGTGGCCCGGGTCGCGATAGAATTGGGCTCCGTGTTCACCGTGCTCCCCAGAAGCGGCATGCGCCGATTCGGCGGCGTCGTGGGAGACGGGGTGGCAGTGCGATCTTCAAGGCGCCCACCCCGTGATCTTTGGGCAGGGCGAGGTCACTTCACCGTCGCCCGCCTCCGCTTACCGCCACGCTGGCTCTCATGCTGGGGTCGGGTGGGCGAAGGTGGGAGACTGGGCCACGGGCGGAGATGGTGGGTCGGCCCGCTCTTACCCCCCTCGCGCCCTAATTGTGCGAGAGGCGGCCGAGCCCCACCTCGCCTCCTTTAAGAAGGGCTGAAGGGGCGCAAAATCCGCACTCCATCACCTTGCTCTTCCTTCATCTTCGTTACTTTTCCTCCCATCTGCCATGGAGGGAGGGAATCCTGGTCCTTCGGTGGCGGCGAGGGTCGCCACCAGCAGCGCGCCTCCCTATCCTGCGCTGCAGCGGAGCCGGCCGTGAGGGGAAGAGGAGGGGCGAGGCATGGACGAGGTCGCGGGACGGGCGGAGCGCTGGGAGAGGCGGCCGGGGTGATGCGCCACCCCCGTCTCCGCCGGCGGCTCCTCTCCTCGAGGCGGTCCACACCGGGGACGACCCCTGGGAGTTCTTCATCAAGCTGCGCCGAGCACCTCGTCGCCGCCTCCGGCTGCCGGCCCCGTTCGCGAGCGCGATGGAACCGGATCCGCCCGAGATGTTGGAGTTGCGCATGAGGGGCTGCGGGATCAGCGGCACTCGAGTGAGCGTCGTATCCCCAGCCCCCAGCGTGATGTACGTCGACCGAGGGTGGAAGACGTTCGCCCGCATCCACAGCTTGACGGCGGGGTTTACCCTCCATTTTAAGTTAATGGAGGGCGACCTTCTCGCCGTCAAGGTCTTCGGGGACTCCGGCACCCGGGCGAGATGCTGTGTGGACAGCTCCTCCGATAGCGACTAGGCGTCGGTCGCTGCCTCGCGCGCCACCGGCGACCCCATCATCCGGGTCGCCGGCCTTCTGAACTCCCCGGGGCCATCTCCTTGGGCGGCTGCCGTAGGGAATCTGCGGAAGAGGAAGAGGGGTGGCGGCAAGGCCGTCAAGTCGGAGTACGAGGGCGAGGAGCCCTCGACAGCGTGCTGACGTCCCGCCGCCCCATCTTCAAGCTCTGCCTCCGGCGCCTCCGTCTCCGCCAAGCTCCTGGCCGGCCCCCGGGAAGTTCTCTTGGTGTCTTCTGGCACCCGTAGCTCTCCTAGGCGCCCCTTTTGCCCTCCCCGGCAAGCTTCTCTTGCCGGGGCCTCCTTGACCTACCTCCTGAACAGAGAAACATGAGAAGGATTACGGGCATCTTATCTTTCAATTTGTAAGCCTTCGGGCCTTAGCTGTATTTAAAATCTGTAATCCTCTCTATCATGTTTTTCATCCTCTATGGACTTGTACTAAACGGGGATGTTTTTTAATGAAAAGAGGGGAACGCTTGCCGGACTAAGTCCTTTACTTGATTTTGTGTCTTGTACATTCCCACCCTACGCTTCTAGGGGACTTGCCGGAGCGAACACACTTGCTGAGTGCGGGACATCAGCAGCCCGCTGGCGGTGTTGCTTCCGGCAAGCAACCTTGCCGGGCCAGTTGCGACGCGCTTGTATCGTTGAGCGGACTCGGAAACAAAACAAGGGCGCAACTTGGCCTCGACTCGGCTCCTCCGCGCACGGGTTTTACAAGACACGCTCGTTCAAGGACGCGGCCCCGCCTTCCCCGGTCCACAAGAGGATGCATGACAAGGATGAAAACTTATCGACCAGAGCCCCGGCGACCTTAGCTTGTCGGGGCGGAACCTTGGCCTTCGCAGCCCCCGGCAACTCTGGCTCCGGCAAGAACCAGGTGCTGGTGCGCCTTCTTTTGCCCCTGTCGCCGACGCCGCGGCCTCCGGGGGCCCTGGCCCGCCGCGAAGGAACTTTGGCACTTGCAGCCCCCAGTGGAGCTGGCTTGCCGGGGCCCGCGAGCCAGCGCGCGCCTTTAGCTTCTCCTTGTCACTGTGATTGTAGCCACGAAAATAACTGAGACAGTGCTGTAATAAGCTATGTGTTTTTTTTGGTGCGACTCTGCAACGCGATGCCATGCTTTGCCCTTCGTATGTTTACACTCTACGCTTCTAGGGAACTTGCCGGCGTTAACACACTTGCTGAGTGCGGAACATCAGCAGCCTGCTGGCGGTGTTGTTTCCGGCAAGAAACCTTCTCGGGCCAGTTGCAGCGCACTTGAATTGTTGAGCGGACTCGGAAACAAATCAAGGGCGCAACTCAACCGCGAGTTAGTTCCTCCACGCACAAGTTTCTCATACGAAGGACGCCCCATGGCAAGGCTTGTAACGTTACGCCCTCTACTTTGCTATATCCCTTGTACGTTTTTAACCCTACGCTTCTAGGGAACTTGCCGGCGCTAACACACTTGCTGAGCGCAGGACATCAGCAGCCTGCAGGAAGTGTTGTATCCGGCAAGAAACCTTCTCGGGCCAGTTGCAGTGCGCTTGCATTGTTGAGCGGACTCGGAAACAAAACAAGGACACAACTTAACCACGAGTTGGTTCCTCCACGCACAGGTTTTTCGCACAAAGGATAAACGCTCGAGGGACATAACACAAGGCTATAGGACTAAAAAGTGCTCTGTACAAAAGCTTGGGTGACTTAGCTTTTCCGTCTTCAGCGGTCCGCGAAGCTGTGCTTCTTCCCTAACCTCCCCCCTTGTATGTTCTCATCCTCACGCTTTCAGGGGACCCCTCGGTGCAAACACACTTGCTGAGTGCGGGACATCAGCAGCCCGCTGGCGGTGTTGACTCCGGCGGGAAGAACTTGTCGAGCTGGTTGCGGTGCGCTTTCATCGTCGAGCAGGCCCGAAACGGATCGATGGCGCAACCTAACCGCGATTCGACCCCTCTGCGCTCGGGTTCTTCATACAAGGTATGGACTTTCAGGGAGCACAACTCAAAAGTTCGAAGTTTGGCAGCTTTCTTTGCCTCATCGGCCGGCAGAGCTCGATGGCGCGTCCTCGACGGCAGCGCGGCACTCCGGAGAGGCGGGCTTGCCGGAGTGAGCGCCAGAGCCGTTCTCGCCGGGCTTAGTCTTTGGTTGGTCTGCCTTTGCCTTCTCGCACTTGCCGGTGGAGCTCGATGGTGCGTCCTCGACGGCAGCGCAGCACTCCGGGGAGGTGCGCTTGCCGGAGTGGGCATCAGAGCTATCCTTGCCGGACTTGGCTTTCTTCTTCCCTCGGGGGGCTTCAGCGGCAAGTGGCTCGCGCTCTGCTGCGGCCGCTGCTTCTAGGTAGATCTTGTTGGCGCAGATGAGCGCATCCCTCTTGTCGCCTTGGACAGAGATGACGCTCATCGGACCGGGCATCTTGAGAACATTGTATGCGTAGTGAGAGGCCGCCATGAACTTGGCGAGTGCGGGTCGGCCGAGTATCCTGTTGTAGGGTAATGGGATATCAGCCACATTGAACGTGACCCTCTCAGTCCTGAAGTTCAATTCGCTGCCGAACGTCACTGGCAATGTGATCTTCCCCTTTGGCTTGCTCCTTCCCGGATTTATTCCTTGAAAGGCACCAGTTTCTTCGAGCTCGCTGTCGGGGATTTGGAGCTTCTTAAGCACTGCGGAGGAAATCAAGTTCAGGCCAGCCCCGCCGTCAACCAGCATCTTTGTGACCTTGAGGTTGCGAATTGTTGGTGAGACCAACATCGGCAAGCACCCGACCGCAGTGATGCGATCAGGGTGGTCCTCAACGTCGAAGACGATGGGCATGCTGGACCACTTCAGAGGCCTGCGTGCCTCGGACGGACGGCTCCGCTGCATTCACTTCGCACCCTTGCTTGAGTTGGCGGTGCGAGGTGTGCAGGGAGGCGCCGCCGTCGATGCACAACACTTCTATCGCCTTCTGAAACTCTTGATCATCAGTCTCATCTTCCTCCATCTCTTCATCCTCATCTTCATCTTCATCCTTGTCACGGCCGCGGGGAGGCCTGTCTCCTTGCCGTGGCTTAGCCTTGCCGCGGTGCCCTCCCCGGGCGGGAAGCTTCTTGCCGGATCCTCCGCCTCCGCCCTGGGCTCTCTCCTTATTGCAGCGCTCATACTCAGCTTTTTGCAGCTCCGCCATCTGCTCTATTTTTTTGCAGGTTTGGAGGTCATGGCCTTTGGTGCGGTGGATCTTGCAATAACGCTTGCCGGAGCCATCCTGCTTGTCGGCGGCTGCTACAGCCTCGCCGGAGTCATCGGTTTTGGCCTTGTCGGAGCCGCCTCCGTTGCCGGAATGCTCAACAGCTAGTACATCCTTAGCTTTTCTCTTCCTATTGTTCCGCCTCCAGTTCTTCCTTGCCGGGGCGGCATCCTCACTGTCAGATCCTTCTGCTCCGGCAACCTCTCCGGGGATTTTCCTCCCCTCCTCAGCCCGTGCACACTTGTCGGCCAGAGCGTAGAGCTCGCCGACATCTCTCGATCTTGCACATCGCCATCTCCTCCTCATCCTATACGCATGCGTTTCGATGAAACGCGCGATAACGCGGCGTGGTGGACGCTCGGGATGTTGCGCTGCACCTGGCTGAATCTTTGTATGTACTTGCGCAGGGGCTCCCCCTCCTTCTGGACGAGCAAGTGGAGGTCACTCTCTTGGCCATGAGGCTTGTGGCCACCCGTGAAGGCGCCGACAAACTGATGACACAGGTCCGCCCATGAAGAGATGGAGCCGTCCGGCAAGTGCATGAGCCAAGATCTGACGTTGGGCTTGAGTACCAGCGGGAAGTAGTTGGCGAGGATCTTCTCGTCGCGCCCTCCGGCAGCCTGCACCGTGATGGTGTAGATGCTGAGGAACTCCGACGGGTGTATCCTCCCATCATACTTCTCGGGTACATCTTGCTTGAAGTTCTTGGTTTTGGGCCACTAGACTTGCCGCAGCTCGCGGGTGAACGCAGGGCAACCTGCCGCGTACGGCAAGTCGCTCGGTTCTCGCGTGCGTCTGCCGACAGCCTGGCCCAGTAGCTGGTCGATTGACGTCGCGCTTCCTTCGGGCGCTTGATGCGAAAAGCGTCGCCTCGTGTTGCCGTTCTTGGAGGACGTGGCGTTGATCACGGCGAGTTCACGGGTCCGACGACGCGGTGGAGTCGCCGTCGGGGTTGGTCAAGCAGCGCGTCGGGCTACAATCGGACAATTCCATCGTGCTATGAGCGGACAATTCCGAAGAAATTGGTGAATGCCATAAGCGGATTTATATGCCCCGGTTCCCAGGGTTAGGGTATTCCCTATGTCGAGCTGGCGATCTTGGCCTTCGGGGCTGGGAGTGCACGGAGGTGGCACCCCCAGCGGTCTTGTCGGCGTCGGCTTGCGCCTGGGCGCCTTGCCGGGGCCTCGATACGCTCGGTCGCCGGGGTTTGTCGCTGTTGGCGAAGCCGATGAGGCTCAGATATGGTCATCCTCCGCCGCCGATCTTGTGCGGCGCCGAGGGTAGTCTAGAAGCAGCCTGGCTCGCCAGTGCTTCTCGCTGTCTTGGGTGGCGGTGGTGATGAACGGCGCGAGGAGCGGATGTGCTCGGACTCCCAACCAGATTGGGAGGTGCAACACCCGTCCGGCGATCGCATACCTCGCCGCGCCCAAAGATGCGGGCGTGCATGCTGACTCCTCGGCCCCGCGACCCACCAGTTGGCCTTGTTCCATCGCGAGCACGGTGCTAGGAGCACCGGGGCGTTGTCGACTTTGCACCTCTTGGGAAGGGCGAGGCGTCTGCTCGGTCGCTGACGCTTGCGGGGCCTTGTTCTTGGACCCAGTGACGACGCGAGACCCACCGGCGGCGCCCGCTCCTCCGCTGGCGTTCACTCCACCGCCCGCTTGCTCGGCGGTGGTGGCAGAATTGATGTAGACGAGCGCCACCAAGGCTTCTTCTTCGTGGCATGCTCGATGACGTTGATGCAGCGCGTGGAGACCGGATCGATGCTCACGACCTCGACGCCTCTACCGGGCGCGCCAAAGATGTCGGGCGTGTCTCGTGGCTCGAGCACCTATGGGGCATCGGGGCCCTTCTAGTCCGGCAAGGGAGCGGGGGTCGTGCGCAGAGCAGATCGAGGTCGAGCGCGCGGGGGAGATGGGCAATTTTTAGCCAGCTTTGGGGCTCTCCGGGGAGATAAAACCCCTACTGCTGCTTTGGTGGTTGTATTTGATCTTGCTCGAACATGCGAGCGTATGGTGGTGCTGTGGGTGTCGAATGGACCGAACCCCTTCTACGTCGCATGGCCTCCCTTTTATAGTCTCAAGGGGCACCCAGAGGTGGCAGCGAGGGAAGAGGGGTAGAAATGTAAAACGCAGGTTGGTACAAAGGCACAACAAAGTGCCCCTACCTAACTCTAACGGCGGGGGACAAGGGCATTAAATGCCCGTCTGGTCGCCCCAACAAAGGTAAAGAAACGATCATAGGTGAGCCACCGTTGCCACGATGGCGCCTCTGTCACTCTGTTTGCCACGTCGCCCGCATGGTGTGTAGTGCCTCGCCACGTGCCCTTGGGATGGCCTTGCGATGACACGTTGCTGGGTGCGCTGGAGTTTGGGTGGCAGCCTTGCCGCGGCAAGTGCCTTGCCATGCCCTTATCTTGTTGTGCCGGCAAGCTTGCCGGCCGTCGGGCCTTGCCGGGGCGCACGGGGCGCCGCGGCAAGTCTTCTGGTGATGCCTTGGTTGGCCTTCCCGGCAAGCTCCTCTTGCCGAGGCCTTCGTGTTCTTGGCTAGTACTTTGTTCTTGAATGGCAGTAATAAAGAATGGTAGAGGGCCTTGGCGGGCGCCCGGCAAGCCTTGCCGCGGGGTGCTGCGACCGCCCGTGCACAAGTTCGGGGTACTAAGGTACCCCTTCTTTAGTACACCGACACGCTCCTCGCCGGATCCGGTTGGAGGAGGCGATGGGAGGCCGGGCGGCGGGCGCTGGCGCGGCGGCGCGGCGGCCGGGCCGCGGAGGTGGCGGTGGCGGAGGCCGAAAGCTGGACGGTGCTGGGGTCGGGAGGCGCGGAGATGGCGGCGGGTCGACGGCGGCCGACGCAGACGACGCTGGCCTGTCGCCGGAGGTCGGCGGGGTGGCTGGCGGGTTGCCGGAGATGGCGGGCAAGCAGCGCAGGGACTTTAACGGCGGCGGCAGGATGCGGGACCATGAGGCCAGCGGTGGCGTGTCGGGCTCATGTGGGCCCTTGATGGGCTCGGCGGGGCAGCGTCATGGGACGAGGGCGGCGGACATGTGGCGGCTTCGGAATGGGCAGGACGGCGGCGGACATGTCCGGGCGGCGGGGGAAGATGTGTCCGGCGGCGCAGAGGAAGAGGAGGCTAGGGTTTGTACCGCGAATTTCGGGGGAGGAGACTTATTTATAGATAGAGGGAGCTAGGAGTGTCCAATTGGAGTGCGGTTTTTGCCCACACGATCGTGATCGAACGACCGAGAGCATGGAGGGGAGTTTGCTGGGTTTTGGGGTCCTTTGAAGGGGGTGTTGGGCTGCAAACAAAGAGGGCTTTGCGGTTACCTGGTTAACCGTTGGAGTATCAAACGACCTCCAAATGGAACAAAACTTGACAGGCGGTCTACCGGTGCTATACCAAGGCCGCTTGGCAAACCTCGGTCCATTCCGAGAACGTTTAACACCCGCACATGAAAAGAGGCAAAAGGGGGCGCCGGGTGACATAGGAGTGTCGGATTGCAAAACGGACAACGGAGAAAAAGCTCGGATGCATGAGACGAACATGTATGGAAAATGAGGTGCACATGATGACATGATAAAATGCAACACGGAAGCAAATGACATGGCAACAACGGCGAATAACTGGCAGACACCTGGCGCATCGAAACCGGGGCGTTACAACACTCCTCCAAGAATAAGAGATCTCGTCCAGAGATCTTAGGACCGAGACGGAAGAGAAAAAAGGAAGAGGGAAAGAAGAACTCAAGAAAGAAGAATAAGAAAGTCAAGAGAACTCGGGTAGAAAAGAGGAATGACGAGTATGACAAGAATCGGAAGCTCACGGAATCAGATAGACTATGAAACCACTCCGGTTAGAACGTGATAAGAAACGAATAAGACTGAAAAGGATTTAGGCAGCATTCCGACTAAACATGGAGGAATAGAACATGAACTTGAGAGGACGGAATGATACTTGATGAAGACATGACAAAAAACCTCCGGAAAGAATTGAAAGAGTTGAATGAAAAGAACGGAGAAGAAAATAACAACTTGTTCTACGAATGAAATTGAAAGCATCTTTAGAAGGAAGTATTGAACGGAGTTGTTGAGAAAATCAACAACGAAAGAATAAGCTTGTTGTGGACTTATGGATGACATCTCAAAATTATGAGGTGATAACCAACCACAAGAAGAAAAGATTGAATAGCTGAGAGGAACGAAGAAGTGCACAACTCCACTTCAAAAGAATACAGAGAATTAATTGCACTTCGAGAAGCGAGAAGAAAAGATACTTGAACTCCACCAACAAAATCTTGATGAACTCTTGAAGAATGAATTAAATCCTGATGAACCACCATAAGAACTCCGGTAACAAACGGATGACGAGATAAAATGAAGGATGAAAGAATAAGATTAAAGCCTTGCAGTGATTTGGATGGAGGTTCCGACAAGACGGCCGAGGAAATTTTGAACTCCGGAAAAGAAAAGATGAAACACTTGAAACTAGAATTTATTCATCAAGAACAAACTCCGAAGAAAAGGGATTACTCACTTGGAGGAAATAAGAATAAGATTTATTGTATGCTTATCCTTCATCAAATTAAATTGATGACAAGCAATGGATTTTGCATACTACTTATTCATCTTGAAAAGGATTGAGAAGTGACATATCGCAAAATTGAGAAGGTCTTCATGAACCACCGGTAGGATTGAAAAGAACGAATGGATTAAATGATAATCAAGGAAAAAGAATCTGAAAGAACCACCGTTAGAATTTGGAAATGACTGACGAAAGAGAATGAAACACCGGGAAGAATTAGAAGAACCAATATGCTAGAGGGGATTTAGATGCCAAAGAACAAAGAGATCATGAGCTGATTAAAGAACACTTGAATGAAGCACCGGGATAAATAGAGAACGATAACAGGAATGATGGCCTCCGGTGAAAAGAAATGGAAAAACAACTCCTGACATACTCTGGATGGGTAAGAAAATATATATCTGACCAATGGAATAATTCAAGAGGATAGCATGAAGCTAGAACCACGAATTTCCAGGAGAACGGGCAAGATTTAGAGGAACAACTCTTCTTCAGTCTTCAAATGACGACGAGAAACACCACCAAAATTACTGAGATACTCTGGAAGAATGAAAAGCGAAGGGGTTGAGCCAACAATGAAAAGAATTTGAAAGAGATCTTGGAGAAGGCATGTGACTGATGGGATCCATTCTTACGTCACAATTGACAAGAATTGAGAAAAACTCCGGGGGAATTAGAAGAGTCAGGTAAGATCCTGGGAAAAACCTGTGGGTTAGGGCCCACTAAAGTGATAACACCGTTGGAAAAGGGATGTTGAAGAGATAGATGATACACCGGAACAATTGAAATATTTGAATGAGGTGACAACCTCGAATTAATTCGAACACACATGAATCTCCTGAGATGTCTTGAACACTCCGGAAGGATGAACTGGCGAGAGGCGAACGAGCAGGGAAAACACTTGAGCTACGGAAAAGAATATGATCAACCCGAAAAACTTGAATTGCGTCCATCAGAAAAGAGATGAAGAATGACGAACGAGACGAGAATTTACCGGTTGAAATAATTGAGGGAAGACTGAAGAGGCTCCACACAAACAAATATTGATGCTCGAAACGGACTCAGGCTCCGGGAAGAAGAGGGTGGGAGGGCGGGAAAACAAAGGCAACTGGAAGGGGAAATCGACGAATATCTTGAAGAGAAAACACCGGTTGAAATCATTGAAGAAAGAAAACAAAGACTTCGCACGAGTAGGATGGATACTCGATTACAGACTCCGGTTCCGGGAAGAAAAGGGGTGGGCGGGTGGGAAAAAGAAAACAACTGAGGATTGAACTTGGCAACGATGAAGAGGCTCGAGTCAACTTGACAAGAAATGCACCGGATGAAAAGAGATGAGAACCAACGAACAGAACCCCAACTGCGTGAACCTAAAGAAAAATTTGAACGGGAAGAGGAGTAATTCAAAACACCTACGTCAAGATTCCTCACTAGAGCGACAAAGGGGCTGAGGAGTAAAAAGAATTCCTACTCTCCGATATAACTAGACTTTGAAAACAGTTTTCTTCTAGACTCAACAACGGCCAAACTACACGGTCAATCAAGGGGGGCTCCTAAGGTCTGTTGAGGCTCTGATACCAACTTGTCACGCCCAATATGCGACCCTATCCAAAAGGAACTCGAAGGTCCCACCAAGGATAGACCCGCATATTGAAATGCTTTTGCAAGGCGGATATCATTACATCAACATTACATAATAGATGGGGATACATACAAAAGGCATACAATGCCACACGAATACAACAACATCTTACATAAGAGCACCATCCGACTACGGACGAAACACAAACAGAAACTCAAATGTCATCCACCCTGCTATCCCAGGCTGCCGACCTGGAACCTATCCCCTGATCAAAGAAGAAGTAGAAGAAGAACTCCAAAACAAGTAAACATCGCTCTCGCGTCATGATCATCGCATAACCTGTGCCTGCAACTGTTGTTGTAGTAATCTGTGAGCCACGAGGACTTAGCAATCCCATTACCATGGGTATCAAGACTAGCAAAGCTTAATGGGAAAGGAAGGGGTAAAGTGGTGAGGTTGCAACAGCGACTAAGCATATATGGTGGCTAACATGCGCAAATGAGAGCGAGAAGAGAAGCAAAGGAACGGTCGTCAACTAGTAATGATCAACAGGTGATCCTGAACTCCTACTTACGTCAATCATAACCCAAAGACCGTGTTCACTTCCCGGACTCCGCCGAGAAGAGACCATCACGGCTATACACGCGGTTCATGCATTTAAATTCGGATCTGGTGTCAAGTTATCTACAACCGGACATTAACAAATTCCCATCTGCCACATAACCGCGGGCACGGCTCTCAAAAGTTTATACCCTGCAGGGGTGTCCCAACTTATCCCATGATAAGCTCTCGCGATCAACGAAGGATATTCCTTCTCCCAGGAAGACCCGATCAGTCTCGGAATCCCGGTTTACAAGACATTTCGACAATGGTAAAACAAGACCAGCAAAGCCGCCCGATGTGCCGACAAATCCCGATAGGAGCTGCACATATCTCGTTCTCAGGGCACACCAGATGAGCAAGACGTCGGGTTGGCATAGACCCTAGTTGCCTAGGGGGCGCCGGACATCGCTCGGGTTCGACCAACACTTAGACAAGCATTAGCCTGGGGGGGCTATAATAAAGATGACCCCTGGGATAATTACTCCCAAGGGAAAGGTAGGTGGTGGCGAGGCAAATAGTAAAACCAAGGTTGGGCCTTGCTAGAGGAGTTTTATTCAAAGCGAACTGTTAGGGGGGTCCCATAAATCACCTGACCGCGTAAGGAACGCAAAATCCGGGAACATAACACCGGTATGACGGAAACTAGGGCGGCAAGTGTGGAACAAAACACCAGGCATAAGGCCGAGCCTTCCACCCTTTACCAAATATATAGATGCATTAATAATATAAGAGATACTGTGATATCCCAACCAAAATCCTGTCCACCATGGAGAAATCTTCAACTTTACCTGCAACTAGCAAAGCTATAAGAGGGGCTGAGCAAAGCGGTAACATAGCCAAGCAATGGTTTGCTAGGAATGGTGTCAAAGGTTAGAGGTTCATGGCAATTTGGGAGGCTTGAAGAGCAAATGATAGTAGTGAGATCCAGGGTAGCGGTCATCTTGCCTGAAATCCCGCTAGGAAGAAGAACAAGTCCATGAAGAAGATGAAGCCACGAAGACGAACCACACGTAGACGAACGAATCCTCGCGATCGCAACGAAACGAGAACTATCGAGAAGAAGCACACAACATGGTAAACACACCACACATAGACAAGACATGATGCACAACAAGCATGATGTATGACAAAGGCTACATGAAGCTACTCATGTCAAGAGATGATGCATACAAGAGCAACACATCAAAGCAAGTTTAAATGAGGCCAGAAACAACATATAACAATTCCGGCAAGTCCTCATATGCAAATTTAGAAATGGGTCCAGATCTGAATAAACGTTATGTTCAAGTTGTTAAACAGCAAGTTAAGATGCACCAAGATGATCTACATGAGATTCTAGTCAAGTTACATATAAAGTTCATTAGATTCGGAGCTACGACCTAGAAGATATGAGCAAAACAAGTTAAGCATGGCATTGATGCAAAATGCATACAAGCATCAAGCAAACACTCCCAAACATGGATGCAACATGATAACATGAAGCTACATGCAAAAACAAGCAAGTTTCATATAGAACACACTCAAAACGGAGCAACGGTTCAACACACACACACGCTATACAACTCATAGCAACAATCTGTCCATAACAGCAACTAGGCATCTTACAAGCATTAAAACAACAAGCTACAACACCCCAACATAAGAACAAAAGTCATGAGCATGAAGTACAGGTAAAGCACAACAAAACATGAACACTGAGCTATCTCCAGAAAAGACTAGAACATGCTCAAAAGGACATGGGAAGATTGCAAATTATAACAGTTTCAGACTTAGCAGGAATAATATCAGGTTGCAATGTTTAGAGCAAGAAAACAACATGTTACAGGAACGTATCATGGCAAACAAAGGCATGGCATGATACTAATAAATGCATAGATCAAAAGTCCCTTACTGACCATGAGCCAAAAGGGCACAGAAAATACGATGGCAGCCATGTAAACATGGCAAGTTATATTACAGATTCATACATGTCAGGAACAACAATAAGTAAGGCATGTTGGTGAGCTTGAATCACTCACCACAGAGCAATACATGGCATGGCAAGGCAACCAACAGTAAGTAGACATGTTTATGAAGCTAAGCATGGCAAGAACAAGTTCATAGGATGCATGGATCACTAGAAAAGCACATGGCCAAAACTGAACTTCATGTTAACAGGTTGACAGCAACATTATTTAGCAACTTTAGAGCAAGATAACAATAACCTACAGAAGGCTATAAATGCACCCAGGGGCATGAATGATAGAGCATAACATGTATAACAAAATATCCTTAGTGAACATCTCCAGATTATGCATAGAATGACTTGTAGCAGCAGGTTTACATAGCATCAAAATATAACAGAATCAGCCTAGCAAAACAGCAACAGCAAGTGCCCTACTTAGCAAGCTCGATGCACTCACTACACAAGTCACAAAAATCATGGATTGCACCACTGGAAAGATGGCATGACATAGATCAAAACACATGTAGACATCAACCTCATAGGATGCACACATCAAACATGGCAAAAATGACAAATGAGCATGTTATAACAGTTCCAGCAGATTAACATCAACATGCACTCTTACAATGATGATTCAGGCATCAAGATGGACTCAAATGAACATGATGCAATGTAATGAAATTAAGTACTCGTTGAGACGAACAATTTGACATATTACACGCACGAAACGGAGCAATATGCAGAGAGATATGATGCGATGAACATTACACGAAAATGTTAAAAACCAGGGACAGGGATCTCGGGGTCAACCTCCAGTTTTGCACGGACTTCGAGGCGGCGGCGGATCTCGCCGGATCTTCGCCGGAGATGGAGAGGAAGGGGGCCGGAGAGGCGGGGTAGGCTGGATCTGAGGTGCTCCTCTCCGGATCCGGTTGGAGGAGTCGAGGGAGGCCGGGGGCGCGTGGCGGCCGGGCCGGCGCTGGAGGTGGCGGGCGGCGGAGGCCGAGCGCTGGACGGTGCTGGGTCGGAGAGGCGCGGAGATGGCGGCGGGTCGACGGCGGGCGGGCAGCAGACGACACGCCCGCGCGCGGAGGTCGGCGGGGTCGCCGCGGGGTTGCCGGAGATGGCGGGCGGCGGCGCTGGGACCCGAAAGCGGCGGCGGCGGGCGCTTGAGGCCCATGGGCCCGACGGCGGGCGCAGCTGGCTCGCTGGTCCGCGATGGGCTCGGCGGGCCGCAGCCATGGGGACGACGGCGGCAGACAGTGGCGGCTCGGAATGGGCAGGACGGCGGTGGACATGTCCGGGCGGCGGGGGAAGATGTGTCTGGCGGCACAGAGGAAGAGGAGGCTAGGGTTTGTACCGCGAATTTCGGGGGAGGAGACTTATTTATAGATAGAGGGAGCTAGGAGTGTCCAATTGGAGTGCGGTTTTCGCCCACACGATCGTGATCGAACGACCGAGAGCATGGAGGGGAGTTTGCTGGGTTTTGGGCCACTTTGAAGGGGGTGTTGGGCTGCAAACAAGGAGGGCTTTGCGGTTACCCGGTTAACCGTTGGAGTATCAAACGACCTCCAAATGGAACGAAACTTGACAGGCGGTCTACCGGTGCTATACCAAGGGCGCTTGGCAAACCTCGGTCCATTCCGAGAACGTTTAACACCCGCACATGAAAAGAGGCAAAAGGGGGCGCCGGGTGACATAGGAGTGTCGGATTGCAAAATGGACAACGGGGAAAAAGCTCGGATGCATGAGACGAACATGTATGCAAAATGAGGTGCACATGATGACATGATAAAATGCAACATGCAAGCAAATGACATGGCAACAACGGCGAATAACTGGCAAACACCTGGCGCATCGAAACAGGGGCATTACACTATGACAGCGTGCCTCTCTGGGTGCTCCGGGTCCAGGGGTATCTTCTTTGTCTCCTTGGCGGCTGGAAAAAACCTTGAGCTTCACATTCTTTGAGGTCAGGAGACAGGGCCGGCTGCTTGCCAGCCAAGGTCACAACTCGATTCAGCATCTTCTTCTCTGTGGCGATCATGAGGGACTCGGCCAGTCGACTACTAGCTGCTGCACACTCAGAAGACTTCTTGTAGTCTCCAGCTATGGTGATAATGCCCTTGGAACTCGGCATCTTCATCTTGAGGTAGGCATAGTGGGGCACAACCATAAACTTGGCCAACGCTGGTCGGCCAAGCAATGCGTGGTACGGGATCTCCATATCCACTACCTCAAACCATATTGCCTCTCGGAGGAAATGATCCTTGTCCCCAAAGAGGACATCCGTCTTGATCTTGCCGATTGGTGAGCAGGATAGGCTGGGTACGATGCCGTGGAACACAGTCCGGCTTGGCATGAGTTGCTTCGGCTTGATGTTGAGCTTCTCCATTGTATCTCGGTACAGTATGTTGATACTGCTTCCGCCGTCTATCAGCACACGGGAGAAACGAGCGGCGCACCTCTCCGTCGCCAGGGTGGCGTCCAGAACAAGGGCATCGGAGCTAGGAGACGTCATCACCTTTGGGTGATCGTCTCGGCTCCAGCTGATGGGCTTCTCTGACTAGTGCATAAACTCAGGATTACTGGAGGCGACCGTGTTGACTTCTTGCTGCTGTCGGCGCCGGCTGCGCCGATCCTCTGTCTGGCTGGTGAACACGATGTAGGCGGCTTGCTCATCGGGGAACTCGTCTTGAACAGCTCCGACTGCAGGCCGAGCGGCCGGCTGCTGCAGGGCAGGAGGCGGCTGGCCTGCAGGCGGAGGCGGCACCAGCCCCTCGCCCTTGGAAATTCGGGTGAGCCAATGGCACTTCCAGGTTGTGTGGTTGGACGGCTTCGTGCCGCTATGGAACTTGCAGGGGGCGTCGAGAGTTTGCTCGTAGGAGAAAGCCAGCTGCCAAGCCGGCCTGCCGCCCTTCTGTTTCTTGGGAGCCGGCCGTCCCTCAGGCTGCTCCTCTTCGACCGTAGCCACCTGCCGACTAGTGGAAGGCGGCATTGGGGCCTTGCGCTTGTGGTCGTTTTGATACGGGCGCCGGCTTGATTCTCCAGCCGGCGTCTTGGGAGCCGGCGCCAGCACTTTTCCAGAGGCGTCTACCCGGAGCTCAGTCTTCATTGAGGAGTCGGCCGTGGCATACTTGTCCGCGATGATCAATAGCTCGTCAAGGGTAGCCGGCTCATCGCAGAGGAGTCGGTGCTTGAGGAGAGTGCCCTCACGGCACCCGGCGGTGAAGTACTCTATGGCCTGAACCTCGTGCACCCCTTCGCAGGAGTTGCGGAGCTCGGCCCAACGCGTGAGGTAGTTGCGGGTTGACTCGCTGGGCCCTTGTATGCACAAGGAGAGCTGTCGGGGCTTGGGAGCCCGTTTGTAGGTGCTGGTGAAGTTGCGTATGAAGGCTTCGGTGAAGTCCAGCCAGCTGTTGATGCTGTAAGGCTTGGGGCTGTTGAGCCAGGTACGTGTCGTGCCTTGGAGCATCAGGGGGACATATTTCACGACAACTCGTCGGTTGCTGTTTTCTATTTGAACCGCGATGGAGTAGTCGATCAACCAGTCCTCCGGCTTCACGGAGCCGTTGTACTTGGGCGTGTCTCTTGGGAGCGAGAACCCTTTGGGAAAGGCTCGTCGCGGATGCGGGGGCCGAAAGAAGGCAGGCCGACATCATCTTCTTCTTCCAAGGCCAGGGATCGTGCAAGGCGGTCGATCCGGTGGCGGGCATCATTCTCGCCGACTCCTTCGCGGTGACCAAGTCGGCCGCTGAGAGTCGGATGCTCGATAGGCGGCGGGGTGGGATATCTTTCCCCGCGAGGCGGAGGAGGAGGCGGGTCGCCTCGTCTCTCCACACCCGTGGAACGGCCTTCTGCGTCGCGCTCGATGGTGATTCGTGTCCGGCTGCGGCTGGCAGCCGGCTCCTTCTCTTGTCTTGTACGGGCGCCACCCGTGGTCGGCGTACGCGACGTCACGCCGTGCTCTCAGCGAGGGGGGCTTCCAGCTCAGACGCCGGCTTCGTGCCGCGCTGTGGCCGCGTCGATCAGCTGTTGGATGCGTCTGGTCATGTAGGGGAGCTCGTCGGCCCCTAGTCCGTTTAGCTCGTCAACGATCGACTGGGTGGCGCGTAGATTCTTGAGGGGCGTGGCGTAGACCGGGCGGTCCGCTCCCAGCATGCTGGCGATGGCCGCGCCGTGTTTCTTGACGACGCCGACTCGGCTTGGCCCTTCTGGAGGCGGCGTGCCGAAGGAGGCGTGGTCGACTTCGCGCTGGTGGGCTTCCGTGAGGCGTCTCATGGTGGCTATCTTCTGGCCCTCCGCGATGAGGGGAAGGCGCCGTGCCTTCAGCGTCTCAGCGTCAGCATCCACTAGGATGGGGGCGGACAGATCGTCCAACGCGGCCTGCAGGGCGTCACGGGCGTTCCGTCGGAGGCGACGCCGTGGCTGATGACTAGTACTCCGGTGACGGTGCTGCCGCCACTGTCAGCTCGAGGGAGAGGGTCGTCGAAGACGATCACGTCGGTGGGGAAGGCATCGAGTGACGCCGTGTCGGAGTCGACAAGCATCGGGTCGGTGGAGCCGACCAACTCCAAGTCCGCGGTAGGCTCGCCGGAGACGTGGAGTTGGTCGAGGAGGCTGACGAGGCGGCTCTCGGGGCAGCCTGTGCCCGCGTCGTATGCGGGCTCATCGGAGAGGCGAGTCTCGACAAGAAGATCGGTGAGGCAATTTGCTGCGCAAGCGTCGTCAACGCTTTGCAGTGCGTCGGGGCAAGCGCCATCGGGTGTGCCGGGCTGGCTACGCTCGCTGGGGAGGAAAAGGGTTCCCGTCCAGAGCAGGTCTCCGGACGACGGTGCACCTGGCCCCATGGTGGGCGCCAAATGTCGGGTGGTAGGTGGGACATATGCCAACGGATGGCTTATCATTGTGGGAGCCAGTAAGACATCGCCGGTGCCTGGAAACGGGATAAGGCAAAGATATGCACGCCGGCGGATCTTACCCAGGTTGGGGCTCTCCGTGGAGATAATACCCCTACTCCTGCTCTGCGGGGTCTCCACATGATCACTAGATCGACAAGAAGCTACAAGAGGCTCCTTGAGCTGTTCGGTGGGAGGAGGAAGAAGGGCAAGGCTAGCTCTCTTCTCTCTCTATGGTAGTGCCTAAAACTCTCTGAGATCAACCATTTGCATGGGTGTCCCGGGGGGGTTATATAGGCCTACCACCGGGGGTACAATGGTAATCCGGCTGGGTGCGGGCCCAGGCCATCAGCATCTACGACCGCTGTCTTATCCGCCGGCTTCTGGGGCCCGCCGACTGGTGGGTCTCGCCGGCCCAACCGCTTGGGGGATCTTGTCGGGGGCTGGTTACTGTTGCCTCGCCTTTGATGACGAGGGCTTTGTCGAGGTAAACATGGCTACAGTGCTGCCGCCTCGTGGGCTCCCACTGTAGCCTTACCTCATCTCATTTGCTTAATGGTGCGCGCGCCCCGAGGGGGGTCCAAGCTGGCTATAGGAAGCCGGCCCGGCCTTAGGCTGGCTGGGGGAGGTCAGACCGCCTTCGGATGTCTCTCTGACCGAAGGGGCCCGCCGCCTGCGGGCTGTACTGGCAACCCGTCGTGGATGGCGTCATGATCCACATGGCAACAGTGCCTCGTCGGATGGGAGATGGCCGCCCCGGATGGCGTATTGTAGCCATGCATGCTCCGGGATTCGGGGGTGGCAGGGTCCGCTATAGCCACGCCCCGTCCCGTCACCGTTATGGAGGGTGGACTTTAGGATGCGGCCTACGGCCGCCTACTTCTTGGAGTCGGCCCTTCATGTGCCGGCTTCTGGGAGTCGGTCCTTCATGGGCCAGCTTTTTGGAGTCATCTCGATCATGGCGTCCTCCAAAGGTTGTTTATGGCCGGGCCGCCTTCCGCCTGCGGGCCTATGTGATAGCCGGCCGGAGGAAGGCGGCCCTGTGTCTTGGGTGCTTCACAGCCCGATCGGCCCATTGTTTTTTCTGAGGGTCAAAGGGAGCCGGTTAGGCTACCCGTGGTCATTTACTCTGACAAAATCCTATGTCTTCGAGCGAAGACAATGAGAGCAAATCTTATCCAGAGCTTGATGAGTCAGCTTTACTTGTAGCCCAATTCAAGCTGCCGCGTCTGTCTGAAATCTGACCGTTGGACACGTGTCAGTTCCTTAGTGACCCAGGGTTATTTTGGACAAATCAAGTCAGGTTGCCTCCTGGCTATAAATAGCCCACCCCCTACAACATAAATTGGTGGCTCCTCAGACTTATTACACTTGAGGACTTTGTATCCTCCAACCGGTTAGGCATCACATTCTGAGCATCCAAGAGTCATTGTGGATTGTCGGTGAACGAAGTCTATGAAGGTTTGGAAGCCTCCCTTGAAGACTTACCGGAGTGATTGGGCGAGGACTAAGTTATCTTCTCTCAAGGGGAATAAGGTGAAGACGCGGTCTTCTGAGTTGAATCTCAGCCTCCCGAACCAGACGTACAGTTGTCACAGCAACTGGAACTGGTCCAACAAATCCCTTGTCCTCTCTGAGAAACTGGTTCTATCCTTCCTCTCTCTCTCTCTCTCTCTCTTTACTTGCAGTTTGTCTTTGTGAAGTCTTTGCCCATTTGCCTAATCTGATTGACTTCACGGTGTGAAGACTATTTACTATTTGGCTTCATACTATCTTCCATCCTGATCCATACTACCTAGCTGCTGATAGTCTTCGTGCTTTCACTACATTGCTTACTTGACTATGGCTTGTCTAGTGTAGTCTACCTTCCGCTGAATATCAATAGGTTCATTTTATTGTTTGTCTTAAAAGCACCTATGTTTTGAAGACTTTCATAAAAATCACCAATAACCCCCGTCTAGTCGAATACTAGCACTTTCAACTACAAACTGTTCTGTTTTTGACAGATTCTGTTTTCCATGCATAGTTTGCTTGTTTTCTAGTTTCTATGGCTTATATTGCTCAATATAAATTGTATAATGATAGGATACAGCGGGAATTGTGTGGAAAAAATTATGAATCTTGTCTTTGATAGTACCAAAGTGAAATGGTTTGCTCTTTATCATAATAACCTATCTCATGAAGTTCCGTTAAGTTTTGTGTGATTGAAGTTTTCAAGTTCGGGGTGAGATGTCGATATGAGGAGAAAAAGGAGTGACAAGACCCTAAGCTTGGGGATGCCCAAGGCACCCCAAGGTAATATTCAAGGAAGATCTAAGCAACTAATCTTGGGGATGCCCGGGAAGGCATCCCCTCTTTCGTCTCCAACATTATCGGTAATCTTACTTGGGGCTATATTTTTATTCATCACATGATATGAGTTTTACTTGGAGCGTCATTTTATCTTGTTAGGATTTGCTTGCTGTTATTTAGAATAATGTTTTGCATCTTTATTTTCAATAAAAATGTCAAGTATAGCCTTTGCAATGCTTATTTTGCAAGTCTACATGTTGCTGTTTCAAAACAGAAAGTTTATCGCTGTTGCAAAATTTCCCTAGAAAAGTCAGAATGTGATAAAATGTTGAAACCTTTTGCATAATAAGCTCTAAATTTTTTTCTACAGTGTGGTAAATTTTCAGAATTTTTGGAGTTAGGGAAGTATGATGAATCTTGCATTCTTTACAGACTGTACTGTTTTGGCAGATTGCTGTTATGGTTGCATTGTTTGCATATGTTTGCTTGTTTAGTTATTCTATTTGAGGATAGGAGTATTAAATATGTAGAGGCATTTAGTATGCAATGTTAAATTATAATTTTAGTAATTTTGTACAGTAGAGAATGATAAGGTTTTTGCATTGGTTTATACTAACTTATCTCACGAGTTCTTGTTGAGTTTTGTGTGGATGAAGTTTTTAAGATTTACGGAAACCATGATATAAGAGGAATTAAGGAGACACAAAAGCTCAAGCTTGGATATGCCCAAGGCATCCCAAGCTAATATTCCAAGAAGTCTCAAGCATCTAAGCTTGGGGATGCCCCGGTAGGCATCCCACCTTTCTTCTTTAACAATTATCGGTTAATATCGGTTGAGCCTAAGTTTTTGCTTCTTCACATGATTTGTGCTATGCTTTGAATGTCATTTTATTTTTTTTTGCTTGCTATTTATATAAAATACTTAGGTTTGAGAGTTTTGAAATAAGACAGAATCCACAATTGGCTACCCATTTGCTTAAGTACTCGCTTGATCTTCACTTATATCCTTTTGGAGTAGCTTGTCATTTACTCTTCTGCTTCACTTATATCCTATGAGTAAATTGTTGAATGAATTGAATATCATGAAGTTGAAATTGTATGTTCATATCATGCCTAGTGGTAGCTTCACATTGGGTTTATAAAGTGAAAGTTTTTGAAGCTTGACAATCACAATATTGGTCATACAAGCAATTCATGAATGATTAGTAGAAGGAAGAGAACTTTCACATGCAAATACACTATCTTGGAAATCTTTTGTGATTGTGAGCCCCCATCAAAATATTATATGCCAAATTTTTTGATATTGGACAAGGAAGACAACGTAATGATTTATGTTTGTTCATATTCACATAGAAGTTATATTGTCATAGATCCTTCAACATGTGGTGCTTGCCCCCCATCTTTGCTAGCCAAAAATTCCACACCAAGTAGAGATACTACTTGTGCATCCAAAAACCCTTAAACCCAAATCTTATTCTCAAGAGTCCACCATACCTACCTAAGGATTGAGTAAGATCCTTCAAGTCAGTTGTCATTGGTGCAATAAGGCAATAAATATTGCTTCTAAAAGTATTACATCATTTAGTGTAAGGGAAAATTGAGCGTTGTACGAACTTGTGATGGAAAAGAATAAAAGCGACAGACTGTATAATAAAGGTTGCTATCATAAGGGGAAATATAATGTGTTGTTATTTTTCACTAAGGGATTGAGCATACAAACAAAAAGCGAATGGCAACCTCTGCTTCCCTCTGCGAAGGGCCTATCTTTTACTTTTATGTATTTACTTTCATGCAAAAGTCAACGTTTTTATCTCTATTTCTTTTTCTCTTTTTCTTTTAGCAAGCATAATGTGGTGAGGAAAGATCTAGGCATATATATCTAGTTGTATATGGGTAGCATGAGTTATTATTGTTGACAACACCCTTGAGGTGAATACGTCTGGAGGCAAAATTATAAGGCCCTATCTTTCTATGTGTCTGGTTGAAACATTTTGCTCATGTGTATGCGGTGAGTGTTAGCAATCATAGAAGACTATATGATGGTTGAGTATGTGGAGCTCTTACTTAGACTCTGTTGAATAAGTTGAATTGCAATTGTTTGGTGACTAAGAATATAGGTTGTTGAGTTTCAAGATAATTCATTGTTTGAACCTTTACATGTGGACTGGTTGGTACTTTAACATGAGAAGTTTTATGAGAAAGAGTTGATGTTATGATGCTAGGGAAAGTGATTGCAATTATCATTGATAAAACTTATGCACTTTGCTAGCATTCACACTTCATAAATTATTTCTTTTATCATTTATCTACTCGAGGATGAGTAGGAATTAAGCTTGGGGATGCTGATACGTCTCCAACATATCTATAATTTATGAAGTATTCATGCTGTTATATTATCATTCTTGGATTTTTACAATCATTTTATAGCAACTTTATATCATTTTTTGGGACTAACCTATTGACCCAATGCCCAGTGCCAATTGCTGTTTTTTGCTTTTTTTTTACATCGCAGGAAATCAATATCAAACAGAGTCCAAACACCGCGAAACTTTTTGTGGATTTTTTATGAACAAGAATACATCCGATGGGCCAGAACAGCACCTGGGGGGGGGGTGCCCTGAGGGGGGCACAACCCACCAGGGCATGCCTCGGTGGGTTGTTCCCACCTCGGTGGCCTCCCGCACCCCTCTTCGCCCTATAAATCGTCAAATATTCCAAAAATCCTCATGGAGACCCTAGATCAGAAGTTCCGCCACTGTAAGCCTCATTAGCCACGAGAAACCAATCTAGATCCCGTTCCGGCACCCTGCTGGAGGGGCGAATCATCACCAGTGGCCATCTTCATCATCCCGGCAGCCACCATGATGAGGAGGGAGTAGTCCACCTTCGGGGCCGAGGGTTTGTACCAGTAGCTATGTGTTTAATCTCTCTCTCTCTCTCTCGTGTTCTTGAGATGTCACGATCTTGATGTATCGCGGGCTTTGATAATATAGTCAGATCATATGGTGTTTTCCCCTCTCTATCTTGTCATGAATTGAGTTTTCCCTTTGAGATTTTGTTTTATAGGACTGAATACTTTTATGGATTAGAGAACACTTGATGCATGTCTTGCTATGAATACCTATGGTGACAATGGGGTATCATATTGATTCACTTGATATATGTTTTGGCACTCAACTCGCAGATTCCTGAGGTGACATTGGCGTAATCTATGCATAGGGGTTGATGCATGTTCTTGTCTTTGTTTCTCCGGTAGAAATCTTGGGGCACTCCTTGAGGTTCTTTGTGTTGGATTGAGTATTATGAATCTGAATTTTCTTTGATGTTATTTTAGTATGAACTCTTGGATAAATCAATCGAAAAGAATAGCTTTGAGGTGGTTTCGTACCCTACAAACATTTTCTTCCTATGTTCTGCACTAGATAGGAACTTTGGAGTGATTCTTCATCGCACTTTGAGGGATGGTTATATGATCCAATTATATTAGCACTGTTGAGAGATTGCACTAGCGAAAGCACGGACCCTAGGCCTTGTTTTGAAGCATTGCAATACCGTTTGTGCTCCGTTTTGTCAACTACTACCTTGCTGTTTTATTTTTTCAGATTATAAAATTATATTTCTACCATCCATATTACACTTTTATCACCATCTCTTCGCCAAACTAGTGCGCCTATACAATTGCCATTGTATTGGGTGTGTTGGGGACACAAGAGATTTCTTGTATTTGGTTGCAGGGTTGTTTGAGAGAGACCATCTTCATCTTACGCCTCCCATGGATTGATAAACCTTAGGTCATCAACTTGAGGGAAAATTGCTACTCTCCTACAAAACTCTGCACTTGGAGGCCCAACATGAGTCTACAAGAATAAAGTTGCATAGTAGACATCAGAGTCCCCCTCTGAGCAATTCAAGAAGAAAAGGCGCGCTAACCTACCTGCTACCGCTTAGGAGCCCTCGGGGGACCCCTCATGGTCCAACTGGCATGAAGCGGGAGTGCGAAGCTAGGAGTCCTGAAGCAATAACCAACGAAGGAGAACGACCCGAATAACGGCACAAATGCAGGCTATGTCCATCTCTTCCGTCTTTTACATTTAGTACATTAGATTTGTTTCACGAAAAAACTACCCAACAATAGAAATAAAAGCTTGTACTACCCTCTAGCTTGCTATACAAAGAATTGATGTGATGGCATTATAATTTCACCTTAGGGCCCTACTCTACTCAAACTTTGTATCCATGGCCTATGGTACCACCAAGCAACTTTTATTGACAGTGATGTGTCAAGATTTGAGGGGAGTTGGAGAGATCCTCCTAAGAGATGGGGTTGGGGGGCTACATCGTCTATCGTAACACCCCGACCCCCATAGGAGCTATATCCAACGGCCACTCAAATCCTGCTCGGAGGATGTATCATAGTACAACCCACATCGGGACCTTCCTAACCCAAAGACCCCCATGTGGATCGGCTTACGACCAACCCCTCTCTTTCTCCCTGCAATGCACATATCCTAACAAGCTAAGAATACTACCCTACCCAAAAGGTCTGCAATGATTTACGATCGTTCTGCGCTTTGTTGAGCTCAAACATGGGCCTCCTACACACACATTGACGTTTTTGGTGCAACGGGGTCGCATATCTCAACAGCCGACTTGGATGCTTGTCCAACTTAGGCAAGAGACAAACATGTATAAACAACATAAATCAATGTATGTAATACAGTACTACTATTTCAAGTTAAGAGGGCTATTCGTCTACCCCACCACCCGAGCATCACTTTAGAATCTCTTTCAGCTTGCAGGCATCCGTAACATTCTCAGCCTCTGCCCCGACCTCCACCAACAAGGGCTCCAGGGGTGTACACTCAGGAGTGCCATGGATGATGAGGCTGAGGTCGGTGTTAGGCAGATGCACCCTCACACTAGCCAACACCCGCATGGCGCCCTAATACACCACGGAGTACTGCCAGTCCAACAGCTGATCGGAGGCCTTCTCCAGCAGCTAGACGAAGCCATCCAAGGTGTTACCGAGGTCCGTCTCGCCAGGGTACAACGTCCCACACGCCATGCCTAGCATTGTGCGCATCCATTCCGTGAGGTCAGAAACATGCTGAAGACGCCTAACTGGATCTGCATGGGCTAAGTCTGGGAGGGGCACTACAAGCAGATCGCCACATCAAGCTTTAGCCAAGGCAATAGGAGAAACATGAAACATACAAAAAGCTTACACGTAGCGGCGGCCTCCAGATCCTGAAGCCGCTTCATCAGCTGCTTCACCCAGTCCTCCGCAGCAGATCGAGCCTCACCGGCCCGCCAGGCGAAGGCCTCTTTTCGCATTGGAGCAACTGCCTGCTTCTGCAACTCAATGTCCTTGCTAGCCAGCATGCTCTCAAGGACGGCTATTTTCTACCGGTATTCCTTGAGCTCTCCGTCCACAACACCTACCACAGTCTAGAACCCGCCACACGACTTCTTTGACTCAGATAGCTCCTGCCGCAAAGCCCCGGCCTCCTCAGCAGCTGCAGAACAAGGGCAGACAACAACTACCCAACATTAGGAATAACTGGAAACACCTGATTAGATCAGGCGCAACCCAACGACTCACAGAGGGATCAGGGAGACGTCGTTGAAAGGAGCACGATCTCTTGCCGTTGGACCTCTAGCTGGTGCTAGAGGTCTACCACCTCAACCTCCAAAGCTGCCACCTTGTGCATGAACGTTTGCTTTACCTAGAACAAGTATGAAACTAGAAGTACTTTGTAGGTGTAAAGGGATAGGTTTGCAATATAATAAAGAACACATAAATAAAGCTAGGGGCTGTTTAGATAAAGAAACAATTAAGTTAGTTCTAGTAGAGAGATTTTTGTCACAAGAAAGTTATTTGTCCCTAGGCAATCAATAACTAGACCGGTAATCATTATTGCAATTTTATATGAGGGAGAGGCAAAAGCTAACATACTTTCTCTACTTGGATCATATGCACTTATGATTGGAACTCTAGCAAGCATCCGCAACTACTAAAGATCATTAAGGTAAAACCCAACCATAGCATTATAAGGTATCAAGTCCTCTTTACTCCCATACGCAACAACCCACTTACTCGGGTTTGTGTTTCAGTCACTCAGGCAACCCAGTATAAGTGAATCATGAACATATTGCAACACCCTACAGCGGGGATCCCTCACACTTGCGCGACATGGAGAGCACCATAGGGCAGCACCAATAACAAAACATACAACTTAAACCAATCATGATCATCAATCAACTCGTAGGACAAAACGGATCTACTCAAACATCATAGGATAGCCATACATCATTAGGTAATAACATATATTGTTGAGCACCATATTTAAGTAGAGATTATAGCGGGGATAAGAGGTGTTACACCACCGCATAGAGGGGGAGAGAGTTGGTGATGATGGTGGCGAAGTTGTTGATGTAGATTGCCGTCACGATGACGGCACCGGCGGTGTTCCAGCGCCACCAGGAGAGAGGGGGAAGAGCCCCCCTCCTTCTTCTTCTTCCTTGGCCTCCTCCCTAGATGGGAGGCGGGTTTCCCCTCTGGTCCATGGCCTCCATGGCGGCGAAGGGGCGGGATACCCTTAGAGGTTGGATCTATCTCTTTGTTTCCTTCTGTTTCTACGTTCCTATTTTCTGGCCTTTCACTGTTTCTTGAGTTCCCAGAGATCCGTAACTCCGATTGGGCTGAGATTTTAACACAATTTTTATCTAGATATTATCTTTATTGCGGCTGAAGAAGGGCACCAACCGCCTTACGGGGTGGCCACAAGTGCCAGGCATGCTCAGGGTAGGGGCGCACCCCTAGGGCTCGTGGGCCCCTCAGGCATCATCTCGTGTTGATTCTTTTTTCCCAAAAATCACATATATTCCAAAATAAATCACTGTAAAGTTTTATCGCATTTGGACTTTGTTTGGTGTGGATATTCTGTGAAACAAAAAACATGCAACAAACAGGAACTGGCACTGGGCACTAGATCATATGTTAGTCCCAAAAATAATATAAAAAGTTGCCAAAATTATAATAAAGTTGTAGAATATTGGCATGAAACAATCAAAAATTATAGATACAACGGAAACGTATCACGAGGCGACATCAAATCTCCTCCTCTGAGAGGTCGTTGCGGGAGATCCGGGCGGGGTCGGGCAGCCCGCTGTAGTCAGCCAGCTGCGCATCGTAGGCCTGCAGAGGGGAAAACCCCGCGCTCCACCTAGGTACGTGCGATCTAGAGACCGGTCATGCTATTGTCCTTCAGGGATGCGGTCGCCTGATGTCTACTATGCAACCTTGTTCTTGTAGACTCGTGTTGGGCCTCCAAGCGTGGAGTTTTGTAGGATTGTAGCAAATTTTCCTCAAGTGGGTGACCTAAGGTTTATCAGTCTATGGAAGGTGTTGGATGAAGATGGTCTCGATCAAATAACCCTGCAACCAAATAACAAAGAGTCTCTTATGTCCCCAACACACAATGGTAAATTGTATAGGTGCACTAGTTCGGCGAAGAGATGGTGATACACGTGTAATATGGGTAGTAGATACATGTTTTTTAATCTGAAAATATAACAACAGCAAGGTAACTAGTAACAAAAGTGAGCAAAAACGGTTTTGAATGCTTGAAAACAAGGCCTAGGGTTCATACTTTCACTAGTGCAAAGTCTCTCAACAATGATAACATAATTGGATCATATAACAATCCCTCAATGTGCAACAAAGAATCACTCCAAAGTTTCTATCAGAGAACGTAGGACGAAAATGTGTATCAACCCCTATGCATAGATTACCCCAATGTCACTTCGGGAATCCGCAGTTGAGTACCAAAACATACATGAAGTGAATCAATAGAACATCCCATTGTCACCACATAGATCCGTTTGCAAGACATAAATCAAGTGTTCTCAAATCCAATATTCAATCCAACATAACGAAACCTCAAAGAGCAAGACTCAATTCATCACAACAAGAGATAGAGAGGGAAGAACACCATATGATCCAAGTTTTTTTAACAAAGCTTGCGATACATCAAGATCGTGCCAAATCAAGAACACGAGAGAGAGAGAGAGAGAGAGAGAGAGATCAAACACATAGCTACTAGTACATACCCTCAACCCTGAGGGTGAACTACTCCCTCCTCGTCATGGAGACAGCCGGGATGATGAAGATGGCCTCCGATGATGATTTCCCCCATCGAAAGGGTGCCAGAATGGGGTCCCGATTGGTTTTTCATGGCTAAAGAGGCTTGCGGCAGCGGAACTTCTCATGTAAGGTCTTTCTGGGGGTTTGGGTATTTATAGAATTTTCTGGTGCCAGTCTCACGTTAAGGGGGTGCCCGAGGGGCCCACAAGCTCGGGGGGCGTGCCCCCAGGCTTGTGACTCCCTCGTCCACTTCCTGGCCCAGCTCCGGTGCTTCGGGGGTCTCTTTTGGTCCATAAATCACCGTAAATTTTCAGCCCATTCCGAGAACTTTTATTTCTGCACAAAAAACGACACCACGGTAGTTCTGCTGAAAACAGCATTAGTCCGGGTTAGTTCTAATCAAATCATACCAAACCCATACAAAATTGTTGTAAACATGGCATGAATACTTAATAAATTATAGATATGTTGGAGACATATCATCGCCTCCAAATGCAGCTCCGTGCTCTTGGGGATGAAGGTCGGTGACTCCCAAGAGTTCAGCCTCGACGGAGACCCCCCGGAGAAGGCTGGCAGGTGAGCCTTAAGACCGAACGCATAAAGCCACCTCTTCTGCCAGACCCCCATCAATCTAGGAAGGTTCATGGGAAATAAGGAGGAATGGGAGTCCATCTGAATGCTAACCTCGCCAATGTCCCCAACGGATCCACCGCTCATCTAATCCTTGATGCACAAAAAGCGTCGGGAAGTGGTCAAAGTGGGGGCGGTCCCAAGAAAGCACTCGCAGAACATGATAAAGTTCAGAATGTGGAGAAGTAGGGTCGAAGTGGTGGGGTTGAGGTTCTGAAGTTGGATGCCAAGAAAGAAGATGAGCCCCCGCATGAAAGGGTGTAGGGGGGAACCGAGGCCTTGCCCAAAGAAGTTATGGTGGAGGACGTGTGCGCCGTCCGGTGGCACCAAAAATCCCCCCGTATAAAGGAGGATGCGATACTGGAGGTCGGATGGGAACACACCTTCCAACTTCAGCGTCTAGACATCGCAGTCTGCAATTACATAGCAATCCCATCGACTGGTGAAGACCACGGTGCTGGGTTGCGCCTCGGCGGCGACGCTGGAGCCTTCTGCCTTTCGCCTCTTCTATGCTTCCCTGGTCGCCTGAATGCTGCCGGCCCCGATCAACGACTCCAGATGGCTCATCTCTCTTCGGGGAAATGGAAGGCCTAAAGATGATGAACGTCGCTATGGGGGAGGAGCGAGAATGCAAGGAAGCAGAAGTGCAGGGAAGCAGAGGCACGAGGAAGAGGGTGAAGGTGAAATGACGCCCAGTCACCCCACTGCTCTTATGACCCTCCAAGAGCGTGCCGATAATCTAGGCGCCCCTGCGCGCCATGTATCCCATGACCCGTGGGCGGTACCCATTCATGTCCTATAGGCATGGGAATCAAGGCCAAGTTACCACATCAAGACATGCGTCAGCCCGTTCTTCACCATTGATGCAATGATTCGAGATTTGCAAAAGAATGATGGCTCCCTCCACATGTCAAACCTTAGTCAAGGAGGGGAGGCCTGATGGCCAAGGCGGCGTCCCCAAGAAGCATGTGCCTGACCTCCTTCAAGCCATCCTGACAACAACATCGTAGCCGGGCTCTAGGAAGATGACGCGACAACCTACTAGAGGTCTCGGGATCCTCACAGCGACCTTCGATGAGCTTGGGGGCCACTAACGAGGTCCTGTATCGGGGGTGGCTAACACCAAGGAGCCCGACCTCATCAACCACAAGGGGGCCCAGCGGGCTCACGGCGTGACACTAGCCCTAAGAAGCCAGATGACCTTCTTGGCACCCAAGACTAGAGGACGACGGTGCCCCCATATTGCATCTAGCATGTAAACCCTATACCTCTCTTGTCTATATAAAGGGAGGTCTAGGGTTCCTCTCGATCATCTATGCTCAGATAGGAGAACTCTCAATAGCAACATCATACACCAATGTAAGACCTCGCATGAGGTATCCCTCCATTATGAATAACCGAAACCAGCAGGATGTAGGGTATTACTCTCTGGAGGCTCGAACCTAGATAAACCCCTCGTGTGATCTGCAGCCGCGGTTGCACCCCTACCGAAGGATCTGACAGGAATCTGCTCCATCACTCACGGTATGGTAAGCATTGTCCATTATGCTTTTTATACTAACCCATGATCTATTTGTGTGGTGGTTCTGTCAGGGGATTGATTCTGAGCTACGAGAAATCCTCCAAAACCCTGGTTCAAAATTTGGGGACTTGGCTCACGACCATGAGGCTATGGTCTAGGCATGAGGCACGACCAAGACATAGCGTGCTACCCAGGTTCGGGCCACCGTGCGGTGTAAAACCCTACTCCTTCTTGGCGGAATTGCTTGTGGATAATGCTCTTGGAGCTACAAGGTGACCAGGAGCTCTTGGGGGTCAGCAATGGCGCAATGGACCGATCCCTTGCTACGGTGGTAGCACTTCCCCTTTTATAGGTGCCTCGGACCTCATCCCCGAAAATATGAACGGGAAAGGGAAACCACAGGGAGACAATTTGAAAGGGGATAGGCTCCGGTGCTTATCCTAACAAAAGGCAGTCTTTGCCTGCTAAAGTTGTTATCCACGATGCGAGGGGGCTCCATGATGACCTCCTCCTGCCGCGTCAACATCCTAGTCTTCTTTCACCAAAGCGGGACGCTTTAGGCTTTGGGGGCAGGCAGGTGCTGCTGCTCCCTTATCACCAAAGGGGAAACTGCCCCGGCTGCACAGGCTGGCACCTGCCGCGAGAACGTCACCAATGTGATGGGCACGCGACCCACACCGTGTGGAGTCCTCGGGAGGCCTCGCGGGATGTCGCCTCACGAGGAAACTTGTTGTAGTGGTGGTCTTGAGTGAAGTCTATCATCAAGAAGCCCCTCACGGGGCAAGGCCCTCGCGAGGCTATTGGTTTCATGGTGCCCGCTGTTGGACTGCCTCTTGAGTTGGGCCAGGACGCCCTTCCTAGGCTGTAGGCAGATGGCTCTTGGTACCCTGGTTCCCACTGGGCCGACATGTTCTATGTGGGGTTAGGTATTTTTCCATGGGCTTGCATCAAGAGAAATATCTCATAACCAATAGATGATGGCATCAAGTGGTGGTCGTCATCAAGGTTGTGTTGCATAAGTTCAAGTGGATTATCATGAAGATATCACATGCTTGAAGCTTGCCATCCATTCTGATGATAATGGACTTGTGAAGATGCGTCGAAAAGAGGCTCACCCATAGTAGAGTATGGGCGAGCAATCTACAAGTCCTCATCAAGGCGGCACAATCAAGAAAAGTGGTCCATCTTGAGGAGGAAAAAATCGTCATCATCAAGCTCAAGTGGACTATGCGCAAGGAAAAGGTTTGACCTTGATAGTTTTTCTATTTTACCAGTCTCATGGTGTTCGTTGGGAGACCGGATTATAGGATTGATTGTCGTACTATCAAGGGGTCCCTCGAGTGACTAGCTTGATCATATCACTCGCAGAGAGCTAAAACCATTGCATCATTGGCATAATATTTCTTGGTTCTTGTTTGGCTTTTCTCTATGTGAGTTTTGGATCTTGTGGTCATCTTCATGGCATGCTCAAGTTCATCAAAAACGGATTTCGTATGCATCATCTATTGTGTTTCCGATGTTGGAGTTTTTGTCAATTCCTCACTGATGGAGGTTTCACACCTCTACATCATTGGTATTTTTCTCTTGCCACTTTTGAAGATTTCCAGTTGTGATTTGATAGCTCTTGTCGTTAGCTTCCTATCAAGCTTGAGTTTGTCAAAATTAGAGTTCATTTGTAGAAGTTATGGCAATTTTGGTCTCACCTGTTTTCTTCATCCGATGGTGCCGCTAGTGTGCATGGTTGTACCGTCTAGTACAATACTTATGATGCAACCACTGCCCGAGGGGTGATTCCTTCGGGTCAATAGTGCTTCATGTAGTGGCGAAGCGGTTGTACCACTGTTCCCTCGATGGTTTTACCGCCATGGAACTTGTCACTCCAAGAATTGCTACGTGGCGGTTGTATCTGCCCAACCACCGGAGTCGGGTGACTCTGTCCTGGTGGGTGGGCAGTGGTGGCTCGGTTGTCTCGGATGGCATTTGCACACCATTACAACTAGTGGTCATGGAGCGGTTCTACCGCCCAAGACTTAGCCATGACAGTAGTCGTGTCCCTACGGTTGTACTGGACCAAGTACTAACCCTAGTACCACTTGCGGGTGGCACCGCTCGGGTATTGGAGCAGTAGATGGCGATGGCTGTCTGGTTGTCCCTGCTGAGATGCTCTCAGTGGTACTACCTGGCCCACCATCGGTTGTACCACCTAGTACCCTGCTTCTGGGGAGCCCGTGAAATCCGAGTGTACCAGACCTTGTTTCAGTTGTACCTGTCATGTGTATTCCTACATCATAACAGGCTGATTCGTGGGGTCCTATAAAAGGGGTCTTCTTCCCCAATAGCCCCAACATTCTTGAGCAAGTTCCCCCCACCATTGTTGACCTCTTGGATCTTGCTTTCTCTGTATTCCGCCCATGATTCTTGCATCTTTTTGAGGGTAAAGAGAGAGGATATCTAGATCTAAATTTCCACAAATACATCTCTTCTCTAAGTGAGGGAAACCCTTTGGATCTAGAGTTCTCCTTGTTCTTCCTCTCATATTCCTCCATAGCTTTCGTTGCTTTGGTGGGATTTGAGAGTGAGGAACTTTAGCACTTTTGTGTTCTTGCCACTGCATTAGTTGGATCGGTTTGAGTCCTCCACGATGATACCTGGAACTGAAAGTTGAGAAGCTTATTACTCTTGGGTGTTTGGGCGCCCTAGAGCTTGTGCCCCTTGGGTTCTTGGGCGCCCTAGACAGTTGGTAGTGTCACCGAGCTCAATCATTGTGGTGTAAAGCTTCGGGCAAGCTTCGAGGACACTACCAACTGTCTAGGGCGCCCAATTAAGTTGTGGAGATTGCCCCGAGCAATTTGTCTTGGTTTGGTGACCTTCCCCAAGGGTTTCCATTTATACAGGTTTGGTGACCGCCCTCAAGGGCCCCTTAGTGGAATCATGACACCTTGTATTGTGCGAGGTTGAGAGGAGAATACAATGGCCCTAGTGGCATTTTGGGGGAGCATCGTGCCTTCACACCGCTCTAACGGATATTAGCATCCGTAAGGTGTGAACTTCGGGATGCATCATCGTATCCGCGTGCCTCAGTTATCTCTTACCCGAGCCCTTTACTTATGCACTTACTTTGTGATAGCCATAGTGATTCATGTTATATATCTTGCTATCACATAGTTGTTTATCTTGCTTAGCATAAGTTGTTGGTGCACATAGTTGAGCCTAGTATATTTAGGTTTTGTGCTTGACAAACTAAACGCTAGTTTATTCCGCACTTGTTCAAGCTTTAACCATAATTATTTTTATACTGCCTATTCACTCCTTCTAGGCGACACCCACATCCTTTAAGCAGCCCCACGGGAGGTCATGCGCTTGACTCCCTTTCCAGTCTGGAGCAAGGCTGGAGTTTACCAAAAAGGCGCTTGGAGTATATCCCATTAACCTCAGGGGATAACGATGATGCCGGTGTGAAAGTCCTGGAAAGGATATTAGTGAAAAAGAGGGGGGGTGCTTATCTTGCCTGCAAGGGCCGCCACTTCAGTTTTGGGCGACTATAAGAGGAGGGAAAACAAGGGGTTTTCGCTTTCACCCCTCCCTTGCCATTTCGTCTCCTTCCTCCGCCGCCCAGTTTCATAGATGCACCGCCAACACTTTCTCACATGTTGCATCTCTCATCACCCTTGTGTCCCTTGTCACCAAGGGCCAGAAACAGGGGTGTGAAGGGGGGGGGTTTGCTCCCAGCCAGGAGCCTTCATCGAGTGCCGCTGGCAAGAAGCGGAAGCGAATCCCCTCTAAGAGGGGAGAGAAGCCAATGCGGGCCACCGCAAAGTCCACGGGGAAGTGGTTCCCTTCTACTGCCATGGAGGGAGATGTCCAATCGTACAAGAACCACATCATAATGTCAGCAGATCTGAAGGTACGGCTCCCGACTGGAGAATTCCTGTCAGAGCCCCAAGATAGCGAGCATGTTTTATGCCTGGGCTACTTTGGGATAGGGCTCGAGCTTCCCACTCCATGGCTTCATGCGTGGCTGCTGTAGTTCTTTGGCTCCCAGATGCACCATATTCCAACTAATGACATGCTCCACATCGCCAACTTCATCACCTTCTACGAGTGCTACCTTGGAATAGCTCCTTACTTTGTGTTGTTCCATTATTTCTTTTGGGTTTGCGTTCAGTTGAACGAGGGGATAGACTGTGACTTTGGAGGCACCATCCTGGAGCTCCGACCCAACTCTGCATTCTTTTATTTGGACCTCCCTAAGTCTGTGCGGGAATGGCACAAATCTTGGTTCTACGTGGGGTGTCTCGACGACGACTTGTTGGCCTTCATGAATGAGCCCCCAAAGAAGCTGCTGTCCTGGGCCCCACTGGCCAAGTTGTCACCAGGGGAAGGCATTGAAGAAGGCCACCGTCCACCTGAAGAAGAGTGGGATGTCCGAAGGCCATATCATGCGGACCTGGGTCGCGTGCCGCATCTTGCGGCTACAGGGCCGGGCTCTCCCTTTGTCCCGATACGCCGGGACGAAGGACCCTATGCGGGTCTGTCAGGGGTAGTTGAGCCCGAAATCCATTGATACATATCTTGGTTTCTTGGTGGGTCTCGACGCCATCGCAAGGTTGTAGAAGAAGGCTGTTGAGCCTTTTCGGCTGACCTCCCGCCAGGTAATGTATGTATTGCTTGTGGCTTTGCCTTTGCTAGAGGTCGAAATGTTTTGTCATGCCATTCTTTGCCTTTGTTGAACAGGGTTCGTCGCCCTTGTGTTGTTCCCCGTGGATCCCTCACCGTTGGGGTAGAAGGTGAGTGCTACATCTTGAGCTTGCATTGGTTTTCCTCGAAGAGGAGAGGGTGATGCAACAATAGTAGCGTAAGTATTTCCCTCAGTTTTTGAGAACCAAGGTATCAATCCAGTAGGAGGCTCCTCAAAAGTCCGACGCACCTACACAAACAACCGAGAACTCGCAACCAACGCGATAAAGGGGTTGTCAATCCTTCACGCCCACTCATGTAAAGTGAGATCTAATAAAGATAGTATGATAAGAAAAATATATTTTTGGTATTTTATAATATAGATGCAAAAGGTAAAGATGCAAATAAAAGTAGATTGAAAGCAAATATGATAAGAGATAGACCCGGGGGCCATAGGTTTCACTAGAGGCTTCTCTCAAGATAGCATGAGTATTACGGTGGGTGAAGAAATTACTGTCGAGCAATTGATAGAAAAGAGCATAGTTATGAGATTATCTAGGCATGATCATGTATATAGGCATCACGTCCATAACAAGTAGACCGACTCCTGCCTGCATCAACTACTATTACTCCACACATCGACCGACTCCTGCCTGCATCTAGAGTATTAAGTTCATAAGAACAGAGTAACGCATTAAGCAAGATGACATGATGTAGAGGGATAAACTCAAGCAATATGATATAAACCCCATCTTGTTATCCTCGATGGCAACAATACAATACGTGCCTTGCAACCCTTTCTGTCACTGGGTAAGGACACCACAAGATTTAACCCAAAGCTAAGCACTTCTCCCATGGCAAGAAAGATCAATCTAGTAGGCCAAACCAAACTGATAATTCGAAGAGACTTGCAAAGATAACTCAATCATACATAAAAGAATCCAGAGAAGATTCAAATATTATTCATAGATAAACTTGATCATAAACCGACAATTCCATCGAATCTCGACAAACACCCCGCAAAAAGAGTTTACATCGAATAGATCTCCACAAGAGAGGGGGAGAACATTGTATTGAGATCCAAAAAGAGAGAAGAATCCATCTAGATAATAACTATGGACCCGTAGGTCTGTGGTAAACTACTCACAACTCATCGTAGGGGCAAGGATGTTGATGTAGAGGCCCTCCGTGGTCGATTCCCCCTACGGCAGAGTGCCGGCGAAGGCTCCAAGATGGGATCTCGCTGATACAGAAGGTTACGGCGGTAGAAATTGTTTTTCGTGGTGCCCCTGCATGTTTACGGGGTACGTAGGTATATATAGGAGGAAGATGTACGTCGGTGGCCGCCCGAGGGGCCCACGAGACAGGGGGCGCGCCCTACAGGAGGGCGCGGCCTCCTATCTCGTGGGAGCCTCGGCTGCTTCTTGGCTTGCACTCCAAGTCCTCTGGATCACGTTCGTTCCAAAAACCACGCTCCCGAAGGTTTCATTCCGTTTGGACTCCATTTGATATTCCTTTTCTTCGAAATACTAAAATAGGCAAAAAAAACAGCATCTGGGCCTCCGGTTAGTAGGTTAGTCCCAAAAATGATATAAATGTGTAAAATAAAGCCCATAAACATCCAAAAGGGGTAATATAATAGCATGGAACAATAAAAAATTATAGATACATTGGAGTCATATCAAGCATCCCCAAGCTTAATTCCTGCTCGTCCTCGAGTAGGTAAATGATAAAAAAGAATTTTTTTTGATGTGGAATGCTACCTAGCATAATTCTCAATGTAATTTTCTTTATTGTGGCATGAATGTTCAGATCCAAATGATTCAAAATAAAAGCTTATAAAACATAAAAATAATAATGCTTCAAAGCATACTAACAAATAATCATGTCCTATCAAAATAACATGGCCAAAGAAATCTTATCCCTACAAAATCATATAGTTAGGCCATGCTTCATTTTCATTACACAAAATACTCCCATCATGCACAACCCCGATGACGAGCCGAGCAATTGTTTCATACTTTTTAACGCCTCAACTTTTTCAACTCTTACGCAATACATGAACGTAAGCCATGGACATAGCACTATGGTGGTATATGGTGGTGGTTGTGAGGACAAAAAGGGAGAAGATAGTCTCACATCAACTAGGCGTATTAACAGGCTATATAGAGATGCCCATTAATAGATATCAATGTGAGTGAGTAGGGATTGCCATGCAACAGATGCACTAGAGCTATAAATATATGAAATCTCAACAAAAGAAACTAAGTGGGTGTGCATCCAACTTGCTTGCTCACGAAGACCTAGGGCATTTTGAGGAAGCCCATCATTGGAATATACAAACCAAGTTCTATAATGAAAAATTCCCACTTAGTATATGAAAGTGACAACATAGGAGACTCTCTATCATGAAGATCACGGTGCTATTTTGAAGCACAAGTGTGGAAAAGAGATAGTAGCATTGTCCCTTCTCTCTTTTTCTCTCATTTTATTCCCCTTTTTTTCTTTTTTTTCTTTCTTCTTTTTTTTCTTTGGCCTTTCTTTTTTTCTTTTTGGCCATTCTATTTTTTTTCTTTTCTCATTTTTTTTGTAAAGTCCGAAGTCTCATCCCGATTTGTGGGGGAATCATAGCCTTCATCATCCTTTCCTCACTAGGACAATGCTCTAATAATGAAGATCATCACACTTTTATGGATTTACAACTCAAGAATTACAACTCAAAGCTAGAACAAGATATGAATCTATATGAATGCCTCCGGCGGTGTACCGGGATATGCAATGAATCAAGAGCGACATGTATGAAAATTATGAAAGTGGCCTTGCCACAAATAGGATGTCAACTACATGATCATGCAAAGAGCAATATGACAATGATGGAACGTGTCATAGTAAACGGAACGGTGGAAAGTTGCATTGCAATATATCTCGGAATGGCTATGGAAATGCCATAATAGGTAGGTATGGTGGCTGTTTTGAGGAAGGTAAATAAGGGGTTTATAATACCGGCGAAAGTTGCGCGGTAATAATAAAGGCTAGCAAATTGGAAAGATGAGTGTGCATATATCCATGGACTCACATTAGTCAAAAAGAACTCATATACTTATTGCAAAAGCCTACTTAGCCCTCGAAGCAAAGTACTACTATGCATGCCCCAAGAGGGATAGATTGGTAGGAAAAGACAATCGCTCGTCCCCGACTGCTACTCATAAGGAAGAAACTCAAAAGTGCACCTCATGCAACAAATTTGTCACACAACTTTTACCATACATGCATGCTACTGGACTTGCCAACTTCAACAAAAGTATTTATCAGTTTCATCATTACCCACTAGCATGACCCTAACATTACTACCTTTATATCTCAAAACAATTATCAAGCATCAAATTGATCATAGCATCCAATTCTTTTTATATGATAGTTTTTATTATACCCAACTTGGATGCTCATTATTCTAGGACCAACTTTGTAACCATAGAAAATATCATGCTGTTCTATAAGACTCTCAAAAAGATATAAGTGAAGCATGAGAGACTAGAGATTTCTTCAAAATTAAGACACCACCGTACTCTAAAATATATAAGTGAAGTTGTCGGTGTCAAAACCGGCGGATCTCGGGTAGGGGGTCCCAAACTGTGCGTCTAGGCGGATGGTAACAGGAGACGAGGGACACGATGTTTTACCCAGGTTCGGGCCCTCTCGATGGAGGTAAAACCCTACGTCCTGCTTGATTAATATTGATGATATGGGTAGTACAAGAGTGGATCTACCACGAGATCAAGGAGGCTAAACCCTAAAGCTAGCCTATGGTATGATTGTCGTAATGTATGTTGTGTCCTACGGACTAAAGCCCTCCGGTTTATATAGACACCGGAGGAGGCTAGGGTTACACGGAGTCGGTTACAATGGTAGGAGATCTACATATCCGTATTGCCAAGCTTGCCTTCCACGCCAAGGAAAGTCCCATCCGGACACGGGACGGAGTCTTCAATCTTGCATATTCAGTAGTCTTGGAGTCCGCGGACGATGATAGTCCGCTGTCCGGACACCCCTAGTCCAGACTCCTCAAGAGTCCCCAAACAGGCTTCAATGACGATAAGTCCAGCGCAGATATAGTCTTCGGCGTTGTAAGGCGGGTTCTCCTTCGTTCCATGTACCGCCGACAAAGTGTCCGGCTTCATCATAAATATGTGTTTCTTGGCTTCTACCGCCAATAATGTCCTTCTTCCACGCTGTCGCACTAATGCGAAAAGCCGTGGTGTCTTTTATGTTTCACCCCCTAGTCGTGCGAGTCATGCGCCTACAAAAGAGGCAAAAATCCAGATCCAAACCGCACCATCTTCCTCCCGCAAATACTTCATCGGAGCGCCCTTGACCCAAAAATCCATTCCATCATGGGCCATCGACGCGGCTCCTCTTCTCAAGGCCCCAGCCCACCGCCAGGATTGGAGGAGGTGCTCTGTTCCACACAACGAGCTAGTGAAGCTCCAAGCGGGGATATCTCCTCCGCCTTCATGGTCCCGGGCCGAGCCGGGCTGGTCACCTACCAAGGTGGGAGGCAAGCGGAGGCTACCCCAAGTCCCAATAAAGGGAGCGGGTATGCTTCGTCCCTTATCGATAAGGGACTTGGATTCCCAATACATCCGCTCCTCCATGAGCTCCTCGGAGTTCTACGGACTCCAGCTCCACCACCCACGCCCGCCTACATCCGCATATCGCGGGCTATGTAGCTCTTTATGAGCTATTCCTGGGCATTGAGCCCCATTTTGCATTGTGGAAGAGGTTGTTCTGCCTCGTACGCCTTTCTCACGAGGGGTCCACATATCAAGTGGGCGGCGCCGAAATATGGCGCATTGCCGGGACCGGATACCCATCCGTACTCCTAAGAAGGCGCCCAAGACTGGCCTTTGAGTGGTTTTACATAGGAGACGCTCCGCTGCCAGACCTAGTCCGGATTGGCCTCCCGGAGTTTAGTGTTGCTCCTCTGAAGAAACGCCTCAGCTGGCGCCCACGGAGCCCCCGATTGGAAGAAGACAAGAGCGTCCATTACTTGATGGGCCGAATAAGATTACTGGCCCATTCCGGGTTGAACATGATTGGAGTCATGGCGACATGCATAATGCGGGGGGTACAGCCATTGCAATACAGAGGCCACCCCATGTGGGATTTCAACTGGGAAGATGATGCCACCCGTCATGGCCGCGAAGGGCCGGATTCGACCGAGGATCTGGTGCAGATCTTGTCCAGCCTGTACAAGGGGGAGAAGGAGGACTTCCTTCGAACGAACCCTTTGAATGGGTTTTCCATGAACAACCCTAGAGGCTGGGTAAGCGAACACTTTTAAGGGCTCAACCCATGCTTTCAAAGTTTAGGCTTCTTATATTATGTCTTCGGCGCAGGATCTACGCTGGACTGTGGAGGACATGGTAAGTCCTGCTCCGCAACCCGAGGATCCAGAAGATCTCGATCCGCCTCAAGAGGATCCGGACATCAAGGTGGAGCTGATCGACGGGGTGTTTCACCAGCTCAGCACGGACAATGCTTTGGTCGCCATTACAGCGGACTACCCCGGACTGTATCCGACTTCTCAGGTGACTGTGACCGAGGTCCGTACACCATTATCTCTTCCTTGCCCATTTCTGACCTTCGCGAACGATGGTGTTTTACAGAAGCGCTTTAAGGCGGGAAGCCGAGCGGGCGGTGACCAACAAAGGTCATCCGACCAGCAGCGGAAAAGGAGCGTGGCACGGACTGAAACGCCGCCGCAAAGGTATAGCTCAGATTTAAATTTTCAGAGCAACGTTCCTAGGAAGCGTCTGAGTGCTCATGATCTTTATAGGAGAAAAAGCGCTCGCCGGACTGCGGGCATGGAAGTTGCCGATCCAACCTATACCGGCCAGGCTCCAGCGCCCGGCCTGGAGGGGGAGGCAAGCGCAAGACGCGGGCCGGATCCTCCTCCAGCGGAGGACACCGACAGGCTGTCCGCCACCAAGTATGAGGTGGAGAGCGCCATGAACCATAGGCGCCGTCGGAAAGTGTTTCGTGAAGCGTGCTTCTCCCCTGAGGCATTGGACGCCTTTAACGCAGGGGACACGCACCTCCGTGCCACTCAAGATGGTTTTACCAGAGCCACGGAGCAGTATGTGAAAGACATACGGGTAATGGGAATTTTAATGGTTATATATACCAGTAGCCCCGAGACTTAAAATAGTTATGTTTACTGATTTAAGGATCATTTGAAACGCAGCTCTTACCGAGAAGAATGCCCACTGTCTCGGGAGCTGCAAGAATGCAAGGCCCAACTTGAGGTCAAGACTTGCTGCCGCAGGAGGAGACGCAGAGACCCTCTCCGGTAACACATTTTTATTAATAAATATAAGCGCTGGCGGCGGCGCGCAAGTCTAATAGTGACATTGCAGGTGCCGCCAGACAAGATCCGGACAGCAAGAATTACTATGCCTGCTAAAGGCCGGTGAGAGGGTGCTGAATAGGGTGCAGCAAGAAAGGAACAAGCTTCAGGATGCCAACGCCAAGCTCGAAGAAGAGCTGAAAGGCGCTCGAGCCGGGCTGTCCAGCTCCGTTAAGGAGAATCAGCGGCTTCGTCGCGGCATTTATAGTAAGTGCTTGAGCGGACTCCTTTGAAAAGAAGAGTTCAGCGAGGAACTAAATTGACATAATATGTCTTGTAGGTATACTCACAGGTCGTCCTGCAGAGGAGATGCCCATATCAACGGGTGATCAACTTCCCGAGCTATTGCAACTGCTCGAACGAGTTTGGCAGGCAATGAGCAGCGTCGTCCAGGCTTTATGGCCAGCCCTCTCCCTACCCGAGGGCCTTGGGGAGCTTGCGGAGAAGATTCAGGGAGTGCGGCAGCGCCTGCTTGTGGAAGATTTCGCTTGCCGTCAAGGTGCCAGGAGGCTTGGGCCATGGTGAAGACGCAGCATAAGAAGGCGGATCCCAACCACATGGCCAAGTTGGACGGTGGGGCCCGATGGGAAGGAGATCCTCGTGAGTTTAGTATACAGCCGAGTAGAGTTGGCTGCTAAATTTTCCCAACGGACTGTAAGTTAGACAGCCTGTTAGACGGGATTGAGGAGGAATACAATCAAGAATTTGACAATGTATGTTTTCCTTTAAAGTGACATGTGAAATGCCTTCTAGCCGGATTGTAGATCGTTTGTCTTTGCCGACCTTTTTCTTCAACCTCGACCCTAGAGTCCGGAGTGTGTCCGAATACCATTTTGGTTAAGGAACAACCGGGTATGCATGGAGACCAAGCGTAGGGGTCATTAGTGCTTTATCGCATAAGTGCCCAACTAGTTATGTTATATTACATGGTTAGTAAGAAACATCTTCCAGGAGAATAGTTCCGTTAAGGGTTCCTTTCTCGGGAGGCATGCCCTAAAGTGCATGTCGGACTGCGACAAAAAGTAGAAAACATCCGGGGCGGATAAATGAGTAGGTAAAAATCATCTTTTAAGTCATCGATCAATATTCCCTTAAGAACGCTTAGCTTTGGCTTCACCTACCGAGGTACACATCCGGCCGACCGGCAAGAACTATCGCAGAGGTGCTCCTTCACCTCCTAGCCGAACAATCGGGAACGAGGGGTAAGCACAGAGCCAGCAACCCAGCTTGGCCAAAACTTAAGTCATATCGATGCATATAATGGTGAGTAAAAGGTACATGTGGAAGCTTGACACATGTGCCGGGCATGAAACCCTTATAATTGAGCTTCGAAAAGAAGCCCCTGTATAATGAGTGCGGATGGCACATGAAGTGTATGCGAACAATGCGAAAGTAGGCCCTTAGGGCTTTTTAGTAAAAAGGTTATGAAAAGAGAAACAAAAGACAGCCGAAGTGTAAAAATTTGAACGGAGGAAGGGGACGAACTCTTAGTCCGGCGCTAGGCATAGAATCTTCGGAGGCGGCTGCGCTCCATGGGTTCGCTCGAGTCGGTTATCCGACGATTTCATAGACGGTACGCCCGCCATCCAGACTTGATCGACAATGAAGGGGCCTCCAATTTGGGCTTGAGCTTGTCCTTTTTCTTGTCCGCAGCGAGAACTAGTTCACCAACGTTGTAAGTCTTGGCCCGCTTCGCTTTGATATCTTCTCGCCTGCTGCTGATAGAATGCGGAACGAGCCTTGGCGACGCCGCGTTTTTCCTCCAATGTGTCCAAGCTGTCCCGCCGATCCAGCTCGGCCTCTCTTTCTTCGTACATGCGCACTCGAGGTGAGTCATGAATAATGTCGCAGGCAGGACTGCTCTCGCACCGTAGACCATAAAAATGGTGTGAATCCGGTAGTGCGGTTAGGCGTTGTCCGCAGCCCCAGTACGGAGTCGAGCTCCTCGACCCAAAGGCGTGTCGATTTAGTAAGTGACCGCACTAGTCCGGGTTTAATGCCGCCATTATTAGACCATTTGCTCGCTCCACTTGACCGCTGGTTTGAGGGTGATAGATGAAGCGTAGTCGAGCTTGATGCCCATATTTTTGCACCATGACTTAACCTCATCGGCTGTGAAGTTCGTGTCGTTGTCGGTGATGATGCTGTGGGGACTCAGAACGTGTACCATCCCGGTATAAAGTCTATCACTGGTCCGGACTCGCCGTTTTGACCGGTTTGGCCTCTATCCATTTGGTGAATTTATCGACCAAGACCAATAGGTACCTTTGCTTGTGGGTTCCCCTTTAAGGGTCCAACCATATCAAGCCCCTGCACCGCGAACGGCTAGGTAATGGGTATAGTTTTGAGGGGTGGGCGGCATATGGCTCGATTAGCAAAGAGCCGACAACCAACGATCTCTCGACTAAGTCCCGGCATCCGCCCGGCCGTCGGCCAATAAAATCCTGTATGGAATGCCTTTCCTACAAGGGCCGGGCTGCTGCGTGGTGTCCGCCTAGTCCGCATGAATTTCAGCCAGAGGTTTCGCCCTTCCTCTTCGGAGATACACCTTTGAAGGACTCGGTTGTACTTTTCTTATAAAGTTCTCCTCATGGACCTTGTAGGCTTTCGATCGCCGGACTATGCAGCGGGCCTCGTTTTGGTCTTCGGAAGTTCCCGCCTAAGCAAGTAGGCTAGGAATGGTTACATCCACGGGCGATTATCGCCATTATGTCGTGGGCTGAAGGTGTTATGTCATCGGCTGAATCGCCGATTGGCGCGGTTTTTCCGGTTTGTCACTTCGGGCTCCTCTTCCCATAGTACGGATGGCTTGAAGAGCCGCTCCAGAAGATATTTGAGGACAGATCACGTTTCGCACCGATGCGCGTGCAAGACGCGGCCGCTTGGTTATTATCTCGGGCTATGTGATGGAATTCGAGTCCTTCAAACCGAAATGACATTTTAGGACAGCGCTATGATATGCTGCCATTTTCACATCCTTGGCGCCAAAGTCTCCATTTATTTGGGATATTGCGATGTTTGAATCCCCGCGCACCTCTAGGCGTTGAATGCCCATGGAGACTGCCATCCGGAGACCATGTAACAGGGCCTCGTATTCGGCTGCGTTGTTGGAGTCCGTGTACATTATTTGAAGTACATACTGGACTGTGTCCCCGGTTGGGGACGTCAATACAATTCCAGCCCCCAGTCCAGCCAACATTTTAGAGCCGTCGAAATGCATAACCTAATTGGAGTATGCGCCGTACTCTTTAGGGAGTTCGGCTTCGGTCCATTCAGCGATGAAGTCAGCCAAAACTTGAGACTTTATAGCTCGCCGAGGTTTGTAAGTTATATCGAATGGTAAGAGCTCAATGGCCCATTTTGCAATCCTGCCCGTTGCGGCACGGTTATTTATGATGTCATTGAGTGGTACTTCGGAGCCCATCGTTATCGAACACTCTTGAAAGTAGTGTCGAGCTTCGATGCCATGAACACCGCATACGCTTTCTTCTGATAGTGTGGGTAACGGGATTTGCAGGGAGTTAACACAGTGGATACATAATACACTGGTTTTTGAAGAGGGAATTTATGCCCTTCTGTCTCTCGTTCGACGATGAGTACCGCGCTTACGACTTGATGCGTTGCTGCGATGTATAACAACATTGGTTCGCCTAGATTGGGCGCAGCCAGGACCGGATTTGTTGCCAATATGGCCTTTGTTTCTTCGAGTCCGGCAGTGGCGGCATCCGCCCACTGGTGTTCGTGCTACCGAGGAGGCGATAGAGGGCAATGCCTTTTCTCCTAGACGGAGATAAAGCGCTTAAAGCTGCCACGCATCCCGTTAATTTTTGTATCTGCTTGAGGTCTTTTGGAATATCCAACGTGAAAGAGCTCGGATTTTAGCCGGTTTGCTTCAATTCCTCTACCGGATACAATGAAGCCCAAAGCAGCTTTTCCGCTGGTACGCCAAAACGCATTTTTCGGATTCAGCTTGATGTCATATGCTCTGAGGTTGTCGAATGTGAGCCTCAAATTGTCTACTAGAGTTTCGACGTGTTTTGTTTTGACGACTACGCCGCTCACGATGCCTCGACTGTTTTGCCGATCTGGGTAGCCAGACATGTTTGAATCATGCGCTGATATGTTGCGCCGGCATTTTTAAGTCCGAAGGGCATCGTGTTGAAGCAGAATGGTCCGTATGGAGTGATGAATGCCGTTGCGGCTTGGTCTGCTTCCGCCATCTTGATTTTATGGTAGCCAGAGTATGCGTCGAGGAAACACAACGAATCGTGCCCTGCGGTAGCATCGATAATTTGGTTGATGCGGGGGAGAGGGAAGGGGTCCTTTGGGCAAGCCTTATTGAGGTCATTAAAATCGACACAGAGGCGCCAGGATTTTTCCTTCTTTGGTACCATTACCAGATTTACTAGCCAATCCGGATGTTTGATATCTCTGATGAATCCGGCTTCCAATAGTTTGGCTAGCTCTTCTCCCATTGCCTGTCTTTTGGGTTCGGAAAATCATCGAAGAGCTTGTTAGACTGGTGTCGGTGTCAAAACCGGCGGATCTCGGGTAGGGGATCCCGAACTGTGCGTCTAGGCGGATGGTAACAGGAGACGAAGGACACGATGTTTTTACCCAGGTTCGGGCCCTCTTGATGGAGGTAAAACCCTACGTCCTGCTTGATTAATATTGATGATATGGGTAGTACAAGAGTGGATCTACCACGAGATCAAGGAGGCTCAACCCTAGAAGCTAGCCTATGCTATGATTGCTGTAATGTATGTTGTCCTACGGAATAAAGCCCTCCAGTTTATATAGACACCGGAGGAGGCTAGGGTTATACAGAGTCGGTTACAATGGTAGGAGATCTACATATCCGTATTGCCAAGCTTGCCTTCCACGCCAAGGAAAGTCCCATCCGGACACGGGACGGAGTCTTCAATCTTGTATCTTCGTAGTCTTGGAGTCCGCGGATAATGATAGTCCGTTGTCCGACACCCCTAGTCCAGACTCCTCAAGAGCCCACGAACCAGGCTTCAATTACGATAAGTCCGCACGCATAATGTTCGGCATTGCAAGGCGGGTTCCTCCCTTGAATAATCCAGAGAAGATCATGAACACCAGGATAGTGTCCGGCTCTGCAAAATAAATTCCACATTCCACTATAGAGAGAATAAAATGTACACTTAGTTCAATCTGCTGACGTATTATGCGGCATGACATCACACCTCTACCAAGCCTTTGTTTGAATCGTTTCTTACTATACCACCTTAGCACGTTTAGCGAAGCGGTTTCCTTGGCACGTCTTGTCGAAGCAGAGATCTTGTTCCCCTTATTCTGGGATTCTCATCAATACGGACGTGGGTAACCCAACCGCGCCATTGATGGTGGCGCTTGGGAGATAAGCGAAGTTTTACCAGGCGGTGGGGACGACAGTTTCAATCCCTACATATAAGGGATAAGGATTCACCTTCTCACCCACGCCTTCTTCCTCCTTTGCTTACACATCTCCAAGCACTCAAGCTCCAAAGCCCAAGCTCGCAGATCTCTCCTCGACCTTCTCCGAATATGTCCGTGGGGAGGCAAGTGGTTGGCCTCCACCGCTAAGGAGGAGCACATTACCAAACCGCGCAACGCCGGATACCTCTCGGCGATATCGCAGATCGGCCGCCGATGAGGGGCAGCTCGTCTCTACCCCCGGCCTCACGAGGGTCGCCTTCCTTCCCCACTTCCTCCGCTGGACTGGGCTTTCGCTCCATCCATTCGTCCGGGGCTCATGTTCTATTATGGCCTGGTTTCCACGATCTGGCGCCAACTTCATCCTCAACATCTCGGCGTTCATCGTCGTGTGTGAGGCCTTCCTCTGCATCCGCCCCACTTCGCCTGTGGCTCAAGACCTTCAACGCTGTCAAGGTTGTGAAGGGCACGCAAGCGGAATGCAGAGGCGCCATGTTGGGTAAATTACCCAACGTCCTTTGGCTCGAAGGGGCCTTTGTGGACTCCGTCAAGGGATGGTAATCGGGATGGTTCTACATCACCGAGCCGCGCAAGCCCACATGGGCGGCAGCCCCCGAGTTTAGATCTGGCGTCCCCACGCAGCTCACCTCCTGGAAAGAGAAGGGCTTGCTGTGGGGCGATCCGAAGGAGGTGACTGGACTCCGAACCTCCATCCAGAAGCTGGTGAGCAATAATCTCAGGCTCGTCGACGTGGTCCAAGTCATGCTCATCCGCCGGATTCTCCCATGCCAAGAACGGGCATTCGATCTGTGGGAGTTCAATCCGGAACAGCACCAGGCGCTGAGCGGGCTCTTCGATACAACATACGAAGGCGCCTGGAGAGTGCTGTTCAAGGGCGCCGAAGCCCCCGCATCCGCGACGGAAGATCGCGGATTCAGCTCGCAGTATCCAACTGACGAGGTAAGTGATTCCACCCCATTACGGGACACTTTACAGTAATCAAATCATTTATAAGAGGGTTTCATCCTTTCCTTTCCTTTGACAGGAATGGATGGAGAAGGCCAGGCAGCTTATCAGCCCGGCTCCCATGCCAGAAGATCCAGTGAACGCCCGCTTAGTAGGGCTGCTGGTTCCGGCACCGCATGTGGTGCCGGAGAAGAAGGCCAAGAAGGTGGCTGCGGGGACTCGAAAGAGTTCCTCAGAATCAGGCCCGACGACGACGGACTCCTCCCCCGAAGACGAGGAGGAGGAGGAGTACTCTCTCCCGGAGGGGGGAGAGAAGAAGAGGAAGGCTCCCCCAATAGGGGAGGCCGAAGGGTCCAAGAGGGGGAGAGCTATCCCCCCGGACAGTTTCGCCAACACCAACGTTGGCGAGGATGAGTGGCCTCCAAGGGCCAGGCGTCCGGCGAGATCGTAAGTACCCGGATCCTTTATATGCATATCTTTTATGTCACGTAGTGTCCTTCTAAAGCCGCATTCTGTCCGTAGTCCGGCCGATGACGATCTCCCCGACTCATCGAGCGGGTCATTGGCCTCGTCGGATGTGAATTCACTTCCGACCGCCTCCACCCCACGCGCCGACGAGGACGCCGAGGTGGGATCCCGAGAGGGACCCATCAGGAGGAGGCTCCGGAGGCGCCGTCAGGCAACCTCCCGGACTTTGCGCCGACTCTACATCGTAACCGCAGTGGTTCCAGAGTCCGCAAGCGCCCTTCGAAGAAGGGCAAGATCAGGACACCGGCGCCTCCGCCCAACCGAGGCGCCGGATAACTTGTTGGAGGCGCTTAAAGGTGCTTCCATCGAGGAAGAACACCACACTATCATGAGTGCGGTGATTGAAAAGGTTCAGCTCGCCAAAAGCGGGCTGACCGAAGCTTGCAGCAGCCTTTTAACAGGCTTTGAGGTAAGAAGTTAAAATTATGTAATGTAATACCGCATAGACAGTAGCCCCTGATGCTCGGTTCGATGTTCGAATAGAAAAGCCGGACTAAGGATCTAACAAGATATGCGCAAGATTGCTAAAAATATGTCAATATGGGTTTGGAGGCTGCGCTGCTGGCCTCTGCCGCATTAACGGCGGAGGTCGATGTGCTGAAGCAGGGTCTCGAGCGGTCCGAGCGAGAGCTCGCCCATGCGAAGAAGCAGCTCGAGGACAAAGAAGGTGAGTAACACCACTTTGAATAGGTACCTTACAGAAAAGGATTTTGGTTGCAAATGAACAAGGATAATATGTGTATTGCAGGGGCCACTAACGAGGTGGCCACCTGAAGGATAGCTTGTGGTCCGCGTCCCAACACAGGCGGCCATGAACGGGCAGAGCGAGAAAAGCAGGAGGCACGGGTGGCGGAAGTTCGGCAAGAGCTCCGTGCTCTCATGAAAAAGCATGAGAGTTTGGAGCGTGACTCCAAGACTCGAGAGTCCGAGCTTGCCTCGCCTCGAAAGTGCCAAGTCCGCCAAGGCCGAGGCCCATAAGGCCCTTCAGAGGTTGAAGATATAAAGAAAATAGCGGCGGGTAAGGCATTTTTCATGCAAAGCAAGCATGTTAATGTAAAATACCGACACTTACCCACATTCGAGCTCTCTGTATGCTTGCAGATCTGCGCGCCAGAGGCGTCCGATGCCGCCAGATTCTATCGTGGCGAGGAGGGAGCTCGACGGAAAAAGTCTTCGGTCTCAAGATGTTGAGGCTGGACACCGGTGTTTCTAAGCGACCATTGAAGCAGCTGGTCGAGCTCCACAAGGTAGCCGAGGAGGCCATGAAGGGCCTTAGTAGTCCGCTGTGGCTCGACAAGCCATGCCTGGAGCTACTTTGGCCTCGTCGGCGCGGCTGGTGGATGCATGCCCTCGGGTGGATGTCATCAAGCGCCCGCCAGTATTGAAGGTGCTCGCGGGCTCTTGCCCGCACAAAGGTGCAATGGGGCAGGTTGATGCGGAGAAGCTTTCACGGATCCACCGCCGCCGGGCAAGGAGTATTGCACGCCCGAGATGTATTATAAAACTGTCTCAAGGGAGCCCGCAATATTGCGGATGAGTGCCCCCAAATGTAATCTTTGAATGAATTTGTGTGTATTATCCTCGCGCCGCTGAAACTTTGTTCATGTGCGCGCTACAACACTTGTTTAATTTAAAATATTACCTTCTATGCGGCCGCTTATAAAATCTAAGAGATGGCAAGTCGTTCGCTTCATCCCCAAGCCACGAAAGTGCCGGGTGTTCGGATAAACTTGAGCACTCTTGTTCCCATTGTTGGGTCCATCGAGGAGGCACTCAACACAACGTAACAAGGCAACCGGACTTATAATGCTTGAACACTCTCACTTAGCCATAGAATTCTATAATTTTAAATTTCGCAAAGCCTCGGTATCCGGAAGACCGAATCCGGGCGCTATCCACGCCTTCATCGGACATTGTCCGAACTTCGTCAAGCGGCGTGAGTCTTTAGGACCCCAAAAACCTCTCGAACAGCGACCAGTCTCTCGCCTTATCATGCCGCCGTTTTAGCTTTTCCATCGAGGCGCCGCCGACTCAACCGGGCGCAATCGCAGTGGTTCTCCGGTGCCACCTTAGCCGACGGAACGGAACGTAAGGCACCAAAACGTGGGAGCCGGGTAAACCCAACTATTGACCCAAGACATGATTCAGAGCCGATTCATATAATGCTATAAGTTCGGGGTGCCGCACTTGTGAAAGTGATCGGACTTATCACACCATAGAGTGGGGAACATAAGCCCCCGGTGTATTAGGCCGTACCAAAATATACGGGTGCAAGATGTCATATAATGAGTATATATAAAAAAGGTAATGCAATTGCGATTGAAAAGGTGCTGCATTATTTATGAAAGAAAGTCTGCTAGTGGAGCGGACTGATACAGATAGTGCGGTAAGCAAGGGATTTGGACTAAGCAAACATGTCCCCCTCCAGGGATGAGTTGCGGACTTAGTGTATATAATCGAATTTAATGCTCGTAATTGAGAAAACCTGAGTGTTCATCGCGGCCTTCTTTAGTCCCTGACTGTTGCATCATGAGTTCGGCAGGTTCGCCGCCGGACAAGGCTTCTGGTTAACAGAGTCCTGTGTACATAAAAGAAGAAAAATAAAATAAAAAAAAGGGGGGCACACTTTCGAGCCCCCGGTGTGGTTGAACCGCACTCTGGGTCCGTTGCGATCGTGCCCCCTCCCCTGTGCCCATGGTATCTCCAAAGCGTAATGATGTACGCGAGTGTTATTCTTGCGATCATGTGCGGCGAGGGTGGGGCCGCATTGCTACGCTGCGATGCTCGATCGCGCCAGTGGTCTTGGTTGGCATTGCTCCGGCGCGCTTTGCTGTATCCGCCTTTAATGGCCGGACTCGAGAAGTGCCTTAGAAGGCTGCTCAGATTTCCGCGAGAGCCATCAGATGTTCCTCCGCTCGAGGAGCGCTCCGTATTCCCATTGACCGTGATGACTCCACGAGGGCCCGCATCTTGAGCTTTAGGTATGCATAATGTGGCACGCGCTGAATTTTGCATACGCGGTTCGTCCGAGCAGAGCGTGATAGCCGCCGCTAAACGGGACTATGTCAAGATTAACTTTTCGCCCGAAATTATCCGGGATCCAAGACCACTTCAGGTGTGATCGAGCCTGCATAGTTGGCTTCCACTCTGGTATGACACCTTTAAAGGTTGTCTTTGTAGGTTTAATCCTTGATGGGCCTATGCCCATTTTGCGACCGTATCCTCGATAAAGCAGGTTCAAAGCTGCCGCCGCCGCCCATCGTGACTCTCGTGAGGTGGAACCCATCGACGATTGGGTCTAAAACCATGCGCGAATCCGCCATGGCGATATGCTGGTCGAATGGTCTCTTTGATCGAAAGTGATCCGACAAGAGGACCATGGGTTGTACTTTGGGGCGATCGCTCCATCGCATAGACGCCCCTTAGTGCGCGCTTTCTCTCCCTCTTGGGTATGTGGGTCGCAGATATCATATTCACCGTCCGCACTTGTGGGGAAAACCCTTCGTCCTTTGTTGTTCGGGCGGTCGGGTCTCTTCCTCGTCGTCGCTGTTTAGCCCCTTGTCATTGTTTTCGGCAATTAACTTGCCGGCCTGCTTGAACACCCAGCAGTCTCTATTAGTGTGGTTAGCTGGCTTTTCAGAGGTGCCATGTATCCGCATAAGCGGTCGAGTATTCGGTCCAGATTGACCGACCCGAGTGGTTCTTTTGAATGGCTTCTTCCACGACCGGTTTAGAGCCTCGAATCTGCCGCTGATTGCCAGATCCTCCTTATCGCCGCCGTTAATGCAGCGCTTGTTTTGTTTCGACGTGACTGCCGTTGTTGTCCTTAGTATCCGGACTGCCGTAATTTTATGGAGATTGTTGCGCCGCTAGCCAGCTGTCCTCTCCGCGCAAAAGCGGTCATTAACGATGTGAGGGCTGCCATGGATTTCGGCTTTTCCTGCCCCAGGTGCCGGGCTAGCCATTCGTCCCGGATGTTATGTTTGAAGGCTGCAAGGGCCTCTGCATCCGGACAATCGACGATTTGATTTTTCTTCATCAAGAACCGTGTCTAGAATTGTCTGGCCGATTCGTCTGGCTGCTGAATGATGTGGCTTAGGTCGTCGGTGTCTGGTGGTCGCACATATGTGCCTTGGAAGTTATCAAGGAATGCAGCCTCCAGGTCTTCCCAACACCCAATTGACTCTGCGGGCAAGCTGTTAAGCCAATGCTGAGCAGGTCCTTTAAGCTTGAGTGGGAGGTACTTGATGGCGTGGAGATTGTCGCCGCGGCCCATATGGATGTGGAGAAGATAGTCTTCGATCCAAACCACGGGGTCTGTTGTGCCATCGTAAGATTCGATGTTTATGGGTTTAAACCCTTCGGGGATCTGATGATCCATTACTTCGTCAGTGAAGCATAGCGGGTGTGCGGTGCCTCTGTATTGAGCGATATCGCGACGAACCTCGAGAGAGCGCTGTCTGCTGTGTTCGGCCCGGCCAGTGTTATTGTATTCTGCGCGACGGTATTCGTCGTGGGTCGTAGGGCGCCCCCATGATCCGTAGATGGATCTGGATTGCCTTGCTTTGTCCTCCAATATGTCTTGCAAGTCCGGCGCGTTCCCTCTTGGATTCGTACTTTTGGAGCGATGCCGGGGTATGGTCTTGGTCGGGGCCCTGATGCCTTCGTCATGACCACGGGTGGTCGGTCACCATATCGCGGCGCTGGTGATGGAGGTGTGTATGCTTCCTCCTCTAATCGGGGGAGCAGCTTGCATCTTGGGTAACTTTTGGAGGGACGTTCGAGTTTATACTCTTCGGCCGCGAGGACCTCGGTCCATCGATCGGCCAGCAGGTCCTGATCAGCTTGAAGCTGTTGCTGTTTTTTCTTTAGGCTGTTTGCTGTGGCGATAAGCCCGCGCTTGAAGCGCTCTTGTTCGACGGGATCCTCAGTGCACGCATTTAATGCATCATCGTTGAGGCTTGCTTCGTCTTCGGAGGGAGGCATATAGTTATGGTCCTCAACCTCTTCGTCTGCCGCCCTCTCGTGAAGGCTAGCTTCGATCGCCTCGCGCTGAATCTTCTTTGGAGGGGATTGTCTTCGGCGCTCTCGAGTATTATTATCTCTGTGCCGGAATCTCCATTCTTGCTGTGGCGGATTTAGAGCGCGCCGCCGACGCCGTGTTTGGGCTGCTTCTTTAAGAGTCTCGCCTCGCTGCTTTCTTCGCCGCCCCGTCTTTTGGGGTGTCCACCATGTATATGTCGATGACGAGGTGGTCTTCCAGTGCCTCGTAGGCGCTGGTTCTGTTAAATCTCTCCGCATCGCCGCCCGTAGCATCGATGTCTTCGGAGTCGTAGTCAGCATGTCGATTAGATCGTCGACGGTGGCTACAAAGTGGGTGGTGGGTGGGCTCTGAATTTCTTCGCCGCTCAGATTTCAACCATCCCGCCATAGTCCGCCAGACTCTCCTAATAACGAGAGGTGCTTTAGTGAATTCAGGATATCGCCAAAGGCGTAGTATTGAAGATGTCCGAGGCGGTGAATTCCATAACCGGCGCCTAATCCGGATCGATTGGTAGGGGCACGGAGGTTTGAGTCCGCAAGGAGTTCAGCGCCTCGGAATCACGAAGTTTCGCAGGGACAAGATTAGTGTTCGCCCATCGCCGTGGATGTTGAAGCCCCTGTGGCAACGCTCTATCCACCGCCTCGATCCGGCGATCGGCTCCGCAAATGGCAAGCGGATCCGCAGCGTTACCAAGGCACTGCTCGTGGCGAGCTAGATCATGCCCGCCGCCACAAGGCGGCGTGATTGGTCAGGCTCCATCCGTCAAGATCAAGTCTCCGCGACAACGGCCGTGAAGTTTAAGCTTCAAATCTGACCGACGGCGGGCGAAGCTTCGATCTGCTCGGATGGCCAAGTGAATTGGCCCGCAGTAAAGCCGCTGAATACGAAGATCTGTCCGGGCGAAAAGTCCCACCCGACAGCGTTGTTGGTTGAAGATGCCATCAAGCCTATCGGTGACGACATAGAGGAACTCTCAATGAAAGCACCAATGTCGGTGTCAAAACCGCGGATCTCGGTAGGGGTCCCGAACTGTGCGTCTAGGCGATGGTAACAGAGACGAGGGACACGATGTTTTTACCTGTGTTCGGGCCCTCTTGATGGAGGTAAAACACTACGTCCTGCTTGATTAATATTGATGATATGGGTAGTACAAGAGTGGATCTACCACGAGATCAAGGAGGCTAAACCCTAGAAGCTAGCCAATGGTATGATTGCTGTAATGTATGTTGTCCTACGGACTAAAGCCCTCCGGTTTATATAGACATCGGAGGAGGCTAGGGTTACACAGAGTCGGTTACAATGGTAGGAGATCTACATATCCGTATTGCCAAGCTTGCCTTCCACGCCAAGGAAAGTCCCATCCGGACACGGGACGGAGTCTTCAATCTTGTATCTTCGTAGTCTTGGAGTCCGGCGGATAATGATAGTCCGGCTGTCCGGACACCCCCTAGTCCAGGACTCCCTCAACTGGCTTAAATCCTTTTAGGATGTTTAGGCTGGGTTCTACCAACCTACGTGGGATTCCGGGCATATCCGAAGGATGCCAGGCGAAAATGTCCCAATTTTCCCGAAGGAATTCGCGCAGTGCGGCGTCTACTTTGGGGTTCAATTGTGCCCCAATGGAGGCCGTCTTTGTTGGGTCCGTTGGATGGACCTGGAATTTTATTATTTCATCTGCTGGTTTGAAGGAGGTGGACTTGGATCTTTTATCGAGTATCACATCGCCCTGTTCACCGAGAGAGCGCAGCGCGGTGAGTTCTTCTCGCCGCTAAGGCTTCGGATAGTGCCTCTAGGGCTAGTGCGGCTGTCTTGTTTTGGGCGCTGAGTGCTATGTCCGGATCACTAGCGAGAGTGATTATTCCACGGGCCTAGGCATTTTGAGCTTCATGTACCCGTAATGAGGTATCGCTTGAAAATTGTGAATGCCTCTCGCCCTAATATAGCGTGATATCCGCTGTTGAACGGGGCCACTTGGAACGTGACTTCTTCGGATCTGTAATTATCCGGCGAGCCGAACACCACATCGAGTGTGATTTTTCTCGTGCAGCGCGCTTCCCGGCTAGGGATTATTCCTCTGAAGGTTGTGCTGCTTCGCTCAATACGGCTCCAGTCTATTTCCATTTTTTGAAGAGTTTCCTCGTAGATGAGGTTTAATCCGCTGCCGCCATCCATGAGGACCTTTGTAAGTCGAAAGCCGTCCACTATGGGACATAGCACCAGTGCGGCTGGTGCTCGGGCTGTTCGGAATTTAGGTTCGTCGCCGGCGTTGAAGGTAATGGCTGTGTCGCTCCATGGATTTGCTGTTGCTACTTGATAGACTTCGGCGAGGCCGCGGATTGTTCGTTTTTGCATATTATTTGATGCGAAGGTCTCGAAGACTGTTGATACCGTACCAGTATTGTTGGAGTGGTTTTCCGGGGCTAGAAGCTCCTCGCCACTTTTGGCCACCTGCCGTAGTATCCAACATGCTTGAAGGCTATGAGTTGGGACGGCGCCCTCTGTACTATGAAGCTTACAGGGTCCGCTAAGCCATCCTTCCAGTACGGTTCCGTGCCCTTTAAGGGGTTTTTGCTTTTTGGTTTTTACATCTGGTGCCTCAGTACGATGCACCCTTTTGTTGCGGACTAGGGTTGTATTTGGAGCCGGGTTGTCCCAAAACTGATTTTCGGTTTTCCGGAAACTTTCCATCGCACAGTATTTTCGTACTATGGATGCCAGATCGGTGAAGCGTGTAATCTTACGACGGCCGATGGCGTTCAATATTCCCTTGTCCGTGCAATTATTGCAAAAGATTGAGATTGTCTTTTCCTCGGCAGTCCTTTATCCCGTCCATAACCGGGAGGAATCGCCCAAGAGTGATGTAATTGTTTGGTGGGCTCTTGCCGTATTAGAGATAGATCGCATATGTCTGGGCGGATGGGTGGACTAAAATCCGGATCCCTGCCCGTATTGGGGCTTAAAGGCCGAGGGGTTCCGAATTCGGAAGCTTGGGTTGCTGGACACGATCTAGCGAATCCGTAACGATGCATGATTTTAAGTTCAATGCTCGATCGAAGTCCGTCCCTCCGCGGAAATCCGGCATGGAGGGTTCGGGAATTCGGACGTGACTAGTTTTCAATATAGGCGAAGAGTCGCCGCATTGTTCCTCTACCACTGCGACGTGGTGGGTGGCCTGGGGAGAGTTAATCTCTCTCAGATCAGTTTTAAGCCCAATCTGTTTGTAGTCTGTAGCAACTCCCCGGGCTGCGATGCGATCCAAGAGCTCGTTAATAGACGAGAGCTCCATTGGATCCAGCCGCTCGGCAAATTCCGAGCTGACGCGGAGATTGCTTTTGACGACTTGGGAAGTCATTGTCGAAGCAGCAGCCGGACAGGCGGTCATAAGAAAACTGCCTAGCCGGATAGTTTGGCCGGTGGCCAAGGCCCCTTTGGCGAAAATCCGTCTTTAATGACGGGTGGAGGCATCCTTCCTATCGGCGACGACACAGAGGAACTCTCAATGAAAGCACCAATGTCGGCGTCAAAACCGGCGGATCTCGGGTAGGGGGTCCCGAACTGTGCGTCTAGGCAGATGTAACAGGAGACGAGGGACACAATGTTTTACCCAGGTTCGGGCCCTCTTGATGGAGGTAAAACCCTACATCCTGCTTGATTAATTTTGATGATATGGGTAGTACAAGAGTGGATCTACCACGAGATCAAGGGGGCTAAACCCTAGAAGCTAGCCTATGGTATGATTGTTGTAATGGATGTTGTGTCCTACGGACTAAAGCCCTCCGGTTTATATAGACACCGGAGAGGGCTGGGGTTACACAGAGTCGGTTACAATGGTAGGAGATCTACATATCCGTATCGCCAAGCTTGCCTTCCACGCCAAGGAAAGTCCCATCCGGACACGGGACGGAGTCTTCAATCTTGTATCTTTGTAGTCTTGGAGTCCGCGGACGATGATAGTCCGCTGTCCGGACACCCCTAGTCCAGACTCCCTCAAAAGCCAAGAGCCCGGCTTCAATGACGATGAGTCCGCGCGCGATAATGTTCGGCATTGCAAGGCGGGTTCTCCTCCAAATAATCCATAGAAGATTGTGAACACCAGGATAGTGTCCGCTCGCAAAATAAATTCCACATTCCACCGTAGAGAGAATAAAATGTACACAAGTTCAATCTGCCGACGATTTTGCGGCGGGACGTCACACCACTACCAAACCTTTACTTGAATCGCTTTTTATTATACCACCTCGGTAGCGTTTAGCGGCAGTTTCCTTGGCACGCCTTGTCGAGCGAGATCGTGTTCCCCTTATTCCGGATTCTCATCAATACGGACGTGGGTAACCCAACGCGCCATTGATGGTGGCGCTTGGGAGATAAGCGAGTTTTACGGGCTAGTGGGGACGATAGTTTCGTCCGCCTATATATAAGGGATAAGGATTCACCTTTTCACCTACGCCTTCTTCCTCCTTTGCTTATCCATCTCCGCGCACTCGAGCTCCAACGCCCAAGCTTGCGCATCTCGTCTCAACCTTCTCCGACCATGTCCGGAGCGGGAGGCAAGTGGTTGGCCTCCACTGTTAAGGAGGAGCACATCACAAAGCTGTGCGGCGCCGGATACCTTTCCGGCGATATCGCGCACCGGCTGCCCGACGAGGGGCAGCTCATCCCCACCCCCAGGCCCCATGAGAGGGTCGTTTTCCTCCCCCACTTCCTCCGCGGACTGGGATTTCCACTTCACCCCTTTGTCGGGGGGCTCATGTTCTACTACAGCCTGGATTTCCATGATCTGGTGCCGAACTTCATCCTCAACATCTCGATGTTTATCGTCGTGTGCGAGGCCTTCCTCTGCATCCAGCCCCACTTCGGCTTGTGGCTCAAGACCTTCAATGTCAAGCTGACGGTGGTGAAGGGCACTCAAGCGGAGTGCGGAGGCGCCATGTTGGGCAAGATGCCCAACATCCTTTGGTTCGAAGGGGCCTTCATGGAATCCGTCAAGGGGTGGCAGTCGGGGTGGTTCTATATCACCGAGCCCCGCGACCCTACGTGGGCGGCGGCCCCCGAGTTCAGATCTGGTATCCCTACGCAGCTCACCTCCTGGAAAGAGAAGGGCTTGCTGTGGGGTAATTCGAAGGAGCTGACGGGACTCCAAGCCTATATCCAAGTGGTGAACAAAAAGCTCGGGCTGGTTAACGTGGTCCAAGTCATGCTCGTCACGGATTCTACCATGCCAAGAACGGGCATTCAATCTATGGGAGTTCAATCCGAACAGCACCAGGCGTTGAGCGGCTCTTGACCTGACGCACGCAAGGCGCTGGAGGGTGCTGTTTAAGGCGCCGAGGCCTCGCATCCGCCGACGGAAGATCATGGATTTCACTCGCAGCGCCCACCGACGAGGTAAGTGATTCTACCCTTTACATGACACTTATTGTTAATAGATTGATTCTAAGCGGTTTCAATCTCCCTTTTCCTTTGACAGAATGGATGAAGAAGGCCGAGCAGCTCATCGCCCGGCTCCCATGCCGAAGACCCAGTGGACGCCTGCCTAGCGGGGATGCTGGTTCCGCACCGCATGTGGTGCCGAGAAGAAGGCCAAGAAGGTCGCCACGGGTACTCGAAAGAGTTCCCGTTTTCAGGTCTCCGACGACTCCGAGGCGGACTCCTCCCCCGAAGATGAGGAGGAGGAAGAAGACTCTCTCCCAGAAGAGGGAGAGAGGAAGAGGAAGGCTTCCCCAATAGGGGAGGCCGAAGGGTCCATGAGGGGGAGAACCATTCCCCCGGACAGCTCTGCCAACACCAACGTTGGCGGCGAAGAGTGGCCTTCAAGGGCCAGGCCTCCGGCGAGATCGTAAGTATCCGGATGCCTGAATGATTTGTAGTTTCTCCTTTGTGTCACATAGTGTCCTTCTAATGCCGCATGCTGCCTGCAGTCCGGCCGATGATGATCTCCCCGCTTCATCGAAGGGTCGTCGCTCCGCCGGATGTGGATTCTATCCCGATCGCCTCCACCTCGCGCCGATGAGGACGCCGAGGTGGGATCCCGTAAAGGGACCCATCGGGAGGAGGCTCGGAGGCGCCGCAAGGCAGCCTCCGGACTTTGCGCTGGACTCTCACGCCGAACCTCAAGTGGTTCTGCAGTCCGCAAGCGCCCTTCGCAAGAAGGGCAAGACTGCTTGGCGGCCTCCGCCCAACCGAGGCGCCAGACAACTTCTTGGAGGCGCCCAAGGTGCCTCCATTGAGGAAGAACACCGCACTATTATGAGTGCGGTGATTCAAGGTTCAGCTCGCCAAGAGCGGGCCGACGAAGCTCGCAGTAGCCTTCTAACAAGCTTTGAGGTAAGAAGTTAAAATTATGTAATGTAATACCACATAGACAGTAGCCCCTGATGCTCGGTTCGGTGTTCGGAAAGAAAAGCCGGACTGAGGATCTAAAAAGATATACGCAGGGTTGCTAATAAATGATGTCTATATGTGTTTGCAGGCTGCGCTGCTGACCTCTGCCGCACTGACTGCGGAGGTTGGTGCATTGAAGCAAGATCTCGAGCAGTCCGAGCGAGAGCTCGGCCATGCCAAGAAGCAGCTCGAGGACAAAGAAGGTGAGTAACACCACTTTGAAAAGTTACCTTACAGAAAAGGATTTAGGTTGCAATAAGAGAATAACAAGGATAACATGGGTACTGCAGGGGCCACAAACGAGGTGGCAGCCCTGAAGGAGGCTGTGTCCGCGGCTGAACGCAATGCGGCCGCGGAACTGGCAGAGCGAGAAAAGCAGGAGGCACGGGTGGTGGAGGTGCGGCAGGAGCTCCAGGCTCTCATGAAGAAGCATGAGAGTTTGGAGCGTGACTCAAAGACTCGAGAGTCCGAGCTTGCCTTGGCTCTCGAAAGTGCCAAGTCTGCCAAGGCCGAGGCCCGTAAGGCCCTTCAGGAAGTTGAGGATATGAAGAAAATAGTGGCCGGTAAGGCATTTTTCATGCAAAGCAAGCATGTTAATGTAAACTACCTGACACTTACCCGAATTTGGAGCTCTCCAGGGGCGTTTGCAGATCTGCCTCGCAGTGTATCCGATGCTGCCGCATTCTACCGTGGCGAGGAGGGGAGCTCAATGGAGAAGGTCTTCTGGTCTCAGTACGCTGAGGCCGGCCATCCGGTGCCCCCTAGCGACCAGCTGAAGCAGCTGGTTGAGCTCCACAAGGTAGCTAAGGAGGCCATGAAGGGCCTTATAGTCCGGCTGTGGCCTGGACAGGCCATGCCTGGGAGCTACTTCGGCCTCGTGCGGCGGCTGGTGGATGCGTGCCCCTGGGTGGATGTCATCAAGTGCTCCGCGTGTATTGAAGGTGCTCGTCGGGACCTTGCCCGCGCAAAGGTGCACTGGGGCAGGCTGGATGCTTAGATGCTTCTTACTGACCCGCCGCCAGCGGGCAAGGAGTATCGTACGCCCGAAATGTACTATAAGACTGTCCTGAAGGGTGCCCGCAATATTGTGGATGAGTGCCCCAGAGATGTAATTATTAAGTAAACTCGCTATGTATTATCCTGTGCGCTGAAAACTTTGTTCATATGCGCTACGCAACGCTTGTTTAATTTAAAATATTACCTTCATGCGGCTGTTTATAAAATCTGAGAGATGGAAAGTCGTTGGCTTTCCCCCCAAGCCACGAGTGCCGGGTGTTGGGATAAACTTGAGCACTCTTGTTCCCATTTTTGGGTCCATCTAGGGAGGCGCTCAACACAAGTAACAAGGCAACCGGACTTATAATGCTTGAACACTCTCACTTAGCCATAGAATTCTATAATTTTAAATTTTGGCGAAGCCCCTAGTATTCGGAAGACCGAATTGAGGCGCTATCCACGCCTTCGTCGGACATTATCCGCATTTCGTCAAGCGGCATAAGTCTTGAGGGACCAAAAGGCCTCTCGAACAGCGACCAGTCTCTCACCTTATCATGCCGCCGTTTTAGCTTTCTCCAATGAGGCGCCGCCCAGCTCAACCGGGCGCAATCGCAGTGGTTCTCCAGTGCCACCTTAGCCGACGAGAATGGAACGTAAGGCACCAAAACGTGGGAGCAGGCAAACCCAACTATTGACCCAAGACATGATTCGAGCCGATTCATATAATGCTATAAGTTCGGGTGCCGCGACTTGTGAAAGTGTTCGACTTATCACACCATAATGCGGGAACGTAAGCCCCTGAGTGTTCGGCCGTACCAAAATATACGGGTGCAAGATGTCATTAGTGAACATGTGTGTAAAGTAATGCGATAATAGGCAAAAAATGCTGCATTATTTATTCAAGGAATTCTGCTATGAGTGCGGAAGGATACAAATAGTGCGGTAAGCAAGGGATTGGACTAAATAAACATGTCCCCCTCCAGGGGTGGGCTGCGGACTGGTGTATATAATTGAATTTAATGCTCGTAATGGAGACCACCTGAGTGTTCATCACAGCCTTCTTTCTTCCCTGGCTGTTGCATCGTGAGTTCAGAGGGTCCACCACCGGACAAGGCCTCTGGTAAATGGAGTCCTGTATATAAAAAGAAGGAAAATAAAAAGAGTGACACACTTGGGACCCCTGGTGTGGTCGAGCTGCACTCTGGGTCTGTTGTGGTCGTGCCCCTTCCCCTGGGCTCATGGTATCTCCAAAGCGTAATGATGTACGCAGAGGGTAGGTCTTGCAATTATGCAGGGGCTGGGGTTGGGGCCGCATTGCTACGCGTGCTCAGAACGTGCCAGGTGGTCTTGGTTGATGTTGCTCCGGGCCCGTTTGGCCGTGTCCGGCCGTTTAATCGGCCGGACTCGAAAATTGCCTTAGAAGGCTGCTCTGTAATTCTGCCGCGAGAGCCGCTGTATGTTCCTCTGTTCGGAGGGAGCGTTCCGTATTTCCGTTGACCGTGATGACTCCACGAGGTCCTGGCATCTTAAGCTTGAGGTATGCGTAAAGCGGCACCGCGTTGAACCTTGCAAACGCGGTTCGTTCGAGCAGAGCGTGATAGCCGCTGCGGAATGGGACTATGTCGAAGATTAACTCTTCGCTCCGGAAATTGTCCGGCAATCCGAAGACCACGTCCAGTGTGACTGAGCCTGTACAATTGGCCTCAACACCTGGTATGACGCCTTGTAAGGTCGTCTTTGTAGGTTTAATCCTTGAGGGGTCTATGCCCATCTTGCGCACTGTATCCTGATAAAGCAGGTTCAGGCTACTACCGCCGTCCATCAGGACTCTCGTTAGGTGAAATCCATCGACGATTGGGTCCAAAACCAATGCGGCGAATCCGCCATGGCGGATCTCGGTCGATGGTCTCTTCGATCGAAAGTGATCGGGCAAGAGGACAATGGATTTGGACTTGAGGCGATCGCTCCATCGTGATATATGTCCCTTAGTGCACGCTCCGCTCCCTCTTGGGTATATGGGTTGCGTATATCATGTTCATCGTCCGCACTTGTGGGGGAAACCCTTCATCCCCCACTGCTCGGGCGGTCGGGTCTCTTCCTCATCGTCATTGTGCAGCCCTTGTCATTGTTTTCGCAATTAACTTGCTCGCTCGCTTGAATACCCAACAATCTCTGTTGGTGTGATTAGCTGGCTTTTCGGGGGTGCCATGTATCTCGCATAAGCGGTCGAGTATTCGGTCCAAATTGGACGGACCCGGAGTTGTTCTTTTGAATGGCTTCTTCCGCTGACCGGGTTTAGAGCCTCGGAATCCGGCGTTGACCGTCAGATCCTCCTTGTCGCCACCGCACGCGGCGCTTATTTTTGCTTCGCGCGACCGCCATTGTGGTCCTTGGTATCCGGACTGCCAGAATTTTTACTGAGGTTGTTGCTGCGAGCTAGCCAGCTATCCTCTCCCGCACAGAAGCGGGTCATTAGTGATGTGAGGGATGCCATTGATTTCGGCTTTTCCTGTCCGAGGTGCCGGGCTAGCCACTCGTCGCGGATGTTATGCTTGAAGGCTGCGAGGGCCTCTGCATCCGGACAGTCAACAATTTGATTTTTCTTTGTTAAGAACCGTGTCCAGAATTGTCTGGCCGATTCATCTGGCTGATGAATTATGTGGCTTAGGTCATCGGCGTCTGGTGGCCGCACATACGTGCCCTGGAAGTTGTCGAGGAATGCGGGTTCCAGGTCTTTCCAGCACCCAATTGACTCTGCGGGCAAGCTATTAAGCCAATGCCGGGCTGGTCCTTTAAGCTTGAGTGGGAGATACTTGATGGCGTGAAGATCATCGCCTCGGGCCATATGGATATGAAGGAGATAATCTTCGATCCAAACCGCGGGGTCTGTTGTGCCATCGTAGGATTCAATGTTTACGGGTTAAAACCCTTCAGGGATTTGATGATCCATTACTTCGTCAGTGGAGCATAGCGGGTGTGCGGTGCCTCTATATTGAGCAATATCGCGACGTAGCTCGAGTGAGCGTTGTCTGCTGTGTTCGTGTCAGGACCCCGACTCAATGTCACATCGATCTAGCCTGTAACACATCATATCACTTTGCGGCCTCACGCACGGTAACCCAACGGGTGTCGCCTTACCTTAGCCCGGGACCGTTTGCGCCTTTTGGCACACGTATATGATAGTGTCGCTAGCATCCATATGAAAAGGAGCCCGGGCTGACATGACTAGTCGTAAACCCAAAGTGGCACAGACTTACGAGGACAGCATCCATGACCCCAAAGATCGAACGTGTCGGTCATCGCAAGTAAGTTCCGGCTGTAGCATTGGGCTAGCAGACTCGTAAACCGGGCTGTAGCGGGCTAACAGACTCCGGTACTCAATGCGTGACATTTCCCGAGGGACGCATATGTGAACGAAGAAGGACACATGCCGGCCAGCCTAAGTGTTCCGGAGCAAGAGCAAGCTACCATGGCTCGGTGGAGACACTAGGAGACATTTCCGGTAAGAGAGGCTACTAAAGATAAACAACTAGATAGTCGATCCCACACATACCAAGCATTTCAATCATACACACAATATGCTCGATATGTGCAAATACAACAAGGCATCACAACATGACTCTACGACACAAGTATTTTATTTAAAGGCTCGAGAGAGCCATACATAGCATACACACAAGTACGGGTCACACGACCCACATACAAGTCATACAAGCATACAAGCCAACAATGAAGTGTTTTGTCCGAGTACGCATAACTAGTAAAGTAAAAGAGGCTTGGGTAAGCCTAGCTATACTACATGGTCCTTCACTTGCTCAGATCACCACCGGGCCTTAGTCTACTCATCGATGTCAACGCTCACGAAGAACCCGTCGGAAGGGTTTGTGGCATCTTCTAAAAATGTAAATTAAAGCAACATGAGTACAAAGGTACTCAAGAAGACTTACATCAGACCCTACATACATGCATATTATCAAGAAGGGTTGGTGGGGTTATTGCAGCAAGCCAGCTTTGACTCGTGGCTAAGCTATCCCACGAGACACCAACTTGAAATAGTTTTATGACTCGAGTCCACTACTCATCACTTCAATACACCACCGAGGATCCACCTCCGCCTTCCTACGGAAGAGCCATCCTCGCACTCACACTTATCTTGAGGCTTTTAGTAGTATCCATTTACTTGTCTATGAACCGTATAGGCAACCAAGTAGTCCTTATCATGGACGCCGCTATTCAATAGATGATGTTAACCTGCAGGGTGTACTTCTTCATACACGCTCACCACTTATCGCCGTTTACGACATGTACTCGGCAACCTTCAAGCGAAGCCCAACGTGGGTGTCGGCCACGACCTACCTAGACACCTAAGTCTCTAGTCCAGTTTATCGCCTATTTGGGTTCCATCTATGAGGAGTTTCGGCCAAGTTTCGCTCACAGCCCCAAACGATGTGAACAGGTTCCCGAGATACCAAACGGGCATCCGGTACACCGTACACGCACCTACCACATCACAGCCCACCCCTACGGTCAGCGCTGTCCACGGCCTCCGAAGAGGCTACAAACACCGTAAACTACTTGCAACTCCCCGGACGTAAGACTAGGGTGAATAAGAAGTCGAGAGGGTCCATTGGTTTCGGGCCCAATGCATGGTAGTAGCTGAATCTTAAATCACACATACAGATCTCAGTGCTTAAGGACGGCCTCAATGAAACAACCCACCATGTACTCCTACATGGCCTTTCATCGATACCTTTACCAAATCGTGTTCAACACCTTACTCTCATATCGACCCGATCATTTCACTCTAGCCATCACCCAGATGAACCAGACCTGACACGACTCTAAGCATAGCAGGCATAGCAAGGTAGGAACAACACAAACATATGGCTCAATCAACTCCTACACATGCTAGTGGGTTTCATCTAGTTACTGTGGCAATGACAGGTCATGCAGAGGAAATGGGTTCAACTACCGCAGCACACAGCAGTTTGAATCGCGTTGTCTTAATGCAATAAACGAGAGCAGGAGCAAGAACATGGGATTTTATCGATATGATCAAATGGTTGGTTGCTTGCCTGACGGGTCGGTGCACGGGTATTGCTCTTCGTCGGGGTTATCACGGTACTCCTCGGGGGCAGAACCTGCCGCAGAGAACACCGATACACAAGCATTACCAAACAATATGCAACAATATGATGCATGCATGAGACATGGCATATATGAATGTGTTGGGCTAATGCAACTAAGACCAGATGGGTTTGAAGCATTTTGAACCAAAGATGCAATTTCCAAACTCATATATGATCATTTAGGGTGCTTTAACTTGTTCTGCCATAAACAGTAGGTTAGCTTGCTTAAACATGCATGAAACAAGTACAGATGGATAGGTTGGATTTTTATGATCATTTTTCATATATAATTTGTTTCATTTGGAGTTACAGATTATTTTCTATGATTTTTTGAAGTTTGAAACATTTTCTCGAATTTCTGTGTAAAAATAATTCCAAGAATTAAATTATGCGTCAAGACTATGTCATGATGACGTCGGTGGTCAACGGGCGGTCAGGTCAAACCGACCAGTGGGTCCCGCATGTCGATGGGTAATTAAACTAATTAAATTAAGTTTTAACTAAATTGATTTAGTTAGCAGAGGGGGCCCACATGTCATAGACCTAGGGGGTCAACCTGGGCCCACCCGTGGTCAAAGTCAGGGTCAAACTCCGCCGGCGTTTAGCCACTTGGCGACGCCGGCGGCGAGAGTGCTGGCCGTTCCGCCACCAAATGGGTCATGAGGCCATCGGAGTGGAGCCGAGGACGAGCCGCAGCTCTTGGTGGAGTCCATTGGGGTCGGGTGGCGGAGTTGGCGCCGCGGCGACTTTTGGCGGCCACCGGAGTTCGGGTGAAGGCGAACTCGAGGTAGAGTGTCTTGAGGTGAGCGGGAGTGCATTAGCTCCAACGCGACGTGGTGGCGCGATGGACACGGTGAGGTGGCGGAGGATGGCCGGAGCACGTCGGCGGCGAGGTCGCGACGGCGCGTGCGGGTGATCTTCGTGCGGTGGCTACACGGCTCGGGAGCGAGGGAGAGAAGGTAGGAGGGGTAGCTAGGCTCACAGAGCGCTCGTAGAGGCCACCGGCGGGGTCGGGGACGAGCTGAGGCGGCGACGGCGTTGAAGGGGATCTCCGGCGACGGCGGACTCGGCGAGGTTGGTGCGGTGGACTCGGGCCTTGCGAGCACACGGGGCTCAGCTAGCTTGATGAAGTGGACGGCGGCGGAGCTCCTGGACACGACGAGATGACGCACGGGCGGCGGGGAGCGTGGTTACGACGGAGGAGCGGCGGCGGTGGCGTCGGCCATGGCTGGGGAGCGCGAGGGGGAGGAGCTGAGAGAGAGGGGCGTCTGGGGGGTTCGGGAGAGAGAGGGGGAGTGATCCCCGTCGTGGCGTGACGAGGGAAGCGGCGAGGCGGCGAGCAGGTGCGTGGCACCCATGTGGTGCTCGCCGTCGAGCACCTTGCCTGCCTACCTGGTCGGCAAGTAGCTCATTGGCCTGGGCTGAGGCTGGGCGGCCAGGTGGGCTGGCTGGTGGGCCGGTGGTGGCGCCAGGTAAGTTTTTCCCTTTCTGTTTTCTTTTTCCTATTTTTCTGCAACTTTGTTGAATTATTAAAAATACCTAAAAGGTTCTAAAATTCACCAAACTACTCCTGGTCCATTGTTGGAATATTTCCAACATGAAACATTTTAGATTGGGAATATTTGGACATTTGAAATATTTTATAAATTTTCAATGCCCAAACTCAAATAATTATGATTTAATTCAAAGACCTTGGGATGACCTAGGAAATTGTGCATCACTTTTGGCAGAGGTTCTGAACCAAGACAAAAATGATGGACATTTTAGATACCAAAGCTGTCAGGACCCCGACTCAATGCCACATCGATCTAGCATGTAACACCTCATATCACTTTGCGGCCTCACGCACGGTATCCCCACGGGTGTCGCCTTACCTTTGCCCGGGACCGTTTGCGCCTTTTGGCACACGTATATGATAGTGTCGCTAGCATCCATATGATAAGGAACCCGGGCTGACATGGCTAGTCGTAAACCCAAAGTGGCACAAACTTACGAGGACAGCATCCATGACCCAAAGATCGAACGTGTCGGTCATCGAAAGTGAATCAGGCTGTAGCACTGGGCTAACAGACTCGGTGAACCGGCTGTAGCGGCTAACAGGACTCCGGTATTCATCGCGTGACATTTCCCGAGGGGACAGAACACAGAGCGAAGAAGGACACATGCCGCCAGCCTAAGTGTTCCGGAGCAGTAGCAAGCTACCATGGCTCGGTGGAAACACTAGGAGACATTTCCCGGTAAGAGAGGCTACTAAAGATAAACAACTAGATAGTCAGATCCCACACATACCAAGCATTTCAATAACATACACACAATATGCTCGATATGTGCAAATACAACATGGCATCACATCATGACTCTCGACTCAAGTATTTATTCATTAGGCTCCGAGGAGCGAGATATTACAAACATGGGTCTCATGACCCAGCATTCAGAGCATACAAGTCAAAGCACAAGCGGAAGCTTAACATGTCTGAGTACAGACAACTATAAATGAAAAAGGCTGAAAAGCCCGACTATCTACATGAGATCTGCCGAGGGCACAAGATCGTAGCTGAGGTAACAAGCTAAGCGTCAAGTCCACGTGGAACTACTAGTGAGACTGAAGTCTCTGCAAAAACATAAAATAGGCAAACGTGAGTACAAATGTACCCAGCAAGACTTACATCAGAACTAACTACATATGCTTCATTATCAACAAAGGGGATGGTGGAGTTTAAGCTGCACAAGCCAGCTTTGACTTTGTGGCTATCCTGAACTACGACTGCAAGTAACTCTTTTGAGGTGGCGCACACGAGTCCACATATTCACCATATCAATACACCACTATGGATCCGCCTCCGTCTCCCTCACGAGAACGCCATCCATAGCACTCACGCTATCTTGCGTATTTTAGAGTATCCACTTTCACTTGTCTATGAACTGCATAAGGGGTCCAAGTTTCCATATCCGAGGAACGGCTATTCGAATAGATAATGATAACCCTGCAGGGGTGTACTTCTTCACACACGCTCTCGCCACTTATCGCCCAATACACATCATGTACCTCGGCAACCTTCAAGCGGAAGCTGGGCGAGGGAGTCGGCCACGGCCTACCTAAACACTCAAGTCCTCGTCCTCTCCGCAGAGCCACGCGTCGTCGGACGCCTCCGAACGTCGCCACGGCCTCGTCTTCAACCTCCCGACGGCGAGATCGACTTCGCCGCCCCGCCAACTCCAACCCTTCCCCGAGCTCGCTGATGCCTCCGCCGGATCCTCTGTGAGCACCGCCGTCCTTTCCCCCTCTTCGCTTCGTCGTTCGCGCCAGAAGCTGCCACACTCGCCTGCCGCACGCCGCCGCCGAGCTCCTCGCCGCCGGGGCCACCTCCACCGGAGCTCAAAACCGAGCACATCACCGTGCGTAGGGCGTCACCGCGGGGCCGTAGCAACCACCCGTTGCTCCTGCCGTGCCCTGCGGCGTCGAGTCCGTCGACGTCCGAACTCCGACGCCGCCCCGCTCGTCGGTGCCGTCGACTCCGCCACCCGGCCCTCTCGTGTGCTTTCGGATGCGGCGACGCCAGCTCCACGTAGATGCCCTCTGCCGGCCATTTGGTCGCCGGAGGAGCGATCCCGAGCACCCCCGCCGTCTCTGGCATCGCCGGCGATGAGCCGGGGGTCAACTCCGGTGAGTTTGACCCGGGGTTGACCACAGTTTGACCCCCTCTGGGTCACTGACGTCTGGGCCCCAGGCCACTAACTAAACTAGGTTAGTGTTAGTTTAACGCTAACTAATTAGATTAGTTAGGTTAGTCACTGACAGACGGGACCCACACGTCAGGTTTGACCTGGACCGAGCCGTTGACCTGCTGACATCACTGTGAGGTCATGCTGACGCATTAATTCCTTTCTGGAATTTAAATAAATCTTAAATGATTTATTATTTTCAGAAAATCCCCTAAACTTCTAAAATTCATATAAAATCAACCGTAGCTCAGAATGAAATAAGTTATATATGAAAAATGATCAGAAAAATCCAATCTATCCAGATGTACCATTTTCATGCATGTTTGAACAATGATTGTCCTCTGTTTTGGACAAAACAAATAAAGGGCATTTAAATAATCATATATGGAGTTGGAATTTGAATCATGTATCCAAACCAACTTCATTTAAATCATAGCAAGGTGCATTAGATCAAATCACAGCATATTGCCATGTCATGATCATGCATCATATTGTAGCATTGCATTGATTGTGTTCTTTCTCAGTTGCCGGTGTTTGTCCCCTCTCGATAGACGTGGTTCCGACGACGAGTTCGATGACACCGATGAAGAACTATATTATCTTCAGAAGTGCCAGGCAAGCAAAACCCCCTAGCTAGGCTCACAGAGCGCTCGTAGAGGCCACCGGCGGGGTCGGGGACGAGCTGAGGCGGCGACGGCGTTGAAGGGGATCTCCGGCGACGGCGGACTCGGCGAGGTTGGTGCGGTGGACTCGGGCCTTGCGAGCACACGGGGCTCAGCTAGCTCGATGAAGTGGACGGCGGCGGAGCTCCTGGACACGACGAGACGACGCACGGGCGGCGGGGAGCGTGGTTACGACGGAGGAGCGGCGGCGGTGGCGTCGGCCATGGCTGGGGAGCGCGAGGGGGAGGAGCTGGAGAGGAGAGGGGGCGTCTGGGGGGTTCGGGAGAGAGAGGGGGAGTGATCCCCGTCGTGGCGTGACGAGGGAAGCGGCGGCGGCGAAAGCAGGTGCGTGGCACCCATGCGGTGCTCGCCGTCGAGCACCTTGCCTGCTCGCTGGTCGGGCAAGCAGCTTCATTGGCCTGGCTGGGCTGGGCGGCCAGTGGGCTGGCTGGTGGGCGGTGGTGGCGCCTGTAAGTTTTTCCTTCTGTTTTCTTTTCCTATTTTTACGCAACTTTGTTGAATTATTAAAAATACCTAAAAGGTTCTAAAATTCACCAAACTACTCCTGGTCCATTGTTGGAATATTTCCAACATGAAACATTTTAGATTGGGAATATTTGGACATTTGAAATATTTTATAAATTTTAAATGCCCAAACTCAAATAATTATGATTTAATTCAAAGACCTTGGGATGACCTAGGAAATTGTGCATCACTTTTGGCGGAGGTTCGAACCAAGACAAAAATGATGGACATTTTAGAAGGGCATTTCAGGTTCATCGAAAATATTTTAGTAAACCCTAGTTTGTTTCAGAGGGGCTGGGAGTTCAGCAATCCCATTTCAGCTTTCATTGAAAAAAATAGACATGATGCAACACTCTAATGCAAGAACTAGCTAGGTGTGACAACTCACCCCACTCAAAAGAATCTCGCCCCGAGATTTAGGTTCCTCGGAAAGAAGGCGGGTATTCAAGTCGAAGACGATCCTCCCTTTCCCAAGTAGCTTCCTTCTCAGAATGGTGCGACCATTGAACCTTGAGAAACTTGATATTATGTCGTCGAGTGGTACGCTCGGCTTGATCGAGGATACGAACGGGGTATTCTCGATAAGTGAGATTATCTTGAAGATCAAGCGTTTCGTGGTCCACTCCACGGATAGGATCCGAGAAGCAACGCCTGAGTTGAGAAACGTGGAAGACATCGTGGACTTTGGAGAGATGCGGAGGTAGTTCCAATTGGTAGGCAGCTTCTCCTCGTTTGGCAAGAATGCGAAAGGGTCCAATGTAGCGAGGAGCCAATTTGCCTTTGATACCGAAACGATGGGTTCCCTTCAAAGGTGTAACCCGAAGGTAAGCCTTCTCGTCAACCTCGTAAGTCATAGCCTTATGTTTTCGGTCATATTGACTCTTTTGACGAGATTGGGCTGTTTTCAACTTTTCACGAACGATGCGAACTTGCTCTTCTGCTTCCTGGATCATATCCGGGCCAAAGAATTGTCTTTCCCCGGTTTCTGACCAGTTAAGAGGTGTTCGACACCTTCGTCCATAGAGAACTTCAAAAGGTGCTTTGCCCAAGCTAGATTGATAGCTGTTGTTATAAGCAAATTCGCAAATGGAAGGCATTTCTCCCAATCCATTCGAATGAGATAATGTAAGCTCAAGCATGTCTTCTAGAATTTGGTTGACACGCTCTACTTGACCACTTGATTGAGGGTGGAATGCGGTGCTAAAGGAAAGATGGGTTCCCATAGCGTTTTGGAAACTTTCCCAAAATCGAGAGGTGAAGAGACTTCCTCGATCCGAGTTAATTTCAATGGAACACCATGAAGAGACACTATTAGGAGATGTACAAGTCTCGCTAACCGACTAGCGGTTATACTCGCCAACAGGTAAGAAATGAGCTACTTTGGAAAGGCGGTCGATAACGACAAAGATAGCATTATTCCCTCTCTTGGTCTGGGAAAACCAAAGTGATGAAATCCATACTGATTTTATCCCATTTCCATTCAGAATAGCTAAGGGTTGAAGGGTGCGGCAGGCCGCTGATGCTCTGCTTTACACGATTTACGAGCGTCGCGATTAGCAACAAATTGAGCAATGTCTCTCTTCATCCTAGTCCACCAGAACCTCTGGCGTAGATCCTGATACATTTTAGTGCTACCGGGATGAATGGTGAGAGGAGATTCATGAGCTTCTTTAAGGATCAATCGGCGCAGGTTTCGTACTTTGGGAACCACTAGACGGTTTCCGAAGTATACGACTCCTTGATCATCAATGGAGAAACAATCTGCAACTCCTTTCTTGATGTTTCTTTTGATGCGGGAAATTCCCGGATCTACTTTTTGGGCTTTGATGATTTGATCCGTAAGGGAAGGTTTCGCCACCAAGGTGGAAAGGAACCTCGAGGAACAATGTGAAGGTTAAGCTTCGAAATTCCTCATGGAGAAGTGGTTGACTTTGTTGCAACATTAGGTTGTTGCAATAAGATTCTGACTTAGCGCATCAGCCATGACGTTGGCTTTTCCTGGGGTATAAGTTATTCCTAAGTTGAAATCTATGATCAACTCAACCCAACGTCTTTGCCTGAGATTCAAATCTGGTTGGGTGAATATGTACTTCAGACTTTGGTGATCGGTGTAGATTTATAACGATTACCAAGAAGGTAATGTCGCCAGGTTTTGAGTGCATGGACTACAGCTGCAAGCTCTAGATCATGAGTTGGGTAGTTTTCCTCATGTGGGTGTAATTGCCGTGAAGCATAAGCAATTACGTGTCGATCTTGCATGAGAATACAGCCTAGCCCTTGTCGCGAGGCGTCGCAATAGATAACAAAGTCCTTGGAGAAATCTGGTGGCACCGAAGACGGGAGCGAAGTTAAACGTCTTTTCAGCCTCGAAGCTGTGCTCACATTGTGGAGTCCACTCGAACTTTTATCCTTCTTGAGGAGTTCAGTTAGAGGTTTAGCAACTTTGGAGAAGTTCTCGACAAAGCGGCGACAATAGCTCGCTAAGCCAAGGAAACTTCGAACTTGCTTGACCGACTCAGGTGGAGTCCAATTAAGGACGGCTTGAACTCGCTCGGGGTTGACAGCAATACCTTTACCGAAATTACATGTCCTAGATAGGTCGCCCGCAGCCAAAATTCGCACTTAGAAAACTTGGCATAAAGGCGATGCTCTCGAAGTTTCATCAACACTAGCCTTAGATGTTGGCATGTTCTTCCTCGTTCTTAGAGTAGATGAGTATATCATCGAGGTAAACCACGATTTAATTTATCCAAATACTCCATGAAGATTGAGTTCATTAACGGGAGAAAGTGGCTGGAGCATTGGTTAAACCGAAGGACATGACGGTGTACTCGTATTGGCCGTAACGAGTAACAAAGGCCGCTTTTGGGAATGTCCCGTTTGGATTTTGATTTGATGGTAGCCTAACCTCAAATCCATCTTAGAGAAGACCGAGGATCCTGCGAGCTGATCATACGGATCGTTGATCCCGGGAGCGGATACTTGTTCTTAATTGTGACCAAGTTGACGGGTCGATAATCTACAACCATCCGATCCGTACCATCCTTCTTCTTGACGAAGAGGACGGGCAAGCCCAAGGAGATGAACTAGGACGGATGAAACCCTTTTCAAGGACTCATCGAGTTGTTTCTTAAGTTCGGCTAGTTCTAGGGGTGCCATCTTATAGGGTCTTCTAGAAATTGGGACAGTTCTGGAATGAGATCTATCACGAACTCAACATCTCATCGGTGGAACACCGGCAATTCTTCCGAAAGACATCCGGAAAGTCACGGACTACCGGAGCGTCTTGAGGTCCGCATGGTGGCATTAAGAGAATATAGTTGGCGCTTGGATATTGGGTCAAGACATTGACTATCTTTCGAGGGATGCGTAAGTTGAACAGTCCTAGAGAAACAATCAATCTTGGCATGATGGGCTGACATCCGGTCCATACCCAAGATGATATTTATATCCGAAGATTTGAGAGCTATCAGCGATGCAAGGAAAACAAGTCCGTCGACCTGAATTTCATTTCCATGGCTTACTCTAGAAGTTTGCCATTTGGATCCCGGGTTTGAATTACCATGGAGGTGGGCATATCACTGAATGCGGTGTGGTGCAAGCGAGCATAGCTTTCGGATATGAATGAATGAGATGCTCGATGTCGAAAAGAACGGATGCGGGTGGCAATTAACAAGAAGCATACCGAGCACGACGTTGGGATCCTCTTGGGCCTCTTTGGTGAGACACAATTAACATGGCCACGTGCGGTGGTGGCTGCTTGGCATAGAACACCTTCCCCGCTGGCTTGCCACGGCCAACAGCTTTTGTAGGCTGGTTGGGGTTGGTCTGAGGACAATCGCGCATGTAGTGGCCTGACTCCCCACATTTGAAGCACGTCACGGGGTTGGCGCGTAAAGGAGCATTGTTGGTTGGCCCACCATAGGGCTTAGCTGGTGCATCTTCTTTGAATCGGGCGGCGCTGAAAGGATGGCCTCGGTGTGAATCTGGGTGGCGAGCAAGATTAGGTACCCACACGCGGCGCTTCGTGGTCCAAAGACCGGATGAGGAACCCATATCACGGCCATGCTTGCGTGTTGCTTCAAATCAGTCGACCAGTTTCAGCGCTGATGGCTTTGTTAACAAGCTTCGGAAGGAGGTGCACTCATGCGACGGAGATCTCGGCGAAGTTCGGGCTAAGTCCTTGCGGAACCTTGCCTGTTTCTTGGCGTCGCTGGAGACCTCTTCGTGGCATAGCGTGCGAGATTACCGAACTCTCTGCTGAGGCGCCCACGGAGAGACGGCCTTGGGTGGCTGCAGAACTCCTCACGTTTACGATCCATGAGACCCTCCGAATGTGGTGTTCGCGAAAGCCTCGCTGAATTCTGCCCAAGTAGTGACATGGCCAACTGGGCGCATAGCCATATAGTTCTCCCACCAGAGACTGGCGGGGCCTTCAAGATGATATGCAGCAAAGGTGACCTTGTCAGCCTCAGCTACCAGTGCAGAACGCAGCTTGTGGGTAATGCTGCGAAGCCAGTCATCAGCGTCGAGAGGCTCGACGGAGTGGTGGAAGGTAGGTGGGTGTAACTTGATGAAGTCACTGAGCGACACCAAATTATTTCTCTGATGATGGGCTGTGTTCTGTTCGATACGCTCCAACAAACGGTTGGTCTCCCGTTTGTTTCTCTCGGCCTCCAGCATAACTTCGGCCAGAGAAGGAGGGTGAGGCAGGTTCGCTTCTCCAACTCTGCTGCCTTCGGCCTGCTCTGGCGGAGCAGGGTTATTGCGGGTGTTAACCATCCTAGGAAAAACAAGACAAGGATTTAGTCCAGGATGGCAAGATTCTGACATAGAAATGTAGAATGTAATGGATAACTTGGAATTCAAGATGATCATCCGTATGACATGGTAGATACAGAAACTGCTTCTTTATTCCATCGTCATACACCATACAAGGTTTAGTACAAGACCAAACAAAGTACTACTACGGTGAAAAGGAGGATTACATCTCATCGGAGGCATACCAAGCTCCTATACATTATTTTTCTTACACCTCCGGAATTAGTACACACTAAGTCATATTCCACGAGTCACGCAGGACGGTGGAAATACAACTATTACAATACTAGTGAGACTACTACTAACTCAGACGTCTCCGTAGTAGTTCTCATAGAAGTCTCCTCCGTAGCCTGGGAGTTCAACGTGATCGTCCGGAAACAGACGGTCCTGAGGAGCCTGTGGACCATAAGGGCATGGGTGAGGTCTTGGACCAACAAACGGTGGCCTGCGAGGACCACGAGGTGGGGTGATGCCCCCCACATCACGCCAATCCATCATGTCCGGCAGAGCAGATCTAACAGATCTGGTCTCTCATATCCATATAACCAACTTGCACAGCCGGTGCAAAACGAGTCAAAGTGGCCCAGTGATCAGCACGGGCGTTGAAGAGCTCCATCCTCAAGGCCCGACTCTCTCGGTCCTTGTCCTCGAGCAATTCGGCAGTGGTGCGGGTTAGTGAGTTCTCCTGACTGGAATCAGCATAGATAGCCCGGAGATACCCAAACGCTCCAGGAAGTGAACCGGGCATATACCGGAAATCGGTGTTGCGAAGCAGGCCAGTCCTGACTCGCATGATGATCATCATAGAATACGCAGCATCTTGCACCGCCATATCAATAGTAACACCAAGCCCATAGGAGCTGTGAAGGGCCTCGGTGGAACCAGGATAAGAGGGAAATATCCTGACAGTGTAGAGATACTGGCTTTGATTAAAGTCTCGATACTGCTCTTCAACTGTGTATTCGGGATACCAACGATATCCCGCTTCGATCATAACCCGAACTAGCATAGCTGTATGGCCGGTCACACCAATGCATCTGGTCAGACGAACCACTTGATTTTGGTCACGAGTGGCCATCTGGAAGCATAACCACAATGCAAGACATTAGAATTTCTGGCAGAATTTGGACAGCATAACGACTGTAAATGCTCAAAGGATTTGAGACATTTTACAAAGAATTGCATAGCCACTCAACAATATCATATAAAGGTTCTGGGTCCAACTTAGTAACATAACAGGATAGTAAAACTGATCCAGGCTTGTAACCATCAAACTTATAAGGTACTACTGATTAGTAACACGTGAACCTAATAGAGAGAAGAGATCCTAATCCTTAAACCCCGGTGGAAAAATGGACTGACTCAGATCAGAATGCCATGAGGTAAAGGAGTAAAAAGAGCCTTACGTACCATCCCACAATCAATTCCCCTACATATAACTAAAGCATTTCTAGACTCAACATCGACCGGTTTGGCTTGGAGAACCTACAGCAGTCCGCTCGATGCCAACGCTGTCAGGACCCGACTCAATGTCACATCGATCTAGCTGTAACACATCATATCACTTTGCGGCCTCACGCACGGTAACCCAACGGGTGTCGCCTTACCTTAGCCGGGACCGTTTAGCCTTTTGGCACACGTATATGATAGTGTCGCTAGCATCCATATGAAAAGGAGCCGGGCTGACATGACTAGTCGTAAACCCAAAGTGGCACAGACTTACGAGGACAGCATCCATGACCCAAAGATCGAGCGTGTCGGTCATCGCAAGTAAGTTCGGGCTGTAGCACTGGGCTAGCAGGACTCCGATAAACCGGGTCAGGCGGGCTAACAGGACTCCGGTACTCAATGCGTGACATTTCCCGTAAGGGACAGACACAGGAACGAAGAAGGACACATGCCGGCCAGCCTAAGTGTTCCGGAGCAGTAGCAAGCTACCATGGCTCAGTGGAGACACTAGGAGACATTTCCCGGTAAGAGAGGCTACTAAAGATAAACAACTAGATAGTCAGATCCCACACATACCAAGCATTTCAATCATACACACAATATGCTCGATATGTGCAAATACAACAAGGCATCACAACATGACTCTACGACACAAGTACTTTATTTAAAGGCTCAGAGAGCCATACATAGCATACACACAAGTACGGGTCACACGACCCACATACAAGTCATACAAGCATACAAGCCAACAGCGGAAGTGTTTTGTCTGAGTACAGACAACTAGTAAAATAAAAGAGGCTTGGGTAAGCCTAGCTATACTACATGGTCCTTCACTTGCTCGGGATCACCACAGGGCCTTAGTCTACTCATCGATGTCAACGTCTCACGAAGAACCCGTCGGAAGGGTTTGTGGCATCTTGAAAAATGTAAATTAAAGCAACATGAGTACAAAGGTACTCAGCAAGACTTACATCGACCCTACATACATGCATATTATCAAGAAGGGTTGGTGGGGTTATTGCAGACAAGCCAGCTTTGACTCATGGCTAAGCTATCCCACGAGACACCAACTTGAAATAGTTTTGCTTTTCGAGTCCACTACTCATCACTTCAATACACCACCGAGGATCCACCTCCGTCTTCCTACGGAAGAGCCATCCTCGGCACTCACACTTATCTTGAGGCTTTTAGTAGTATCCATTTACTTGTCTATGAACTGTATAGGCAACCAAGTAGTCCTTTACCGCGGACGCGGCTATTCGAATAGATGATGTTAACCCTGCAGGGGTGTACTTCTTCATACACGCTCTCACCACTTATCGCCGTTTACACGACATGTACTCGGCAACCTTCAAGCGGAAGCCCAACGTGGGTGTCGGCCACGACCTACCTAGACACCTAAGTCTCTAGTCCAGGTTTATCGCCTATTTGGGTTCCATCTATGAGGAGTTTCGGCCGAAGTTTCGCTCACAGCCCCAAACGATGTGAACAGGGTTCCCGAGATACCAAACGGGCATCCGGTACACCGTGCCACGTACCTACCACATCACAGCCCACCCCTACGGTCAGCGCTGTCCACGGCCTCCAGTAGGCTACAAACACCAGAAACTACTTGCAACTCCTGGACAGAAGACTAGGGTGAATAAGAAGCCGAGAGGGTCCATTGGTTTCGGGCCCAATGCATGGTAGTAGCTGAATCTTAAATCACACATACAGATCTCGATTGCAGGGCGGCCTCAATGAAACAACCCACCATGTACTCCTACATGGCCTTTCATCGATACCTTTACCAAATCGTGTTCAACACCTTACTCTCATATCGACCGATCATTTCACTCTAGCCATCACCCGGATGAACCGGACGACACGACTCTAAGCATAGCAGGCATAGCAAGGTAGGAACAACACAAACATATGGCTCAATCAACTCCTACACATGCTAGTGGGTTTCATCTAATTCTTGTGGCAATGACAGTCATGCAGAGGAAATGGGTTCAACTACCGCAGCACACAGCAGTTTGAATCGCGTTGTCTTAATGCAGTAAACGAGAGCAGGAGCAAGAACATGGGATTTTATCGATATGATCAAATGGTTGGTTGCTTGCCTGACGGGTCGGTGCACGGGTATTGCTCTTCGTCGGGGTTATCACGGTACTCCTCGAAGCGTAACACGCCGCAGAGAACACCGATACACAAGCATTACCAAACAATATGCAACAATATGATGCATGCATGAGACATGGCATATATGAGTGTGTTGGGCTAATGCAACTAAGACCAGATGGGTTTGAAGCATTTTGAACCAAAGATGCAATTTCCAAACTCATATATGATCATTTAGGGTGCTTTAACTTGTTCTGCCATAAACAGTAGGTTAGCTTGCTTAAACATGCATGAAACTAGTACAGATGGATAGGTTGGATTTTTCTGATCATTTTTCATATATAATTTGTTTCATTTGGAGTTACAGATTATTTTCTATGATTTTTTGAAGTTTGAAACATTTTCTGGAATTTCCTGTGTAAAAATAATTCCAGTAATTAAATTACTGCGTCAGCACTATGTCATGATGACGTCAGTGGTCAACGGGCCGGTCAGGTCAAACTGACCAGTGGGTCCCGCATGTCAGTGGGTAATTAAACTAATTAAATTAAGTTTTAACTAAATTGATTTAGTTAGCGAGAGGGGTCCACATGTCATAGACCCAGGGGGGTCAACCTGGGCCCACCCGTGGTCAAAGTCGGTCAAACTCCGCACGGCGTTTAGCCGGGCGAAACCGACGCCGGCGGCGAGTGCTTTTTGGCGTTCCGCCACCAAATGGGTCATGAGGCCATCGGAGTGGAGCCGAGGACGAGCCGCAGCTCTTGGTGGAGTCCATTGGGGTCGAGGTGGCGGAGTTGGCGCCGCGGCGACTTTGGCGGCCACCGGAGTTCGGGTGAAGGCGAACTCGAGGTAGAGTGTCTTGGTGAGGTGCGGGAGTGCAGTTAGCTCCAACGCGACGTGGTGGCGCGATGGACACGGTGAGGTGGCGGAGGATGGCGGGAGCACGTCGGCGACGAGGTCCACGACAGCGCGCGGCGGGTGATCTTCGTCGCGGTGGCTACGGCTCGGGAGCGAGGAGAGAAGGTAGGAGGGTAGCTAGGCTCACAGAGCGCTCGAGAGGCCACCGGCGGGTCGGGACGAGCCGAGGCGGCGGCGGCGTTGAAGGGATCTCCGCGACAGCGGACTCGGCGAGGTTGGTGCGGTGGACTCGGGCCTTGCGAGCACACGGGGCTCAGCTAGCTCGATGAAGTGGACGGCGGCGGAGCTCCTAGACACGACGAGACGACGCACGGGCGGCGGGGAGCGTGGTTACGACGGAGGAGCGGCGGCGGTGGCGTCGGCCATGGCTGGGGAGCGCGAGGGGGAGGAGCTGGAGAGGAGAGGGGGCGTCTGGGGGGTTCGGGAGAGAGAGGGGGAGTGATCCCCGTCGTGGCGTGACGAGGGAAGCGGCGAGGCGGCGAGCAGGTGCGTGGCACCCATGCGGTGCTCGCCATCGAGCACCTGCTCTGCTCGCCTGGTCGACTAGCAGCTCATTGGTGGCCTTGGCTGGGCTGGGGGCCACGGTGGGCTGGTGGTGGGCGGTGGTGGCGCCGAGTAAGTTTTTCCCTTTCTATTTTCTTTTTCCTATTTTTCTGCAACTTTGTTGAATTATTAAAAATACCTAAAAGGTTCTAAAATTCACCAAACTACTCTGGTCCATTGTTGGAATATTTCCAACATGAAACATTTAGATTGGGAATATTTGGACATTTGAAATATTTTATAAATTTTAAATGCCCAAACTCAAATAATTATGATTTAATTCAAAGACCTTGGGATGACCTAGGAAATTGTGCATCACTTTTGGCGGAGGTTACGAACCAAGACAAAAATGATGGACATTTTAGAAGGGCATTTCAGGTTCATCGAAAATATTTTAGTAAACCCTAGTTTGTTTGAGAGGGGGCTGGGAGTTCTGGCAATCCCATTTCAGCTTTCTGTTGAAAAAAAATAGACATGATGCAACACTCTAATGCAAGAACTAGCTAGGGTGTGACAGTTCGGCCCGGCTGGAGTTGTTGTATCCGGCGCGACAGTATTCGTCGTGGGTCGTGGGGCGCCCACTCGCAAGTCTGGCGTGTTCCCTCTTGGCTTCGTACTTTTGGAGCGATGCCGGGGTACGGTCTTGGTGGAGGGCCTGGATGCCTCTCTGTCGCGACCATGGGGTGGTCGGTCGGCCGTATTGTGCGCTGGTGATGAAGGTATGTATGCTTCCTCCTCTAATCGGGGGAGCAACTTGCATTTTGTGTAGCTTTTGGAGGGGCGTTCGAGTTCGTACTCTTCGGCCGCGAGGACCTCGGTCCATCAATCGGCCAGCAGGTCTTGATCAGCTTGAAGCTGCTGCTGCTTTTTCTTTAGGCTATTTGCCGTGGCGATAAGCCTGTGTTTAAAACGCTCTTGTTCGACGGGATCCTCTGGCACGATGAATTTGTCATCGTTGAGGCTTGCATCGTCTCCGGAGGGAGGTATGTAATTATCATCCTCAACCTCTTTGTCTGCCGCTCTCTCGTGAGGGCTTGCTTCTGCATCCTCCTGCGCTAAATCTTGCTGGAGGGGATTGTCTTCGCACTGTCTGGGGTGTTATTATCTCCTGTGCCGGAATCTCCATTCTTGCTGTGGCGGGATAGAGCGGCGCCGCTGACGTCGGCGCTTGGGCTGTTTCTTTAGGGAATCTGCCTCCGCTGCTTCTTCGCTGTCCCCACCTTTTGGGGTGTCCACCATGTATATGTCATATGATGAGGTGGTCTTCCAGTGCCCTGTAGGCGCTGGCTCTGGTTCGTCTCCGGCATCGTCGTCCATACCGTCGATGTCATCGGAGTCATAGTCTAGCATGTCGGTTAGATAAATCGGCAGTGGCTACAAAGTGGGTGGTGGGTGGGTTCTGAATTTCTTCGTCGTCCGCATCCCAACCATCCTGGCCATAGTCCGGCCAGGTCTCTCCGGATAGTGAGAGATGTTTTAGCGAATTTAGGATGTCGCCAAAGGGCGAGTGTTGGAAGATGTCCGCGGCGGTGAACTCCATGACCGGCGCCCAATCAGACTCGATTGGTAGGGGCGCGGGAGGTTCGGAGTCCGGCAGGGAGTCCGGCACCTCGGAGTTACGAGCTTTGCAGGAGACAAGGTTAGTGTTCGGCTCCATTGCCGTGGAAGTTGCAGCCCCCGAGGCGGTGTCCAGCCACCGGTTCTCGATCTGGGCGATCGGCTCCGGACTGAGGGCCGAAGCGGATTCGTGTGCGGCCACCAAGGCACTGTCCGGCGGCCGAGCTAAATCGTGCCCATCGTGACATTGCGGCACGCTCGGCTGTGGCTCGAGCCCGTCGAAGATCAAGTCCCCGCGGACGTCGGCCGTGATGTTTAGGCTTCCGAACCTGACCTGACGGCCAGGGGCGTAGCTTTTGATCTGCTCCAGATGGCCAAGTGAATTAGCCCGCAGCATGAAGCCGCCGAATACGAAGATCTGTCCGGGGAGAAAAGTCTCACCCTGGATGGCGTTGTTGTTGATTGAAGAAGCCATCGAGCCTATCGGTGACGACACAGAGGAACTCTCAATGAAAGCACCAATGTCGGTGTCAAAACCGGCGGATCTCGGGTAGGGGGTCCCGAACTGTGCGTCTAGGCAGATGTAACAGGAGACGAGGGACACAATGTTTTACCCAGGTTTGGGCCCTCTTGATGGAGGTAAAACCCTACATCCTGCTTGATTAATTTTGATGATATGGGTAGTACAAGAGTGGATCTACCACGAGATCAAGGAGGCTAAACCCTAGAAGCTAGCCTATGGTATGATTGTTGTAATGGATGTTGTGTCCTACGGACTAAAGCCCTCCGGTTTATATAGACACCGGAGAGGGCTGGGGTTACACAGAGTCGGTTACAATGGTAGGAGATCTACATATCTGTATCGCCAAGCTTGCCTTCCACGCCAAGGAAAGTCCCATCCGGACACGGGACGGAGTCTTCAATCTTGTATATTTGTAGTCTTGGAGTCCGACGGACGATGATAGTCTGGCTGTCCGGACACCCCCTAGTCCAGGACTCCCTCTGGTGCCAAGAGCCTAAGCTTGGGGATGCCCAAGGCACCCCAAGATATTCAGGAATAGCCAAAAGCCTAAGCTTGGGGATGCCCCGGGAAGGCATCCCCTCTTTCGTCTTCGTTCATTGGTAACTTTACTTGGAGCTATATTTTTATTCGCCACATGATATGTGTTTTGCTTGGAGCGTCGTGTATTATATTAGTCTTTGCCTTTTAGTTTACCACAATCATCCTTGCTATACACACCTTTTGGGAGAAGCCTATTTGATTAGAATTTGCTAGAATGCTCTAGTACTTCACTTATATCTTTTAGAGCATGGTGGTGTCTTAATTTTGAATAAATCTCTAGTCTCTCATGCTTCACTTATATCTTTTTGAGAGTCTTTTAGAACATCATGATATTTGCTATTATCATAAAGTTGGTCCTAGAATGATGAGCATCCAAAGTTGGGTATAATAAAAACTATCATAGAAAGTGAATTGGATGCTATGATCAATTTGATACTTGATAATTGTTTTGAGATATGAAGGTAGTGATATTAAAGTCATGCTAGTTGGGTGATTATGAATTTAAAGAATGCTTGTGTTGAAACTTGTGATTCCCGTAGCATGCACATATGGTGAACCGCTTTGTGATGAAGTTGGAGCACAATTTTATTTATTGATTGTCTTCCTTATGAGTGGCGGTCGGGGACAAGCGATGGTCTTTTCCTACCAATCTATCCCCCTAGGATCATGCGCGTAGTACTTTGGTTTTTGATGACTTCTAAATTTTTGCAACAAGTATATGAGTTCTTTTGATTAATGTTGAGTCCATGGATTATACGCACTCTTTCACCCTTCCACCATTGCTAGCCTCTCTTGTATCGTGCAACTTTCGCCGGTACCATACACCCACCATTTACCTTCCACAAAACAGCCACCATACCTACCTATTATGGCATTTCCATAGCCATTCTGAGATATATTGCCATGCAACTTTCCACCGTTCCGTTCATATGACACGCATTACTTTTGTCATATTGCTTTTTGCATGATCATGTAGTTGACATTGCATTTATGGCAAGGCCACCTTCATAATTTTCATACATGTCGCTCTTGATTCATTGCATATCCCGGTACACCGCCGGAAGCATTCATATAGAATCATATCTTGTTCTAGCTTCGAGTTGTAAATCCATAAAAGTGTGATGATCTTCATTATTAGAGCATTGTCCTAGTGAGGAAAGGATGATGAAGACTATGATTCCCCCACAAGTCGGGATGAGAATTCGGACTTTACAAAAAGAAAAAAAGAAAAGAAAAGAAAAAAATAGAAAAAAAGAGAAAGGCCGAAAAAAAGATAGGCCAAAGAAAAAAAAAGAGAAAAGAAAGAAAAATAAAATGAGAGAAAAAGAGAGAAGGGACAATGCTACTATCTCTTTTTCCACACTTGTGCTTCAAAATAGCACCATGATCTTCATGTTAGAGAGTCTCATATGTTGTCACTTTCATATACTAGTGGGAATTTTTCATTATAGAACTTGTCTTGTATATTCCAATGATGGGCTTCCTCAAAAGTTCCCTAGGTCTTCGTGAGCAAGCAAGTTGGATGCACCCCACTTAGTTTCTTTTGTTGAGCTTTCATATATTTATAGCTCTAGTGCATCCGTTGCATGGCAATCCCTACTCACTCAAATTGATATCTATTAATGGGAATCTCCATATCCCGTTGATACGCCTAGTTGATGTGAGACTATCTTCTCCTTTTTGTCTTCTCCACAACCACCCTTCTATTCCACATATAGTGCGATGTCCATGGCTCACGCTCATGTATTGCGTGAAAGTTGAAAAGGTTTGAGATTATTAAAGTATGAAACAATTGTTTGGCTTGTCATCGGGGTTGTGCATGATTAAATACTTTGTGTGATGAAGATAGAGCATAGCCAAACTATATGATTTTGTAGGGATAACTTTCTTTAGCCATGTTATTTTGAGAAGACATGATTACTTTGATTAGTATTCTTGAAGTATTACTATTTCTTATGTCAATATGAACTTTTATTTTGTATTCATTTGGATTTGAACATTCATGCCACAATAAAGAAAATTACATTATGAATTATGCTAGGTAGCATTCCACATAAAAAATTCTCTTTTTATCATTTACCTACTCGAGGACGAGCAGGAATTAAGCTTGGGGATGCTTGATACGTCTCCAACGTATCTATAATTTTTGATTAATCCAAGCTATTATATTATCCCTTTTGGATGTTTATGGGCTTTATTTTACACATTTATATCATTTTTGGGACTAACCTACTAACCGGAGGCCCACCTCATATTGCTGTTTTTTTGCCTATTTCAGTATTTCGAAGAAAAGGAATATCAAACGGAGTTTAAACGGAATGAAACCTTCGGGAGCGTGATTTTTGGAACGAACATGATCCGGAGAGCTTCGAGTGCAAGTCAAGAAGCTCCCGAGGGCCCCACGAGATAGGGGTCGCGCCCCCTGTAGGGCGTGCCCCCCTTTCTCATGGGCCCCTCGGACGGCCACCGACGTACTTCTTCCTCCTATATATACCTACGTACCCCGAAAACATCCAGGAGCACCACGAAACACAATTTCCACCGCCGTAACCTTCTATATCCGCGAGATCCCATCTTGGAGCCTTCGCCGGCACTCTGCCAGAGGGGGAATCAACCATGGAGGGCCTCTACATCAACATCCTTGCCCCTCCGATGAGTTGTGAGTAGTTTACCACAGACCTACGGGTCCATAGTTATTTGCTAGATGGCTTCTTCTCTCTTTTTGGATCTCAATACAATGTTCTCCCCCTCTCTTGTGGAGATCTATTCGATGTAAACTCTTTTTGCAGTGTGTTTGTCGAGATCCAATGAATTGTTGGTTTATGATCAAGTTTATCTATGAATAATATTTGAATCTTCTCTGAATTCTTTTATGTATGATTGAGTTATCTTTGCAAGTCTCTTCGAATTATCAGTTTGGTTTGGCCTACTAGATTGGTCTTTCTTGCCATGGGAGAAGTGCTTAGCTTTGGGTTCAATCTTGTGGTGTTCTTACCCAGTGACAGAAAGGGTTGCAAGACACGTATTGTATTGTTGCCATCGAGGATAACAAGATGGGGTTTACATCATATTGCTTGTGTTTATCCCTCTACATCATGTCATATTGCTTAATGTGTTACTTTGTTCTTATGAACTTAATACTCTAGATGCAGGCAGGAGTCGGTCGATGTGTGGAGTAATAGTAGTAGATGCAGGCAGGAGTTGGTCTACTTGTCATGGACGTGATGCCTATATACATGATCATGCCTAGATAATCTCATAACTATGCGCTTTTCTATCAATTTCTCAACAATAATTTGTTCACCCACCGTAATACTTATGCTATCTTGAGAGAAGCCTCTAGTGAAACCTATGCCCCCCGGGTCTATCTCTTATCATATTTGCTTTCAATCTACCTTTATTTGCATCTTTACTTTTTGCATCTATCTTACAAAATACCAAAAATATATTTATCTTATCATATTATCTTTATTAGATCTCACTTTCGCAAGTGGCCGTGAAGGGATTGACAACCCCTTTATTGCGTTGGTTGCGAGTTCTCAGTTTGTTCGTGTAGGTGCGTGGGACTTTTGAGGAGCCTCCTACTGGATTGATACCTTAGTTCTCAAAACTAAGGGAAATACTTACGCTACACTTTGCTGCATCACCCTCTCCTCTTCGAGGAAAACCAATGCAAGCTCAAGACGTAGCACAAAATACCCTGATGCAGCTACTAGTCCAGAATCAGAACCAGGGGAACAACAACAAGAACAACCCACCACCACCAGCACCTGTTGATCACTTAGCCCGTTTTCTAAGGCTGAATCCGCCGGTGTTCTCTTGTAGCACCGATACGATTGTTGCAGATGATTGGCTCCGCAAGATTGGAAGGGAGTTGACCACTGCAAGATGCATAGATGCGGAGAGATGTATTTTGCCGCACACCAGCTTGATGGACCCGCAACATCATGGTGGAAGAATTTCACAGCCACCTATCCCATTGACACTGTCACATGGGACCAGTTTCAGCAGGCTTTTCGCACGGCCCATGTTTCAGCAGGAGCTATGGCCATGAAGAAGCGTGAGTTTCACAACTTGCGCCAAGGAGGACACACAGTGGGCCAGTATGTGGATAATTTTAGTAAGTTAGCATGTTATGCCCCGGATGACGTTGCTACAGATGCCGCTAAGCAGGATATGTTTCTGGAAGGACTGAATGATGAGCTAAGCATGCAGTTGATGGTGGCAACCTTCAACAACTACCAGGAGTTGGTAGACAGAGCTCTCATGATTGAAGGGAAGCAGCAGTAGATTGACAACCGCAAGAGGAATTATGGACAAGGGAAGTACAATTCAGGAGCTCAGCAGAGGCCCCGTTTTACTCCAAACTCAGGAGGACACATTCACCATAACCATGGAGGCCATAATTCCAATGGAGGGAGTTCACATAACCATAGTGTCCCCAAGAATGGAAATGGGAATGGAGGAAGCAACGGCCAGAACCGTTCCAACCCAGCAACGCCCGCCAAGAAGGATCTAAGTCACATTACGTGTTTCAAGTGTGGGAAGAATGGGCATTACACAAAGAATGGAAATGGCAATGGAAGCTCTGGGAAGAAGCCCAACCCTTTCAACAGGGGACAAGTGAACCAAGTTAGCGTGGAGGAGGTTGAAGCGCAACCCGATGCAGCTATAGGTAAGTTTTTGGTTAAGTCATTTACTGCAATCGTTCTTTTTGATACTGGTGCATCGCATTCATACATATCAAGGGGATTTGTGGATAAGTATAACCTGCCAACCCAAGCCCTTAGGTCACCCATGTTAGTAACCTCACCAGGAGCAGAGTATATGGCTAGCCTATGGTGTGATCGGTTACCATGAAGAATTGGTAACTACATGTTCCCCTTAGACCTAATAGTATTGGAGTCACAAGGACTAGATGTAATATTAGGCATGGATTGGTTATCGATGTATGGAGGGAACATTGACTGCACGAGTAAGTCAATTTTGCTCACCACCCAGAAGGAAGAAGGATTAAGTATGTATCCCGGCATGTGCCGAAGAGGACTCAAGTGAATTCCTTATCAGGAGTTGTACAGGAGGAAGTACCAGTGGTGAAGGATTTGCCTGATGTATTTCTAGAGGAGTTGCCAGGCATGCCACCGGATAGAGACATTGAGTTTTTGATTGAGCTTTTGCCAGGCACAGGGCCAATATCTAAGACACTTTATCGGATGCCCGCAAAGGATTTGGAAGAAATTAAGAAGCAGATTAAGGAGTTACTGGATAAAGGCTATATTCGCCCAAGTTCGTCACCTTGGGGATCACCAGTGCTTCTAGTGGAGAAGAAGGATGGATCATTGAGGATGGTTGTTGATTGTCGTGGATTGAATGAAGTGACGATCAAGAGCAAGTACCCACTGTCGATGATCAATGATTTGTTTGACCAGTTACTAGGAGCTAAAGTATTTTCCAAGATCGATCTGCTATCAGGATACCATCAGCTGAAGATTCGACAGCAGGATATACCCAAGACAGCTTTTACCACAAGGTACAGGCTCTATGAGTATACCGTTATGTCACTTGGTCTGACTAACGCGCCTGCATATTTCATGAACATGATGAACAAGGTGTTTATGGAGTTTTTGGATATGTTCGTTGTGGTGTTCATTGATGACATATTGGTCTACTCGAAGAATGAAGATGAGCATAAGGAGCATTTGCGTTTGGTACTTGGGAAGCTCAGAGAACATCAGTTATATGCCAACTTCAGCAATTGTGAGTTTTGGTTGAAGGAAGTTGGATTCCTCGGACATGTTATATCTGGAGAAGGAATAGTAGTAGACCCCACCAAGGTTGTCACTGTGACAAATTGGGAATCACCCATGTCAGTTGGAGAGATCCGTAGTTTTCTTGGACTCGCAGGATACTACAGGAGGTTCATTGAGAGTTTCTCTAAGATTGCAAGGCCCATGACGGAGTTGTTGAAGGACACCAAGTTCAAATGGACTAAGGAATGTGAGGCCAGTTTTCAGGAGTTGAAGAAACACTTGGTTACAGCCCCAGTGTTCATTCTTCCAGATCAACGCAAGGATTATCAAGTGTATTGCGAAGCTTCTCGTCGAGGACTTGGAGCAGTGATTATGCAGGAGGGAAGAGTTGTTTCATATGCCTCACGATAGCTTAAACCCCATGAGTTAAATTATGCTACACACAATTTGGAGCTAGCAGCTGTAGTACATGCGTTGAAGACCTGGAGGCCTTTTCTCATCGGACACCATTGTGAGGTATACATGGATCACAAGAGTTTGAAGTATATCTTCACGCAGAAGGAGTTGAATCTCAAGCAGAGGAGATGGTTGGAGCTCATCAAGGATTATTATATGAAGTTACACTATCATCTCGGAAAGGCTAACGTAGTAGCCGATGCATTGAGTCGCAAGAGTCATGTCAATACACTCATGACCAGAGGATTACCCAAGGAGTTAGCAGAGGATCTTCGCGAGCTATGTTTGGAAATAGTTCCGAGAGGTTATGTATCGGCGATGGAAATTCAGTCTACCTTGATGGATAAGATCAGGGAAGCTCAAAAGACGGACAAAGAGATTGCTGAGAAAAAGGAAAGGATGAGCAAAGGAAAGGCTAAAGAATTTCGTGAGGATGAGCATGATACCTTATGGTTTGAGGATCGCGTTTATGTGCCTAATGACCCCGAGATCAGGAAGTTGATTCTGCAGGAAGCCCATGATTTGTCGTATTCGATTCACCCAAGAAACACCAAGATGTATCTGGATTTGAAGGACAGATTCTTGTGGACCGGAATGAATAAGGATATTGCTGAGTATGTAGTAGTTTGTGATGTATGTCAGAGAGTGAAGGCAGAGCATCGGCAGCCAGCAGGATTACTACAGCCATTGCCGATACCCGAATGGAAGTGGGATAAGCTAGGCATGGATTTTATCACCGGATTGCCCAGGACTCGTTCAGGCTATGACTTGATCTAGGTTGTAGTCGATCGTTTGATGAAGGTAGCTCATTTCATCCCAGTGAAGACCACTTACACCAGTGCTAAGTTGGCAAAGATATACATGACCAGGATCGTATGTCTGCATGGAGTTCCGAGGACCATTGTATCAGATAGCGAAACCCAGTTTGCCTCAAAGTTCTGGAATCAGTTGCATGAGACTATGGGTACCAGGCTAGAATTTAGTACAACCTTTCATCCACAGACAGATGGACAAACCGAGAGAGTCAATCAGATTCTAGAGGACATGTTGAGAGCTTGTGCGCTAGATTATGGATCTAGTTGTGACGACAATTTTCCATATGCAGAGTTCTCTTACAATAATAGTTATCAAGCCAGTTTGAAGATGGCCCCTTTCGAGGCTTTGTACGGAAGGAGGTGCAGGACACCGTTGTTATGGGATGAAGTTGGAGACCGTTAGTTGTTTGGACCAGATTTGATCAAGGAGTCTGAAGAGAAGGTTAAACTGATTCGCGATAGAATCAAGGTAGCCCAGTCTAGGCAGAAGAGCTATGCGAATTCTAAACGCAAGGAGATAGTTTACAAAGTCGGAGACAGAGTATATCTTCGTGTGTTCCCACTTCGAGGAGTTAAGCGTTTTGGAGTTAAGGGAAAGTTAGCACCACGTTTTGTGGGACCATACAAAGTTTTGGAGCGTATGGGAGAAGTTGCTTACAAGTTGGAATTGCTAGAAGGATTGTCTGGAGTTCACGACGTGTTTCACGTCTCCCAGTTGAAGAAGTGCCACGCAGAGATGGTCGATATTCGATACAATGTCACTGGAAGCGATTCAGTCGGATAGCGATTTGACCTACGAGGAGAAACCAATGAAGATTCTCGAGTTTGCCAGCCGAGTCACACGCAGCAAGGTTACCAAGTTTTGAAAAGTTCAGTGGAGCCACCACACCGAGGATGAAGCCACCTGGGAACGAGAGGAAGACCTATGGAAGGACCACCCACACCTATTTTCTAGCCAACCCGAATCTTGAGGGCGAGATTCATCTTAAGGGGGTAGTTTTGTAACATCCTAAATTTCCAATTTGGAATGTTATACATTAGATCGTCATTGCATATCATATTTTATTGCATTTTTGGTTGATCCTAGAAATTCTAAGCAACTCAAGGAGCCACGAAGAGATTTGGGGATTTTGTTATTTTCATATTTGAGTTTTCTCAAATTTTGAAAAGAGGATCATTTGGTTTTAATTATTTTCTCTTAGAATATTTCAAATATAAAAATAAAAGCGAGGGGATAAAATGACTTCTCCAAAATAAAGAAATATTGTAGGAAAAATATTAAAATCAAATAAGAATTTTATTCGGAGTTTTATTGCTATTTTATTTGAATTAGGAAAAAAGTGCGTTTTTCAACATTGCATTAGAGGCCCAAATAAATGTTCATCTTGTCCACTATATTTTTAAAGGACAGGGAAAATTTATTTTAGGATTTTTGGAGTCCGTTTAGTATTTCTTTTATTTGCTTTTCTACGCATTGTAATTATTTAAAAAAAAGATACCGACCTACTGGGCCGTGCCCGACCCGGACACCTCACCCGGGCGGCTTTATAAGCCGGCCCAAGCCGCCAGCCCACCCCGCCAAAACCCTAGCCGTCCCACCTCGATTCCTCCACCGCCCGCGCCGCCGCCGCCCCGCCCGCTTGCCGCCCGCCACGCCGTCGCCCTTGCCGCCGCCACTGCCGCCCGAGCCGCCGCCGCCGCCTAGAACCCGCGAACCGCTCGCCGCCGCCTCGAACCCGCGGAGCCGCCGCCGCCCACCGGTCCTTGCCGGAGGTACCGCCGCCGCCGCCCACCGGTCCTCGCCGGAGGTACCCGACGCCGCCGCCGCTGTTCGTCGTTTTTTTTGAGAAAAACCGTTCGTTTTTAGAAAAACCTAGATCTGTTGTTTTATTAGATCGGTTCGATTTTTTCCGTTTAGTTAAATAGCGGACGTTCGTTCGTACGTTTGTTTTAACAAATGATGTTCATCCATGAGCCGTAGACAGCGAACGTTCTTCATTAGCCTGTTCGTTAGTTTTTCTTTTTCCAGGGTTTTCCCGCGATTATTTTCGATCGTGATTTCTACCCTGATCTTTGTTTTAGTTTATCTTTTTGCTCATTTATCGGAATCTGGTGATTCCAGCACCTAGATCTTCGTCTCCAAGCCCTCTTTCTGTTTAATCAACTTGAACAAGATTTTGGTACTGTAAAATTTGACATTAGTCCAGATTAGTAAAGGGATGTTGTTTCTTTCGCAGTTTGAGTTTCGTTGTTCTGTTTGATTTGATTCTTTTTACAAACCGGAGTTCTTCAATTGAACTTTTTGGTTAGATCTCTTATTTGAGTTTTACCCGTGCTTCTAGTTGAGTGCTTGTGTATGTTATTGTTTGTTTGCAATAGAGTACCGGGAGTGTGAAGTGTGCTATACGAGTCTCTAGGTTTTGCGGATCATTAGCAATGTAAGTAACACTTTGATCATACCTCTTTACTACCCAGTTTTTATGCATTGGATCAACCCTCAAACATTGCATGGTTAGAATCTGATTAACATGTGGGTTTTGGGAAGTAGATGACGAGGTAGAACCTATTGCCTTGTTTATCATCAAACCTTTGGGAGTTACTTTTACGTGATGCTTATATTGCTATGCTATGCTTGTAGACGTGGATTGGGTGAGTGAATCCTGGAGTACTTAAGGTGGCTACTTAAATACACATCTGGGTGGATTGCTTGAGGCACCCTGGAGTACCCAGTGGTTGTCAGGGCACCTGGAGAATCCAGTGTTGTCCTAGGATATCCTGGAGTACCCGTGTGATCATCCTACGGTCTGCCACCTAGGCTCAAAGGGATCATAAGATTTTTCTTGCTAGAAACTTCCGTGTGCAGCCACAAGCCAATATGGGCTCTGGCATAGTTGAGTAAGTTGCATGAAGCTCTTGAAGAGGTAGACTGGCAGATGTAGTGGGTTGTAGTTGGTACTGTCTACTCAGAGTAGAGAGTTAATGCTTCAGAAAGACTGTGTCTCGAATCTCCGACCATGGATGTGTTCGAGTCTTGTGGGGAAAAGTGCGCAAACCTCTGCAGAGTGTACAAACTAATCATGGTTAGCCGTGTCCCCGGTTATGGACATCTTGAGTATCTGGTTCTTGGATTATCATGTTGATCTCATCACTCTAAATTAATTTGATTGGGTTTAGTGATGATGTTTAATTGGGATTGAGTTGGAGTAACCTTCTCAATGTTTAACAACCACCATGATAGTTAAATAAACTTTATTCCTTTGTTGTAGGAAAAAGTTGGCTTTATGCAAAACTCTAACCATAGAGCTTTCCACCAGCCATATACACATGTAGTGATAGCATTTATTTTGTTCATTACTCTATGTGTTACATTGCCAGCATATTCCATGTGCTGACCCGTTTCGGGCTGCAACATTTCATGTCACAGACTTTTCAGACGACGAGTAAGGTGCCATAGGTCATTGTCTTTCACTCAGCTATGCCGTTGGAGTTGATGGACTCACTTTATCTTCCAAGCCTTCCGCTGTTATCATTTTTAGATGGCCTTAAGCCATAGTATTGTAATAAGTTCTCATTTGAGAAATTCAATGTAATAAGTGTGTCATTGAAACTCTGATATAAATCCTCAAGTACTGTGCGTGTCAGCATTACCGATCCAGGGATGACACTGATGCACAGAGACTAGACTATTTGAGGTCTGGTCACTACATGGACCTTCCTCCACCTCATCTCCTCTCGGGCCCTTAGAGCTGGTATTAAAGGGAAAGGAGAAAATCCATAGAGAGGTATGAGGCTGGAAAGGTTCTAGAGGAGGGGAAGATGAGGGGAAACAGATACAAGAGGGAAAATCTCCCTTTCTGATGCTTGTAGTTATATTAAATGCATCCTATTTACTACGATTTCTATCCTTTTAGTACGAAGAACTAAACCAAAATGTATACTTGATGCCTAGGAGTGTAAAAAAGGTGAATTGAACAACATACTATAACACCAAGAAACTATAAAATAATAGGATGCTTCAAATGTGAAAAATTGTGAAGCCACTTGTGTCATTTTAAGACGATTGGTGGTCCTAAAATTTACATATTGTCAATGCATGTCATAAGTAGTTAACACAGTGGACATGTGTTGTAGTAAAAATACGCATATTTGTATTGATACCAATGAAGTTTAATTCCAATATTCATATAAAGATAGTAAATAGTAACACACAATATGGCCGACTCTCCCAATATAGTAACTGAGAAATGTTCTGTTCAACAAGATATTATTCTGGCTGAGGACCTAGCTTAATGCTGAGTTTACATGTTGAAACTTTGGTTTTGGTCAAAGATGAGAGATCGGTAGGAACTAGAGTTATTTCCGATTGTCCATGGTTTGACAATTTTGAGCTCTAGGTCGTTGATGCTGTAACGTTGCCTTTCCATCTCTCCTTTCTTTATCCTCCTGAAGTACTTCTGTGCGTGGCTTGAAACCTGCACAGGAGTCTTGGTGGTGACAAAGTCCTTGGATATTTCCTTCCATTTTCCACGCCCATAGACACCCAATCCTCGGAGAAACAGCCTTGCATAACCATGTAAGAGATGAATAAGTTAGTTTATCGAAAGAGCTACACACTATTCATTCATTAGTTGAGGTTGCTTGTACCAAATAAAAATAATTTTTAGATATGTGTGGACACAAAACATTAATATTTTTTACTTAAAATTAAATTAGTAAATGAAATAGTTTGAGGTGTGAAACATACAACTATTTTCATATAGAAACATGTGCACTCACTCTAACCATGTCCATGACAACTGTTTGATTATATGATTCTATGATTTAATACTTGAAAGCAAATGAGTGTACATGAGTAAGCATTGAATAATTACTACAACCATACTGTTGTCTAATAAACATATCATGTTTATACTTGCAACTATGATATATTTTAGCATGAAAAACTATTGATGCACGCTATCAATTTAGGAAAAGACGAATTCCATTATATTTAAAGGGAAGTTGAACAATCTAGTGAAAGATTATAGAATCATTTGAGAGTAGCATTTTTAAACATAAACTTTGTAGGACAAATAAAAGGATGAACACAAGTTGACTCAAAAATTAATTTTCCCATAGATGTGAAACTAAAGCATTGAATTATTATATTTAAAAGTACAACAATAAAAATCATCCAATCTCATAAGTCAATTCATAGACAATTCTTCATAAATTAGTGTGATTGTAGGAATTTGATGATAAATGAGGAAGTATGCAAAATTAATTACATGTGTTCCCTTTCGGTCCAACACTTTCTAGCGCTTGGTACGATCGCTGGTTGATGGATGGACATCCCAATCTCTGGCACCTTCACCTTGTTCCCCACTGACATCGTCGCCTGCTTGCCTTCCTCCATGACTCGTATACCCTCCTATGGAGAAAAAAAACAAATTGGTGTCATTTATGACAAGTTTTGACCTCCTACTCCTTTGGACCATTCAATTCCTCTCTTAACACCGCATCATAGGCATATCTACTACAAGATAAACATACAAGTACATTACCTGTTGCATAGTCTCACAAGGCCACCATAGGCGGAGCTCCAAACTGTCAGGCTTCTCGTTCTTGTCATGATTGACACCATCGCAGCAACTGTCATCGTTGTTGAACCCAGTGATGAGTGGCTTTGGGTCCTCTACCTCGACTCTCGCCTTCATGGCAGACCAAGGAGAGTTGGGTGCCATAACAGAAGGGGAAAGTGGGAACTCTAAATGTATGCATGGGAGGGCGAGGAGCGGAGCAGTGATGGAATCCAACTGTCCTTTTAAAGATGATTAATTAGAATACATTTTCGGGCTTTGTCATATCTGATCTTTCCTAATAAATTCAAGCGTATAGATATTGGATATGCAGCAATAACAAAGTACACCTACTTTTTTGTCATTTCGTAGTACATCCTAGTCGGTGGAGTGTGTTGCAAGACCATCCTTTCTGGCCAACACGTGTCCCCTCTGCTCGGGGATTCAACCCCTGAGTACGTCATGGCTGGCGTCAGGGGCCTCCTCGGGGATCTTCTGCGGCTGTTTGTTCTTCATAGATCCTGCATTTTGTATCTTTTATACCAAATTTTTTACCGTAGTGCATTCCGGGGTTTCGTTTGTATTTTCCCATGCCAACTTATCTCCAAGAGGGCGCAAAACTTAAACTTTTATGCATACCCTAGTATCTAATGTTCCATCAGTAGCCCCCAGGCCCGCCCGTAGAGTTCTTTGAAAGTGTTCAAAGGAGAAGGCATGCGCTCTGATCATGATGTGGGTGGGCCTAGCGAAAAATAACGGTGACCTCCTCGGAAATTACTGTTGTCCTGTGTCGAGTGAGAAAAGGAAGTGGTTTTGTTTTTCCGGGATGTGAGACATTGCAGTGGCTCAACTCATAGCGTGCCACTTTCGATCCCATATGTGGGTTTTCACTGTCTCGCATTCCAAAGAATGAAAGAGCCATCGAGGTAGCACTGGTACCGTAAGGTGCTATACAAACGGTTTTTAACCCCTTTCTGCGATGGCATTTGGAACCATCACCAAGTGAGTGTGGGTGATAGGGGGTCCTTCCCACACGACCCAAAAACCATCGGGGATGGGAGAGCAGCTACTGACGATCGCTATAGAATAAATGAGAAACCGCCCCAGTCCCACACGTTACATCTCGACGTTACGTTTCTGATCAGAGAGACATCCCAAACAATTACGCCGCTATAGTCGTGTGAAAAAGGTGGACATCAACATTTAATCTGCCGATATATTTGTGATAGGTATGTTATCGCACATGGTTCAAGAATGTAAAATGTGTGTGGTGCCTCTATTAACGCCAACGTGTCCATTTTCATAACTGTGTGCGATTGTATTCCTATCACGCACGCACACTGGTTTGAAATGTTTGCCGTATTACCATGAATCGCACATGCATATGATATTAAACCGTGTGTGCGTACGTCTGGCATCACAAATGATTCACATCAAAGAACCGTCTGTTTTCTTTTTTTCATCGCACACGCTGTTTTCTTTCTAACCGTGTGCACATTATTTTATTCGCTCCTATATTTTTTTGGCTGTAATTTATTATTCGAATTGGAAATTTTGAAATATGAAACGTGCAATTCAAATTATCAGCACAATGATTCGACAACGAATCCACAAATAAAATTGTCAGTACAATATATTCAGTAATTACAGGATTAGACAACAATTAACTATGATGAACCACAATATTTACAGGCGGTAAAGGTGAAGAGACAAGTGTAAATCATTTTGACTCCTATCGTGGTGGGCGCATGGCAGATGCCAAGGGATGGCTAAAGAGAGGAGGAGGCTCGAGGGCGCTGGTGGACTCCAGAGGTGAGGTTGGTATGAGCGGGCGCGGGACGCCGGACATACCTAGGTTTGGGCTCTCCGGAGAGATAATACCCCTAGTCCTGCTGAGTGTAGTTAGATGTTCGATAGTACAATGCTGCTCCTGGAGCTGTATGGGGGAGGAAGGAAGCTGGCCAAGGCTTGGGCTTCTCCTTCTCTCTAGTGTTGCTTTGGTGGCTAGTTCTATCCTTACTTTCCTTTCTCTTGTTACTTCTCTATGCTTCTCTTGCTTGCTTGCCCGTATGATCATGGGCTCATGGGGGGTTTTATAGACTAACCCCCTAGGGGTACAATGGTAATGTTACAAGTCGGTGAGTCCGTATTGTCAGTGTCCGGGAAGCCGGGCTGGGTCCCGCTGAGGGCGTGTGGTTCGCCGGGTTCCCCTAGGTGCGGGCCCCGCGAGCCTAGGGACTGTGCGCTGTCTTGTCGATCGTCAGGGCGTGGCCGAGTCGAGTCATGTACAGTGGCTCTCCGTCTGGTTGCCGCTTGTTGTCGTCAGCGGTGAGGGCGAGGGCACTGTAGCCACGTCGGCCCTGGTCAGCGGGTAGGTGAGGGGCACTGTTGCCACGCCCCGGCTGACCAGAGGCATGGGTGGGGTACTGTTGCCTCGGTCATCGTTGATTGAAGACTCGTCCCATCGTACGGCCTAGATGGGAAGAGAGCTGACCCGTGGCTGGATTGCAGAGCACACCACGAGTGGAGTTGGCTTGTTGAGGAAGCTTTGGTTGTGCCGGGTTCGGCTGTCTTACGCTAATTGGTGAGGCCGAGTCGACGCATCTTGCCGGGTCGGAGAGTCTAGCCGGGTTGCGGGGTTTGGCCGGGTCGAGCGACCCGGCCAAGCGCATGCCGGTTTGAGAGGCGGCGCTAGCCCTGCCGTTTTTGAAGAGGATCCGGGTTTCGTTGCCTGCCCGGGGTCCACATCAAAAATTCTGTTTTTATCATTTACCTACTCGAGGACGAGCATGAATTAAGCTTGGGGATGCTTGATACATCTCCAACGTATCTATAATTTTTTATTGTTCCATGCTATTATATTACCCGTTTTGGATGTTTATGGGCTTTACTATACACTTTTATATCATTTGTGGGACTAACCTATTAACCAGAGGCCCACTCTGAATTGCTATTTTTTTGCTTATTTCAGTGTTTCGAAGAAAAGGAATATGAAACGGAGTCCAAACGGAATGAAACCTTCAGGAGAGATCTATTTAGAACAAACGCAATCCAGGAGACTTGGAGTGGACATCAAGAAGTAAACGAGGCGGCCACGAGGGTCCAGGGCACACCCTAGGGGGGTGGGCGCGCCCCCACCCTCGTGGGCCCCTCGTGGCTCCCCTGACCGACTTCCTTCGCCTATATATACTTGCATACCCTGAAAACACCGAGGAGCACCACGAAACCCTATTTCCACCGCCGCAACCTTCTGTACCCATGAGATCCCATCTTGGAGCCTTTTTCGGCGCTCCGCCAGAGGAGGAATTGATCACGGAGGGCTTCTACATCAACACCATAGCCTCTCTGATGAGTTGTGAGTAGTTTACCACAGACCTTCGGGTCCATAGTTATTAGATAGATGGCTTCTTCTCTCTTTATGAATCTCAATACAATGTTCTCCTCGATCTTCTTGGAGATCTATTTGATGTAACTCTTTTTGCAGTGTGTTTGTCGAGATCCGATGAATTGTGGGTTTATGATCAAGTTTATATATGAGAAATATTTGAATCTCCTCTGAATTTTTTATGTATGATTGGTTATCTTTGCAAGTCTCTTCGAATTATCAGTTTGGTTTGGCCTACTAGATTGATCTTTCTTGCAATGGGAGAAGTGCTTAGCTTTGGGTTCAATCTTGCGGTGTCCTTTCCTAGTGACAGCTGGGGTAGCAAGGCACGTATTGTATTGTTGCCATCGAGGATAAAAAGATGGGGTTTATATCATGCTTGAGTTTATCCCTCTACATCATGTCATCTTGCCTAATGCGTTACTCTGTTCTTCTTAACTTAATACTCTTGATGCATGCTGGATAGCGGTCGATGTGTGGAGTAATAGTAGTAGATGTAGGCAGGACTCGGTCTAGTTGTTGCGGACGTGATGCCTATATACATGATCATGCCTAGATATTCTCATAATTATGCACTTTTCTATCAATTGCTCGATAGTAATTTGTTCACCCACCGTAATACTTATGCTATCTTGAGAGAAGCCACTAGTGAAACCTATGGCCCCCGGGTCTATTCTCCATCATATAAGTTTCCGATCTACTTTATTTTGTAATCTATATCATAAAAATACCAAAAATATTAATATTATCTTATTATCTCTATCAGATCTCACTTTCGCAAGTGGCCGTGAAGGGATTGACAACCCCTTTATCGCGTTGGTTGTGAGGTTCTTTTTTGTTTGTGTAGGTACAAGGGACTTGCATGGAGCCTCCTACCGGATTGATACCTTGGTTCTCAAAACTGAGGGAAATACTTACGCTACATTGCTCCATCACCCTTTCCTCTTCAAGGGAAAACCAACGCAGTGCTCAAGAGGTAGCAGTAAGCATCCACCAAGAATAGCAAATGGGCAGAATCTCTAGTATATTTTCTTTGCGGAGAGTAGCATGGTAGCAAAGGGACAGATTAAAAAATGGATACAATTGTTAATTGCAACAGGCTTAACAGCATCCTAAGTCATGTTTTGTAAGTTTGTAGACATTCAAATACAACTTTGTAAAAATGGATTCAACTGTTAGTTGCAACAGGCTTAATAGCCATTGAAACCGGTACTGATAAAAATGCAATTGGCAGAGTTAAACACTACAAGGCAGGTACAGCTAGAGCAGATAATGGCCCAATTGTCTATAAAAAGGTAGGGGAAGTAGCTAAAACATGTTAGGCATGTTTACTAGAACATGCTTAATACATCGACCGCACAAAACATAGCCATTAATTGCAACTGGTATTGGTAAGATTGAACTGGTGAGTACATACTTGCTAAGTCCTAAGAGGTAGTTGTTGGGGCCCTTCATCTTGGCCAGAGCCCGCCCAAATTCAGCGGCGGTGGAGGCGAGCTGTTCCTCCGGGTCGAAGCGTGTATCAGTGCCACTGACATGTGTACCTACAGGCAACCAGTAAATGGTAGAAATTAAACTACAATTGCACAAATGATGTGAAATACTATAAGACATGGGATGCAGCTAACCTCGACGGGAAACAACAACATCGGCCATTATGACCTTGTGTAAGTACATGGACATGCATGTTAAGTACAACAGGGTTAGCATCCACCAAAATAAGAAAATGGGCAACATCTCTAGTGATATCCTAAGTCATGTATTGTAAGTTTGTTGCTGCTATTGGTGAAATTGAACTAGACAGTTTATACTTGAACATCAGACAGTGGGCAGTACTGAAATAAACAAGGCACGAACATGCTTAATACATCAACCGTACAAAACATAGCCATTGCAAGTGGTATTGGTAAGATTTAGCTGGTCAGATCTTACCTATTAAGTCCTGGGGTGTAGTCGCTGGGGCACTTCATCTGGGCCAGAGCCTACACCATGTCGGCGGCGGTGGAGGCTAGGTGTTCCTCCGGGTTAACACACACAATGACAATCGCACCATGAACCGCCATCAGCTCCTCGACGTCCACGTGATATGTGGTTGAGCTTCCGCGGCGATGCTCTGGAGGTAGGGCGGTGGGGATTTGGAGGCATGAGGATGTTTCGCAGGTGCCATTTAAGCAATCAGGCCGGGGCCGTGATAGAGATCAGTGGGTTACGTGACTGGATCCAAGCAGAACGTAGATGTGGTTGCAACGGCGGTGGTTTGAGCTGCCGGTAGGGGGAGGCGCGCGGGAGGGGGGGGAGATACTAAGGAAATTTGATGGGTGGGGATGTGGTTGGAGGAATAAATTCTGAAATCGTGCGCCTAATGAAAATTTCGCTGCAAAAATTGAAACTTGGGTGGGGGAAACACACAACACAAACGAAGTGCATAAAATACTCGTGTGCAAGAAAACAAAAAATTGGCAGATCCCGTCTCCAAAAAAATGTACACGTGTAGTTGATTTTTTTGGTCAATGGTACGCCTAGTTTATTAGGAAACATCACACAGGTAACTGACTGATGGATCATTAACGCAAAAAACGCACACGGGTACAACATAGAAACTGTGTGTTTTGTGATCTTATAATAATTAACGCAAAAAATGCACACGGGCACACATGCTAATCAACGCTCAAAGCCCTCAAAGGATGCTCTTACTGACATTGTATGTTAATACTACAAACTTAAAGTACTACTGGTAATTTGATATAATACTACAAACTTAAACTACTTCTCACATGCTGCCATCGGGCATGCTGGCCAGACGCCGGCGTTCTCCTTCCAGGCCTTGTAGGCGGCAGCCCACCGTGCCTCGATGTCCACCAAGCTCTCCTCACCACGGCGTGCGGCCTCTTCTTTCTTGCGACGGCGAGACTCTCTTTTCTTGACTAGTTTCTGCCTTTTCCGCCCCTCCTGTGCGGCTTTGGCCGCCTCTAGATCCACCGCCCATTCGGCCATGGCAGCCTCAACTTCCACCCAGGTAACTGTGTGGCTGCCGCTGGTGCTGAACTCGGCGCGGCGAGATGCCATTGCTTCCTTACCATGTGTGCGGTCGCGGGCGGCGAGGAACATGGTGCGGCGGGATGCCGTCGCTTCCATACCAGTTACTGTGCACCGCGGTGCCATGAACGACGCTTGGAGAGAGCTCTGGGATGGAGGGGACCGGGCAGCCGTACAGTGCGGTGATTTTTAAGAGCTCAACGACAAACTACAAAGGAAATTTGGCTTCCATTACAATTTTGCTTGTTCATTATCGCACACGGTTCGTCTCCGTCGCTTCCGGAAATAGTGTGCGCTGAGGCTATTGTGTGTTGTGTTATGATTGGCCAGAACCCCAGCCACGCGGATCTCGCAAGTGCACCATAGGATGCGCCGCGATCGAACGGCAATCCACGTCCCTCACATCACATTCATGCAGCTGTAGCAAGATTGGATTTATATGTGCCAAATGCCTAGAAAATGCACATAGTCCCCTAAATATGGTAAATGAGCCTGAAAAAATGCCAAATTTGACACGGTGATTTGCAGGGTGTATGTTTGTCGTAGAAAAAAAACTCCAGGGTAAAGAACAAAGAAATTTGGATTCCCCTTCAATCTTGGTGATTTCCCTCTCGAAAGAATGGAACTTCCCTGGTGATGGTTCGATTTATGAAGGGCGTGCTTGATGACATAAGCCAAACCTTCTCAAATTATTACCAGGGCATGGTGAGGTCGTACCATGGCACCATGCGAGGAGTCATGTTTTTCTAGCATTTATTTCATTTTTTCTATATTGAAAACCCAATAAACAAGCGTTTATGGTTGACTATTGCCACACATTTCATCGAAATATCTGTCCATTCCTTGTAAAAGGAATGAGAATTTGCTAAATGGCACGAGCATAGTTTTCCAGGCCGTTCTTGTGCACCCTGTCATGCACCGATTGTTTGAAATTGGAATATGTGCATTAATGCCTAGAAAATGCACATAATCCCCTAAATATGGTAAATGAACCCGGAAAAGTGCCAAATTTGAACACGGTGATTTGCAGGGTGTATGTTCATCGTAGAAAAAAACTCATGGACAAAGGACAAAGGAAATTTGGACCCCCCTTCAATCTTGGTGATTTCCCCCTCGAAACCATGAAACTTCCTCGGTGATGGTTCGATTTATGAAAGGTGTGCATGACGACATAAGGAAAACATTCTCAAATTTTTACCAGGGCACAATTAGGCCATACCATGGCACCACGCAGGTGTCATGTTTTCCAAGCATGTATTTTATTTTTGTATAGTTGTTAACCCAGTAAACAATGCGTTTATGGTTGACAATTGCTCACATTCCCTTGAAATATCTGCCCATTCCTTGTAAAAGGTATGAGAATGTACTAAATAGCACGAGCATGGTTTTCCAGACCGTTCTTGTGCACCTTTTCATGCGCCGATTGTTCAAATTTGAATTATGTGCATTAATGCCTAGAAAATGCAAATAGTCCCGTAAATATGGTAAATGATCCCGGAAAAATGTCAAATTTGAACACATTGCATCTGAGGCAGTATGTTGATCGTTGGAAAAAGCTGAATGACAAACTAGGATGGAAATTTGGATTCCCCTTCAATCTTGGTGATTTCCCTCTCGAAAGTATGGAACTTCCTCGATGATGGTTCGATTTATGAAGGGTGTGCATGACGACATTAATCAAACCTTTTCAGCTTTTAACCAGGGCACGGTGAGTCCATACCATGATGGCACCATGCCAGGCGTCATGTCTTTCAAGCACGTATTTCATTTTTCTATAGTTGATAACCCAGTAAATGACATGTTTGTGTGGTTGAATATTGCCACGCATTCCCTTGAAATCTCTTCCCATTCCTTGTAAAAGGCTTGATAATTTACTAAATACCATGAGTATGGTTATTCCAGACCGTTCTTGTGTACATTTTTATGCACCGATTGTTTGAATTTGAATTATGTGGATTAATGCCTAGAAAATGCATATAATCCCCTAATATGGTAAATGAGTCCGGAAAAATGCCAAATTTGAACATGTTGCATTCGAGGGGGTATGTTGATTGTAGAAAAAAACTGAATGACAAGCTAGGAAGGAAATTTCGATTCCCGGCCCCTTCAATCTTGCTGATTCCCCTCGAAAACATGAAATTTCCTCGGTGATGGTTTGATTTATGAATGGCATGCATGACGACATAAGACAAACATTCTCATATTTTTACCAGGGCATGGGTGAGGCCATACCATGGCACCATGCCAGGCGTCATGTTTTCCACGCATGTATTTCATTTTTGTATAGTACCCAGTAAACACATTTCCTTGAAATATCTACCCATTCCTTGTAAAAGGCATAAGAATTTACTAAATAGCACGATCATGGTTTTCTAGATTGTTCTTGTGCACCTTTTCAAGCACCAATTGTTTGAATTTGAATTATGTGCATTAATGCCTAGAAAATGCAGATAATCCCCTAAATATTGTAAATGAACCCGGAAAAGTGCCAAATTGAACAAGGTGATTAGCAGGGTTTATGTTCATTGTTGAAAAAACTCATGGACAAAGGACAAAGGAAATTTAGATTCCCTATCGCACACGATACATCTCCGTCGCCTCTGCGAACCGTGTGTGTTCACTCACACATGCAAAAGGAAAAAAGAAAACCCTCTCCCACTTCATCCCCACCCACTCGCCACAGACTCCTCCGCAACTCTACAACTCATCAACTTCTATCGCGGTGGCCACCCTAAGATCGACGGCGCTGTTGTCGGTGGGCGGAGGTCACGCTCCAAATGGCATGGGATTTCGCCCCTACCGCTTTCCACCGCTTATCTGCACCGACTTTCTAGACTCTAGTCGACTGGGGATTTCTACGGGATTGGGCCGGGGATTTTTCTCATGGAGAAGGTAATCAACTTAGCAAAATATTCACTCATCTCTTATCACAGTCCGTCCGTCGCTGTTAATCAACCAACAGAAATCACCGTGGAATCATTTTTGTTCTAGCTGATTCGTGGGTGTTCATTCATGTGTCCATAGTGCGAGCACAAATCAGGCAAGTGTGGTCGTGGCCAGTTAGAAACGAAGTTCTATCTCACCATTCTGGATGACTTCAGGGTGTGCTCTGTATGTTCAATCTCAACCTACCACGGTCGGCATGGCCTAAATTTGTGAACATATACCGTCTGTTGCTACATTATCTATATATTTGCATCAAATCTTTATTACATTATGTATTTTTATTTATATATTTTTGTACTTTGCTTTCATCTATATATTGATTTGTTCTATTAGTTACTCCCACATGTGCATCTTGCTCTGTTATTTCAGTATATCTAATTTATGATCTTAATTTTCATTTCAAGCAGTACATCCCTTGCTTTGCAAAAACAGGAGTAGAAGGAAATCTTGGGCTTTACTTTGTTGATGACTCCCAGGATGTCATATTGACAATGCAGCATGGATTTACAATGACGCTTAGCGTAAAACTTGATAAATATGGTCACTCCTATTTTTAATGCAGACCTTTGGAGAAAAATGTCTAAGTGTTATGAATTGAAAGCTGGCAATAAAATTCTAGTGCGTGCACCACAGCCTGGTCTAATTAACATGGATGTTTATTTCCCCAACGCCATCAGCCGATCAAAGTCTGATCGAGGTTAGTGTCCTTTCAACTTTCTCCATGCTGTCATATTACTTAGCAAAATTGGGGTATTTGTTCTGACTAAGTGATCACTATATAAGCAGTCAATTGTGATTTCATTTTCTAACTCCGTTCCTAGGCAGTAACATTCTATTTACCAATTTATGCGCACTATATATTCTTCTGCCATGTTCTGAATAAATAATACCTTTCCACCTTTTAAGCAAGATATGTTGGATGCATAGTGAATGATCTGTATGTTACTAAGCGTACCAAATTTCATTGGAAGGACTTGAAGCATGTCATAAACTTTGTTGATAATCTGAAAGAGATAGCAGATCGTATTAACACTGGATTTTGAATGGGATTAATTATACCTATGGTGCACACATTGAACAAGACCAATTGTGTGCACAAAACGTTGGTAAAAAGTCTTATTTTAATGTTGATGCTCATAAACTATATATATCTTCAACGATATGTTACAATTGGTTTTTATTTTGCATTTCAACAGAAATTGCCTGTTGTAGAAGTTCCTTGTTTGATTTCCTGGCGTGGTCGAATTACACTTGTGCCTGCTAATAACGCTAAAGTGATTGCAAGGTAATGCATTTCCCGCATAAATGGAACCATTCAAATTAACAAGTTCTCTCTTGTCGTGCCAATGCATCCATATTGAAAAATTGGAGACACTGTTCTACTCATGCTCCACCAAGGCACAAGAGGGCTCTTCCTTTTCATTGACAAGATGCCGAGTCGCCGTGATCAAGCTGCTTCTAGTGGATAGTTGTGGTTGTTGGCCCTCAGCCTCTTAAAATGTGCTAGCCGTTACTATGTTAAGTATGTAGATATGGACCATATGGCTGTTGGCCCTTAGCCTCTTAAAATGTCATAGTTGTTGCTATGTTTAGTATGTAGATATGGACCATATGGTTGTCAAAACCGTGTTACGAAGATCCTCCTTTTGTTGAATAGTGTAACCACTATATATATGTTACTCAACTGCTGTTAGACAAATTCTTAAATTTTCATGGAAAGTATTAGTATCGTACACAGTACATTGAGTTTAAGCGTGTGCCCGATGTCCATAAGGCATTTGCATATTAACTGTCCATATTGCAAATTCACACACATGTTAACATAAGGAAACATATGTGTAACTTACTAATCATCGCACACGAGTACTCGTAGACGCATCGTGGGATACTCCTAGCGACCGCAAGCAACTAGTTTGCATCCAATTTTTTTGTCCACACAGAATCGCACACGAACTTACTGTATTAACCATCTGTGTTGTAATTTCTCATCGCAAACAGTTCATCCGAGTCGGCTGTTTGCCATGTATCACACACATCTTGTTTACACGACTCATGTGTGTTCTTTTGGCTCATCGCAAAAAGTTCATCCATGTGAACTATATGCCGCATATCACACACATCTTGTTAAGTTGAACCGTTTATGTTGTGTTCCCTAATCGAAAACAGTTCGTCCGAGTGAACCATATGCCATATATCACACACACCTTGATCTGACTAACCGTTTCTATTGCACTCCCTAATAGCAAACAGATCATTGGAGTGAACTGTATGTCGTATATCGCACACACATTGATATGGCTGCCGGTTTCTATTGTTCTACCACATCACAAACAGTTCGAGTGGCTTAACCGTGTGCCCTGCATCGCACACGCAACTAAAATCTGAACTGTGTTTGATGGCTCCGCCATCGCAAACATTTTGAACCCTTTTTGATGGGTTTTTTACACCACCGTCTGCGATTAATGCATCGCACACAGTTTCGTCAAAGGGTCTCTGATCGTAGTGTCACGTTAGCAGCATCCTGCAGTAGTGTAGTCTGTCTTCGTTAAATGTGATGGGGTAAGGCGAGTAATATTTACCTATAAATTTCACCTTTTTCACCACCGTCGTATCTAGATCATTGCTTTTTCGTCATGGCCTCTTCATCCTCTGCCTTCCGCCGCTACTCTTGGTACGACCGGAATGCTTCTTCTTCCTCCTCTCATCCATCTCCTCCTCTACCCAGGGTCATGGCCTCTTATCCTACTCTCTCATCTGTGATGGTGTTAGGACTTTCTCTTCCTCCGCCAACCTCGCCAACGGCCCATCCTGCTCCATCGGTGGTCGTAGGTCGTACCGTGGGATGACTCCCTTCTCTCCCCGCATTGACACCATGGGCGGAGTTGCTGCCATATCTTTGGGATCACCAAGAAATATTGGGTTTAGCGCAGTCTTGGTGCTCGTCGATCTGGACAAGGCGGGCTATGTTCCTGGGCCATGCCTTCGCCAACTGGGAACAGCTTGAGTGGGCCAAGAAAGCAGTTCAGGAAGGCCCTAGTCTCGGCCAAGTTCTTCATCTTAAACTTTACTTCTTCCACCGGAGGGCGTATGCCGAGCTTCGTCTTCTGGCCCTTCAGATCATTACTGAGGCTATGTCGGAGGAAGCAAAAAAAATGGGTGCGCATATCCGTCCACTACCTTCTAAGCATATTCTGAGGTGGGGATGTATCAAAGATGCTCGCCTCAGGATTCCGGCACGGACGATCTTGTCCCTTGTCCTGACCCTTCTACTATGCTTAGGCTGAGATAAAAGGAAGAGTGTATGTTTTGGCCTACCCCTGACATCCCATCCCATGGTCTGGATTGTCACAAGAATAATTGCACTTAGTTCTTCATGGTGGGCGGGGTCTCCAGATTAGTTGTCTGGTTGTTTGTTTAGTTCGATCGAGTCCGTCTCCGTCCTTGACCTATTTTCCCTCTTCTTCCCGACCATCCCTCCACCACTTCAGTGTCCGGGGAAGAAAAAGAAGTGTATGCCCATCCTCCAAGCTATGGGATTGTTAACACGGACAAGGCTCTTCCCATCCACATGCAGTGGAACTACTCGGGGATGGGAAAAGTCACATACATTGGTCGTTCCCTGATGCCCTGACCTGGCCTCCTGCATGTTCTTGACCGTCGAGGAAAAAAGGGATCCATGCACCCGCCCTTCCACTTGTCTTTTAGAGAACGGGGCCCTTCCGCCAGTATGCAGAGGACTGCGCCCGGTTGGAAGGGACCCACACGTTTGCCTTTAAGAGCCTCCCAGTTAGTTTGTAGCGGACTGCTCCTAGTTGAGGAGATCTCAAACATGTAGTCGGCAGGGATCCCGCCTTTAGTTTTAGCGGATTGCTCCTGGTAAAGTGGTGTCCATTGCCTTGGGGGTGATGTTAAGGGTCCCCTCGTGAGGGGCACCCTGGTGCCGAGATTTTGATGATAGAGTGGGATCCCTTGTCAGGGAAGCCCACTTGCCAAAATGAGGTGATAAAAACCTCCCCATCAGTTTGCAGCGGACTATTCTTAGTTGGGGGTATGTCTTTATACCTAATTCCACGATCGATTCTTCCTCCCATCAGTATATAGCAGACTGATCCTTGTTGGGAAGGAGACGCCTCCTCCTAGATCTTCTGGTTCCTCTCCCGCCGGTCTTTTGGATCTGCTTTATTTGATAAAATGAGCTGAACTATACCTTAGATTGTTTTGATGGTGATGAGTTTTATAGGGATCTTCCTTCGTCTTTGTTCAAGCAGCATCACTAAAGTAGGCAAGGAAGATGCGCATCTTCATCTTGCCCGGCGCCGACGCTCCTTCGGCACCGCTTCCTACGACCTTTCCAAGTATTGGGAATCCCTTGTTCACGGGTTCTTGAGCGTTCGTCTTCTGGCCCAGCCCCGGGCTGGTTTCTTTGATGGAGTGGAGTGGGTTGGTGCAAAAAGGCTCCCTCTATCTCCTAATCCCCGGTCCTGGGGTGATGTAGGTGATGTCGTTGATTTTTATGAGCCATGTGCTCAGGGGAGACCGAATGCACTACAAAAAAACACTTCCATGATGATACGTGTTTGTCACTGTAGGCCATGATTTCTGTCATGCATGTACATCCATGACGATTTTATGACAGAATCATGATAGTCATACATGTGCTATCGTAGAAGTGTTCGATGACAATACTCAAATTATCATCATGGAAGTGGACACTTCCACTTCCATGATGATATATGGCGCGTCATGGAAGTGCTTTCATCAAGGGTAACCGACACGTGGCATCCACAGTAATGGGTCGTCGTTAAGCTATCGGCACCGGGTTTGGATCCACTAATAGCCACGACCAATGGCGATTTTCCACATGTAAAATTCTCATTGGCTGAAGGAACCATGTGGGACAGATGTCAACCGTCCAATTGACAGGAGGCACCTATGATACGTCAACACATAGCACGACCCAATAGTGGCCTATTTACGTTAAAAAGGCCAGCCCATTTGACTTGGTCAAAAGTTAACGAGCCGGCCCATGGAAAGGTTGTTAATGTCCTGGTTACATATAGCCCATTTACGACCCGTTAACTCATGGCCCGTTATGGCCTTTTCGAATTCGGTTGAGTAGCGTCATGTGGGTCGTCCAATATATTTCCTGCCCGTTGTCACTTTCGGCCCATGTATGGCCCATGATGTCTTTTGGTCCATATGAGGCCTTATGTATCTCTGGGCCCTTTAACGGCCCGTGGTGACTCTGGCCCATAATAAACAGTAAATTGCTTTACAACCATTAACAACCCATGATTCAGTTGGGCCGTTTCTAGCACGTGTTATCTTTCGGACTTCTAAGGCCCATATATTCTTGGGATCATTTCTGGCCCTCGATGACTTACAGTCTGTTACTGGCCTGTTCCTCTAATGGGCCAAATTTAGCTCATGGTTACTATCGGAATCTGGGCTCCGGGGACCCAAGACAGGTTGGAATTCTGGGGTATGCTCGCACTATCTTGCTTAGCCCTGTCTAGTTGCTCACTAACTCACGGTGATGCTCTGGCGTGTTCGACCGAGAGGAGAGGAGAACAAAGAACATGGCAGTTTACCCAAGTTCGGGCCACCTTGCGGTGTAAGACCCTACTCCTGCTTTGTGTGGATTGCCTCGTGAGGGAGGATGAACAAGAGTACAAGTGTCGACTGCCTTGGGAGGCCTCAGGATTCGATCCCCTGCTACTATGGTGGCTAGCCTATACTTATACTTTCCTTGGTCCTCTTCCCTTGAAACACTAGGCGGGAAGGTTTGCCACAATGGCCAAATTTGAAGGGGAATAGGAGTACAGCTTATCCTGACAAAAGCAATCTCCGCCTGCTAAATCATCTGGGTATGACGCATCGGTGGGCTCGGCGATGACCTCCATCCTGGCAAGCCTGCAGTCCTAGTCTTCTATCACCGAAACAGCAACATCTGGGGATTGCTTTGGGAACCAACGAGCTGCCCCGCTCCCTTAGCACGAAAGAGGAAAGCTTCAACATTCGCGTCTGCTGGCGCGACTACATGAGCTGCTCATCGTGGCTCGCGTCACCCACGTGCAGTGCGAGGCAGGGCCTGCAACCTAGAGATGTCCACCCGCGAGAGGGCCTCGGGAGGCAGCTTGGAGAGGCCACCTCACATGAGGCCTCGGGGACTCCTGAGGTTGTCCGTGGTTGGGCGCCTCGTGAGGCGGGGGTGCCCTTGTGAGGATCTTGTCCTTGAAGGCTTGAGGACAGCCTGTGAAGTGCCCACGGTACACGTCGGGCCTTGGGCCGCAGGCAGACGACACTGGGTACCCCCAGTCCCAGTTGTTGGAGAACGTAGTAATTTCAAAAAAAAAATCTACGCACATGCAAGATCATGGTGATGCATAGCAACAAGAGGGGAGAATGTCGTCCACGTACCCTCATAGACCGTAAGCGGAAGCGTTATGACAACGCGGTTGATGTAGTCGTACGTCTTCATGATCGACCGACCCTAGTACCGCACGTACGGCACCTCCGCGATATGCACACGTTCAGCTCGATGACATCCCGCAAACTCACTATCCAGTAGAGCTTCGAGGGAGAGTTCCATCAGCACGACGGCGTGATGACGGTGTTGATGAAGCTACCGACGCAGGGCTTCGCCTAAGCACCGCTACGTTATGACCGAGGTGGATTATGGTGGAGGGGGGCCCCGCACACGGCTAAAAGATCAATGATCAACTTGTGTGTCTATGGGGTGCCCCCCTCCCCCATATATAAAGGAGTGGAGGACGGGGAGGGCCGGCCCTCCTAGGCGCGCCCCAAGGGGAGTCCTACTGCCACCGAGAGTAGGACTCCAACCCTTCCAAGAGTAGGAGTAGGAGAGAGGGAAGGAGGAGAGACGGGGAAGGAAAAGGGGGCGCCACCCCCTCCTTGTCCAATTTGGACTAGAGGGGGAGGGGGCGCACGGCCTGCCCTGGTCGCCCCTCCTCTTCTCCACTAAGGCCCAATAGGCCCATTACACTCCCCGGGGGGTTCCAGTAACCCCCCGGTACTTCGGTATTTGTCCGAACTTCCCCGGAACCCTTCTGAAGTTCAAACATAGTCATCCAATATATCGATATTTATGTCTCGACCATTTCGACACTCCTCGTCATGTCCGTGATCATATCTGGGACTCCGAACTACCTTCGGTACATCAAAACACATAAACTCATAATACCGATCGTCACCGAACGTTAAGCGTGCGGACCCTACGGGTTCGAGAACTATGTAGACATGACCGAGACATGTCTCAGGTCAATAACCAATAGCGGAACCTGGATGCTCATATTGGCTCCTACATATTCTATGAAGATCTTTATCGGTCAAACCGCATAACAACATACGTTGTTCCTTTGTCATCGGTATGTTACTTGCCCGAGATTCTATCGTCGGTATCTCAATACCTTGTTCAATCTCGTTACCGGTAAGTCTCTTTACTTGTTCCGTAATGCATCATCCCACAACTAACTCATTAGTCACATTGCTTGCAAGTCTTATAGTGATGTGCATTACCAAGAGGGCCCAGAGATACCTCTCTGAAACACGGAGTGACAAATCCTAATCTCGATCTATGCCAACTCAACAAGTACCATTGGAGACACCTGTAGAGCACTTTTATAATCACCCAGTTACGTTGTGACGTTTGGTAGCACACAAAGTGTTCCTCTGGTAATCGGGAGTTGCATAATCTCATAGTCATGGGAACAAGTATAAGTCATGAAGAAAGCAATAGCAGTAAACTAAATCGATCAAGTGCTAAGCTAACGGAATGGGTCAAGTCAATCACATCATTCTCCCAATGATGTGATCTCATTTATCAAATGACAACTCATGTCTATGGCCAGGAAACTTAACCATCTTTGATCAACGAGCTAGTTAAGTAGAGGCATGCTAGTGACACTCTATTTGTCTATGTATTCACACATGTATTATGTTTCCGGTTAATACAACTCTAGCATGAATAATAAACATTTATCATGAATTAAGGAAATAAAGAATAACTTTATTATTGCCTCTGGGGCATGTTTCCTTCAGTCTCCCACTTACACTAGAGTCAATAATCTAGATTACAGTAATGATTCTAACACCCATGGAGTCTTGGTGCTGATCATGTTTTGCTCGTGAGAGAGGCTTAGTCAACGGGTCTGCAACATTCAGATTCGTATGTATCTTGCAAATCTCTATGTCTCCCACCTGGACTTGATCACGGATGGAATTGATGCGTATCTTCATGTGCTTGGTTCTCTTGTGAAATCTGGATTCCTTTGCCAAGGCAATTGCACCAATATTGTCACAAAATATTTTCATTGGACCCGATGCACTAGTTATGACACCTAGATCGGATATGAACACCTTCATCCAGACTCCTTCATTTGTTCCTTCCAAAGCAGCTATGTACTCCGCTTCACACGTTGATCCCGCGACGATGCTTTGTTTAGAACTGCACCAACTGACAGCTCCACCGTTCAATATAAACACGTATCCGGTTTGCGATTTAGAATCGTCCAGATCAGTGTCAAAGCTTGCATCGACGTAACCATTTACGACGAGCTCTTTGTCACCTCCATATACGAGAAACATATCCTTAGTCCTTTTCAGGTATTTCAGGATGTTCTTGACCGCTGTCCAGTGATCCACTGCTCGATTACTTTGGTACCTCCCTGCTAAGCTAATAGTAAGGCATACATCAGGTCTGGTACACAACATTGCATACATGATAGAGCCTATGGCTGAAGCATAGGGAACATTTTTCATTTTCTCTCTATCTTCTGCAGTGGTCGGGTATTGCGTCTGACTCAACTTCACACCTTGTAACACAGGCAAGAACCCTTTCTTTGCTTGATCCATTTTGAACTTTTTCAAAACTTTATCAAGGTATGTGCTTTATAAAAGTCCAATTAAGCGTCTTGATCTATCTCTATAGATCTTGATGCCCAATATATAAGTAGCTTCACCGAGGTCTTTCATTGAAAAACTCTTATTCAAGTATCCTTTTATGCTATCCAGAAATTCTATATCATTTCCAATCAACAATATGTCATCCACATATAGTATTAGAAATGTTATAGAGCTCCCACTCACTTTCTTGTAAATACAGGCTTCTCCAAAAGTCTGTATAAAACCATATGCTTTGATAACACTATCAGAACGTTTATTCCAACTCCGAGAGGCTTGCACCAGTCCATAAATGGATCGCTGGAGCTTGCACACATTGTTAGCACCTTTTGGATCGACAAAACATTCTGTTTGCATCATATACAACTCTTCATCTAGAAATCCATTCAGGAATGCAGTTTTGACATCCATTTGCCAAATTTCATAATCATAAAATTCGGCTATTGCTAACATGATTCGGATAGAGTGCGGAAAGAAAGCCCAGAGGAAGAGTGGCCTTGAGTTTCTCGCCCCTTTGCCTTAGGATTCGTTAATTCTCTTTCTCGATAAGCATCACTACGGGTGAGAAAGTCTCATCGTAGTCAACCCCTTGAACTTGTCGAAAACCTTTCGCAACAAGTCGAGCTTTGTAGACAGTAACATTACCATCAGCGTCAGTCTTCTTCTTCAAGATCCATTTATTCTCGATGGCTTTCCGATCATCGGGCAAGTCAACCAAAATCCACAATTTGTTCTCATACATGGATCCCATCTCAGATTTCATGGCCTCAAGCCATTTTGCGGAATCTGGGTTCATCATCGCTTCCTCATAGTTCGTAGGTTTGACATGGTCAAGTAACATGACCTCCAGAATAGGATTACCATACCACTCTGGTGCGGATCTTACTCTGGTTGACCTACGAGGTTTGGTAGTAACTTGATCTGAAGTTTCTTGATCAATATCATTAGCTTCCTCACTAATTGGTGTAGGTGTCACGAGGAACGGTTTACGTGATGAACTACTTTCCAATCAGGGAGCAGGTACAGTTACCTCATCAAGTTATACTTTCCTCCCACTCACTTCTTTCGAGAGAAACTCCTTCTCTAGAAAGGATCCACTTTTAGCAACAAATGTCTTGCCTTCGGATCTGTGATAGAAGGTGTACCCAACAGTCTCCTTTGGGTATCCTATGAATACACATTTCTCCGATTTGGGTTCGAGCTTATCAGGTTGAAGTTTTTTCACATAAGCATCGCAGCCCCAAACTTTAAGAAACGACAACTTTGGTTTCTTGCCAAACCACAGTTCATAAGGCATCGTCTCAACAGATTTAGATGGTGCCCTATTTAATGTGAATGCAGCCGTCTCTAAAGCATAACCCCAAAACGATAGCGGTAAATCAGTAAGAGACATCATAGATCACACCATATTTAATAAAGTGCGGCTACGACGTTCGGACACACCATTACGCTGTGGTGTTCCGGGTGTCGTGAGTTGCAAAACTATTCGGCATTGTTTCAAATGAAGACCAAACTCGTAACTCAAATATTCTCCTCCACGATCAGATCGTAGAAACTTTATTTTCTTGTTATGATGATTTTCCACTTCACTCTGAAATTCTTTGAACTTTTGAAATGTTTCAGACTTATGTTTCATTAAGTAGATATACCCATATCTGCTTTAATCATCTGTGAAGGTGAGAAAATAACGATACCCGCCGCGAGCCTCAATATTCATCGGACCACATACATCAGTATGTATGATTTCCAACAAATCTTTCGCTCACTCCATTGTTCCGGAGAACGGCGTTTTAGTCATCTTGCCCATGAGGCATGGTTTGCAAGTGCCAAGTGATTCATAATCAAGTGATTCCAAAAGTCCATCAGTATGGAGTTTCTTCATGCGCTTTACACCAATATGACCTAAACGGTAGTGCCACAAATAAGTTGCACTATCATTATCAACTCTGCATCTTTTGGCTTCAACATTATGAATATGTGTATTACTACTATCAAGATTCAACAAAAATAGACCACTCTTCAAGGGTGCATGACCATAAAAGATATTACTCATATAAATAGAACAACCATTATTCTCAGATTTAAATGAATAACTGTCTGGCATCAAACAAGATCCAGATATAATGTTCATGTTTAACGTTGGCACCAAATAACAATTATTCAGGTCTAAAACTAACCCCGAAGGTAGATGTAGGGGTAGCGTGCCGACCGCGATCACATCGACTTTGGAACCATTTCCCACGCGCATCGTCACCTCGTCCTTAGCCAATCTTCACTTAATCTGTAGTCCCTGTTTCGAGTTGCAAATATTAGCAACAGAACCAGTATCAAATACCCAGGTGCTACTTCTAGCTTTAGTAAGGTACACATCAATAACATGTAGATCACATATACCTTTGTTCACCTTGCCATCCTTCTTATCCTCCAAATACTTGGGGCAGTTCCGCTTCCAGTGGCCAGTCCCTTTGCAGTAGAAGCACTCATTCTCAGGCTTAGGTCCTTACTTGGGTTTCTTCTCCTGAGCAACTACTTGTTTGCCGTTCTTCTTGAAGTTCCCCTTCTTCTTCGATTTACCCTTTTTCTTGAAACTGGTGGTCTTGTTGACCATCAACACTTGATGCTCCTTTTTGATTTCTACCTTCGCAGCCTTTAACATCGCGAAGAGCTCGAGAATTGTCTTATCCATCCCTTTCATATTATAGTTTATCACAAAGCTCTTGTAGCTTGGTGGCAGTGATTGGAGAATTCTGTCAATGACACTATCATTCGGAAGATTAACTCCTAGTTCAATTAAGTGATTATTATACCCAGACATTTTGAGTATATGTTCACTGAGAGAACAGTTCTCCTCCATCTTGCAGCTATAGAACTTATTGGAGACTTCATATCTCTCAATCCGGGCATTTGCTTGAAATATTAACTTCAAGTCCTGGAACATCCCATATGATCCATGACGTTCAAAATGTCGTTGAAGTCCCAGTTCTAAGCCGTAAAGCATGGCACACTGAACTATCGAGTAGTCATCAGCTTTACTCTGCTAGACGTTCTTAACGTCATCAGCAGCATCTGCAGCAGGCCTGGCACACAGCGGTGCTTCCAGGACGTATATCTTCTGTGCAGCAATGAGGATAGTCCTCAAATTACGGACCCAGTCTGTGTAATTTCTACCATCATCTTTCAACTTAGCTTTCTCAAGGAACGCATTAAAATTCAACGGAACAACAACACGGGCCAGCTATCTACAACAACATAGACAAGCAAAATACTATCAGGTACTAAGTTCATGATAAATTGAAGTTCAATTAATCGTATTACTTAAGAACTCCCACTTAGATAGACATCCCTCTAATCATCTAAGTGATCACGTGATCCAAACCAACTAAACCATGTCCGATCATCACGTGAAATGGAGTAGTTTTCAATGGTGAACATCACTATGTTGATCATATTTACTATATGATTCATGCTCGACCTTTCGGTCTCAGTGTTCCGAGGCCATATCTGCATATGCTAGGCTCGTCAAGTTTAACCCGAGTATTTCTGCGTGTGCAAAACTGGCTTGCACCCGTTATATGTGAGCATAGAGCTTATCACACCCGATCATCACGTGGTGTCTCGGCACGACGAACTTTGGCAACGGTGCATACTCAGGGAGAACACTTGTACCTTGAAATTTAGTGAGAGATCATCTTATAATGCTACCGTAAATCAAAGTAGAATAAGATGCATAAAGGATAAACATCACATGCAATCAATATAAGTGGTATGATATGGCCATCATCATCTTGTGCCTTTGATCTTCATCTCCAAAGCACTGTCATGATCACCATCGTCAGTGGCTTGACACCTTGATCTCCATCGAAGCATCATTGTCGTCTCGCCAACTATTGCTACTACGACTATCACTACCACATAGTGATAAAGTAAATCGATTACATGGCAATTGCATTGCATACAATAAAGCGACAATCATATGGCTGCTGCTAGTTGCCAATAACTTCGTTACAAAACATGATCATCTCATACAATAAAATATAGCATCAGGTCTTGACCATATCACATCACAACATGCCCTGCAAAAACAAGTTAGACTTCCTCTACTTTGTTGTTGCAAGTTTTACATGGCTGCTACGGACTAAGCAAGAACCATTCTTACCTAGGCATCAAAACCACAACGATATTTCGTCAAGTTAGTATTGTTTTAACCTTCAACAAGGACCGGGCATAGCCACACTCAATTGAACTAAAGTTGGAGAAACTGGCACCCACCAGCCACCTGTGTGCGAAGCACGTCGGTAGAACTAGACTCGCGTAAGAGTACGCATAATGTCGATCCGGGCCGCTTCATCCAACAATACCGCCGAATCAAAGTATGACATGCTGGTAAGCAGTATGGCTAGTATCGCCCACAACTCACTTGTGTTCTACTCGTGCATATAACATCTACGCATAAACCTGGCTCTGATGCCACTGTTGGGGAACGTAGTAATTTCAAAAAAAAATCTACGCACACGCAAGATCATGGTGATGCATAGCAACGAGAGGGGAGAGTGTCATCAACGTACCCTCGCAGACCGTAAGCGGAAGCGTTATGACAACGCGGTTGATGTAGTTGTACGTCTTCAAGATCGACCGATCCTAGTACCAAACATACGGCACCTCCGGGATCAGCACATGTTCAGCTCGGTGACGTCCCACGAACTCACGATCCAGTAGAGCTTCGAGGGAGAGTTCCGTCAGCATGGCGGCGTGATGACGGTGTTGATGAAGCTACTGACGTAGGGCTTCGCCTAAGCACCGCTATGATATGACCAAGGTGGATTATGGTGGAGGGGGGCACCCCACACGGCTAAAAATCAATGATCAACCTGTGTGTCTATGGGGTGCCCCCTCCCCCATATATAAAGGAGTGGAGGAGGGGGAGGGCCGGCCCTCCTAAGCGTGCCCCAAGGGGAGTCCTACTCCCACCGGGAGTAGGACTCCAACCCTTCCAAGAGTAGGAGTAGGAGAGTGGGAAGGAGGAGAGAGGGGGAAGGAAAGGGAGGCGCCGCCCCCCCTTGTCCAATTTTGACTAGAGGGGGAGGGGGCGCGCGGCCTGCCCTGGTCATCCCTCCTCTTCTCCACTAAGGCTCAATAGGCCCATTACACTCCCCGGGGGGTTCCTGTAATCCCCCGGTACTCCGGTATTTGTTCGAACTTGCCCGGAACCCTTTTGAAGTTCAAACATAGTCATTCAATATATTGATCTTTATGTCTCAACCATTTCGAGACTCCTCGTCATGTCCGTGATCATATCCGGGACTCCGAACTACCTTCGTACATCAAAAGACATAAACTCATAATACCGATCGTCACCGAACGTTAAGCGTGCGGAACCTACGGGTTCGAGAACTATGTAGACATGACCGAGACACGTCTCCGATCAATAACCAATAGCGGAACCTGGATGCTCATATTGGCTCCTACATATTCTACAAAGATCTTTATCGGTCAAACCGCATAACAACATACGTTGTTCCCGGCAATACCTAGTTCAATCTCGATCGTCGGTATGTTACTTGCCTGAGTTTTGATCGTCGGTATCTCAATACCTAGTTCAATCTCGTTACCGGCAAGTCTCTTTACTCGCTCCGTAATGCATCATCCCGCAACTAACTCATTAGTCACATTGCTTGCAAGGCTTATAATGATGTGCATTACCGAGAGGGCCCAGAGATACTTCTCCGAAACACGGAGTGACGAATCCTAATCTCGATCTATGCAAACTCAACAAGTACCATTGGAGGCACCTATAGAGCACCTTTATAATCACCCAGTTAGGTTGTGACGTTTGGTAGCAGACAAAGTGTTCCTCCGGTAATCGGGAGTTGCATAATCTCATAGTCATAGGAACATGTATAAGTCATGAAGAAAGCAATAACAGTAAACTAAATCGATCGAGTGCTAAGCTAACGGAATGGGTCAAGTCAATCAAATCATTCTCCTAATGATGTGATCTCGTTTATCAAATGACAACTCATGTATATGGCCAAGAAACTTAACCATCTTTGATCAACAAGCTAGTTAAGTAGAGGCATACTAGTGACACTCTGTTTTTCTATGTATTCACACATGTATTATGTTTTCGGTTAATACGATTCTAGCATGAATAATAAACATTTATCATGAATTAAGGAAATAAATAATAACTTTATTATTGCCTCTAGAGCATATTTCCTTCACCAGTGGCCCGATAGTGGCCCCCGGGCCTGTGGCATGTACGACTCCGCTGTTTTGGAAGGGGGAGAAATGCCATGGGCCCCAACTGCCTGTAGGCCAGGCTCGACGTGTGGCGCATGACAGAGCGTGGGATGCCCCCACTTCTCCATGATGCCTCGGCAACTGCCCGGGCTAACATAAAGCCTGGTAGGCGCTGCATGGGGCCATTATTGCTCTTCAGCTGCTCCGCCCTCCCTGCACCTCACGTGGTTCACCACGACCCAATCTTAGGTGTAGCTTTTCCTTTACCTCGCTTGTGGAAGTGACACCAGATGGTGCCAGCCGGCAAGAAGATGAAGTCCGCAGCCCCAGCGTGAGCTCACCTCTCGTGGGTCCAGCGCTCAATCCCTCCTTGGTCGCCAAGGAGGAGGATCTGGGCTCAGTGCTCTCACTGGTGGCCGGCGAGGGGAACGAAAGGCAAGCAACCAAGATCTGGCCAAGCTCACAAGCGCGGACCACCCTGGTGGAGTCCGTATACCGTTCTTCCTCCACAGCGTCTACGCTGGGTTGGTCCTGCCATTCTCTGGTTTCTTCTAGGTCATCCTCTCCATTACCAGATCCACGCTCTCCACCTTCAGCCCAACTCCATCCTCCTCCTGCCCATCTTCGATTTCTACCGTGAGGCATTCATGGGCGTGATGCCCTCGGTGGCGCTCTTTTGTCACTTCTTCAGCCTGCGGTTCACCACCCAGGACCAGCGCTCCGCTTGCGTTTCCTTCGTTGACATCAAAAGCGGAGGAGGCGACCTGAAGGTCGGTAAGAAGGCAGAGGGCTATCAGCAACACTGGGTCTTCATGGACGCTTGCCACACCGAGCCACGCCTGATGACCCATCAGAAGCTCACTGACCCGAGGGCGAGGCCCGTCCTGGATCGGATAGCTGCACATGTGGCAGCAAAGCTGATAGGTGCGATTATCATCAAAGAGTTCTTGGCGCAGCTTATCGCTCCATTCAAAGCGCACTCGCGGCCCATGTGGGAGTATGTCGGCATGGGGGACGTAATGAAGCTGCACATCACCGGCCTAACAATCAAGGAGCTGGACGGGACCCTGTCGGTCCTGCTTGGCCTCATTCTTGGGGACGATCCTGGAGCCGTGGCTCCACTGTACAGCCGCAATGACATGGAGGAGTTGGTCAAGGCGATGCCCACCTTCGACAAGTGGGGGATCGTGCCGCACGACCATGGTGTTGTCCTCTAGTGAAAGCGACCGCGAAGGACTCTGAGGAAACGATGGAGGACAACCTTAGAAGGGCGTCGCTGCCGTCCCACAGCTAGCTCCTCCTCGGCCTTGCGAACTACGACGCTACTGACGAGCCTCCGCAGGCGGCTTCTCCATGTCCGGCCAAGGCGCCTTGGTGGGAGGGGTCAGCCCCCTGGCTGCGAAGTGGTCGAGCGAGGCGGTTCCAGGTGCAGGGGCGGTCAAGCCACCGTCGATCGTGGTTCTTCAGGGGGCCTTGTGCCTCGCCAGGAATTGCAGAGAGGCTCGCTGAGGGCCCCTCCGAGGATCCTAGAGACAGCGCCGCGATGGCGGCGACATGTCAGCCTCCATGGACGAGAAGAAGTGGAAGTGAATCGTGCTGGACGAGTAAGTATCCCTGCTCGCCCTTTGGTTGCGCACCTAAGCCCCGTTTGTCCCTGCTGACCCCTTGCCGTGCTGATTCAGGGGCAGTGGCTGTTGGGGAACGTAGTAATTTCAAAAAAATTCCTACGCACACGCAAGATCATGGTGATGACATAGCAACAAGAGGGGAGAGTGTTGTCCATGTACCTTCGTAGACCGTAAGCGTTAGCGTTAGCACAAAGCGGTTGATGTAGTCGTACGTCTTCACGATCCGACCGATCCAAGCACCGAACGTATGGCACCTCCGAGTTCAGCACACGTTCAGCTCGATGACGATCCCCGGGCTCCGATCCAGCAAAGCTTCGGGGATGAGTTCCGTCAGCACGATGGTGTGGTGACGATGATGATGTTCTACCGGCGCAGGGCTTCGCCTAAACTCCGCGACAATATGACCGAGGTGGAATATGGTGGAGGGGGGCACCGCACACGGCTAAGGAACGATTCGTAGATCAACTTGTGTGTCCTAGGGTGCCCCCCCACCCCCAGTATATAAAGCAGCAAGGGGGAGGCCGGCCGGCCCTAGAGGGCGCGCCAGGAGGAGGAGTCCTCCTAGAAGGAGTAGGACTCCCCTTTTCCTACTCCTACTAGGAGGGGAAAGGAAGGGGAGAGGGGAAGGAAAGAGGCGCGCCCCCTCCTAGTCAATCGGACCAGAGGGAGAGGCGGCGGCCCACCCTGGCGCCCTCTCTCTTTCCACTAAGGCCCATGTGGCCCATTAACTCTCCGGGGGTTCGGTAACCCTCGACACTCCGGTTTTCTCCGAAACGTCCGAACACTTCCGGTGTCGAATATAGTCGCCCAATATATCAATCTTTATGTCTTGACCATTTGAGACTCCTCGTCATGTCCGTGATCACATCCGGTACTCGAACAAACTTGGTACATCAAAACTTATAAACTCATAATAAAACTGTCATCGTAGCGTTAAGCGTGCGGACCCTACAGAGTTCAAGAACTATGTAGACATGACCTAGAACTATTCTCGGTCAATAACCAATAGCGGAACCTGGATACCCATATTGGTTCCTACATATTCTACGAAGATCTTTATCGGTCAAACCGCATAACAACATCGTTTTCCCTTTGTCATCGGTATGTTACTTCCCGAGATTCGATCGTCGGTATCAATACCTAGTTCAATCTCGTTACGAGCAAGTCTCTTTACTCGTTACGTAATGCATCATTCCGTAACTAACTCATTAGTTACATTGCTTGCAAGGCTTATAGTGATGTGCATTACCGAGAGGGCCCAGAGATACCTCTCGACAATCGGAGTGACAAAACCTAATCTCAAATCGCCAACCCAACATCTACCTTTGGAGACACCTGTAGTACTACTTTATAATCACCCGATTACGTTGTGACGTTTGGTAGCACCAAAGTGTTCCTCCGGTAAACGGGAGTTGCATAATCTCATAGTTTCAGGAACATGTATAAGTCATGAAGAAAGCAATAGCAATACACTAAACGATCAAGTGCTAGGCTAACGGAATGGGTCATGTCAATCACATCATTCTACTAATGATGTGATCCCATTAATCAAATGACAACACATGTCTATGGTTAGGAAACATAACCATCTTTGATTAATGAGCTAGTCAAGTAGAGGCATACTAGTGACTATATGTTTGTCTATGTATTCACACATGTATCATGTTTAGGTTAATACAATTCTAGCATGAATAATAAACATTTATCATGATATGAGGAAATAAATAATAACTTTATTATTGCCTCTAGGGCATATTTCCTTCAGTCTCCCACTTGCACTAGAGTCAATAATCTAGATTACATAGTAATGATTCTAACACCCATGGAGTCTTGGTGCTGATCATGTTTTGCTCGTGAGAGAGGCTTAGTCAACGGATCTGCAACATTCAGATCTGTATGTATCTTGCAAATCTCTATGTCTCCAACTTGGACTTGGTCCCGGATGGAATTGAAGCGTCTCTTGATGTGCTTGGTCCTCTTGTGAAATCTGGATTCCTTTGCCAAGGCAATTGACCACTATTGTCACAGAAGATCTTCATTGGTCCCGATGCACTAGGTATGACACCTAGATCGGAAATGAACTCCTTCATCCAGACTCCTTCATTCATTGCTTCCGAAGCAGCTATGTACTCCGCTTCACATGTAGATCCCGCCACGACGCTTTGTTTAGAACTGCACCAACTTACAGCTCCATCGTTTAATAAAAACACGTATCCGGTTTGCGATTTAGAATCGTCTGGGTGAGTGTCAAAGCTTGCATCGACGTAACCATTTACGACTAGCTCTTTGTCACCTCCATATCGAGAAACATATCCTTAGTCCTTTTCGGTATTTCGGGATGTTCTTGACTGCTGTCCGATGATCCACTCGATTACTTTGGTAGCTTCCTGCCAAGCTTATTGCTAAGCATATGTCGGTCGGTACACAAGCATTGCATGATGAGCCTATGGCTGAAGCATAGGGAACATCTTTCATTTTCTCTCTATCTTTTGCTGTGGTCGGGCATTGAGTTTGACTCAACTTCACACCTTGTAGAATGGGCAAGAACCCTTTCTTTGCCTGATCCATTTTGAACTTTTTCAAAATTTTATCAAGGTATGTGCTTTGTGGAAGTCCTATTAAGCGTCTTGATCTATCTATATAAATCTTGATGCCCAATATGTAAGTAGCTTTACCGAGGTCTTCCATTGAAAAACTTTCCCTTTATGCTATCGAGAAATTCTATATCATTTCCAATTAATAATATGTCATCTACATATAATATCAGAAATGCTATAGAGCTCCCACTCACTTTCTTGTAAATATAGGCTTCTCCAAAAGTCTGTATAAAACCATATGCCTTGATCACACTATCAAAGAGTTTATTCCAACTCCGAGATGCTTGCACCAGTCCATAAATGGATCGCTCGAGCTTGCACACTTTGTTAGCACCTTTTGGATCAACAAAACCTTCTGGGTGCATCATATACAACTCTACTTCCAGAAATCTATTCAAGAATGCAGTTTTGACATCCATTTGCCAAATTTCACAATCATGAAATGCAGCAATAGCTAACATGATTCGGACAGACTTAAGCATCGCTACGGGTGAGAAAGTCTCATCGTAGTCAACCCCTTGAACTTATCGAAAACCTTTCGCAACAAGTCGAGCTTTATAGACAGTTACATTACCATCAGCGTTAGTCTTCTTCTTAAAGATCCATTTATTCTCCATGGCTTGCCGATCATCGGGCAAGTCAACCAAAGTACATACTTTGTTCTCATACATAGATCCCATCTCAGATTTCATGGCCTCTAGCCATTTTGCGGAATCTGGGCTCATCATCACTTCCTCATAGTTTGTAGGTTCATCTTGGTCAAGTAACTTGACTTCTAGAATAGGATTATCGTACCACTCTGGTGCGGATCTTACTCTGGTAGACCTACGAGGTTTAGTAGAAACTTGATCTGAAGTTTCATGATGAATATCATTAGCTTCCTCACTAATTGGTGTAGGTGTCACAGGAACTGATTTCTGTGATGAACTACTTTCCAATAAGGGAGCAGGTACAGTTACCTCATCAAGTTCTACTTTCCTCCCACTCACTTCTTTCGAGAGAAACTCCTTCTCTAGAAAGGATCCATTCTTAGCAACGAATGTTTTGCCTTCGGATCTGTGATAGAAGGTGTACCCAACAGTCTCTTTTGGGTATCCTATGAAGACACATTTCTCCAATTTAGGTTCGAGCTTATCTGGTTGAAGTTTCTTCACATAAGCATCGCTGCCCCAAACTTTAAGAAATGACAACTTTGGTTTCTTACCAAACCACAGTTCGTAAGGCGTCGTCTCAACGGATTTTGATGGTGCCCTATTTAACGTGAATGCGGCCGTCTCTAAAGCATAACCCCAGAACGATAGCGGTAAATCAGTAAGAGACATCATAGATCACACCATATCTAGTAAAGTACGATTACGACATTCGGACACACCATTTCTTTGTGGTGTTCCAGGTGGTGTGAGTTGCGAAACTATTCCGCATTGTTTCAAATGTAAACCAAACTCGTTACTCAAATCTTCTGCTCCAAGATGAGATCGTAGAAACTTTATTTTCTTGTTACGATGATTTTCCACTTCACTCTGAAATTCTTTGAACTTTTCAAATGTTTCAGACTTGTGTTTCATTAAGTAGATATACCCATATCTGCTCAAATCATCTGTGAAGGTGAGAAAATAATGATATCCGCCACGAGCTTCAACATTCATCGGACCACATACATCTGTATGTATGATTTCCAACAAATCTGTTGCTCTCTCCATAGTACCGGAGAATGGTGTTTTAGTCATCTAGCCCATGAGGCACGGTTCGCAAGTATCGAGTGATTCATAATCATGTGATTCCAAAAGTCCATCAGTATGGAGTTTCTTCGTGCTCTTTACACCGATATGACCTAAACGGTAGTGCCACAAATAAGTTGCACTCTCATTATCAACTCTGCATCTTTTGGCTTCGACATTATGAATATGTGTATCACTACTTTCGAGATTCAATAAAAATAGACCACTCTTCAAGGGTGCATGACCATAAAAGATATTACTCATATAAATAGAACAACCATTATTCTCTGATTTAAATGAATAACCGTCTCGCATCAAACAAGATCCAGATATAATGTTCATGCTCAACGCGGCACCAAATAACAATTATTCAGGTCTAAAATTAATCCCAAAGGTAGATGTTGAGGTAGCGGTCGACCGCGATCACATCGACTTTGGAACCGTTCCACGCATCGTCACCTCGTCCTTTGCGGTGCTCGCTTATTCCGCTAGTCCCTGCTTTGAGTTGCAAATATTAGCAAGAACCAGTATCAAATACCAGTGCTACTACGAGCTCTAGTAAGGTACACATCAATAACATGTATATCACATATACCTTTGTTCACCTTGCCATCCTTCTTATCCGCCAAATACTTGGCGCAGTTCGATTCGATGTCGATCGCTTGCGGTAGAAGCACTCGATTTCAGGCTTAGGTCCAGACTTGGGTTTCTTCTCTTGAGCAGCAACTTGCTTGCCGTTCTTCTTGAAGTTCCCCTTCTTCTTTCCTTTGTCCTTTTTCTTGAAACTAGTGGTCTTATTGACCATCAACACTTGATGCTCCTTCTTGATTTCTACCTCCGCACCTTTTAGCATTGCGAAGATCTCGGGAATTGTCTTGTTCATCCCTTGCATATTATAGTTCATCACGAAGCTCTTGTAGCTTAGTGGCAGTGATTGGAGAATTCTGTCAATGACGCTATCATCCGGAAGATTAACTCCCAGTTGAATCAAGTGATTATTATACCCAGACATTTTGAGTATAGGCTCACTGACAAAACTATTCTCCTCCATCTTGCAACTGTAGAACTTATTGGAGACTTCATATCTCTCAATCCGGGCATTTGCTTGAAATATTAACTTCAACTCCTGGAACATCTCATATGCTCAACGTCATTGAAGACCCGGTTCTAAGCCGTAAAGCATGGCACATTGAACTATCGAGTAGTCATCAGCTTTGCTCTGCCAGACGTTCTTAACATCGTCAGTTGCATCAGCAGCAGGCCTGGTACCCAGCAGTGCTTCTAGGACGTAATTATTCTATGCAGCAATGAGGATAATCCTCAAGTTATGGACCCAGTCCGTGTAATTGCTACCATCATCTTTCAACTTTGCTTTCTCAAGGAACACATTAAAATTCAACGGAACAACATCACGAGCCATCTATCTACAACAAACATAGACAAGCAAAATACTATCAGGTACTAAGTTCATGATAAATTTAAGTTCAATTAATCATATTACTTAAGAACTCCCACTTAGACAGACATCTCTCTAGTCATCTAAGTGATCACGTGATCCAAATCAACTAAACCATAACCGATCATCACGTGAGATGGAGTAGTTTTCAATGATGAACATCACTATGTTGATCATATCTACTATATGATTCACGCTCGAACTTTCGGTCTCCGTGTTCGAGGCCATATCTGCATATGCTAGGCTCGTCAAGTTTAACTGAGTATTCTGCGTGTGCAAAACTGGCTTGCACCCGTTGTAGATGGACGCAGAGCTTATCACACCCGATCATCACGTGGTGTCTGGGCACGACGAACTTTGGCAACGGTGCATACTCAGGGAGAACACTTCTTGATAATTTTAAGTGAGAGATCATCTTAAAATGCTACTGTCAAACAAAGCAAGATAAGATGCATAAAGGATAAACATCACATGCAATCAATATAAGTGATATGATATGTCCATCATCATCTTGTGCTTGTGATCTCCATCTTCGAAGCACCGTCGTGATCACCATCGTCACCGGTGCGACACCTTGATCTCCATCGTAGCATCATTGTCGTTACGCCATCTATTGCTTCTACGACTATCGCTACCGCTTAGTGATAAAGTAAAGCAATTACAGGGTGTTTGCATTTCATACAATAAAGCGACAACCATATGGCTCTGCCGATTGCCGATAACTTTGGTTACAAAACATGATCATCTCATACAATAAAATATGGCATCACGTCTTGACCATATCACATCACAACATGCCCTGCAAAAACAAGTTAGACGTCCTCTACTTTGTTGTTGCAAGTTTTACGTGGTTGCTACGGTCTTAGCAAGAACCGTTCTTACCTACGCATCAAAACCATAATGATAGTCCGTCAAGTTACTGCTGTTTTAACCTTCGCAAGGACCGGGCGTAGCCACACTCGATTCAGCTAAAGTGAGAGAGACATACACCCGCCAGTCACCTTTAAGCACGAGTGCTCGTAACGGTGAAACCAGTCTCGCGTAAGTGTATGCGTAATGTCGGTCCGGGCTGCTTCATCTCACAATACCGCCAAACCAAAGTATGACATGCTGGTAAGCAGTATGACTTGTATCGCCCACAACTCATTTGTGTTCTACTCGTGCATATAACATCAACGCATAAAACCTAGGCTCTGATACCACTGTTGGGGAACGTAGTAATTTCAAAAAAATTCCTACGTACACGCAAGATCATGGTGATGACATAGGAACGAGAGAGGAGACTGTTGTCCATGTACCCTAGTAGACTGTAAGCAGAAGCGTTAGCACAACGCGGCTGATGTAGTCGTACATCTTCACGATCCGACCGATCCAAGCACCGAACGTACGGCACCTCCGAGTTCAGCACACGTGCAGCTCGATGACGATCCCCGGGCTCCGATCCAGCAAAGCTTCGGGGATGAGTTCCACAAGACGACGGCGTGGTGACGATGATGATGTTCTATCGCGCAGGCTTCGCCTAAACTCCACGACGATATGACCAAGGTGGAATATGGTGGAGGGGGCACCTGACACTGCTAAGGAACGACCGTAGATCAACTTGTGTGTCATAGGGTGCCCCCGCCCGTATATAAAGGAGCAAGGGGAGGCCGGCCGGCCCTAGAGGCGCGGCCAGAGGAGGATTCCTCCTCCTAGTAGGAGTAGGACTCCCTTTCCTACTCCTACTAGGAGGGAAAGGAAGGGGAGGGGAAGGAAAGAGGGGGGAGCCCCCCTCCTAGTCCAATTCGGACCAGAGGGAGAGGGGGTGCGTGGCCCACCCTGGCCGCCCCTCTCTCTTTCCACTAAGGCCCATGTGGCCCATTAACTCTCCTGGGGGGGGGTTCCGGTAACCCTCCGGCACTCCAGTTTTCTCCGAAAACGTCCAGAACACTTCCGGTGTCCGAATATAGTTGTCCAATATATCAATCTTTATGTCTCGACCATTTCGAGACTCCTCGTCATGTCCGTGATCACATCCGGTACTCAAAAAACTTCGGTACATCAAAACTTATAAACTCATAATAAAAGTGTCATCTTAACGTTAAGCGTGCGGACCCTACGGGTTCGAGAACTATGTAGACATTACCTAGAACTATTCTCGGTCAATAACCAATAGCGGAACCTGGATGCCCATATTGGTTCCTACATATTCTACGAAGATCTTTATCGGTCAAACCGCATAACAACATACGTTGTTCCCTTTGTCATCGGTATGTTACTTGCCCGAGATTCGATCGTCGGTATCCAGTACCTAGTTCAATCTCGTTATCGGCAAGTCTCTTTACTCGTTACGTAATGCATCATTCCGTTACTAACTCATTAGTTACATTGCTTGCAAGGCTTATAGTGATGTGCATTACCTAGAGGGCCTAGAGATACCTCTCCGACAATCGAAGTGACAAAACCTAATCTCGAAATACGCCAACCCAACATCTACCTTTGGAGACACCTGTAGTACTCCTTTATAATCACCTAGTTACGTTGTGACGTTTGGTAGCACCCAAAGTGTTCCTCCGTAAACGGAGTTGCATAATCTCATAGTTTCAGGAACATGTATAAGTCATGAAGAAAGCAATAGCAATACACTAAACGATCAAGTGCTAGGCTAACGAAATGGGTCATGTCAATCACATCATTCTCCTAATGATGTGATCCCATTAATCAAATGACAACACATGTCTATGGTTAGGAAACATAACCATCTTTGATTAATGAGCTAGTCAAGTAGAGGCATACTAGTGACTATATGTTTGTCTATGTATTCACACACGTATCATGTTTCTGGTTAATACAATTCTAGCATGAATAATAAACATTTATCATGATATGAGGAAATAAATAATAACTTTATTATTGCCTCTAGGGCATATTTCCTTCAGTGGCATGGAGAAGAAGAAGAGGGTGATCACTGTGGTGGCGCTGCCCTCCGTCCCGAAGGCGGAGTCAGCGGTCAGCCGCAGCTTTGGCGGACGCTGGGGTGCCTTGCGCCATCCCGGTGTCACCCTTGGGCACACAGGCACTGCTACAACCGGCCGCTGTGGTGCAGAACAACGATCGGCGCCACTGTCAAGACCTTTGGGAGGGCCGCCCGTCCAGTCTACATCGGCCTAGCCTATAGAGAAGGAGGCGGCACCTTGGCCCTCACCGGCCGTTCTCAACCCCGCCGCTGAAAGAGATATAGGGCATGCCATGGCACTGCCTAAGGCTGCGCTCACCCCTGGGACCTAGTAGGCAGGCGTTGCAGTCTCCCTAGGTGCAGCATGGAAGCCGAGCATGGGAAAGGATTTGGAGCCCCTTGCGCCCTAGTCAGAGGATGTCAGGGCCTCTTCGTCCGTGGTGACTACTAATGCAGCAACGCTGCTCCCGCGCCAGGCTCTCGCGCTTGTGAGCTGCGACACCTAGATCTGACATGGAGCTGTAGCTGATGCCCGGGGCGCTCTTGACCGGCTCCGGGCAGACCTCCTCGACGCTGAAAGGCGCCTCGCCAAAGGGCGCCTGACGCTCGCCTCTGGGTGGTACCAGCTTGAGACAGCTACCCAGGAGGCCTAGGTCCAGGGCGATGCCATAGCTGTAGAGAACAAGAAGGACACCGCCGAGGCTAAGGTGGCTCGTGACAGCATGCTCGCCAAGGAAGAGGCGGCCTCCAAGCGCTGCGGTGAACCGGAAGCCAGCCTGAAGGCGCTCTAGGATGAACGGGCCGTGCAGACACATCGATTCCAGCTACGGGAGGATCCCCTCAACACCCGTGAGGCGAAGCTTGTGGATCGCGACTCCGAGGTAGCGATGGCGGTGATCGATCAGGCCATGGAGAGGAAATGCCTGGAGGAGTTGCAACGCCAGGTGGCCGATGCTCAAGAGGCCCATGCCAAGCACATCTCTGAGACCAATGCCAAGCTCGACGCCAGGGAGAAGAAGCTCCAAGAGGACGCCGACGCGGAGGTGGCGAAAGAGCGCGCCGCCTTCTCTTCACTTGAGCTCAGGGCCCGCAAAGCACAGAGCTCCGTATGTGGGGAAAGATTCGAGGCCCCGCTCACGGCCCTCGAAGCCAGCTATGCCAAGATTTCCACCAAGCTCGTGAAAGAGTTTGAGGGCGCAGCTCTGAAGGTGGATGACATCTTCAAAGAGGAGTGTTGCGACCTCTTCTCCATGGCGGCGACGCGCGTCTTCAGCCACCTCCTCCTTCGTGAACCTGGCTTCAACTTCGGCGAAGTGATAACCCCCGTCCCTGCGGAGTCTCGCGACGTCCTAGCGAAAGCTGTTAAGAGCAATGTGAGTGCGCCACTCGAGAAGTTCACCTGCACCGAAGATGCTAAGCCCGGCGAGGTGGTCGATGGCGGTGGCGACCCTTCTGCATGAATGTCCCTTTTTTCATCCTGGAACAGATTGCCCACCCCTCGCCGAGGCATAAGACGATGGTTTAACTCGTGAGATACTCAGTGTTTGTAATGAGCATTTGTGACCCATGGATTTCCTTTTTGTTTTCCCTTCTGCCTGCCTTTTGCTCTGCATCGGCAGGGCCCAACCCCGTGCGGACCTCGCCGTCACTGGAATGTTAGGGCTCGATGCCTAGATGAAACAAGGAGGTGAGGGGCTCCGGGAGTTAGTGAAGGCTCCTGAGGCGCGATGCACGGGAGCCCCCCTTGACGCGCAAGCGGCCCGCAAGGGTAGAACGCTACCTAATGAGAACCCATACGTGAGGGGTACTGTTCCGGACGATGCTCACTCGCAAGCTTGCACCTAGGTGTTACACGAGGAGACCGGACACCTAGGGCCTTGGTGGGGTGATGTCGCACGGGAGCGGGCCCGCGAGCTAGAGCCCGACCCCTTGGGTTTGGCAGTGCTTTAGGGACTGGCCCAAGCGCAGGCACCGTGTCAAGCCCTCACTCGCGTAAAGCTCAGGAGTGAGCTGCGAGTGTACCCCGCAGAAAGGTTGAGTGGTGAACCACGACGAGCATGAGCCATCCTGAGGTTATTACGGCCCGTAGGGCCCTCTCAGTTGGTTATCCACCAGCACGGAGCATGGGGCTTCTAGAGGACGTGGGTATGATTGTTCGGCGAGCACGGAGCATGGGGCTTCTAGTGGCCGTGGGTATGGTTACTCTGCCAGCCCGGAGCATGGGGCTTCCACTGGGCGTGGGTATGGTTATTCCGCCAGCACGGAGCATGGGGCTTCCACTGAGCGTGGGTAGGAGCTCTATTTAAGAGTCTCCAAGGCGTACACATCCATGTCTTGTTTGTACGCGTGGGAGCTGATGACCCACAAGTATATGGGGTCAATTGTAGCCTTTTCGATAAGTAAGAGTGTCGAACCCAACGAGGAGCAGAAGGAAATGACAAGTGGTTTTCAGCAAGGTATTGTCTGCAAGTGCTAAAATTGTAAGTAGCAGAGTAGTTTGATAGCAAGATAATTTGTAACGAGCAAGTAACGATAGTAGTAACAAAAGTGCAGCAAGGTAGCCCAATCCTTTTGAGGCAAAGGACAGGCCAAAACGGTCTCTTATGATAAGCAAAGTGTGCTTGAGGGTACACGGAAATTTCATCTAGTCACTTTCATCATGTTGGCTTAATTCGTTTTCGCTACTTTGATAATTTGATATGTGGGTGGACCGGTGCTCAGGTGCTGTTCTTACTTGAACAACCCTCCTACTTATGATTAACCCTCTCGCAAGCATCTGCAACTATGAGAAAAGTATTAAGAATAAATTCTAACCATAGCATTAAACTTTTGGATCCAATCGGTCCCTTACGGAATAGCGCATAAACTGGGGTTTAAGCTTCTGTCACTCTCGCAACCCACCATCTAATAACTACTCCACAATGCATTCCCTTAGGCTAAAAATATGGTGATGTCATGTATTCGATGTTCACATGACACCACTAAGAGAATGGCAACATACATAACATCAAAATATCGAACACATATCAAGTTCACATGATTACTTGCAACATGATTTCTTCCGTGACCTCAAGAACAAAAGTAACTACCCACAAATGATAAACATGGGTATTAAATAGCATAATGCATCTGAACATATAATCTTCCACCAAATAAACCATATAGTAATCAACTACAAGATGTAATCAACACTACTAGTCACCCACAAGCACCAATCTATAGTTTTGATACAAAGACTGAACACAAGAGATGAACTAGGGTTTGAGAGGAGTTGGTGCTATGAAGATGTTGATGAAGATAGCCCTCCCCAAGATGGGAGAGTTGTTGGTGATGATGATGACGATGATTTCCCCCTCCGGGAGGGAAGTTCTGCCGGCAGAATCACTCCGCCGGAGGGAAAACATGCTCATGCCCAAGTTCCGCCTCGAGGCGGTGGCGCATCATCCTGAATGTCCTCCTCTAATTTTTTCTAGGTCAAAATGACTTATATACCAGAAGATGGGCACCGGAGGTGGGCCGAGGAGGGCAGCACCCACCAGGGCGCGCCTGGGCCTCCTGGTGCGCCTAGGTGGGTTGTGCCCACCTGGTGGCCCCCCTCTGGTACTTATTTGCTCCAATATTTATTAAATATTCCATAAAAAATCCTCGGGAAGTTTCAGCTCATTTGGAGTTGTGCAGAATAGGTAGCTTGACGTAGCTTTTTCAGGTCTAGATTTCCAGCTGCCGGAATTCTCCCCCTTGGTGCATACCTTGCATATTATGAGAGAAAAGGCATTAGAATTACTCCAAAAAGCATTATTATACAATAAAACAACATAAATAATAGTAGGAAAACATGATGCAAAATGGATGTATCAACTCCCCCAAGCTTAGACCTCGCTTGTCCTCAAGTGAAAACCGAAATTGAAAAACATGTCCACATGCTTAGAGAGATAGATGTCGATAAAAATAAAAATACGAACATTGCAGCATCATGTGACTTATTATAACAGTAGCAAACTTTACATAAAACTATTATCATAGACTTCTCATGAACAAGTGACAATTCATCACAACATCGAAGTATAAAGCATACATAAACTCTACTGGAAACCAACAAACTATGTTCTTAGTCAACTTTGCAACTACAATTCATCATCTTTTCAGGAAGGGTCATGTATCGGAGCCTTTAGGCAAGTACACATACTCAACCATCATTAGTATTCTATGATTGCTAAAACTCATCGCGTACACATGAGCAAAACGTTTCAACCGGACACAAAGAAAAATATGGGGCTTATAGTTCCGCCTCCCAACACACTCACCTCAAGGGTGATGTCAACAATAATAACTCATGCTACCCATATTTAACTGGACATATGTGCCTAGATCTTTCCTCACCACATGATGCTTGCCAAAGGAGAAAAGGAATAGAGGGAAAAACTTTGACTCTTGGATAAAGGTAAATACATGAAATAATAGATAGGCCCTTCGCAGAGGTAAGCAAAGGTTGCTATGCGCATTTTGTTTGTATGCTCAACCCCTTAGTGTAAGATAATGTCACGTTATATTGCCCCTTGTGATGGCAACCTTTATTATGCAGTCTGTCGCTTTTATTCTTCACCATCACAAGTTCGTACAACGCTCAATTTTCCCTTACACTAAATGAACTCACATTTTTATAAGCAATTTTTATTGCCCTTTTTGCACCGATGACAACTTACTTGAAGGATCTTACTCAATCCATAGGTAGGTATGGTGGACTCTCAAACAAGATAGGGTTTAAGGGTTTTGGATGCACAAGTAGTATCTCTACTTAGTGCGGAGTTTTTGGCTAGCAAAGATAGGGGCAAGCACCACATGTTGCAGGATCTATGACAATATAACTTCTATGCGAATATGAACAAACATAAATCATTAAGTTGTCTTCCTTGTCCAATGTCAACAATTTTGGCATATAATATTTTGATGGATGCCCACAATCACAAAAGATTTCCATGATAGTGTATTTATATGTGAATCTTCTCTTCCTTATTAATTCTTTCATGTGTTGCATCATTGACCAATGCTATGTTTGTCAATCTACAATAAAATTTTCTACTTATACTTTTCCTTGTGTAATGTCATCACTTACCATAAGATTAGCATATGATCCTTTTCTTTTCTTTCCTTTCTTTTTATTGAAACAAGAAAAGTAAAGAAGGCAAAACTCAAACTAAACTTTATTATATATCTCACACACGATTACAAGGATTGATCACTAAGCAAACTCACAAAAAGAAAGGATCGAGCTAAACTTTTATTCATCTAAAAGCAAAAGATAACCATGGATCGAACTAAGAAAGTAAAGGCAAAAGGAAGTGGAGATCATACGATATCCGGGGCACCTCCCCCAAGCTTGGCGAAAGCCAAGGGAAGTGCCCATACCCAATACTCAGTTTTCTTTTGGTGGTGTAGAATAAGGTGGTGGTGATGAAGTAGAAGGTTTCTTGTCCTCGGGTTTCCATGGCAGAGGCCCACCATCATAAGAGGAGGAGTGAGTCTCCCGGATACTGCAACTAGCAGCCAAACTCATACCTTTAAAGCTTTCCTCATATTCAAAGACTTGGCTTTGAAGGTCGTGGATCTGGCTATGGAGGAAGTTGATTTGCTCGTTGAGGGAGAAGAAGATGTCCTTTATGGGCTTGCCATCCACCTTGATATGACGGTTATTGATGACCCACAAGTATAGGGGATCTATTGTAGTCCTTTCAATAAGTAAGAGTGTCGAACCCAACGAGTAGTAGAAGGAAATGACAAGCGGTTTTCAGTAAGGTATTCTCTGCAAGCACTGAAATTATCGGTAACAGATAGTTTCGTGATAAGGTAATTTGTAACAAGTGACAAGTAACAAAAGTAAACAAGGTGCAACAAGGTGGCCCAATCCTTTTTGTAGCAAAGGACAAGCCTGGACAAACTCTTATATAAAGAAAAGCGCTCCCGAGGACACATGGGAAGTATCGTCAAGCTAGTTTTCATCATGCTCATATGATTCACGTTCGTTACTTTGATAATTTGATACGTGGGTGGACCGGTGGTTGGTTATTGCCCTTCCTTGGACAAGCATCCCACTTATGATTAACCTCTCTCACAAGCATCCGCAACTACGAAAGAAGAATTAAGGTAAACCTAACCATAGCATGAAACATATGGATCCAAATCAGCCCCTTATGAAGCAACACATCACTGGGTTTAAGCTTCTGTCACTCTAGCAACCCATCATCTACTTATTACTTCCCAATGCCTTACTCTAGGCCCAAACAATGGTGAAGTGTCATGTAGTCGACATTCACATAACACCACAAGAGGAGAGACAACATACATCTCATCAAAATATCGAACCAATACCAAATTCAAATGACTACCTATAACAAGACTTCTCCCATGTCCTCGGGAACAAACATAACTGCTCAAAAATCATATTTATGTTCATAACCAGAGGGGTATTAATATGCATAAAGGATCTGAACATATGATCTTCCACCAAATAAACTAAGTAGCATCAACTACAAAGAGTAATCAACACTACTAGCAACCCACAGGTACCAATATGAGGTTTTGAGACAAACATCGGATACAAGAGATGAACTAGGGTTTGAGAGGAGATGGTGCTGGTGAAGATGTTGATGGATATTGACCCCCTCTCGATGAGAGAATCGATGGTGATGATGATGGGTTCCCCCTCCCGGAGGGATGTTTCCCCGGCGGAACAGCTTCGCTGGAGCCCTAGATTGGTTCCGCCTCGAGACGGCGGCGCTTCGTCCCGAAAGCTTCCTTATGATTTTTTCCAGGGCAAAAGACACTTTATACCAGAAGATGGGCATCAGGGGGCTTCCAGGTGGCCCACGAGGCAGGGGGCGCGCCCGCCACCCTCGTGGATAGTGGGTGGCCCCCCTCTGGTGCTTTCTTCGCCCAATATTTTTAATAAATTCCAAAACTGACTTTTGTGGAGTTTCAGGACTTTTGGAGTTGTGCAGAATAGGTCTCTAATATTTGCTCCTTTTCCAGCCTAGAATCCAACTGCCGGCGTTCTCCCTCTTCACGTAAACCTTGTAAAATAATAGAGAAAAGGCATAAGTATTGCGACATAATGTGAAGTAATAGCCCATAATGCAATAAATATCGATATAAAAGCATGATGCAAAATGGACGTATCAACTCCCCCAAGCTTAGACCTTGCTTGTCCTCAAGCGAAAGCCGATAACGAAAAATATGTCCACATGTTTAGAGATAGTGGTGTTAATAAAATAAAATATGGACATGAGGGCATCATGATCATTCTTAGAACAGCAATATATATATTGGCATATGATTCCTTATGTTAAAGTAATAATCTATTCACAATGTAAAGTATGAACCGGAAACTTCATTGAAAACTGGCAAACTATAACCTCAGTCATTGAAGCATTTGCAATTTATCATAACATCGGAAAGAGTCAATATATAATAGCTTTTCAGCGAGTCAACATACTCAACTATCATTTAGTCTTTCACAATTTCTAACACTCACGAAATACTTATGGGTATGAAGTTTTAATCGGACACAGAGAAAGATAGGGGCTTATAATTTCGCCTCCCAACCTTTTACCTCAAGGGTAATGTCAACAATAATGTTTTATGAAAACCTATATATATATATATATATATATATATATATATATCAAGATCTCTCCAACACATAGTGCTTGCCAAAGGATAAAGTACAAAAATTAAAGGTGAAGATCACCATGACTCTTGTATAAGGTAGAAGACAAAAATAAAAGATAGGCCCTTCGCAGAGGGAAGCATAGGTTGCCATGTGCTTTTATGGTTGGATGCACAAAATCTTAACGTAAAAGAACGTCACTTTATATTGCCACTTGTGATAGGGACCTTTATTATGTAGTTCATCGCTTTTATTTCTTCCATATCACAAGCTCGTATGAAGCTTATTTTATCCACACTAATAAATCATACATATTTAGAGAGCAATTTTTATTGCTTGCAACAATGACAACTTACTTGAAGGATCTTACTCAATCCATAGGTAGGTATGGTGGACTCTCATGGCAATACTGGGTTTAAGGATGTGGAAGCACAAGTAGTATCTCTACTTGGTGCAAAGAGCTTGGCTAGCATGAGGGAGAAAGTCAAGCTCAACATGTTGGATGATCCATGGCAATATAATTTATTTTGGATATAACAAAACATAACCCATTACATTGTCTTCCTTGTCCAACATCAACTTTTTAGCATGTCATATTTTAATGAGTGCTCACAAGCATAAAAGATGTCCAAGATATAGTATATTTATATGTGAAAACCTCTCTTTCTTTATTACTTCCTATTAATTGCAACGATGACCAAAACTATGTTTGTCAACTCTCAGCAACTTTTATTCATCATACTCTTTATATGTGAAGTCATTACTCTCCATAAGATCAATACGATCTTTTTTATCTATTTTTATTCTTTCTTTTTCTTTTATTCCCTCAAGATCATAGCAAGATAGCAAAGCTGTCGACTCGAAACTAATCTTTATTATATATAGCTCACGGACTCGATTACATAGATAGGGATCAACACAAAAACTCAAAGCTCGATCATACTAAACTTTATTCTACTAGATCAAGATATAACCAAAAGGATCAAACTAAGAAGAACGGTAAAGATAGAAGTGTGATGATGATACGATACCGGGGCACCTCCCCCAAGCTTGGCACTTGCCATGGGGAGTGCCCATACCCATGTGATTATGTATCTTTCTTCGGAGGTGGTGATGATGGAGTAGTTCATGATGTAGCCTCGTCGTCCATCTTCCAAGGCATACGCTCACCACATAGAAGGATGATCGAGTCTCCGGGATCCTCAAATCTGCAGCCAAACTCATCCTCTTGAATCTATATTCATACTCACAATTTTGGTTTTGTAGGTCATAGATCTGTGCTTGGAGGTGCTCGATCTTCTCGTGAAGCTTGAAGATGGTCTCCCCAATGTTCTTGGCATCCAGCTTGTGGTTGTTGGTGAACTTTGCAATCATCATGTGGTTGGTGTTGATTCTGCGTTCCACCATCCCTTGGCAGTTGAAAACTTGTTGCTCCATTGCTTCGAGTCTTGTCTCCATGCTTCCGGTCCTCCTTGGTCCCTCAACATCGCGGATGTGCAGCACCCCCTCATGCATCTCAATGGTTTGAGGGTGTTGCAGCACCTCCGCGAGGTAGGGGTTGATGACCTTCTAGAAAAACTTGTCCTTGGGGGCTCTTAAAGACGTCATGGTGATCCGGATATGTCAGAAAAACAACTCAAAACAAAAGCAGAGGATTTTGTCGTGGTACGATGGTCAAAACCTTCGAGATATTATATAATGAATTTTTACCGACAAAAGAAGTATCGTGCAAGAAAACGGAGTCCGGAGGGCACACGAGGTGCCCACGAGGTAGGGGGTGCGCCCAGGGGTAGGGCGCTCCCTCCACCCTCATGGACGCCTCGTGTCCTTCCCGGACTACTTCTTATTTTCCTATTTTCTTAAATATTCCAAAACAGAGAAAAATTTCTATTAGAACTGTTTTGGAGTCGGTTTACTTACCGTACCACATACCTATCCCTTTTCGGAGTCTGAAACATTTTGGAAAGTGTCCCTTATGTACTCCCCCGGGGTTACGGTGTCAATAACATTGGTTTCAACATTTATGGGATTACCTGAGATACAGTGTTTGATTCTTTGACCGTTCACCACCTTCGAATTGGTGCCTTCGAAGTTGTTGATTTTTATGGCACCAGAAAAATAGACCTCCTCGATAATGTAAGGACCTTCCCATTTAGAGAGATGTTTTCCTGCAAAAAATCTTAAATGAGAGTTGTATAGCAAAACATAATCACCTACATTAAACTCACGCTTTTGTATCCTTTTGTCATGCCATCTTTTAACCTTTTCTTTAAATAGTTTGGCATTCTCATATTCCTTGGTTCTCCATTCATCAAGTGAGCTAATGTCAAATAGCCTCTTCTCACCGGCAAGTTTGAAATCATAATTGAGCTCTTTAATAGCCCAATATGCCTTGTGTTCTAGTTCGAGAGGTAAATGACATGCTTTTCCATAAACCATTTTATACGGAGACATACCCATAGGATTTTTATATGCAGTTCTATAGGACCATAATGCATCATGAAGTTTCTTGGACCAATTCTTTCTAGATCTATTAATAGTCTTGTGTAAAATTAATTTAAGCTCTCTATTACTCAATTCTACTTGACCACTAGACTGTGGATGGTATGGAGATGCAATTATATGATTAACATCATACTTAGCAAGCATTTTACGAAAAGCACCATGAATAAAATGTGAACCACCATCAGTCATTAAGTATCTAGGGACTCCAAGCCTCTGAAAAATAACTTTTTTAAGCATCTTAATAGAAGTGCTATGATCAGCACTACTAGTTGGAGTAGCTTTTACCCACTTAGTAACGTAATCAACAGCAACTAAAATATGTGTATACCCATTAGAGGAAGGAAACGGTCCCATATAATCAAAGCCCCAAACATCAAATGGTTCAATAACAAGTGAATAGTTCATAGGCATTTCTTGACATCCACTAATATAACCAATTCTTTGACATTCATCACAACACAAGACAAACTTACGGGCATCTTTGAAGAGAGTAGGCCAATAAAAACATGATTGCAATACCTTATGTGCAGTTCTATCTCCCACGTGATGTCCTCCATATGCCTCGGAGTGACACTTGCGTAGGATCTGTTCCTGTTCATGCTCAGGAACACAACGTCTAATGACACCATCTAATCCTTGTTTATAAAGGTGTGGGTCATCCCAGAAGTAATGTCTTAAATCATAGAAAAAACATTTTCTTTTGCTGCTATGTGAATCTAGGTGGTATAAATTTAGCAACAATGTAATTAGCATAATCAGCATACCAAGGAGAAATACGAGAAGCATTTATGACAGCTAATTGTTCGTCAGGAAAGCAACCATCAATTGGTACTGGGTCATCAAGAACATTTTCTAACCTAGACAAGTTGTCTGCAACGGGGTTCTCAGCTCCCTTTCTATCAATAATATGCAAATCAAATTCTTGTATCAAGAGAACCCATCTAATAAGTCTAGGTTTAGCATCTTTCTTTTCATAAGGTATTTAAGAGCAGCATGATCAGTGTGAACAGTTACTTTGGAATCAATAATATAAGGTCTGAACTTATCACAAGCAAATACAACTGCTAAAAATTCTTTTTCAGTAGTAGCATAATTTCTCTGGGCACTGTCTAGAGTTTTAATAGCATATTGGATAACATTTAATTTCTTATCAACTCTTTGTCCTAGAACAACACCTAAAGCATAATCACTAGCATCACACATAATTTCAAAGGGTAAATTCCAATCAGGTGGCTAAACAATAGGTGCAGAAATCAAGGCTTTCTTAAGTATTTCAAATGCTTCTACACAATCATCATGAAAGACAAAAGGAACATCCTTTTGTAAGAGATTAGTTAGAGGACTAGAAATTTTTTAGAAGTCTTTAATGAACCTCCTATAAAAACCGGCATGAGGAAGCTTCTCATACCTTTGATGTCCTTGGGACATGACATCTTTTCAATAGCATCAACTTTAGCTTTATCAACTTTAATACCTCTTTCAGAAATCTTATGCCCCAAGACAATACCTTCATTAACCGTAAAATGGTACTTCTCCCAATTCAAGACAAGGTTAGTTACTTCACATCTCTGCAATACTCGATCAAGGTTGCTTAAGCAATCATCAAAAGAAGTTCCATACACAGAGAAATCATCCATGAAAACCTCAACAATCTTTTCACATCTTTGAAAGGTAGCAGGTGCATTACATAAACCAAAAGGCATACGTCTATAAGCAAAGGTACCGAACGGGCAAGTAAAAGTGGTATTATCCCGATCCTCCTTTGACACTGGTATTTGAGAGAAACCAAAATAACCGTCTAGAAAGCAAAAATGTGTATGTTTGGATAGTCTTTCTAGCATTTGATCAATAAAAGGTTGAGGGTAATAATCTTTTCTAGTAGCTTTATTCAATTTACGGAAATCAACTACCATTCTATAACCTGTAACAATTCTTTGTGGGATCAATTCATCTTTATCATTAGGAACACAGTAATACCTCCCTTTTTAGGGACACAATGGGCAGGACTTACCCACTGACTATCAGCAACAGGATAAATTATACCTGCCTCCAGAAGCTTTAGTATTTCATCTCTTACCACTTCTTTCATCTTAGGATTTAACCGTCATTGATGATCAACAACTGGTTTAGCGTCTTTCTCCAGCTTTATTTTGTGCTGACATAGAGTGGGACTAATGCCGGCTTAAGATCATCAAGAGTATATCTGATAGCAGCACGGTGCTTCTTCAGAGTTTTCAATAATTTCTCTTCTTCCTGCTCTGAAAGGTTAGCACTAATAATAACAGGATATATCTTCTTTTCATCAAGATAAGCATATTTAAGAATATCAGGTAAAGGTTTAAGCTCAAACACGGGATCACCCTTGGGTGGAGGAGGATCCCCTAGGATTTCAATAGGTAACTTGTGTTTCAATATAGGTCCCTATTTAAAGAATACTTCATCTATTTCCCTTCTCTCATTCATAAACATATCATTTTCATGGTCTAGCAAATATTGTTCCAAAGGATCAGTAGGAGGCACAACAATAGAAGCAAGACCAACAATTTCATCCTTACTAGGTAAATCTTTCTTATGAGGTTGTCTACTAAACTTGGAAAAATTAAATTCATGAGATTCATCACCAAAGCTAACACCGACAGTTTGTTTCTCACAAGCTATTTTAGCATTGACGGTGTTCAAGAAAGGTCTACCAAAAATAATGGGACAAAAGTCATCTTGTGGGAGCTAGGAACAAGAAAATCAGTAGGGTATTTTATTTTCCCACACAAGACTTCAACGTCTCTAAGAATCCCAATTGGTGATATAGTATCTCTATTAGCAAATTTAATAGTGACATCTATGCCTTCTATTTCAGGAGGTGCTATTTCATCTTTTATTTCTTGATATAAGGAGAAAGGAATAACACTCACACTAGCACCTAGGTCACATAACCCATGATAACAGTGATCTCCTATCTTAACTGAGAATACATGCATGCCAACAACTGGTCTATGTTTATCTTCTCCTTCAAGTTTGGCAATTCTAGAAGCTTCACCATAGAAGTAAATAACATGCCCATCAATATTATCAACTAAGAGATCTTTAACCATAGCAACACTAGGTTCAACTCTGATTTGTTCAGAAGGTTTGGGTTTTCTAACATAATTTTTATTAACCACAGTTGAAGCTTTAGCATGTTCCTTAATCCTAACAGGGAAAGGTGGTTTTTCAATATAAGCAGTGGGAACAACTGGATCAACATTGTAAATGATGGTTTCTTCTTTAGCTTTTACCGGTTCTTTAATTTCTTATTTAATAGGTGGGTGATATTTAAACCACTTCTCCTTAGGGAGGTCAAAATGAGTAGCAAAAGATTCACAGAAGGAAGATACTATCTCAGAGTCAAGACCAAATTTAGTGCTAAACTTTTGAAAAGCATCGGTATTCATAAAAGATTTAACACAATCCAACTTAGGTCCAATACCTGACTCTTTAGCTTCGTTGAGTTCCCAATCTTCAGAGTTGCGTTTAATTCTTTCTAGAAGATCCCACCGGAGTTCAATAGTCTTCTTCATAAAAGAACCAGTACAAGAAGTATCAAGCATGGTTTGATCATTACGAGAAAGCCGAGCATAAAAATTCTGAATAATAATTTCTCTTGATAGCTCATGATTGGGGCATGAATATAACATTGACTTAAGCCTCCCCCGACCTAGAGCGATACTTTCTCCTTCACGAGGCCAAAAATTATATAGATGCATAGGATAATTTTTTTGATGAAATTCCAATTTCAAATGGTTCCAGTTCCAAGATCCAATATCATTGCATAGCCTATACCACGTCAATGCGTTTCCCTTCAAAGATAAAGGGAAAACCTTCTTCTTAGCTTCATCTCCAGGCAAACATGCAAGCTTAAACAATCCACAAATTTTATCCACATATATCAAGTGCATATTGGGATGTTCGATTCTGTCGTGGAATTAACACGTCAGATGTCCTAGCAGAAGGACTTAGTTGTGGAGCCATCGCAACGAGATTAGGTTAAAGGGGTCAAACCAGAACAAAGGACACGTGAAGTTTATACTGGTTCGGCCCCTTGCGGTAAAGGTAAAAGCCTACGATCCAGTTGTTGTGGGATTGATTGATCTCGATGAGCAGGGAGCGAATCCACTTTACCTATCTCTCGAACTGTTGTTTCTTGTCCCTGAACCGCCGCCGGGTCGTCCCTTTATACACAGGTTGACGCCTGGCTGGTTTACAGAGTCCTGAGGCTGGCTCATACAAGTGTCCGGCTCGGTCTCTTCCTTTCCCTAACTTACATAACAAGTTATACAACTATGGCGGTTTACAACTATGGGCCCTAATCCACCTTTGGGCTCTGGGCCTCTAAGCTTTAATAGTAGAGCACCATCTTCTTTGTCTTCATGGGCTTCAATATAGACGAGCATGAATCGGCCCCTCCTGGGCGATTTACACTCAGTAGTTATATCCTCAACATTAGGCCCCAAATTGATTTGAACCTGTTCATGTCAATCTTCAATACTTAGAAAAATTCCCGGAACATCTTGGCGCCCACCGTGGGGCTATCGCACGATGGTTTCGAGTTCTTAAAGGGCAGCTTTGAAGGACTCAAAGGGTACGTGGTTGGCCGGATGACCAAGAGTCGTCACGGCAAGCTCTACATCGACGATGCAGGCTGGGGCCCCGAGGCCGGCTCAATCGAGTACGGGTACCCGGTCCCCTTTGGCGGAATTCATGTCTTCATCAGCAAGATCGGCGAACCGGCCCTAAGCCGGACATCTCCACCGACCTTGTCGAAACGGCTCAGCGTGCAAGTCCTGTCCAGGTTCAGCCTGCCATGAAGCGTGCGTTCGTAGGGTTCATCCATGGTGTGGAATCTGAACCGGTGGCCGACTGCGAGACTGCCATCTACTCAGATGGTGAATCCTCCACTGGCCAAACCGAGTCACTGTATCAATTGCAAGACGGCCGAATTGGGGGATATTCCGATGGTGACAGTATTCCGGGTCCCTTTGAACCACCAAACCGGGTTGCAGTCTTCATGGCCGGTACGCAGCCCACCGTGCAATCTTCATCTACAACAGCAATGATCTCCGGACTGGCAGCCGCGACAAGAGGCCCGGCGCGCCGGCCGGCTCAAGTCCTTGCCGGTTTACTGGACACTTTGACGACATAGTTGACCACGGCAGTCACCCCGGAGACCCAAGATCAGCATAATGCGGATGTTACTAAACTAAAGGATCAGATAACTCAGGCCAAGGCGGACTTGGCGGCTGAGGAGGCCAGGATGGCTGAAGAGCAGGCCGCTTTAGATGCCCAATCACAGCAGATCCAGGCACAAAATTACCGGCTTATGTTGGATCATAACGCGTCAAACGAAGTAATGAGAAGGAAGTAACGGTCTCGTCTGCCGCCGGTTTACGAGGGTATGAATCTCTTCAATACGCCAGGAGCAGGGCCCAGTAATCCGGTAGCAGTAAACCGGACGAGGCACCGGAGCGGCACCGGATCATCCACGTACGGGTGATGGACCCGCCTCGACGGATGGACAACCCGCCGCAATACGTAACAACGCCACCAGGTCACTTCTCTAGCCCTTTGGATAACATGATTGCTGCAGCATCGCGTTTGGCAGCTATTCCGATGGAGGGTGACTCACTAGCGGTGGTTGAGACACGACGGGCCAGGGATCTTCTTCAAAACCGCTGTTGTGCAGCAACAGGCTTACTCCTACAGCCGAGACAAAATACATTCAACTCCCCGTCCGAGCAAGAGTTATAGCAGGCACATGGATGAACCGGCCGTGTCAAGAAGTGCGCGGCGTCATGATGCCCCTTGAGGGCCCAATCCGGCGCACGGCGGTTTGAATGCTCAGGATGTGGTGAACAACGGCAGGGCATGGCGTGAAGCAGAGTTAGCAGCACAGTTGGCAGCACAGTACCAGAATCAACCCGCTCCGGTTCAGCTAGCGGCATCAGTTGAACGTGGTTTGGCCTTTAGCTCTTGGGGAGTACCGTGCCTCACCCCGGCTCTGCGTAATGTGCGGCTGTCCAAGGATTTTAAGGGTCCGTGCAAAGTGCCTAATTATACCGCCGATCAGCCACCGAGGCGTGGGTTGAAAGTTACGAGATGGCAATGGAGATGCTGGACGTGGATGAAGTGGCGTGTGCAAAATACGTCACCATGATGTTAGAAGGAACAACTCATATCTGGCTGGAGAGCCTGCCCGTTAACTCGATCAATTCATGGGATGAGTTGAAGGCCAAGTTTATAGCAAACTTCAAGGATACGTGCAAGCAACCCATGTCCATTGTGGATCTGGTGGCTTGTGTCCAAGGAGAGAATGAATCAACAACCCATTGGGTGCGCTGGGTTTTAGAAATCTTGCATTCGTCAGGCCGTATTAACCCTGATACGGCAATTGTGACCTTGGAGGGTAATTGCCGGTTTAAGTCACTGAAGATGAAGCTGGGATGGCTCAAGAGTCGCTGCAATGATATGGGAATGCTCATGGCGGCTCTGGTTAAGTATGCTGATTCTGATAATACCAAAGACCCCGATTCTGATGAGGAAAAGCAGGAGAAGGGAAAGAAGAATGCCGATACAAAAGGACAACATCACCAGGCGGGCCATGGGAATAATGGTAAGCGTAAAGCGGACAATTCAGATTTTGTGGCTAATAACAATATGCAGGGCAATATGCAGTGCCGTAAGGGTAAACCACCCCAGCGCGGTGGAGGCATGAATCTGGAACGCTTGTTAAACCAGCCCTGCCCAAAGTACGGGACAAAGGAGGTTCCGGCCACGCACCTCTGGAAGGATTGTCACATCATGAGGGAATTCAAAAACTCTGATCTCTTCCGGTATGATCAGGGTCCATCCGGTGGTTCCGGTCCAGGGTTTCACGGGCCGGGTTACGGTGGTGGCGGTTCAAACTCAAGATTTCAGAATAATCAGGGCAATCAGAACAACCAAGGTGGTCACAATCAGCAGAGTAATCAGGGGAATCAGCAGCAGTCGGGTCATCAGAGCAACCCGAAGCAGTTAAACGGTGGACAGTATCATGTCTTCACTACTAGTTTGTGCAAGCGCGATCAGAAGCTCCATAAAAGGGCAGTAAACTCTGTTGAGCCGGCAGTGCCCTGTTATCTATGCTGGTCTGAGCAGCCTATTGTCTGGAGTCGGGAGGATCATCCGCCCCGGGTTGACAATCCGGGCCACCTAGCTTTGGTGGTTGCACCGTGGGTTGGAGGTTATAAGTTCACCAAGGTACTCATGGACGGAGGGAGCAGTATCAATATCTTGTATTACGAAACCTTCCGGTGTATGGGGTTGACAGATAAGTACCTTAGACCATCAAACACCATTTTTCACGGTGTGGTGCCTGGTAAATCGGCTTACCCGGTCGGTAAGATAGCTCTGGAGGTGGTTTTTGGAGACGATCATGATTCAAGATCCGAGACGGTGACCTTTGAAGTGGTCAAGATCAGAAGTCCGTACCATGCCTTGTTTGGACGGCCAGTTTATGCTAAATTCATGGCAAGACCATGTTATGTTTATCTGTAGCTCAAGATGCCGGGTCATAAGGGGACCATCATGGTTCATGGTAGCCGTCAGATTGCACTGGAATGCGAGGAAGGTGATGTGGCTTATGCTGAATCGGTTTGTGCAACGGAGGAGTTGAAGTTTTATAAGGACAATGTTGATCCGACAGATATGACTTCTCTAAAGAAGCCAACTACAGAGCACGATCCTGCTTTGAAGTTTAAATCGGCTGATGAGACTAAATTGGTTGATTTTGTTCCTAGCGATTCATCTAAGCAGTTCAGCATCAGTGTCAACTTGGATCCAAAATAGGAAAGCACGCTCATCGAGTTCATCCGTGAGAACCGGGACATCTTTGCATGGAAACCTTCTGACATGCCAGGTGTATCGAGGGAACTCGCTGAATACACTCTTAATATTGATCCGAAGTTCAAACCGGTCAAATAGTTTCTTCGCCGTTTTAATGAAGAGAGGTGCAAGGCCATTGGTGAAGAGGTAGCCTGGCTGTTGGCAGCAGGGTTTATTGTGGAGGTGTTTCACCCGGAGTGGTTAGCTAATCTGGTACTGGTACTTAAGAAGAACGGCACTTGGCGGATGTGTGTGGATTATACAGATTTGAACAAAGCTTGCCCAGCTGATCCCTTTGCCCTCCCTCGTATTGATCAAATCATTGATGCTACGGTGGGTTGTGAGTGTTTGAGTTTCTTAGATGGTTATTCTGGTTATCATCAGATCAAGATAGCAGTTAAGGACCAGGAGAAGACAGCATTCATCACTCCCTTTGGAGCCTTCTGTTATGTATCTATGCCCTTGGGGCTCAAGAGTGCCCAGGCAACTTATCAGTGCTGTGTGCAGAATTGTCTTCATACTCAGATTGGGCACAATGTTCATGCCTATGTGGATGATATTGTGGTAAAGTCAAGGAAAGAAGAGACACTCAACATTGATTTGGACGAAACCTTTGATAATCTGAGAGTTTATAAAATAATGCTCAATCCGGCTAAGTGTGTCTTTGGTGTACCGGCTGGCAAAATCTTGGGTTTTCTGGTGTCTAACCAGGGCATTGAGGCTATTCCGTAAAAGATCAAGGCTATCACATCCCTGGCTAAACCGGCATGTATCAATGATGTTCAACGATTGGCGGGGCGTATTGCGGCTTTGAGCCGGTTTATCAGCAGGTTGGGAGAAAAGGCGATTCCTCTATATCAGATGTTGAAGAAGACAGACTGTTTCGTCTCGAGCGATGCTGCTGATGTGGCGTTTGAGGACTTAAAGAAGCAGCTGGATGAACCGCCGGTTCTTGCTGCTCCAGTTGATAAGGAGCCACTATTGTTATATGTGGCTGCTAATGCCCGGGCTGTCAGTGTAGCTATTGTGGTGGAGCGCAAGGAGGCTGGGAAAGAATACACGGTTCAAAGGCTGGTTTATTATATCAGCGAAGTGCTCATTGAGTCAAAGCAAAGATACCCTCATTGGCAGAAGCTGGTATATGGGGTTTTCATGGCAAGTCGGAAGATTAAACAGTACTTTCAAGGTCATCCCATCACAGTGGTCAGTTCTGCTCCTTTGGGGGATATAATCCAGAACAGGGAAGTAACTGGCCGGGTTGCTAAGTAGGCTATTGAGCTTGGACCACACGGTTTGAAGTATATGCCTCGAACAGCTATCAAGTCCTAGGCTCTTGTGGATTTCATCAATGATTGGATGGAGTTGCAGGCACCGGAAGACAAATCGGGCAGCACATACTGGACTATCCACTTTGATGGGTCCAGGCAATTGGAGGGCTTGGGGGCTGGAGTTGTCCTTACTTCCCCTCGAGGTGATAAAATTCATTATGTTCTTCGCTTAATGTTCCCTTGTACTAACAATGCAGCTGAGTATGAAGCCTTACTCCATGGTCTTCAAGTGGCTAAGGAAATGAACTTAAGCCGGTACGATGCTTTGGAGACTCGGATATGGTAGCCCAGCAAGTTTCAGGTACTTGGGATTCCAATGATCCTCTCATGGCGGCTTACCGACAAGAGGTGGATATTTTTGCTGGTCACTTCAAGGGTTATCAAGTGGAGCACATTGATCGGAGCAAAAATGAGGCAGTTGATGCTTTAAGCCGGCTGGGATCTCAGTGTAAACCGGTGCCACCCAATACCTCTCTGGATGTCTTGCACAACCCGTCAGTTCAGTTACCTACAGAGGAGGACCTTGCTATTCCTGATCCAGAGGCACAGTTGGTGGCCGCTTTACACATTATTCCAGATTGGACGGTTCCATACTTGGCGTATATGAACCAGGGCGAGTTACCAGAAGATGCAGTTTTGGCTAGACAGATAGTCCGGAGGTCCAAGTCCATGGTTATTCAAAACGACGAGTTACACCGTTGCAGTGTCTCTGGGGTGTTCCAGCGCTGTATTTCTCCTGAAGAAGGCAGTGAGATTTTACGAGAGATCCACGAAGGAGACTGTGGTCATCATGCCGGTTCAAAATCCTTGGTTGCTAAAGCATTTTGTCATGGTTTCTATTGGCTGACGGCTCATGCTGATGCCGAAGACTTGGTGAGGCGGTGCAATGGTTGTCAGAAATTCTCACGACGAGCTTATGTTCCGGCTCAGGAGCTACGGATGATTCCCATCACTTGGCCGTTTGCTACTTGGGGGCTTGACATGGTAGGGCCTTTCAAGCGATCCAAAGATAAGAAGACCCACATGTTGGTGGCGGTTGACAAGTTTACTAAATGGGTTGAAGCCGAGCCAGTAAGCAAGTGTGATACAGCCACGGCGGTTCAATTCATCAAAAAGGTGATCTTCCGTTTTGGTTTTCCACACAACATCATCACAGATAACGACACAAACCTCTCCAAAGGCGAGAAGGAGGACTTTTGTCAACGACAGCACATCCGGCTTGAAGTGTCATTGGTGGCTCACCCCCAATCTAATGGTCAAGCTGAGAGAGCCAATAAGGAAATCTTGAAGGGTATCAAGACCCGGCTTATGGTTCCTTTGAAAAGGACGCCGGGTTGTTGGGTGGAGGAGCTACCATCTGTGTTATGGAGCATAAACACCACCCCAAACCGATCTATAGGTTATACACCTTTCTTCATGGTTTACGGGGCAGAGGCGGTACTCCTAAGTGATATTCGTCATGACTCGCCTCGGGTTGCCAATTATGTTGAAGTGGACAATGAGCAAGCATGTCAAGAAGCACTATACCTGTTAGATGAAATACGGGACATGGCGTTGGCTCATTCGGCGGTTTATCAGCAAGACCTGCGGCGTTATCACAGCCGCCGAGTTAGAACAAGAACCTTTCAAGAAGGCGACTTAGTGCTCCGGCTCATCCAGGATCAGACCGATATGCACAAGTTATCCCCACTGTCGGTGTCAAAACCGGCGGATCTCGGGTAGGGGGTCCCGAACTGTGCGTCTAGGCGGATGGTAACAAGAGACGAGGGACACAATGTTTTTACCCAGGTTTGGGCCCTCTCGATGGAGGTAAAACCCTATGTCCTTCTTGATTAATGTTGATGATATGGGTAGTACAAGAGTAGATCTACCATGAGATCAAGGAGGCTAAACCCTAGAAGCTAGCCTATGGTATGATTGTTGAGATGTATGTTCTACGGACTAAGGCCCTCCGGTTTATATAGACACCGGAGAGGCTAGGGTTACACAGAGTCGGTTACAATGGTAGGAGATCTACATATCCGTATTGCCAAGCTTGCCTTCCACGCCAAGGAAAGTACCTTCCGGACACGAGCCGGAGTCTTCAATCTTCTATCTTCGTAGTCCGGGAGTCCGCGGATATTGATAGTCCGGCTGTCCGGACACCCCCTAGTCCAGGACTCCCTCAGTAGCCCCTGAACCAGTCTTCAATGACGATAAGTCCGGCGTGCATAATGTTCGGCATTGCAAGGCGGGTTCCTCCCTTGAATAATCCGGAGAAGATAATGAACACCAGGATAGTGTCCGGCTCTGCAAAATAAATTCCACATTCCACCGTAGAGAGAATAAAATATACACTTAGTTCAATCTGCTGACGTATTATGCGGCGTGACATCACACCACAGCCAAGCCCTCGTTTGAATCATTTTTTACTATTCCACCTCAGCACGTTTAGCGAAGCGGTTTCCTTGGCACGTCTTGTCGAAGCAGAGATCATGTTTCCCTTATTCCGGGATCCTCATCAATACGTGCGTGGGTAACCCAACCGTTCCCGTCGCCAGCGTCCTCTATCGAAGGGGAATCTTAAACGGTCACGGAGACGGCCCTTGGTATTTCTTCCCCTTTATAAGAGGACCAAGGCCAGCCCTTGTTCTTCAATCTCGCATCGAATCTTCTCCCCGCTCTCCAGTTCCAACACCCAGAGCCTCCGATTTGAGCGCTTCGGATCCTCAATCATGTCCGGCTCCGACCTCTAGGGCCGGTGGATGCCCTCCTCCGTCACGGAGGAGGACATACTGAAGTTGTGTGAGGCCAAGTACCTGGCCTACGAGGTCTCGCACAGGTTGCCTGCCCAAGGGCAGGCCGTGCCAGCCCCCGAGCCCGGCGAATATGTCGTTTTCGTATCCCACCTCCGCCGGGGTTTAGGCTTCCCGACGGATCCCTTCATGAGAGGGCTCCTATTCTACTATGGGCTGGACTTTCACGACTTGGCTCCGGAGTCTATCCTCCATATCTCCGCATTCATCATTGTCTGCGAAGCCTTCCTCCGCGTCATTCCCCACTTCGGCCTATGGCTGAAGACCTTCAAGGTGGAGCCGAAGATGATCGGGGGGGCGTCAAGCGGAGTGAGGCGGGGCGATCATAAGCAAGAAGGTCGATGCCCCGTGGCTCGAGGGTTCCTTCCAAGAGGAACTTGGATTGTGGCAGCAGGAGTGGTTCTACATCACCGCTCCAAGGGGCAGCAAGCGAAAGCCGCCGCCCTCATTCCTCCCGGGACCTCCACGCCAACTGATGTCGTGGGTCAACCAAGGGCTCAAATGGGGGCCGCCCGAAGACGTGCCCTCACTGCAGGGCCGGATTCGAGATCTCCAAGCAAGGGAGATCGACCTGGTCAAGGTGATGCAGGTCATGCTAATCAGGCATCTTCTGCCCTGCAAATGTCGTCCTCTCCGTTTATGGGAGTTCAATCCGGAGGGACCTCGAATTCTTCAACACTTCATGGGTGCGACACCCGTGGAGATGTACAAGTTGTTCTTCGGACCGCAGGTGGCGTGTCCGGATTTGGCCGAGGATGCTGGTCTAAGCCGCGATCACCCGGATACTCAGGTAAGTAGCTCAGAGTCCGAACATTCTGTGTGCGTGCCTTTCTAGAGTTCGCCTCCTCACCCTTTGTTCTTTACAGGAATGGGTGGCGCGATCAAGGCTGATAAGGTGTCCGGCCCCCCTTCCAGAGACCGCACTGGAGCCCGTGCTGGTCAGAATGTTGGAGGTTGCCCCCGCAGAAGGGGGCAGCGGGGAAAATAGAGGAGCTAATGTTCCGCCCAAAGGGGCGACTGAAGAGGAGGGAACCAAGAACCCCTCCCTTCAGAGGGAGAAGAGGACCGCCTCCGAAGATCTAGAGGCCAAAGCCCCTAAGCGTGGGAAGAAATCCTCACCGGGGGGTCCGGCGTCCGGAGAGAATCCGGACGCACAATCATCACCGAAGGACCAGCCCTCCAACGAGCCGTGAGTATGAAAGAGGGAATTAATTAGTAAGGAAATACCTTAATTTGTGCTTCCATAGGTAACCGAAGTATTTATATCGCAGTTCGGATCTGCAGCCTTCTCAGATGAGTTCATCTTCGGGGGACCTTCTTCCGGAGATGATGGAGAGCGATACGCCTCCATCCGTGGCGCCGCCAGATGAGGCAGGCGAACCCGAAGTGTCATCACGGAGGGTATCCCCGATTCCGGAGGGGTCGGAGAATTCGACACCTACTAGTATCCGGCCAGGAGAACTGAAGAATCTGCTTGAGAGGGCGTCCATTTTAGAAGATCACCGAGCGTTAATGCGTATGGTGATAGGAAGGATTTCGTCCGCCGAGAGCGGATTGCGTAATGCTGCCATGAGTTTGCTGGCGGGTTTTGAGGTATGCAGAAATGACGCATCCCTTTGTATTTTAACAGTATTGCACATAAAAATGCGCACTGTATAGATAGTAGCCCCTGAGACTCGGTAGGTTGTCGAAAACGACAGCGTGCCGAGGATCAAAATCTTAAAATCTCAAGTAATGAATAACGTCGTCCTGATACAGGTGGCGGATAGTCCGGGGGCTAGCCGGACTAATGAGTTTGCCGAATTAAGTCGGCAACTTGACGTGGCAGATGCTGACATCGCACTTGCCAACCGGCGACTTGACGAGTCGCAAGGTAAATAAATTCTCCGCAGTTGCTTTCTTTAAGGGGGATCGAAGCCCTCCTCTAATAAATTGTATGTTGTTGTACAGACGGTGCTGCTGCTGTGGAGGGCCTTCGGGCCGAACTTGCTCAAGCTAAGGAGCAAGCCCGAAGGAGTGATGCGGCTGCCTCGAAGGCGGCCGAAGAGTTGAAGGCCGAAAAGGCTGCGCACTGCCTAAGCAGGGCGGAGGTGGCCGAATTGACCATGAAGGTAAAGGATGCTGCTGACCGCTATGAGGCTCTTGAAAAAGAGCATCTATCGGAGCTAGAAGACCTGAAGAAGGCCACCGCCGAAGCCAAGGATGCCCGTTCTGCAATGCGGGCTATGAAGGAGGAACTGCGCCAAGCCGGAGAGATCGTGGCTGGCAAGCCTATTCTGCTGCGTCGCCGGTTTATGGATGCCAAGTATGCTCGATTTGAGCGGCTGTGGAGTCCGGAAGATCCGTATATGGATTTGGCTGGAAGTGCGGCTGATGCCGTTGAGCGCTTTCGGAGCCAGGAGGATCACGAGACGGAAGAGTTATATTGGTCTCAATTCCACAGTCCGGATCGCTCACTACCGTTGATGGACCGGCTGGCCGAATGGGCCGAGCTAAATAGATTGTCCGGACTTGCCATGACTGACATCGTGGCACATGTCTGGCTAGAGAGGTCCAAGGCGACGAGCTACTTGACTTGCTGCAGCAATTCCTTGGGCGGTGCCGCATATAAAGGATAAGCGGTCGGCTGCGCGAGGGCGCGTGGATGGCTCTTTCCCGTGTGAAGGTGCATTATCCGGAGATGGATGCCACCGCCGTTGCCACTCAGGGTCCGGATGAAAGCCGGCTCCCTGCCGAGCACAACTTCGGAGAAGTCATGCGCGGTGCTCGTAAAATAGAGGCGCAGTGCTCAAAGAATGTAACGTTCAAGTGAACGCATTAGCTTGTAAATCAATGATTATGGTATAACCGCTTTTTATACTTGTGCGTCCAAGTAATAAAACTTCTCCTGTGTGGCCGTTTTCGTATACTTGTGTATAACACGAAGATGCGATCTTGGCTTCAGCCCCTCGCACAAGGTCTTTGGGGTGTTCGCAAAATAGCGTTTTCACACTTAATCCGGCGTCTCGGTCCTGTTATAAGGAGGTGGTAGCGTAGCGAACGAGGTAATCCGGACTATAATGCTTTATCTCTTTCACTTAGCCAATGGAGCTCGAGGGTGGGGCTACGATATAGCCCCTGGTGACACCGCACATCTCCGGATTCGAGTGCGTATGTGCTGACGGAAGCGGTCCTTCGTCAAAGCGAAATTCTAAACATTCCGATAGTCGATCGAGTGGTGACGGACTCTCATTTGTATCATGATGATCAGTTTCGGCTTTCTCTCGAGGTGCTCGCCAAATTAACCGGGCACAATCGCAGAGTTCTCCGGTGCGCGTTAGCCGATGATACGGAACGTAAGGCAGCAAAACACAGGAGCCGGGCAAACCCAACATTTGACCAAAGACATGATTCGGAGCTGATGCATATAATGCCTAACTCGAGACGCCGAACACTCCCGAAGGTGTTCGGACTTTATAATAATGGGCAGGATTATGCCCTAAGCCCTTAATGTCCAGGTACGGGCGTGGTCTTCTGACGCGGCCGATGCCAAAGCGTCAGGCTCCGCTTTGGCTATAGGAAGAAGCCAAGGGAGAGTAACAACAAGAGACAGTAATAAAAAGGTCTACGCAGGGTCTTAATCTGAAAAGAATCCTTGCAACGGGTCCCTACTGCACGTCTGCGCCTGTGTCTCCGTTGCACCGTTATCCTGGACGGGTACGCACGTTGTTCATCTGTAGAAAGAGAGGAACGTTTAGTTTTTAGAAACAGTTCGTGCGAAAAATATGTAAAAAAAAGAAATATAAATAATTAAAGCAAGGTTTATATGAAACCGCGGTGGTTTGTGCGCACAGCCCCCTGTGAAGGGGTATGCGGCTAGGTAGCCCCTAGCCTGCTGAGTCCGGATTCGTCTATCCGAGTCCGGGGTCCTTGAGTGGCCCTCGCACTGAAATGGCGCCATGTGGACCGAGCATCTTGAGTGTAAGAGACGCGTAATGCGGTATGGCGTTGAAGCGGACAAAAGCCTTACGTCCCAACAGTGCTTGATATTCACTTTCAAATGGGACGATATGAAAAATTAATTTTTCACGTCGAAAATTGTTCGGTGATCCGAATACGACTTCTAGTAGTATCGAGCCTGTGCACTTGGCGTAAGGGCCTGGTGTCACTCCTTTGAAGGAAGTGCGGCTGTGTCGAATTTTGGTAGGGTCTATCCCCATCCTACGGATTGTGTTTGAATATAGCAGGTTTAAGTCATTGCCTCCGTCCATTAGGATGTTAGTGAATTGTAATCCGTCTATTATGGGATTCAATATCAGGGGAGTCCGTCCCGCGTTTCGAATGCTTCTAGAATAGTCCAGGTGGTCGAAAGTGATTGGTTTTGATATCCAATCTCTACGATCTCTGCTGGGTTGGACCGTCTTGAAGCTCTTTTAGAAAGTGCTGCACTATTTTTCCGTGTCATCACATGAAGTGAGTTTCTCGCTTTGACCCCTTGTGGGAAAGCCTTTTGTTTTCCGTTGCCTGCCGCAGGGTTTATCTTCTTCGCTTGACGCGTCGAGCCCCTTGTGTTCGGCATTTAATCAGCCGGACTGTTTGAAAACCCAACAATCCCTGTGGGTGTGATTTGCAGGCCTTCCGGGGGTACTGTGGATTTGACATATCCGACCCAGAATTTTGTGTAGGTTTGACAGTTCGTCACTGTCATCCTTGAGGGGCTGAGTTTTATTATTGGACCGCGAGCTTTTAAATCCGGCGTTGACTGCCGTGCTCTTTGGGCTTTTTCTTTATTCCGGCGCTGCTCTTTTCTATGCCGTGATTTTCCGTTTCCATCTCTTATCTCGGATGTACTTGGGTCGCTGGTGCTGCTTCTTGCTAGCCAGCTATCCTCTCCCACACAGAAGCGGGTCATGAGGCTTGTTAACGCGGTCATTGTCCTCGGTTTCTCTTGACCGAGGTGCCTGGCGAGCCATTCGTCTCGGACATTGTGCTTGAAAGCTGCTAAGGCTTCGGCGTCCGGACAGTCGACTATTTGGTTCTTTTTGGTAAGAAACCTGTTCCGAATTTCACACTGACTCTCCGGGCTGTTGAGTTATATGACTTAAATCATCTCGCATCCGGAGGGCGGACATAAGTCCCTTGAAAATTCGCTCTAAGCGCTTCCTCGTGCTCTTCCCAACTTCCATGATGTTTTCTCGGGAGGCTTTTGAGCCAATAGCGGGCTGGCCCTTTGAGCTTGAGGGTAGATATTTTATGGCGTGGAGATCGTCTCCTCCGCCATATGTATATGCATATATAATCTTCTATCCGCACTCGTGGTGCGTTGTTCCATCGTAGGCCTCTATGTTTATGGGTTTAAACCCTGCTGGGAATTCATGATCCGATTACCTCATCGGTGAAACATAGTGGGTGTGCGGCGCTCAGATGCTTGTGCGTGCCGCTATCGTCGGACACTTGACGTGTTGCTTTGCTTCACCGGGCTTTCTTTTGGGTCCGTAGATGGACTGGCTGGGCCATTGGACGGTGGAGGCTCTATGGCCTCCTCGTCGAATTCTGGTAGCAGCTTACGCTTCGGGTAGCTCTCCGATTGGTGGCCATTGCCATATTTATCTGCGGTTTTGAGTACTTTGCTCCATCTTATTCTGAGCGTGTCTTCCGCTGTTTTGAGCTTCCGCTTTTCCTTCTTCAGGCTTCTTGCTGTAGCGATGAGCCTGCGCTTAAAATGCTCTTGTTCGACGGGGTCCTCGGGCGCGACGAGTTCTTCGTCCTTGAGGCTTGCTTCGTCTTCGGAGGGAGGTATATAGTTGTGATCCTCAACCTCTTCGTCTGCCGCCCTTTCGTGAGGGCTTGCTTACGCATCCTCTGCTGGAGTCTTCTTTGGAGGGGTTGTCTTCGGCACTCTCTGGGGTATTGTTATTTCCTGTGCCGGAATCTCTATTCTTGCTGTGGCGGGATTTAGAGCGGCGCCGCTGACGCCAACGTTTGGGCTGCTTCTTTAAAGAGTCTGCCTCCGCTGCTTCCTCGCCATCCCCTTCTTTTGGGGTATCCACCATGTATACGTCATATGACAAGGTGGCCTTCCAGTGCCCTGTAGGCGCTGGTTGCTGTTCGTCTCCCGCATCGTCGTCCATAGCGTCGATGTCTTCGGAGTCGTAGTCTAGCATGTCGGTTAAATCCTCGACAGTGGCTACAAAGTGGGTTGTGGGTGGGCTCTGAATTTCTTCGTCGTCCGTACTCCAACCATCCTGGCCATATCCGGCCCGGACTCTCCCGACAACGAGAGATGTTTTAATGAGTTTAGGATATCGCCGAAAGGCGAGTGTTGGAATATGTCCGCGGCAGCGAATTCCATAACCGGCGCCCAATCTGGACCGATCGGTAGGGGCGCGGGAGGTTCGGAGTCCGGTGAAGAGTCCGACGCCTCGGAATCATGAGTCTCGCAGGGGACAAGGTCAGTGTTCGGCTTCATCGCCGTGGATGTTGAAGCCCCCGGGGCGGCGTCTACCCACCGACCCTCGATCTGGGCGATCGGCTCCGGGCTAATGGCGAGCGGATCCGAAGCGCGCCACCAAGGCCTTGTCCGCGGCAGAGCTAGATCGTGCCCATCGTCACACAGTCTTGGCGCTCGGTACGTGGCTCGAGTCCGTCGAAGATCAAGTCTCCGCGTCATCGGCCGTGAAGTTTAAGCTTCGAATCGACGACGGCGGGCGTAGCTTCGATCTGCTCGGTGGCCAAGCAAATTGGCCCGCAGCAAAAGCCGCCGAATCTGAAGATCTGTCCGGGAGAAAAGTCTCACCCAGACGGTGTTGCTAGTTGAAGATGCCATCAAGCCTATCGGTGGCGACACGGAGGAACTCTCAATGAAAGCACCAATGTCGGTGTCAAAACCGGCGGATCTCGGGTAGGGGGTCCCGAAGCGTGCGTCTAGGCGGATGGTAACAAGAGACGAGGACACAATGTTTTTACCTGTGTTCGGGCCCTCTCGATGGAGGTAAAACCCTACGCCCCGCTTGATTAATATTGATGATATGGGTAGTACAAGAGTAGATCTACCACGAGATCAAGGAGGCTAAACCCTAGAAGCTAGCCTATGGTATGATTGTTGAGATGTATGTTCTACGGACTAAGGCCCTCCGGTTTATATAGACACCGGAGAGGCTAGGGTTACAGTCGGTTACAATGGTAGGAGATCTACATATCCGTATTGCCAAGCTTGCCTTCCACGCCAAGGAAAGTACCTTCCGGACACGAGCCGGAGTCTTCAATCTTCTACCTTCGTAGTCTGGGAGTCCGGAGGATATTGATAGTCCGGCTGTCCGGACACCCCCTAGTCTAGGACTCCCTCACCCACCTTGGGAAGGGCCCTTTGTGGTCAGCAAGAATCTGCATAACGGATCATACTACCTCATCGACGTTCGTGAGCACAAAGACTCAATCAAATCAGAGGAGGAGACCCGTCGGCCATGGAATATCTCTCTTCTACGGCCTTACTACACCTGAGCCATAGGCTCTCATTATGTACATATTTTGACATTGTATATATTATGATCAATATAATAAACTGGCATCCTTGCTACAAGCAGGGCCTCTGCCGTTTCTTCCAATATTTCTTGGTTACAAGGGGGCTTCTGCTTACACAGCGACGTCCTATTTGTCAATTAAACCGGCTATCATGCCACAATAAATCTTGGGAGCTTCACACCCAAGGGGCCAAAGAGAGTAGTGTTGCTAAAAGCACAACTCAAACATAGGCACCCATTGAGCACAGCTCAGAAAGTTAGTTGGGGGCTCTTTGTGCAAAGCAACAAAGAGTTTGAAAGGACCCTTGTAATTGGGTATCGACCCACGACTTGGAAGCCTGGTGTACTCACCTAAAACCCCGGGTTAACCTGCCTTCATCATGTAAGCCACTCCTATCTAGGTAATCATGGCATGACCCGCCGAACGTTTGACAAGTCAATCTTATACAGACCCTGAACTTGTAAAAGTTAAAACGATGATTGGTTAGTTGGAGGCCCATCTTAAAAGGCTTTGTCAAATGGTTTAACTCAGCGGCCTGGCAGCCCACGAAAAGCCTCGAATTTGGGCCTGGCAGCCCTTGAAAAGCCTCGACTACAAGTTTTATTTGATTTTGTTTTTCCAAGTTTCATCTCTTTTGATAAAGTTCTAAGTTAAACCGGTGTCTATTGACCCGGTCAGACTATATGTCATTACATCAACCCGGAGTTTCTTAACCCGGCGTGGCTTACAGTTATCAACTGTTAGCACATAATCAATGGTGAACCGGCATCTCTTAATCCGGTCTGGCATTGACTATAAGTCGCCAGGATGATCATACGGTGTTTATCATAACCCGACATGGCTTATTACACACCAGCGCAATGCGGTGGGCGTTTTCAAACACTCAAGGTTTGGGTTATCACCCTTACTACACAAGTTGATAAACCAACAAAGGTGATTTAATATCACAGGTATGATATATTTCATATGTCATTATTCTATAACCTTGGTTATGTGAATTCTGGTTCTGTATTGGGTATCAAAACCTGTCGTGGATTTGTCACGGCAGATGTCCTAGCGTAAGGACTTAGTCGTGGAGCCATCACAACGGGTTTACTTGAAGGGGTTAAAGCGGACACAAAGACACAAGGATTTATACTAGTTCGGCCCCTTCGATGAAGGTAAAAGCCTACGTCTAGTTGTGATGGAATTGATGTGGTTTCGATGGCTAGGGAGCAAACAAGCTTCGCCTAGGCTCGAGTTGTGGTTGTCGTCTCGAACCGTGGCGGTCGTCCCTTATATACAGTGGCGCCCGTCGGTTCATAGAGTCCCAACGGTTCATACTCGTATCCCGGTTGGTATCTCTCTATTCTAACTTACAATACAAGTTATACATCGGGCGGTTTACGGCCACGAGTTCTAAACCGACTACGGGCCTTGGGCCTTTCTGCTTATACCACTAACGGAGTAACCCGGCCCAAGCTGGCCGGTTTACACCTAGTAATAATATCCCCAACATTAGGCCCCAGATTGATTTGAAACGGTTCATGTCAATCCTTCACAAAGCTTGTATCTTGGACATCTTCTATTGTCTGGTAAACTGCCATGTCGTCATTACTTCTGGTCACTGTAAACCGGCATGACATCATCTTGAAATTTTATCCTTTATAACGCCTTCTTTAATAGCAGTTCCTGGATTCACGCGCTTGACCTAGCTTGGCTGCCTTATAAATAGGACCGAAGGGTCATTTCTTTCCTCCCTTCGTCTCCTCTTCTTCGTCTTCCTCGCGCCGCTTCTCTTGGAGCTCCACCATCGTCGTCGACCTCCGCCTCGTCCTAGGCCGCTGCATCGACCTGAACGTACCAGAATACCGCGGCCTCTTTCCGCGTCTTCTCCGTTCCCGGTAAGCTTCTTCCCCTTCTCGGCTTAGATCTGTTTTTAGGGTTCCAGCTTCATACCGTGTTCTTCGTGCGTTTCCGTCTATCCTTTGAACCACACTGTGAATCTGTACTGTATTAATAGCGATTCCTACGCATCCGCTGTACTTTCTCATCTTAAGCTCATGGATCTTCTGCATACATATCTGCCTCATAGTCCACTTCCGTTTCTGCTTTACTTCCGTGAAATATTTTCTGTTTTTCTGTAAACCTGCGTTTGATCCGTAGCTATCATGGGATCTTGTGAAACTTGTTTCTGCAAACTATCCATAGCTTCAATTATTTCCAAAGCCTAGATTAGGCGGTTTAACTCACCATAAGAAAAAGCTGCTGAACCGGCACAGATACACCATTAGTCCCCTTGTTGAACCGCCAGAGCCCATCTGATATCATATCACAAGAAACCGATTTATAGATACTGCCTCCGGTTTATCATAACTTAGATCAATTACCTTGTAACAAGCACCTCTTGAGCCGGATCAATTACTTTTGTAGATCTTATCATGGCCAAACAAGTGTATGAATGCAACTGGGTTCCTTCTCGCGTCACCGAGTCACAGCTAAATGATCTGGTCTCGATTGGCGCTTTAGATGACAAAGATCTGATCCTTTGGAGGGTCCACGAGAGGAATGTCCTCCCACACCCCAAGAAGGAGAAGTTGTGGTCTTTGCAGATCACCTGGCCCGGGGCTTCAAACCGCCCGGTTCCAAATTCTACCGGGATTGTTGGCCAATTTTCAGCTCCGTCCCCAGGACATTGGCCCCAACTCCGTCACCAATTTATGCCACTTTCAAGTACTATCTGAAGTATATCTGCAAGAGGAACCTTCTGTTGAACTATTTAGAGACCTCTTCCATCTAAACCGTCGCACTAAATTCACCGACGGCCCCAATACGGAATTGGGTGGTATGGCAATTCAGAAAAGGAAGGAGATCACCTATCCCCACGTTAAACTCCATACTCACCCCAAAGAGTGGAATGCGACTTGGTTTTATTGCAAGGACACTTCTCCACGAAGATGAAAATCCTTTACGGCTTTCGTCGAGCGGCTAAGCAACACTCATCCGCTTCCTCAAAGATTAAGCGCCAAAGATAGAAGCAAATCGCCCATAATTGTCCAAGCTCCAAGCCTTTTTGGCCAACGGTTTGATGGAATTGATCTTGCACGCTGCTGGTTATCTGGGGCATATTGCCTCGAGCGGCGTTCGGTTTGATGTGTCGATATCTTGGCAGCGCCGATGACCCACTCCGACACACAAAACTCGAACTTTTCGATGATGAAGTTCGGACTCGCTGAAAAGGATCTTTGAGCGAACGAGCACCTCTGTGCTCAAACCGGTCTAGCTCCTTACTGCACCACCAACAAACCACCTGCGGTAAGTTTCTAATTGCTTCATCATTAAACCTGTTACGGCTTCATGTATCTAACATTTAATCACTTCTGATCCAGGGTGACTATCCGTTTTGGAGCAAGAAACTTTCACAAGACAAAGCGGAGAAAGCAGGGCGGCCAACCCGGCCCAAAACAAAAATTGTCAAGAAATCAACCCATAAAAGAAAGACCACTGCTTCATCTGACCCGGCCATTGACGATGATGTGGGTAATCCGGAACTTGATTCTCTTGGCTTGCTTTTTACACGCCTTATTGATGATGATTCTTGTCAGGATGATGCTGAAGCCAGCAACGCAGGATTCGCCGAGGTAACTATTCTTTCTTCCGATTCAACAAATTTGCCTTTACCAAAATTTCGTCAGGCAAACCGGAAAGTTAATTTTTGTCACCCTCTTGCTTATTTGGATCCCAAATTTCTTATGAAGACACAACAACATGAAGCTCGCCGCACCACCCGCAAGGTGGTCGGTGTAGTTACCTCTGCCGGTTTACCAAACAGCCTGGTTCGAAAGCGCCGCTCCGAGGTCTCCGACCTTTTTATTGCTTTCAATTCCAAAGTGGGTTTCTTCCGTCAACCTCTTAATCCGTCCGACTCCGATTATCAGGTCACTTCCCATTCATCCCCTGGTGAATCCTCGGCCACTCAGCTACCACCATTGAAGATAGCCGTCGGGTAAGCTAAACCGGCCATATGCTTCTAATATATCTTGTAATGGATATGCTTTTTCCCTGACTCTTTGTCTCTTAGAACCAAACCGAAACCAAGCAAGAAGGCCCGTTTGGATAAAACGGCTGAAGAAGCTGCCGCCTCAGATCATGAGAGAGCGCCGGATCTTGAAAATTTTGCCTCTAAAGACATTCCCAATGATCCTCCGGTTCAAGATGAGGTTATTCCTGAAGAAAGGCATGTCAATACTTCAATCTCTGCTGATCCACCTGCCAGCACCGTCCGGTTTGATAAATCTCACAGTCCTGCTACTAAAACGGCCGTGCCCACACAATCCGTCGAGTCGAAAGATGATGACGTTGTGATTACTGGTATGGGCCGCTCTGAACCGGGGAATCCTACAACCTTAACCAGGCACACTGTGAAAGAGGATTTTCCCACCTTGAATAAAGGAAAGTGGGATGTCGAACTGGAAACATATGCTGCTTTAAGCGCCCAAGACCTTCATTCTGGCTATTTAAACCGGCTTTATACTAGCCGAGACTATGAAGCTGGCCTGGTCAAATTAATGAGGGACAAGTTTGAGGTAACTCACTCCTTTTCTTACCGCCAGTATATCAGTCCTTGTAGCCCCCAAGGGCCGGTTTGTAATCTTGATCAAACCGGGACTTGACTATATTTTTTAATCAATTTTGAAATCTACCTGCATAACCACAAGGGCCGGTTTAACTCTGAATATTTAAACTGGTACTTCAATAAAAACTGCCTTAGGAAACATTGGTAGATCAAATAGCCATTAGCCCCCAAGTGCCAAGTTGAATACTTGTATTGAGCTTGGGACTTTGCCATCTAGTAGCAATATAAAAATCGAAGGTACATTAGCCCCCAAGTGTCAAGCATATAAGCGTGTTGTGTGGTTGGGACTTTGACTTCCTTAATTTCTGGCTGAACATCTTGTCGATACACGGTGAGGTGAAAATCAAAGATGACGGATTGCCGATTTACAATCGGCTTTGAAAACCAGCAGGCGAAGCGAAAAGGCCAAGAAAGAATTAACCAGTGCTTTGAACGCTGCGGAACAAGTGAAGGAAAGCTTGAAGAAAGAACAGGCAGACTGGGCCATTGAGAAGGCCAACTTGATCAAACGAGCGGAAAATGCTGAAGCTGCCCTTAAACCGGTGGTAGATGATCTGACAGCAGTAAAGCGGCAAGTACATTCTATGACTGCGGCAATCTTTGGTAAGCTTTCTTTGAATAGTTGTGATGTGTTGAACCTGCTATATCATTACTCCGGTTTGAAACTAACCGTTTACTGTTGTAGGCACACGCATTGGGCACTTAGGAAGCGATGTGCGGAAGAAGCGAAGGCTGTCTATACCTTGGTAGAACAGTTGTATACGGAGCCAGTAGCATCATCACCACAGCCTCACATAACAATCCGGCACCTTCCTTGATTCAAGATACTCTGAACCGGTTGTCCATGCTTCCTGCCCGGATTGAAGAGGTGAAAAAATCTGCTGCTCGAACCGGAGCTATCAACGCCTTGATCCGAGCCAAGGCATGGGTACCGGATTTTGATCCCGTGGAAGCAGCTCAAGGCTATCCCAGTGTGAAAGAAGATGGCTCTGATTTCAATGAAGAGGATTTACGGGCTATAAACCGTGCAGTATGCCCGCTAGCTTGTCAGTTGGCCGAAGAAGCCGATTTGGAGCATTATCAAGCACAATACAATGATCAAAACAAGCGAGTGTCTGCCCCAACTTTTGAAGCGGAAAACCTGATCCCTCCAATCCGTAAGCATACTTACGCTCCTGATATTGAACCGTCTTCTCTGATCCACGAAGAGGTTGGTTTCCAAGCGCTAATGGGAATCGACTGGACCACTGTGGATTTCCAGCCAATGGGTAGAGACGAGGAGGCTGAAGCGGCGGAGGATGAAGAGCAGGCTTGAACCGGTGGCCGGTTTAAACATCTGTTGTGGGCGGTTTGCCCAAAGAACAATGATATCATTTGGGCACCGTGTTGCCTTGTAATAACTTTAGTTAAAACTTTCCCTTTGAATATGCCTTCGTGCATAAGTAGCGAAACCTTTGTATTCCCTGCAACCAGAAAAATTTGAACCTCGGTGGCGGTGATACCACCAGCCGGTTTATGATATCTAATATATATATACCAGAAATCAACAAATATATGATTCAAATACCTGCCGTGTATGGGCATGAAGCTGGCATAGCCAAACTTAAAGCAGAGGCCTTAAAAACCATGACCGTCTGTAAAGCGGGGGGAGAACAACTCCCATATAAACCGTGCTGAATCAGCACAAGCCCCCTTGTTATTCAATGATGATTAACAGGAAGAAGGTAAACCGGGCAGATATACTCCGGCGTAAGATTAAACCGTGTCATGCCAATTTGTAACTGACAGTTGAACCGGATAAAAACGCTTGTCGGGTTAGAAAACGCAACAAAAAATCGAATACCAATTATGAGAAAATATGGCAACAAAGGCAATAACTTTTTGCAAAAGAAAAGCTTTACTGAGCTGGTCAGATGGCATTACCATGGTCAGACGCAACCAAGCTCCCCGAAGGCGTAGCGATGGTGCCGATCGGCGAGTCCCCAAAGACTCTTGGCGAGATCGCCGGCCAAGTGGCATGACATTGGTTCGGGTTCGACCAAGCCCCAAATGACTCTGGCCCTATTGGCCGACCAAGAGGCGTGACCGGTTCGAGCGTGACCGTGTCCCCAAATGATCTGGTGGCTTTCGCCTATCAAGAGGTGTTGCATTGGTTCGGACCGACCAAGCCCCCAAGTGATAAAACAAATGTCAAGGGTAAACGGAGGCGCTTTAAAATAGAAAACACTCCATGTAACCACGCATGATAAGAAAGACAGAGACCCCGCTTTAGCTGAGGTTCCGGTTTTATTATATCGAGATAATATATACATTGTCATGATATGAACATAAATTGAGCCGATGATTCAAGTGTAGTAAGGCCGAAGATGAGCTATATTCCACGGCCTGTTGGTTTCCTCCTCTGATGTACGTGAGTCTTGACGCTCTCGAATATCAATCAGATAGTATGATCCGTTGTGTAGATTCTTGCTGACCACAAAAGGTCCTTCTCAAGACGGGGATAACTTGTGCATACTGTCTGGTCTTGGATGAGGCGTAGCACCAAATCTCCTTCTTGAAAGGTTCTGGTTTTAACCCGACAACTGTGATAACGACGAAGATCCTGCTGGTAAATCGCCGAACGAGCAGCCGCCACATCACGTTCTTCATCCAGTAGATCCAAAGCGTCCTGCCGTGCCGGCTCGTTGTCCGCTTCAACATAAGCCGCTACACGGGGCGAATCGTGCCGGATATCACTGGGAAGTACTGCCTCTGCTCCGTAGACCATGAAAAACGGTGTGTATCCAGTGGACCGGTTTGGTGTAGTATTGATACTCCATAGCACCGATGGTAGCTCTTCAACCCAGCACCCTGGTGTTCTCTGTAACGGAACCATAAGCCGGGGTTTGATGCCTCGTAAGATCTCTTGATTAGCTCGTTCTGCCTGCCCATTGGACTGGGGGTGAGCCACTGATGACACGTCAAGCCGGATGTGCTCACGTTCACAGAACTCTTTCATAGCACCCTTGGATAAATTAGTACCATTATCAGTAATGATACTGTGTGGAAAGCCAAATGGGAAAATCACCTTTTTGATGAACTGCACCGCTGTTGCCGCATCACACTTGCCGGTGAGCTCGCTTCAACCCACTTGGTAAATTTGTCCGCCACCAATAAGTGGGTCTTTTATCCTTGGACCGTTTAAAGGGTCCAACCATGTCTAACCCCAAGTGCATAAGCAGCCACGTTATTGGGATCATCCTCAACTCTTGTGCGGTACATGAGCACGTCTTGAAAATTTCGACATCCATCACACCGTTTAACCAAGTCCTCCGCATCAGCGTGTGCGGTCAACCGATAAAATCCGTGTGGAGCGCCTTTGCCACCGAGACTTTGAACCGGCGTCATGTCCACAGTCCCTTCATGGATTTCTCTTAAGATTTCACAGCCTTCCTCGGGAAACACAACGTTGAAACGCATACGATACCTCGCAATGATGCAACTCACCATTAAGAATCGTCATAGACTTGGAGCGCCGGATTATCTGTCTGGCCAGAATCTCATCTTCTGGCAATTCCCCTCGAGTCATATACACAAGAAAAGGAATCGTCCAATCCGGAATAGCATGTAAGGCTGCCACCAATTGGGCCTCCGGATCAGGAATAGCCAAATCCGCTTCACCAGGGAGCTGGACTGACGGGTTATGCAAAATGTCCAAAAAGACATTAGGCGGGACGGTTCTGTTGAGAACCAAAACGGCTCAAAGCGTCCGCCGCTTCGTTCTTCCGGCGATCCACATGATCCACTTGATAACCCTTGAAGCAACCTGCAATATTATCCACTTCTCGACGATATGCGGCCATAAGCGGGTCCTTAGAATCCCACGTGCCAGATACTTGCTGAGCCACCAGGTCCGAGTCACCAAAGCACTTAACCCGGCTTAAATTCATCTCTTTAGCCATCCGAAGACCATGAAGCAAGGCTTCGTACTCAGCTGCATTATTAGTACAAGGGAACATTAAACGGAGAACATAACAAAACTTATCACCTCGCGGGGAAGTTAAAACGACTCCAGCCCCCGAGCCTTCCAACTGCCTGGATCCATTGAAATGAATAGTCCAATATGTGTGATCCGGCTTCTCCTCTGGCGCTTGTAACTCCGTCCAGTCACTAATGAAATCAACAAGTGCTTGAGACTTTACGGCTGTCCGTGGCATATACTTTAGTCCATGCGGCCCAAGCTCTATGGCCCATTTGGCAATCCGCCGATCGCCTCGGTTTTGTATGATATCACCCAAAGGAGCTGAATCGACCCTTTGTGATAGGGTGCCCTTGGAAATCTGCTTTAGCTTCCGTAGCCATAAAAACACCATAGACTAGCTTCGCCAATGCGGATACCTTTGTTTGGACTCAATAAGCACCTCATCGATATAATAAACCGCCATTGAACGGATATTCCTTGCTCGCCTCCTTGCGCTCCACCACAATAGCCACGCTTCTTGCTCGAGCATTGGCTGCCACATATAACAATGATGGCTCCTTGTCAAGCGGATTTGCAAGAACAAAGATTGGCCAATTGCCGCTTTAGATCCTCAAATGCTTCGTCGTGACGGACTCGAGACGAAATTATCTGTTTTCCTCGGCATCGGTATAAGGGATGGCCTTCTCTCGAGGCGGTGATAAACCGGCTCAATCGTTGATTCTCGCCCGCCAGACGCTGAACATCATTGATACGCCGGTTTTGCCAAGGAAGTAATAGCTTTATTTTCTCGGATTAGCCTCAATTGCTCATAGACACGAAACCCCAATAACTTGCTGGAACACCAAAACGCACTTGGCGGATTAAGCATCATCTTGTAAATCGCAAGTTATCGAAGGTTTCCTTCAAATAAATCCACCAGTGTCTCCTTTTGTCTTGATTTCACCACAATATCATCCACGTAAGCATGCACATTGCGGCCGATCTGGGTATGCAGGCAATTCTGTACACACCGCTGATAAGTAGCCTGGGCGCTTTTGAGCCCAAAAGGCATAGATACATAGCAGAAGGCTCCAAAGGCACTTATAAACGCTGTTTTCTCCTGGTCCTTAACCGCCATTTTGATCTGATGATATCCAGAGTACGCATCCAAAAAACTTAAACGCTCACATCCTGCCGTGGCATCAATAATCTGATCAATGCGGGGGAGGGCAAAAGGATCCGCTGGACAGGCTTTGTTAAGATCTGTGTAGTCCACACACATACGCCAGGTGCACTTTTTCTTAAGGACCAGCACCGGATTAGCAAGCCACTTTGGATGAAACACTTCAATAATAAAGCCAGCCGCCAAAAGCCTGGCTACTTCCTCTCCAATGGCTTTGCGCCTTTCTTCGTTAAACCGGCGAAGGAACTGTTTCACCGGTTTATATTTAGGATCCACATTAAGTGTGTGCTCAGCGAGTTCCCTCGGTACACCTGGCATGTCAGATGGCTTCCATGCAAAGATATCCCAGTTCTCATAGATGAACTCGATGAGCGCTTTCCTATTTGGGATCGAGTTGGCACCGATTGAACTGCTTGGACGAATCGCCTGGCACGAAGTCAACAAGCTTGGTCTCAGCTGCCGATTTAAACTTCAGATCCGATTCATGCTCTGTAGTTGGCTTCTTTAAAGGGGTCATATCTGCCGGATCAACGTTGTCCTTATAGAACTTCAACTCCTCCGTGGCACAGACCGCCTCTGCATAAGCCGCATCACCTTCCTCACATTCCAAAGCAGCTCGGCGGCTTCCATGCATCGTTATCGTTCCTTTGTAACCCGGCATTTTGAGCTGCAAGTAGATATAACAGGGTCGTGCCATGAACTTAGCATAAGCCGGCCTCCCAAACAAAGCATGATAAGGACTCCGGATTTTTACTACCTCAAAAGTTAGCTTTTTAGACCGGGAATCGTGCTCGTCTCCAAAAGCCACATCCAGGGCTATCTTACCAACATGATAAGAAGATTTGCCTGGTACTACGCCATGGAACACCGTATTGGACGGTCTGAGATCCTTGTCTGTTAGACCCATGCGACGGAAAGTTTCATAGTATAATATATTAATACCGCTTCCTCCATCCATAAGTACCTTAGTGAACTTATAGCCCCCCCCGAGGGTCTACCACCAATGCCGGTGGCCCGGATTATCAACCGGGGATGGTCCTCTCTCGCCCCACGATAGGCTGCTCCGACCAGCGAAGTAACGCAGCAAGGCGGTTCAGCGAGTTCTTGCTCGCTTGTGAAGCTTCGATCGCGCTTGTCCAAACTAGTTGTGAAAACATGATCGCCCACTATTCAAGCTGCTTTGGTTGGCTCGATAACCCATTGCTTTATTCTTTGTTCTTTAGCCACCCCGATTATTACGACTATTGTGACTGCCTTGATTAAGACACGAGCAGGAAGCTCCATCGTGACCCGCCCGTGGAAACCGGATCTGAACCGCCACGACCCTGGTCATACCGGAAAGCATTGGGTTTTGAACTCCTGCATAATATAGCGATCTTTCGAGAGATGGTTCGATGGGGACTCCTTCGTCCGTGCTTTGGGCAAGGTTGATTCAATAAGTAATTCAAGCGGCTCGTATTAGGATTTTGGCCCGATTCGCCTTGCTCTGCGCCGCTGCCCTCATCTGTGCATTAGTGTTGGCTACGAAATCCGGGTTGCCATCGCCTTGCGCTTGCCTCCGTTCCATGACCCGCGGTTTGTCTGCTGCCCTTGGAGTTGCCGTTCTTCTTTCCCTTCCTGCTTCATCATCATCAGCCTCGGGATCCTTGGTGCTTGTCCGAATCAGCATACTTCACCAAAGCGGCCGTGAGGGTTCCCATGTCATTCTGTAACCGCTTCATGCGCCCCAATTTTAACTTTAAAGGCTCAAACCGGCGGTTGCCTTCTAATGTTAAGATCGCGAGTCGCGTTGATCTGTCGGAGAATGCAAAATCTCGAAACACAGCGTACCCAGCGGGTTGTTGACTCCCCTTCCTCCACGGACACAAGCCGCCCGGTCTACTATGGACTTGGGCTGCTTACGTATCCTTGAAGTTATGAATAAACCGGGCCCGTAACTGGGCCCATGAGCTGATAGAATTGGGCGGTAAGCTCTTCAACCAAGTACGAGCCATGCCTTCTAGCATCATAGTGAAGTACTTTGCACACGCGGTCTCATCGACATCTAGCATCTCCATGGCCATCTCATAACTTTCAACCCACGCTTCAGGGGACAGATCAGCAGTGTAATTCGGCATCTTGCGTGGACCCTTAAAGTCTTTAGACAGGCGCACATTGCGTAAAGCGGGGATTAAACAGGGCACCCCTAAAGCGGATGCGGCTCCTGGTCCGGCGAAGGTGGTAGGGGGCGGCGGTGTATGTTAACCCGCGTCATCTGGCCGCTAACTCGGCCTCCTGCATGCAGGCCGGTCCACCACTTCACGAGCATCACGGCGCCACCCATCGGTGATTGCCTCGGGCGCTTCACGGTCCAGCGTTGCTTGATATGGCGGTTCATCCATCGCTGCTGTAGCTCCGGCTTGGGACAGGCGTAGAATGGATCCGATCACGGCTGTATGAATCGCCTCTGCTTTGGATCGGCGCAGTCGGAGAAGCTCCTTAACCGGCGTGTCTCAACTGCTTGTGGGGAATCTCCTTCGACTGGGATAGCCTCCAATCGTGCGGCGGCCGCAACAAGGTTGTCCATAGGATTAGAATAATGGCCTGGGGGTGTTTGTACCGGTGGAGGAACCATCATATTCTGCTGAGGAGGCTCCATCAGGCGTGGTTGGACCGTCGCTCCTGCTCCTGGAGCCTCAATCCGGTTTACCTCCCTGTGCTGGGGCAGATTGCTGGGTCCGGCTCCCGGGGTCTGAAAGAGATTTCTAGGATCAAATCCTAATGGCAGGAACGATCTATACTTCCGCTTCAACACTTCCTGCAACGCACTCTGGTCAAGCATGAGTTTGTAAGCCTGGGCGTCCAGAGCGGCCCGCTCTGCGGCCATACGCTCTTTCTCTGACGCTAGATCCGCTTTGGCTTGCGTGATCTGCTCTTTCACCTTCACAATTTCTGCATTATGAGCCTCCTGATCCGCCGGGTTGTCCTCCGCCATAAGCGCAGCTAGTGCATCAAACAGATCTGATAGAACTTGAACCGGCGGGCGCACCGGGCCTTCTGCCCCTGCTGCCGCTGCCGTTGCTGATCCGGAAAGCATCGCTGCTGCGGTTGAAGAGTGGTTCGCTGCCTGCGTACCGGCCATGAATATTCCAACCCGGTTGAACTGGCATGGGGGGTCCGGAATACTGTCGCCGTCGGAACAGCCCCTGATCATATCGTCCTGCAGCTGGTACAATGACTCGGTCTCTCCTGTTGAAGATTCATCGCCGGAATAAACGACGGTCTCACTACCGTGTTCTGAACCGGCGGCGTGTTCTCCTCCGTGGATGACTCCAACGAAGACATGCTTCACGGCGGTTTAACTGGGCAGGTCGTGCCGCTGAGCCGTCTCGGCGAGGTCGGTGCAGATGTCGGCTCAGGCCGAGCTCCCGATCTTGTCGATGGCGTGTATGCCGCCGAAGGGACCCGGTATCCGTACTCGATTGAATCGGCCTCGGGACCCCATCCGCGTCGTCGATGTAGATCCGCCGCGACGACTCTTGGTCATCCGCCCACGACGTAGCCTTGAGTCCTTTGAGCTTGCCCTCCAAGATCGTCAAACCATCGTGCGATAGCCCCACGGTGGGCGCCAAGCTGTCGTGGATTTGTCACGGCGGATGTCCTAACATAAGGACTTAGTCGTGGAGCCATCGCAGCGGGTTTACTTGAAGGGTTAAAGCGGACACAAAGCCACAAGGATTTATACTAGTTCGCCCCTTCGATGAAGGTAAAAGCCTCGTCTAGTTGTGATGGAATTGATGTGGTTTCGATGGCTAGGGAGCAAACAAGCTTCGCCTAGGCTCGAGTTGTGGTTGTCTATCTGAACCGCCGCCGGTCGTCCCTTATATACAGTGGCGCCCGTCGGTTCATAGAGTCCCAACGGTTCATACTCGTATCCGGTTGGTATCTCTCTATTCTAACACAATACAAGTTATACATCAGGCGGTTTACGGCTACGAGTTCTAAACCGACTACATGCCTTGGGCCTTTCTCTGCTTATACCACTAACGGAGTAACCCGGCCCAAGCTGGCCGGTTTACACCTAGTAGTAATATCCCCAACAAAACCCGTCCGGTGGTAAACCGCCAGGACATGTTTAAGTTTTTTCAAATGCAGAAGGCACGATTTCATAAGAAACACTAAGGCAACTAAAGCACGAATAGCAACAATCATGCCGGATTACAATATCAGGTAGCAGTGCATGATGGCAGAAGATCAAAATATTTCAACTAGCCTATTACAAGGCGCTTGGATGCCCAAAAGAATAATTGTCTGTTGCCCACAACGTTATATATGAAAATCAAACCGGCTGCCGGATTATGATTCGCCACCAGGCTGACGTGAAGATGAAGGATCATCTCGTGTCGGTTGAACTTCCTCCTCCTCACCCAGTGGCTAGAAGTCAAGGGTGGTCCAATCAATCCTGGTTAAGGCTTGGAAGACAACTTCATTGCTTATAAGATTGGACGGTTCAACGTCAGGGGCATAGGTGTGCTTTCGGATTGGAGGGATAAGATTCTGTGCTTCTTTCATAGCTGCGTCAACCCATTTGTTGTCTGCGTCATAGCTGGAACAATAGACAGACAAGTCAACTTCTTCAGCCAATTGGCTTGCCAGTGGGCGCATCTCTTTTGTCAAAACTTTGAGGGCTTCATTATCAAAGTCTGATCCGTCTTCTGTTGTCCAGGATAGCCCTTTGCGATGTCTGCCGGATCAAGATCAGCACTCCAAGCCTTGGCACAAGTCAGTGCTGTTAAAGCGCCAGCTCTTGCGGCAGAACGCTTTACCTCTTCCATCTGGGCCGGGGTCATAGATAGTTTGGTCAACATGTCCTTGATCAAGGTTGGTGCCGGTTTGTTGAAGGAGGCCGCACAGATGACTCGTTGAGCACCAGTATACAATTGTTCTATCAACGTGTAGGCTGCTTTCAACTTCATCCGCATATCTGAGCCTAGATGTGCAATACGGCTACCTGCAATGGTTTAAGAATTTGCTGTTAAACTGGCAACTTCAAAGATGTTTAAGAAAGGTTCTTACAAAGAGTACTTACCAAATATTGCTGAAGTCATAGCATTGACTTGATGTTTAGCCCACTTAGCTCTTCTGTCACCAATTTAAGAGCTACTTCAGCATCTTCAGCCCGCTTTAATAGAGCAGCCTCTCTGTTTCCCAATCCGTCCGCTCACTTTTGAAACCATCCTTTAATTGCTCCATGGCAGGCAAAGCGCCCTTCAGTTCATCTTTGGCCTTGGAGGTTTCTGCTTGCTGGGACTTGATGTTCTCCTAAATATCAGCAATTTGGGAATCTTTGTTGCCTAACTTAGCCTGCAAAAGACAGATGATGAAGATGTTAAGATTTTTTCTCAAAGTCCCAAGCACATAACAAGTTATACACTTGGCACTTGGGGGCTAATGCGGATTGCTTTTTATTTTGACTATCATTCAAAGTCCCAAGGCTCAATACAAGTATTAATCTTCGCACTTGGGGGCTAATGCATAATTGATCAGAAAAATCAGAGGTGAAGGAATTCAACAAGGACAAGTTTGGAACAGAAAGTCCCGGTTCATCTTGAAGAGATAAACCGGCCCTTGGGGGCTACAATGGAGTTGGTATACAGTACAAGAAAATTTTAAGTGTTTGGAAGTTACCTCATAGCGTTCCTTCATCATGTTGAATAAACCGGCCTCATAGTCACGGCTTGTATATAGGCGGTTTAGGTATCCAGAGTGAAGTTCTTGAGCAGGGAGATGAGCATAACTTGATAGATCAGTCTTCCATTTGCCTTTCTCTTCAGCAGCAGATTCCACTTTGGCACTATGCTTTGACAAAGCGGCAGGATTGCCAGGAGAAGTATGGCCAAACCCGGTAATCACAACTTCATCAGTTGCTTTGTTTGGGCTCGCCAGTTTATCCGAGGCGTTGGCCGGGCTCGGCGGATCAGCGGTTGGACTTGGAGGGTTGGCAGTCAGACTTGGTGGATCGACATGAAGGCTCTCCGGGTTAACTTCTGGCGGATCAGCATCAGTGCCCTGACCTTGTGGCAGAGGATCATCCATGGCAATATCAGCGTCTCCGCCAGCACCTTCTGAGGTCCTATCCGGTTCAATCTCATCAGTGGGAGCATTTGTTTTCGCTCTCTTGCTGAATCGGGCTTTGGCGCTGCAAAATGACAAGCAGAGGTTAATGTGGTAAACCGGCGCAAGAAGGCAAAGCCAAAATTATTATACTTACCTAGGGACGGTCTTGAAGGGAGGCATTTGCGTGGTTGATGAATCTCCAGAGGATGAATTGGAAGTTACCTGATAATTTGAGTCAGACGGATTAAGAGGATATCGGAAGTAACCCGTCAAGGGATAAGACTTGTTAGAATTACAAGAAACCTCTGCACGGCGCTTCCGGATTGGGGTGTCCGGTAAACCGGAAGAAGTGACTTGCTGGCCACTATGCCGGGTTGTGTGACAAGCTTCAGGATGCTGTGGATCTAAATGAGTGAAAGGATGTGAACAGTTCACTTTTCGGACTGTGCGATGGAGTTTTCTTACTGGCACAAGATCGGAACTGGAGGAAAATGAGATTACCTCTACATGGTCAGCACAGCTAGCTTCCGCATCATCCTGGTAATGGTCATTGTCAATAAGATGTATGAAAAATGAACCAAGGGAGTCAAGTTCTACCTCTTGTTCCGAATCATCAACATCTTCGGGCAGATCAGAGGACTCGGCGGTTTTCTTCTTTGCTGGCCTCTTGGTGGCCTTGCTCTTAGCACGAGGAGCTCTCGCCGGTTTGTCTTGAGCTTTTGCTGGTTTGTCTTGAGTTTTCCTCTTCCAGAAAGGATCTTTGGCCTATAAGAATAAACAAAGGGCTATCAGAAAAATGTTAAAGCGGAGACGGATTAAAAAAACAGAAGGATAAAATTCTTACCGCTGGCGGTTTGTTGGAGGCATAAAAGGGACGCAACCCAATCTTGCTGCACTCAGCGATCAGTTCATCTAGCATCTTTTTGACAGACTCAGTGACTTCATCATCTCTGTATTTCATGGTGCCGTTGAGGGTCCTTGACGTCCCCGGTATACTCATGCATCAACCTGGTGTGGCGGATTAAGGGCAGGATACCCCATGAAACCCAGCAACGGACGAGGTCAATTTCTGTTAAGACGTTTGCTAGGAGAGCTCGGAGCTTAGCAAGTTGTGGTGCATATGTTTGTCGTTCCTTGGCAGTAAGCCGCTGAGGCAGTGGATGGCCATTGCTGAGACGGTGAGCCCGGTAACCCGGCAGAGGGTTTTCATCAGCAGGAGCGGTATTCCGATAGTAGAACCATGTTTGATTCCAATCCTTGGGGTGGCCGTGATGTTTGGCATGAGGAAAATTGACTTCTTTCCTTTTCTGAATCGACACTCTGCCAAGTTCAGTGTTGGGGCCATCAGAAAATTCGGTGCGGCGGTTCAAGTGGAAGAAGTCCCTGAAGAGTTCAACAGTCGGTTCTTCTTGAAGGTAAACTTCACAGAACACTTGGAAATTACAGATATTGGACACAGAGTTTGGTCCAATGTCTTGAGGGTGGAGTTGGAAGGTGGAAAGTACATCCCGGAAAATTTTTGATCCGGGAGGGCTAAACCCTCAGTCCAAATGCTGCATAAACACAACCACTTCACCATCTTGAGGTTCAGGAGGGTTTTCGGCACCAGGGACTCTCCAATGAATGGCTTCCTTCTTTGCCAAAGCTCCAGTTAGAACATATCCATTGAGTTATGTTTCTGTGATCTGGGAAGGAACCCAGTTGCAAGAGGAGAATTGCTTGGCCATTTTGGAGGACAAACCGTAAAGGAAGTGCAAACGCCGGTTCACGGTTCAAGATTGATATGCACAAACTGGTCTCAAACCAGAGAATCTAATCAAAGCATGTGTGTGCATTAAACTGGCTATGGGTGTTCAGCGAAAGACGACAGTTTATGAGAGGGCTAATGGTACCTGCCGGATTGTCGTTTTCTACAGGTTAAACCGCCTACAGTGGCATGAAGGGCAACAGATCTAAAAATTACTAAGTGTTATATAAACAGGTTTCACAAGCTAAGGATTGTCATTTGGATCTAACATAGTTAAAGAAAAGAAAAAGCATCAAAGCCCTAAAATGGCGACAGCGGAACAAAAAGGGTCTACACGGGATCTGTTCATAGTTTAAAGGATAATATGGTGAGACGAAACAAACTATGGCTTCGGCCGCAGAAGAAAAAGGTCAAGTTGATCTAGATTTGATGAGATAATAAGGGCAAACCAATAAGCACGGACGAACACTGATGAACACAGACGAGCACCGAAACCCTAATACAGATCTAGGGTTGAGGGAGGAAGGCTTACCGGATTCACAGAAGCAGCGGAGGAGAACCGCGAATCTCTGGTGTGTTCAGGTTGATGCAGCTGCCAGGGATGATGCAGTGCTCAAAGGGCGACGGCGGCGACGGAGCTGTCGGGCTTGAGCGTTGAGAGGAAGAATAAGAAGTGCGGAAGGGGAAAAGGGAAGGACCCCTGAGCCTATTTATAAGGCGAGTGGATAAAGTAGGCAAGCACGAGAATTGAGGAGCCGAAGCGGTAAAATGGGGCACAGTTGTCGCTCGATCTTCAGAAGTTAATTAATGAAGGGAATCCTTATAACCTTTTTATACAGAGATGACGTCATGATGATTTACTGCAAGTTCAGAAGATGATGTCATGGTGGTTTACCAAAGTTTATAGGGAGAAGATATCATGGCGGTTTACGAGGATCGTAAGAAGATGTTCCGGGAATTTTTCTAAGTATTGAAGATTGACATGAACAGGTTCAAATCAATCTGGGGCCTAATGTTGAGGATATAACTACTGAGTGTAAACCGCCCAGGAGGGGCTGGTTCACGCTCGTCTATATTGAAGCCCATGAAGACAAAGAAGATGGTGCTCTACTATTAAAGCTTAGAGGCCCAGAGCCCAAAGGTGGATTAGGGCCCATAGTTGTAAACCGCCATAGTTGTATAACTTGTTATGTAAGTTAGGGAAAGGAAGAGACCGAGCCGGACACTTGTATGAGCCGGCCTCGGGACTCTGTAAACCGGCCAGGCGTCAACCTGTGTATAAAGGGACGACCCGGCGGCGGTTCAGGGACAAGAAACAACAGCTCGAGAGATAGGTAAAGCGGATTCGCTCCCTGCTCATCGAGATCAATCAATCCCACAACAACTAGATTGTAGGCTTTTACCTTCACCGCAAGGGGCCGAACCAGTATAAACTTCCCGTGTCCTTTGTTCTAGTTTAACCCCTTTAAGCTAATCTCGCTGCGATGGCTCTACGACTAAGTCCTTCTGCTAGGACATCGAACGTGTTAATTCCACGACAGGTTCCATCTCCTGCATAAGGATTAGCTAGCAGTTGTTCTAACTTATCCCAAGGAATTTCATATTCAACATTTTAAGTAGGTGCAGTAGGTTGAGGGGAAACTAATTGTGGTTCCGGTCAAGGTGAAGATACCCCGAACAAACCCCTCAAAGGATTGTTTTCTATAGTAGCAAGTGACAATAAATTTCAGCACGTAGTAATAATGTTTCCTTACCAGTTTTCACTTACCAAGAGCGCTTCACTCCCCGGCAACGGTGCCAAATAGCCATGATGACCCACAAGTATATGGGGTAAATTTTATCCTTTTCGATAAGTAAGAGTATCGAACCCAACGAGGAGCAGAAGGAAATGACAAGTAGGTTTCAGCAAGGTATTGTCTGCAAGTGCCAAAATTGTAAGTAGCGGAGTAGTTTGATAGCAAGATAATTTGTAACGAGCAAGTAACGATAGTAGTAACAAAAGTGCAACAGGGTAGCCCAATCCTTTTGAGGCAAAGGACATGCCAAAACGGTCTCTTATGATAAGCAAAGTGTCCTTGAGGGTACACGGGAATTTCATCTAGTCACTTTCATCATGTTGGCTTAATTCGTGTTCGCTACTTTGATAATTTGATATGTGGGTGGACTGGCGCTTAGGTGTTGTTCTTACTTGAACAACCCTCCTACTTATGATTAAGCCTCTCGCAAGCATCCGCAACTATGAGAAAAGTATTAAGAATAAATTCTAACCATGGCATTAAACTTTCGGATCTAATCGGTCCCTTACGGAATAGCGCATAAACTGGGGTTTAAGCTTCTGTCACTCTCGCAACCCACCATCTAATAACTAATCCACAATGCATTCCCTTAGGACCAAATATGGTGAAGTGGCATGTAGTCGACGTTCACATGACACCACTAAGAGAATGGCAACATACATAACAACAAAATATCGAACACATATCAAGTTCACATGATTACTTGCAACATGATTTCTCCCATGACCTCAAGAACAAAAGTAACTACTCACAAATGATAAACAAGCTCAAGATCAGAGGTTTATTAAATAGAATAATGGATATGAACATATAATCTTCCACCAAATATACCATATAGTAATCAACTACAAGATGTAATCAACACTACTAGTCACCCACAAGCACCAATCTATAGTTTTGTTACAAAGATGGAACACAAGAGATGAACTAGGGTTTGAGAGGTGTTGGTGCTGTGAAGATGTTAAAGGAAATATGCCTTAGAGGCAATAATAAAGTTATTATTTACTTCCTCATATCATGATAAATGTTTATTATTCATGCTAGAATTGTATTACTCAGAAACATAATACATGTGTGAATACATAGACAAACAAGAGTGTCACTAGTATGCCTCTAAATGACTAGCTCGTGAATCAAAGATGGTTAAGCTTCCTAACCATAGGCATGAGTTGTCATTTGATTAACGGGATCACATCATTAGGAGAATGATGTGATTGACTTGACCCATTCCGTTAGCTTAGCACTTGATCATTTAGTATGTTGCTATTGCTTTCTTCATGACTTATACATGTTCCTATGACTATGAGATTATGTAACTCCCGTTTACCCGAGGAACACTTTGTGTGCTACCAAACATCACAACGTAACTGGGTGATTATAAAGGTGCTCTACAGGTGTCTCCGAAGGTACTTGTTGAGTTGACGTATTTAGAGATTAGGATTTGTCACTCTGATTGTCGGAGAGGTATCTCTGGGACCTCTCGGTAATGCACATCACTATAAGCCTTGCAAGCAATGTAGCTAATGAGTTAGTTACGGGATGATGCATTACGTAACGAGTAAAGAGACTTGCCGGTAACGAGATTGAACTAGGTATTGAGATACCGACGATCGAATCTCGGGGAAGTAACATACCGATGACAAAGGGAACACCGTATGTTGTTATGCGGTTTGACTGATAAAGATCTTCGTAGAATATGTAGGAGCCAATATGAGCATCCAGGTTCTGCTATTGGTTATTGACCGGAGACGTGTAGGGTCCGCACACTTAAAGTTAGATGACGCTTATATTATGAGTTTATGTGTTTTGATGTACCGAAGGTAGTTCGGAGTCCCGGATGTGATCACAGACATGACGAGGAGTCTTGAAATGGACGAGACATGAAGATTGATATATTGGACGACTATATTCGGACACCGGAATGGTTCCAGGGGTTATCGGATATATACTGGAGTATCGTGGGGTTACCAGAACCCCCTGGAGGTTAATGGGCCTCATGGGCCCAAGTGGTGGAAGAGGAGCGGTGGCCAAGGGGCAGCCGCGCGCCCCTCCCCCCAAGTCCGAATTGGAAATTGCCCCCCCCCCTTTCCTTTCCCCCTCTCTCTCCTTCCCTCTCCTCTCCTACTCCAACAAGGAAGGGGGGAGTCCTACTCCCGGTGGGAGTAGGAGTCCTCATGGAGGGCGCCAAGGGTGGTCGGCCCCCTCCCCCTCCTCCACTCCTTTATATACAGGGAGGGAGGCACCCCCTTGGGACACAACAATTGATCGTTGAGATCTCTTAGCCATGTGCGGTGCCCCCTCCACCATAATCTACCTCGATAATATCATAGCGGTGCTTAGGCGAAGCCCTACGTTGGTAGAACATCATCATCATCACCACGCCGTCGTGCTGACAGAACTCTCCTTCAAAGCTCGGCTGGATCGGAGTTCGAGGGACGTCATCGAGTTGAACATGTGCTGAACTCAGAGGTGTCATGTGTTCGGTACTTGATCGGTCGGATCGTGAAGACGCACAACTACATCAACTGCGCTGTGCTAACGCTTCCGCTTTCGGTCTATGAGGGTACGTGGAGATACTCTCCCCTCTCGTTGCTATGTATCACCATGATCTTGCGTGTGCGTAGGTAGTTTTTTGAAATTACTACGTTCCCCAACAGTGGCATCCGAGCCAGGTTTTATGCGTTGATGTTATATGCACGAGTAGAACACAAGTGAGTTGTGGGTGATACAAGTCATATTGCTTACCAGCATGTCATACTTTGGTTCGGCGGTATTGTTGAATGAAGCGGCCCGGACCGACATTACGCGTACGCTTACGCGAGACTGGTTCTACCGACGTGCTTTGCACACAGGTGGCTGGCGGGTGTCAGTTTCTCCAACTTTAGCTGAACCGAGTGTGGCTACGATCGGTCCTTGAGAAGGTTAAAACAACACTAATTTGACGAACTATCATTGTGGTTTTGATGCGTAGGTAAGAATGGTTCTTGCTCAGCCCGTAGCAGCCACGTAAAACTTGCAACAACAAAGTAGAGGACGTCTAACTTGTTTTTGCAGGGCATGTTGTGATGTGATATGGTCAAGACGTGATGCTATATTTTATTGCATGAGATGATCATGTTTTGTAACCAAGTTATCGGCAACTGGCAGGAGCCATATGGTTGTCGCTTTATTATATGCAAAGCAATCGCCCTATAATTGCTTTACTTTATCACTAAGCGGTAGCAATAGTCATAGAAGGAATAGTTGGTGAGACGACAACGATGCTACAATGGAGATCAAGGTATCGCGCCGGTGACGATGGTGATCATGACGGTGCTTCGGAGATGGAGATCAGAAGCACAAGATGATGATGGCCATATCATATCACTTATATTGATTGCATGTGATGTTTATCTTTTATGCATCTTATCTTGCTTTGGTTGATGGTAGCATTATAAGATGATCTCTCACTAAATTTAAGATATAAGTGTTCTCCCTGAGTATGCACCGTTGCCAAAGTTCGTCATGCCCAAACACCACGTGATGATCGGGTGCAATAAGCTCTGCGTCCATCTAGAATGGGTGCAAGCCTGTTTTGCAGACGCAGAATACTCAGGTTAAACTTGACAAGCCTAGCATATGCAGATATGGCCTCGGAACACTGAGACCGAAAGGTTGAGCGTGAATCATATAGTAGATATGATCAATATAGTGATGTTCACCATTGATAACTACTCCATTTCACGTGATGATCAGTTATGGTTTAGTTAATTTGGATCATGTGATCACTTAGATGATTAGAGGGATGTCTATTTAAGTGGGAGTTCTTAAGTAATATGATTAATTGAACTTAAATTTATCATGAACTTAGTACCTGATAGTATTTTGCTTGTCTATTTTTGTTGTAGATAGATGGCACGTGCTGTTGTTCCATTAAATTTTAATGCGTTCCTTGAAAGCAAAGTTGAAAGATGTAATCAACACTACTAGTCACCCACAAGCACCAGTCTATAGTTTTGATACAAAGATCGAACACAAGAGATGAACTAGGGTTTGAGAGGAGTTGGTGCTGTGAAGATGTTGATAAAGATAGCCCTCCCCAAGATGGGAGAGTTGTTGGTGATGATGATAAAGATGATTTCCCCCTCCGGGAGGCAAGTTCCCCTGACAGAATCGCTCCGCCGGAGGGAAAAAGTGCTCCCGCCCAAGTTCCGCCTCAAGGTGGTGGCGCTTCATCCCGAATGTCCTCCTCTGATTTTTTTCTAGGTGCAAATGACTTATATACCAGAAGATGGGCACCGGAGGTGGGCCGAGGAGGGCAGCACCCACCAGGGCGCGCCTGGGCCTCCTGGCGCGCCCAGGTGGGTTGTGCCCACCTGGTGGCCCCCATCTGGTACTTATTTGCTCCAATATTTAATAAATATTCCATAAAAAATCCTCGGGAAGTTTCAGCTCATTTGGAGTTGTGTAGAATAGGCAGCTTGACATAGCTTATTCAGGTCTAGATTTCCAGCTGCCGGAGTTCTCCCCCTTGGTGCATACCTTGCATATTATGAGAGAAAAGGCATTAGAATTACTCCAAAAAGCATTATTATACAATAAAACAACATAAATGATAGTAGGAAAACATGATGCAAAATGGATGTATCAACTCCCCCAAGCTTAGAACTCGCTTGTCCTCAAGCGAAAACCAAAATCGAAAAACATGTCCACATGCTTAGAGAGATAGATGTCGATAAAAATAAAAATACGGACATAGAAGCATCATGTGACTTATTATAACAGCAGCAAACTTTAACATAAAACTTTTATCATAGACTTCTCATGAACAAGTGACAATTCATCACAACATCAAAGTATAAAGCATAAACTCTACTGGAAACCAACAAACTATGTTCTTAGTCAGCTTTGCAACTACAATTCATCATCTTTTCAGGAAGGGTCACAAATCGGAGCCTTTAGGCAAGTCCACATACTCAACCATCATTTAGTCTTCTATGATTTCTAACACTCACCGCGTACACATGAGCAAAACGTTTCAACCGGACACAAAGAAAGATATGGGGCTTATAGTTTCGCCTTCCAACACACTCACCTCAAGGGTGATGTCAACATAATAACTCATGCTACCCATATTTAACTGGACATATGTGCCTAGATCTTTCCTCACCACATGATGCTTGCCAAAGGAGAAAAATAAAAGGAATAGAGGGAAAAACTTTGACTCTTGCATAAAGGTAAATACATGAAAGTAAAAGATAGGCCCTTCGCAGAGGGAAGCAGAGGTTGATATGCGCTTTTTGTTTGTATGCTAAACCCCTTAGTGTAAGAGAATGTCATGTTATATTGCCCCTTATGATGGCAACCTTTATTATTCAGTCTGACGCTTTTATTCTTCACCATCACAATTTCGTACAACGCTCAATTTTCCCTTACACTAAATAATCTCACATTTTTATAAGAAATTTTTATTGCCCTTTTTGCACCGATGACAACTTACTTGAAGGATCTTACTCAATCCATAGGTAGGTATGGTGGACACTCAAACAAGATAGGGTTTAAGGGTTTTGGATGCACAAGTAGTATCTCTACTTAGTGCGGAGTTTTTGGCTAGCAAAGAGAGGGGCAAGCACCACATGTTGCAAGATCTATGACAATATAACTTCTATGTGAATATGAACAAACATAAATCATTAAGTTGTCTTCCTTGTCCAACGTCAACAATTTCGGCATATAATATTTTGATGGATGCTCACAATCACAAAAGATTTCCATGATAGTGTATTTATATGTGAATCTTCTCTTCCCTTATTAATTCTTTCATGTGTTGCATCATTGACCAATGCTATGTTTGTCAATCTACAATAAAATTTTCTACTTATACTTTTCCTTGTGTAATGTCATCACTTACCATAAGATTAGCATAGGATCTTTTTCTTTTATTTCCTTTCTTTTTATTGAAACAAGAAAAGTAAAGAAGGCAAAACTCAAACTAAACTTTATTATATATCTCGCATACGATTACAAGGATTGATCACTAAGCAAACTCACAAAAAGAAAGGATCGAACTAATCTTTTATTCATCTCAAAGCAAAAGATAACCATGGATCGAACTAAGAATGTAAAGGCAAAAGGAAGTGGAGATGATAAGATACCGGGGCACCTCCCCCAAGCTTGGCGACAGCCAAGGGAAGTGCCCATACCCAATACTCAGTTTTCTTTTGGTGGTGTAGAAGAAGGTGGTGGTGATGAAGTAGAAGGTTTCTTGTCCTCGGGTTTCCACGGCATAGGCTCACCATCATAAGAGGAGGATTGAGTCTTCCGGATCCTGCAACTGGAAACAAACTCATACCTTTAAACCTTGCCTCATATTCAAAGACTTGGCTCTGAAGGTTGTGGATTTGGCTATGGAGTAAGTTGATTTGCTCGTTGAGGGAGAAGAAGATGTCCTTTATGGGCTTGTCATTGAAAGTGCAACTATCCTAAGGTGGTTTTGGTAATTCCTAACAACATATATCTCATTGAGCTAATGCTACTTCAAGATAAATATTTCAGGAAAGCTCAATGATTGGCATGGTATGGATGAGAAAAGTGGATCCCTCAAAATGCTAAGGACAAAAGGATTGGCTCAAGCTCAAAGCACAAGACTCTACATTTTCTATTTTAGTGATCCAAGATCACATTGAGTCTATAGGAAAAGCCAATATTATCAAGGAGGGATGAGGTGTTTCTTAATGAGGTCTTGCTCAAAAATGCTTTGTGATATGCTCCAAAAGCCCTCAACTACTTTCTCATATCCACATATGACCTAAACCAAAAGCCCAACTCGGCCCCACCAATTCTTCCTATCCGGTGCCACCGTGTTCAGATGTCATAGCCACTGCCACAAACCCTAGGCAAATCGGTCTCACCGATAGGGATCTCGGTCTCACCGAGATAGGGTTGTAATCTCTCTGTTTCCCTTTGTAACATTTCGGTCAAACCGAGATGAGCGAATCGGTCCCACCGAGATTACAATGCAAACTCTCTGTTTCCTTTTCGTAAAATTTCCATCTTACCGAGATGAGCGAATCGGTCCCGCCGAGTTTGCCTGACCAACCCTCTGTGTGTCCATTACCAAAATCGGTCTCACCGAGTTTGAGTAATCGGTCTCACTGAGATTACATTATGCCCTAACCCTAATCATATCGGTCCTATCGAGTTGCATGTCGGTCCCACCGAAAATCCTAACGGTAACATGATTTGCTAAATCGGTGCGACCGAGTTTCTCAATTCGGTCCCACCGAGATTGGTAAGTTGTGTATAACGGTTAGATTTTGTGTGGAGGCTATATATACCCCTCCATCCACTCTTCATTCGTGGAGAGAGCCATCAGAACATGCCTACACTTCCAACATACATTTTCTGAGAGAGAACCACCTACACTTGTGTTGAGACCAAGATATTCCATTCCTACCATATGAATCTTGATCTCTTTCCTTCCCCAAGTTGCTTTCCACTCAAATCTTCTTTCCACCAAATCCAAATCCTGTGAGAGAGAGTTGAGTGTTGGGTCGACTATCATTTGAAGCACAAGAGCAATGAGTTCATCATCAACACACCATTTGTTACTTCTTGGAGAGTGGTGTCTCCTAGATTGGCTTGGTGTCACTTGGGAGCCTCCGACAAGATTGTGGAGTTGAACCAAGGAGTTTGTAAGGGCAAGGAGATCGCCTACTTCGTGAAGATCTACCCCTAGTGAGGCAAGTCCTTCGTGGGCGACGGCCATGATGGGATAGACAAGGTTCCTTCTTCGTGGACCCTTCGTGGGTAGAGCCCTCCGTGGACTCGCACAGCCCTTACCCTTCGTGGGTTGAAGTCTCCATCAACGTGGATGTACGATAGCACCACCTATCGGAACCACGACAAAAACATCTGTGTCTCCTATTGCGTTTGCACTCTCCAAATCCTTCCCTTTACATTCTAGCAAGTTGCATGCTTTACTTTCCGCTGCTCATATACTCTTTGCATGCTTGCGTGAATGGTGTTAAGATTGCTTGAACCGTGCTAAGTTGCTAAAATCTGCCAAGAACTAAAATTGGGAAAAGGATAGATTTTTATTTGGTCGAGTAGTCTAATCACCCCCCTCTAGACATAATTTCGATCCTACAAGTGGTATCAGGGCCTTGGTCTCCATTTGCTTTGATCTCCATAGCTTTTGGTGGTCATAGCCTTGGTTTGACAACCTAGGAGAGTATGGCATCTAGCGAGGGAAATTACCACCATACAGGTCCTTACTTTGACGGTACTAATTTTGCTAGTTGGAAGCATAAGATGAAAATGCATATTCTTGGACATAACCCCGCCATTTGGGCTATTGTGTGTATTGGCTTGCAAGGTGAATTCTTTGATGGGAGAGAACCGAGCCGTGAAGCTACCGTGGAAGAGTTGAAGATGCTGCAATACAACGCTCAAGCTTGTGATATCCTCTTCAACGGATTGTGCCCCAAAGAATTCAACAAAATCTGCCGTCTTGAGAATGCAAAGGAAATTTGGGATACTATGATTGATATGCATGAAGGTACCGACTCCGTCAAGGAATCCAAGTTGGATGTGCTTCAAAGTCAGCTTGACAAGTTCAAAATGAAGGATGGTGAAGGTGTCGCAGAAATGTACTCTAGGCTTGCTCTTATCACAAATGAGATTGCCGGCTTAGGAAGTGAAGAGATGACCGACAAATTCATCATCAAGAAGATCCTAAGAGCTTTGGACAGAAAATATATCATGTGCACATTGATCCAAATGATGCCCAATTACAAAGATCTGAAGCCAACGGAAGTCACTGGAAGAATTGTTGCTCATGAGATGTCACTCAATGATAAGGAGGAGCTCCACAACAAGTCAAGTGGTGCTTACAAAGCCTCATGTGAAGCTCCCACATCATCAAGTGAGAAACAAACCTTCAATGAATAATTGAGCCTAATGGTGAAGAATTTCAACAAGTTTTACAGGAGTAGAAGCAAGGAGAGAAGTTCCAAGTCAAGGTCCTATAGTGACAAAAGATCTTCTAGTCATGAGCGTAATTGCTACAATTGTGGAAGACCCGGACACTATTCCAATGAGTGTACGGCACCCTACAAAAGAAGAGAAGATTCTCCAAAAAGAAGAAGTAGAAGAGAAGAATCACCATCAAGAGAGAGAAGGAGTAGAGATGATCGTTATGAACGAAGAACATCCCGGAGAAGCAAGGATTCGGAAAGGAAGGACAAGTCATCAAGGAGCTACACAAAACAAAGACATCAAGCTCATGTTGGTGAATGGGTATCCGGCTCCGACTTCAACAATCACTCCGAGAGAGGCTATCATTCTGACTCCTAATATACTCAAGATGAAGGTGTTGCCGGTCTAGCACTTGTGTCAACCAACTCCTACGACATATTTGATTCACCAAATGAAGGACTTGGAAGATGCTTCATGGCTAAAGGCCCAAAGGTATCACACCCCGAGTATTTTGATTTCAATAGTGATGAAAATGACTTGTTAGGTGATGATGATTTACTTGTTGACAACTCTAGTGATGAATACTATGATGAAACGTCAATTAATCATGCTAATCAAGGTAAAACGAATGACAATGATAAGGAGAAGATTGAGCACCTAACTAAAGAACTAAACACTCTTAATTTAGCTCATGAAACTACCTTAGAAGATCATCGTTTACTCTTATTCACTTACATGCCTCAAGTCAAGTCTAGTAACAAGAACAAGAAAGATTCTTCCTCTAGTAGTAACTATAATCATGCTAAATCCAATGTTGTTGCTTCTAGTAGTTCTCTTGATTCAACTAATGATTCTCTTAGCCAAGTTACACTTGAGCAAGAAAGTAGCTTATTGAAGGGAATTATAGAGAAAGGTGTTTACAAGAGCCTTGCCGGGAGTAAGCAATTCGAGGAAATTATACGCTAGCAAGGAAGGCACCGGAAGAACCAAGGTGTTGGTTTTGAACAAAAGTTCAATGCCAATGGAGTTGAGTGGGAATAAGATGAATACCCCAAGATGAAGTTTGTTCCTCAACAAGAGAAGTATGATCCTACTTCTTTCAAGGGGACACAAGCTCAATATGATCTTCCACCACCAGACAACAAGCAAAAAGGCAAGGACAAGCTTCAAGAGGAGATTGATGCATTTGAAGAAGCTCCTAAGGCCTTGGTAAAGTGGGTTCCCAAGACTACATCAAGTTCTACTTCATCGAGTACAACTCCAACTCCAAGGATTCCCATCAAGATGATGTGGATCCCGAAGAAGAAGAACTAGAGAGTTCTTGAGGGTGACTCCGCCAACATATTTCACTCATATCATTTTGGCAAGGACAAGTGCAATCAACTTCCACGTCTTGCACTAGTTCAAGGAGTCACAAACCCTCTTGTTGGTAAGACAAGGGACAAGGTAACCTAATGCTTTCATGGACATTATCTTGTGTGTGCATCACTCTATGTCTATGGATATCCTTATTTGTTCCTTGTGGGACTAACCCATGTAGGTATTGAAAGTGCAACTCACTCCAAAGGATGGCTCCAAATGATCTACATCAACATTGAGCATCCACATCTTCAACACCTACATGAAGTCATCATCGACAAAACCCATGGTTGGTTCATCCCTCTTAGGGGGGATCTCACATCTAAGGAGAGCTTTACTCTAAGAATTGAGCTAAAGCAACTCTAATGGTGTGAACACAGCAATGCTTTATGTAAAAGTGGTAACACCACTTGTGCTTAAATGATGAGTATGACCTATGATCAAATGTTCTCATTTGACTCCTAAGTCAATATACTCATATATAGATGACCTAGTCATCGCCAATTGCTTGAAAGATGCTAGAATGGTTGTGCATGCTTGGCCACATATTTCATTTGTCATTTTATTGTGTGAGCATGTTGGTTGCATATTTTACTCATTCGAGGACATCCACTTGTAGTTTTGATTGTTTTGTTTCTTTTCTTTTGCCAAGTGGATGGACAAGAATGCCTAAGAACCTTCTCTAGCTATCTATGCTTTTCTTGTCTCAAACACTATTCATGCTACATCACAAAGTTTGATCAAGTCACATTCGAACCACTCTGTGTGTGGAGCACTCGGAGTCCCCGATTCGTCATAGACTTAAACTTCCAAAACCTCTTTGTGCATCTCAGTCTGACCAATCCATCCATTTTGGTCCCACCGAGATCACTAGTTGATCTAGGTTTTCAATCTCGGTGCAACCGATTTGAACTTTTCAGTCACACCGAGTTGCAGTAACTGCTTGCAGTTATGCATCTCGGTGCCACCGAGTTGTTCCACTCGGTCACACCGACAGGGTCAGGCTATATATACCCCCGGGACAAAGTTTGGAAATTTTTCCGAACCTCTTCGCCCGCGCACTGCCTGCTCTGCCTCCTCGGGTCTCCGGATTGTCCTCCTCGTCGCCAGCGACCTCCCGCCGCTGGTCTCCGCCTCCGTCAACGGGATTCAACTCCACCGTTGCCGCCGTAGTAAATCCATCGCCGAGCTAGGGTATGGATTTGAAACCTTGTGCTATTCCTCACTCCGATTCCTAGCACATTGCATTGCCATGTATCTTGCCATGATTGAGATCTTCCTATCCAGTGAAAACACTTTGTAGATTAGTTTTGGATTGAAAATTTAGGGTTAGGTTTCAGCCAAACTCATCTCGGACCGACCGAGTTGTAGAAATCGGTCCCACCGATTTGGCTCAGGCCGGTGCACATGTGATTCTCGGTCTGACCGAGAATTGCAAATCGGTGTGACTGAGTTCAGGATTTTGTGAAACCCTAGCAGTCCTGGTGCCACCGAACTATGACTCGGTCTGACCGAGATCACTAGTTTAGATTCCAAAAGGTGCTTCGGTATCACCGAGTTTACAAATTGCTAGCTCCAAAATGCTTTCTGTGGAAAAATAAAACTAAGTTTTTGGCTCATTTTGTTTGCAAAAACCTTTGTGCTATGTGATGCTCATCTACTCTACCTCATCTATATCTATTCATAGGGTCTGCTGTCAGAGTTTGCACCATGTCAGATCAGAGTGACAGTCAGAACAAGTCTGAGGAGCAGGTTCAGATGAGTGAGGGCACTAGTCCCTCTAGCAGCTATGATGATGGCAGCAGGAGCACACCCAGCAACTTGCCAAAGGCAGCCACCAGGGCCAGAAAGAAGAAGACGTCATATTCTGAGGATGAGGACTATGTGGCTGTTGAGGATTAGGCCACCTCAAAGAAGAAAGTTCTGAAGAAAGAATATGGCACAGCTGCTACCACTAAGCCAGGGATGCGAAGAAGGCACCTGCAAGGAGAATTCCAACTTCCAAACCTAGGAAGGTTTCCACTGGCAAAACCATGAAGTTCACCATTGAGTCTGAAGATGAGGCTGCTGGCCAAGACAAGAAGAAGAAGAGAGTCCGAACCACCACTGCCAAAGTACTTGGCAAGCCCTCTATGAGGAGAGACTCTGAAGAGGAAGAGGAAGAGGTTGCTGCACTAGCACCCAAAGCTCAAAAGCTGATGGGAGATGCTATAAAGTCAGGGGCTGCTCCATCTAAGCCCAAAGATGCTCCCAAAGCTGCTGCTCCAAAACCCAAGTCTGCATCCAAGAGGAACACCAGGGGTATTCCAGCTGCAGAGAAGAACAAGGCCCCAGTGTCTGAAGCTGCTGAAGAAGAAGATGAAGACTCACCTGTCTTGAGAAAGCTGAAGCCCAAGATCCCAGATCATAATGATGCTCACCAAGTTGCAGAAGACATGAAGCTCAGGAAGGATGCAGGTCTAAGACAATGGAGATTGACTGACCCCTATGCTATCAGGAGAAGGACTGCTGTGGACTACATGTTCCATACTAAGGAACAACAAGATTTCTATCAGACAGTGCTGCTTGACAAGAAGCCCATAGTCTGTGACATGAGATGGGTTGATTGGGAGTACATCAGGAAGAATGAGGATCATTATCCTGGAGTTTATGACAGTTTCAAGTCATGTGGAGTAGTAGACTTTGTTGGACAGAAGCTCACAAAGTGGAATGATGAGCTCATTATGCAGTTCTAGTCCACAGCTCATTTCTACCCAGATGGGAGGATAGTCTAGATGTCTGAGGGTACCAGGTACCAGTCAACAGTTGAGGAATGGTCTGAATTGATCAATGCTCCAAAGGAGAATGAGGATGACTTGGATGTCTATGCCAAGAAGAAGAAAGATCACAACTCTGTGGCTCATATGTACTAAGAGATCCCAGATGCTGCACTTGAGACACACAAGTTTGGATCTCTACACTACCTGTTGTAAGGAGTGCCCACTATCAACTGGATTTTAAGGCATACTTTGCTGCCCAAGTTAGGTGATCACAAGATGATCAGAGGCCATGCAATTAATTTGCTTCACATATTTGATGTGCCTCAGAAGTTCAAAGTCATGAGCCTAATTGTGGAAACAATCAAAAGGACTACTGCTGATCAGAAGAGGAGTTGTGGGTATGCCCCACAGATTCAGGAGCTTATAAACTCCAAGATGGGCACTAGCACATATCTCTTGGGCAAGGAACACCTTCCCATCTACCTGACTTTGAGGATAACACTGTAGTGATGGATGAGAATGAACCATCTTCTGTGCAAGCACAAGAGAAGAAGGAGAAGGCAAGGGCTGAGAAGGCTGCTAAGATGCCAACTGCTGAAGAGGCATCTCAGATTTTCCTGAAGAGCAAGCAAGATCAGCTTGGCTACTTGATTGCGTCCACTCTGAGGATTGAGAAGGGCTTGGCCACCTTGACTCAAAACTAGGAGATCTTGGAGAGAATCATACAACAGAAGTTCTATGCTCTTGATGTTAAAGTGACTGAGATCCAGACTGTAATTGAGCAACTTCAGGAGGATGTGGAGGAGAAGAAGGGCAAGTCAACTACTGATGCATTTGATAGAGTGCCCAGGGACAAAGATCTGCTGCAGTGCCTGTGGCAGACACCACAGCTACATCATCTGCACCAGCTACAGCTTCAGTGGATCCAGCTCCAGCACCCTCTCCACCAGCTCCAGCAACATCAATAGAAGTCTTCGTCCAAGGAGCCATCTCTACACCATCCCATGAAGACCAAGCCTGAGATTCGATTAGCACTATGCATTTTTTATGAACTTTTTGGTAACTTGTTGCCAAAGGGGGAGAAAATGTATAGATCATAGGCTTCAAGGGAGAGTGTTGCTTTTTGTTCTCTCTTGTCTTTTTGGTGGTTGACCTTCGTTACTTGCTTGTTTGCTCAATTCTCTATGCCTTTTGTGAGATACTTGGATGATCATGTGTTTGATCATATGCTACCTTAATGCTTGTTGGATGACATTATCCTTTTATATCCTTATATGATCATTCACTTTGCTTGGTGATGAGTGCATGTGTTTAATTATTATCATTTTGAGCACTCCACCAAGATGTATGTGACATGGAAGAGTAACCCTTGATTCTAACTCTTTGTGCATTTGAAGTCCAAAGAAAATTTTAAATAATGCAAAAATTTAGGGGGAGCTCTTACTTTTCACATACTTCTCAAAGCGACAATGTTTTTCAATCTTATTATCATTTTTCGAAGCTTTGATATATATGTTGTCATCAATTACCAAAAAGGGGGAGATTGAAAGTGCAACTATCCCTAGGTGGTTTTGGTAATTCCTAACAACATATATCTCATTGAGCTAAGGCTACTTCAAGATAAATATTTCAGGAAAGCTCAATGATTGGCATGGCATGGATGAGAAAAGTGGATCCCTCAAAATGCAAAGGACAAAAGGATTGGCTCAAGCTCAAAGCACAAGACTCTACATTTTCTATTTTAGTGATCCAAGATCACATTGAGTCTATAGGAAAAGCCAATACTATCAAGGAGGGATGAAGTGTTGCTTAATGAGGCTCTTGCTCAAAATGCTTTGTGATATGCTCCAAAAGCCCTCAACTACTTTCTCATATCAACACATGACCTAAACCAAAAGTCCAACTCGGCCCCACCGATTCTTCCTATCCGGCGCCACCGAGTTCAGATGTCATAGCCACTGCCACAAACCCTAGGCAAATTGGTCTCACCGATAGGGATCTCGGTCTCATCGAGATAGGGTTGTAATCTCTCTATTTCCCTTCGTAATGTTTCGGTCAAACCGAGATGAGCGAATCAGTCCCACCAAGATTACAATGCAAACTCTCTGTTTCTTTTTCGTAACATTTCGGTCTTACCGAGATGAGCGAATCAGTCCCACCGAGTTTGTTGCCTGACCAACCCTCTGTGTGTCCATTACCAAAATTGGTCTCACCGAGTTTGAGTAATCGGTCTCACCGAGATTACGTTATGCCCTAACCCTAATCATATCGGTCCTACCGAGTTGCATGTCGGTCCCACCGAAAATCCTAATGGTCACATGATTTGCTAAATCGGTCCGACCGAGTTTCTCAATTCGGTCCCACCGAGATTGGTAAGTTGTGTGTAACGGTTAGATTTTGTGTGGAGGCTATATACCCCTCCACCCACTCTTCATTCGTGGAGAGAGCCATCAGAACATGCTTACACTTCCAACATACATTTTCTGAGAGAGAATCACCTACACTTGTGTTGAGACCAAGATATTCCATTCCTACCATATGAATCTTGATCTCTAGACTTCCCCAAGTTGCTTTCCACTCAAATCTTCTTTCCACCAAATCCAAATCCTGTGAGAGAGAGTTGAGTGTTGGGGAGACTATCATTTGAAGCACAAGAGCAAGGAGTTCATCATCAACACACCATTTGTTACTTCTTGGAGAGTGGTGTCTCCTAGATTGGCTAGGTGTCACTTGGGAGCCTCCGACAAGATTGTGGAGTTGAACCAAGGAGTTTGTAAGGGCAAGGAGATCGCCTACTTCGTGAAGATCTACCCCTAGTGAGGCAAGTCCTTCATGGGCGACGACCATGGTGGGATAGACAAGGTTGCTTTTTCATGGACCCTTCCTGGGTGGAGCCCTCCGTGGACTCGCGTAGCCGTTACCCTTCGTGGCTTGAAGTCTCCATCAACATGGATGTACCATAGCTCCACCTATCGGAACCACGACAAAAACATTCGTGTCTCCTATTGCGTTTGCACTCTCCAAACCCTTCCCTTTACATTCTACCAAGTTGCATGCTTTACTTTCCGCTACTCATATACTCTTTTCATGTTTGCTTGAATTGTGTTAAGATTGCTTGAACCGTGCTAAGTTGCTAAAATCTGCCAAGAACTAAAATTGGGAAAAGGGTAGATTTTTATTTGGTCAAGTAGTCTAATCACCCACCCCCCTCTAGGCATACTTTTGATCCTATAGCCATCCACCTTGATATCACGGGTATTGATGACCCACAAGTATAGGGGATCTATCGTACTCCTTTCAATAAGTAAGAGTGTCAAACCCAACGAGTAGCAGAAGGAAATGACAAGCGGTTTTCAGTAAGGTATTCTCTGCAAGCACTGAAATTATCAGTAACAGATAGTTTTGTGATAAGGTAATTTGTAACGGGTAACAAGTAACGAATGTAAAAAAGGTGCACTAAGGTGGCCCAATCCTTTTTGTAGCAGAGGGCAAGCCTGGACAAACTCTTATATAAAGGAAAGTGCTCCCGAGGACACATGGGAATTATTGTCAAGCTAGTTTTCATCATGGTCCTATGATTCGCGTCCGTTACTTTGATAATTTGATATGTGGGTGGACCGGTGCTTGGGTACTGCCCTTCCTTGGACAAGCATCCCACTTATGATTAACCTCTCTCACAAGCATCCGCAACTACGAAATAAAAATTTAAGGTAAACCTAACCATAGCATGAAACATATGGATCCATATCAGCCCCTTATGAAGCAACACATAAACTAGGGTTTAAGCTTCTGTCACTATAGCAACCCATCATCTACTTATTACTTCCCAATGCCTTCCTATAGGCCCAAACAATGGTGAATTTTCATGTAGTCGATGTTCACATAACACCACTAGAGGAGAGACAACATACATCTCATCAAAATATCGAACCAATACCAAATTCACATGACTACTTATAACAAGACTTCTCCCATGTCCTCGGGAACAAACGTAACTACTCAAAAATCATATTTATGTTCATAATCAGAGGGGTATTAATATGCATAAAGGATCTGAACATATGATCTTCCACCAAATAAACCAAGTAGCATCAACTACAAAGAGTAATCAACACTACTAGCAACCCACAGGTACCAATATGAGGTTTTGAGACAAAGATCGGATACAAGAGATGAACTACGGTTTGAGAGGAGATGGTGATGGTGAAGATATTGATGGATATTGACCCCCTCTCGATGAGAGAATCGATGGTGATGCCAATGGTGGTGATTTCCCCCACCCGGAGGGATGTTTCCCCCGCAGAACAGCTTAGCTGGAGCCCTAGATTGGTTCCGCCAAGGTTCCGCCTCCAGACGGCGGCGCTTCGTCCCGAAAGCTTCCTTATGATTTTTTCCAGGGCAAAAGACACCTTATACCAGAAGATGGGCATCGGGGCTTCGGGTGGCCACGAGGCAGGGGCATACAGGGGATAGGGCGCGCCCGCCACCCTCGTGGACAGCGGGTGGCCCCCTCTGGTGCTTTCTTCGCCCAATATTTTTAATAAATTCCAAAACTGACTTTCGTGGAGTTTCAGGACTTTTGGAGTTGTGCAGAATAGGTCTCTAACATTTGCTCCTTTTCCAGCCTAGAATCTAGTTGCCGGCGTTCTCCCTCTTCACGTAAACCTTGTAAAATAAGAGAGAAAAGGCATAAGTATTGTGACATAATGTGAAGTAATAGCCCATAATGCAATAAATATCGATATAAAAGCATGATGCAAAATGGACGTATCAACTCCCCCAAGCTTAGACCTCGCTTGTCCTCAAGCGAAAGCCGATAGCGAAAAATATGTCCACATGTTTACAGATAGAGGTGTCAATAAAATAAAATACGGACATGAGGACATCATGATCATTCTTAGAATAGCAATATATATATTGTCATATGATTCCTTACGTTAAAGTAACAATCTATTCACAATGTAAAGTATGAATGACAAACTTCATTGAAAACTAGCAAACTATAATCTCAGCCATTGAAGCAATTGCAATTTATCATAACATCGGAAAGAGTCAATATATAATAGCTTTTCAGCACGTCCACATACTCAACTATCATTTAGTCTTTCACAATTGCTAAAACTCACGCAATACTTATGGGTATGAAGTTTTAATCGGACACAGAGAAAGATAGGGGATTATAGTTTCGCCTCCCAACCTTTTAGGTCAAGGGTAATGTCAACAATAATGTTTTATGAAAACTTACATCCAATTGGTATATATATATATATATATATATATATATATATCAAGATCTCAACACATAGTGCTTGCCAAAGGATAAAGTATAAAAAGAAAAGGTGAAGATCACCATGACTCTTGTATAAGGTAGAAGACAAAAATAAAAGATAAGCCCTTCGCAGAGGGAAGCATAGGTTGTCGTGTGCTTTTATGGTTGGATGCACAAAATCTTAACGCAAAAGAACGTCACTTTATATTGCCACTTGTGATAGGGACCTTTATTATGCAGTTCATCGCTTTTATTTCTTCCATATCACAAGCTCGTATAAAGCTTATTTTCTCCACACTAATAATTGATACATATTTAGAGAGCAATTTTTATTGCTTGCAACAATGACAACTTACTTGAAGGATCTTACTCAATCCATAGGTAGGTATGGTGGACTCTCATGGCAAAACTGGGTTTAAGGATGTGGAAGCACAAGTAGTATCTCTACTTGGTGCAAAGAGATTGGCTAGCATGAGGGAGAAAGGAAAGCTCAACATGTTGGATGATCCATGACAATATAATTTATTTTGGATATAACAAAACATAACCCATTACGTTGTCTTCCTTGTCCAAAATCAACTTTTTAGCATGTCATATTTTAATGAGTGCTCACAATCATACAAGATGTCCAAGATAGTATATTTATATGTGAAAACCTCTCTTTCTTTATTACTTCATATTAATTGCAACGATAACCAAAACTATGTTTGTCAACTCTCAGCAACTTTTATTCATCATACTCTTTATATGTGAAGTCATTACTCGCCATAAGATCAATACGATCTTTTTTATTTCTTTTTGTTCTTTCCTTTTCTTTTATTCCCTCAAGATCATAGCAAGATAGCAAAGCCCTCGACTCAAAACAAATCTTTATTATATATAGCTCACGGACTCGATTACATAGATAGGGATCAACACAAAAACTCAAAGCTCGATCATACTAAACTTTATTCTACTAGATCAAGATATAACTAAAAGGATCAAACTAAGAAAAACAGTAAAGATAGAAGTGTGATGATGATACGATACCGGGGCACCTCCCCCAAGCTTGGCACTTGCCAAGGGGAGTGCCCATACCCATGTGATTATGTCTCTTTCTTTGGAGGTGGTGATGATGGAGTAGTTCATGATGTAGCCTCGTCGTCCATCTTCCAAGGCATAGGCTCACCATCATATAAGGATGATCGAGTCTCTGGGATCCTCAAATCTGCAGCCAAACTCATCCTCTTGAATCAATATTCATACTCACCGTTTTGGTTTTGTAGGTCATAGATCGGGGCTTGGAGGTGCTCGATCTTCTCGTGAAGCTTGAAGAGGGTCTCCCCAATGTTCTTGGCATCCAGATTGTGGTTGTTGGTGAACTCTGCAATCATCATGTGGTTGGTGTTGAGTCCGCGTTACACCATCCCTTGGCACTTGAAAACTTGTTGCTCCATTGCTTCGAGTCTTGTCTCCATGCTTCCGGTCCTCCTTGGTCCCTTAACATCGCGGATGTGCAACACCCCCTCACGCATCTCAATGGTTTGAGGGTGTTGCAGCACCTCCGCGAGGTAGGGGTTGAAGACCTTCTCGAAAAACTTGTCATTGGGAGCGCTTGAAGACGTCATGGTGATCTAGATCTGTCAAAAAAAAAACAACTCAAAACAAAAGCAGATGATTTTGTCGTGGTACGGTGGTCAAAACCTTCGGGATATTATATAATGAATTTTTACCAACCAAAAGAACTATCATGCAAGAAAATGGAGTCCGGAGGGCACACGAGGTGCCCACGAGGTAGGGGGTGCGCCTAGGGGGTAGGGCGCGCCCTCCACCCTCGTGGACGCCTCGTGTCCTTCCCAGAATACTTCTTATTTCCCTATTTTCTTAAATATTCCAAAACAGAGAAAAATTTCTATTAGAACAGTTTTGGAGTCGGTTTACTTTCCGTACCACATACCTATTCCTTTTCGGAGTCTGAAACGTTTTGGAAAGTGTCCCTTATGTACTCCTCTGGGGTTACGGTGTCAATAACATTGGTTTCAACATTTATGGGATTACCTAAGATATAATGTTTGATTCTTTGACCGTTCACCACCTTCGAATTGGTGCCTTCGAAGTTGTTGATTTTTATGGCACCGGAACAATAGACCTCCTCGATAATGTAAGGACCTTCCCATTTAGAGAGAAGTTTTCCTGCAAAAAATCTTAACTGAGAGTTGTATAGCAAAACATAATCACCTACATTAAACTCACGCTTTTCTATCCTTTTGTCATGCCATCTTTTAACCTTTTCTTTAAATAGTTTGGCATTCTCATAGTCCTGGGTTCTCCATTCATCAAGTGAGCTAATGTCAAATAGCCTCTTCTCACCAGCAAGTTTGAAATCATAATTGAGCTCTTTAATAGCCTAATATGCCTTATGTTCTAGTTTGAGAGGTAAGTGACATGCTTTCCCATAAACCATTTTATACGGAGACATACCCATATGATTATTATATGCAGTTCTATAGGCCCATAATGCATCATCAAGTTTCTTGGACCAATTCTTTCTAGGTCTATTAATAGTCTTTTGCAAAATTAATTTAAGCTCTCTATTACACAATTCTACTTGACCACTAGACTGTGGATGGTATGGAGATGCAATTCTATGATTAACATCATACTTAGCAAGCATTTTATGAAAAGCACCATGAATAAAATGTGAACCACCATCAGTCATTAAGTATCTAGGGACTCCAAACCTCGGAAAAATAACTTTTTAAGCATCTTAATAGAAGTGCTATGATTAGCACTACTAGTTGGAGTAGCTTTTACCCACTTAGTAATGTAATCAATAGCAACTAAAATATGTGTATACCCATTAGAGGAAGGAAATGGTCCCATATAATCAAAGCCCCAAACACCAAATGGTTCAATAACAGGTGAATAGTTCATAGGCATTTCTTGACGTCTACTAATACTACCAATTCTTTGACATTCATCACAAGACAAGACAAACTTACGAGCATCTTTGAAGAGAGTAGGCCAATAAAAACTTGATTGCAATACCTTATATGCAGTTCTATCTCCCGTGGATGTCCTGCATATGCCTTGGAGTGACACTTGCGTAGGATCTGTTCCTGTTCATGCTCAGGTACACAATGTCTAATAACACCATCTACTCCTTGCTTATAAAGGTGTGGGTCATCCCAGAAGTAATGTCTTAAATCACAGAAAAACCTTTTCTTTTGCTGCTATGTGAAGCTAGGCGGTATAAATTTAGCAACAATGTAATTCGCATAATCAGCATACCATGGAGCAATACGAGAAGCATTTATGATAGCTAATTGTTCGTCAGGAAAGCAATCATCAATAGGTAGTGGGTCATCAATAACATTTTCTAACCTAGACAGGCTGTCTGCAACGGCGTTCTTAGCTCCCTTTCTATCAATAATATGAAAATCAAATTTTGTAGCAAGAGAACCCATCTAATAAGTCTAGGTTTAGCATCTTTCTTTTCCATAAAGTATTTAATAGCAGCATGAACCGTGTGAATAGTTACTTTGGAATCAACAATATAAGGTCTGAACATATCACAAGCAAATACAACTGCTAAAACAACACCTAAAGCATAATCACTAACATAATTTCTCTGGGCACTGTTTAGAGTTTTACTAGCATATTGGATAACATTTAATTTCTTATCAACTCTTTTTCCTAGAACAACACCTAAAGCATAATCACTAGCATCACACATAATTTCAAAGGGTAAATTCCAATCAGGTGGATGAGCAATAGGTGCAGAAATCAAGGCTTTCTTAAGTATTTCAAATGCTTCTACACAATCATCATGAAAGACAAAAGGAACATCTTTTTGTAAGAGATTAGTCAGAGGACTAGAAATTTTTGAGAAGTGTTTAATGAACCTCCTATAAAAACATGCATGACCAAGGAAACTTCCCATACCTTTGATGTCCTTGGGACACGACATATTTTCAATAGCATTAACTTTAGCTTTATCAACTTCAGTACCTCTTTAAGAAATCTTATGCCCCAAGACAATACCTTCATTAACCATAAAGTGGCACTTCTCCCAATTCAAGACAAGGTTAGTTTCTTCACATCTCTGCAATACTTGATCAAGGTTGCTTAAGCAATCATCAAAAGAAGTTCCATACACGGAGAAATCATCCATGAAAACCTCAACAATCTTTTCACAAAAGTCAGAGAATATGGCAGTCATACATCTTTGAAAGGTAGCAGGTGCATTACATAAACCAAAAGTCATATGTCTATAAGCACAGGTACTGAACGGGCAAGTAAAAGTGGTATTATCCTGATCCTCTTTTGACAGTGGTATTTGAGAGAAACAAGAATAATTGTCCAGAAAGCAAAAATGTGTATGTTTGGATAGTCTTTCTAGCATTTGATCAATAAAACGTAGAGGGTAATGATCTTTTCTACTAGCTTTATTTAATTTATGGAAATCAATTACCATTCTATAACCTGTAACAATTCTTTGTGGGATCAATTCATCTTTATCATTAGGAACAACAGTTATACCTCCCCTTTTAGGGACACAATGGACATGACTTACCCACTGACCATCAGCAACAGGATAAATTATACCTGCCTCCAGAAGGTTTAGTATTTCATTTCTTACCACTTCTTTCATCTTAGGATTTAACCGTCATTGATGATCAACAACTAGTTTAGCATCTTTCTCCGGCTTTATTTTGTGCTGACATAGAGTGGGACTAATGCCAGCTTAAGATCATCAAGAGTATATCCGATAGCAGCACGGTGCTTCTTCAGTGTTTTCAATAATTTATCTTCTTCCTGCTCTGAAAGGTTAGCACTAATAATAACAGGATTATCTTCTTTTCATCAAGATAAGCATATTTAAGAGTATCAGGTAAAGGTTTAAGCTCAAACACGGAATCACCCTTGGGTGGAGGAGGATCCCCTAGGATTTCAATAGGTAAGTTGTGTTTCAATATAGGTCCCTGTTTAAAGAATACTTCATCTATTTCCCTTCTCTCGTTCATAAACATATCATTGTCATGGTCTAGCAAATATTGTTCCAAAGGATCAGTAGGAGGCACAACAATAGAAGTAAGACCAATAATTTCATCCTTACTAGGTAAATCTTTCTTATGAGGTTGTCTACTAAACATGGAAAAATTAAATTCATGAGATTCATCATCAAAGCTAACACCGACAGTTTGTTTCTCACAATCTATTTTAACATTGACGGTGTTCAAGAAAGATCTACCAAAAATAATGGGACAAAAGTCATCTTGTGGGGAGCTAGGAACAAGAAAATTAGTAGGGTATTTTATTTTCCCACACAATACTTCAACGTCTCTAAGAATCCCAATTGGTGATATAGTATCTCTATTAGCAAGTTTAATAGCGACATCTATGCCTTCTATTTCAGGAGGTGCTATTTCATCTTTAATTTCTTGATATAAGGAGAAAGGAATAACACTCACACTAGCACCTAGGTCACATAACCCATGATAACAGTGATCTCCTATCTTAACTGAGACTACAGGCATGCCAACAACTGGTCTATGTTTATCTTCTCCTTCGGGTTTGGCAATTCTAGAAGCTTCACCATAGAAGTAAATAACATGCCCATCAATATTATCAACTAAGAGATCTTTAACCATAGCAACACTAGGTTCAACTCTAATTTGTTCAGAAGGTTTGGGTTTTCTAACATAACTTTTGTTAACCATAGTTGAAGCTTTAGCATGTTCCTTCATCCTAACAGGGAAAGGTGGTTTTTCAATATAAGTAGTGGGAACAACTGGATCAACATTGTAAATGATGGTTTCTTCTTTAGCGTTTACCGATTCTTTAATTTCTTATTTAATAGGTGGGTGATATTTAAACCACTTCTCCTTAGGGAGATCAAAATGAGTAGCAAAAGATTCACAGAAGGAAGCTACTATCTCAGAGTCAAGTCCAAATTTAGTGCTAAACTTTTGAAAAGCATCGGTATTCATAAAAGATTTAACACAATCAAACATAGGTTCAATACCTGAGTCTTTAGCTTCGTCGAGTTCCCAATCTTCAGAGTTGTGTTTAATTCTTTCTAGAAGATCCCACCGAAGTTCAATAGTCTTCTTCATAAAAGAACCAGTACAAGAAGTATCGAGCATGGTTTGATCATTACGAGAAAGCCGAGCATAAATTTTTTTAATAATAACTTCTCTTGATAGCTCATGATTGGGGCATGAATATAATATTGACTTAAGCCTCCCCCAACCTAGAGCGATACTTTCTCCTTCACGAGGCCAAAAATTATATAGATGCATAGGATAATTTTTTTGATGAAATTCCAATTTCAAACGGTTCCGGTTCCTAGATACAATATCATCGCATAGCCTATACCATGTCAATGATTTCCCTTCAAAGATAAAGGGAAAACCTTCTTCTTAGATTCATCTCCGGGCAAACATGCAAGCTTAAACAATCCACAAATTTTATCCACATATATCAAGTGCATATTGGCATGTTTGGTTCCATCTCCTGCAGAAGGATTAGCTAGCAGTTGTTCTAACTTACCCGAAGGAATTTCATATTCAACATTTTAAGTAGGTGCAGTAGGTTGAGGGGCAACTAATTGTGGTTCCGATCAAGGTGAAGATACCCCGAACAAACCCCTCAAAGGATTGTTTTCCATAGTATCAAGTGACAATAAATTTCAGCACGTAGTAATAATGTTTCCTTACCAATTTCCACTTACCAAGAGCGCTTCACTCCCCGGCACTGGCGCCAGAAAATAGCCTTGATGACACACAAGTATATGGGGTAAATTGTAGCATTTTCGATAAGTAAGAGTATTGAACCCAACAAGGAGCAGAAGGAAATGACAAGTAGGTTTCAGCAAGGTATTGTCTGCAAGTGCCAAATTGTAAGTAGCGGAGTAGTTTGATAGCAAGATAATTTGTAACGAGCAAGTAACGATAGTAGTAACAAAAGTGCAACAAGGTAGCCCAATCCTTTTGAGGCAAAGGACAGGCCAAAACGGTCTCTTATGATAAGCAAAGTGTTCTTGAGGGTACACGGGAATTTCATCTTGTCACTTTCATCATGTTGGCTTAATTCGTGTTTGCTACTTTGATAATTTGATATGTGGGTGGACTGGTGCTTAGGTGCTGTTCTTACTTGAACAACCCTCCTACTTATTATTAACCCTCTCGCAAGCATCCACAACTATGAGAAAAGTATTAAGAATAAATTATAACCAGGGCATTAAACTTTTGGATCCAATCGGTCCCTTACGGAATAGCGCATAAACTGGGGTTTGAGCTTCTGTCACTCTCGCAACCCACCATCTAATAACTACTCCACAATGCATTCCCTTGGGAACAAATAAGGTGAAGTGGCATGTAGTCGACGTTCACACGACACCACTAAGGTAATTGCAACATACATAACATCAAAATATCGAACACATATCAAGTTCACATGATTACTTGCAACATGATTTCCCCCATGACCACAAGAATGAAAGTAACTACTCACAAATGATAAACATGCTCAAGATCAGAGGGGTATTAAATAGCATAATGGATCTGAAGATATAATCTTCCACCAAATAAACCATCTAGTAATCAACTGCAAGATGTAATCAACACTACTAGTCACCCACAAGCACCAATCTATAGTTTTGATACAAATATTGCACACAAGAAATGAACTAGGGTTTAGAGGAGTTGGTGCTTTGAATATGTTGAAGGAAATATGCCCTAGAGGCAATAATAAAGTTATTATTTATTTCCTCATATCATGATAAATGTTTATTATTCATGCTAGAATTGTATTACCCAGAAACATAATATTGTTGGAAATATGCCCTAGAGGCAATAATAAAATGGTTATTATTATATTTCCTTATTCATGATAATTGTCTATTGTTCATGCTATAATTGTATTAACTGGAAACCGTAATACATGTGTGAATACATAGACCACAACATGTCCCTAGTGAGCCTCTAGTTGACTAGCTCGTTGATCAATAGATGGTTATGGTTTCTTGACCTTGGACATTGGATGTCATTGATAACGGGATCACATCATTAGGAGAATGATGTGATGGACAAGACCCAATCCTAAGCATAGCACAAGATCGTGTAGTTCATTTGCTAAAAGCTTTTGTATTGTCAAGTATCATTTCCTTAGACCATGAGATTGTCCAACTCCCGGATATCGTAGGAATGCTTTTGGTGTGCCAAACGTCACAACGTAACTGGGTGGCTATAAAGGTGCATTATGGGTATCTCCAAAAGTGTCTGTTGGGTTGGCACGAATCGAGACTGGGATTTGTCACTCCGTGTGACGGAGAGGTATCTCTGGGCCCACTCGATAATGCATCATCATAATGAGCTCAATGTGACTAAGTAGTTAGTCACGGGATCATGCATTATGGAACGAGTAAAGTGACTTGCCGGTAACGAGATTGAACGAGGTATTGGGATACTGACGATCGAATCTCGGGCAAGTAACATACCGATTAACAAAGGGAATTGTATACGGGATTGCTTAAATCCTTGACATTGTGGTTCATCTGATGAGATCATCGTGGAACATGTGGGAGCCAACATGGGTATCCAGATCCCGCTGTTGGTTATTGGCCAGAGAGCTGTCTCGGTCATGTCTACATGATTCCCGAACCCGTAGGGTCTACACACTTAAGGTTCGGTGACGCTAGAGTTGTTATGGGAATTAGTGTGCAGTTACCAAATGTTGTTCGGAGTCCCGGATGAGATCCTGGACGTCACGAGGAGTTCCGGAATGGTCCGGAGGTAAAGATTTATATATGGAAGTCCTATTTTGGCCACCGGTAAATGTTCGGGATTTTTCGGTATTGTACCGAGAAGGTTCTAGAAGGTTCTGGAGTGGGGCCCACCTGCATGGGGGACCCACATGAACGTGGGTAGTGGGGGAAAGGCCCCACACCCCTGGTCAAGGTGCACCAAGATCCCCCCTAGAAGGAATAAGATCATGTCCCGAAGGGATAAGATCAAGATCCCTAAAAAGGGGGGATAACAATCGGTGGGGAAGGAAATGATGGGACTTGGAGGGAAAGAAACCAGCCCCCTCCACCCCTATATATAGTGGGGAGGCGCATGGGAGCCGCACCCCTTCCCTGGCGCAGCCCCTCCCCCTCTCCAACTCCACCTCCTCCTCAGTAGTGCTTGGCGAAGCCCTGCCGGAGAACTACAAGCTCCACCACCACGCCGTCGTGCTGCCGGAGCTCTCCCTCAACTTCTCCTCTCCCCTTGCTGAATCAAGAAGGAGGAGACGTCCCCGGGCTGTACGTGTCTTGAACGCGGAGGCGCCGTCCATTCGACGTTAGATCGGATCTTCCGTGATTTGAATCATTGCGAGTACGACTCCCTCATCCGCGTTCTTCTAACGCTTCCGCATCGCGATCTTCAAGGGTATGAAGATGCACTCCCCTCTCTCTCGTTGCTAGTCTCTCCATAGATTAATCTTGGTGATGTGTAGAAAACTTTGAATTTCTGCTACATTCCCCAACAAATACATGTGTGAATACATGCTACGTCTTAAGCTTGCGTTGGTTTTCCTCGAAGAGGAGAGGGTGATGCAGCAAAGTGTAGCGTAAGTATTTCCCTCAGTTTTGAGAACCAAGGTATCAATCTAGTAGGAGGCTCCTCAAAAGTCCCACGCACCTACACAAACAAACTGAGAACTCGCAACCAACGCAATAAAGGGGTTGTCAATCCCTTCACGACCACTTGCGAAAGTGAGATCTAATAAAGATAGTATGATAAGATAAATATATTTTTGGTATTTTTGATATAGATGCAAAAAGTAAGATGCAAATAAAAGTAGATTGAAAGCAAATATGATATGTGATAGACCCGGGGGCTATAGGTTTCACTAGAGGCTTCTCTCAAGATAGCATAAGTATTACGGTGGGTGAACAAATTACTGTCGAGCAATTGATAGAAAAGCGCATAGTTATGAGATTATCTAATCATGTATATAGGCATCATGTCCATAACAAGTAGACCGATTCCTGCCTGCAGCTAATACTATTACTCCACACATCGACTGACTCCTGCCTGCATCTAGAGTATTAAGTTCATAAGAACAGAGTAACGCATTAAGCAAGATGACATGATGTAGAGGGATAAACACATGCAATATGATATAAACCCCATCTTGTTATCCTCGATGGCAACAATACAATACGTGTCTTGCAACCCTTTCTGTCACTGGGTAAGAATACCGCAAGATTGAACCCAAAGCTAAGCACTTCTCCCATGGCAAGAAAGATCAATCTAGTAGGCCAAACCAAACTGATAATATGAAGAGACTTGCAAAGATAACTCAATCATACATAAAAGAATTCATAGAAGATTCAAATATTATTCATAGATAAACTTGATCATAAACCAAAAATTCATCGGATCTCGACAAACACAGTGCAAAAAGAGATTACATCGAATAGATCTCCACAAGAGAGGGGGCGAACATTGTATTGAGATCCAAAAAGAGAGAAGAAGCCATCTAGCTAATAACTATGGACCCGTAGGTCTGCGGTAAACTACTCACAACTCATCGGACGGGCAAGGATGTTGATGTAGAGGCCCTCCATGGTTGATTCCCCCTCCGGCAGTGTGCCGGCAAAGGCTCCAAGATGGGATCTGGCGGATACAGAAGGTTACGGCGCTGGAAATTGTGTTTCGTGGTGCTCCTGGATGTTTTCGGGGTACGTAGGTATATATAGGAGGAAGAAGTACGTCGGGGCCGCCTGAGGGGCCCACGAGATAGGGGGCGCGCCCTACAGGGGGGTGGGGCCCCATATCTCGTGGGGCCCTCGGCAGCTTCTTGACTTGCACTCCAAGCTCTTCGGATCATGTTCGTTCCAAAAATCACGCTTCCGAAGGTTTCATTCCGTTTGGACTCCGTTTGATATTCCTTTTCTTTGAAATACTGAAATAGGCAAAAAAAAGAGCAATATGGGTTGGGCCTCCGGTTAGTAGGTTAGTCCATAATATGATATAAATGTGTAAAATAAATCCCATAAACATCCAAAAGGGGTAATATAATAGCATGGAACAATCAAAAATTATAGATACGTTGGAGACGTATCAAGCATCCCCAAGCTTAATTCCTGCTCGTCCTTGAGTAGGTAAATGATAAAAAGAGAATTTTTGATGTCGAATGCTACCTAGCATAATTCATAATGTAATTTTCTTTATTGTGGCATGAATGTTCAGATCCAAATGAATACAAAATAAAAGTTCACATTGACATAAGAAATAGTAATACTTCAAGCATACTAATCAAAGTAATCATGTCTTCTCAAAATAACATGGCTAAAAGAAGTTATCCCTACAAAATCATATAGTCTGGCTATGCTCTATGAGGGAGTCCCGGACTAGGGGGTGTCTGGATATAAGAACTATCATCTTCAGCCAGACTCCTGGACTATGAAGATACAAGATTGAAGACTTCATCCCGTGTCCGGATGGGACTTTCCTTGGCGTGGAAGGCAAGCTTGGCGATATGGATATGTAGATCTCCTACCATTGTAACCGACTCTGTGTAACCCTAGCCCTCTTCGGTGCTTAAATAAACCGGAGGGTTTTAGTCCGTAGGACGAACAACAATCATACCATAGGCTAGCTTCTAGGGTTTAGCCTCTCTGATCTCGTGGTAGATCTACTCTTGTACTACCCATATCATCAATATCAATCAAGCAGGAGTAGGGTTTTACCTCCATCGAGAGGGCCCGGGCCTGGGTAAAAACATCGTGTCCCTTGTCTCCTGTAACCATCCGCCTAGACGCATAGTTCGGGACCCCCTACCCGAGATCCACCGGTTTTGACACAGACATTGGTGCTTTCATTGAGAGTTCCTCTGTGTCGTCATCTTTAGGCCCGATGGCTCCTTCGATCATCAACAACGATGCAGTCCAGGGTGAGACTTTCCTCCCCGATAGATCTTCGTATTCGGCGGCTTTGCACTGCGGGCCAATTAAGCAGCCATCTGGAGCAGATTAAGCTCGCCCCGCCATCGAGTCAGATTTGGAAGTTTGAACTACACGGCTGACGTCCGTGGAGACTTGATCTTCGACGGGTTCGAGCCACAGCCAAGCGCGCTGCACTGCCATGAGGGGCATGATCTAGCTCTGCCACTGGACAGTGGCCTGGAGGCTGCACTAGAGTCCGTTCCAACCCTTAGCTCGGAGCCGACTGCGCCGATCGAGGACGGATGGCTGGATACCGCCTCGAGGGCTGCTATCTCTACGGTGATTGAGCCGAACACCAACCCTGTCCTTTGCGAAGCTCGTGACTCCAAGGTGCCGGACTCCTCTCCAGACTCCGAACCTCCCACGCCCCTGCCAATCGAATCCGATTGGGCGCCGGTCATGGAGTTCACTGCCACGGACATCTTTCAGCACTCACCCTTTGGCAACATCCTGAATTCACTAAAGTCTCTCTCTTTATCAGGAGAGCCCTGGCCGGATTATGCTCAGGAAGGTTGGGATGCGGACGAAGAAGAAATTCAAAACCCACCCACCACCCACTTCGTAGCCACTGTCGATGATTTAACCGACATGCTCGACTTCGACTCCAAAGACATCGATGGTATGGACGACGATGCAGGAGACGACCAAGACCCAGCGCCAACAGGGCACTGGAAGGCCACCTCGTCATACGACATTTACATGGTGGACATCCCAAAAGATGGGAATGGCGATGGAACAACGGAGGATGACCCCTCCAAGAAACAGCCTAAGTGCCGGCGTCAGCAGCGCCGCTCTAAATCCCGCCACAGCAAAAATGGTGATTCCGGCACGGGAGACAATAACACCCCGGACAGTGCCGAAGACAACTCCCTCCCAGCAGGATTCAATGTGGGAGGATGGAGAAGCCAGCCCTCATGAGAGAGCGGTAGGCAGGGAGGTAGAGGACAATAATTAGATGCCTCCCTCCGAAGACGAGGCGAGCCTCGACGACGAAGAATTTGTCGTGTCTGAGGATCCCGTCGAACAAGAGCGTTTCAAACGCAGGCTTATGGCCCTGACAAGCAGCCTCAAAAAAAAGCAGCAACAGCTTCGAGCTGACCAAGACTTGCTAGCCGACAGATGGACTGAAGTCCTTGCGGCCGAAGAGTATGAACTCGAATGCCCCTCCAAGAGCTACCCAAAACGCAGGCTGCTACCCCGATTAGAGGAGGAAGGAACTAAACCTACATCACCAGCGCATAATACGGCCGACCGTCCACCTCGTGGCCGCGACAGACAGGCCTCTCGGCCCTCCACTCAAGCCGCACCCCGGCGCCACTCAAAAAATACCAAGACGTGGGAGAATGCGCCAGACCTGCGGGATATACTAGAGGACAAGGCAAGGAAAACAAGATCGATCTACGGATCGCGTTGGCGCCCCACGATACGTGATGATAACCGTCACGCCGGATATGGCAATTCGCCGGGCGGTTCTGATGAACAAAGCTCATTTGAGCTATGACGTGATATAGCCCAATACAGAGGCGCCGCACACCCACTATGCTTCACAGACGAAGTGATGGATCATCAAATCCCTGAGGGTTTCAAACCCGTAAACATTGAATCATACGACAGCACAACAGATCCTGCGGTCTGGATCGAGGACTATCTCCTCCATATCCACATGGCCCACGGTGATGATCTACACGCCATCAAATACCTCCCACTCAAGCTTAAAGGACCATCTCGGCATTGGCTTAATAGCTTGCCAGCGGAGTCAATTGGTTGTTGGGAAGATCTGGAAGCCGCATTCCTCGACAACTTCCAGGGCACCTATGTGCGACCACCAGACACCGACGACCTAAGCCACATAATTCAGCAGCCAGAAGAATCAGCCAGACAATTCTGGACACAGTTCCTAACCAAGAAAAATCAAATCGTCGACTGTCCGGATGCAGAGGCCCTTGCAGCCTTCAAACATAACATCCGCGACGAGTGGCTTGCCCGGCACCTAGGACAGGAAAAGTCGAAATCCATGGCAGCCCTCATAACACTCATGACCCGCTTCTGCGCGGGAGAGGATAGCTGGCTAGCTCGTAGTAACAACATGACCAAGGGCCCTGGTAATTTGGATACCAAGGACAACAACGGCAGGTCGCGTTGCAACAAGCACAAGCGCCGCATTAATGGTGATAATACTGAGGATACGACAGTCAAAGCCGTTCAGAGGCTCTAAACCCGGTCAGCGGAAAAAGCCATTTAAAAGAAATACTCCAGGCCCGTCCAATTTGGACCGAATACTTGATCGCTCGTGCCAGATACACGGCACCCCCGAAAAGCCAGCCAATCACACCAATAGGGATTGTTGGGTGTTCAAGCAGGCAGGCAAGTTAGCTACCGAAAACAATGACAAGGGGCTGCATAGCAATGACGAGGAGGAGCCCCGGCCGCCGAACAATAGAGGACAGAAGGGCTTTCCCCCACAAGTGCGTACGGTGAACATGATATACGCAACCCACATACCCAAAAGGGAGCGGAAGTGTGGACTAAGGAACGTATATGCGATGGAGCCAGTCGCCCCAAAGTCCAATCCGTGGTCCTCCTGCCCGATCACTTTTGATCGAAGGGACCACCCCACTAGCAACCGCCATGGCGGATTCACCGCATTGGTCCTAGACCCAATCGTGACGGATTTCACCTCACTAGAGTCCTGATGGATGGCGGCAGCAGCCTGAACCTGCTTTATCAGGATATAGTGCGCAAAATGGGCATAGACCCCTCAAGGATTAAACCCACAAAGACGACCTTTAAAGGCGTCATACCAGGTGTAGAGGCCAACTATACAGGCTCAGTTACACTTGAAGTGGTCTTCGGATCCCCGGATAACTTCCGAAGCGAGGAGTTAATCTTCGACATAGTCCCGTTCTGCAGCGGCTATCACGCACTGCTCGGACGAGCCGCATTTGCAAAGTTCAATGCGGTGCCGCACTACGCATACCTCAAGCTCAAGATGCCAGGCCCTCGAGGAGTCATTATGGTCAACAGAAACACCGAATGCTCTCTCCGATCGGAGGAGCATATGGCGGCCCTCGCGGCAGAAGTACAAAGCAGCCTCTTAAGGCAATTCTCGAAGTCCGGCTATTAAACGGCCGGGCACCGTCAAGCGCGCCCAGAGTAACCAACAACAAGACCTCCTGGCACGTTCCGAGCACGCGTAGCAATGCGGCCCCAACCCCAGCCCTCGCGAAATTGCGAAACCAGTACTACGCGTACACAATTACGCTCTGGAAATACCATGGGCATAGGGGGAGGGGCACGACCACGGCAGGCCTAGAATGCGGCTCAGCCGCACCAGGGGCTCCCAGTTGTGTCATTCTTATTTTCTCTTACTTTCAGGACTCCTTTCTCAAGAAGCCCTGTCCGGCAGTAGAATTGCCGAACACACGATGCAACAGCCAAGGAAGCAGAAAGCTACGTCGAGTGTCCAGGTGGTCTCTATAACGAGCAGTATACTTGTTTTACACATCATCCCGCAGCTCGCTCCCTGGAGGGCGACATGTCAAATAGTCCCGTCCCTTGCTTATCGCACTATTTGTATCGTTCTGCTTTTGCCGCAGCCTTTTTTTGAATAAACAATGCATAGCTTTTTGCCTATTATTGCATTCCTTTTTCTATCTATATATGTTCACTTATGACATGTTGCACCCGTACGCTTTGGTACGGCCAAATACACCAGGGGCTTAAGTACCCCAAAATATGGTGTGATAAGTCCGAACACTTTCACAAGTGCGGCACCCTGAACTTATAGCATTATATGCATCGGCTCCAAATCCTGTCTTGGGTCAATAGTTGGGTTTGCCCGGCTCCCATGTTTTGGTACCTTACATTCCGTTATATCGGCTAAGGTAGCGCTGGGAGAACCACTACGATTGTGCCCCAGTTGAGCTAGGTTGAGCACCTCAGTGGAGAAAGATAAAACTAACCGTCATCATAGGTCAAGAGCCGGTCGCTGTTCGAGAGATCTCTTTCAGTCCCTAAAGACTTATGCCGCTTAGAGCGAGGAGTCGGCTTTGTCCGACCCAGGCGTGGATAGTGCCCCGAACTCGGTCTTCAGAATACTAGGGGCTTCACCGAAATTTAAAATTATAGAATTCTATGGCTAAGTGAGAGTGTTCAAGCATTATAGTCCGGTTGCCTTGTTCGTTGCATTGAGCGCCTCCCTCGAAGGACCCAAGAATGGGAAAAATAGCGCTCAAGTTTATCCCGAACACCCCAGCACTCGTGGCATGGGGGCAGAAGCCGACGACTCGCCATATCTCAAATTTAATAAACGGCTGCACAGAAGGTAATATTTTAAATTCACAAGCATTGCTTAGCGCATATGAACAAGTTTTCAAGCGTACAAGATAACAAATGCGAGTTTACTCAAAAATTACATCTTTGGAGCATTCACCCGCTATAAGGCGGGCACCCTTCAGGATGTTCTCATAATACATCTCGGGCTTGCGATACTCCCTGCCCGGCGGAGGAGCGTCCGTCACAAGCTTCTCAGCGTCCATCTTGCCCTAGTGCACTTTAGCACAGGCAAGGGCGCTACGGGCACCTTCGATGCATACGGAGCGCTAGATGACTTCAATCCATGGACATGCGTCCACCAGCCGCCTCACCAGCCCGAAGTAGCTCCCAGGCATGGTTTCCTCGGGCCACAGCCAAACTATGATGCCCTTAAAGGCCTGTTCGGCCACCTTATGGAGCTCGACCAGCTGCTTCAGCTGGTCGCTCAGGGGCACCGGGTGTCCGGCCTCAGCATACTGAGACCAGAAGACCTTCTCCGTCGAGCTCCCTTCCTTGGCTCGGTAGATGTCGGCAGCGTCGGACACACTGCGGGGCAGATCTGCAAATGCTCCTGGAGAGCTCCAGATTCGGGTAAGTAACAAGTAATTCACTTTAACGTGCTTGCTTTGCATGAAGAATTCCTTACCCGCCGCTATCTTCTTTATTGCCTCAATTTCCTGGAGGGCTTTTTGGGCTTTGGCCTTAGCGGCTTTGGCGCTCTCAAGAGCCGAGGCGAGCTCGGACTCTCGAGTCTTTGAGTCACGCTCCAAACTCTCGTGTTTTTCCACGAGAGCCTAGAGCTCTTGCCGCACCTCCGCCACCCGCGCCTCCTACTTCTCTCGCTCGGTGCATTCCGCGGCTGCATCCCTTTCGACCCTGGACACCGCTTCCTTCAGGGTTGCCACCTCGTCCGTGGCCCCTGCAATTTTCACGTTATTCCTGATATTTTTTGCAACCACATTTTTTATATACTCCCATAAGGTATTACTTACCTTCCTTGTCCTCGAGCTGCTTCTTGGCAAGGCCGAGCTCGTTCTCAGACCGCTCGAGGCTCTACTTCAATGCATTGACCTTCACAGTCAGTGCGGCAGAGGTCAGCAGCGCAGCCTGCATTCCCATATTGACATACTTATGTTAGACTCCTGCGTACATCTTTTTTAAGATCCTCAATTCAGCTTTTCTTTCCGAACACCAAACTGAGCATCAGGGGCTCTGTCTATGCGGTAATATGTTTACATATCTTAAATACATACCTCAAAGCTGTTAGAAGGCTGGCGCGAGCCATCAGCCCGCTCTTGGCGGACTGAACTTTCGGATCACCACACTCATAACAAGGCGGTGCTCCTCGTCGATGGGCGCCATTAAACGCCTCCAGCAAATTATCCGTGCCTCCGGTTGGGCGGAGGTCACCGGTGTCGCGATCTCGCCCTTCTTACAAAGGGGCCGCCCGGCGGACTCTGGAACCACTGAAGGTTCGGTCTGAGTCGGCCAGCGCGGACTTAGAGCCCTTTGGGGTTTGATCCCCCTTGTGCCCAGAGTCCGGGAGGTTGCCTTGCAGCGCCTCCGGGACTTCCTCCTCCTGGCTAGCCCCCTTTTGGGACCCCATCTCGGCGTCATCCGCAGCGCGAGGAGAGGGGACGACCAAAAGTGAAGTGCTATCCACGTCCGATGGCGCCAGGGAGCCGCTCGTTGAAGTGTCGAGCCCGTCCTTGGGCGGGCTGCAGGGTTATATTCAGCGTTAAGAGATTCTATGTGACAAACGAAACACCATGAGTCATTCTGGTATCCGGACACTTACGAAGTCGCCAGGGGCTTAGTCCTTGGTGGCCACTCCTCTTCATCGTCGTTGGCGTTGGTGGAGTAGTCCGAAGGGAGGGTCCTTCCCTTCTTGGACCCTTCAGCCTCCCCCGTTGGGGCGGCCTTCCTTTTCTTCTCTCCCCCCGCTGGGGGAGAGGCCTCTTTTTCCTCCTCCTCGCCTTCGTGGGAGGTGTCCGCCTCGGAGTCGTCGGACGATGAGTTCGACAACACCTAGCGCCGGGAACTCTTTCAAGTTCCCGTGGCCTTCTTCTTGGCCTTCTTCTCTGGCACCACGTAAGGTGCCGGAACCAGCAGCCCCGTCAATCGGGCGTCCGCTGGGTATTCTGGCAAGGGAGCCGGACAGTTAACCTGCCCGGACATCTTTTGCCAGGCCTGTCAAAGAAAAGGGAGTTTAGATCCCGCATAGAGTCAAACTATGGAAAAAATGTCCTGTAAAGGGTAAAATAGCTTACCTCGCCGGCTTGACGCTGCGAGCTGAATCCGCGATCTTCGGTAGCAGATGCGGGAGCCTCGACGCCCTTGAACAGCACCTTCCAGGCATCTTCGTACATAGTGTCGAAGAGCCTGCTCAAGGTTCGGTGCTGTGCCGGATCAAACTCCCACAAGCTGGAGGCCCATTGTTGGCACGGGAGGATCCGGCGGATGAGCATGACCTAGACTACGTTGAAGAGCTTGATCTTCTTGTTCACAAGGTTTTTGACGCATGTTTGGAGTCCGGTCAGCTCTTCCGAATTACCCCATGTCAGGCCCTTCTCTTTCCAGGAGGTGAGCCGTGTGGGGATGCCGGATCGGAACTCGGGGCGCTGCCCATTCAGTGGTCGCTGCTCGCTGATGTAGAACCACCCGATTGCCACCCTTTGATGGTTTCCACGAAGGAGCCCTCGAGCCATGTAACGTTGGGCATCTTGCCCACCATGGCGCCTCCACACTCTGCCTGCTAGCCCCCCACTACCTTCGGCTTGACATTGAAGGTCTTCAGCCATAAGCCGAAGTGGGGCTTGATGCGGAGGAAGGCCTCGCACACGACGATGAACGCCGAGATGTTGAGGACGAAATTCGGGGCCAGATCGTGGTAATCCAGGCCGTAGTAGAACATGAGCCCCCGGACAAATGGGTGAAGTGGAAAACCTAGTCTGCGGAGGAAGTGGTTGAGAAACACCACCCTCTCATGGGGCCCGGGGTGGGAATGAGCTGCCCCTTGTCGGGGAGCCAATGCGCGATGTCGCTGGACAAATATCCGGCCTTCCGCAGCCTCTTGATGTGCCCCTCCGTGGCAGAGGAGGCCATCCACTTGCCTCCCGCTCTGGACATGGCTGGGGAAGGTTGAGGAGAGATGTGCGGACTTGGGCGCTGGAGCTCAAGTACGCCGAAATGGATAAGCAAAGGAGGAAGAAGGCGTAGATAAAAAGGTGGATCCTTATCCCCTTATATGGACAGACGAAGCTATGCGTCCCCACCAGCCTGGTAAAACTCACTTATCTCCCAAGCTCCGTAATCAATGGCGCGGTTGGGTTACCCACGCCCGTATTGATGAGAATCCCGGAATAAGGGGACACGATCTCTGCTTTGACAAGACGTGCCAAGGAAACCGCCTCGCTAAACCCGCTGAGGTGGGACAGTAAAAACGATTCTAATAAAGGCTTGGCCTTGGTGTGATGTCACGCCACGGAATACGTTAACAGATTGAATTTGTGTAAATATTATTATCTCTACGGTGGTATGTGGAACTTATTTTGCAGAGCCGGACACTATCCTTGTGTTCAAAATCTTCTATGAAGTATTCGGAGGAGGAACCCACCTTGCAATGCCGAAGACAATATGCGCGCCGGACTTGTCGTCATTGAAGCCTGGTTCAGGGGCTACTGAGGGAGTCCCGGACTAGGGGGTGTTCGGATAGCCAAACTATCATCTTCGGCCGGACTCCTGGACTATGAAGATACAAGATTGAAGACTTCATCCCGTGTCCGGATGGGACTTTCCTTGGCGTGGAAGGCAAGCTTGGCGATACGGATATGTAGATCTCCTACCATTGTAACCGACTTTGTGTAACCCTAGCCCTCTTCAGTGCTTATATAAACCGGAGGGTTTTAGTCCGTAGGACGAACAACAATCATACCATAGGCTAGCTTCTAGGGTTTAGCCTCTCTGATCTCGTGGTAGATCTACTCTTGCACTACCCATATCATCAATATCAATCAAGCAGGAGTAGGCTTTTACCTCCATCGAGAGGACCCAAACCTGGGTAAAAACATCGTGTCCCTTGTCTACTATTACCATCCGCCTAGACGCACAGTTCGGGACCGCCTACCCGAGATCCGCCGGTTTTGACACCGACACTATATCTTCATCACACAAAATATTTAATCATGCACAACCCCGATGACAAGCCAAGCAATTGTTTCATACTTTAACAATCTCAAACTTTTTCAACTTTCACGCAATACATGAGCGTGAGCCATGGACATAGCACTATATGTGGAATAGAATGGTGGTTGTGGAGAAGACAAAAAGGAGAAGATAGTCTCACATCAACTAGGCGTATCAACGGGCTATGGAGATGCCCATTAATGGATATCAATGTGAGTGAGTAGGGATTGCCATGCAACGGATGCACTAGAGCTATAAATATATGAAAGCTCAACAATGGAAACTAAGTGGGGTGCATCCAACTTGCTTGCTCACGAAGACCTAGGGCACTTTGAGGAAGCCCATCATTGGAATATACAAGCCAAGTTCTATAATGAAAAATTCCCACTAGTGTATGAAAGTGACAACATATGAGACTCTCTAACATGAAGATCATGGTGCTATTTTGAAGCACAAGTGTGGAAAAATAGATAGTAGCATTGTCCCTTCTCTCTTTTTCTCTCATTTTATTTTTTTTCTTTCTTTTCTCTTTTTTTTCTTTGCCTATCTTTTTTTCTTTTTGGCCTTTCTCTTTTTTTTATTTTTTTCTTCTTTCCTTTTTTTCTTTTTGTAAAGTCCGAAGTCTCATCCCGACTTGTGGGGGAATCATAGTCTTCATCATCCTTTCCTCACTAGGACAATGCTCTAATAATGAAGATCATCACACTTTTATGGATTTACAACTCAAAGCTAGAACAAGATATGACTCTATATGAATGCCTCCGGCGGTGTACCAGGATATGCAATGAATCAAGAGCGACCTGTATGACAATTATGAAGGTGGCCATACCACAAATACAATGTCAACTACATGATCATGCAAAAAGCAATATGACAAAAGTAATGCGTGTCATATGAACGGAACGGTGGAAAGTTGCATGGCAATATATCTCGGAATGGCTATGGAAATGTCATAATAGGTAGGTATGGTGGCTGTTTTGAGGATGGTAAATGGTGGGTGTATGGTACCGGCGAAAGTTGCACGATACAAGAGAGGCTAGCAATGGTGGAAGGGTGAAAGAGTGCGTATAATCCATGGACTCAACATTAATCAAAAGAACTCATATACTTGTTGCAAAAATTTATAAGTCATCAAAAACCAGAGTACTACGCGCATGCTCCGAGGGGGATAGATTTGTAGGAAAAGACCATCGCTCGTCCCCGACCGCCACTCATAAGGAAGAAAATCAATAAATAAAATTGTGCTCCAACTTCATCACAAAGCGGTTCACCATACGTGCATGCTATGGGAATCACAAGCTTCAACACAAGCATTCTTTAAATTCATAATCACCCAACTAGCATGACTTTAATATCACTACCTCCATATCTGAAAACAATTATCAAGCATCAAGTTGATCTTAGCATCCAATTCACTTTCTATGATAGTTTTTATCATACCCAACTTGGATGCTCATCATTCTAGGACTAACTTTAAAACCATAGCAAATACCATGCTGTTCTAAAAGACTTTAAAAAGGAAATAAGTGAAGCATGAGAGGCTAGCAATTTCTTCAAAATTAAGACACCACCGTGCTCTAAAAGATATAAGTGAAGCACTAGAGCAAAAACTATCAAGCTCAAAAGATATAAGTGAAGCACATAGAGTATTCTAGCAAATTCTAATCAAATAGGCTTCTCCCAAAAGGTGTGTACAGCAAGGATGATTGTGGTAAACTAAAAATCAAAGACTAATATAATACACGACGCTCCAAGCAAAACACATATCATGTGGCGAATAAAAATATAGCTCCAAGTAAAGTTACCAATGAACGAAAACGAAAGAGGGGTTGCCTTCCCGGGGCATCCCCAAGCTTAGGCTTTTGGATATTCTTGAATATATTGGGGTGCCATAAGCATCCCCAAGCTTAGGCTCTTGCCACTCCTTATTCCATAGTCCATAAAAGCTTTACCCAAAACTTGAAAACTTCACAACACAAAACTCAACAGGAAATCTTATAAGCTCCGTTAGTGAAAGAAAACAAAACCACCACATAAGGTACTGCCATGAACTCATTCTTCATTTAATTTGGTGTTAAACCCACTGTATTCCAACTTCTTTCTGGTTCATAGACTGAATTACTAGCCATAGATGCATTGAAATAAGCAAACAACACACGAAAAACGGAATCTGTCAAAAACAGAACAGTCTGTAGCAATCTGTAACTAACGCAAACTTCTGGAACTCTAAAAATCCTACCAAAATAGGAAGTCCTGGACAATGTTTTTATTGAACATCAGCAAAAAGAATCAACGCAAAAGCACGTTCCTGTGATTTAACAAAATTATATTCGTGCACACAAAGTTTCTGTTTTTCAGCAGAATCAAATCAACTATCATCGTAGGTTATCCTATAGGTTCTACTTGGCACAAACACTAATTAAAAGATAAAAACACATCTAACAAGAAGGTAGATGCAAGATTTATTGAGTAACAGCAAGGAAAAAATAATGGGTTGTCTCCCAGCAAGCGCTTTTCTTTAAAGCCTTTTAGCTAGGCATTGATAATTTTAATGATGCTCACATGAAAGACAAGAATTGAAGCACAAAGAGAGCATCATGAAACACGTGACAAACACATCTAAGTCTAACATACTTCCTATGCATAGGCATATTATAAGTAAACAAATTTGCGAGGCAAGCAAAAACTAGCATAAGCAAGGAAGAAGAAAGAGACGATAGCAATCTCAACATGACGAGAGGTAATTTAATAAGATAAAAATTTCTACAACCATATTTTCCTCTCTCATAATAATTACATGTAGGATCATAGGAAAATTCAACAAAATAGCTATCACAAAATATATTCTCAACATGATCCATATGCATGTAAAGTTGACACTCTTCCAAGATAGTGGGATTAACATTAGCTAAAGTCATGACCTTTCCGAACCCACTTTTATCAAAAATATCATAATATTGAACATACTCCTAATATTTGGGATCTAAAGTTGACATTCTTCCAAATCCACTTTCAATATTATCGCAAACATTATTATCAATCTCATATTCATCATGGGGCTTAAATAAATTTTCAAGGTTATAAGAAGAATCACCCCAATCATGATCATTGAAACAAGTAGTGGACATAGCAAAACTAGCATCCCCAAGCTTAGGGTTTTGCATATTATTAGCACAACTGACATCAAGAGAATTTATAGTAAAATCATTGCAATCATGCATTTTATTCAAAGATCTATCGTGAATCACTTCATAAAGTTCTTCATCACAATTTTCAAATTCACGAATTTCAAGCAAAACTTCATAAAGATAATCTAGTGCACAAAACCAAATAGCAATTGGTTCAACATAATTTGATCTCTTAAAAAGATTAGCAAGCGGATGAGGATCCATAGATCTTAGGTTCTCTGTTTAGTAATAAATAAGCATCTATACCAACCAAATGAGCAAAGGGGAAAAGGCAAGTGAAAGAGAGAGGAGGAGATTGGGAAAGAGACGGCGAATAAATCGGCAAGGGTGAAGTGGGGGAGAGGAAAATGAGAGGCAAATGGCAAATAATGTAAATGCGAGGGAGATGGGTTTGTGATGGGTACTTGGTATGTCTTGACTTGAGCGAAGACCTCCCCAGCAACGGCGCCAGTTGGTTTTCCTCGAAGAGGAGAGGGTGATGCAGCAAAGTGTAGCGTAAGTATTTCCCTCAGTTTTGAGAACCTAGGTATCAATCCAGTAGGAGGCTCCTCAAAAGTCCCACGCACCTACACAAACAAACTGAGAACTCGCAACCAACGCGATAAAGGGTTGTCAATCCCTTCACGTCCACTTGCGAAAGTGAGATCTAATAAAGATAGTATGATAAGAAAAATATATTTTTGGTATTTTATAATATAGATGCAAAAGGTAAAGATGCAAATAAAAGTAGATTGAAAGCAAATATGATAAGAGATAGACCCGGGGGGCATAGGTTTCACTAGAGGCTTCTCTCAAGATAGCATAAGTATTACGGTGGGTGAACAAATTACTGTTGAGCAATTGATAGAAAAGCGCATAGTTATGAGATTATCTAGGCATGATCATGTATATAGGCATCACATCCATGACAAGTAGACCGACTCCTGCCTGCATCTACTACTATTACTCCATACATCGACCGACTCCTGCCTGCATCTAATAATAGCATAAGTATTTCCCTCAATTTTTGAGAACCAAGGTATCAATACAGTAGGAGGCTCCTCAAAAGTCCCACGCACCTACACAAACAAACAAAGAACTCGCAACCAACACAATAAAGGGGTTGTCAATCCCATCATGGCCACTTGCGAAAGTGAGATCTAATAAAGATGGTATGATAAGATAAATATATTTTTGGTATTTTTGATATAGATGCAAAAAGTAAAGATGCAAATAAAAGTAGATTGAAAGCAAATATGATATGTGATAGACCCGGGGGCCATAGGTTTCACCAGAGGCTTCTCTCAAGATAGCATAAGTATTACGGTGGGTGAACAAATTACTGTCGAGCAATTGACAGAAAAGCGCATAGTTATGAGATTATCTAGGCATGATCATGTATATAGGCATCACGTCCATAACAAGTAGACCGACTCCTGCCTGCATCTACTACTATTACTCCACACATCGACCGACTCTGCCACGCATCTAGAGTATTAAGTTCATAAGAACAGAGTAACACATTAAGCAAGATGACATGATGTAGAGGATAAACACATGCAATATGATATAAACCCCATCTTGTTATCCTCGATGGCAACAATACAATACGTGTCTTGCAACCCTTTACATCCTTTGGGTAAGAACACGCAAGATTGAACCCAAAGCTAAGCACTTCTCCCATGGCAAGAAAGATCAATCTAGTAGGCCAAACTAAACTGATAATATGAAGAGACTTGCAAAGATAACTCAATCATACATAAAAGAATTCATAGAAGATTCAAATATTATTCATAGATAAACTTGATCATAAACCCACAATTCGTCGGATCTCGACAAACACACCACAAAAAGAGATTACATCGAATAGATGTCCACAAAAGAGGGGGAGAACATTGTATTGAGATCCAAAAAGAGAGAAGAAGACATCTAGCTAATAACAATGGACCCGTAGGTCTGCGGTAAACTACTCACAACTCATCGAAGGGGCAAGGATGTGATGTAGAGGCCCTCCATGGTTGATTCCCCCCCAGAGAGTCTTGTGAAGGCTCCAAGATGGGATCTCGGATCTGAAGGTTCTGGCGGTGGAAATTGTGTTTCGTGGTGCTCTGGATGTTTTCGGGGTACGTAAGTATATATAGGACGAAGAAGTACGTCGGTGGCCGCCCGAGGGGCCCACGAGACAGGGGGCACACCCTACAGGGGGGCGCGGCCCCCTATCTCGTGGGGCCCTCGGAAGCTTCTTGACTTGCACTCCAAGCTCTCTAGACCATGTTTGTTCCAAAAATCACGCTCCCGAAGGTTTCATTCCGTTTGGACTCCGTTTGATATTCCTTTTCTTCGAAATACTGAAATAGGCAAAAAAACAGCAATATGGGCTGGGCCTCCGGTTAGTAGGTTAGTCCCAAAAATGATATAAATGTGTAAAATAAAGCCTAAACATCCAAAGGGGTGATATAATAGCATGGAACAATCAAAAATTATAGATACGTTGGAGATGTATCAATACATGGACAAACAAGAGTGTCACTAGTATGCCTCTACTTGACTAGCTCGTGAATCAAAGATGGTTAAGTTTCCTAACCATAGACATGAGTTGTCATTTGATTAACGGGATGACTTGACCCATTCCGTTAGCTTAGCACTTGATCATTTAGTATGTTGCTATTGCTTTCTTCATGACTTATACATGTTCCTATGACTATGAGATTATGTAACTCCCGTTTACCGGAGGAACACTTTGTGTGCTACCAAACGTCACAACATAATTGGGTGATTATAAAGGTGCTCTACAGGTGTCTCGGAAGGTACTTGTTGAGTTGACGTATTTCGAGATTAGAATTTGTCTCTCCGATTGTCGGAGAGGTATCTCTGGACCCTCTTGGTAATGCACATCACTATAATCCGTGCAAGCAATGTAGCTAAAGTTAGTTACGGGATGATGCGTTACGTAACAAGTAAAGAGACTTTCCGGTAACGAGATTGAACTAGGTATTGAGATACCAACGATCGAATCTCGGGCAAGTAACATACCGATGACAAAGGGAACAACGTATGTTGTTATGCAGTTTGACTGATAAAGATCTTCGTAGAATATGTAGGAGCCAATATGAGCATCCAGGTTCGCATGCTTAAAGTTAGATGACGGTTATATTATGAGTTTATGTGTTTTGATGTACCGAAGGTAGTTCGGAGTCCCGGATGTGACCACGGACATGACGAGGAGTCTCGAAATGGTCGACACATGAATATTGATATATTGGACGACTATATTCGGACACAGGAATGGTTCCGGGGGTTATCGGATATATACCAGAGTACCGGGGGGGTTACCGGAACCCCTCGGAGGTTAATGGGCCTCATGGGCCCAAGTGGTGGAAGAGGAGAGGCGGACAAGGGGCACCCGCGCGCCCCTCCTCCCCCCCCAAGTCCGAATTGGACAAGGAGGGGGGAGGCGCCCCCCCTCCTTTCATTTCCCCCTCTCTCTCCTTCCCTATCCTCTCCTACTCCAACAAGGAAGGGGGGAGTCCTACTCCCAGTGGGAGTAGGACACCTCATGGGGCGCGCCAAGGGTGGTCGGCCCCCTCCCCCTCCTCCACTCCTTTATATACGGGGAGGGAGGCACCCCCTTGGGACACAACAATTGATCCTTGAGATCTCTTAGCCGTGTGCGGTGCCCCCCTCCACCATAGTCTACCTCAATAATATCGTAGCGGTGCTTAGGCGAAACCCTACATCGGTAGAACATCATCATCGTCATCACGCCATCGTGCTGACGGAACTCTCCCTCAAAGCTCGGCTGGATCGGAGTTCGAGGGACGTCATCAAGCTGAACGTGTGCTGAACTCGGAGGTGTCGTGCGTTCGGTACTTGATCGGTCGGATCGTGAAGACGTACGACTACATCAACCGCGTTGTGCTAACGCCTCCGCTTTCAGTCTATGAGGGTACGTGGACATACTCTCCCCTCTCGTTGCTATGCATCACCATGATCTTCCGTGTGCATAGGAATTTTTTTTGAAACTACTACGTTCCCCAACAGTGGCATCCGAGCCAGGTTTTATGCGTTGATGTTATATGCACGAGTAGAACACAAGTGAGTTGTGGGTGATACAAGTCATACTGCTTACCAGCATGTCATACTTTGGTTTGGCGGTATTGTTGGATGAAGTGGCCCAGACCGACATTACGCGTTGCTTACGCGAGACTGGTTCTACCGACGTGCTTTGCACACAGGTGGCTGGCAGGTGTCAGTTGAACCGAGTGTGGCTACGCCCGGTCCTTGAGAAGGTTAAAACAACACTAACATGACGAACTATCATTGTGGTTTCGATGCGTAGGTAAGAACGGTTCTTGCTCAGCCCGTAGCAGCCACGTAAAACTTGCAACAACAAAGTAGAGGACGTCTAACTTGTTTTTGTAGGGCATGTTGTGATGTGATATGGTCAAGACTGATGCTATATTTTATTGTATGAGATGATCATGTTTTGTAACCAAGTTATCGGCAACTAGCAGTAGCCATATGGTTGTCGCTTTATTGTATGCAATGCAATCGCCTTGTAATTGCTTTACTTTATCACTAAGCGGTAGTGATAGTCGTAGAAGCAATAGTTGGCGAGACGGCAACGATGCTACGATGGAGATCAAGGTGTCGCGCCTATGACGATGGTGATCATGAAGGTGCTTCGGAGATGGAGATCACAAGCACAAGATGATGATGACCATATCATATCACTTATATTGATTGCATGTGATGTTTATCTTTTATGCATCTTATCTTGCTTTGATTGACGGTAGCATTATAAGATGATCTCTCACTAAATTTCAAGATAAAAGTGTTCTCCCTGAGTATGCACCGTTGCCAAAGTTCGTCGTGCCCAGACACCACGTGATGATCGGGTGTGATAAGCTCTACGTCTATCTACAATGTGTGCAAGCCAGTTTTGCACATGCAGAATACTCAGGTTAAACTTGACGAGCCTAGCATATGCAGATATGGCCTCAGAACACTGAGACCGAAAGGTTGAGCGTGAATCATATAGTAGATATGATCAACATAGTGATGTTCACCATTGATAACTACTCCATTTCACGTGATGATCGGTTATGGTTTAGTTGATTTGGATCACGTGATCACTTAGATGATTAGAGGGATGTCTATTTATGTGGGAGTTCTTAAGTAATATGATTAATTGAACTTAAATTTATCATGAACTTAGTACCTGATAGTATTTTGCTTGTCTATGTTTGTTGTAGATAGATGGCCCGTGCTGTTTTAGATTTTAATGCGTTCCTTGAGAAAGCAAAGTTGAAAGATGATGGTAGCAATTACACGGGCTGGGTCCGTAACTTGAGGATTATCCTCATTGCTGCGCAGAAAAGTTACGTCCAGGAAGCACCGATAGGTGTAGCACCTGCGCCAGCAACTGCAGACATTGTGAATGCCTGGCAGTCGCGTGTTGATGACTACTCTATAGTTCAGTGTGCCATGCTTTACGACTTAGAATCAGGACTTCAACGATGTTTTGAACGTCATGGAGCATATGAGATGTTCCAGGAGTTAAAGTTAATATTTCAAGCAAATGCCCAGATTGAGAGATATGAAGTCTCCAATAAGTTCTACAGCTGCAAGATGGAGGAGAATGGTTCTGTCAGTGAACATATACTCAAAATGTCTGGGTATTGCAATCACTTGATTCAACTGGGAGTTAATCTTCCAAATGATAGTGTCATTGACAGAATTCTTCAATCACTGCCACCAAGCTACAAGAGCTTCGTGATGAACTATAATATGCAAGGGATGAAAAAGACAATTCCCGAGCTCTTCGCAATGCTAAAGGCTGCGGAGGTAGAAATCAAGAAGGAGCATCAAGTGTTGATGGTCAATAAGACCACCAGTTTCAAGAAAAAGGGCAAAGGGAAGAATAAGGGAACTTCAAGAAGAGCGGCAAACAAGTTGCTGCTCAAGACAAGAAACCCAAGTCTGGACCTAAGCACGAGGATCGAGTGCTTCTCCGCAAGCGGATAGTCCTTTGGAAGCGGAACTGCCCCAAGTATTTGGCGGATAAGAAGGATGGCAAGGTGAACAAAGGTATATGTGATATACATGTTATTGATGTGTACCTTACGAGCTCGCAGTAGCACTGGTATTTGATCTTGGTTACATTGCTAATATTTGCAACTCGAAACAGGGACTACGGATTAAGCGGACACTGGCTAAGGACGAGGTGACCATGCGCGTGGGAAATGGTTCCAAAGTCGATGTGATCGCTGTCGGCACGCTACCTCTACATCTACCTTCGGGATTAGTTTTAGACCTAAATAATAGTTATTTGGTGCCAGCGTTTAGCGTGAACATTATATCTAGATCTTGTTTGATGCGAGACGGTTATTCATTTAAATCTGATAATAATGGTTGTTCTATTTATATGAGTAAAATCTTTCATGGTCATGCACCCTTAAGGATTGGTCTATTTTTGATGAATCTCGATAGTAGTGATACAAATATTCATAATGTTGAAGCCAAAAGATGCAGAGTTGATAATCATAGTGCAACTTATTTGTGGCACTACCGTTTGGGTCATATTGGTGTAAAGCGCATGAAGAAACACCATACTGATGGACTTTTGGAATCACTTGATTATGAATCACTTGGTACTTGCGAACCATGCCTCATGGGCAAGATGACTAGAACGCTGTTCTCCGTAACTATGGAGCGAGCAACTGATTTGTTGGAGATCATACATACTGATGTATGTGGTCCAATGAATGTTGAGGCTCGCGTCGGGTATCGTTATTTTCTCACCTTCACAGATGATTTGAGCAGATATGGGTATATCTACTTAACGAAACATAAGTCTAAAACATTTGAAAAGTTCAAAGAATTTCAGAGTGAAGTTGAAAATCATCGTAACAAGAAAATAAAGTTTCTACGATCTTATCGTGGAGGAGAATATTTGAGCTACGAGTTTGGTCTACATTTGAAACAATTCGGAATAGTTTCGCAACTCACGCCACCCGGAATACCACAGCGTAATGGTGTGTCTGAATGTCGTAATCGTACTTTACTAGATATGGTGCGATCTATGATGTCTCTTACTGATTTACCGCTATCATTTTGGGGTTATGCTTTAGAGACGGCTGCATTCACATTAAATAGGGCACCATCAAAATCCGTTGAGACGATACCTTATGAACTGTGGTTTGGCAAGAAACTGAAGTTGTCGTTTCTTAAAGTTTGGGGTTGCGATGCGTATGTGAAAAAGCTTCAACCTGATAAGCTCGAACCGAAATCGGAGAAATGTGTCTTCATAGGATACCCAAAGGAAACTGTTGGGTACACCTTCTATCACAGATCCGAAGCCAAGACATTCGTTGCCAAGAATGTATCCTTTCTAGAGAAGGAGTTTCTCTCGAAAGAAGTGAGTGGGAGGAAAGTAGAACTTGATGAGGTAACTGTACCTACTCCTTTATTGGAAAAAAGTTCATCACAGAAACCGGTTCCTGTGACGATTTCAACAATTAGTGAGGAAGCTAATGATATTGATCATGAAACTTCAGATCAAGTTACTACCAAACCTTGTAGGTCAACCAGAGTAATATCCATACCAGAGTGGTACGGTAATCCTATTCTGGAGGTCATGTTACTTGACCATGGCGAACCTACGAACTATGAGGAAGCGATGATGAGCCCAGATTCCGCAAAATGGCTTGAGGCCATGAAATATGAGATGGGATCCATGTATGAGAACAAAGTATGGACTTTGGTTGACTTGCCCGATGATCGGCAAGCCATCGAGAATAAATGGATCTTCAAGTGAAGACCGACGCTGATGGTAATGTTACTGTCTACAAAGCTCAACTTGTTGTGAAAGGTTTTCGACAAGTTCAAGGGGTTGACTACGATGAGACTTTCTCACCCGTTGCGATGCTTAAGTCTGTCCGAATCATGTTAGCAATTGACGCATTTTATGATTATGAAATTTGGCAAATGGATGTAAAAACTGCATTCCTGAATGGATTTCTAGAACAAGAGTTGTATATGATGCAACCAGAAGGTTTTGTCGATCCAAAGGGTGCTAACAAAGTGTGCAAGCTCCAGTGATCCATTTATGGACTGGTGCAAGCCTCTCAGAGTTGGAATAAACACTTTGATAGTGTGATCAAGGCATATGGTTTTATACAGACTTTTGGAGAAGCCTGTATTTACAAGAAAGTGAGTGGGAGCTCTGTAGCATTTCTAATATTATATGTGGACGACATATTGTTGATTGGAAATGATATGGAATTTCTAAATAGCATAAAAGGATACTTGAATAAAAGTTTTTCAATGAAAGACCTCGGTGAAGCTGCTTATATATTGGGCATCAAGATCTATAGAGATAGATCAAGACGCTTAATTGGACTTTCACAAAGTACCTACCTTGATAAAGTTTTGAAAAAGTTAAAATGGATCAAGAAAAGAAAGGGTTCTTGCCTGTAATACAAGGTGTGAAATTGAGTCAGACTCAATGCCCGACCACTTCAAAAGATAGAGAGAAAATGAAAGATGTTCCCTATGCTTCAGCCATAGGCTCTATCATGTATGCAATGCTATGTACCAGACCTGATGTGTGCCATGCTATTAGTTTAGCAGGAGGTACCAAAGTAATCCAGAGTGGATCTTTGGACAGCGGTCAAAAACATCTGAAATACGAAAAGGACTAAGGATATGTGAGGAGTCTGGACTAGGGGTGTCCGGACAGCGGACTATCATCGTCGCACGGACTCCAAGACTACGAGGATACAAGATTGAAGACTCCGTCCTGTGTCCGGATGGGACTTTCCTTGGCGTGGAAGGCAAGCTTGGCAATACGGATATGTAGATCTCCTACCATTGTAACAGACTCTGTGTAACCCTAGCCTTCTCCGGTGTCTATATAAACCGGAGGGCTTTAGTCCGTAGGACACAACATACATTACAACAATCATACCATAGGCTAGCTTTAGGGTTTAGCCTCCTTGATCTCATGGTAGATCCACTCTTGTACTACCCATATCATCAATATTAATCAAGCAGGACGTAGGGTTTTACCTCCATCAAGAGGGCCCGAACCTGGGTAAAACATCGTGTCCCTTGTCTCCTGTTACCATCCGCCTAGACGCACAGTTCGGGACCCCCTACCCGAGATCCGCCGGCTTTGACACCGACATTGGTGCTTTCATTGAGAGTTCCTCTGTGTCGTCATCGATAGGCTAGATGGCATCTTCAATCAACAACGCTGTCCAGGGTGAGACTTTTCTCCCAGGACAGATCTTCGTATTCGGCGGCTTCGCATTGCGGGCTAATTCACTTGGCCATCTGGAGCAGATCAAAAGCTACGTCCCTGGCCATCAGGTCAGATTCGGAAGCCTAAACTTCACAGCCGACATCCGCGGGGACTTGATCTTCGACGGGCTCGAGCCAAAGCCAAGCGCGCCGCACTATTACGATGGGCATGATCTAGCTCTGCCGCGAGCGGTGCCTTGGTGGCGCTGCGAATCCGCTCCGGCCCTTAGTCCGGAGCCGATCGCCCAGATCGAGGTCCGGTGGATGGACACCACCTCGGGGGCTTCAACTTCCACGGCGATAGAGCCGAACACTAACCGTGTCCCTTGCGAAGCTCGTGACTCCGAGGTGCCGGACTCCCTGCCGGACACCGGACCGCCCGCGCCCCTGCCAATCGAACCTGATCGGGCACCGGTTATCGAATTCACCACCGCGGACATCTTCCAACACTCGCCCTTTGGCGACATCCTAAATTCGTTAAAACACCTCTCTCTATCCGGAGAGGCCCGGCCGGACTACGGCCGGGGCGGTTGGGATTCGAGGCGAAGAAATTCAAAGCCCACCCACCACCCACTTTGTAGCCACCGTCGGCGATCTAAGCGACATGCTAAACTATGACTCGAAGACATCGGCGACATGGGCGGCGATGCGGAGAGCGAACAAGAACCAGCGCCTACAGGGCACGTGAAGACCACCTCGTCATACGATGTATACATCGTGGATACCCCAAAAGGAAGCGACAACGAGGACCAACGGGGCGCGGCAGAAGATAATCCCGCCAACAAACAACCAAAATGGCGACGCAGACGCCGCCCTAAGTCCCGCCTCGACAACAACAACACTCTTAATGACCCAGCAATACAGCAGGGCAAACCAGTGGACGACGAACACGCAGACAAGCAACCACCCGAACAGGACGAGTCAGATAATCTGTCCAGGCCCGGCGAAACCAATAGTCCAGACGACCTCACACCGGACACACGGCCGGAGAATAAAAACCTTCGGAAAAGACTCGTCGCCACAGCAAGAAGCTTGAAGAAAGAAAAACGGAAGCTCAAAACAGCGGAAGATACACTCAGAATGAGGTGGAGCAAAGTGCTCAAAACCCAGAACAAATCGGCAATGGCCATCAATCAAAGAGCTACCCGAGCGCAAGCTACTACAGAATTTGATGAGGAGGCCATAGAGCCCCCACAGTCAAAAAACAAAGAGGCCGCCTGGTTGGATAGACGGCCAGATGATAGGCCAAAATCTGAAAGCGGCGCCGCATATAAACCGACTAATGACCCTGGAAAGACAGATGGCCCAGCTAGGTCCATTTACGGTCCAAAAAAGAGGGCCCCAGGAAGCAACGCAACACGCCAAGTGTCCGAAGACATCGGTGCACCCAAATACAGGGGCGCCGCACACCCACTATGTTTCACCAACGAGGTGTTGCATCACGAATTCCCAGCAGGGTTTAAACCCATAAACATAGAGGCCTACGACGGAACAACAGACCCTGGAGTCTGGATAGAGGATTACATACTACACATACACATGGCTCGAGGAGATGATCTCCATGCCATAAAATACTTACCCCTCAAGCTCAAAGGGACAGGCCGTCATTGGCTCAAAAGCCTCCCAGAAAACACTGTTGGAAGTTGGGAAGAGCTCGAGGATGCGTTTAGAGCAAACTTTCGAGGAACTTATGTCCGCCCTCCGGATGCAGATGATCTAAGTCATATAACTCAACAGCCCGGAGAGTCGGTAGCATAAATTCTGGAACAGGTTCCTCACCAAAAGAACCAAATAGTCATTGTCCGGACGCGAAGCCTTAGCAGCTTTTAAACACAGCGCTCGAGACGAATGGCTCGCCAAACACCTCGGCCAAGAGAAGCCGAGGACAATGTCGCGCTAACAAGCCTCATGACCGCTTTTGTGCGGGAGAGGATAACTGGTTAGCAAGATGCAGCACCAGCGACCCAAGTACATCGAGATCGAGAGATGGAAGCGGAAAATCACGGCGCAGAAAAAAGCAGCGCGGAATAAAGAGAAAAGCCCAAAACACGGCGGTCGGCGCCGGATTCAAAAGCTTCATGACCAAACAACAAAACACCGCCTCTTAAGGATAACAGCGATGAGCTATCCAACTTAAACAAGATTTTGGGTCGGATATGTCAAATCCACAGTACCCTCGGAAGGCCTGCAAACCACACCCACCGAGATTGTTGGGTTTTCAAACAGTCCGGCCGACTAAACGCCGAACACAAGGGGCTCGACGCATCAAGCGAAGATGATAAACCCCACCAGCAGAGCACCGGAAAACAAAAGAATTTCCCATAAGAGGTCAAAGCAGTAAATTCACTTCATGTGATAATACGGAAAAATAGTGGAGCACCCGTTAAAATGGGTCTCGCACGGTCCAACCCAGCGGAACATAGAGATTGGACATCAAAACCAATCACTTTCGACCACCTGGATTATTCGAAGCGTCAAATGCAGGATGGACTGCCCCGATATTGGATCCTATAATCGACGGACTGCAATTTACACAAGTCACGATGGGCGGAGGCGATGACTTAAACCTGCTGTATCCAAACACAATCCGCAAGTTGGGGATAGACCTTACTAAAATTCGACACAGCCGCACTTCCTTTAAAGGAGTGGCGCTTGAGCCCTTACGCCAAGTACAGGCTCCATATTACTAGAAGTCATGTTGGATCACCGAACAACTTTCGACGACGAAAAACTAATCTTTCACATCGTCCCATTTAAAAGTAGCTATCAAGCACTCTTGGGACGAGAAGCTTTAATCGCTTCAATGCCATACCACATTCGCGTCTCTTACACTTAAGATGCCGGTACATGTGGCATCATTTCGATCGAGGTCATTTAAAGACCCCGGACACGGTCAGACGAGTCCGGCATAAATAAGCTAGGGGCTCCCTAGCCGCACATCCCTTCACAAGGGGCTGCGCGCACAAGCAAACAGCGAGCTCATACAGACTCCGCTTTACTTATTTATATTTCTTCCTTCGTATATATTTTTTCGCACGAGTTCCTTTCAAACTAAGTTCCTCTCTTTTTACAGATGAACAATGTGCACACCCGTCGAGGATAACGGCAACGGAACCTGGTAGCGAGACATGCGGTAGGGACCCGTCGCGAGATTCTTTTGATTAAGACCTGCGTAAACCTTTTTCTTGTCTCTTGTTGTTATAATCCTTGGTTTCTCATTATAACCAAAGCGGAGCCTGACATTTTGGCATCGGCCGCGTCAGAGGACCATGCCCGTACCTGGACACTAGGGGCTATTTTTCTGCCCATTATTATAAAGACCGAACACCTTCGGGAGTGTTCGACGTCTCGAGTTAGGCCTTATATGCATCAGCTCCGAATCATGTCTTTGGTCAAATGTTGGGTTTGCCCGGCACTGTGTTTTGCTGCCTTATGTTCCGTATCATCGGCTAGCGGCACCGGAGAACTCTGCGATTGTGCCCGGTTAATTTGGCGAGCACCTCGAGAGAAAGCCGGCGATCGCATCATGATCTGCGCGAGACTGGTCGACCACTCGATCGACTCTTGGAATGTTTAGAATTCCCGCTTGACGAAGGACCGTTTCGGTCAAGCACACGCACCCTGAATTCGGAGAAGGCGGTGCCCCAAGGGGCTATATCGTAGCCCCACCCTCGAACTCAATGGCTAAGTGAAAGTGATAAAACATCATAGTCCGGATTGCCTCGTTTGCTCGCTACCACCTCCTTAACAGGACCGAGGCGTCCGGATTAAGTGTGGCGCGCTATTTTTGCGAACACCCCTCACCTTGTGCGTGGGGGCTGAAGCCAAGACTACAATCTTTCGGGTTATACAAGCGTATACATAAGCGGCGCATAGGAGATATTTTAATACTTGGAGCGCACAAGTATAAAAGCAGTTACAACATAATCATTGTTTTACAAGATAAAATGTTCATTTGAGCGTGACATTTTTGAGCACTGCGACTCTATTACCGAAGCGCCACGCATAACTTCCCCAAAATAGTGCTCGGCGGGTAACGGCTTTCGTCCGAACCACAGGTTGCAATAGCGGTGGCATCCATCTCGTCCAATGTGTCTTCACACGGGCAAGGGCCATCCGCGCACCTTCGATGCAGGCCGACCGCTTCATCTCCTTGATATGCGGCACCGCTCAAGAAATTGCTGCAATAAGCGAAATAACTCGTCGCCTTGGGCCTCTCGGCGGACATGAGCCACGATATCGGTCATGGCAAGTCCGGACAACCTGTTCAGCTCAGCCCATTCGGCCAACCGATCGGTCAACAGAAGTGAATGATCCGGACTATGGAATTGAGACCAAAATAGCTCTTCCGTCTTGTGATCCTTTTGGCTCCGGAAGTACTGCGGCATCAACCGCACTTGCCGCTAAGTCCATATATGGATCCTCCGGACCCCACGCTGGCCAAGTTGGGCATACTTTGGATCCAAGTAAACCGGTGGCCGCGAGAAAAGGCCTGCCGACCACAATATCTCAGGCCTGGCGCAGCTCCTCCTTCATAGCCCGCATTGCAGAGCGGACATCCTTGGCCTCGGCGGTGGCCTTCCCCAGGTCTTCTCGCTCCGATAGGCGCTCCTTTTCAAGAGCCTCATTGCGGTTGACAGCATCCTTCAATTTCACGGCCAATTCGGCCATATTTTCCCTGCTTAGGCAGTGTGCAGCCTTTTCGGCTTTCAACTCCTCGGCCGCCCTCGAGGCAGCCGCATCACTCCTTCGGGCTTGCTCCTTAGCTTGAGTAAGCTCGGCCCGAAGGCTCTCCACAGCAGCAGAACCGTCTGTATCACAGCATATATATTGTCAGAAGCGGGCTTTGACTCCCTGAAATAAGTGACTGCGGAGAATTCATTTACCTTGCGACTCATCAAGTCGCCGGTTGACAAGCGCGATGTCCGCATCCGCCACATTGAGTTGCCGCATTAACTCGACAACTCCACTAGTCCGGCTAGCTCCCGGACTATCCGCCACCTGCATAGGAATGACGACATTCATTACCTGCGATTTTGATCCTCGGCACGCTGTCGCTTTCGACAACCTACCGAGTCTCAGGGGCTACTATCTATACAGGGCGCACTTCTATGTGCCAAACTGCCAAAAAGGTGCGTCGTTCTTGCGTACCTCAAATCCCGCCAGCAAACTCCTGACGGCACTATGCAATCCACTTTCGGCGGACAAAATCCTTCCAATCACCATACTCATCAAAGCACGGTGATCTTCTGAGATGGACGCCCTCTCAAGCAGATCCTTCAGCTCCCCCAGCCGGACACTAGTTGGTGCCGCACTCTACGGCCCCACGGACTCAGGATACCCTCGTGGCGACACTTGAGGCTCGTCGCCTGTCCGACGGCGCAGCGTGACAGGCGTTCGCTCTCCATCATCCCGGACGAAGATCCCCGAAGACGAACTCATCGAGAAGGCCGCAGATCCGAAGCTGTAAGGTAAAATTTTGGTTATCCACGAAGCACAAATAGGGTATTTTCTTATTAATGAACCCCCTTTTTCTACTCACGGCTCATTGGAGGCTGATCCTTTAGAGGCGATTATGCGTCGGGCTCTCCCGGACGCAGACCCTCCGGTAAGATTGCTTCCCCGCTTAGGGGCTTTGGCCTCCGGGTCTTGAGGCGGTCCTCTTCTCCCCCTGGAAGGAGGATTTTCGATCCCCACTCTTGAGCGCCCCTTAGGCGAGGTGATAGCTCTTCTATTTTCCCCATCGCCCCTTCTCTGGCGCGACCTCCAACATTCGACCAGCACGGGCTCCGGTGCGGTCTCTGGGGAGGGCGGACACCTTATCGGCCGATCGCGCTACCCACCTCGATGAAGAATAATGGGTTAGAAGGCGAATTTCAGAAAAGCAAACAAACGAGCGTCCGGACTCGAGCTACTTACTGTGTATCCAGGCGATTGCAGCTTAGGCCTGCGTCCTCGGTCAATTCGGACACGCCGCTGCGGTCGAAGAACAACTTGTACATCTCCACAGGCGTCATACCCATGAAGTGTTGGAGAGTTCGTGGTCCCTCCGGATTGAACTCCCATAACCGGAGAGGACGGTGTTTGCATGGCAGAAGACGCCTGATTAGCATGACCTGCATCACCACAACCAAATTGATCTCCTCGCTTGGAGGTCTCGAATCCGGGCCTGCAATAAAGGCACGTCTTTGGACCGCCCCCAATTGAGCCCTTGGTTGACCCACGACATCAATCGGCGTGGAGGTCCCGGGCGGAATGAAGGCGGCGGCTTTTTGCTTGCCGCCCCGGAGGCGGTGATATAGAACCCTCCTGCTGCCACAAGCCGAGCTCCTATTGGAAGGAGCCCTCGGGCCCACAGGGCATCGGCCCTCCTGCTTATAGCCGCCCCACCACTCCGCTTAGCGCCCCGATCATCTTGGCTCCACATTGAAGGTCTTCACCACAGGCGAAGTGGGGGTGGCGGAGGAAGGCTTCCTGAACAATAATGATGCGGAAATATGGAGGATGGACTCGAGCCAAGTCGTGAAAATCCAGCCCGTAGTAGAACATGAGCCCTCTCACGAAGGGGTCCATCGAGAAGCCTAAACCCGGCGGAGGTGGGATAGGAAGGCAGCGTACTCACCGGGCTCGGGAGTGGAGTGCGGCCTGCCCTTGGGCGGGCAACTGTCTTGAAATCTCGTGGGGCGGTACTTGGCCTCCGCAGCTTTAGCACGTCCTCTGCATGACGGAGGAGGGCATCCACCGACCTGAAGGTTGGAGCAGGACATTGTTGAAGATTGAGCGCTCGAATCTGGGGCTCTGGGTGTTGGAACTTGGAGCAAGGAGAAGATTCGATGGAAGATTGAAGAAAAGCGAGCCTTGGTCCTCTTATAAAGGGAAAATACCAAGAGCCGTCTTCGTGACCGTTAAGGATTCACCTTCGATAGAGGCGTGGCGGCGGACACGGTTGGGTTACCCATGCTCGTATTGATGAGAATCCGGAATAAAGGGAACACGATCTACTGCTTCGACAAGGCGTGCCAAAGAACCGCCGCTGAGCGTCTTTGAGGTGGTATAATAAAAAAGATTCAAGTAAAGGCTTGGTAGTGGTGTGACGTCATGCCGCAAAATACGTCAGCAGATTGAACTTGTGTGCATTTTATTCTCTCTACGGTAGAATGTGGAATTTATTTTGTAGAATCGGACACTATCCTGGTGTTCATGATCTTCTCTGGATTATTCAAAGGAGGAACCTGCCTTGCAATGCCTAACATTATGCGCGCCGGACTTATCATCATTGAAGCTTGGTTCGAGGGCTCTTGAGGAGTCTGGACTAGGGGTGTCCGGACAGCGGACTATCATCGTCCGCGGACTCCAAGACCACGAAGATACAAGATTGAAGACTCCGTCCGTGTCCGGATGGGACTTTCCTTGGCGTGGAAGGCAAGCTTGGCAATCTGGATATGTAGATCTCCTACCATTGTAACCGACTCTGTGTAACCCTAGCCTTCTCCGGTGTCTATATAAACGGAGGGCTTTAGTCCGTGAGGACACAACCTACATTACAACAATCATACCATAGGCTAGCTTTAGGGTTTAGCCTCCTTGATCTCGTGGTAGATCCACTCTTGTACTACCCATATCATCAATATTAATCAAGCGGGGCGTGAGGGTTTTACCTCCATCAAGAGGGCCCGAACACAGGTAAAACATCGTGTCCCTTGTCTCCTATTACCATCCGCCTAGACGCACAGTTTGGGACCCCGTACCCGAGATCCGCCGGTTTTGACACCGACAATATGTTTCTCGTTTATGGGGGTGACAAAGAGCTAGTCGTAAATGGTCACGTCGATGCAAGCTTTGACACTGACCGGACGATTCTAAATCGCAAACCGGATACGTGTTTATATTGAACGGTGGAGCTGTCAGTTGGTACAGTTCCAAAGCGTCATGGCGGAATCTACATGTGAAGCGGAGTACATAGCTGCTTCGGAAGCAGCAAATGAAGGAGTCTGGATGAAGGAGTTCATATCCGATCTAGGTGTCATACCTAGTGCATCGGGTCCAATGAAAATCTTTTGTGACAATACTGGTGCAATTGCCTTGGCAAAGGAATCCAGATTTCACAAGAGAACCAAGCATATCAGGAGATGCTTCAATTCCATCCGAGACCAAGTCCAGGTGGGAGACATAGAGATTTGCAAGATACATACGGATCTGAATGTTGCAGACCCATTGACTAAGCCTCTTCCACGAGCACCAAGACTCCATGGGTGTTAGAATCATTACTGTGTAATCTAGATTATTGACTCTAGTGCAAGTGGGAGACTGAAGGAAATATGCCCTAGAGGCAATAATAAAGTTATTATTTATTTCCTCATATCATGATAAATGTTTATTATTCATGCTAGAACTGTATTACCCGAAAACATAATACATGTGTGAATACATAGACAAACAAGAGAGTCACTAGTATGCCTCTACTTGACTAGCTCGTGAATCAAAGATGGTTAAGTTTCCTAACCATAGACATGAGTTGTCATTTGATTAACGGGATCACATCATTAGGAGAATGATGTGATTGACTTGACCCATTCCGTTAGCTTAGCACTTGATCGTTTAGTATGTTGCTATTGCTTTCTTCATGACTTATACATGTTCCTATGACTATGAGATTATGTAACTCCCGTTTACCGGAGGAACACTTTGTTAGCACTACAAAAAAATATAGTTCCGTGATGATACGTGTTTGTCACAGGAGGTCGCGTTTTTTGTCATGCATGTACATCCATGACAAATTTATGACAGAATCAAGATAGTCATACTTGTGCTGTCGTAGAAGTGTTCCATGACATTACCAAAATTATCATCACGGAAGTGTCCACTTCCATAACGATAAATCGCGCTTCACAGAACTGCTTTCATCAAGGGTAACCGACACGTGGCATCCACTGTAACGGAACGCCGTTAAGCTATCGGGTCGGGTTTTGGATCCGATAACCCGTTAATAGCCCCGACCAATGGGGATTTTCCACGTGTAAAATCATCATTGGCTGGAGGAAACACGTGTCGGCTCACCGTTGGGACAGATGTCATCCGCTCATTGGACCGAATGCGCTTATGATACGGCGACACGTGGCATGGCCCAACAAAGGCTCATTCCTGTGAAAAGGCCGACCCGTTTGACTTGGTCAAAAGGTGGCGGGTCGACCTGAAGCTTTGTTAACGGCTGTTCGCATATAGCCCATTACTGACTGCTAACCTAGGGCCCGTTCGCCCTATCCAAATTAGGCCCGATGGCGTCATCTGGGCGTCAATATGATTCAGCCCATTTTAACTTCCGGCCGTGTGTGGCCCATGACTTCTTCGGCCCATATGAGGACCTTTGTAACTCTTGGCCCATTAACGGCCGTGGTGGCGGCCCGTAATGAACGAGTGTATCACTTTATACCCATTAACGGCCCGTTATTCCATTGGGCCATTTCTAGCCAAGTTATCTTCGGCCTTCTCGGGGCTCATTGATTCTTAGGCTCATTTGCGGCGATTCGGTTACATCTGACCCGTTCTTGTCATTTTCTGCTTGTGGGCCAAATTCAGCCCGTCGTTACAGTCGGCCCGTTTGCGGACCGTTAATACGTTGGGCCGTTTTCATGTCAAAAAAAAACCCGTTGGGCTGTTTTCATAGAGTTATCAAATATGGCCTATTAATGGCCCGTTATGGTGCACGAATAGTATGGCCCATGATTGGCGAAATGATGATACGCCCCGTAGAAGGCCCATGGATCCTACGGCCCGTATGAGGCCCATGGATAGTATGGCCCGTAGAAGGCCCATTGATCCCTAAGGCCTGTATAGAAGGCCGATGGATCCTATGGCCCGTATAGAAGGCCAATGCTCCTACGGCTGAACGAAGGCCCATGGATCATACGGCCTGCAGGTGGCCCATTGTTACAATAGTCCGTGTGTTGCCATGATTATTTTGGCCTAGTTACCAAAAATAGGCTATTGTGGCCACTAGAAAAACACAAAAAAAGAACTGCAGTGACTACAAGCAAACAACTAAACAAGACAATAAGGAAATAAATAAGCAAGCAATTAAGGCTAGCCTATTACGCTATTACATCGTATTACATCCTTTGGGCATCAAAGTTCACCACCCGGTGCAAATATAGGGAAAAAGCAGCATATTACATACACTTGGTGCGTCAAAATTGGCCACCAATGCAAATAAGCGGCAGCAAAACAAAACATAACTGAAACAACCGGAAGAGCTCAAGAAAGCGTTATCTGGGTATCCACCATCTTGGCAATAAGCTTAGCAAGCTGATTAGCTTTGTCTGTTTGGCGCTAAAATCCTCCAACGCGTGTTGTTGCACGAAAGTATGCATCTGAATGCTCCGGGGACTTCATGATCCTTCCACTTCTTGTCGCAGCACAAGCGATCGATGTCTTTCGACTTGTAGTTGAGACTCAAGAAACCGAACTGATTCGACGGTGAGTTTGAATAGCTTGTGCAAGCTGTAGTGGCGATAACTTTCGAACACTAAACCAAGGCAGGACTTTGGGGTTGTCTCATTGTCTTCAAGATAGTCTTCCTTAGCTATTTTATCAGCTTTGTTGGAGACCAACAAGGATGTATCACTATCCTGAACCTTATCTACATTACTTCCTTTACCATTGCTTAATAAGGGACTCTTCCCCAATATTACATCGACATTCTAAAAGAAGAAACAAGCAGACACATAACAAGTTTAGCATGTACTAGTATATGAAACTCATTTCGGTGAACCAGTTCATTAGTAAGGTGGACAGGATTAAACTACCAAGTCTTCTATTGCCAAGTACTAGTACATAATAAAAGCATCAAACAAACATATGTCTATGTCCTATGGTCCCGGCATTGTCTTGCCAAATCAAAATGGAGACACGGTTCAAATCATATCAGTTCAAGACAAAGCAGCAGTGAAAGAATACAAAGCGTGGGAAACTACACGGCACAACAAGATTTCAGATGGGTACCACGGGTCTACATGTACAACAACACTATTGGCTCTGTTGTGATGCTAGTAATGTGCATGATATGAAAGTCAACTGTATACACAATTGAAATTGAAATCAAAAGAGCTATTGATAAGAGCAAACCTGTTAAAGAAACATGCGTGAACATACATGCCGTGCCATTGGAGTTTTCATTGGATCCTTCAATTTAAAAATAAGTTTATCTGAGTAAATACAATGATACAAGAGCAAAGCAATGATACTACGCTTAATCTGTGCATAACTGCGCATAAGCATGCACTTTGGTCAGTAAAGTGCAAGGCGGTGGCAAAACGCACAATTAACGCCTAGCGCTTTTTTGAACTATGATAGCAATGGAATCTTAAATTAGAATAGTTGTTCTTCAGGTTTAGGCACTTGTTCTACATGAGCAGTCTGATGAAGCCGCAAGAATATAATACTTAAAAATAGAAAATGAGCTCATAGACCTTACCACATTCTTGGTTCGGGACTAGCACAGAACAAGGCGTTCCCAGACATCGTCCAGTAAATGTGTCTCAGGAGAACATAAGGGAATTTGATGAGTTTCTTTGCGGTGAATCACGTTTTCTCGTGTAATTCCAATCGCCACCAAGCATTCTTGAAGATAGCAGAGGTATTAGCACAGAGTTACCTCATCACGAGTTTCCAAATCGGTCCTTCTCTATAGAGAAAAATGGGAAAATTTGTTGTATTATAACCATCATGGAGGTAGGATGTATGGGGACGAAGCAAAGTAATTGACATGAATAACATTACTTACACATAACTCTGGACAAACACAATAGCGGCATTTTCCTTCATCTTGATATAATATTTCCAAGATGGGAAGATACGCACATACGATTTAACAACATCAAATGCGATAGATGCTAAACTACGACTGGCTGGTTGTGCTTCCTCCACGGGAATAGGCGTACTAACTGGTGGAGTTGGGGTTCGCCGTGATAGTATTGGCCCTTTGGGCACTGGAGCTGCCTTACTAACTGCTCTTGTTTGGGAGCTCTTTGATGGAAATGGTGATGTGTCAACATGAACTGGGTTACTATCGGCTGGGGTTGGGGTTAGATTGGGTGAAGCTAGTTTTCTGTCCATCGCAGTAGGGGTACAATCTGCGAGAGTTTGGGTTATGTGTGGTAGGGCTGGTGCATGTACAACCGGGGTGCTATATCCACCAATAGGCAGCACTGTTTTATTTGAAGACCGTGTTTTTATTCCGCTAGATACTGGCATCACCCGCTCCAATTCTAATGGCTGATAAACAGGAAACATAGTTGAATGTACAGACATTGTATGAGAGATTGATGCAATATATAGTGTGGAAAAAAGAGGGCATGAAATAGTTGACATGTATATTGTTTAACTAAAACGGATAGCATGACATAATTTCACATACATGATGTCTATCTAAACTTGATAGCATAGCATAACATAATTCAAAGATATGATGAATAACAAAACAGGATCGCATGACATAATTCACCTACATGTTATCTAAGTAATCAGGATCACATCATTTAATTCACATATGTGATTTATATGCTAAATAGAGGGCATTTGATATGATGCCTGAACTAAGAACATGGTGTTGAATATTGTGTATACGATGTTTAAACTATGCAATGCAAGACACTGTATGCATGATATGAGCAGTATAACCATGCCAAGTTAGAGAATACACCTCAGTAGGGGAATAGGACTGGTCATCTATCTCGAATCCATCTCGAGGAGCTATCGGGACCCAGAGAGATCTGCTTGACGAGTAGCTATGCGCTCTGAAGGCCTTGTTTTCACTCCAGATTTTTCCATCTCCCACCCAAATGGCTGATTCACGGGAAGAGTAGTTTAATGTACAAACTTTGTCGACAAATGGAAATGTAATGAAGAAAAGGATGGGCAAGATATCATTCAAATATATGATGCCTGGTTAAGCAGGATGGCATTGCACATTTCACATATATTATGGCTGGCTAAAAGACATGAGCGCATAATACCCATATGTGATATAGAAACTAAATAGGTGGCATTACTGAGAACATGTCTAAACTAAGCAGATGACATATATGATGTCAAAAGTAGGCCTTTGCAAAGCAACATATGCATGATATGACTAACATCATCATGCCAAGGTAGAAACAAACACCTTGGGGGTAAATAGGAGTGGTCGTGGCGTCTGAGTCCGCCTCGTAACAGATATCTTCCTCTGGATCACAATCTGGAGAGGGGGGGAGGGTTTGCCATTGAACCCACCATGGAGCGATGTCTGCATGACATTGTATTGCCGCGCAAAACTCTTCTCTTTTTCTCTACATGTTCAGCATGATTGTGTACAATATCTAACATGCATACGAAAAAATATGGTGAGACTATGTAAGGAGAGCATGCAGAAATTTAGAGTGATGGTAACAACCAGTGGATGGATCCAAAAATAATGATAGCAGGCTGATGATTGCTTTAAATTAATAAAAAGACAGATGATGATTGCTTTAATATTTGTTTCCCACCCAAGATGAACAACATAGGCATACCCTAGGTGAACCAGATATTAGACAGACATACTATTCATTGCTGCCTCGATATGTGCCCCACAACTAATTTAGAACTCAAGTTTGAACATGAATTTGGACCTGAGTTGGGAGTCCAAGAGCTGAACAGGACGATAAAGTAGCAGGTAAGTTTACGAAATGCATAACATAAGCAGAAACAAAAGAGTGCGACCTCTCTTGTGGACCCGTGTACTCCTCGGGTTCATCTGCTGAGTTGATGATGGTGATGTCATTGGGGTGCGTGCCGGCGGCAGGGAAGGAGATCTGAGGTGGCGAAAGATGGTCAGGAGTCGTGATGTCTAGTTTGGTGGATGCTTCTGTCGATGGAGCAGCTCAGGTGAGGTGGACGACGTCGCGGCAGGAGCAGGAAAAACCACAAAAAGTTCCCTTCGACCGTGCACATGAATGAAGTAATTTGTAAGGGCTCATTTGGCTTGCATGATTCTTAAAACGCAGGATAGGAAAAACACGAATAGGATAGGAAAATGCACATGGTAAGCAGAGCATTTGTAAACACAGGATTTCTATCAACTTGGGTGTTTGTTTCTGAGAATTGGAAGAAGCAGAGGAATGGAAAGAAACATGGCCAAAATAAAGAGAAACCATATGAAAGCGTGTCTGATTAGAATGTTATTACGGCACTAATGCACTTGGTCTTGTTTTCATGCATAGGATTTTGAAAAGTAGGTCGGTGGATGTTTTGCTTCATTCCTTTCAACAAAATGCATGAATAATTGAATAGTAGAGTGCCATTGGAAAATTCCCTATTGCTATGTTTTTCCGTTGAACCAAAATAGCCCTAATGGAACGACGTGAATGTATAGTAATAAGTGACGCAACAAGTGTACAACCTCTTTGCCGTAGCCGTGTCGACCTCGGCATCATTGGGTTGGTCGCTGAAGCAGTTGAGGCAGAGGTGGCTGTCGGAGGTGTGGAGGAAGATCTGAGTAATCTGTAGATGGCGTCCAGGGCACTGCTCTGTTGTAATGGATCGTTCTGTCATTGGAGCAGCTCCGATGAGCCGTCAGACGTCAAGGCTGAAGCAGCACAAGACAGACATCGTCAATCTCAAGTGGATTCTAATAGCATATCCAATAGATGATGAAAAATGGATGTAAAATTAACATCACCAAAAACCACGACTACAACAGATGAGGTAAAAGCTGTTGACTCGAACTTAGCGTCGAAACTGAAATTAAGCTGTGGAATCTGAATACTCTTGTCAAACTGAGCGCAATGGTAGCAGAGAGGCACTTGACATGTAGTTTAGGGAGGGCCTGCAGTTCATCTTCAACCTGGACACCCCTGAGCCGCCAGCCACGACCGGCCGAACCGCCGGCCCCAGCGCCGCCTCGCCGCCCCTAAACAACTCACCACCGTCGCCCCGGCCAGCCCTCTAGCCCCCCCCACCCTGAACCCTTAGATAGATAGTGGGGTACCTCTCCAGCGAGCCCCCGTCCCCGCTGTGGGTTGTTCTTCCTTAACTCCGTCGAGCCCCCCCCCCAACCCCTAAAATTGGTGACCCAAAAGTCGATTCAGTCAAGTGAAGTGTGGCTTAATCGGAGCGAGCAGCAGCAAGACGGCGAGGGAGAACAGCAGCAGCAGCTGGGTGGCAGTGATCGGCGAGAGCGAGCAGCAGCAGCAGCAGCTTGAGCGAAGGAAGCGAGAGCTGGAGCAGCGTGGCAGAGCAAGGAAGCGGCGAGAGCGAAGCAGCGATAGCAGATCCGGCTGGTATGGGACGCCGCCGCCGAAGGGCCTCGCCTTTGAGAGAAACGCCCGTGAAGATGTCGCCAGCGGCGCCGGCTTCAAGGTAGCCGCTCCATGGGGTGCGGGATGGAGCACCGTCGGCGCCGGGAGGTCGAGTTAAGGAGAAGGTGCGATGCGATGAGTGTACAACCTCTTTGGTGGCGCCGAGTAGGCCTCGGCTTCGTCCGAGGAGTCGGTGAGGATGGTGCGGTTCCGGTGGAGCAGGTTAAGGTGGCGCTGTGGGGATGGAGCAGCCGTGATAGACAAGGCGATCGTCGGAGCAGCTCCTTGGAGGTGGAGGACGGGGCGGCTGAACCGGCGGGACAGCGAGATGGACGACGGATCCTCATCCGGGGAGGTGGACGAGGGACGTAGAGCTGTTGCGGTGGACAACATCGTCAGCGAAGAGGCTCCGGCTGGGCAGCGGTGACGTGGTAGACCGAGGAGGGTGGGGTTTGGCGGCTGGAGCGGAGAGGTTATGGCGGCCTGGGATTTCGAATAGCGAAAAGGGGGCGATGGGAGGGGGTGAAGCATGACTTAGGGACGCGCTTGTCCAAAATGTAGGGTGTGTTACAAAAGTACCCCCCACCGATTTGAACTAGCGGCCCTTTCGGCTCGGGGTTAGAAGGGGATTTCCGTGTCGGGATTTGGCAGCTAGAGGGAGTTTTTGCGCGTTGTAATTTCGGGATAGCAAGGCGAGGTTGTGAAAGCGTCGGTTTTGGGAGCACGATATCTGAATTTTGGGATATAACAAGGCGCAGGTTGAATTTTAGGACAAGCCTAACGTGTAGTAATATTGTACTTATGCGTACCAAATCAATTCGCACTTCCTCAACAAAAAAAAGCGAAAAAATAAAACTATTCACACCACACAAAGAGAGTCTTGCCCGTTTTACTATACAAATGCTATTGAGCTACTCCTCCTTCCATCTATATAGGGCCAAATCGTTTTTGATGCTAACTTTGACCAAATATTAGAGCAATGATATATGACATGCAACTTACACAAAGCACACCGTTAACCCGTGCTGTGAAAGGTTCTTTTGATGATATAATTTTCACATTGTGCATGTCATGTACTATTAATCTTGTCAATAGTCAAAGGCGGTCTTAAAAATCTCATTCGCCCTATATAGATGGAAGGAGGAATATGAATCCATGTTATGTCCGATTAATTTTTTTGCTTTGCTGTATAATGCATGTAACCTACTCATACCAACATTTTAGTGCATTCCAAATGTCTATACTACCGTTGCAATTCGAACTAAATTTGAATTCGTTTCTCTATTTAAATAAGAATCTACAATCATGATTGTTGCCAACTTCAACCATCATTCGTGTATTACCTTAATAACACACCACATGATTACTATAGAGATAGATATGAACTATGTGTACTACATGAACTCGAATTCTATTTTTTGAATACACTTGATGTTGATTCCTAATAATAGTACATTTGATGTACTAACTATATATTCATAATCTAAACCATGTTCCATACATACATCGTGTTTATCACACAAAGTATAGTGCCCCGCCCCCTACATTATGACAAGTATTTAGACCTGAGTTGCAAAAGCCACACATTAGCCCAAATTATAATCAATGTTGTACATTATGATATCTTAGTATCCGTATCCACCTTTTTATAATGAATTATGACCTTTGTTCGTCTTTTACACCTTCACGATCCTCTTCTATTTGTAGCTAGCTAGCGCTAACTTTCTATCATGCATGCCCGCCCCCCTCACACACCCTTAGCGTCCCCTGCATCGTGCATGTTCATTATTTCTCTTTAGGTCGTCCACTAGCGGTGTGTGTAGCCCCCCGGCTCCTTTCTGGCACACACCGGTCGATATACCTCTCTAGCCAAGTGTGCCTACAACAAACACATATATACTTCCCCTCTTCTATTCTCACCGTCCATGCCCCCATATGTCCAATACGATTCCACGCAGGTGCACACTCCCGCCCCTCTTTTCATTAGTCACATGCTCGCACACTCCTCCCCCCTCGACATGGTAGGCCTCTCGCACCACCTCCTAGCCATACTCTCTCCCCCTGTCTGCCTCTCCGGACCTTATTTGCTTCTAACACGTGCAGGCGTGTATATGAACTGATCTCCCTACATATAGTTAGGTCGACTATAATTTGTTTTCACCAAGCACCAATACACTTACCTCGCTAGTTATGTCTCTCCTTTTCTCGGACACACGACGGTTGATCTTCCTATGTAGTTACGCATGCTTACCACAACCATATCTTCTCCCCTCATCATCCTTGAATACCTCCCGACCCGTCTCTCACACGCACGTGCATAGACAGACAGACATCCCCCGCCCTCTCTTATTAATATTGCACTCATACCCTCCGTTTGTCTAGCAGGCCTCTCCCACCATTTGTGAGACGCCACTCCACCACCAACCCTCCGACTCTCTACCTTTGTCTTTTTCCCAACCTTATTCCTCTGCTACACATATCCATGGATGTCGATCGATCTCCCTCAATACATAGCTAGGTCTCTCTCCTTCCCAGGACATATACTAGTCGACCGGTCTCTACCCCCACACACACACACACCGATAGTCGAATGTTGTAGGTAGGTATCCATGCCACGGAGAAGAACTGCACCTCTGCCCTCTCAAATTCCAAGAGTGGGCCAGCCGCCTCAGATCTTTGGCGTGGGCAAACACAAATTCGATGGCACTCTTTATCGATCGCGCAGCCACACACTTCATCCCTGTTTTCAATTCTATCGATATCTCACGTCCATGACTCCATTTCACACACATTGCATATGTTACGTTTTTCTGATTGAGATATCCTCAACACATTGCCTCTGTTTCACACAAACCATCTCTCTCACACCCACCCACGTACGTACCTACACCTAAAGAAGAAGTGCACGCAGGACGCATGTACTCACGTCTCGTTCCCGGCCACACCCACGCGGGTACACGGTGGAGTTCGTTTCTGTACGAAAAGGCATCCCACGTGATAATTTGATGCGTGTAGAGGTTGTTTACTCGAAGGAGGGTCGGGGACCATGCCTAGAATATGAAACGATTGCCATGGGGAAAATGGAAAAATGGGTTTGTCTCTCATGAGTCTCGTTACACAATCTCAGACAAGGCCGCCGTGGCCTCTCTCTCTCAACGTTGGTCAGTGATCCGGCCGCATCCCGTCCGCCGGCGGAAAGGAAGGATGTGCATCGTCTCTCCGTTCGACGGCGTTGAGGCAGCTCGTCCCGATCTCGGTACCCGCCGCTCTCTCTGACCAAGCTCCGGCGTGGTAGGGCCTTCGCCACTTGCTCACTGCCGCAGTATGGGCAGATCCCGGCCGCCGGTGGCCTCCTAGTAACATCCCGACGACCCTCAAGTACCGCTTCCTCTGGCCTTGCTCCACTGCCCATCTTCCCACATTGCTACATGTGGATCTTCTTTAGTTGTTTGCTTAAATCGTATCTCGGCCGGTGTACTTTCCATCTTGCAATCTCGTCCTCAAACCATTTTTGATAAACCACCATGTGCTATCTTTCCCTTTTTACATGGAACATGCTTCTTTTTTGTTGGCGTATGTGTCTTCAACTCGTATTATTGGGTAGTAATTGTTTCCTTTCGACCTCCTTTTGATAACAGGGCTATCCCTTTTCACCTCGTTGCTATTGCGACCTTTTGGTGAACTGCACAAATCACTTTTCTGAAGAATGTTTTGTGCAGTTCATAAAAATCACACGGCAACGTTTTTACATTTCGTGGGACTGCGAAAGGGAGATTGGTTTTGCTATCCTCCTCATCCAACTCCGTGCCTAATCTTCTCCGACAAGAAGTTAGTCCTAAAGAGAGATCGTAGAGGTGATCGGCTTCTATTTATGTGTGTTATGTTTCATCATCTAGTTCCACTATTATTGTAATCACACTGACTGGATATCTTTGCAAACAGGGATGGTCCGCCCAATTTTAGTGGAGCTGCACAAAATGATCGGATTGTGGTGTCCTTCATACACCTCTTTTTTGGCTACAGAGCTAGGTGAAACTAGCTGTCAAGCAATGAACACTGTGCCAAGGAAATGGAGCCATGCCTACGAACAACATTGATCAATTATATTTTTTTCTTTATTTGTACACCTTCTCACAAATTTGTCTTCAGTTGTGATGTGAATATTGGCGCTGATCTGCGAACCATTGAGATGCATTAGCCATGGTAGTTTCATTTGTATTTGATGGAATGTTGTAACGAGATAATCTCGAGGCAAGACACATGAATCCTAAGTTGAAACCTTTTTTCCCTGCGGAAACCAGAGTTGAAACCTTCATAGCATCACAGTACAATTTCATCAAAATTATGCGTACATATAAACAAATGCTGAAGGATTGATAGCAATGCTAGAAACAATTCAACTTCATTTCGCCGACATGTTGGACATCCTTCATCCGGCTCCACCTGCCATGCAGCAATATTGAGTGCACAACACAACTTTAGGGAAAGATTCACCCCGGTCGTTGCGCCCACGATAGTAATGACTAATGAGCGATCAAATCACAGAGCCCCACCTTCGCCACGATGAAGTTGCTCGGGACGAAGCAACCATCATTTCTCTGTTCCTTGAATCATTTGGTACTCCCATATTCCCACAAGTAAAGTTGCTCGGCGAATCAACCATCACTATATCCGCTCACGTGTGATGACCACGGGAGTTATCCATTCAGATTGCATGTTAAAAAAAATAAAGGTCGATATCTAATGCGGCAAACTTTCAAAAAAAAACTAATCGCACGCCGGCCAGCGGCGGATCGCATTTTGCACGAGAAATTACACACCATGTTTCGTTGACATGTGGTCCCGTTCCAACATATTAGTGAGATGACGACGAGTAGTAGGAGTATTTCCGAACCGACGTGTAGGCCGGGGCGCCCCTTCGTGAACCGTGGCAAACTGGCAACCGTCCACCGACTCTTCGCCTTTCCCTCTCGATTTGGAACTGCTGTCGCACGCTCTTCCTCTCCCTCCTCCATTTTCCTTCAGCCCTTCACGTTCTCTTCTGCCATTATTCGATCGTCTTCTCCATGGAGGGAACAGGACGGAAATGACCCCGTTATTCTTGCCCCGATCTGAAAGATGACGTCGTGGAGTAACTCATTGATCAGTGCGACATCACCACCTCGGCTAGCATGGCAGGTTCGTTCAAGCCCATTCTTTAATCAACTAATAATATCATTACAAGGAACCCAAGAGTCAAGGAACGGTTTGATCTCCCCTATCTTCTTCGCCGTGACCCTGATGACCAGCGCCGTCATGACGGAGGCCTCGCCCTGTGCAAGTTGATGCCGCTTGATAATGATACGTATGATGTTAAGATGCCATCGCTTGATGGAAAGGCCGGGGCAGGCGCAAATGGAGATTGGGTTGTTTACATTGGGTCCAACTGCGAGTGAGAACTTGTGAATGTGTACACTCGTGACCGGGTTCTACTTCCAAAAATCTCAGTAGACTGCCGAGAGGTTGAGCACACTAGTATTGTACGCACGTTCAAATACAATCATGGTGACTGTTTTCTACGGAAGATAGCAATTTCTCGAGTTCCCACCCGCTCTTGGAATTACAACAACTATGAAGTTGTTTCACTCTTCGACAAGCTTGTTGCCGTCGTTGCTGGTTTGACTCAATGGACATTGCTCAAAAATCAGTTTCTGTACACGGATGAGTACTGTGATGCAATTGAATACGAGGGCCTTGTGTTTGCTGCCACCACTCGTGGCACTGTTTTTGCATGGAATCGTTATGATTTCGGTACGTTTGTCTTCCACCGTAATTATAATTGTTTCATCCACATGCATGAGGGTTAGCAAGTTTCCCTTTACTAATTAACCTTCTTCTTGTGTTTCCAAGGTTCTGTGAAAATTCCACCACCTATACTTGAAAAATTTTATAACCAAGGGGGAGATGACGATGGTGATGATCACGAGCATGAGGACGAGCAGCGCCCATATACTCGTTGGCGCCTGGCAACTAATTCCGATGGATCACCTCTTCTCGTGTGTATACAGCCCACTGATGATGTTACTGCTAAGGAAGCAGGTGTAGTCTCCCATGGTCGCACTCTACGGACCTTGTCGGTGTACTAAGGTAGGGGTACCTCAGTACCCCAACTTGTGCACGGGCAGTCGCGGCTCCCCGCGGCAGAGCTTACCACGTGCTTGCCGGAGACCATTCCTGCTCCATATCAATCCATTCAAGAACAAAGTATACAAGATAGAAGATCGAGACCCCGGCAAGAGGAGCTTGCCGGGAAGGCCGTTCCAGGCTCAAGATTACATCACTCACGCAAGGCCCTGGCGAGAGGAGCTCGCCGGGGAGACTAGAAGACTACATCGTAGAAGACACGCCTCGGCTATCTGGCGTCGGCAAGGGCCGGAGGCGGCAAGTTACAAAGCCCGACAAGCTCCGGGTCGGCAAGATCAAGACCCGGCAAGGTACTTGCGGGAGAGCTGCTGTGTGTGCTGCACTCAGCTCATCCGCCCAGCGTCGCCTTGAGCCCTCTCCAGAGACGCGTGGCGGATGGCTGTGCAACATGAGGGGTGCGGTGGCACTCCACGGTGGTGGATCCACGGCTGTGGCGACGGAGACGCAAGGCGGGAGCTTTTGGGGTCGACGGCGACGGCATTAAATGCCTTTGTCCCCATCTTGTCAAAGAGGCCCATGCACAGCGTGAGGGGTTCAGTTCGGTTCGGTTCGGTTCGGCCAGTTCGACTCATTCGATGCTACAGCACCACCATACGCTCATTCTCTTGAGCAAGATCAAATACAAACACAAGCAGCAGTAGGAGTTTTATCTCTCCGGAGAGCTCCGAAGCTGGGTAAAAATCTGCCCCGCGTGCATCGCCTCGATCTGCTCTCTGTGCCTCCTCCGCCCTCGTACCGCACAGACGAAGGGGCCCCGGCCCCATAGGTGCTCGCGGCGGGCGGGTCTCTCCGCTCCGCCCCGACATCTTTGGCGCGCCAGGTAGGGGGCGGCGAGGTTGTGCGGACCTGATCCGGCGTTCGCGCGGGCGCGTTCTTCATCAACCTCTCCAAGTTTCGTCGGCAACTTCATCGACAACTGCGCCATGGCCCGAGACGAGGGCTTCAAGGGTTGCAGACCGTCTGCGTCTCACCAGCCGCCACCGGAGCAGCGGTGGGCGGAGGAAACGCCAGCGGAAGGTGGACACCGGCGAGGCACTTTCGCGGCGCCACCAGATCGAGGGCGGGGCGGATGACCGCGCCTCGGTCTCCGTGGATCCACGTCCATCTCAGCGCACGACGACCCAGCAGCGCCATACCACGGGAGGTGGTATCCGCCTGCTGGGGCAAGAACATGCCGGAGGCTCGCGGGATGCTCCGGACCACCATCCGTGCATGAGCAAAGCGAAAGTGCCGGGGGAGGACCCTGCTCGTCCTATCGCTACTAGGAGTCCGAGCATATCCTGTTCCTCGCGCCGTTCGCCCCCGCTCCCCCTCCGCTTTGGCAAGCGCGTCTCCCTGGAACGCTACGCTGCCGTCGAGGACATGCCATCGAGCTCTAAGTCCGGCAAGGACGGCTCTGGTGCTCACTCCGGCGAGCGTATCTCCTCGGAACGCTCTAAGCCCGGCGAGGACAGCTCTGGTGCTCGTTCCGGCAAACGCGTCTCTCCGGAGTGCTGCGCTGCCGTCGAGGACGCGCCATCGAGCTCCACCGGCGAATGCAAGGAAACAAGAAAAAGAAAAGCTAAGTTGCTCGAGCTTTTGTGCAGAGCACTCCTTAATTCCATGCTTTTTTATGTTATATCCCTCGTGCATTCGTCCCTTGTGCGCAAAACCCGAGCGCGGAGGAGCCTGCCCGTGGATAGCCGCACCCTTACTTTGCTTCGAGCACACTCAACGAGTTAAAAGTGAGCGCGACCAGCCAGCGCCCTTGTTTCGTTTCGAGTCTGCTCAGCAAGTTAAGTGCGTCGCGACTAGACGCGGCAAGGTTGCTTGCCGGAAGCGACACCAGCCAGCGGGCTGCTGATGTTCCGCACTCAGCAAGTGTGTTAAGCACCGGCAAGTTCCCTAGAAGCGTAGGGTAAAAGCGCACAAAGGGTGTAAAGTAGAGGGTGTAACGTGGCAAGCCTTGCCGTGAGATGTCCTTCGTATGAGAGGCTTGTGCGCGAGAGGAGCCAAGTCGTGGTCAGATCGCCCTTGCCTTGTTTCGAGTCCGCTCGGCAAACACAAGCGCTGCGCAGCTGGTCCGGCAAGGTTGCTTGCGGAAGCAACACCAGCCAGCCGGGCTCTTGATGTTCCAGACTCAAGCAAGCGTGTTAGCGACCGCAGGCTCCCGAGAACGTGAGAGTGCAAACATACGAAGGGCAAAGTACGGCATCGTGTTGCAGAGTCACATAGAAAGGACTTATACGCATATGCATGTAGATAATGAAGTTGTTACAGATCTATCTCAGCTGTTTTTATGACTGAAATTACAGCAACAAGGAGAAACCGAAAGAGCGCACCAACACCTGGGCCCCGGCGAGCCAGGGTTGCCGAGGGCTGCGAGTGCCAAGATTCCGTCTCCGGCAAGCCAGAGTTGCTGGGGGCTGCTATATCAGATAAGTTTTTCATCCCTCATCATGCATCCTCTTATGGACCGGGGAAGGCGGGGCTGCGTCGTTGAACGAGCGTGCCTTGTAAAACCCGTGCGCAGGAGGAGCCAAGTCGTGGCCCAGTCGCGCCCTTGGTTTGTTTCCGAGCACACTCAACGGTTTAAAGTGAGCTGCGACAAGTTTCGCGCCCTTGTTACGTTTTGAGTCGCTCAACAAACACAAGTCTTGGCGATTGGCCCGGCAAGGTTGCTTGCGGAGGCAACACCAGCCAATGGACTCTTGATGTCCCTTGACTCAAGAAGCGTGTTCGGCGGCAAGCTCCCCGAGAGCGTAGGGTGGGAACATACAAGGCTCGAAGTCTAGTAAAAGATTCAGTCCGGCAAGCTTTACCCTCTTTTCATTAAAAACATCCTAGCATAGTACAAGTCCATAGAGGATGAAAAACATGATAGAGAGGATTACAAGTTTTAAATACAGCTAAGGCCCGAAGGCTTACAAATTAAAAAGATAAGATGCCCGTAATCCTTCTCCTGTTTCCCTGTTCAGGAGGTAGGTCAAGAGCCCCGACAGAAGCTTGCCGGGGAAGGAGGCCCCGGCAAGAGAAGCTTGTCGGGGAAGGACAAAAGGGGCGCCTAGGAGAGCGTGGCGGTGAGCGCCCACCGCGGCCTGCGGGTGGCGTGCCCTCAGGAGCTGCGCAAGGTGACGGGCATGGGGGACGCACCCCGGAGAGCTCTGGCGCCGAAGACACCAAGAGAACTTCCGGGGCCGCCGGGGAGCTTGGCGGAGGCAGGCGTCGGAGGCGAGCTTGAAGCACGGGTGGTGGGGCGTCGATCGCTGTCAAGGGCTCCTCGCCCTCGTACTCCGACGTAACGGCCTTGCCGCCACTCCCCCTCTTCCTCTTCTGCTGCCTCTCTACGCCAGCCGCCCAAGGAGGCGGCCCGGGGAGTTGAAGGCGGCGACCGGATTGCACGGGTCGCCCGATGGTATGAGGCAGCGGTGTCCGACGCCTAGTCGGACCCGCCATCCTCCTCGTCGCCGCTGTCGCTCCCCTCCTCGTCACTCTCGCTCGAGGAGGACCTTCGCATCGGAGGAGCTGTCCACGCAGCATCTCACCGGGTCCCGTAGTCCCGAAGACCTTGACGGCGAAGGTCGCCCTCCATTAACGAAATGGAGGGTAAACCCGCCGTCAAGCTATGGATCGGGCGAGCGTCTTCCACCCTCGGTCGAAGAACATCACGCCGGGCTGGGGACACGACACTCACCCGAAAGTGCCGCTGATCCCACACCCCTCATGCGCTAACTCCATCACGTCGGGTGGATCCGGTCCCATCGCGTCCATGAACGGGCCGAAGCCGAGGCGGCGACAGGCGCTTCGGCGAAGCTTGATGAAGAACTCCGAGGATCGTCTCGGTATGGACCGCCTCGTGGATAGGAGACGTCGGGGGAGACGGGGGAGGCGCATCGCCACGACCGCCTCTCCCCCGACCGCCTCGACCACGCCCTCGGCCTCGTCCGCGGCCTCGCCCCTACCTCTCCCCTCGTGGCGGCTCCCGCCACAGGTCTTGGATAGGGGAGTCGCTGCTGGAGGCAACCCTCGACCGCCACCGTGGAAGAGCTAGGATTCCCTCCTTCCATGGCGGCAAGAAGAACAGAAGATGAAGACGAAGGGAGAAGAGGATGAGTGTGGCCATTGTGCTCCCCTTCCGCCCCTTTTACAGGGGCGAGGTGGGGACTCAACCGCCCCGTTCGGCCAATCGGGAAGCGAGGAGGAGGAGGGGCGGGCCGACTTCGCCTTCTCCGCCCGTGGACGGCTCGGTCTCCCACCTTCGCCGCCCGACCCTGTGGCATGAGGGCGGCGTAAAAGCGGAGCAGGCGGCGGTGAAGCGACCTCGCTCTGCACCACGATCACGGGGTGGATGCCTTAAAGACCGCATGCGCCGCCCACGTCTTCCACGACGCCGCAATCGACGCGTGCCATTACCGGGGAGGCGGCGGAGGCGGAAGTGGAGTCGGCACGCCGTGGGCCTCGTGTGCCCGTGCACTGTTTTGGGCCTGGCCCAACAGCGCTCGGCACCGTGTGTGGCCCAGGCCCGGGGGCTCCTGTCGGTGTACTAAGGTAGGGGTACCTCAGTACCCCAACTTGTGCACGGGCAGTCGCGGCTCCCCGCGGCAGGGCTTACCACGTGCTTGCCGGAGACCATTCCTGCTCCATATCAAGCCATTCAAGAACAAAGTATACAAGATAGAAGATCGAGACCCGGCAAGAGGAGCTTGCGGGAAGGCCGTTCGTGCTCAAGATTACATCACTCACGCAAGGCCTGGCGAGAGGAGCTCGCCGGGAGACTAGAAGACTACATCGAGAAGACACGCCTCGGCGCTATCTACGGCGTCGGCAAGGGCCCGGAGAGCGGCAAGTTACAAAGCCCGACAAGCTCCGGGTCCGGCAAGATCAAGACCCGGCAAGGTACTTGCCGGAGAGCTCTGTTGTGTGCTGACTCCAGCTCATCTGCCCACGCGTCGCCTTGAGCCCTCTCCAGAGACGCGTGGCGGATGGCTGTGCAGCATGAGGGGTGCGGTGGCACTCCACGGTGGTGGATCCACCGCCGTGGCAGACGGAGACGCAAGGGCGGGAGCTTTTGGGGTCGACGGCGACGGGCATTAAATGCCTTTGTCCCCCACTGTCAAAGAGGCCCATGCACAACGTAGAGGGGGTTCAGTTCGGTTCGGTTCGGTTCGGCCAGTTCGACTCATTCGATGCTACAGCACCACCATACGCTCATTCTCTTGAGCAAGATCAAATACAAACACAAGCAGCAGTAGGAGTTTTATCTCTCCGGAGAGCTCCGAAGCTGGGTAAAAATCTGCCCCGCGTGCATCGCCTCGATCTGCTCTCTGTGCCTCCTCCGCCCTTGTACCGCACAGACGAAGGGGCCCCGGCCCCATAGGTGCTCGCGGCGGGCGGGTCTCTCCGCTCCGCCCCGACAGACCTATTCCAACACCCGTTGCATGGTATTCGGGATGGATACTAGTGTGCTAGCGCCAACACCTTCTCCCTAGTACAGAATTGATAGTCTTGGAGAAAACTCGCTCTTCCTTGGACAAAACTATTCGATGATGGTGAAAGGCGATCCAACTGCTGTTGACACAATGTTACTAGCACCATTTATGAGAAGCAACTGTGTCTATACCTCGGACATTAGTGTGGTTCCCTACCCTGGTACTAATATAGTAGGCCGCTTCAGCCTGGATGATCAGTCCTGCGTTGGTCTCGAGATCGACAATAGATGCCCCGTCCCAGAGGATCACTTGTGGTTCAAAGCAAGCGTTTCCAATGCCGAGGAATGGTTGAGTTGAAGTTCATTTCACTGCTTGTTATTTGTTGTGTGGTGGAAACTTTAGTATTTATAATGTATCCTCGTTGTGGATGTGGGTTGATGACCTGTTGTATGTAATAAAATGATATGCCTGTGATAAACTTACTAAATTTATGAATGGCTTTCGAGTTGCTTCTGTGAGTGAGTGGTGCGATGAGGCAAAAAAATATTTTCCGAATACATAATTGTACGTGCATTGCAATAGGTTATCGGATGAGGCCAATCATCAACAATAGTAGTACACTATTTGCACTAGCTTCACATGCTTCGCGCGTCGTTCAGGTGTTTTTACTGTAGCCATATTGTACTACGTAACCAGCACCTCGACTCCTCAATACTAGTAGTACTATATAGTAAGTAGTAGGAGTAGTAGGGTGGCATGGGACAGAACAAGCATTCACGTCCAGGAGTACGGCACACGCCACCAGCACGACTTCCATCTGACACCATATTTCTTGGAGATCGTGCTAGAGCAATCTCTTCAACCTCATCGTTTCTCTAACTCAGCCATCATGCGGTGGGCGAGGTGGGGGTTTGTCGATAGTTGGTTTCCTCAACTGCGGTCCCACTTCTAAGGTCAACTCCAATGCTCTATCAATATGTGGATGTACTCTTCTTCCCAATACAAAAACTTGCATCCATTCTACTCCCACTTGTCAAAATATATATGTATCTAGACATGTTTTAGTATATAGGCACATCCATTTTTGGATAAATGGAAGTCAAGTATTTTGGAACGGAGGGAGTACACAATAAAAATTTTAAGTTAGCACAACTAGTCTAATCCGAGAGCACAACCAAAGATTTGGTCGGGTTCTTCCTCCTTTTGCCGACATGTGGGACATCCAGCATCCAGGTCGTGTCATGAAAGAAAATAGAGTGGTAGTTGATAAGTTGAAGCCACGAGATGTGCATCTTGGGTTAAACTGTAAATAGAATCTTACTACTCTTGAGTAACTCCAAAAGCGGCCACCGAAGATCTTTCTTGGATTTGTTTTTCATCACCAGCACGTCGAGGTGAAAGATGTGCAGTTTCAGTGGGTCCTCTTGCGTTTTCACTAACATGTGGGGCCACATGTGAGCAAACAGACGATGGGCTCCGCGCGTCCGCTGGCTGGCTGAGAAGAGAGATATAGGAGTGCTGAGCATGGACTGCAGGAAATTTGTTCTATGTAACCAGCACCTTGATATTCGCGTGTGGTTGTTTCTAGAATAAAAAAAGGAGGTACCTCTACTTATGTTACTCCCACTACGCCTAGCCTAAGGTTAGTAGGTGACCATGCACCTGGCTCTTCGCCTCTTCCGGAAGTCGATGGTTCTACAGTAGTGCTTCTGGCAATCTGACACCAAATGAACTGCTGCACGTCCACCGCTTGTAAGCAAAAGTTTCTCCTTGTGCTGCGAGCCACCGCGCACGCGTTGGCGAGGGAGAAGGCGTAATCAAGCTTCTCGCCGTTCTGCGAGTTGACGGGACACATCAAAGTTATTTACTAGTAGTACGTACTCTCTCCAAAAAAGGGCTGACCATGTCATTGCTACCATCCCGTGCTCCGTCGTTGAGTACGTGCACTATTCACGTGCCATCGAGGAGAAAAAATATTGCGTAGGTGCCATCGAAGTGCACGACTCACTTACGGAAAAGGGTTTCCCCCTGCTCCCCCGCACGACTCACTTACGCACTGCTTATCTGATTATCTCCATTTTCTTGCATGACACGTGCACCTTGATGCTAGATGTCTCGCGTGTTGGGAAAAGGATGAACAAAGCTCACGTAAAAGAAAAGAGTTGAAGAGCATAGATTCCCGACGACCGAGGAGGATCAAGGAACCTCGCGGTGGACCGTCTGCAAGGAACCTTGCGTGTTTTCCCCTGTTTTTTGCCGCCTGCCCACCTATAAACAACTAAAAGAACATGAACTTTTCGCTAACCACTAGAAATGGTACATCAGGATGCTAAGTTGAAGATGTTTTATACTCCCTCTGTTCCCAAATATAAGTCTTTTTTAGATATTTCAATAAGGGACTACATACGAAACAAAATGAGTGAATCTACACTCTAAAATATGTACACAAGCGAACGCACTAACTCCATCTGATCCAACTCATGCACATACGCTCACAGCATGGAGCACACAACGCGACGCGTACACAAGGCGTGCATGCACACACTTCGACGCAGAATGCACGTGAATAACACATGCATGCGCACACACTCGGCTGCATGCAGGCGTGCGCCATCCGCGGCGACGTCCGGTTCGTCGTGCTATGGCGAAGCTCGCACGCAACAGCGCATACGCATCTCTTGCAGCACCTCTTTGCTGTTGTTTGTCAACTACTAGTCGGAGACGAAGACAACCGCAGCCTCGGCCTTAGAGCTAGCACCAATGGAAAAACATGCACGCTGCACGCACACGAGCACATACGGAGTGCCCACGACGTGGTGGTGGCGCGTCCCCAGTCGTCTCTACTCCTTCTGCGCATGTTGTCTATCAAGGCGGCTGCATGCTAATGATGATGTGGGTGAGATCTTCTAGGACTCAGATGACGATGAGGAAAATTATGAGACACAAGGTGACGTACATCGTCAAGGTCCACGGTCAAGGGGGTGCTAGAAAGTGCTTAGATGTGCTTAGAGCAAGTACAATAGAGCTGAGTCAGCGGGCTATAAGGAATAAACATTAGTATATTTCTGCTTAGTTGGAGGAAAGAGAAGAGGAGAGAGAAGGTAAGCGGGCTCTTCGTGAAGAGCCAGCTCTAGCACGTGCTCCTAGGCACTTTGTAGTACATGTTGACTATAAGGTGGGTGTGAGGCTTATAGCCGACACTGGCTATACTATTAATGCTCTTTAGATGAGGTGCTAAGTACATTAAATGGCTTAGTAACTCAAGTGTTCAATGCATAGGTTCTTAGTTTATTGGTGCCACATCATATTTTATGCCTACGTGGCAGGCTTAGCAGCTATACATGGTCGAGCACTAGGAGAGGCCAAGGCTGGTCATAGTGGGGAGTAACTTGTACTGTAACATATTACTATGTTACTCTAAACATCTCTATAAACCGGAAAGGAGGGAGTAGTAACATACACTAGTGTCATATGCAGAGTATGGGAGCACATGATATTTCCCGGTCCGGACCGATCCCAAGTTCGGTCCGGTCCGGACCGATCCCAAGTATGGGAGCACATGATATTTCCCGGTCCGGTCCGGACATGATATTTCACCTTCTTGGCCCAACAAAAACCCCTCCCCCCTCCCGCGCATGCTTCCTGCCCGGCGCCAGCTGAGCCCGCCGCTCCACATTGATGGCAAGTCAGGGCGACACGACCTCTCACTGCTTCCGCCGTTGAAGCGGCGCGCTGACCGAGGGCACCGCCCGCTGCACGCCTGGCATTTCAGACTACACAGTGGATAGTATTTTTAGAGCAAGTACTACTATAATTAGATGACATAAGCAGGCTATAAGGATTTAAATATAGTATTTGTGCTTAGTTAAAGGAGAGAGAAGAGAAGCGGATTGTAAACGTGTAGCCGGTTGTACTCCAACATACTCTACTTTGTGAGACAAAAGGTGGGGCCATTATTAATGATATTGTATTTATACTAAAGGGACTAATGGACACCTTAATTACTCTGTTTTTTCTAGACAAACCTTGGTGGGGCTATTATTGACTTTTTTTGAGCTATTATTGACTTGGACGTGGGGTTTGGGGGCCAAAGGCCTACTATTATACTCCGACCTGACATGCTCTACCCTAGCCACCGCTGTATCATATGGTTTCGCACCGTTACAGATCTTAGCCCCGCCACGCAATTCTTCTCCAGCCCTCCTTCCGGCATGCACCATGAGAAGGGACAGCAGTCCTCTGAACCCCGCCTTTCGTGATCCTGTACGGGAGACAGGCGATAAGGTTTTTGGGGAGCACACTCTGTGACTGCTGCCAGCGACGACTTCCTCAACGACAGCCTTCTTCCCCGACCTCGGTAACCTCTTCATCAACGACATGAGTGACAACATCAACCACATCGGTTCTACTCCCGCTGTACAATATGTGATTCTGTCCTCCTGGTTTAGTCCGCATCATTACTTTGATGTTTGCAATTGTCGTCATGATCTATTTACTGCTGATTCGGATTAAATCTCATACTAAATTGCTCATATATTCAACAATCCAATCCAAAAACCTGATCACAGGCAATTTACTCCGAGTTGTTTTGCTGCGCTTTTGAAGCCGCCTACTTTTAAGGGGGTGCAATATAAAAGGTGGCGCACAAGAGCACTATATTGGTTTCAGATCATGTGCTGCTATGACGCCACTAAGGGTAAGCCTGAGGGCGATCTTAATCCTACACAGCAGGAAGCTTTTTAGAACATGGATACCCTCTTCAAACCCTCCCTGCTGAGTGTTCTTGATGATTCCATTGTGGATTCGTATATGTTGTTTGACAGCGGCAAAGACATGTGGGCTGCGCTCGAGGCCACATTTGGGCCCTCGGGCGCTGGCAACGAGTTGTACGTCATGGAGCAATTCTGTGACTACAAGATGACTGATGAGCACTCTGTTGTTCAGTAGACTCATGAGATAATTTCACTCTCTAAGGAACTTGAGTACTTTAAGTGTGTGTTGCCGGACAAATTTGTTGCTGGGACCATCATTGCCAAGCTTCCACCTTCGTGGAATGATTTTGCTACTTCTCTGAAAAACAAGAGACATGAGTTTTCTGTTTTGGATCTCATTAGCACTCTTGATTTTGAGGAGAAGGCGAGAGCAAAAGACACACATGCTCGGGTCGCCGAGGGAGCTTCTAGTGCCCACATGGTACACGAGAAGAACTTCCAGCCCAACCAGCCCCAAAACAACAAGAACAAATCTCAGGGGAAAGGCAAGTTTGATGCAAAGAACAAGCCGTCACATTCTACCAACTTCAAGAAGAATTCTCATAACGGGAAGGGATACAAACCTCAATTTTGGTAGCACCGCACAAAATTTATATGGCTGCATCTACCTGCTGTCAGCTAACCTCATGGTGCTCCAGGTATTCCTACATTCGTAACTAGGTACAATGACCACCGCAAGATGAAATTAGCTTATTCGTACTTGACTTGCTGAATGCAGTGCAGAACGATCCTGCCATGTCTGGAGGAGCAAACAAGCAATGCAGCCAAAGGTGGAAATCAACCAAGGACTTATGAAATTATATGCAATCTTCCTCAGGCAGGTCAGTATCCCCTTCATCCAGATGATCGTGTTTTGTCATGCCGAGCTATTGATATGTGCTACTGTTTTGCAACACCGTTTAAGTATAGCTACTGTTTTCCTATCTTTTCAGATTCAGGACAATGAAGAGGATATTAGGGGAACTGCACAATATGGACCCATGTTGAGTCATCTCTATTACCTCATGTGTTTGCTGCAAAGGTGTCAGCATCAATTGCAAGATGAGGCAGCTAGATAGTTGTGGAGTTGCCAACATGCTCAAAGTGCTCGCAACATTGAGAAGAAACAAGCATGCCCAGGAAATTAATGCGTGCGCAGGAAGGCCCTTTGCTCAGAGAAGCATCGACCGATTTTCTTTATTTCCACACCTTCTCACAGTTTTGTATATTGGTTATAGTATGGTGAATCATTGAGATGCATGGACGTGCTGAACATTTGTTCTTCTGAATGTTAGTTTAATGTGAGTGTCTGCATCCAGTACTGCATCCTCTAATTTGGTGGATGCACACAGAGAAAATAAATCTCCTTAATTTACTCCATAACCACCCTATTAAATAGTCCTAGTAACAAACCAGGCACATGAAGTGGCCGGCGGGCACATGCATCCTACATGCATGGCCAGTCATGCAGCAACGCAAAAGAAGAGAGCGGTTCTTGGGAAAAGCGAGTAGTTAGTGCAGTGTGCCTTATAAACATGAACAGCTCGCTCTCCCACTTCCGTCTCCCCACCCAATTCCCCCCGCTCCCCAATCTTCCTCACTCGTACAGAAAACGCCTACTCCTCTTCATCCACTCCTATAGAAATCCCCAGCCCTCCTTCTTCCCCACTCGCACTGCCACTAGGCTCGTCTCTGGCTACTCTGCTCAAACCCGTGAGCTCGGCGCGACGCCCACAAGGAAAATGGAGTCGGCTGGCCCCAGCGCCAAGAAGATGAGGCTCCTGCCAGCGGCGACGCCGGTTGTAGATCCCGCACCCGGTAGCGCGGGGAGAAGCGGCGAGCCCCCCCCCCACCCGGATCTGAGGAACTGGTAGAATCTCCGGTGGACCGCATCAGCGATCTCCCGGACGTCTTCCTGAGGAGATCTTCTCGCTTCTCCCCACCAAGGATTGCTGCCGCACACAAGTCCTCTCAACTCGGTGGCGCCCTCTATGGCGCACCGCGCCCCTCAATCTCGACTGTCGTCAGATATCTGTCCTTCCTAAATTTGATCTCATCAGAGCCATTGTCTCTTCTCACCAGCAGGTCCCCGTTCAATGCCTCTGCATCCGACAAGCTACCTGCTGTCCATACCCAGCAAGGTGGATGCTTGGCTGACATCCCCTGAATTCGGAAAACTCCAGCAGTTTGAGTTCTACCATTACTACGAAAGTTTCATACCACGAACATACCAAGAATTCGTGCCCACACCACCATTGTCCATCTCGCGGTTTTCCTCCTCTATCCACACCGCCACCTTCGCCCGGTGCCATCTACCCGACGATCTGGTACAAATGCTTCGACTCCCACTGCTAAAAAAACTTTCGCTTGTGGTGGTTTATCCATTGAGGCCTCCTTTGCAAAGCATCATCCACTCTAGTTGCCTGCCTTTGAGCGCTTCTTGATTGTTTTGGGAATAGAAATCGGTATCAGTTGTCTCCAAATAAAGTCGCCTCACCTTAAAAGCATTGGAATTTGTTTTGAAGGACAACAGCTCATCATTGAATATGCCCCTTCACTTGAAAGGTTGCTCCTTCATAATTGTTATACACCTTGAAATAAGCGCTGTCTCTGCGCCCAAACTGGAGACCTTGGGTGTAATTCGTGACCCGTTTAATAATCACAAGGAGTTGGTGTTTGGCTCCTCACCTTTTCAGGTACCGTATATTATCATCTACACATTTGTAATCATATGCTGCATTTTTCATTTATGCGCATAAGTTTTATATCATCTTGGAGTACACTTTGGGTACTAATATTATGTTATATGCTCAATGAAGAGTTCGTCCATTGATAGCCTATCAATGCTTCTGGATTCTGTCAAGATCATATATATCAGAATGTATAGTTTTGATCTGGACATAATTATTGGCTTGCTACGATGCTTTCAATCTCTGGAGAATTTATACATAGAGGTGATGATTTCATGCACATTGAAAGCCCGTATATATTGTACTAGAATTAACTGTTCAGTTGTCATTCTTTCGACATACTCTTTTTTCAGACCTTAACTGTTTTCAATTTCATGTCTACTTAGGGAGAACCACATGGACAAAAACATATAACCAATCATTGCCGTAATAAGCACAAGGATTTTCTCAGTTCTCATGACATTCGTTTGAGGACAATAACGATGGGACGATATGCATCCAACCAGGCAAACAGAAGCTTTGTCACATTCTTCTTGTTGAATGCGAGGTTACTATTGTCCATGAGGCTTAATTTTTACAGCAAGAGATTTCTCACGGACGAACATGTTGAACAGCAAAAAAAGAAGTTTGGTGGACAAATGGGCTTCTAAGCGTGCTCGGCTTCTATTTACAACAAGTTGTAGACATCCGAAATAATTTTTTTGCACGGGATGTTGATTTTATGGATCGGACCGATCCATTTGTTTGTGTTGCAAAAGAGTGGTTGGGTTAGATGTTACTGTCATGTTCAATCTGGGTTTTGTCTAAAAATTTGATGAACAATTAATCCTTGGGCTTTTATTTACCGTTTGTATGCTTGACTTGCATGTTGTTGCCTTCGTACTCCCCTCGACCTGCCACTACAGTGCCGCATCTTTCATGGTTGTTGTTTGTTCCCGTCCGAGGCCTTGCCGTCGTTCTCCACCTTGGTTAGCTTGCTGTGCTCGCCTCCGTCTGGTGTTGTCAACATGGTGAACAACCAAGAGGAATCAGGAGATGACTGTACGTGGAGAGGCTGACAGTTGGGACCCACCAGGGTCATTGCATTTATAGGTGTGCCTCGTTATTACAAGCCAAAACAATACTTCCTCCTAATTGTTTGACAACTAGGTTCCACACCATTGTCAATGTAGTCAATAAACGAGAAAATTACACAACGAGCAGATACACCAGGGACCTAGCAGCTCCCCCAGTTGTTTTCCAATTTCAGAGACGGAGCTCAACTACCCACTGTGCGGGGGCTGTGGCCCGTCTAGCCCACGCTTACGCTTTTATTAAGCACATGACGAGCCCAGTTGATATTTTTTTCTTTCGGAAATTGGCTAGCCCAGTTCTTTTTTTTTGGAGAATACCAAAACCGAGGCCTACTTGCTTTTCTCAGCCTTGCAGGGCTGCAAATCTTTCAAGACGAGGAGGGATAAGAAATGGCCTTCCCCAGAAAACGGGCTATAAGTTGTAAGAAATGGGCTGTAAATTTTTAAACCAAAGCCAACCGGAAATTGCATTAAAATATCATTTTTTCAGGATTTCTCTATTCTCTACTCTTATAAAAACCAAAGCCAACTGGCAATTACATTAAAATGTCATCTTTTCACCCACAAGATAAACTACTCATACAAATGCATCTTCATGTTCCGTGCAACGAACGGGCATCTTGCTAGTTAAGATTCTAAATTTCATTCATTTTTTTGCGGAGAATTGTTTTTTGAATTTTATTTTGATATAATTTTTTGAAAACTATTTTTAACGTGACTCGAAATTTCATGATTAAAAGAGTTCGGACCCCACCGAAATATGCAAAATTTTGTTGAAGTTTTTAGCAGTGCCCACAATATATGGTCTGTAATGCTAATAAAAAGAATATGAGCTTCAAATATCCTTAAGAATTAGCAAATGGGATGTAAATTATTGAAAATAATGGCTAATGGGCTGTATGCTGTTTTCCGCAGATTTGGAGGCTGACTTCTAGGCCTACTAGGTTGACGATGACGATGTCCTAAATTTTATTTTTGACGCGTACGCAAGGCTTTGTCAACTTAGTCAACACACAACAGTGACTGTTGGATGTCCATCCAATGGCCGTTGTGCTTCTTCAATCTCTGATCTTCCTGCTCCAGCCGCCCAAACCAGCGCTCATGGACTGCTGCTCCCTCTCGTGGCTGGCTGTCTTTGCCTTGAAGCCATCCCTCTAACCACCCACACATCCTGTTATTTTTCGACGTCGGCCTCACCCAGAGCCGACCGGTCGGCCTTCGTTCTCCCCTCGGCGTGGGCATCTGCTGCGGTGGCCGCCCGGCTGCCGGGTGGTTCTCTTCCTGGGCCCTGCCCTCGTCCACCGCATTTGTGCTCTCGGCGCGGCGAGGTCAACATGGTCAACAAACAACAACCATCGGAAGAGGCTGACAGTAGGGGCCCACACAAGAAAATGCCTTCTTATTACCAGCAAAATAATGATTCCTCCACCTAATAGCTGGGACCCACCGGAAGGGTCTCTGTATTTCGCAAAAAAAAATGTTCCCCCCGCTATCAGCTCGGACCCACCGGAAATGCCTCCTTATTACGCACAAAAAAATGAATACTCCCCCTGCTAGTTGTGACTCACCTTGGTGGGAGACTGACTTGTGGGCCTACTAAGTTTACGGGGACGGAGGGCTTTGTCAACTTAGTCAATATGAACGACTCTAGCTCCAGTGACCGTACGATGTCCATCCAACGGCCGTAGTGCTTCTTGAGCCTCTGGTCTTCGTGCTCCAGCCGCCCAAAGCAGCGTCGGTCGTGCCGCGTGCTCCTGCCTCCCGTGGCTGGCTGTGATGCCGTGGAGGCCTCACCGCCCCTACTACTCCCACCATTGGCCAGGCCATCCCTCTACTCACCCACACCCCCTGTTATTCTGCGGCGATGGCAGCCTCACCCTCGTACTCATCTTCGCGTGGGCATCCACTGCTGCGTCTTCCCCGGCTCCGCGTCGTCCCCTTCCTAGGCCTCGCCGTCATCCAGCGCCGTGGTGCTCTCGGTGCGGCATGGTCAATGTGGTCAACAACCGACTTCCATCGGAAGAGTAATGTGCGTGGAGAGGCTGACAACTGGGTCCACGGCGGCCGCAAGGAAGTGCCTCCTTATTATGCGCAAAATAATTATTCCTCCAGCTGACAGCGGGGACCCACCAGACAGGCCACCGTATTTCGCGAAAAAAACGTTTCCCCCTAACTGCTGGGACCCACCAGCTACATCTTCGCACGCAAGGAAGTGCGTCCGGGCAAAAAAACACGATTCGCCCCCCTGACTGCTGGGACCCACCAGCTACATCTTCGCACGCAAGGAAGTGCATCCGGGCAAAAACAAACAAAAACAAAATGATTCGCCCCCCTGACTGCTGGGACCCACCAGCTACATCTTTGCAGGCAAGGAAAAGCCTGACAGTCGGGACCCACCTGGTCGAAGCGTACGTAGCGTTGTCATTCTGGTCGCGAACGTGTACGTACATACTGGTCGTAGTAGAGGCGTGCACGTACACGTACGTACAGCGGCGAGGGTGCAAGAAAGAAAATACGGCCATGTACGTACATACGGGTAGGGTCTTGAACGCCTACTCGCGCATATGTACATGGCTGGGTCAGAACGGAGAGACAGCGTCGTCGTCGTGTTCATGGGGAGGCAACGGAATGCGTCGTGTTCATCGGGAGGCAACGGAACGCGTGGGAGCCAACCGGCTGGGTCAGAACGGAATGTGTGGTCATGTTAATCTGGAGGGCTTGGACGGAACAGGTGATGGAAACGAGGCCTGGCGTACCGCACAACAGAGGAAACGGCCTTGTGTTCAACCGGCCACGTTCGAAACAGGATCCTGTTCGCCGGGGGGTCCAGCGTGCCGCAAAAGCGGAGAAACGGACCTCCTACGGTCGAAGCGGGTCATGTTGATCGGGAGGGGCTGGCGTACCGAGCGGAGAAGCGGACCTCCTACGGTCAAACGGGGTCTGTTGATCGGGAGGGTGTGGCGTACCGCAAAACGGATTTAAACGGACTTGTGTTGGGCGCCACGGTGAAAGCAGGGGCGTGTGGCGTACCGCAAAAGCGGACTCCACGGGATCTTGTTCGTCTCCACCGTCGACCTCCTCCAGCCTCCACGGGCTACCGTCGACCTCCTCCAGCCTCCACGGGCTCCTGTTCATCTAGCCTCCACCGCGCGCTACTCCACCGGCTACTGTTCAACCACCCCTCCACGGGCACCCCTCCACCGTCTACTGTTCATCCAGCCCTCCAACCACTAGGTCCTGTTCAACCACCCCTCCACCGTCTACTGTTCATCCAGCCCTCCACACCACGGGTTCCTGTTCATCCAGAGGCAACGCCACCGCCTCCTGTTCATCAAACCCCCCGCAATGCTCCTTTGTTCATCCCAGGCGGCATCGATCGGCTTGATTAGCAGCGAGAGAAGGAATGGCTCCATCGGGTTCGATTAACAGCCATCAATCGATCGCTTCGGGTTCGATGAACGCGTAACGCAAAGTCAATCGCCGGGTTGATTAGAGCCCAACGCCTCGGTCGACTTCAGTTAGAGTCAACGCCTCGCACACACGCGCGTACGTACGAGAGAAATGCGCATCGCTCCGCCCCCGACCTCCCACCATAACCGGCAACTCCCCGAAATTCCCTCCCCCCTCGCTTCTACCATGGTTTTTACCGTCATGGACGGCCCAAAGAATGTCATGCAGCTGCGTCTCCGTCCCGCCCAGGACAAAAAGCCCATTTTCTGTCATGATTTTTTGTCATAGAAGTAGGAGCCCACCACATCTATGATGATACCGGGTTTTGTCACAATTATCATCATAGAAGTGTCATATGTATGACAGAAAAAAACTTCATTCGGCCCAAAATGTCACGGATGTGTCTTTTTTTTGTAGTGGTGCTATCAAACGTCACAACGTAACCGGGTGATTATAAAGGTGCTCTACAGGTGTCTCCAAAGGTACTTGCTGAGTTGACGTATTTCGAGATTAGGATTTGTCACTCCGATTATCGGAGAGGTATCTTTGGGCCCTTTTGGTAATGTACATCACTATAAGCCTTGCAAGCAATGTAGCTAATGAGTTAGTTATGGGATGATGCATTACGTAACGAGTAAAGAGACTTGTCGGTAACGAGATTGAACTAGGTATTGATATACCGACGATCGAATCTCGGGCAAGTAACATACCGATGACAAAGGGAACAACGTATGTTGTTATGCGGTCTGACTGATAAAGACCTTTGTAGAATATGTAGGAGCCAATATGAGCATCCAGGTTCCTCTATTGGTTATTGACCGGAGACGTGTCTCGGTCATGTCTACATAGTTCTCCAACCCATAGGGTCCGCACGCTTAAAGTTAGATGACGGTTATATTATGAGTTTATGTGTTTTGATGTACCAAAGGTAGTTCAGAGTCCCGGATGTGATCGCGGACATGAAGAGGAGTCTCAAAATGGTCGGGACATGAAGATTGATATATTGGACAACTATATTTGGACACCGGAATTGTTCCGGGTTATCGAATATATCTTAGAGTACCGGGGTTACGGACCCCCGAGGTTAATGGGCCTCATGGGCCCAAGTGGTGGAATAGGAGAGGCGGCCAAGGGGTAGCCACGCGCCCCTCCCCACCCCCCAAGTCCGAATTGGACAAGGAGGGGGCGGCACCCCCTTTCCTTTCCCCCTCTCTCTCCTTCCCTCTCCTCTCCTACTCCAACAAGGAAGGGGGGAGTCCTACTCCCGGTGGGAGTAGGACTCCTCATGGGGCACGCCAAGGGTGTTCGGCCCCCTCCCCCTCCTCCACTCCTTTATATACGGGGAGGGAGGCATCCCCTTGGGACACAACGATCCTTGAGATCTCTTAGCCGTGTGTGTTGCCCCCCTCCACCATAATCTACCTTGATAATATTGTAGCGGTGCTTAGGCGAAGCCCTACGTCGGTAGAACATCATCATCGTCACCACACCATTGTGCTGATGGAACTCTCCCTCAAAGCTCGGCTGGATCGGAATTCGGGGGACGTCATCGAGTTGAATGTGTGCTGAACTCGGAGGTGTCGTGCGTTTGGTACTTGATCGGTCGGATCGTGAAGACGTACAACTACATCAACCTTGTTGTGCTAACGCTTTCGCTTTTGGTCTACGAGGGTACATGGACATACTCTCCCCACTCGTTGCTATGCATCACCATGATCTTGCGTGTGCGTAGGAATTTTTTTGACATTACTACGTTCCCCAACAGATGTTGATAAAGGTAGCCATCCCCAAGATGGGAGAGTTGTTGGTGATGATGATAACGATGATTTCCCCCTCTGGGAGGGAAGTTCCCCCGACAGAATCGCTCCACCAGAGGGAAAAAGTGCTCCTGCCCAAGTTCCGCCTCAAGGCGGTGGCGCTTCATCCCGAATGTCCTCCTCTGATTTTTATTCTAGGTCCAAATGACTTATATACCAGAAGATGGGCACCGGAGGTGGGCTGAGGAGGGGCAGCACCCACCAGGGCGCGGCTGGGCCTCCTGGCGCGCCCAGGTGGGTTGTGCCCACCTGGTGGCCCCCCTCTGGTACTTATTTGCACTAATATTTATTCAATATTACATAAAAAATCCTCAGTAAGTTTCAGCTCATTTGGAGTTGTGTAGAATAGGTAGCTTGACGTAGCTTTTTCAGGTCCAGATTTCCAGTTGCCAGAATTCTCCCCCTTGGTGCATACCTTTCATATTATCAGAGAAAACACATTAGAATTGCGCCAAAAAGCATTATTATACAATAAAAACATAAATAATAGTAGGAAAACATGATGCAAAATGGACATATCAGGAGCCACGGTAGAACTGGAGGTATTGGGCGTCCCAGGCGATAAGCACAGGGACCTTGTTCTCCGCTAGTAGCTGAGCTGCGTTAGGTCCTGGGACAAGATGAATTCTTCCGCGACCTCGGGAGGCGGCCACGCCGGGGGGGGGGGGGCTCGGTAGTACCTAGAGGCGCCTTCAAGGGGGCCTTGTGCCTCCCCAGGAGGTGCGGAGAGGCTCGCCGAGAGCCGCTCCGAGGATCCTAGAGGCGGCGCCGCGATGGCGGCGACACGTCTCCCTCCACGGACGAGAAGAAGAGGAAGTGAACTGTGTTGGACGAGTAAGTATCCCTGCTCACCCTTTGGTCACGCACCTGAGCCCCGTCTGTCCCTGCTGACCCCTTGTCGTGCTGATTCAGGGGCGGTGGCATGGAGAAGAAGAAGAGGGTGATCATTGTAGTGGCGCTGCCTTCCATCCCGAAGGCGGAGTCAGTGCTCAGTCGCAGCTTTGGTGGACGCTGGGGTGCCTTGCGCCATCCCAGTGTCACCCTTGGGCGCACAGGCACTGCTACAACCGGGCGCACAGGTGCCCCAGCAACAGCCAGCACCCTGTCGGCACCGCGGGAGGGCCCGCCCGTCCGGTCTACGTCGGCCCAGCCTATAGAGAAGGAGGCGGCACCTCGGCCCTCACCAGTCGTTCTCACCCCGCCGCTGAAAGAGACATAGGGCATGCCATGGCGCCGCCTCAGGCTGCGCTCACCCCTGGAACCTAGCAGGCATGCGTGGCAGTCTCCCTAGGCGCACAGTGGAAGCCGAGCATGGGGAAGGATTCGGAGCCCCCTGCACCCTAGTCAGAGGATGCCAGGGCCTCTTCGTCCATGGTGACTACCAATGCAGCAACGCTGCTCCCACGCCATGCTCTCGTGCTTGTGAGCTGCGACACCTAGATCTGACGCGGAGCCTTAGCTGATGCCTGGGGCGCTCTCGACCAGCTCGGGGCAGACCTCCTGGACGCTGAAAGGCGCCTCGCCAAGGAGCGCCTGACGCTCGCCTTTGGGTGGTACCAGCTTGAGACGGCTACCGAGGAGGCCTAGGGACAGGCCAATGCCATAGCTGTAGAGAACAAGAAGGAAACGCCGAGGCTAAGGTGGCTCATGACAGCATGCTCGCCGAGGCAGAGGCGGCCACCATGTGACGCCCGGATAATTAAGCTACAGTGATCCCCCGCTAATGATGCCACGTCACCTCGGTTACTGTTGATAAACTCTAGATAATTCAAAACCGAAACAAATTCAAAATTTAATTAAAGGGAAAACAATAAAAGTTTTCAAACATTAAAATGAAAATGTCCAATATGTGCCAAATATTGCATAAATAATTATGGTGGAGAATCCACATTTTTATAAAGTATTTAATGGCCTTTGAAATAAATAAAACAGTAATAAAAACTAATAATTAAATGCCTTTACTAATTAGTGAATTATCAAACTAAATTAATTGGGGACTAGACATTTTGTGACGGTGGACTAAACTGAGATACTAAATTAGGTGCTTTGTATATATTTTGCAGAAACTAAAATAAAAGGTGACTAAAGTAAAACAGGGAAGAATAAATAAAAAGAAAAGAACAAACATAAAAGAAAAGAACCCCCCCGGGCCACGGCCCGGTAGCCACCGGCCAACCAGGCCGCCAAGCCTCGCCCCCACCCCACACTCCCCATAACCCCCAGGCGGCGAACCCTAGCCCGCCCCCCTCACCCCGCACCCCACTCGCTCTCTCCCCCCCGATCCAGATTGGATCGGATCGGGCCGACGGCCGCGCCGACGCCCGGCGTCCCACCCGTCGCCAGCCTCCAACTGCCTCGACGCGCCGACGCTGCTGTCGTCGTGCCCCGGCTCCACCTCGTCGACGCCGCATCGCCATCCCGGAGCGCCTTCGCTGCACCTCCCTGCCGGACTGCCTCCCCACCGTCGCTCGTCCCCGTCCTCCTCCCCACGGGTCGCCCCCGAGCCTCGACGCCCATGTGCCCCTGCAAACGCCGGTGAGGCCCTCGGTCTCGGCCTCCCCTCCTCCCTTCCTTTCGTCCGCGGTCACCGCGCCGTCCACCCGCGCCCGCCCGCGCGATGCGTGGCCGCGCACCCTATTGTGCGCCTTGTAGCACTCGTCCACGCCGCACAGCCACCCTGCTCGCGCCCCGTTTAACCTTGCTCGCCCTCGGAGCGCACCCACGCACTCCCGTGCGTCCGCGCCGGATCCGGTCCCTGCCTCCGGCCACGCCCTTGGCCGGCCAACGCCTCCTTGCCTGATCCACCTCCCTCGCCTGCCTCCGCTTCTCTGCCCGCTCCGGCTTGCCGCGCCCGCCCTTCGTGCGCTTTGCGGCCGCGGCGCCGCTCCGCGCCACTTGGCCACTCGCCCGGCCCGGCCGCGCCACCCGCCGCCTTAGCCACTACATTGCGCCGGTTGGTCGCCGTCGCCGGGTTCGCTTGCATTGCGCCCGTGCCAGAATCCCTAACCAACGCCTAACGCCGTTAAGGCCTCAGGCCACTTACATGCGGGCCCCAGCGCCCAGAATGTTTTATAAAAAAAAAGAGTTTTAAAAAAAAAAATTAAATAAATAATAATAATTAAATTAATTAATTAATTAAGGAATTAATTAAGTTAATTAATCATGATTAGGTTAACCTAATTAAACTAATTAGTTTAGTTAAACAATAATTAGATTAGCTAAATCTTAATTAGCATAATCAGAGTATGACATGCGGGTCCCACCTGTCAGGTTGACCAGGTCAACGGTCGGCGTTGATCGCGGCGTCATCTTGACATCGGCAAACACTATTCTGGATAATGTTAATTTAATTAATAATTAATAAATTAGAAAATGATTAAATCCTTTTAAAATCAATATAAAATAAACCGTAGCTCGGATGGAAAAACTTTGTACATGAAAGTTGCTCAGAACGACGAGACGAATCCGGATACGCAGCCCGTTCGTCCGCCACACATCCCTAACCTATCAAACTCGCAGCTTTCCCCCTCCGGATCACCTGTCCGAAAACGCGAAACACCGGGGATACTTTCCCGGATGTTTCCCTTCACCGGTATCACCTACTACGCGTTAGGCGCACGAACACCGCGTATTGTCTTGTTACGCTTTGTGATGATTTGATTGCTCTGTTATTTATTGTGTTCCCTCTCCGTTACTTCTTTCCGATAGACCCGAGATCGCTGGCGACCCCCGGTTCGACTACGGAGTTGACGACCCTCTCTCTTGCCGAGCAACCAGCAAGCCCCTTTGATCACCGGATATCGCCTATTCTCCTCTATCTGCTTGCATTAGAGTAGTGTAGCATATTCTTGTTTGATTACTCCTATTACATTGCATAACTTTGTCATTGTTGCTACAATCATTGATACCTTACTGCGGTCCTAAATGCTTAGTATAGGATGCTAGTTTATCATCATTGGCCCTACATTCTTGTCGACCGCCTTGCTATACTATCGGGCCGTGATCACTTGGGAGGTGATCACGGTATATACTTTACATACATACATACTATCTGAGATGGTGACTAAAGTCGGGTTGACTCATTGAGTACCCGCAAGTGATTACGATGAAATTTGAAAGGACGGTGGCTCCATCCGGTAGAGGTGGGCCTGGGTTCCGACGGCCCCGATCGTTACTTTGTGGCGGAGCGGCAGGCAGGTTGAGACCACCTAGGAGGCAGTGGGCTGGCCTGCTCGGCGTTCAGCGGATACTTAACACGCTTAACGAGATCTTGGTATTTGATCCGAGTCGGCCATTTGGTCTATACGCACTAACCATCTACGTGGGAGTAGTTATGGGTATCCCGACGTCGTGGTATCGGCGAAGCCTTCTTGGCGTCGGCGACGGAGCGGGCGCCGGGTTGGACTGCGTTAACGCAACTTCCTTTGTAATGGAGGTTGCTAGGTCTCGCTCACCGGCAGCGACGCATAGCGTGCAGTGTGTGCTTTCGAGGCGATGGGCCTGACCCTGCGGCGCTTAGGTTTAGACCGGCGTGTTTGACCTCTCTGTTGTGCCTAGGTGGGGCTGCGGCGTGTTGATCTTCGAGGCGGGCATGACCCAGAAAGTGTGTCCGGCCAAATGGGATCAAGCGTGTTGGGTTATGTGGTGCACCCTGCAGGAAGTTTAATCTATTGAATAGTCGTGTCCCTCGGTAAAAGGGCGACCGGAGTTGTACCTTGACCTTATGACAACTAGAACTGGATACTTAATAAAACACACCCTTCCAAGTTCCACAGACAACCTGGTGATCGCTTTTCCATGGGGCGACGAGGGGAGGATCGCCGGATAGGATTATACTATGTGATGCTACTGGAGATGCTACTTGGAGATGCTACTTGGAGATGCTACTTGGCGATGCTACTTGGAGGACTTGATCTACTCTCTTCTACATGTTTGTAAGGCGGAGGCTGCGAAGCGTAGTCTTGACGGGATTAGCTATCCCCTCTCATTACGGCATTCTGCGATTCAGTCCACCGATATGGCCCTTTACACTTATACCCATGCATATGTAGTGTAGCTCCTTGCTTGCAGTACTTTGGATGAGTACTCACGGTTGCTTTCTTCCCCCTTTTCCCCTTTCCTTTCTTTACGGTTGTCGCAACCAGATCTTTGGAATCGAGAGCGAGCGCCACCGTCGATGGCGACTACTACTGGAGGTGCCTACTACTAGGTGCAGCCCACGACGACGACCGTGAGTAGTTTAGGAGGATCGAGCGGGAGGCTGCGCCTCTTCGTCTGTATCGGTTTGTGCTAGCCTTCTTAAGGCAAACTTGTTTAACTTATGTGCGTACTCAGATATTGTTGCTTCGCTGACTTCGTCTATGATCGAGCACTTATATTCGAGCCGTCGAGGCCCCTGGCTTGTATTATGATGCTTGTATGACTTATTTTACTTTTAGAGTTGTGTTGTGATATCTTCCCGTGAGTCCCTGATCTTGATCGTACACGTTTGCGTGCATGATTAGTGTACAATTGAATCGGGGGCGTCACAAGTTGGTATCAGAGCCGACTGCCTTTAGGAATCCCCCTTCCACACTCCTTGGTCGAAGTCGAGTCTAGTCACTACAAAACTTTTACTAACTTGGCTGTGTGCCCATGGGCCCACGTCGCCATTGGGTGGTATTAGGATCTTTTACTCCTCGCTCTTTACTCTGGGACTCTGAGCTCTCTTCTATTCGGGTTAAATGATTTTGCTAAAAACAAAACTAACTTTAGGTTCTCATAAGTACTTTCTCCGGAGAGCCCTTGTTACCGATGACCCTTTCTTTGCATCGGAAGATTCCGAAGATACTCTACGATGTGCTCTCGAGACTATGTGACATCGCTTTTTGCAATTCACTCCCATCGATAAATCCCTCTGGATAACTACTTACACCTATCGTTCATATTGTCTTCCCGATTGCTCTTGTTATTACAAGATGTCTGAAATACTCTTGATATTCCGAGAATTCTTTATGCTTCGCCTGCAGTTCCTTGCTGCATGAATACCCCTACGGATAATTACTCGCGCTTGCCGAGTATCATTTTGTACAAAGTTGTTCATGTGTTTCACAAAAATACATTCAAATACTACCCGATCTTCCGAAAATCCTGAGCAGCCTATTGCTCTTGAAATTCTTGCTTACTTGCATTATGGTTAATCCCATAAGTCTCGTAATCTTAATGGCATCCCTTGTCATTATCATTTTGAGTCTGTTGACTCAACATGTTTGCGAATACACGCAATCATCATTGATCCTTATAAATTACCTTTCCGGCTGAGCTGCCATTCTTTTAACTGGAATTAGTTCTCGACCAATCTAATTGTCGTTGATTGTACCCTAAGGCTATTCAACTTCTCCATCCCTAATCAGAGCATTGCTTCTGATCCCTTGATTTGGAAATCATAATTCCTTTGCATTTGACAATTGAGTTAGTCAGTTGTTTCTATAATCTGATCTCCTTGTATTCTTCTTCCTCTAGTTGAGTACCGATGCTCATGTCAGATCCCTTGTGGACCACCGGATCCTTTGTTGGATTTTATCTGACAACGCCCTTCATATTCAATAACCTTGTGAGCCTTTCCATGGGTATATAATGCCTTTGGTAATTTGTATCCTCTACTTTGATAACCATACTCTAGTTTCGAGCTTGTATTATCTACTCCGAAGCTTGTGGTACGTTTTTCTAAGAAGCCCTTATGGGTTGAACATATGCCTTCTCTAAACCGTGTGAACCCGAAAGTTTTCACGAGTCATACCTTTCTGGTGTTTTTACCAGATAATTTTCTGCTCTACAACTTCTTCGAAAAACGAGAAGTAAATGATAGGTTAGGCATTGTAGAAGTGGGAGTCGACCTTGAACTTTGTGTTCGTGCCAATGGACATGATGTAGATCTTATCATGGAAGCTTCTCTTAAATTAATTATCCCCTTGGTATAAGTTCATCTTATATCTGGGATTTGATCTTTTGCAATCGTGGTTCTAGCCATATTGTTCTTCTTTGATCCCGTTTCTCGGACAAATTAAATTACTTGTCTTCTGCACATCATTTCACCTGTCAAGCTTCTATTCTGCTCTACTTCGAGTATTACCCCCTGGTATCTCAAGGATATCAACCCATTGCACTTCATCTTATGAATTTTCGTAAGTAATACCTTTCCCGTCATAGTCACTCCACGGGTTCTAGGTTGTAAATCAACCAAAACGCCGGGTTGTGAATCGAATCAACACTGAGATTTAGTACTCCCAGTACTTTGTTGTTGAGAATTTTAATACTCCATCAAGTCATTCCTAGCCTGATCGGCTATGTCGTTATCATGCTAAATTTTAACCGTGCTACCTAGTCCTTATTCCCGGAGCACAACTTTCGACGATAGCTAAGCTTACGGCGATCGTCCTCGGCATATCATTTCGCCTTGAACAACAATCTTTGATTTCAAGTTTGTATTGTACTAGTGGTTTCAATAACCTTTCGCTTCATCATTCCTTTGACTTGTTGTCATCGCCGATCAATTACACCTTCATGAAATCTCTCGACAATTGTGTTGGATCACCTTCAACACTTTGACTTCTTCTCAGATGTTAACTGTGTTCATGATGAGAAATACCCTCCTTGCCCTCAATGATTTTATTATCATCGACAACACCCTTGACTTCCTTTCATCGCGAGCTTGTCCACATTATGAATACAACCTGCTCTCCGGCTAATGTTGTGTTACGCCTTGAAGTATTCTTGTCTTTTCTATCAAGAATGTTGTGAGGATTGCTCCACCTCTTAGAAATTCTCGATATGATGATACTTCTCATCATCACCATTCTTCCTTGGTCCCCGTGTTGTTTTTAACCAGCATACCAATAGATCTTGTTTGAGTTACGTACTTCTAGCAACCCTATTGCTTTGAAGTTAACGATCGACAGTTTGTTCTTGGACCGTTGATTATTGAATCGTCACTCTAACATTGATCTTGCTGCCTAAGGTCATATTTCAGGCACACCTTTCAACTAATGATTGATGGTGTATGTTTTCCTAGAGCATACAACATTATATCATTTGAATTGACAAGTGTCATCTTCTTGTTCACATTATTGTGGAAATCCACCTTTTTGTAAATCTCAATGAATTGTCGCTGAGCCCATCAGCCACCTCGTCACCCTCCCCTTGATTTAAGGATGAACTCCTGCTTTGGAACTCGCTTCCATAGTACATTTCCCGAGAATCTTACAATGTCTGTCTCGTCGAGTTGTGTTGCACCCCTTCCTTCTCAGGCATCCTGAGTCTGAGGTATCATGACCCCAACCAGATCTGAAACTCGGTCAGATATGATGGTTCGAATATTTTCCAAGAGTCATAACATTGGTCCTTATATGAACCGATAAGGTGATGTCATGCCTAGCACACCTGGCCGGAGGACCTGCTGTTACGGTTTCCTTTTTAACAAGGTTAACCATTCTTCCATGAGGAAATTGTAAGACTTATTCTATAAGTTGTTCTTGGTGAATCCTTTGTCTATCCAAGTCCGACCTTTGCTTGAAGACCATAACAATGCTATCTCGAAGCATGTCAGTGGTACTCCGATTTTCAACAAGAACATTTAAAGCCCAATGCTAAATGTTTCTTGATCAATTATCCAAACACCGCTGTATGGATAATGTCGTGAAAATTTTCTCCCCTACCTAAAGAGTTTTCTACATTATATCCTGTCATGGATATCATGCTCTGCTTGTCCTTGGGGAGGATATACCCTTGAATTATGTGTTTAAACACATTTTCCTTTCCATTGGTTGGTTTAACGTTTCTTCTGATCTTTATGATCTAAGCAATAATATTCTCCTGCTCATGTAAACACCTCAGTGTACAACTCTATCAGTAAGACCCTGTTACTATTGTTAATGACATTCTGGTAACCACAGATGGACGAGAACTTTGCCTATTGGTCCGCCTCGTTCAACAAGCAGGAAAATGGTTCTCTTCGTCCCTCGCCCTTGGTACCAACGATGCTGTCAACATAACTGACCGGTTATTCTCTGACATGCCTTGCTTACATGATCGTGCAAGATGTCACTGCTCCTTCTACTTTTAACCCACATGGTGGGCCCATAACCCACAGTTCCACAGGATCGAACCCAACTCTCCTGTACACCCCCCTGTTCCCAAGGTTGTTCCTCGCGCGTGGCCTTGTGCGTAATTCACGAGCCACTTTCCGAGAGATCATCAATTCTGGAATCAGACACAATACTCATTCCCGTTGCTTTGAACCCCTTTCACGTCCTGTTTCAGGCATCGAACGATTGCCTACCCGTTTGAAACTTTGGTACAATCGTATATTGCACTCAACGAATTCACTGAAATACAACTCGTGGGGTACCTTGTGTATTTCCCATTGAGTTCACCGTCAGATGCCCAGCTTTGTGCAAATGCATTCTTCCGGAGTTTTTCCCCTTGGTCGCGTTCGTAGGACGATGGAGATCCCGAAGAAAGGATGACGACTTGATCATGGTGACTTGAAGCAGAGAACTGAAGACATCAATGAAAGGGATCAACCTCTTCGGAAGGGCAGCCAAGACCGAGAAGACTCGTTAGGTTTTTCGCTACTAGCATCTTCCCCTCTTACTCCACCGCTTAAATCTCGGGACGAGATTTCTTGTAGTGGAGGAGAATTGTGACGCCCGGATAATTAAGCTACAGTGATCCCCCGCTAATGATGCCACGTCACCTCGGTTACTGTTGATAAACTCTAGATAATTCAAAACCGAAACAAATTCAAAATTTAATTAAAGGGAAAACAGTAAAAGTTTTCAAACATTAAAATGAAAATGTCCAATATGTGCCAAATATTGCATAAATAATTATGGTGGAGAATCCACATTTTTATAAAGTATTTAATGGCACTGAAATAAATAAAACAGTAATAAAAACTAATAATTAAATGCCTTTACTAATTAGTGAATTATCAAACTAAATTAATTGGGGACTAGACATTTTGTGACGGTGGACTAAACTGAGATACTAAATTAGGTGCTTTGTATATATTTTGCAGAAACTAAAATAAAAGGTGACTAAAGTAAAACAGGGAAGAATAAATAAAAAGAAAAGAACAAACAGAAAAGAAAAGAACCCCCCGGGCCACGGCCCAGCTGGCCACCGGGCCAACCAGGCCGGCCAAGCCTCGCCCCCACCCCACACTCCCCCATAACCCCCTGGGCGACCGAACCCTAGCCCACGTCCCCACTCACCCCGCACCCCACTCGCTCTCTCCCCCTCCCCCGATCCAGTTCTGGATCGGGATCGGGCCGACGGCCGCGCCCCGACGCCGGCGTCCCACCCCGTCGCCGCACTCCAACTGCCCCGACGCGCCCCGACGCTGCTCGTCGTCCCCGGCTCCACCTCGTCGACGCCGCATCGCCATCCCGGAGCGCCTTCGCTGCACCTCCCTGCCGGACTGCCTCCCCACCGTCGCTCGTCCCCGTCCTCCTCCCCACGGGTCGCCCCCGAGCCTCGACGCCCATGTGCCCCTGCAAACGCCGGTGAGGCCCTCGGTCTCGGCCTCCCCTCCTCCCTTCCTTTCGTCCGCGGTCACGCGCGCCGCCCACGCGCCCGCCCGCGCGTCTGTATGCGTGCCCGCGCACCTGTTGGCGCCTTGTAGCACTCGTCGCCCACGCCAAGACACCACCACTCGCGCCCGTTTAACCTTGCTTCGCCCTCGGGCGCACTCCACGCACTCCGTGCGTCGCGCGGATCCGTCCTGCCTCGGCCACGCCCTTGGCCAGCAACGCCTGCACGATCCACCTCCCCGCTGCCTCGCTTCTCTGCCGCGCCGGCTTGCCGCCCGCCCTTCGTGCCGCTTTGCGGCCGGCGCCGCTCCGCGCCCACTTGGCCACTCGCCCGCCGGCCGCGCCACCGCCGCCTTAGCCACTCACGGCTGCATTGCTTGCTTGGTCGCCGTCGCCCGGGTTCGCTTGGCTGCGCCAGCGCCCGTAACCCCTGCGCCCGAACGCCCAACGCCCGTTAAGGCCCTGGGCCACTTACATGCGGGCCCCAGCGCCCAGAATGTTTTATAAAAAAAAAGAGTTTTAAAAAAATAATAATTAAATAAATAATAATAATTAAATTAATTAATTAATTAAGGAATTAATTAAGTTAATTAATCATGATTAGGTTAACCTAATTAAACTAATTAGTTTAGTTAAACAATAATTAGATTAGCTAAATCTTAATTAGCATAATCAGAGTATGACATGCGGGTCCCACTGTCAGTTGACCAGGTCGGCGGTCGGCGTTGACTGCTGACGTCATGCCGACATCGGCAAACACTATTCTGGATAATGTTAATTTAATTAATAATTAATAAATTAGAAAATGATTAAATCCTTTTAAAATCAATATAAAATAAACCGTAGCTCGGATGGAAAAACTTTGTACATGAAAGTTGCTCAGAACGACGAGACGAATCCGGATACGCAGCCCGTTCGTCCGCCACACATCCCTAACCTATCAAACTCGCAGCTTTCCCCCTCCGGATCACCTGTTCGAAAACGCGAAACACCGGGGATACTTTCCCGGATGTTTCCCCCCTTCACCGGTATCACCTACTACCGCGTTAGGGCGCACCGAACACCGCGTATTGTCTTGTTACGCTTTGTGATGATTTGATTGCTCTGTTATTTATTGTGTTCCCTCTCCGTTACTTCTTTCCGATAGACCCCGAGATCGCCGACCCCGAGTTCGACTACGGAGTTGACGACCCCTCTCTCTTGCCAGAGCAACCAGGCAAGCCCCCCCTTTGATCACCAGATATCGCCTATTCTCCTCTATCTGCTTGCATTAGAGTAGTGTAGCATGTTCTTGTTTGATTACTCCTATTACATTGCATAGCTTTGTCATTGTTGCTACAATCATTGATACCTTACTGCGGTCCTAAATGCTTAGTATAGGATGCTAGTTTATCATCATTGGCCCTACATTCTTGTCGATCGCCTTGCTATACTATCGGGCCGTGATCACTTGGGAGGTGATCACGGGTATATACTTTACATACATACATACTATCTGAGATGGTGACTAAAGTCGGGTTGACTCATTGAGTACCATAAGTGATTACGATGAGAAATTTGAAAGGACGGTGGCTCCATCCGGTGAGGTGGGCCTAGGTTCCCGACGGCCCCAGCTGTTACTTTATGGCGGAGGCGGCAGGCAGGTTGAGACCACCTAGGAGGCAGGTGGGCTGGCCTGTTCGGCGTTCGCGGATACTTAACACGCTTAACGAGATCTTGGTATTTGATCGAGTCGGCCATTTGGTCTATCGCACTAACCATCTCGTGGGAGTAGTTATGGGTATCCCGGCGTCGTGGTATCACCGAAGCCTTCTTGGCGTCGGCGAGCGGCGCGCGCCGGGTTGGACTGCGTTAACGCAACTTCCTTTGTAATGGAGGTTGCTAGGTCTGCTCACCGGCCGCGTACGCAACGTGCAGGTGTGCTCAGGGCGATGGGCCCAGACCCCTGCGCGCTTAGGTTTAGACCGGCGTGTTTGACCTCTCTGTTGTGCCTAGGTGGGGCTGCGACGTGTTGATCTTCCGAGGCCGGGCATGACCCAGGAAAGTGTGTCCGGCCAAATGGGATCAAGCGTGTTGGGTTATGTGGTGCACCCCTGCAGGGAAGTTTAATCTATTCGAATAGTCGTGTCCCTCGGTAAAAGGACGACCCGGAGTTGTACCTTGACCTTATGACAACTAGAACTGGATACTTAATAAAACACACCCTTCCAAGTTCCACAGACAACCTGGTGATCGCTTTTCCATGGGGCGACGAGGGGAGGATCGCCGGATAGGATTATACTATGTGATGCTACTGGAGATGCTACTTGGAGATGCTACTTGGAGATGCTACTTGGCGATGCTACTTGGAGGACTTCAGTCTACTCTCTTCTACATCTTTGAAGGCGGAGGCTGCGAGCGTAGTCTTCGACTGGATTAGCTATCCCCTCTCATTACGGCATTCTGATTCGGTCCACCGATATGGCCCTTTACACTTATACCCATGCATATGTAGTGTAGCTCCTTGCTTGCAGTACTTTGGATGAGTACTCACGGTTGCTTTCTTCCCCTTTTCCCCTTTCCTTTCTTTACGGTTGTCGCAACCAGATCTTTGGAATCCAGGCGAGCGCCACCGTCGATGGCGACTACTACTGGAGGTGCCTACTACTACGTGCAGCCCCGGCGGCGACCTCAGAGTAGTTTAGGAGGATCGAGCGGGAGGCTGCGCCTCTTCGTCTGTATCGGTTTGTGCTAGCCTTCTTAAGGCAAACTTGTTTAACTTATGTCTGTACTCAGATATTGTTGCTTCCGCTGACTCGTCTATGATCGAGCACTTATATTCGAGCCGTCGAGGCCCCTGGCTTGTATTATGATGCTTGTATGACTTATTTTACTTTTAGAGTTGTGTTGTGATATCTTCCCGTGAGTCCCTGATCTTGATCGTACACGTTTGCGTGCATGATTAGTGTACGATTGAATCGGGGGCGTCACACACCAAGCGCTGCAGTGAACCGGAAGCCAGCCTGAAGGCGCTCCAGGACGAATGGGCCGCGCACACACAACAATTCCAGCTACGTGAGGATCCCCTCAAGACCCGTGAGGCGAAGCTTGCGGATCGCGACTCCGAGCTAGCGACGGCGGTGATCGATCAGGCCGTGGAGAGGAAATGCCTGGAGGAGTTGCAACGCCAGGTGGCCGATGCTCAAGAGGCCCATGCCAAGCACATCTCCGAGACCAATGCCAAGCTCGACGCCAGGGAGAAGAAGCTCCAAGAGGACGCCGACGTGAAGGCGGCGACGGAGTGCGCCCCCTTCTCTTACTTGAGCTTAGGGCCCGCAAAGCATAGAGATCCGTATGTGGGGAAAGATTCGAGGCCCCGCTCACGGCCCTCGAAGCCGGTTATGCCAAGATTTCCACCAAGCTCGTGAAAGAGTTTGAGGGCGCGGCTCTGAAGGTGGATGACATCTTGGAAGAGGAGTGTTGCGACCTCTTCTCCATGGCGGCGACGCGCGTCTTCAGCCACCTCCTTCTTCGCGAACCCGGCTTCAACTTCGGCATAATGATAACCCCCGTCCCTGCAGAGTCTCGCGACGTCCTGGCAGAAGCCGTTGAGAGCAATGTGAGTGCGCCGCTCGAGAAGTTCACCTGCAGTGGAGATGCTAAGCCCAGCGAGGTGGTCGATGGAGGTGGTGACCCTTCTACCTGAATCTCCCTTTTGTCATCTTGGAACAGATTGCCCACGCCTCGCCGAAGCATAAGATGATGGTTTAACTCGTGAGATACTCAGTGTTTGTAATAAGCATTTGTGACCCGTGGATTTCCTTTTTGTTTTCCCTTCTGCTTGCCTTTTGCTCTGCACCGGCAGGGCCCAACCCCATGCAGACTTCGCCGTCACTGGAATGTTAGGGCTCGATGCCTAGATGACACAAGGAGGTGAGGGGCTCCGAGAGTTAGTGAAGGCTCCTGAGGCGCGATGCACGGGACCCCCCCCCCCCTTGACGCGCAAGCAGCCTGCGAGGGTAGAACGCTACCTAATGAGAACCCATACGTGAGGGTTACATTAGGATAATCTTTTCAGCTTGCACCTAGGTGTTACACGAGGAGACCAGACACCAAGGGCCTTGGTGGGGCGATGTCGCGCGGGAGCGGGCCCGCGAGCTAGAGCCCGACCCCTTGGGTTTCATAGTGCTGTTGGGACTGGCCCGAGCGCAGACACTGTGTCAAGCCCTCACTCGCATAAAGCTCAGGAGTGAGCAGCGAGTGTACCCCACAGAAATGTTGAGCGGTGAACCGCGACGAGCACAAGCCATCCTAAGGTTATTATGGCCCGTAGGGCCCTCTCAGTTGGTTATCCACCAGCACGGAGCATGGGGCTTCCAGAGGGCGTGGGTATGATTGTTCGGCAAGCATGGAGCATGGGGCTTCTAGTGGCCGTGGGTATGGTTATTCTGCCAGCCCGGAGCATGTGACTTCAACTGGGCGTGGGTAAGGTTATTCCGCCAGCGCAGAGCATGGGGCTTCCACTGAGCGTGGGTAGGAGCTCTATTTAAGAGTCTCCGAGGCGTGCACATCCATGTCTTATTTGTACGCGTGGGAGCTGATGACCCACAAGTATATGGGGTCAATTGTAGCCTTTTCGATAAGTAAGAGTGTCGAACCCAACGAGGAGCAGAAGGAAATGACAAGTGGTTTTCAGCAAGGTATTGTCTGCAAGTGCTAAAATTGTATGTAGCGGAGTAGTTTGATAGCAAGATAATTTGTAAGGAGCAAGTACCAATAGTAGTAAAAAAGTGCAGCAAGGTAGCGCAATCCATTGGAGGCAAAGGACATGCCAAAACGATCTCTTATTGTAAGCAAAGTGTTCTTGAGGGTACACGGGAATTTCATCTAGTCACTTTCATCATGTTGGCTTAATTCGTGTTCGTTACTTTGATAATTTGATATGTGGGTGGACCGGTGCTTAGGTGTTGTCCTTACTTGAACAACCCTCCTGCTTATGATTAACCCTATCGCAAGCATCTGCAACTACGAGAAAAGTATTAAGAATAAATTCTAACCATAGCATTAAACTTTTGGATCCAATCGGTCCCTTATGGAATAGCGCATAAACTGGGGTTTAAGCTTCTGTCACTCTCGCAACCTACCATCTAATAACTACTCCACAATGCATTCCCTTAGGCTAAAAATATGGTGAAGTGTCATGTAGTTGGCGTTCATATGACACCACTAAGAGAATGGCAACATACATAACATCAAAATATCGAACACATATCAAGTTCACATGATTACTTGCAACATGATTTCTTCCTTGACCTCAATAACGAAAGTAACTAGTCACAAATGATAAACATTGGTATTAAATAGCATAATGGATCTGAACATATAATCTTCCACCAAATAAACCATATAGTAATCAACTACAAGATGTAATCAACACTACTAGTCACCCACAAGCACCAATCTATAGTTTTGATACAAAGATTGAACACAAGAGATGAACTAGGGTTTGAGAGGAGTTGGTGCTATGAAGATGTTGATGAAGATAGCCCTCCCCAAGATGGGAGAGTTGTTGGTGATGATGATGGCGATGATTTCCCCCTCCGGGAGGGAAGTTCTCCCGGCGGAATCGCTCCGCCAGAGGGAAAAAGTGCTCCTGCCCAAGTTCTGCCTCGAGGCGGCGGCGCATCATCCCGAATGTCCTCCTCTGATTTTTTTTCTAGGTCAACATGACTTATATACCAGAAGATGGGCACCGGAGGTGGCCCGAGGAGGGCAGCACCCACCATGGCACGCCTGGGCCTCCTGGCGCGCCCAGGTGGGTTGTGCCCACCTGGTGGCCCCCCTCTGGTACTTATTTGCTCCAATATTTATTAAATATTCCATATATAATCCTCGGGATGTTTCAGCTCATTTGGAGTTGTGCAGAATAGGTAGCTTGACATAGCTTTTTCAGGTCTAGATTTCCAGCTGCAGGAATTCTCCCCCTTGGTGCATACCTTGCATACTATGAGAGAAAAGGCTCCCAACACACTCACCTCAAGGGTGATGTTAACAATAATAACTCATGAAAGAAAGATATGGGGCTTATAGTTTCGCCTCCCAAGACAAAGAAAGATATGGGGCTTATAGTTTTGCCTCCCAACACACTCAGCTCAAGGGTGATGTCAACAATAATAACTCATGCTACCCATATTTAACTGGACATATGTGCCTAGATCTTTCCTCACCACATGATGCTTGCCAAAGGAGAAAAATAGAAGGAATAGAGGGAAAAACTTTGACTCTTGCATAAAGGTAAATACATTAAAGTAAAAGATAGGCCCTTCATAGAGGGAAGAAGAGGTTGCTATGCGCTTTTTATTTGTATGCTCAACCCCTTAGTGTAAGAGAATGTCACATTATATTTCCCCTTGTGATGGCAACCTTTATTATGTAGTCTTTTGCTTTTATTCTTCACCATCACAAGTTCGTACAACGCTCAATTTTCCCTTACACTAAATGATCTCACATTTTTATAAGCAATTTTTATTGCCCTTTTTGCACCGATGACAACTTACTTGAAGGATCTTACTCAATCCATAGGTAGGTATGGTGGACTCTCAAACAAGTTAAGGGTTTTGGATGCACAAGTAGTATCTCTACTTAGTGCGGAGTTTTTGGCTAGCAAAGATAGGGGCAAGCACCACATGTTGCAGGATCTATGACAATATAACTTCTATGTGAATATGAACAAACATAAATCATTAAGTTGTCTTCCTTGTCTAACGTCAACAATTTTGGCATATAATATTTTGATGGATGCTCACAATCACTTACCATAAGATTAGCATAGGATCTTTTTCTTTTATTTCCTTTCTTTTTATTGAAACATGAAAAGTAAAGAAGGCAAAACTCAATCTAAACTTTATTATATATCTCGCACACGATTACAAGGATTGATCACTAAGCAAACTCACAAAAAGAAAGGATCGAACTAAACTTTTATATTCATCTAAAAGCAAAAGATAACCATGGATCGAACTAAGAAAGTAAAGGCAAAAGGAAGTGGAGATGATACGATACCGGGGCATCTCCCCCAAGCTTGGCGAAAGCCAAGGGAAGTGCCCATACCCAATACTTAGTTTTCTTTTGGTGGTGTAGAAGAAGGTGGTGGTGATGAAGTAGAAGGTTTCTTGTCCTCGGGTTTCCACGGCAGAGGCTCACCATCATAAGAGGAGGAGTGAGTCTCCCGGATCCTGCAACTGGCAGACAAACTCATACCTTTAAACCTTGCCTCATATTCAATGACTTGGCTCTGAAGGTTGTGGATCTGGCTATGGAGGAAGTTGATTTGCTCGTTGAGGGAGAAGAAGATGTCCTTTATGGGCTTGCCATTGAAAGTGCAACTTTCCCAAGGTGGTTTTGGTAATTCCTAACAACATATATCTCATTGAGTTAATGCTACTTCAAGATAAATATTTCAGGAAAGCTCAATGATTGGCATGGCATGGATGGGAAAAGTGGATCACCAAAAATGCTAAGGACAAAAGGATTGGCTCAAGCTCAAAGCACAAGACTCTACATTTTCTATTTTAGTGATCCAAGATCACATTGAGTCTATAGGAAAAGCCAATACTATCAAGGAGGGATGAGGTGTTGCTTAATGAGGCTCTTGCTCAAAATGCTTTGTGATATGCTCCAAAAGCCCTCAACTACTTTCTCATATCCACATGTGACCTAAACCAAAAGTCCAACTCGGCCCCACCGATTCTTCCTATCCGGCGCCACCGAGTTCAGATGTCATAGACACTGCCACAAACACTAGGCAAATCGGTCTCACTGATAGGGATCTCGGTCTCACCGAGATAGGGTTGTAATCTCTCTGTTTCCCTTTGTAACATTTTGGTCAAACCGAGATGAGCGAATCGGTCCCACCGAGATTACAATGCAAACTCTTTGTTTCCTTTTTGTAACATTTCGGTCTTACAGAGATGAGTGAATCGGTCCCACCTAGTTTGCCTGACCAACCCTCTGTGTGTCCATTACCAAAATCGGTCTCACCGAGTTTGAGTAATCGGTCTCACCGAGATTACATTATGCCCTAACCCTAATCATATCGGTCCTACCAAGTTGCATGTCGGTCCCACCGAAAATCCTAAGGGTCACATGATTTGCTAAATCGGTCCGACCGAGTTTCTCAATTCGGTCCCACCGAGATTGGTAAGTTGTGTGTAACGGTTAGATTTTGTGTGGAGGCTATATATACCCCTCCACCCACTCTTCATTCGTGGAGAGAGCCATCAGAACATGCCGACACTTCCAACATACATTTTCTGAGAGAGAACCACCTACACTTGTGTTGAGACCAAGATATTCCATTCCTACCATATGAATCTTGATCTCTAGCCTTCCCCAAGTTGCTTTCCACTCAAATCTTCTTTCCACCAAATCCAAATCTTGTGAGAGAGAGTTGAGTGTTGGGGAGACTATCATTTGAAGCACAAGAGCAAGGAGTTCATCATCAACACACCATTTGTTACTTCTTGGAGAGTGGTGTCTCCTAGATTGGCTAGGTGTCACTTGGGAGCCTCCGACAAGATTGTGGAGTTGAACCAAGGAGTTTGTAAGGGCAAGGAGATCGCCTACTTCGTGAAGATCTACCCCTAGTGAGGCAAGTCCTTCGTGGGCGACGACCATGGTGGGATATACAAGGTTGCTTCTTCGTGGACCCTTCGTGGGTGGAGCCCTCCGTGGACTCGCGCAGCTCTTACCCTTCATGGGTTGAAGTCTCCATCAACGGATGTACGATAGCACCACCTATCGGAACCACGACAAAAACATACGTGTCTCCTATTGCGTTTGCACTCTCCAAACCCTTCCCTTTACATTCTAGCAAGTTGCATGCTTTACTTTCCGCTGATCATATACTCTTTGCATGCTTGCTTGAATTGTGTTAACATTGCTTGAACCGTGCTAAGTTGCTAAAATCTGCCAAGAACTAAAATTGGGAAAAGGGTAGATTTTTATTTGGTCAAGTAGTCTAATCACCCCCCCCCCCTCTAGACATACTTTCGATCCTACAAGTGGTATCAGAGCCTTGGTCTCCATTTGCTTTGATCTCCATAGCTTTTGGTGGTCATAGCCTTGGTTTCACAACCTAGGAGAGTATGGCATCTAGCGAGGGAAATTATAATTGTAGAGGTCCTTACTTGGATGGTACTAATTTTGCTAGTTGGAAGCATAAGATGAAAATGCATATTCTTGGACATAACCCCGCCGTTTGGGCTATTGTGTGTATTCGCTTGCAAGGTGAATTATTTGATGGGAGAGAACCGAACCGTGAAGCTACCGCGGAAGAGTTGAAGATGCTGCAATACAATGCTCAAGCTTGTGATATCCTCTTCAATGGATTGTGCCCCGAAGAATTCAACAAAATCAGCCGTCTTGAGAATGCAAAGGAAATTTGGGATACTTTGATTGATATGCATGAAGGTACCGACTCCCTCAAGGAATCCAAGTTGGATGTGCTTCAAAGTCAACTTGACAAGTTCAAAATGAAGGATGGTGAAGGTGTCGTTGAAATGTACTCTAGGCTTGCTCTTATCACAAATGAGATTGCCAGCTTAGGAAGTGAAGAGATGACCGACAAATTCATCATCAAGAAGATCCTAAGAGCTTTGGATGGAAAATATGATACCGTGTGCACATTGATCCAAATGATGCCCAATTACAAAGATCTCAAGCCAACGGAAGTCATTGGAATAATTGTTGCTAATGAGATGTCACTCAAGGATAAGGAGGAGCTCCACAACAAGTCAAGTGGTGCTTACAAAGCCTCATGTGAAGCTCCCACATCATCAAGTGAGAAATAAACCTTCAATGAAGAAGAGCCTAATGCTGAAGAATTCTAACAAGTTCTACAAGAGTAGAAGCAAGGAGAGAAGTTCCAAGTCAAGGTCCTACAATGACAAAAGATATTCTAGTCGTGAGCGTAATTACTAAAATTGTGGAAGACCCGGACACTATTCCAATGAGTGTACGGTACCCTACAAAAGAAGAGAAGATTCTCCAAAAAGAAGAAGTAGAAGAGAAGAATCACCATCAAGAGAGAGAAGGAGTAGAGATGATCGTTATGAACGAAGAACATCCCGGAGAAGCAAGGATTCGTAAAGGAAGGACAAGTCATCAAGGAGCTACACAAAACGAAGACATCAAGCTCATGTTGGTGAATGGGTATCCGGCTCCGACTCCGACAATCACTCCGAGAGAAGCTATCACTCCGACTCCGAATATACTCAAGATGAAGGTGTTGCCAGTCTAGCACTTGTGTCAACCAACTCCTACGACATATTTGATTCACCAAATGAAGGACTTGGAAGATGCTTCATGGCTAAAGGCCCAAAGGTATGACACCCCGAGTATGTTGATTTCAATAGTGATGAAGATGACTTGTTAGGTGATGATGATTTACTTGTTGACAACTCTAGTGATGAATACTATGATGAAACGTCAATTAATCATGCTAATCAAGATAAAACGAATGACAATGATAATGAGAAGATTGAGCACCTAACTAAAGAACTAAACACTCTTAAGTTAGCTCATGAAACTATCTTAGAAGATCATCGAGAACTTTTAAGGACTCATGATAAGTTACGTTTCAGAAAGCTCAACCTTGAGCAAAAGCATGAAGCAACACATAAACTAGGGTTTAAGCTTCTGTCACTCTAGCAACCCATCATCTGCTTATTACTTCCCAGTGCCTTCCTCTAGGACCAACAATGGTGAAGTGTCATGTACTCGACGTTCACATAACACCACTAGAGGAGAGAAAACATACATATCATCAAAATATCGAACCAATACCAAATTCACATGACTACTTATAACAAGACTTCTCCCATGTCCTCGGGAACAAACGTAACTACTCAAAAATCATATTTATGTTCATAATCAGAGGGGTATTAATATGCATAAAGGATCTGAACATATGATCTTCCACCAAATAAACCAAGTAGCATCAACTACAAAGAGTAATCAACACTACTAGCAACCCACACATACCAATATGAGGTTTTCAGACAAAGATCGGATACAAGAGATGAACTAGGGTTTGATAGGAGATGGTGCTGGTGAAGATGTTGATGGATATTGACCCCCTCTCGATGAGAGAATCGATGGTGATGACGATGGTGGTGATTTCCCCCTCCTGGAGGGATGTTTCCCTGGCAGAACAGCTTCGCCGCAGCCCTAGATTGGTTCCGCCAAGGTTCCGCCTCGAGACGGCGGCGCTTCGTCCTGAAAGCTTCGTTATGATTTTTTCCTGGGCAAAAGACACCTTATACCATAAGATGGGCATCGGGGGGGCTTCCCGGTGGCCCACGAGGCAGGGGGCGCGCCTATGGAGTAGGGCGCGCCCGCCACCCTCATGGATAGTGGGTGGCCCCCCCTCTGGTGCTTTCTTCGCCCAATATTTCTAATAAATTCCAAAACTGACTTTCTTGGAGTTTTAGGACTTTTGGATTTGTGTAGAATAGGTCTCTAATATTTGCTCCTTTTCAAGCCTAGAATCCAGCTGTCGGCGTTCTCCCTCTTCACGTAAACCTTTTAAAATAAGAGAGAAAAGGCATAAGTATTGTGACATAATGTGAAGTAATAGCCCATAATGCAATAAATATTGATATAAAAGCATGATGCAAAATGGACGTATCAACTCCCCCAAGCTTAGACCTCGCTTGTCCTCAAGTGAAAGCCGATAACGAAAAATATGTCCACATGTTTAGAGATAGAGGTGTCAATAAAATAAAATATGGACATGAGGGCATTATGATCATTCTTAGAACAGCAATATATATATTGTCATATGATTCCTTATGTTAAAGTAACAATATATTCACAATATAAAGTATGAATCAGAAACTTCATTGAAAACTAGCAAACTATAATCTCAGTCATTGAAGCAATTGCAATTTATCATAACATCGGAAAGAGTCAATATATAATAGCTTTTCAGCAAGTCCACATACTCAACTATCATTTAGTCTTTCACAATTGCTAACACTCATGCAATACCTATGGGTATGAAGTTTTAGTCGTACACAGAGAAAGATAGCGGCTTATAGTTTCGCCTCCCAACCTTTTACCTCAAGGGTAATGTCAACAATAATGTTTTATGAAAACCTACATCCAATTGGATATATATATAGGACAAGGCTATTCTGTTACCGGTAATAGAATATTATTTTGTTACCCTCGGCACTATAAGGGAGCGCGTCCGGTTTTCAAAATCAGCCCGTCAACCATCAACCTCAGTATCACACCCTAATCTCTGCCCACCCACCGCTGATTAATCCCCACCACTCCCACCTTCTCTTGGCTCCCGGCAGCGCCACCCCGCCCCACCTCCTCACGGCTCGGCGCCGCCACCCGCCACACGTCCTCCCGGCTCCCGGCGCCGCCCATCCCACCTCCTCCCTAGCTCCCGCGCCCGCCCGCCCACCTCCTCCCGGGTCGTGGGCGCGCCGCCCCACCTCCTCCCGGCCCCAGCGCCCGGCCAGCCCCACCTCCTCCCCAGCTCCTGGCACCGCTCGGCCCCCAACCTCCAACATCACCGGGAGCCGCTCGCCCCGCCATACCCTGCACGGCGGCCTCCTCCCTCCCCCCGCGCTCCGGCCAACTTCCTCCTCGTGCACTGACCTCCTCCCAACACCGCGCTCCGGCCGCCTCCCTCCCCCGCCTCCGGCCGCCTCCCTCCCCGCGCTTCGGCCTCCTCCCTTTCCCGCCTCCACTCTCCTTCCTCCTCGCCTCCGGTCTCCTACCTTCCCCGCCTCCGGTCACCTTCCTCCCTGCGCTCAAGCATTGATGCGCAATAATAGTTTGTGTGCACCATGTGTATAAGAATGTTATTGCTGGATGGCCAAAAAACAGAGCTTAATTAGTCTCTACAATACAATGGTTGGCTGGAAATTTCTTTTTACTTGTCCAGAGAAAATTATATCTACACTATGTGTATCAGTTCATGATATAATTTTTCATCAGTTCATAATTCTGTCTTCTTATGATAGATAAAAAATATACTAGTTTGGATCTTCATTAGTTTCTCAGTCTTCAGTCTCATTTTCTTGTTTCGTACGTCTTTTCCCTATGTCATTCTCAGTAATTGTTTAGTATTAGCTATTCTGGTTATCATTCAGAGATAAGAGGTGAGTGTTTGGTGTTTCACTCCATCCGGCGGGGAGGCGCCTCGGCCGTTGTCCGATGGTCTGTCGGATGCTCGTGAACCCCGCCTCCATCAGCTCCACTTCGCTGGAGCCGTCAGTCCGCAAGAGTAGGGGTAGCAAGTTCACCCGACGTCGGACGCCTTCTTCCATCTCCAAATATCTTGTTTTTTGAGTTCAGTTTTCGTCACATGTTTCACTAGCTGGTGTTATGAAATTGCTTGCGGACTACTAGCTGAAATTGCTTGACAAACAGAGCAAAAGGTTGTATCTTCATCTATTGTTTTTCGGATATTCGTCATATGCACGAGCACGACTATATTTGCTTGTTATGATCTACTGGGCACCATTAACATTTTGATAGTCCTTCTGCAGGGCCCAAACCCACTATTGTGCAAGAAAAAGAAAGCAAATCCCCAACCATCAGCTGCTCAATCATCAGGTAATTAATCAGCACTAAACATACGTGTCTAATCCAATGTTGCGAAAGCAAGCTTGGAGGTGCCTGACTTATCTTGAGGTGTAGAACTAATAGTAACACGGACAAGAGATAATGCAACAAAAATCTTAGATAGGGCAGTGAAATCCATTGCGCATTCTGATTTGTTGTAGCTCCTGACATCATGGTTTATGTGTGCTGTATGATTGATTTTTGTTTGGTTGTAATAGTAGTATTCTAATTCTGTTCATGGAGGACACTTGAGTGGGTTGTCTATTTGATGATTTCAGTTACTACTCAACACCTGAATTCATAAACTGTCAATTTATTTTGAATTGAACTGATGTTGCTCTTGATTCAGACCTGTGGAGAGAAGACGAAACTAAAATGATTCAGTTCATCATTGGCACCCCTGTAAACCAAACAGTGAAGAACACACCCCCTGTACTTTTGCGCTTGTTCTTTCTATCTCCTGAATTCTATGCTTTCTGTGATGAGCATGCTTGGTACTATATAGATACTGCTGTAGTAGTTCTAATACAATATATTACAAGAATTCATTGACAAAAAAGGTGTCAGTTCATATATGTATGCAGCAACTGTTCTGATACTACTTCAGTAACCAAAAAAACACAAAAGTTCAACTATACTTGTACAAAATAGTTCCATATTTTATTCTATGAGAGTCAAGAAAAACAGAAAAAAAAAGAGGTTCATTGTGTGATGAACAATAGTCCCAACAAGTGTGGTAGAGATGCAAAAAATTGATAGCATAGTCGATGCTAGTTTTCAATCACTTTCTGAAGAAAACTGAAGTTGATAAGAGTACCTGAAGAATAATCTGTTAGTTCTCAACTATGTGTAATGCTGCCATTTTACTGTGCATTTGATTCCATCGAGATGGATGTATTACAAGATATGGTTGTATTATTATGTTGAATAAAAATGCCATTTTACTGCAACATTTTCTTTCAGCTCCTGCCAAGTTATACATGTATCTGAGGACCTTCTATGTAGTAAGTTCATTGTCGAGAAGTCAGGGACTTAGTAAAGAACATGAACACCAAAAACCATTAAAAACCCTACAACACCTTATGTTAGGGGAGTTCAAGAAGTTCATGGCTAGCTGTCTGTGTTGTGTATTCTTATCAGTTCATAATCGAGAAGACACGTATTCTTATCAGTTCGTTTATCTAGCCGGTCGTGCTGTGTATTCTGGTCTGTTTGTGTGTGTATGTGTTGCCCTCGCGGTGTACGAGAGGCCGCCAGTGAGGAAGCCACCGATCTGGTCAAGGCATGCTGCTATTCTCTATTTCCGGTAGCACAAACATTTAAAAGTTCGAACACCAAACCCTGGTAAGTTCGTCTTGACAAAAACACATCTCTCATATTTGTTCCTTTTTCGTAGGTTGAACTTAAAACAAGATGCGCAAGTTCATATTTTGTATGCTTTTTAGTTCATCTAGTTCCCGATGGTGAGTCTGATTTCCTTTGTGTTTCCATCTTCATATAGCACAAACAAGTATTTGTCATTGTGCTTGAGAATGAGCACCATACTATCACTTTGGTTAATGAATTTTGTAGAAAGTTGTCTAGGAATTTTAATGTAGAACTGTTGCTATCTTCACAATTATACAGATCATGCATTCTATCCAATGAGCCATCAATTGAAGCAATTTCGAATACAGAGAGGCAAACACACAGGATTCCCAACTAATAGATACTAATGTTCTTTTAGCACATTGCTAGTAGTTGTATCAGTTACCTTTCTTTTGGAGCTATGTAATTGATAAATAACAAAGAGGGAAAGCGCACCGTCACAACCGCTCGCTGCGCCCACGCGTGGTTGCTTTCCTCCTCCCGTGCGCGTATGCCACCTTAGCTGCTACAAATTCTTGTGTGGGTCGCCATTCCTCACTCCGGCGTGTGTAACCACCGCCATGACCTCCCCCGGCCAGCCCCCCATGGCCTGTCTCAATGGTGCCAGGAATGCTCTCGAGCCGGTCCAGAACCACCACAACGTCCAGCACCGTTCCCATATATATGTGAGGTGCTCGCGTGTTGGGGTTTTGCATCTATGGCGAGTTCGCCGTACTGCACCAGCTCCATGACACTAACCTCATCTCTGGTTTCTCTTCTATACGACCTATAATAGTTCTTCACTGGAGGTTCAACAAAATGACCAGCATCAGTTCATATGCCTCCATCTTTCTTTTTCCTTTGTGCTTCTGAAGAGCTTCATTTTTTCCAGTTCAACTTTTGAATGTGTTTCAGTTCATCTACTTCCTAGTCGTCCTGTGTTAGCTAGATCAGTACTAGTGCTCAGCAGTACGACAAGTAGCAGTACTGATCAGTACGACTTACACAATACTATTACTGATCTGTAATATTCTTAATGTTAAAAGTAACATCCATATAGGAATAATGCTTTTTCTAACACATAATTTTTTGGAAAAAAGAGCACTAGTACCGATGAGTCGTACTGACAAGGATGCCGGCAAGCGGTGATGCTCCTCCCACAGCCACTCTGCCTCCTTCTCGATGGGGCTACGCCGCCGCCGCGTGCAGGAAGTCCATCGCCTCCACCCCAGGCCGTTCAATGCCACCCGTCGTGGACGTGCCCCGCTCTAACGCCATGGCTTGCAATTCAGCGACAAATAACAGAGCCTGCAGAAGGAGCCTCCGGGTCGAGGACCTCCAGTTCGTCAGTCCAACAAAAGGCTGTAGAAAGTTGAGACTAGTTTGCATTAAGGTTAGCCCCTTTGTTTATTCATCAGTACAAGTTATTTAGTTCCACTTAGATTATGTTCAGCAAATTGCGTTCCTTCTGTGTTTGCCACAATTCGATGCTCACCCTGTATTGTGCTCCTTCTTCCTGCTCACAACAGGCATTGCGTCTTATTTGCCAGTGACAACAATCTTTACACAGCAGGCATGTTCTTGTTCATGCTGAAATTACGCCGTGAAAGAAGTCATCCTGCTATTTCCCTGCAACAAAAAAAAATTCTGTAAATTTGACATACTTCAAATATTTTATGGGTAAGTAAACCAATCATGTTTTTGTTGTTCGGAGGGAAACAATAATAAGTTCTAAGGAAATAAATATAGAAGTTCATATTTTAAAAAAAGGTATTTGGAAAGTAAAATGAAGTATTTCAAAGTACTGAACTTTTTAGGTTTCATTGCAAATTTTTAGGTTTCATTTCAAATTACATGAACTTGTGCATGCTAATTGGTGGCTATTGTGTGTGTTTGTGTGTGTGCAAGGTACATCCAACGACAACGGGTAGGCGGCAAGTGTACTTATGCACAGCGGGACGGTGGCACGGAGCAGTTGAGTAGGTGTGCGTGGTGAGCAGCTACAAAACTAATTCTGACAGTGCAGTATTAGTCCCACACAGCCTCTCAACAACCCCTACTTCAACCTTCACGGCCCAGGTTGTTCACTGCCTCGACACGAGGCCATTCGAAGATGCAGCACTCAAGCCGTTCACGCTTACCACCACAGGTCGTTCACCTCCACCACACGAGGCCGTGCGACTATGCAGCGATCAGATCGTTCACCTCTGCCATAGGAGGCCGATGCAAACGCTAAGGAGTTGTGTTCTTTTTCGGTACATGTTTTGTGTGCTTTTTAGTACACGTACTTAACGATTCTATGTCCAATTTCCTCTGTTTACGCGTTCTTCCTATAGCACAACATGTGTTGTGTGTTATGCCTTAATAAGCATTTGAAAAAATCTTGTATGGATCTAAACTAGCATATGTTCTGTTTTGTTCTTGTAAATGAAGCTCCACTTCTGTTTTCTTTGAAGTTACTTTGCATAAAAATTAGTATATGTTCTACTGTAAAAACATATATAAAATGTCTTGATGCATGCTAGCAAAAATCAGGAAAATACACTCAGTTCAGTTCCTATATTTTATTTCAGTTCAATTTAAAAGTATTTACAACTATTCAGACTAGTTTACAACAGATTTTTTTGAAGTTTAAAGAGGGGGTAATACTTGTTAGATTCATTTAAAAAGTGACGTATAGTTCAACTTTTATATATAATCAATTCATAATGAAATGAGAGAAGTCTAGAATATCGTTGCAAAACAATGTTGAGTTCAAAAGAAAACACAAAACATTTTTTGGTTAATGAAAATACTTGTTTTTTTGGTTAATGCAATCCTCTTGTGGAAGCACTAAAACACGCTACCTGTTGAACTGATACTGAAGACAACGAGCAGGACTAAGTGTGATGGAAGTTTTTTTGAACCCATGTGCGGAAGAACTTTATTTTTCTGATGATTATTATTGTGTTCATGTGGGTGCTTGAAAAGTTCTGTCCAAGAATAGGGCGATGATTTTTGTGTTCAGGCCGGTGCTATGGGTAATATGATTCATGTATGTGTATTATGTGTGGAAAATATTTCTGTCAGATAAAGGAAAAATGGTTTAATTAAAAATATTGATCAGTACGAGTTAAAAGTGGTGGTCCGTTCAGAATAAAAGAAATGACAGAAATTCAAATTGTAAAAGTTCAAGCAAAAAGAAACCCCATGCAATGCAAATGGTAAAAAGTACAGGTCGTAAAATTAGAGAAGTTCAGAACATCGTTGTAAAAAGAATTGAGTTAAAAGAAAACATGCAAAACATTTTCTTCAAGTTCACAACACGCCGAGACACGCGACAGCCACCCCAGTTCGGGCGTAGTAAGTACCTCAGTACGAGTTTAAAACGGTGGTCCGTTCGGAGTAAAAGAAATGGTAGAAATTCAAATTATAAAGTTCAAGCAAAAAAAGAAACCCCATGAAAATCCTGCTTAGTAAGTACCTCCGTACAAGTCGTAAAATGAGAGAAGTTCATAACAACGTTGTCAAAAAAATGTTGAGTTAAAAAAAGAAGAAACAAAACAAACACATTTTTTTTGAATAAAATATCATTCAGTTCGATGATACAAACCATACAAGTACTGGGGCGACGATACAGTAAACCGTTGAAAACTTACGAGAAAAATATTACCCAAAAAACAGAGCAAAGTCTAGTTAGTGAAAACACGCTTAGTACAAACCCATGCAAGCATCAGTACAAGTACCCATTTTCGGAACCATTCAAAATTACTCTACAAAAAATAGCTCAGTACAAACATACACATATATCAGTACGACTATGTTTTTCGGACGAGAAAACAGCAGGATCCATCATGCCGTATCCAAAATTACTCTTAAACGGTTGTGAAGTAGAGAAATGTTCAACATGACTAAGTTTCGCATTTTCGATAGCTATCCAACGGTATATTATTTGCCATATTTCGACAAACTTTTTTAAAAAAATCGCGTTCAAAATCAAATTTGACCGTATTCAAATTCGTTTTTAAACCTTAAGGAATTAGAAAAACTTTTCTATACCAAAAGGTTGCGCATTTTCCATAGCTTTCCAATGCCGTATCATTTGCGTCAACCCGACAAACCGTTTGCAAAAACTCACGAAAATACGTTTTGCCCAGAATTTCACTGTTTTTCAAATTACTTTTAAATCATATGGAATTAGAAAAAACAATACATATATGGAAGATGCGGATTTTCACCAGCTTTCCAATGCCATCTTATTCGCTCAATTCCGACAAACCTTTTGAAATTTGAGTCCAAAATACGATTCATGTTTTCGGTTTTGGAAAAAATGGTTTTTTCAAAACTGCTCTTAAACCATAATGATTTTGCAAAAACGTTCAATATACTTGAAATATGGTTGTCAAGGGCTTTCCAACGATATATTACATGCCACATTCCAACAAAAAAATTAAAAAAAGTTTTTGAACTAAAGAAGACTATCAGTTAAACGCAACTGAAAGCATCAGTTCAACTGCTTCAAAAACATCAGTACAACCACCTACAACCATCAGTTCAAAAAGGGTAACAGAATAATATTCATTACAGCTGTAATGTAATAGCCTGATGTATATTACGATCACAACTCGAATCGCTCGAGTAACGCGCCTGAACTTCCCTCTGTACTAGGTAGAACTTCAGCTAAAAAGTGTCCAAATGGGGCTTGCGATATACTGTTGGAAAGCTGTGGACACCAATAGCATGATCCAAGTTAATTTTTTTGACAAAATATAAGCGGTTTAAGAGCAGTTTTGAAAACCGTTTTTTCTTCATACAAAAAACGTGAATCGTATTTTCGATGGCATTTCTAAACCGTTTATCGGAATGAGGTAAATAATATAGCGTTGGAAAGCTGTTACAAAACCGCTCCTTCGACATGTTGAAAGTTTTCTCTAATTCCCTATGCATAAAGAGTAATTTTGAAAATCGTAAAATTTCGCAAACCGAACAGCCGAGTTCGTATTTTCAATGTAATTTCTAAACGGCTAATTCACTTGAGGCAAATGAGACGGCATTGGAAAGCTTGTGAAAATGCGCTACTTTTTCATGTTAAAAGTTTTTCCTAATTTGGAACGGTTTAAAAGTAATTCAGAAAACGGTACAAGTTCCACCGAGTTCGTATTTTCAAGATAATTTTTTAACCGTACTGCCGAATGCAACAAATAATACGGCGTTGGAAAGCTTGAGCAAATGCGAAACTTTTTTGTATATATTGTTTCTCCTAATTTCTTACAGTTATAAGTCAAATTGGAAAATGGCTAAAAACGTATTTTTGGCATAATTTCTACGTACCTTATCGAAATGGGGCAAATAATATACCGCTGAAAAGCTACGGAAAATGCGAAACTTTTTCATGTTGACGGTTTTCTCTGATTCCTAGCCATTTTCAAGTAATTGCGAAAATGGTGAGATCATTCGTTCTGCCTTTATCGCTAAACTGATTCTTCAAAAATGCATCGCGTGAAAAACCTGTACTTCTCGGCACGTGTACTTGAACTTCACTCTATTTTTCACGTGGTTTTTGTTGCTCGTATATCTCTATCGACTGCTCCTAGCTCTCCATCTACTCACCGGAATTGAGCAAGTGATATACCGATGGAAAGCTGTTGTAAACAAGCAACTTTCCTGTGTTGATCATTTTTTCATACTCGCAATGATTTTAAAAGTTTTTCATCTGAAATTCATTCAGCGTAGTAGTTGAACTTCATGTTGTTTTCACGTTGAACTTCTGTGACGTATTTTTCTTTGTACGCGCGCCTGAACTTCTCCTTGTACGAACCCGACCTTCGGGCTATCTTCGCAATCGTGCCTTCTACCGCGAGTTTTTCTCGTTAGTCGTGTTCCATGTGATGTAAGTCTAATCTTCAAATGATTTTTAGCAACTAAATACTCGTTTTAGATAGGAATCTCGCTCATAGGCAGATTTTGCACTCGGGTCGTGAAGAACTCGCGTTTTTTGCGATTTTACTGCCTGAGTTGTTCGACCTGAACTTCCCCATGTGCTAGGTTGAACTTCCCGCAACATTGCCCAAATAGGGCTTGCTATATACTGTTGGAAAGCTATGGACACGAGTATAATGACCCAAGTTAAAATTTTCGCAAAATGTAAGCGGTTTAAGAGCAGTTTTGAAAACCATTTTTTCTTCACACAAAAAACGTGAATCGTAATTTCGAACGCATTTCTAAACCGTTTATCGGAATGAGGCACATAATATGGCGTTGGAAAGCTGCTGCAAAACCGCTCCTTCCACATTTTGAAAGTTTTTTCTAATTCCCTATGGTTAAAGAGTAATTTGAAAAAATGTAAAATTTCATAAACCGAACAGCTGAGTTCGTTTTTTCGATGTCATTTCTACACGGCTAATCCGATGGAGGCATATGATATGGCGCTGGAAAGCTTATGAAAATGCGCTACCTTTTCATCTAGAAAGTGTTTTTCTAATTTTGAATGGTTTAAGAGTAATTTAGAAAATGATTCCAAGTCCTACCGAGTTCGGATTTTCGAGCTAATTTTTTAATCGTGTGTCCGAATGCAGCAAATGATATGGCCTTGGAAAGCATGAACAAATGCGAAACTTTTTGGTATGTATTGTTTCTCCTAATTCTTTACGATTTTAAGTCAGTTTCGAAAATGGCGAAAAACATATTTTTGCCGTAATTTCCACTAACTTTATCGGAATTGGGAAAATAATATACAGTTGAAAAGCTACGGAAAATGCAAAACTTTTTCATGTTGATGGTTTTCTCTGATTCCTAGCCGTTTTCAAGTAATTCCGAAAACGGCGGGATCATTCGTTCTGCCTCTACCACGAAACAGATTCTTCAAAAATGCACCGCGTGAAGAACCTGAACTTCTCGGTGCGTGTACCTGAACTTCACTCTGTTTTTCACGTGATTTTTTTGCTCGTAGATCTTCATCCACTGCTCGTAGCTCTCCATCCCACTCACGGGAATTGAGCGGGCGATATACCGATGGGAAGCTGCTGTAAACACGCAACTTTCCCGTGTTGATCATTTTTTCATACTCGTGACAATTTTGAAAGTTTTTCATCTGAAATTCATTTAGCGTAGTAGTTGAACTTCCTGCTGTTTTCACGTTGAACTTCTGGGACGTATTTTTGTTTGTAATTTTCTCATCCATTCATAAGTGTTACACAAATAATATTCCTATTGTACAAACTTCTCTCACAATAATTTTTTTAACTTTCTCCGACCAAGGTCTTGAACTTACACAAATGATATTACCGTTGTTTCGAGGTAAATTAGAAAATGGCGAGATAATGATTTCTGCGTTCATCATGAACGGAAATGCACTACGTGAAGTAGTTGAACTTCTGGAGCATGTCTGTTTGAACTTCACTCTGTTTTTTGACGTGATGTTTTCCGCCCGTAATTCTCAAACCACTTACCGTAATTGAGCAAATGATAGACCGATGGAAAGCTATTAAAAACACACAACTTTTTGTGTTGATGAGTTTTTCATACTCACAACGGTTCAAAATATATTTTTGAATGCGTAAAACAACGTCTTTTTTGCCTATTTTTTACATGTAACTGAAGGTCGGACGTCTCACACTAGAGATCCCGAACTTCACCGGGAGTAGCACGTGAACTTCTAGCAACAAAATCTTTTAAGCTTTTTGTTTTCTATTCTTATTTTCCTATCTGAAACGCATTTCGTGTAGTAGTTGAACTTCCTGCTGTTTTCATCTTGAACTTCTGTCATGTATTTTTTTCCAACCTCTCTCACAAGAATTTTTTAACTTCCCCGGACAGTGCACTTGAACTTCTATCAACAACTTTTTTAGAAGTTATTTTATTTTTGAACTTCTTGTTTTCATTGTTTAATAACGAAATAAATCTGAGTTTTCTATAATCATCAAACTTCTGCATCTTTTTAATTTGGACGTCCTGGTTTTATATCTTAATTTTTTTCTATGAAATTTCGAAGCGCTCTATTTTTAAAAGTTGAACTTCTTGTTATTTTATTTTTGAACTTCTTGTTTCCATTATTTAATAACGAGGGAAATCTGAGTTTTCTATAATCATCGAACTTCTCTATCTTTTTAATATGGACTTCCTGGTTTATTTCTTAATCTTTTTTAAGAATTTTTGAAGCGCTCTATTTTTATTAGTTAAATTTCTTGTTATTTTATTGTTGAACTTCTTGTTTCTATTCTTTAATAACGAGAAAAATCTGAGTTTTCTGTAATCAGCGAACTTCTCCATCTTTTTAATATGGAATTTCTAGTTTTATTTTAAAGTATTTAAATTAAGGTCCCCCAATACATCCGGGTTCCAAAAATCCACTCTTTGGAACTAATTCTCTTTTTTCAATTTGTACTTCGGTTTTTTAAAATTTGAACTTCTTAGTTTTTCTAACATTTTTATGTACATTTCTTCATTGATGGGATTGTTTTTTTCGAACCTCCCGAATTTGGTTTATTATATGCATGACTTTTCTAGAGTACAATACTTGAACATTATTCTAATTATCAATTATGTTACATGTGAGCTCTGTGTTTTTACTCCCCAGAGATGACCATATAAGCATCACGAATTACAGAACATGTACTTTTCAGTACATCTTTTTCAGAAATCCACCTTTTTTTGTCTATGCGAACTTCAGTTCTTTCAATATATGAACCTCATTGTGAATTTACATTTTATTTCTGCACACAATTTTCATACACAAAATTTTCATGGTGTTACATATTTTGAACTTCTTCATATCTTATATTCAAACTTCTTCCTCTTTCTCCTATATACACAAAAAGAAAATAAAACCGCTCATTATTTTGACAAAAACACACACAGAATGCACCTGCGCGCGCACAGAGTTCTTTGTTTGCTCATAGCAAATCAGAGCGGCATCATACACAAACTGAAAAAAATAAACAGAACAATCAGGGAGGATTGTACTGATTGTAGCGTCTGCACAAAAAAGAATCCTCGAACTTCTGGGGGAGATGGACGAGAACGACGATGATAATCCACACATGGCAAGAACAGAGGAACCAGGGCGAGGGGGAGACGTGCCGCACCGGCGGCTGGCGACAGTGGGTGTTGAGGTGCTTTTTGAGATCTAGCCAGCGGGGAAGATGCACGGGTCGTGGGGGCGCGTCACGAGCGGCAGGTGGTTGTGGAAGGAAGAAGGTCGCTATGGCAGTTGGAGGAAGGTCGAGGCGGCAGGTGGAGCAAGTTCGCGCGGGGGCAGGTTAAAACTGCTCATCCAGCCCGACTGTCCCTTTCTTTCTTCAGACAATTCCACATGGATACATATACCAGCCCTACCAATGTAAATGAACTTCATCGTCTTTTACTGAAGAAGAATATAAGTGGACTAACGGGATGTAGTTCTTTTGAAAGAAAATGTCTTCCGGTAGAGAAGGGAACATCAGGTTTAGACTAAGAGAATGTTTTTCCTGAAGAAAAATGAAAATGTCTTACACTAGATGTACCGCAACACTCAGACTTCAGTTTTCACCATGCATTCTACCCGTCAGCCGCCATGATGTCGCTGCCATTTTTTAATTGAACGGCAATAAGAAGTCAACTCGACCTGCCGTGCACCATCTACAACCACACGATGCTGAACAGCAACATCAGCGACAGCAAATGGAGGAGGGAACGAGAGGGAGGAGGCCGTCGTTGGTGCCGTGCTCGAAGATGAAGGAGCTGGCTGGAGCAGCACCGCTTCCCATGAGTGAGCATCCGTTGGATCCAGTGGCCGGCACTTAGATCCGTGGCCACCGACGGCGACTCAATGCAGTAGGTGGTCGTGGGAGACGGCGTGGGATCTGGTGTCCATCTGCAGGCGGTTGTGGATGATGGAGCGCGGGGGCTGGGGATGCGGCCATCACGGCGGTCGCCTCGGCCGTTGGAAGCTGGCGATGGGCCACGGCGGCGCCCTGATGGTTGTGCCGTCGCTGGTCGCGGGTGGCCGTGGCTGATGAAGAGAAGGCGATGGTGGTAGGCTCACCGGGGCCGGGGGTGCGACGGTGGGAGGCGTGCCGGAGCCAGGGCGGAGGCACGCCGGAGCAAGGGGCGGCGGCGGAAGGCAGCCTGGTGGCACGCCGAAGGTTGGGGCAGCGGCGCCAGGAGGTAGGGGAAGCGGGGTGGGGGGGAGCGGCGGCACCAGGATGTAGGGAAAGTGGGCACGGCGGTGCCGAGAGGTATGGGAAGCGGGGAGCGGTGGCGCCGGGAGGTATGGGAAGCGGGGAGCGGCGGCGCTAGGAGATCGAGGACCGGGGAGAGAGGTTGGGATCGGGGGAGGTGGTGGACGGGGAGTGGGCTTTTTTTTTCTACGCTGTTGGGGGAGTTCGGAACAAGTCCATCGGGCCCTATATAGGACTGATCGTGATCAGAATAACTATTTTGATCCCAGGATCAGAATAGTGTTACTCTATATATATATATATATATATCAAGATCTCTTCAACACATAGTGCTTGCCAAAGGATAAAGTATAAAAAGAAAAGGTGAACATCACCGTGACTCTTGTATAAGGTAGAAGACAAAAATAAGATAGGCCCTTCGCAGAGGGAAGCATAGGTTGTCATGTGCTTTTATGGTTGGATGCACAAAATCTTAATGCAAAAGAACGTCACTTTATATTGCCACTTGTGATATGGACCTTTATTATGAAGTTCAACGCTTTTATTTCTTCCATATCACAAGCTCGTATAAAGCTTATTTTCTCCACACTAATAAATCATACACATTTAGAGAGCAATTTTTATTGCTTGCAATAATGACAACTTACTTGAAGGATCTTACTCAATCCATAGGTAGGTATGGTGGACTCTCATGGCAAAACTGGGTTTAAGGATGTGGAAGCACAAGTAGTATCTCTACTTGGTGCAAAGAGTTTGGCTAGCATGAGGGAGAAAGGCAAGCTCAACATGTTGGATGATCCATGGCAATATAATTTATTTCGGATATAACAAAACATAACCCATTACGTTGTCTTCCTTGTCCAGCATCAACTTTTTAGCATGTTATATTTTAATGAGTGCTCACAATCATAAAAGATATCCAAGATAGTATATTTATATGTGAAAGCCTCTCTTTCTTTATTACTTCCTATTAATTGCAACGATGACCAAACCTATGTTTGTCAACTCTCAGCAACTTTTATTCATCATACTCTTTATATGTGAAGTCATTACTCTCCATAAGATCATTACGATCTTTTTTATTTCTTTTTATTCTTTCTTTTTCTTTTATTCCCTCAAGATCATAGCAAGATAGCAAAGCCCTCGACTGAAAACTAATCTTTATTATATAGATAGGGATCAACACAAAAACTCAGAGCTCGATCATACTAAACTTTATTCTACTAGATCAAGATATAACCAAAAGGATCAAACTAAGAAAAACGGTAAAGATAGAAGTGTGATGATGATACAATATCGGGGCACCTCCCCTAAGCTTGGCACTTGCCAAGGGGAGTGCCCATACCCATGTGATTATGTCTCTTTCTTCGGAGGTGGTGATGATGGAGTAGTTCATGATGTAGCCTCGTCGTCCATCTTCCAAGGCATAGGCTCACAATCATTGAAGGATGATCGAGTCTCTGGGATCCTCAAATCTGCAGCCAAACTCATCCTCTTGAATCTATATTCATACTCACAGTTTTGGTTTTGTAGGTCATAGATCTGGGCTTGGAGGTGCTCGATCTTCTCGTGAAGCTTGAAGATGGTCTCCCCAATATTTTTGGCATCCAGCTTGTGGTTATTGGTGAACTCTACAATCATCATGTGGTTGGCATTGAGTCCGTGTTCCACCATCCCTTGGCACTTGAAAACTTGTTGCTCCATTGCTTTGAGTCTTGTCTCCACGCTTCCGGTCCTCCTTGGTCCCTCAACATCGCGGATGTGAAGCACCCCCTCACGCATCTCAATGGTTTGAGGGTGTTGCAGCACCTCCGTGAGGTAGGGGTTGATGACCTACTCGAAAAACTTGTCCTTGGGGGCGCTTGAAGACATCATGGTGATCTAGATCTGTCAGAAAAACAACTCAAAACAAAAGCAGAGGATTTTGTCATGGTACGGTGGTCAAAACCATTGGGATATTATATAATGAATTTTTACCGACCAAAAGAAGTATCGTACAAGAAAACGGAGTCCGGAGGGCACATGAGGTGCCGACGAGGTAGGGGCTACGCCCAGGGGGTAGGGCGCGCCCTCCACCCTCGTGGATGCCTCATGTCCTTCCCCGACTACTTCTTATTTCCTATTTTCTTAAATATTCCAAAACGGAGAAAAATTTCTATTAGAACTGTTGTGGAGTCGGTTTACTTACCGTACCACATACCTATTCCTTTTCGGAGTCTGAAACATTTTGGAAAGTGTCCCTTATGTACTCCTCCGGGGTTATGGTGTAAATAACATTGGTTTCAACATTTATGGGATTACCTGAGATATAATGTTTGATTCTTTGACCGTTCACCACCTTCGAATTGGTGCCTTCAAAGTTGTTGATTTTTATGGCACCGGAACAATAGACCTCCTCGATAATGTAAGGACCTTCCCATTTAGAGAGAATTTTTCCTGCAAAAAATCTTAAACGAGAGTTGTATAGCAAAACATAATCACCTACATTAAACTCATGCTTTTGTATCCTTTTGTCATGCCATCTTTTAACCTTTTCTTTAAACAGTTTGGCATTCTCATAGTACTGGGTTCTCCATTCATCAAGTGAGGTAATGTCAAATAGCCTCTTCTCACCGGCAAGTTTGAAATCATAATTGAGCTCTTTAATAGGCCAATATGCCTTATGTTCTAGTTCAAGAGGTAAGTGACACCATTTTATACGGAGACATACCCATAGGATTTTTATATGCAGTTCTATAGGCCCATAATGCATCATCAAGTTTCTTGGACCAATTCTTTCTAGATCTATTAACAGTCTTTTGCAAAATAAGTTTAAGCTTTCTATTACTCAATTCTACTTGACCACTAGACTGTGGATGGTATGGAGATGCAATTCTATGATTAACATCATACCTAGCAAGCATTTTACGAAAAGCATCATGAATAAAATGTGAACCACGATCAGTCATTAAGTATCTAGGGACTCCAAACCTCGGAAAAATAACTTCTTTAAGCATCTTAATAGAAGTGCTATGATCAGCACTACTAGTTGGAGTAGCTTTTACCCACTTAGTAACGTAATCAACAGCAACTAAAATATGTGTATACCCATCAGAGGAAGGAAACCGTCCCATATAATCAAAGCCCCAAACATCAAATGGTTCAATAACAAGTGAATAGTTCATAGGCATTTCTTGACGTCTACTAATATTACCAATTCTTTGACATTCATCACAAGACAAGACAAACTTACATGCATCTTTGAAGAGAGTAGGCCAATAAAAACCTGATTGCAATACCTTATGTGCAGTTCTATCTCCATATGCCTCAGAGTGACACTTGCGTAGGATCTGTTCCTAATCATGCTCAGGTACACAACATCTAATAACACCATCTACTCCTTGCTTATAAGGTGTGCGTCATCCCAGAAGTAATGTCTTAAATCATAGAAAAACCTTGTCTTTTGCTGCTATGTGAAGCTAGGTGGTATAAATTTAGCAACAATGTAATTAGCATAATCAGCATACCATGGAGCAATACGAGAAGCATTTATGACAGCTAATTGTTCGTCAGGAAAGCAATCATCAATAGGTAGTGGGTCATCAAGAACATTTTCTAACCTAGACAAGTTGTCTGCAACGAGGTTCTCAGCTCCCTTTCTATCAATAATATGCAAATCAAATTCTTGTAGCAAGAGAACCCATCTAATAAGTCTAGGTTTAGCATCTTTCTTTTCCATAAGGTATTTAATAGCAGCATGATCAGTGTGAACAGTTACTTTGGAATCAACAATGTAAGGTCTGAACTTATCACAAGCAAATACAACTGCTAAAAATTCTTTTTTAGTAGTAGCATAATTTCTCTAGGCACTGTCTAGAGTTTTACTAGCATATTGGATAACATTTAATTTCTTATAAACTCTTTGTCCTAGAACAACACCTAAAGCATAATCACTAGCATCACACATAATTTCAAAGGGTAAATTCCAATCAGGTGGCTGAACAATAGGTGCAGAAATCAAGGCTTTCTTAAGTATTTCAAATGCTTCTACACAATCATCATGAAAGACAAAAGGAACACCTTTTTGTAAGAGATTAGTCAGAGGACTAGAAATTTTTGAGAAGTCTTTAATGAACCTCCTATAAAACCCGACATGACCAAGGAAACTTCCCATACCTTTGATGTCCTTGGGACACGACATATTTTCAATAGCATCAACTTTAACTTTATCAACTTCAATACCTCTTTCAGATATCTTATGCCCCAAGACAATACCTTCATTAACCATAAAGTGGCACTTCTCCCAATTCAAGACAAGGTTAGTTTCTTCACATCTCTGCAATACTCAATCAAGGTTGCTTAAGCAATCATCAAAAGAAGTTCCATACACGGAGAAATCATCCATGAAAACCTCAACAATCTTTTCACAAAAGTCAGAGAATATAGCAGTCATACATCTTTCAAAGGTAGCATGTGCATTACATAAACCAAAAGGCATACGTCTATAAGCAAAGGTACCGAACGGGCAAGTAAAAGTGGTATTATCATGATCCTCTTTTGACACGGGTATTTGAGAGAAACCAGAATAACCGTCTAGAAAGAAATAATGTGTATGTTTGGATAGTCTTTCTAGCATTTGATCAATAAAAGGTAGAGGGTAATGATCTTTTCTAGTAGCTTTATTTAATTTACGGAAATCAATTACCATTCTATAACTTGTAACAATTCTTTGTGGGATCAATTCATCTTTATCATTAGGAACAACAGTAATACCTCCCTTTCTAGGGACACAACGGACAGGACTTACCCACTGACTATCAGCAACAGGATAAATTATACCTGCCTCCAGAAGGTTTAGTATTTCATTTCTTACCACTTCTTTCATCTTAGGATTTAACCGTCATTGATGATCAACAACTGGTTTAGCGTCTTTCTCCAGCTTTATTTTGTGCTGACATAGAGTGGGACTAATGCCGGCTTAAGATCATCAAGAGTATATCCGATAGCAGCATGGTGCTTCTTCAGAGTTTTCAATAATTTCTCTTCTTTCTGCTCTTAAAGGTTAGCACTAATAATAACAGGATATATCTTCTTTTTATCAAGATAAGCATATTTAAGAGTATCAGGTAAAGGTTTAAGCTCAAACACGGGATCACCCTTGGGTGGATGAGGATCCCCTAGGATTTCAATGGGTAAGTTGTGTTTCAATATAGGTCCCTGTGTAATGAATACTTCATCTATTCCCCTTCTCTCGTTCATAAACATATCATTTTCATGGTCTAGCAAATATTTTTCCAAAGGATCAGTAGGAGGCACAACAATAGAAGCAAGACCAATAATTTCATCCTTACTAGGTAAATCTTTCTTATGAGGTTGTCTACTAAACTTGGAAAAATTAAATTCATGAGATTCATCACCAAAGCTAACACCAACAGTTTGTTTCTCACAATCTATTTTAGCATTAACGGTGTTCAAGAAAGGTCTACCAAAAATAATGGGACAAAGTCATCTTGTGGGGAGCTAGGAACAAGAAAATCAGTAGGGTATTTTATTTTCCCACACAAGACTTCAACGTCTATAAGAATCCCAATTGGTGATATAGTATCTCTATTAGCAAGTTTAATACTAACATCTATGCCTTCTATTTCAGGAGGTGCTATTTCATCTTTAATTTCTTGATATAAGGAGAAAGGTATAACATTCACACTAGCACCTAGGTCACATAACCCATGATAACAGTGATCTCCTATCTTAACTGAGACTACAGGCATGCCAACAACTGGTCTATGTTTATCTTCTCCTTCGGGTTTGGCAATTCTAGAAGCTTCACCATAGAAGTAAAGAACATGCCAATCAATATTATCAACTAAGATATCTTAACCATAGCAACACTAGGTTCAACTCTGATTTGTTCAGAAGGTTTGGGTTTTCTAACATAACTTTTGTTAACCACAGTTGAAGCTTTAGCATGTTCCTTCATCCTAACAGGGAAAGGTGGTTTTTCAATATAAGCAGTGGAACAACTGGATCAACATTGTAAATGATGGTTTCTTCTTTAGCTTTTACCGGTTCTTTAATTTCTTATTTAATAGGTGGGTGATATTTAAACCACTTCTCCTTAGGGAGATCAAAATGAGTAGCAAAAGATTCACAGAAGGAAACTACTATCTCAGAGTCAAGTCCAAATTTAGTGCTAAACTTTTGAAAAGCATCGATATTCATAAAAGATTTAACACAATCAAACTTAGGTTGAATACCTGACTCTTTAGCTTTGTCGAGTTCCCAATCTTCAGAGTTGCGTTTAATTCTTTCTAGAAGATCCCACCGGAGTTCAATAGTCTTCTTCATAAAAGAACCAGTACAAGAGGTATCGAGCATGGTTTGATCATTACGAGAAAGCCGAGCATAAAAATTCCGAATAATAATTTCTCTTGATATCTCATGATTGGGGCATGAATATAACATTGACTTAAGCCTCCCCGAACCTAGAGCGATACTTTCTCCTTCACGAGGCCAAAAATTATATAGATGCATAGGGTATTTTTTTGATGAAATTCCAATTTCAAACGGTTCTAGTTCCAAGATCCAATATCATCGCATAGCCTATACCATGTCAATGCTTTTCTCTTCAAAGAGAAAGGGAGAACCTTCTTCTTAGCTTCATCTCCGGGCAAACATGCAAGCTTAAACAATCCACAAATTTCATCCACATATATCAAGTGCATATTGGGATGTTCGGTTCCATCTCCTGCATAAGGCTTAGCTAGCAGTTGTTCTAACTTACCCAAAGGAATTTCATATTCAACATTTTAAGTAGGTGCAGTAGGTTGAGGGGAAACTAATTGTGGTTCCGGTCAAGGTGAAGATACCCCGAACAAACCCCTCAAAGGATTGTTTTCCATAGTAGCAAGTGACAATAAATTTCAGCACGTTGTAATAATGTTTCCTTACCAATTTCCACATACCAAGAGCGCTTCACTCCCCAGCAACGGCGCCAGAAAATAGCCTTGATGACCCACAAGTATATGGGGTAAATTGTAGCTTTTTCAATAAGTAAGAGTATCAAACCCAACGAGGAGCAGAAGGAAATGTCAAGTAGGTTTCAGCAAGGTATTATCTGCAAGTGCCAAAATTGTAAGTAGAGGAGTAGTTTGATAGCAAGATAATTTGTAACGAGCAAGTAACGATAATAGTAACAAAAGTGCAACAAGGTAGCCCAATCCTCTGGAGGCAAAGGACAGGCCAAAACGGTCTCTTATGATAAGCAAAGTGTTATTGAGGGTACACGGGAATTTCATCTAGTCACTTTCATCATGTTGGCTTAATTCGTGTTCGCTACTTTGATAATTTGATATGTGGGTGGACTGGTGCTTAGGTGCTGTTCTTACTTGAACAACCCTCCTACTTATGATTAACCCTCTCGCAAGCATCCGCAACTATGAGAAAAGTATTAAGAATAAATTCTAACCATGGCATTAAACTTTTGGATCCAATCGGTCCCTTACGGAACAGCACATAAACTGGGGTTTAAGCTTTTGTCACTCTCGCAACCCATCATCTAATAACTACTCCACAATGCATTCCCTTAGGACCAAATATGGTGAAGTGTCATGTAGTCGATGTTCACATGACACCACTAAGAGAATGGCAACATACATAACACTGAAATATTGAACACATATCAAGTTCACATGATTACTTGCAACATGATTTCTCCCATGACCTCAAGAACGAAAGTAACTACTTACAAATGATAAACATGCTCAAGATCAGAGGGGTATTAAATAGCATAATGGATCTGAACATATAATCTTCCACCAAATAAACCATATAGTAATCAACTACAAGATGTAATCAACACTACTAGTCACCCACGAGCACCAATCTATAGTTTTGATACAAAGATTGAACACAAGAGATAAACTAGGGTTTGAGAGGAGCTGGTGCTGTGAATATGTTGATAAAGATAGCCCTCCCCAAGATGGGAGAGTTGTTGGTGATGATGATAACAATGATTTCCCCTTCCGGGAGGGAAGTTCCCCTAGCGGAATCACTCCGCCGGAGGGAAAAAGTGCTCCTGCCCAAGTTCCGCCTCAAGGCGGTGGCGCTTCATCACGAATGTCCTCCTTTGATTTCTTTTCTAGGTCCAAATGACTTATATACCAGAAGATGGGCACCGGAGGTGGGCCGAGGAGGGCAGCACCCACCAGGGCGCGCCTGGGCCTCCTGGCGCACCCAGGTGGATTGTGCCCACCTGGTGGCCCCCCTCTGGTACTTATTTGCTCCAATATTTATTAAATATTCCATAAAAAATCCTCAGGAAGTTTCAGCTCATTTTGAGTTGTGTACAATAGGTAGCTTGACGTAGCCACGGTAGAACTGGAGGTATTGGGTGTCCCAGGCGATAAGCACAGGGACCCTGTTCTCCGCTAGTAGTTGTGGTGCATTGGGTCCTGGGCCATGATGAATTCTTCCGCGACCTTGGTAGGCGGCCACGCCGGGAGGGCACGGTAGTACCTGCATGGTAGCGGATCCGGTGACGTGGGGATGACGCGCACCAGGCGGTCGTCCCGAGACCATCGCATGCGGAGGATGGACACCAAGGACGAATGGAGGTGACATGTATGGGTCTGGCCCGTCAGTCAGAGCTTGGTGACTCGGATTCAACGGCGCTGCAGGGACGGACTGGAGCACAGATGTCGTGTCGGGTTTCCTCATGGAATGATCACAGGAAGAGTCGTCGCGTGCACGACACCTGAGGTGGCGAAGCACCAGACTCATAGTTGTATAACTAGGGTCGTCCCTTACTCTCCTATTCTTGAAGGTCCCATGAGGGGATGGGACACCAAGGACCCCTGGAGGTATCGTGCACGGGAGCTGGCCCGCAAGACAGAGCTCGGTCACTTGGGTTTTGCAGCGCTGCAGGGAAGGACCCGAGCACAGATGCCGTGTCCAGTCCTGATCATGGGGCGATCAAGAGCAGAGGCGCGAGGCGTGGCAATCCAAATGGTGTCGAGGCGCCAATCACACAATTTTAGCCAGCAAGAAAACTTCATCAAAGCATAACCAGGTCCAGCACATGAGCAAAAACGATATTGCTGCAGGGGCGGACCCTGACCAGCCTGAGGATGATGCAGCCCTAGGGGCGCCCTCAATTGAACAAACCAAAAAGTCACCTCGCAATCATTTTGCCACGAGAGCGTTAGGTTGGTCGATGGAACATGCCGCAGAGGTTCGTCCCTTAGGGGCCGGCTGGCTCCTTAGGCCCTGGAGGCTCACGAGGAGCGGACGCCTCGCGAGACACCAACGTGAGGCGCACGAAGTGTTGGTAGGTGGCGCCGGTCTTCAGCAGGCCGAAGGGCATGCATATGTTGTTGGTGGAGACACCCCTACTCCGGCCAACGCCAGATGGCTATAAGATGTCCTAGGAGCTGGCCCTGTTGTGGCCCGTGACATTGACACACACGCAGCTCGCCACCCACGTCGGGGGCTGCAGTCGAGTCGATGGGCATCACTACAGGAATTAGCTTATTTGTCATCTGCCATGGCAGACGGTGATGACCCACAAGTGTAGGGGATCTATCATAGTCCTTTCTATAAGTAAGAGTGTCGAACCCAACGAGGAGCAGAAGGAAATGATAAGAGGTTTTCAGTAAGGTTATCTCTGCAAGCACTGAAATTGTAGGTAATAGATAGTTTTGTGGTAAGATAAATTGTAACAAGTAACAAGCAATGAAAGTAAATAAAGTGCAGCAAGGTGGCCCAATCCTTTATGTATCAAAGGATAAGCCTGGACAATTTCTTATAATGAGAAAGGAGCTCCCGAGGACACATGGGAATTATCGTCAAGCTAGTTTTCATCACGCTCATATGATTCGCGTTCGGTACTTTGATAATTGTATATGTGGGTGGACCGGTGCTTGGGTACTGCCCTTACTTGGACAGGCATCCCACTTATGATTAACCCCTATTGCAAGCCTCCACAACTCCAAAAGAAGTATTAAGGTAAACCTAACCACAACATTAAACATATGGATCCAAATCAGCCCCTAACGAAGCAACGCATAAACTAGGGTTTAAGCTTCTGTCACTCTAGCAACCCATCATCTACTTATTACTTCCCAATGCCTTCCTCTAGGCCCAAATAATGGTGAAGTGTCATGTAGTCAACGTTCACATAACACCACTAGAGCAAAAGACAACACACATCTCATCAAAATATCGAACGAATACCAAATTCACATGACTACTAATAGCAAGACTTCACCCATGCCCTCAGGAACAAACGTAACTACTCACAAAGCATATTCATGTTCATAATCACAGGAGTAATAATATGCATTAAGGATCTAAACATATGATCTTACACCAAGTAAACCAATTAGCATCAACTACAAGGAGTAATCAACACTACTAGCAACACACAAGTACCAATTTGTGGTTTGGATACAAGATTGGATACAAGAGATGAACTAGGGTTTTGAGAGGAGATGGTGTTGGTGAAGATGTTGATGGAAATTTACCCCCTCCCGATGAGAGGATCATTGGTGATGACGATTGTGATGATTTCCCCCTCCCGGAGGGAAGTGTCCCCAGCAGAACAGCTCTGTCGGAGCTCTAGATTGGTTCCGCCAAGGTTCCACCTCGTGGCGGCGGAGTTTCGTCCCGTAAGCTTGCCCACGATTTTTTCCAGGGTAAAAGCCTTCATATAGCAGAAGATGGACACCGGAGGGCCACCAGGGGGGCCAGGAGACAGGGCGGTGCGCCTAGTAGGGGTGGGCGCGTCCCCTACCCTCCTGGCCAGGGTGTGGGCCCCCTGAGGTGTTTCTTCCGCTCAATAATTGTTATTAATTCCAAAATTAAGTTTCGTGGAGTTTCAGGATTTTTGGAGCAGTGCAGAATAGGTTTCCAATGTTTGCTCCTTTTCCAGCCAGAATTCTAGCTGCCGGCATTCCCCCTCTTCATGGTAAACCTTGTAAAATAAGAGAGAATAGCCATAAGTATTGAGATATAATGTGTAATAACAGCCCATAATGCAATAAATACTGATATAAAAGCATGATGCAAAATGGACGTATCAACTCCCCCAAGCTTAGACCTCGCTTGTCCTCAAGCGGAAGCCGAAATCGAAAAATATGTCCGCATGTTTAGAGATAGAGGTGTCAATAAAAATAAAATACGGACATGAGGGCATCATGATCATTCTTATAACAACAACATAAATAGATTTTATCTTATGATTTCTTATGCTCAAGTAATGATCGATTCACAATGTCAAGCATGGTCCAGAAACTTCATTGGAAGCTAACAAACTATAATCTCAGTCATTGAAGCAATTGCAATTTATCATAACATTAGAAAGAGTCAAGAATAGAGCTTTTCAGCAAGTCCACACACTCAACTATCATGTAATCTTCTACAACTGCTAACACTCACGCGGTACTTGTGGTAATAGAGTTTCAGCCGAACACTGAGAAAGATGGGGGCTTATTGTGTTGCCTCCCAACGTATTCACCTTTAGGTGATGTCAACAATAATAGCCCATTCTAACTTACATGCAATTGGATATATATATATCATGATCTTTCAAACACGAGGAGCTTAACAAAGGATAAAATAAAAAAGGGAAAGGTGAAGATCACCTTGACTCAAGCATAAAGTAAAAACATAAAGTAAAAGATAGGCCCCTCGCAGAGGGAAGCATAGGTTGTCATGTGCTTTTAGGGTTGGATGCATAAAATCTTAATGCAAAAGAATGTCACTTTATATTGCCCCTTGTATGTGGACCTTTACTATGCAGTCCGTCGCTTTTATTGCTTCCACAACAAGATCGTATAAAGCTTATTTTCTCTGCACTAATAAGTCTTACATATTTAGATAGCAATTTTTATTGCCTGCAACATGACAACTTACTTGAAGGATCTTATGTTGGGGAATGTTGCATAAAATAAAAAATTTCCTACGTTCACCAAGATCAATCTATGGAGTCATCTAGCAACGAGAGAGGGGATTGCATCTACATACCCTTGTAGATCGTGTGCGGAAGCGTTCAAGAGAACGGGGTTGAGGGAGTCGTACTCGTCGTGATCCAAATCACCGGAGATCCTAGCGCCGAACGGACGACACCTCCGTGTTCAACACACATACGGTTGGGAAGACGTCTCCTCCTTCTTGATCCAGCAAGGGGGAAGGAGAGGTTGATGAAGATCCAGCAGCACAACGGCATGGTGGTGGATGTAGCACGATCACAGCAGGGCTTCGCCAAGCTTCTGCGAGAGGGGGAGGTGTTGCAGGGGAGAGGGAGGCGCCAAGACTTGGTGTGCGGCTGCCCTCCCTCCCCCCCTTTATATAGGCCCCTTGGGGGCGCCGGCCATAGGAGATGCAATCTCCAAGCGGGGGCGGCGGCCAAGGGGGTGGCTTGCCCCCCAAGGCAAGTGGAGGCGCCCCCCCCCCCACCCTAGGGTTTCCAACCCTAGGCAGGGGGCCCAAGGGGGGCGCACCAGCCCACCAAGGGCTGGTTCCCCTCCCCACTTCAGCCCACGGGGCCCTCCGGGATAGGTGGCCCCACCCGGTGGACCCCCGGGACCCTTCCGGTGGTCCCGGTACAATACCAGTGACCCCCGAAATTTTCCCGATGGACGAAACTGCACTTCCTATATATAATTCTTCACCTCCGGACCATTCCGGAACTCCTCGTGACGCCCGGGATCTCATCCGGGACTCCGAACAACTTTCAGGTTACTGCATACTCATATCTCTACAACCCTAGCGTCGTCGAACCTTAAGTGTGTAGACCCTACGGGTTCGGGAGACATGACATGACCGAGACGCCTCTCCGGTCAATAACCAACAGCGGGATGTGGATACCCATGTTGGCTCCCACATACTCCTCGATGATCTCATCGGATGAACCACGATGTCGAGGATTCAATCAATCCCGTATACAATTCCCTTTGTCAATCAGTACGTTACTTGCCCGAGACTCGATCGTCGGTATCCAAATACCTCGTTCAATCTAGTTACTGGCAAGTCACTTTACTTGTACCATAATGCATGATCCCGTGACCAGACACATCGTCACATTGAGCTCATTCTGATGATGCATTAGCGAGTGGGCCCAGAGATACCTCTCCATCATACGGAGTGACAAATCCTAGTCTCGATTCGTGCCAACCCAACAGACACTTTCGGAGATACCCGTAGTGCACCTTTATAGTAACCCAGTTACGTTGTGACGTTTGGCACACCCAAAGCACTCCTACGGTATCCGGGAGTTGCACAATCTCATGGTCTAAGGAAATGATACTTGACATTTGGAAAAGCTCTAGCGAAACGAACTACACGATCTTTGTGCTATGCTTAGGATTGGGTCTTGTCCATCACATCATTCTCCTAATGATGTGACCACGTTATCAATGACATCCAATGTCCATAGTCAGGAAACCATGACTATCTGTCGATCAATGAGCTAGTCAACTAGAGGCTCACTAGGGACTTGTTGTGGTCTATGTATTCACATATGTATTACGATTTTCGGATAATACAATTATAGCATGAACAATAGACAATTATCATGAACAAAGAAATATAATAATAACCATTTTATTATTGCCTCTAGGGCATATTTCCAACAGTCTCCCACTTGCACTAGAGTCAATAATCTAGTTACATTGTGATGTATCGAACACCCATTGCGTACTGGTGTTGATCATGTTTTCTCTAGGGAGAGGTTTAGTCAACGGATCTGCTACATTCAGGTTCGTATGTACTTTACAAATATCTATGTCTCCATCTTGAACATTTTCACGAATGGAGTTGAAGCGACGCTTGATGTGCCTGGTCTTCTTGTGAAACCTGGGCTCCTTGGCAAGTGCAATAGCTCCAGTGTTGTCACAGAAGAGTGTGATCGGCCCCGATGCATTGGGTATGACTCCTAGGTCGGTGATGAACTCATTCACCCAGATAGCTTCATGCACTGCCTCCGAGGCTGCCATGTACTCCGCTTCACATGTAGATCCCGCCACGACGCTCGCTTGCAATCGCACCTACCATCGCCCCACCATTGAAAATATACACGTATCCGGTTTGTGACTTAGAGTCATCCAGATCTGTGTCGAAGCTAGCGTTGACGTAACCCTTTACGACGAGCTCTTCGTCACCTCCATATACAAGAAACATATCCTTAGTCCTTTTCAGGTACTTAAGGATGTTCTTGACCGCTGTCCAGTGTTCCATGCCGGGATTACTTTGGTACCTTCCTACCAAACTTACGGCAAGGTTTATATCAGGTCTGGTACAGGTCATGGCATAGATGATAGACCCTATGGGAGGCATAGGGGACGACACTCATCTTTTCTCTATCTTCTGTCGTGGTCAGGCATTGAGCCAAGCTCAATTTCACACCTTGCAACACAGGCAAGAACCCCTTCTTGGACTGATCCATATTGAACTTCTTCAATATCTTATCAAGGTATGTGCTCTGTGAAAGACCTATGAGGCGTCTTGATCTATCTCTATAGATTTTGATGCCTAATATGTAAGCAGCTTCTCCAAGGTCCTTCATTGAAAAACACTTATTCAAGTAGGCCTTAATGTTGTCCAAAGGTTCTACATCATTTCCCATCAAAAGTATGTCATCCACATATAATATGAGAAATGCTACAGAGCTCCCACTCACTTTCTTGTAAACGCAGGCTTCTCCATAAGTCTGCATAAACCCAAACGCTTTGATCATCTCATTAAAGCGAATGTTCCAACTCCGAGATGCTTGCACCAGCCCATAGATGGAGCGCTAGAGCTTGCATACTTTGTTAGCATTCTCAGGGTCGGCAAAACCTTCCGGCTGCATCATATACAGTTCTTCCTTAAGGTGACCGTTAAGGAATGCCGTTTTGATGTCCATTTGCCATATCTCTTAATCATAGTATGTGGCAATTGCTAACATGATTCGGACGGGCTTCAGCTTCGCTACAGGACAGAATGTCTCATCGTAGTCAATCCCTTAAACTTGTCGATAACCCTTAGCGACAAGTCGATTTTTGTATATGGTAACATTACCATCCGCGTCCGTCTTCTTCTTAAAGATCCATTTGTTTTCTATCGCTCGCTGATCATCGGGCAAGTCTGTCAAAGTCCACACTTTGTTTTCATACATGGATCCTATCTCGGATTGCATGGCTTCAAGCGATTTGTTGGAATCTGGGCCCGCCATAGCTTCTTCATAGTTCAAAGGTTCACCGTTGTCTAACAACATGATTTCCCAAGACAGGGTTGCCGTACCACTCTGGTGCGGAACATGTCCTTGTGGACCTTCGAAGTTCAGTAGGAGCTTGATCTAAAGTATCTTGATCATCATCATTAACCTCCTCTCTTGTCAGTGCAGGCACCACAGGAACATCTTCCTGAGCTGCACTATTAACCGTTTCAAGAGGTAGTACTTCATCAAGCTCCACTTTCCTCCCACTTAATTCTTTCGAGAGAAACTCTTTATCCAGAAAGGACCCGTTCTTGGCAACAAAAATCTTGCCCTCGGATCTTAAGTAGAAGGTATATCCAATGGTTTCCTTAGGGTATCCTATGAAGACACATTTTTCTGACTTGGGTTCGAGCTTCTCAGCTTGAAGTTTCTTGACATAAGCATCGCATCCCCAAACTTTTAGAAATGACAGCTTAGGTTTCTTCCCAAACCATAATTCATACGGTGTCATCTCAACGGATTTAGACGGTGCCCTATTTAAAGTGAATGTAGCTGTCTCTAGAGCGTATCCCCAAAATGATAGCGGTAAATCGGTAAGTGACATCATAGATCGCACCATATCCAATAGAGTGCGATTACGACGTTCGGACACACCATTTCGCTGAGGTGTTCCAGGCGGCGTGAGTTGTGAAACGATTCCACATTTCCTTCACTGCGTACCAAACTCGTGACTTAAATATTCACCCCCACGATCTGATCATAAGAATGATATTTTTCGGTCACGGTGATTCTCTACCTCATTCTGAAATTCCTTGAACTTTTCAAAGGTCTCAGACTTGTGTTTCATTAAGTAGACATACCCATATCTACTTAAGTCATCAGTGAGAGTGAGAACATAAAGATATCCTCCGCGAGCCTCAACGCTCATTGGACCGCACACATCGGTATGTATGATTTCCAATAAGTTGGTTGCTCGCTCCATTGTTCCGGAGAACGGAGTCTTGGTCATTTTGCCCATGAGGCATGGTTTGCATGTGTCAAACAATTCATAATCTAGAGACTCTAAAAGTCCATCAGCATGGAGCTTCTTCATGCGTTTGACACCAATGTGACCAAGGCGGCAGTGCCACAAGTATGTGGGACTATCATTATCAACTTTACATCTTTTGGTATTCACACTCTGAATACGTGTAACATTACGCTCGAGATTCATTAAGAATAAACCATTCACCAGCAGGGCATGACCATAAAACATATCACTCATATAAATAGAACAACCATTATTCTCGGATTTAAATGAGTAGCCATCTCGAATTAAATGAGGTCCTGATACAATGTTCATGCTCAAAGCTGGTACTAAATAACAATTATTGAGGTTTAAAACTAATCCCGTAGGTAAATGTAGAGGTAGCGTGTCGACGGCGATCACATCGACCTTGGAACCATTCCCGACGCAAGATCGTCACCTCGCCCTTCGCCGATCTCCGCTTATTCCGCAACTCCTGCTTTGAGTTACAAATATGAGCAATCGCACCGGTATCAAATACCCAGGAGCTACTACGAGCACTGGTAAGGTACACATCAATTACATGTATATCACATATACCTTTGGTTTTGTCGGCCTTCTTGTCCGCTAAGTACTTGGGGCAGTTCCGCTTCCAGTGACCACTTCCCTTGCAATAAAAGCACTCAGTCTCAGGCTTGGGTCCATTGTTTGACTTCTTCCCGGTAACTGGCTTACCGGGCGTGTCAACTCCCTTGCCGTCCTTCTTTAAGTTCTTCTTACCCTTGCCTTTCTTGAACTTAGTGGTTTTATTCACCATCAACACTTGATGTTCCTTTTTGATCTCTACCTCTCCTGATTTCAGCATTGAATATACCTCAGGAATGGTCTTTTCCATCCCCTGCATATTGAAGTTCATCACAAAGCTCTTGTAGCTTGGTGTTAGCGACTGGAGGATTCTATCAATGACCGCGTCATCCAGGAGATTAACTCCCAGCTGAGTCAAGCGGATGTGCAACCCAGACATCTTGAGTATGTGCTCACTAACAGAACTATTTTCCTCCATCTTATAGCTGAAGAACTTGTCGGAGACTTCATATCTCTCGACCCGGGCATGAGCTTGGAAAACCACTTTCAGCTCTTCGAACATCTCGTATGCTCCGTGTTGCTCAAAACGCTTTTGGAGCCCCGGTTCTAAGCTGTAAAGCATGCCACACTGAACGAGGGAGTAATCATCAGCACGAGACTGCCAAGCATTCATAACGTCTTGGTTCTCTGGGATTGGTGCTTCACCTAGCGGCGCTTCTAGGACATAATCTTTCTTGGCAGCTATGAGGATGATCCTCAGGTTCCGGACCTAGTCGGTATAGTTGCTGCCATCATCTTTCAGCTTGGTTTTCTCTAGGAACGCGTTGAAGTTGAGGTGGACATGAGCGTTGGCCATTTGATCTACAAGACATTTTGCAAAGGTTTTAGAATAAGTTCATGATAATTAAGTTCATCTAATCAAATTATTCAATGAACTCCCACTTAGATAGACATCCCTCTAGTCATCTAAGTGAAACATGATCCGAGTCAACTAGGCTGTGTCCGATCATCACGTGAGACGGACTAGTTAACATCGGTGAACATCTTCATGAGATGATCGTATCATCTGTACGACTCATGCTCGACCTTTCGGTCTTCCGTGTTCCGAGGCCATGTCTGTACATGCTAGGCTCGTCAAGTCAACCTAAGTGTATTGCGTGTGTAAATCTGGCTTACACCCGTTGTATTCGAACGTTAGGATCTATCACACCCGATCATCACATGGTGCTTCGAAACAACGAACCTTTGCAACGGTGCACAGTTAGGGGGAACACTTTTCTTGCAATTATTTCGAGGGATCATCTTATTTAAGCTACCGTCGTTCTAAGCAAATAAGATGTAAAACATGATAAACATCACATGCAATCAAATAGTGACATGATATGGCCAATATCATATTGCTCCTTTGATCTCCATCTTCGGGGTGCCATGATCATCTTCATCACCGGCATGTCACCATGATCTCCATCATCATGATCTCCATCATCGTGTCTTCATGAAGTTGTCATGCCAACGACTACTTCTACTTCTATGGCTAACGTGTTAGCAATAAAGTAAAGTAATTTACATGGTGTTCTTCAATCACACGCAGGTCATACAAAAAATAAAGACAACCCTATGGCTCCTGCCGGTTTTCATACTCATCGACATGCAAGTCGTGATTCCTATTACAAGAACATGATCATCTCATACATCACATATATCATTCATCACATCCTCTGGCCATATTACATCACAAAACACTTGCTGCAAAAACAAGTTAGACGTCCTTTGTCGGGGGTTGGATGCGACATATGCCAACGGGTGGCTTATCATGGTGGGGGCGAGTAGAACGTCGCCGGTGACTGGAAACGGGATGAGGCGCAGACATGCACGCCGGCGAATCTTACCCAGCTTCGGGGCTCCCCGGGGAGATAACACCCCTACTGCTGCTCTGCGGGGTCTCCGTATGATCACTATGGTATGATAGTACAGAGGTGCTCCTTGAGCTGTTTCGGGAGGCAGGAGGGAGCAAGGCTAGCTCTTTCCCCTCTTCTATGTGTCTAAAACCTATCCAGGGCCGAACCCTTTGCATGGGTGCCCGGGGGGTTTATAGGCCTACCCCGGGTACAATGGTATCTGTTGGGCATGGCCCCACTGTCGATCTCTCTTGCAGCCGTCCTCCTGCTTGAAGCAGGGGCCCGCCGATTGGCGGGCCCATGATCAGCAACATCTTGGCAAGACTCCTGGTGACGCAGGCTCGGTCATGGGGTCGTGGGAACAGTGCCGCCGTCTGTCAGCGATCCTTGAGCTACTCCCCGTCCGATCTGGTTTATGGCTTGTGGGGCCCAGTGCGAGGCGGCCAACTCGGGAGGCCGACTCCCGCAGGGCCGTCTTCGGGCTCTCCGGCCATCTTCTTCTCTCTCGCTGACGGGGGGCCCGGCGATCTCCGGGCCGTACATGCCGCCGTCGTGGGCACAGTGCCTCGTGCACTGTGGCTGAAGTCAGGGGAGGCATGGCAACAGTGCCGCGCCTCACCGGAGATCTCATGGTGATGCGGCTCATTTGTAGCCATGCCTTCCTCCCGTGGGTGCGAGGGGCGGCCACGTCGGGCTGTACCCGCATCGATCTTCGTGTAGGTCGCGGGCCGACTCTCATAGTCGGCCCCTTGAAAGGTCGCAAGCACAGGTCGGCTTGTTTCAGAGTCGCCGTCTAAGGACTCGGCTTCTTCGAAGGTCGCCGTTTAAGGACTCGGCTTCTCCGAAGGTCGTCAGTGGGGACTCGGCCTTCTCGAAGGTCGCCGGCTGGGACTCGGCTGAGGGGCGCGGCCTGCCCCAATGTCTTGAAAGATCTTGGGTCCCGGGTCAGCCTACCCGTGGCCCATTACTCCAACAGTAGTCCCCGAAGCTGGCGAAGCCCAGCGGGCGCCGCCTTGTGGGGCTTCGGCAGTTTCAATCTTCCCAGCGCCGACACTGAGACTCGGTCGCCGTTTCTTTGGACCGCCTCGCCGAAGTTGGACTGGCTTCGCGAGGTGCCGCCGCTCCGCAAGTCGTGGCGGGAAACTGGCGGCGTATCGGTTACGCTTCCCTGCCGTCATTGAGGTGGTCCTATCGCACAGCGCCACGTGGAGGCGATAGTCTCCCTGCCCTGCAGCGCGACGGTAAGGGCGTCGGTGGGCCCGCCCGATGCGCGCCTCGACTCCGGCGGATCCGCTGTGGCGGCGGTTGGCATCCCCACGTCGTTATTGCGCGATAACCGTGGGGGTTGATCGTGGGCGGCGTGGGGCCGCGGGCGCAGTTAATCCCCACATCGCCCCCTCGGCTTCTCAGCCCGTTGGGCTATAAGTAGGCGGGAGGGAGCGGGCGGCAATGTACGCGCACCGTCTCCCCCGCTCCCCTGCCCTTCCTTTCTCCTTCGCCGCGAGCCACGGCTTTCTCCCTCCGCCGTGAGCCAAAGTGCCCCTTCTCGCCGGCGATGAGCTCTTCTTCCGTCGCGCCCCCCACCTCGCGCTCCGGCGTGTGGGATGGCTCGGACGTGGGGGCGGAGGACATCGAGTTCTTCGCCAGACCCGCCGCCTCCCGAGCGCGGACTTGGTGCAGGCCCGTCCCGCGCCGGCGGGAGAGATCCGGCCCGCGCCGGCGGAGGGCGAGCGGGTCATCTTCCGCTCGCACCTCATGCGCGGGCTGGGGCTCCCAGCGAGCGGATTCTTCCGCTCTTTCCTCGAGTTTCATAGCTTGCAGCCGCACCACCTCACCCCCAACGCGGTGGTGCTTCTCTCCGCCTTCGCCACCCTGTGCGAAGGCTACATCGGTGTTCTCCCCACCCTCGAGCTGTGGGGAGTTCTTCTCTTGGCTCGGCACTCGGGCCGCCGCACGCCGCGGCACAAGGCGGCACCTACATCGCGGTGCGGCGCACGACGGCCGACAATCCTTTTCCGCCCATCCCGCTGTTGAAATCGGTGAAGATGTGGCAGAAGACCTACTTCTACGTGAAGAACGTCTCCACAGACGGCAACTGGGTCAACCTGCCGCCTTTCAACCCCGAGCCACTGACTGGTCGGCTGCCCAGTTGGTCCCATCGGTCAAAGTCACTTTCGACCTCTGGAATCGGCGCCGTGGCGCGACTCCGAGTCATGCTGCAGTCGGAGGGGCTCGTCGCCTCCGATCTCCTGGCCGCCTTCGTGGCGCGCCGGGTTCTTCCGCTCCAGGGTCGGCCTCACCTCATCTGTCAGATGAGCAGCCGGCGCGATCCAAGCCGAGTGTGCACCAAGGACATGCCGCGTGGAGAGGTGGCGAACTTGGTGAACCACATCGCCCACTGCGGGTTCACAGAGGAGTGGCAGTTCGGCAAGGAGCCGTACTCGCGCGACAACCCCCCTCCAATGGTAAGTCGCATCTGTCTACAGCTCCATCTTGTTTGCGTCCGACTTTGAGCTCTGATCTTTGTTGGTGTCTTCTGAGTAGAATCCTCTCACGGCGCCCGCAGCCGGCGCTACAAGAGAGCCGCGCGACTACGTCCCCGACCGCTAGGTCAGCGACGTCGAGGACCCCGATTTGGGGGCCGCGGCGCTGGAGGCCGACGCCGAAGGCGGCGGAGAGGGGGAAGACGGCGGCCTCAGACCGTCGGCGACCTTCGCCGACTGGCCCGAGGGCGACGCCGACGCAGAGGTCGCCCCGCGCCGCCAGCCGAAAGCCGGCTCCTCCAGCCAAGCTGGCGTGAAGAGGCATCACGCCGAGCCGAGTGTGCCCGGCGGCAAGTCGAAGAAGTTCAAGGGAGCCGCCGCCGCGACCAAGCGGGAGGAGGCGGCCGCGAAGGCCAACCGCTTCCGAAAGGAAGTGAGAAGGCCGCCGCTAGTTTCTTCGTAAGTCCCTTACTCCTTCATTTCTTCTCTGGATCTCGCTTGAGTCTTTCTGATTTCCCTCCAATCTTCTCCAGCGCTCCCCTTTCCCTTGAGAGAGTCGCCGTCCCCTCCGTCATGGGGTCGGTGGAGACGTCTGCCAATACGCGGTGGATTGATCCCGCCGCCGACCTTCGGGAGGCGACGGCACGGAACGCGCGAGAGAAGCGTGAGGAGGAGGAGGCCGACCGCCTGGAGAAGGCGGAGGCCGAGAAGGCGGCCGCCAACGCCCAGCGGCACCTGGAGGAAGCCGTGGCTGCGGCCGCGGCAACGCGGCATGCCGAGGAGGTCGCGCGCCGTCGATCGGCGATGCTCGTCCCCCCACTGTCGTCGGCGCCGCCGGCCCCTGAGTTCACGGGGCAGACCGGGGAGGTCGGCACCGCAAACCCTCTCGCGGAGGAGGGCGGCGACGCCTCGGCTCGGATACTCACGCACCGCCCCCGCCACCTCCGTCCTCAAGGCCGCACGGCAAACAGCCGGTAGACCCGCAAGATCCTCCGACTGCGGACGACGCCGACGCGCAGCTACTTCTTCAGGTCGCCGTGCCAGCGCGCCGCCGGATTGAGAGGACGAACTCAGCGCCGCGAGCTCGGGAAACCGGCGCCGCAAGCTCGGCGAACTTGGACGTCGAGGCCTCAAGTGCCGCGCCCACCGGCTGGCTGCGTGAAGGCGGCACCGGCCCTCTGAACCAGGCCCTTCTGGACGTCCAGTCGAAGCTGCGCAAAGAGGGCGGCGCCTCAACTCTACACCAAAGCGCGATTCGCCTGCGGACCTCCGTCCGGGTATGTTTCGTTTTCCTTTTTTAGTTTCTGTCTTTTTCCGTGAAGCGCGCAACAGCACTCCTGCTGGTGTAATCCCGAGTTCGGTGGTGCCGAGCAAGCGACCGGAACTCCTTCCGCGACTCGAAGGCTAACTTTGCTTTGCGGTCTTGCAGAATACCACAATCTCCGCGCTCTGCCTTCAATCATAGCGTTGAAGAGCTGAGAAGCGGACCGCCCGATCCGACGGAAAGTCGAGGTGAGCCAATTCTTCCTCAAGGGCGGCGCTGGCGCACCCGCGGGCTATAGTCCCTGAGATTCGGGCCGACTGCTGAGCAGTCGGGCCGGATCTCCCCGGCGATCTTCCTTCTTTCTTCTCCGCGGGGGCGCGCTGGCCCGCCCGCGGTCTGTAGTCCCCGAGATTCGGGCCGACTACTGAGTAGTCGGGCCGGATCTCCCCAACGACCTTCTTTACTGACGACGTTCTTGTCTCTCGATCTTCAGATGCCAATGCCGCCCTCCAGGAGCAGCTGAACGAGGCCAACACCACTCGCCGCGCCAAGGAGGAGGAGTGCGACAAGCTCGTCCAAGAGCGCGACCTGCTGGCGACGCAGCTGGCCGACCAGAAAGAGCTGCTCCGGAAGGCGCAGGAAGACGCCAAGTCGCGGGAAGATGCCCTCATAGCCGAGTTCGAGGTCGAGCGCTCCGCCTGGACCGACCGGGAGGCGATGCTGACCTCCGGCTACCACGAGCTCGAGGACATCGTCGACGGTAATTCCTTTTTCTCTTTTTTTTGGCCTTCCGACTCTGTGTCGGGCTGATTTTGGGTTTTTCTGACTGTCTTTCCTTCTGTTTCGGCAGACTTCTTTCCCGGCCACTCGCAGGCCGTTCCTCTGGCCATCGAGGCGGCTCGGGAGGAGCGAAGGGCGAAGGGCAAAGTGATTGCCGCCAATGCCCCCCGAACCATCGACGAGCAGCTTCTGAGCATCGGGGCTCGCCTTCGTCCTGCTCATCGTCTGCTGCGCCGTCTTCAACGCGCCGGCGCTCAAGTCGTTGCCGCTCTGTGGCCGGAGGTGCCAGCTCTTCGCACCGCCAGCCGGACGGCCGACTGGCTGGAGGTCGCCGCTGGTTGCTTCGAGGCTTGGAGGGGCTCCTCGGCCCATGCCGGAGCACGCCGGGCCTTGGAGTTCGTCAAAGGGTGGTATCCGGGGCTGGACCTGGACCGTCGGCAGCGTTCGGTCGAGAGGCCGAGCGAGCTGAAGCCGAGAAAGCGCCCTCGTCGAACGCGCGGTGGCCATCACCGAGTACACGGACACCAGTGTCTTTGTTCCCGAGCGGACCGACGGCGGCGAGGAGGTGCCGCCGGAGTGGTTCGGGATGCACCCGGAGTACGAGGAGGACTAGGCGGAGGTGATCGGCTCCAGCACCGAGGAGGAGGACGAGCCGGAGGATGGAAGCGAGGAGGAGGCACCAGTGGACGAAGCAGGCGGCCAGCCTCAGCCTGATCGTGCCTCCAGCAACGAGCCTCAGAAGGACAAGGCGGCCGTCGCCGAAGGCGACCAAACCGAGACCGCCCAGCCGACTGCCCCGACGTCTGACAACGCCGCCACCTCCGGCCCTCCGGCTCCGGAGGCCGCCCCCTAGAGCGCTTCAGTTTTACCTGTCTCTTTTGTTCTTTAAAAAACTTGTCAGTTTCGAACAATTCCACCCACGGGGTGTATTTGGCCAAGGGCCTTATGTAAATATTTATCAAATTTCCGCCTTTCCTTGCTTCGGTTCTTTAGACTTTTTCCTTTGCCGCCTTCCTTCAGTTGCCGCCTTGCCGACTGGGCAGCCGCTCTGCGGACTGCCGCTGGGTCAAGTGCTCAGCTACTTTAGGGAGGCAAGTACTTAGTCGTTTAGAATATCCTAGCAAGTTGGCTGAAAATCGACAGGCCGACTACCGAGAGTCGGCTATCCTTGATAAAAATTTGAGACTGCGAGCCGACTGCTCGCGAGTCGGCTTGGTAAGGGGAGGCTGGCAGCCGGCTTGGGTTATGCGTAGCTCTTAAGTCCTTAGCCGTTTTTCGTGTGTGCGCTCATTCTTTCCTGTCCCCCGCCTACCGACAGTCGCTCTGCGAGCTACGGCTTTCAGCAGGAGACGGCTTTGAGCGCGGCACATTACTTGTCGACTTTGGAGGCGTTTCATAGCGCCAAGGCGGCGAGTCCACAGGTCGACTAGTCGGACCGGTGCTAAACGATATGATAAAGGGAAAAGCATATTGAGCGTAATCCATATCATACTGAGATAATCAAGAAGGCAGTCCCGAGCTCGTCCGGGGCCTAAGGTCTTAGTACTTAATACAAAGAGGGTAGCGCGATACATCTTGCATCAAGCGTATAATCTTGAAGAAGATTCGCGTTCCACTGGTATTGTGTTTCTTTGCGAGTCGTCCCTCTTGCGTGCTCGAGGCTTCGGCGTCGATCAAATAGTAGGCGTCGTTCCCTAGCACCTTGTCGATGATGAAGGACCTTCCCAAAGCGCGCCGACAACTTGTCTTGGCGGCTGTTCTCTCGAATCAGCCGGAGCACAAATCGCCCTCTTGGAATGATCTTGGCCCGACCTTGCGGTTGTAGTATCGGCGCAGACTCTGCTTGGTAGATGTCGGACCGACCGAGTGCCAACAATCGGCCCTCTTCCAAAGCAGATCGGCGCCGTCTTGTCGTCTTCCTCGGCCTCCTCTTGGTGTACATGGAGACTCGCGGAGAGTCGAATCAGTATGTCCGTCGGGATGGCAACCCGGCACCGTGAGCGAGGAAGAACGCGTGAAGCGGTTGACTTGTTTGGGGTTGTGCGCGAGCTCGGAGGACGGCAGGCAGCTCTTCGACCCAACAGCCGGCCGAGCGCTCGAGTGGTTCGACCAATCGAGGCTTGATGCCGGACAAGATGAGGCCGTTGGCTCGTTCCACCTGGCCGTTTGACTGCGGATGGGCTAAGTCCAGTCGGATGCCCTGCGTCGCGCAGAAACGAGCCAGGGCGCCTTTAGCGAAGTTGGTGCCGTTGTCTGTGATGATGCTGTTCGGTATGCCATACCATACTGTGATGTCGGCAATGAAGGTCACTCCTGTAGGCCCGTTTAATTTCTTGATGGGCTTAGCTTCCACCCACTTGGTGAACTTGTCCACTGCGACAAGCAAGTGAGTTAGGCCGCCTCGGGCCGTCTTGAAAGGTCCCACCATGTCCAAGCCAAAAACTGCAAAGGGCCAAGCAATGGGGATGGTCTTGTGTGAGGGAGGCGGTGAAGGGGCTTGGAGCGAACACCGCACCCCTTGCATTTTTTGACTAGCTCTTTAGCTTCTTCGAGGCGGTCGGCGGAAGAAACCGTCTTGAAAGGCTTTGGCCCTGGCGCCCTCGAAGCCGCATGGTGGCCACACTCATACGATGGATGTCTCTGAGGATTGCTTGGCCTTGCTCTGACTCTACGCAGCGCTGGTGGACACCAGTAATGCTGTGCCTGACTAACTCTCTGTTGACTATGGTGTAGGCTGCTGCTCGGCGTTGTATCTGCCGAGCCAGGGTCTCGTCTGCTGGTAGCTCCTTGTTTACTAGGAACTTGAGGATGGGCTGCGCCCATGAAGGTGCTGCTATCTCTTCAACTGCTACCACAGCCGACTTGGACAAGGGTGGCTGGGCTGGGAGGCGGGTTGGACCTCTGCCGCTTGCTGGGTGAGGAATCTCTGGCCGGTGGCGTAGCTTCCGGCCGATGGCGCGATCCCGGGCGGGCTTGAAGTCCCGGGCCGTGGCGTAGTCCCGGGCCGCCAGGGCAGTCCCGGGCGATCGGGCGATCCCGGCCGACCGGCGCGAGTCCCCGGCCGATCTTAGCTTTCTTGAGGTCGCTTGTTGGGGCCTTGGGGTCGGATCCGACTATTTGCGGCGGAGCCGCACGAAGATGGAGTCGGATTCGCGAAGATTTGATAGGCGGCGAGGAGGCTCAAAGGAGACGCCGGAAGGTATCGCTTAGCGAGTAGAGCCGACTTCGTGCCAAAGCGTCGCTTGATCGTTATCGTTTTCGATGCGTGAAGGAATTCGCACCCTTGAAGTATCCGCTGAGTTGCTGCACCGAGCGGTAGCTTGCCATGTTTGCGTCTTTGGCGTCCCAGTCAACGGATGATTGCTGAACCACCAAGTCGGAGTCGCCGTAGCACAGGATCCGACGAATGTCGAGTTCTTTGGCAAGCCGAGTCCGTGGATGGCGCTTCATATTCGGGCGACGTTGTTGGAGGCGGAAGTGGATTTGCAGCACGTACTTGAGCTTGTCGCCCTTGGGGAGGTGAGAGGACGACGCGGCTCGAGGCGGTGCGCATCTTGGAGCCGTCGAAGTGCAGCCGCCAATGAGTAGAGTCGGGCGCGGGTGGCAGGTACTGAGTCTCGGCCCAGTCGACGAGGAAGTCGGCCAGCGCCTGCGACTTGATGGCGGTGGGAGGTTGGTAGTAGATGGTGTAAGGGGCTAGATCGATAGCCCACTTGGCCACTCGGCCGGAGGCGTCTCGACTTCCGATGATCTCAGCGCGTGGAGCGGTGCAGACCACGGTGATTGGGTGCTCTTGAAAGTAGGGCTTTAGCTTCTTGGCGGCAAAATGCACGCCGTAGCACATCTTCTGATAGTGAGGGTAGTTCTGCTTGGAGGTCGACAGTACCTCGCTCAAGTAATACACCGGTCTCTGGACCGGAAGCGCCTTGCCTTCCTCCTTGCGCTCGACTACAATAACTGTGCTGACTACCCGGCTGGTAGCGGCGATGTACAAGAGCATGGGCTCTTTGGGAGTCGGAGCCGCCAACACAGGGGGAGTCGCCAGCATCTTCTTTAGTTGGAGAAATGCCTCATCTGCCTTGTGGTTCCACTCGAAAAAGGTGGTCTTCTTCATTAGTTGATACAAAGGCAGAGCTTTCTCGTCCGTACCGGTGATGAATCGGTGATTGATGCCAAGCAGCCGGTGAACCGCGACATCAACGATCGGCTGGGTACCTCCATTCTCTCAATGGCCTTGATCTTCACGGGGTTGCATTCTATGCCGCGTTCGGAGACCAAAAAGCCGAGGAGTTGGCCGGCCGGGACTCCGAATACGCACTTCTCGGGATTGAGCTTGATCTGGAATCGGCGCAGATTTTCAAAGGTCTCTTTGAGGTCTTCCAGCAGCGTCCCACACTTCTCCGTCTTCACCACCACATCATCCACGTAAACGTGGGCGTTTCTGCCGAGTTGCTTGAGGAGGCACTTCTGCATGCAACGCTGAAAGGTGGCGCCGGCATTCCTCAAGCCAAACGTCATTGTCAGGTAGCAGAAGGCTCCAAACGGCGTGATGAATGCGGTCTTCAGTCGGTCTGCTGGATTCAGCTTGATCTGGTGATATCCTGAGTATGCGTCTAGGAAATTCAACAGCTCGCATCCGGCTGTGGAGTCTATCACTTGATCGATCCTTAGCAGAGCGAACGGGTCCTTCGGGCAGGCTTTATTGAGGCTGGTGTAGTCGATGCACATCCGCCACTGCTTATTCTTCTTCAATACCAGTACTGGGTTTGCTAACCACTCCGGAAAAAATACCTCCATGATGAATCCGGCTGCCAGGAGCCGGGCTATCTCTTCTCCCACAACTCTTCTCTTCTCTTCTGACAGGCGGCGCAAGGGCTGCCTGACGGGCTTCACATCCGGCCTGACGTGTAGCTTGTGCTCGGCGAATTCCGTCGGTACACGGCATGTCCTTGGGGACCACGAAGATGTCCCGATTCTCACGGAGGAACTCGACGAGCTCGCCTTCCTATTTGCTGTCAAGACCGGTGCCTATGACAGCGTACTTCTCTGGGTGCTCCGGGTCCAAGGGTATCTTCTTGGTTTCTTTAGCCGGCTTGAATGATCCTTCTGCTTCCGACTCCTTGGGGTCAGGTGACATCTCCGGCTGCTTCCCAGCCATCGCCACGACGCGGTCAAGGAGCCGCTTCTCGGCCGCGATCACCAAAGACTCGGCCAGCCGGCTGCTCTCGGCCGCGCAGGCGGACGACTTCCTGTAGTCGTCGGCAATGGTCAGGATCCCCTTGGAACTTGGCATCTTCATCTTGAGGTAGGCGTAATGGGGAACCGCCATGAACCTGGCCAAGGCGGGTCGGCCAAGCAGGGCGTGGTACGAGCTCTCCAAGTCTACCACCTCGAACTAGACAGGCTCTCGGCGGAAGTGATCTTTGTCTCGGAAGAGGACGTCTATCAGAATCTTGCCAATTGGTGAACAGGAGAGGCCGGGTACGATTCCATGGAACACGGTGCGGCTGCTCTGCAGCTGCCTCCGCCTGATTCCGAGCTTCTCCATGGTGTCCTTGTATAGGATGTTTATGCTGCTGCCTCCGTCTATCAGGACCCGCGAGAAACGGGCGGCCCGCCTATCAGTGGCCAAGGTCGCACCTAGAACCAAGGCGTAGGAGCCCGGACTCGGCATCACCTCTGGGTGATCTGCCCGACTCCAGCTGATAGGCTTCTCGGACCAATGCATGAATTCAGGAGCCTCTGTTGCCACTGCGTTGACTTCTTGCTGCTGTTGGCGCCTGCTGCGCCGATCATCTGCCAGACTGGTGAACACTACGTATGCTCCGTGCTCTTCTGGGAACTCGTCTTGGACTGCGCCGACTGGCCGAGCCGCCGGCTGCTGAGGCGGCGGTGGAGGCAGCGGCCCCGCAGGCGGCGGAGGGGCAAGGCCATCTCCTTGGCGATCTGACGAGCAGTGGCACTTTACGGTGGTATGGTTCGACCCGGCGCGCTGTGGAACTTGCAAGGACCATCGAGTCTGCTCATAGGAGAAAGCCGGCAACCAGTTTGACTTGCGCCTTTACGCCGCTTGGCGGAGGCTGCCCCCGATTCTTGATCTTCCATCGCGCGACTTGCCGATTGTTGGAAGTCGGCTGGGAACTTACGCTTGTTGTCGTTCTGTTGCTGCCGCCGGTGGCATCTCCGGCGGGGTTACGGGAGCCTGAGGAGTCACTTTGCGGCCAGGCGCGACTTGGATCTCCGTCTTCATAGAGGAGTCGGCCGTGGCGTGCTTATCCGCTATGACTAGCGGTTCGTCGAGGTTTGGGCTCGTCGCAGAGGAGTTTGTGCTTGAGGAGGGTGCCCTCTCCGCACCCGGCCGTGAAGTACTCGATGGCCTGCACCTCGTGCACGCCCTCGCAGGAGTTTCGGAGTTCGCCCCAGCGCGTGAGGTAGTCGCGTGTTGACTCTTCGGGGCCTTGCGCGCACAAGGAGAGCTAGCGCGGCTTAGGAGGTCGCTTGTACGTGTTGGTGAAGTTGCGAATGAAGGCTTCAGTGAAGTCGACCCGGCTATTGATGCTGCGGGGCTTCAGGCTGTTCAGCAATGTCCGGGCCGTGCCCTGGAGCATGAGAGGAACATACTTCACGGCAACTCGCTTGTTGCCGTTGGCGATGTTGACGGCTGTGGAGTAGTCTATCAGCCAATCCTCCGGTTTCCGCGAGCGGTGTACTTAAGGCGTAACTTCGGGGGCGTGAACCCTTTGGGGAAGGGCTCATCTCTGATGCGGGGCCCGAAGCAGGGCGGACCCAACTCATCTTCTTCTTCTAACGCCAGGGATCTGTGGAGTCGGTCGATCCGGTGGCGGGCATCATTCTCTCCGACTCCCTCTCGGCGGCCAAGGCGACCTCCGAGAGTCGGATGCTCAACAGGCGGCGGAGAAACTCGCCGTTCTCTTCGGGGCGGGGGAGGCAGATAATCGTCCCGTCGCTCCACGGCTCTGGGGCGGCCATCTTGGTCACGCTCGATGGTGATGCGAGTCCGGCTGTGGCTAGCAGCCGGCTCCTTCTCTTTCCTTCCGCGGACTCCGCCAGTCGGCGTCCGGGAAGTCGCGCCTTGGCCTCGGCGAGGGGGTAAGTCGTCGTTTGGCTGCTGCTGCTGCTGGCGTCTCTGCTGCTGCTGCCGCGTTCTGCAAAGAATCGCAACGCATCGAGCTGCTGGACTCGCTCCGTTATTACAGCGCTCTTCGCCGAGTTCTTCGTTCTTGATGCGCCGCTTGGCGGCGCGGATATTCTCGCGAGGTGGCGTACACGGGGCGTTTCGCCCCGAACAAATCGGCGATGGCTGCGCCGCGCTCACGGACCGCACCTAGACGGCTCGGCCCAGTCGGAGCCGGCGAGCCGCCTACAGCACGATCCATCTCGCGCTGGTATGCTTCGGACAAGCGTCTCATGCTTGCCAACTTCTTGGCGCCTTCGATGAGCTGAAGGCGGCGTTCTTCCAGCGTCTCGGCGTCCACGTCCTCTGGAATAGGCGCGGTCAGGTCTTGCAGGGCCGCTGGCAGCGGGTCCTGGGCGTCTTCGCCGGAGTGCTCGCCGTGGCCGATGACGAGCACCTCCGTGACGGCGCTTCCGCCACCCTCCTCGTACGGAAGCGGCTCGTCGTAGACCACCACGTTGGTGGGGAAGATATCAAGCGATACGGCGTCGGAGTCGACCAACATCGGGTCGGAGGAGCCTACAGACTCCAAATCTACGGCGGGCTCGCCGGCGACGTGGAGTTGGTCGAGGAGGCCCGCGAGAAGGTTCTCGGAGCCACCCGTGCTCGCACTTTTCGGTGCAGGCTCGTCGAGGCACCTCGCCAATGAGTTGGCGAGGCTGCTGGCGCGCAGGTGGCCAGCGCCACGCAGCGTCGTCTGAACTCCATCTCGCGAAGGGCTGGCTGCGCTTCGCCGAGGAGGAAGAGGTTCCCCCGTCGAACAGATCTCCGGACGGCGGTGCACCTCGCCCACGGTGGGCGCCAAATGTCGGGGTTGGATCGACATATGCCAGCGGGTGGCTTATCATGGTGGGGCGAGTAGAGCGTCGCGGTGCACAGAAAGCGGATGAGGCGCAGAACATGCACGCCAGCGAATCTTACCGGCCGGGGCTCTCCGGGGAGATAACACCCCTACTGCTGCTCTGCGGGGTCTCCGCATGATCACTATGGTATGATAGTACAGAGGTGCTCCTTGAGCTATTTCGGGAGGCAGGAGGGAGCAAGGCTAACTCTTTCCCCTCTTCTATGTGTCTAAAACCTATCCAGGGCCGAACCCTTTGCATGGGTGCCCCGGGGGGTTTATATAGGCCTACCCCGAAGTACAACGGTAATCTGATTGGCGTGGCCCCACCGTCGATCTCTCTTCAGCCGTCCTCCCTGCCGGCACAGGGCCCTTGATTGGCGGGACCAGCAGACAGCGTAACTCATGTGCGGCACTCTGGTGACGCAGGCTCGGTCATGGGGTCGTGGGAACAGTGCCGCCGTCTGTCAGGCGATCACTGTCGCCACTCCCCGTCCAATCTGGTTTATGGCTTGTGGGGCCCTGGTCGGGAGGCGGCCGACTCTGGGGAGGCCGACTCCCGCAGGGCCGTCTTCGGGCTCTCCGGCCATCTTCTTCTCTCTCACTGACGGGGGGCCCGGCGATCTCCGGGCCGTACATGCCGCCGTCGTGGGCACAGTGCCTCGTGCACTGTGGCTGAAGTCAGGGGAGGCATGGCAACAGTGTCGCGCCTCACCGGAGATCTCATGGTGATGCGGCTCACTGTAGCCATGCTCCTCCCGTGGGTCTGAGGGGACGGCCACGTCGGGGCTGTACCCCGCATCGGTCTTCGTGTAAGGTCGCGGGCCGACTCTCATAGTCGGCCCCTTGAAAGGTCGCAAGCCTCGAGTCGGCTTGTTTCAGAGTCGCCGTCTAAGGACTCGGCTTCTTCGAAGGTCGCCGTTTAAGGACTCGGCTTCTCCGAAGGTCGTCAGCGGGGACTCGGCCTTCTCGAAGGTTGCCGGCTGGGACTCGGCTGAGGGGCGCGGCCTGCCCCGATGTCTTGAAAGATCTTGGGTCCCGGGTCAGCCTACCCGTGGCCCATTACTCCGACATCCTCTAATTGTTGTTCCAAGTTTTTACGTGGCTTCTATAGGTGTTCTAGCAAGAACGTTTCTTACCTACGTAAAACCATAACGTGATATGCCAATTTCTATTACCCTTCATAAGGACCCTTTTCATTGAATCCGCTCCAACTAAAGTGGGAGAGACAGACACCCGCTAGCCACCTTATGCAACTAGTGCATGTTAGTCGGTGGAACCTGTCTCACGTAAGCGTACGTGTAAGGTCGGTCCGGGACGCTTCATCCCACGATGCCACCGAAGCAAGATAAGACTAGTAGTGGCAAGAAAATTGGCAACATCTACGACCACAACTGCTTTGTGTTCTACTCGTGCATAGTAACTACGCATAGACCTAGCTCATGATGCCACTGTTAGGGAACGTTGCATAAAATAAAAAATTTCCTATGATTCACCAAGATCAATCTATGGAGTCATCTAGCAACGAGAGAGGGGAGTGCATCTACATACCCCTGTAGATCGCATGCGGAAGCGTTCAAGAGAACGGTGTTGAGGGAGTCGTACTCGTCATGATCCAAATCACCGGAGATGCTAGCGCCGAACGGACGGCACCTCCACGTTCAACACACGTACAGTTGGGAAGACGTCTCCTCCTTCTTGATCCAGCAAGGGGGAAGGAGAGGTTGATGAAGATCCAGCAGCACGACGGCGTGGTGGTGGATGCAGCACGATCACGGCAGGGCTTCGCCAAGCTTCTGTGAGAGGGAGAGCTGTTGCAGGGGAGAGGGAGGCACCAAGACTTGGGGTATGGCTGCCCTCCCTCCCCCCTTTATATAGGCCTCCTGGGGGGCGCTGGCCCTAGGATATGCAGCCTCCAAGGGGGGCGGCGGCCAAGGGGGTGGCTTGCCCCCCAAGGCAAGTGGAGGGGCCCCCCCACCCTAGGGTTTCCAACCCTAGGCGCAGGGGGGCCCAAGGGGGGCGCACCACCCCACCAGGGGTTGGTTCCCCTCCCCACTTCAGCCCATGGGGCCCTCCGGGATAGGTGGCCCCTCCCGATGGACCCCCGGGACCCTTCCGGTGGTCCCGGTACAATACCGGTGACCCCCGAAACTTTCCCGATGGCCGAAACTGCACTTCCTATATATAATTCTTTACCTCCGGACCATTCCGGAACTCCTCGTGACGTCCGGGATCTCATCCGGTACTTCGAACAACTTTCGGGTTACTGCATACTCATATCTCTACAATCCTAGCGTCACCGAACCTTAAGTGTGTAGACCCTATGGGTTCGGGAGACATGCAGACATGACAGAGACGCCTCTCCGGTCAATAACCAAAAGCGGGATCTGGATACCCATGTTGGCTCCCACATACTCCTTGATGATCTCATCGGATGAACCACGATGTCGAGGATTCAATCAATCCCGTATACAATTCCCTTTGTCAATCGGTACGTTACTTGCCCGGGACTCGATCGTCGGTATCCCAATACCTCGTTCAATCTCGTTACTGGCAAGTCACTTTACTCGTACCGTAATGCATGATCCCATGACCAGACACTTGGTCACATTGAGCTCATTCTGATGATGCATTACCGACTGGCCCAGAGATACCTCTCCGTCATACGGAGTGACAAATCCCAGTCTCGATTTGTGCCAACCCAACAGACACTTTCGGAGATACCCGTAGTGCACCTTTATAGTCACCCAGTTATGTTGTGACGTTTGGCACACCCAAAGCACTCCTACGGTATCCGGCAGTTGCACAATCTCATGGTCTAAGGAAATGATACTTGACATTTGGAAAAGCTCTAGCGAAACGAACTACACGATCTTTGTGCTATGCTTAGGATTGGGTCTTCTCCATCACATCATTCTCCTAATGATGTGACCCCGTTATCAATGACATCCAATGTCCATAGTCAGGAAACCATGACTATCTGTCGATCAACGAGCTAGTCAACTAGAGGCTCACTAGGGACTTGTGGTCTATGTATTCACACATGTATTACGATTTCCGGATAATACAATTATAGCATGAACAATAGACAATTATCATGAACAAAGAAATATAATAATAACCATTTTATTATTGCCTCTAGGGCATATTTCCAACATCTTACTCAATCCATAGGTAGGTATGGTGGACTCTCATGGCAAAACTGGGTTTAAGGATATTTGGAAGCACAAGTAGTATCTCTACTTGGTGCAAGGAATTTGGCTTGCATGAGGGGGAAAGGCAAGCTCAACATGTTTGGAAGGTCAATGACAATATACTCTAACTGAGATGTGAGAAAACATAAACCATTACGTTGTCTTCCTTGTCCAACATCAACTCTTTTAGCATGGCATACTTAATGAGCGCTTCACAACTATAAAAGGTGTCCAAGATAATATATTTGTATGTGAACCTCTCTTTCCTTATTACTTCCTATTAATTGTAATGATGACCAAAACTACGTTTATCAACTCTCAACAACTTTTATGCCTCATACTTTCTATGTGTGAAGTCATCACTAACCATAATATCAATACGAACTCTTTTATTCTTTCTACTTTCGCAAGATCACAGCAACATAGCAGAGCCCTTGACTCAACACTAATCTTTATTATAGATACCTCATGGACTCGATTACATAAAGAGATCACAAAGCAAAACTCAAAACTACTTCATATCAAAACATCAATCTACTAGATCAAGATACTACTAAAAGGATAGAACTAAATAAAATGGTAAAGATAGGAGTGTGATGGTGATACGATACCGGGGCACCTCCCCCAAGCTTGGCAGTTGCCAAGGGGAGTGCCCATACCCATGTAATTATGTCTCCTTCTTCACGGTTGGTGTTATGATCTTCTTGGCGATGATGCCCTCTGGATACGGTTCTCCTCCTCGACCTTATTGACTTGTTGTTTGAGGTCCATAATTTCTTTACGGAGCTTGCTCGTAACGGTTAAAGCTCCATTTACCCAAGGATGTTGCATAGCTTCTGGAGAACAAGTGATGCTCTTTTTCATATTTTCATAAGAAAGAAATCTAAAGTTGGAAGGGATGACCAAATTTGGAATAGCCGAGCTATGTAGTTCCCTCATCATGAGTTCTGCTTGGAGACGAGAGGTAACTTCTTGATCTTCCTCCATGGCATCTTTCCTCTTCAAGTCGGCCTCCATCTCATCCTCCGTTGATGGGCCAAAGTGATAAGCATCGCTATTTGCTCCTGATTCTGGTGTTGGGTGAGACACCCCCCGACTGACTCTTGGGAAGACATCTTGCTCTTAATCTGCAACAGGAACAGCTCAAAACGAAAACAGAGGATATTTGCGTGATACGGTGGTCAAAACCTTCGGGAGATTATATAATGAATTTTTACCGACCAAAATACGTAACGCGCAAGAAAACGGAGTCCGGGAGGCACATGAGGTGTCCACGAGACAGGGGGACGCACCCAGTAGGGGTGGGCGCGCCCTCCACCCTCGTGGAGGCCTCGTGTCCTTACCGGACTACTTCTTTCTTTCTAAAATTCTTAAATATTCCAAAACTGATAAAAATTGCCATTGGAGTTGTTTTGGAGTCGGTTTACTTACCGTACCACATACCTATTCCTTTTCGGAGTCTGGAACGTTCTGGAAGGTGTCCCTTATGTATTCCTCTGGGGTTACGGTTTCAATAATATTAGTTTCAACATTGATGGGATTACCTGAGATATAATGTTTAATTCTTTGACTGTTCACCACCCTTGGACTTGTGCCTTCGAAGTTGTTGATTTTTATGGCACCAGAACGATAGACCTCCTCGATAACGTAAGGACCTTCCCATTTTGAGAGAAATTTTCCTGCAAAAAATCTTAAACGAGAGTTGAATAATAACACATAATCACCTACGTTAAACTCACGCTTTTGTATCCTTTTATCATGCCAGCGTTTAACTTTTTCTTTGAATAGCTTGGCATTCTCATAGGCTTGGGTTCTCCATTCATCAAGTGAGCTAATATCAAACAACCTCTTCTCACCGGCAAGTTTGAAGTCATAGTTGAGCTCCTTAATAGCCCAATATACTTTATGTTCAAGTTCAAGAGGTAAATGACATGCTTTTCCATAAACCATCTTATATGGAGACATACCCATAGGATTTTTATAAGCAGTTCTATAGGCCCATAATGCATCATCAAATTTTTGGACCAATCTTTCTAGATCTATTCACAGTCTTTGGCAAAATTAATTTGAGCTCTCTATTGCTAAACTCTACTTGACCACTAGACTGCAGGTGATAAGGAGATGCAATTCTATGATTAACATCATACTTAGCAAGCATCTTATGGAAAGCACCATGAATAAAATGTGAACCACCATCAGTCATAAGATATCTAGGGACTCCAAACCTCGGAAAAATAACTTCTTTAAGCATCTTAATAGAGGTGTTATGATCAGCACTACTAGTTGGAATAGCTTCTACCCACTTAGTAATGTAATCAACAGCAACTAAAATATGTGTATATCCATTAGAGGCGGGAAAAGGTCCCATATAATCAAAGCCCCAAACATCAAATGGTTCAATAACAAGAGAATAATTCATAGGCATTTCTTGACATCTACTAATACTACCAATTCTTTGACATTCATCACAAGATAAGACAAACTTACAAGCATCTTTGAAGAGAGTAGGCCAATAAAAACCAGATTGCAATACCTTATGTGCAGTTCTATCTACAGCATGGTGTCCTCATAGGATTCAGAGTGACACTTGTGTAGGATCGGTTCCTGTTCATGCTCAGGTACACAACGTCTAATAACACCATCTACTCCTTCTTTATAAAGGTGTGGGTCATCCCAGAAGTAATTTCTTAAATCATAAAAGAACTTTTTCTTTTGCTGGTATGTGAAACTAGGAGGTATAAATTTAGCAACAATGTTATTAGCATAATCAGCATACCAAGGAGCAGTATGAGAAGGATTAACAACCGCTAATTGTTCATCAGGAAAGTTATCATTAATAGGCAGTGGGTCATCAAGAACATTCTCTAACCTAGACAAGTTGTCTGCAACAGGGTTCTCAGCTCCCTTTCTATCAATAATATGCAAATCAAATTCTTGGGGCAGGAGAACCCATCTAATGAGTCTAGGCTTAGCATCTTTCTTTTCCATAAGATATTTAATAGCAGCATGATTAGTGTGAATAGTAACTTTGGAATCAACAATATAAGGTCTAAACTTATCACATGCAAACTCAACTGCTAAGAATTCTTTTTCAGTAGTAGCATAATTTCTTTGGGCAGTATCAAGAGTCTGACTAGCATACTGGATAACATGCAATTTCTTATCGACTCTTTGCCCTAGAATAGCACCTACAACATAATCACTAGCATCACACATAATTTCGAAGGGTAAATTCCAATCAGGCGGCTGAACAATAGGTGCAGTGATCAAAGCATTCTTAAGTATTCCAAATGCTTCTACACAATCATCATCAAAGACAAAAGGAATATCTTTTTGCAATAAATTAGTCAGAGGCCTAGAGATTTTAGAAAAGTCCTTAATGAACCTCCTATAAAAACCGGCATGACCAAGGAAACTTCTTATACCTTTTATGTCATTGGGACATGGCATCTTTTCAATAGCATCAACTTTGGCTTTATCAACTTCAATACCTCTCTCGGAAATCTTATGCCCCAAAACAATGCCTTCATTAACCATAAAGTGACACTTTTCCCAATTCAAGACGAGACTAGTGTTTTCGCATCTCTGCAAAACTCGATCAAGGTTGCTCAAGCAATCATCAAAAGAGGATCCATAAACGAAGAAATCATCCATGAATACCTCACAAATCTTTTCACAGAAGTCAGAGAATATAGCCATCATACATCTTTGAAAGGTAGCAGGTGCATTACGTAAACCAAAAGGCATACATCTATAAGAAAAAGTACCGAAAGGGCAAGTAAAAGTAGTTTTTGATTGATCCCCCGCTGACACAGGTATTTGAGAGAAACCAGAATAACCATCTAGAAAGCAGAAATGTGTGTGTTTGGATAGTCTTTCTAGCATTTGATCAATAAAAGGTAAAGGGTAATGATCTTTCTCAGTAGCTTTATTTAATTTACGGAAATCAATTACCATCCTATAACCTGTAATAATTCTTTGCGGGGTCAATTCATCGTTATCATTAGGAACGACGGTAATACCTCCCTTTTTAGGAACACAATGGACAGGGCTTACCCAATCACTATCAGCAACGGGATAAACTATACCTACCTCAAGGAGCTTTAGTATCTCCTTTCTTACCACTTCATTCATCTTGGGATTCAGTCGTCGTTGAGGATCTCTAACTGGTTTAGCATCGGCCTCCAAATTAATTTTGTGTTGGCATAACGTGGGACTAATGCCCTTAAGATCATCCAGAGTATATCCAATAGCAGCGTGGTGCTTCTTCAGAGTTTTCAATAATCTTTCTTCTTCTTGCTCTGAAAGGTTAGCACTAATAATAACAGGATATATTTTCTTTTCATCAAGATAAGCATACTTAAGATTATCAGGTAATGGTTCGAGTTCAAACACGGGATCACCCTTGGGTGGAGGGGGATCCCCAAGAATTTCAACGAGAAGGTTGTGTTTCAGCATGGGTTCCTGTTTAAGGAACACTTCATCTATTTCCCTTCTTTCCTTCATAAACATATCATTTTCATGGTCAATAAAATATTGTTCTAACGGATCAGTAGAAGGCACGGCAATTGAAGCAAGACCAATAATCTCATCCTTACTAGGTGATTCTCTATCACGAGGTTGTCTACAAAACTTAGCAAAATTAAACTCATGAGACATACCCTCTAAGCCAATTGTAACGGTATCCTTTTCACAATCAATCTTAGCATTAACTGTATTCAAGAAAGGTCTACCAAAAATAATGGGACAAAAGTCATCTTGTGGGGAACCAAGAACAAGAAAATCAACAGGATATTTAACCTTCCCACACAAGACTTCAACATCTCTAACAATCCCAACTGGTCTAATGAAACGAGTAACAAGCAATGAAAGTAAATAAAGTGCAGCAAGCTTACTGAAAACCTTGCAGAGAAAACCTTACTGAAAACCTTACTGAAACGAGTAACAAGCAATGAAAGTAAATAAAGTGCAGCAAGGTGGCCCAATCCTTTTTGTAGCAAAGGATAAGCCTGGACAATTTCTTATAATGAGGAAGGAGCTCCGGAGGACACATGGGAATTATTGTCAAGCTAGTTTACATCACGCTCATATGATTCGCGTTCGGTACTTTGATAAGTTGATATGTGGGTGGACCGGTGCTTGGGTACTGCCCTTACTTGGACAATCATCCCACTTATGATTAACCCCTATTGCAAGCCTCCGCAACTACAAAAGAAGTATTAAGGTAAACCTAACCACAACATTAAACATATGGATCCAAATCAGCCCCTAACGAAGCAACGCATAAACTAGGGTTTAAACTTCTGTCACTCTAGCAACCCATCATCTACTTATTACTTCCCAATGCCTTCCTCTAGGCCCAAATAATGGTGAAGTTTCATGTAGTCGACGTTCACATAACACCTCTAGAGGAAAGACAACATACATCTCATCAAAATATCAAACGAATACCAAATTCACATGACTACTAATAGCAAGACTTCACCCATGTCCTCAGGAACAAACGTAACTACTCACAAAGCATATTCATGTTCATAATCAGAGGAGTAATAATATGCATTAAGGATCTGAACATATGATCTTCCACCAAGTAAACCAATTAGCATCAACTACAAGGAGTAACCAACGCTACTAGCAACCCACATGTACCAATTTGTGGTTTGGATAAAAGATTGGATACAAGAGATGAACTAGGGTTTTGAGAGGAGATGGTGCTGGTGAAGATGTTGATGGAGATTGACCCCCTCCCGATGAGAGGATCGTTGGTGATGACGATGGTGATGATTCCCCCCCGGAGGGTAGTGTCCCCGGCAGAACAGCTCTGCCGGAGCTCTAGATTGGTTCCGCCAAGTTTCTGCCTCATGGCGGTGGAGTTTCGTCCTGTAAGCTTGCCCACGATATTTTCCAGGGTAAAAGCCTTCATATAGCATAAGATGGACCCCGGAGGGCCACTAGGGGGCCCAGGAGACAGGGGCGCGCCCAGTAGGGGTGGGCGCGCGCCCCACCCTCCTGGCCATGGTGTGGGCCCCCTGAGGTGTTTCTTCCGCTCAATATTTCTAATTAATTCCAAAAATAAGTTTTGTGGAGTTTCAGGATTTTTGGAGCAGTGCAGAATAGGTTTCCAATGTTTGCTCCTTTTCCAGGCAGAATTCCAGCTGCCGGCATTCCCCCTCTTCATGGTAAACCTCGAAAAATAAGAGAGAATAGCCATAAGTATTGAGATATAATGTGTAATGACAACCCATAATGCAATAAATATTGATATAAAAGCATGATGCAAAATGGACATATCAGACGGCAAAGGCACGAAAGGCGGACAGCAAAGCTCTTTGCCGTCTTCCATCGACAACAAAGTTATCTGACAAAGAGGATGACGGTAAACAGGTCTTTGTCGTCTGCTTTCTCGATGAATACAGCAAAGAATGTTTGCCGTCTGTGGCTGATGGCAAAGAATCTGTACGGCAGCGCATAGTCGTTAGCCACGTTAGGTGGCTAACAGCATCCTTTGTCGTCCGCCAGCGAACGGCAAATGTTGCCTCCCCTTTGCCGTCTGCCATGGACGGCAAGAAACCATATGGTACAACACCCAGGTTGCACAAGTTGCTGCCACGTGGCCTGTTTGCCTTCTATGGCAGACGGCAAAGAGGCCTTTGCCGTCGGTGGCAGACGGCAAAGAGGCTGCATTGCCTCAATTTTTTTCTATTTTTTCTTACATCCAAGCAATTTCATAGCAAAATATACGATATTTTTTTTTCACAGGCACAACAGATATATGACATATCCAACACACAAGTTTCATCATACATACATAACCAACACATAGTTCCATCCATACATATTACAATAGTTCCACATTGTTCATCCAACACATTGTTCCATGTATCCATATAACAAGTTCCACATTATTCATCGATACAAAAGAAAAGCAGAAAGGGGAAACAAACACTCCGTCCATGCAAGCTTCCGTGAAGTGAATGAAAAATCTACAAAATGGGAAACAAGAAAGTTAGAAGAAGAAGACTAGAAGAAGAAGAAGAAGAAGAAGAAGAAGTAAGCATACTTAGGTAAAATGTAGCTAACCTAGCTAATTATTCCATTTTTCTGTGAACTAAGCATATTATGCCAGTTTTGATATAAAGCAGCTTAGTGTAGGTCATTATTGAGCTAACCTAGGTAACCAAGCATATTAGAGCTAACTTAGGTCATTTTGTAGAGGAAGAAGAAGAAGAAGAAAACTAGAAGAAGAAGAAGAAGAAGAAGAAGAAGGTTTTTACCCTTTTTCCTTCTCATTCTTCTTCTTTTATTCTTTCTTTTTCTTCTCTTTATTCTTCTATTCTTTATTTTCCTCCTCTTCCTTGTTTTTCTTCTTCTATCCTTATTTGTGTCATTTTATAGCTTACATAGGTAATTATGCCACTTTTGAACTAACTAAGCTTATTATATCAATTTGGAGGAAATAAAGGTAAGTATAGGTCATTTTTGTGCTAACATAAGTAATTATGCCATTTTGGGGCTAACGTAGGTAAAATGGATCATTTTGGAGCTAACCTAGCTAAAATGGATCATATTGGAGCTAACCTAGGTAAACTTGGAATTTTGGAGCTAACCTAGGTAAAATGGATCATATTGGAGATAACCTAGGTCAACTTGGTCATTTTGGAGCTAACCTAGGTAAAATCGATCATATTAGAGCTAGCTTAGGTCATTTTGGAGGAAACAAAGCTAAGTATATATCATTTTGGAGCTATGTAAGCTAATTATGTCATTTTGGAGCAAGATAAGCTAAGTCTAGGTCATTATGGTAAGTATTTTGGAGGAAATAAAGCTAAGTCTAGGTCTTTATGCATTTGGTAAGCAAAACACTAGAGAAAACTTACTGGCATCACGGAGGTGAACCACCGGCGTTGCTCGTGCTGGTACCACCACCTGGAGAAGGATCGTCTGATGCTTGTCTGGAGGCACGTTGCACCAAAGATCATTTGCAATGTCTCGTTAGCACTACGACACTCAAATTTTAATACTAGCAAGTAATGACCATTCAAATTAAACTCACCATGGTCCCGGGAGCAATCTCTGGCATCGACGGAGGGCTCTGACCGGGCTTCTGGCAAACAGACTGCACATTTGGTTTTCACGGGTCAGTCATACTAGTTAGTGATGAAAAGAACATTAAGTGAATGATCTGGCTAATATGCAGAAGAAACTTACCACGAGGAGCTCGTACATGGCCCGGTTCAGCATGTCATTTTGTGCCCTCTCCTCCTCTATCAACCTTGCCGTCCTCTCCTCCAACTCCCGCTGCTTCTCCTCCGCCTCCCAGTCCCTCTCCGCCAAAAGCGCCTGGGTTCTATCTCTCTCACTCTGAAGAGCAGCCCGCCACACCACTCCTCATTAGCATTGTAATCATCGATGGCTGCACACACAATGTAATGCTTGAAAGAAATCTGAGTGCATAACTAACCTGGAAGGTGAGCTCGATTGGCCGTGGACGAGGCCTTATCTCAGGATTTGAGCTCGTTTGGCGCGCCTTGATCTCCGGGAGAGTTCGAGGACAATGGATAAGTCCATCTCCAATGGCTACTAAGCCATGGGACCTCCCGCCACCAGATATCATCACCAGCTCCCAATCAAACGGCCCGCTCGGGTTAAAGTCTTCCCCTTTCCTCGCCTTCTCCACATCTATGTACCTCACGAGCTTGTTGTGGGAGGAGATGTTGGTGAAGTTCTTTGGATTATCGAGGCCAGACGCAGAGAATGCCTTGGCCTTCTTGAATGGGGCAGTATGGGCCATGGCATAGAGGTCGAACACCTCTAGCATCGGTGCCATATTTTATCCTGCCTAAAAGAGAGGACCATAGTATTAGTAATTAAAGGGCTCAAGCTACCATGACAGAATGAATTGCATGAATCATGAAGCAAACCACATACCCAATTCCGCCCGTATTGAAATAAGTTGGCGATGCCTTGATGGTGTGGCACACCTTTCATTTGGGCACACTTGTCCTTGGATTCTTTGTGGATGGCCTGCCATGCGTTTGAGCACCACGAATCCACCAACGCATCCCAACAATCCATCTTATCCGCACACCATCTTGGGGGCACCTAAGTCAGTAAAGACAAACTTGAGCGCTATGTCTACGAATCAAATCAACAAAACTAAGAACAAGGCCTTAAGAATATAGGCAATTACCTTCATGTAGTCCTACTTGTTCAGAAACTTTCTGCGGCACTTCTTCTTGGGCTTCCGAACACCACGCGAGGCGAAATAATCTCGAACAGCCTACACCCGAGCCTCGTGTCGTAAGTTTTGTAGTAGGCGCCTGCACTCGGCATCGATAACCTGTGCACAGGCCTCCTCGTATCCCTCCTCACACCTGTAAAAGGTCCGCAATCAAACGAGAAAACATTGATTAGTACAATAACTAAGCTTATTGAAGATTTTTAATTGTGTAAATGAGATATTACCCAAAACATTTTGATCACCATGTCCGCCCTCGTGTGGCACATGACACCGTCGATGATCTCCTCCGGCGGGGCCGGGGCAGCCAAGTAGTGCTTCCAGGTATTAGATATTTGACAAAACATGATGGCAAAAGGTACAAAAAGAGTAAATGCACTTACCTCGTCCCATCAGGAAAAATCAACCACCTCTGCTTGTGGGTCGCCAGCACGGACGGGAGCCATGTACTACCACACTGGTAGATGGTGGCCCCCTCAACCACCTTGTCCTCGCCGCTGCTATCAGAAATCCGATGCCCGCCACCATCAGCATGGACACTCGACCCCTCAGGCAGATCCTGCCAGGTACCCCATCCAGACGTCTCTTGGGACATAGCCTGGGGCGGAGTCACGTGGGCCCAAGCATCCTGGCCCAAAGTCTCGAGGGCCAAAGGCCTGTCGACCCTAGGCTCGTGGACCGGAGTCTCGTGGGCTGAAGGCCTGTCGACCCGAGGCTCGTGGACTGGAGTTCGCGTAGCCTCCTCCTCCGACGTGCCCCCCCTAGCAGTCGTATGGTCGAGTGACTCAGCTGGGGGTGGCAGCGAGGAAGGCGTAGGAGCCTGCCTACCTCTCCCGCGGCCACGTCCTCCCCGACCTCCTCTCTTCCTTCCTCCCGACCTCCTCTCCCGGTGGGCAACACTGCCGCCAAAGAAGCGCCCACCGGTGAAGCCATACCCTCGTACAACGCTCTTTGGAGAGGTACAGGTGGAATGGAAGTACCACTCCCACCAAGCTGAGGACCAGCGCCCACCATCTTTTAACACATGTCATGACAGAAGAGTAAACAGAATTAGTATAACATAAAAAAATGAAAACCGACATGAATACCAAGCTGACTCCTGACAAAAGATCCTCGACCATCGACCCCTCGCCCCCTTGGTGGTCCTGTCGAACACCTTCACTGTGAGCATGGTGCGGCTGTTGTCGTATCTTAAGATGCGGACGTGCCCGAGCTCAAGGTCATCAGCGCGGGCGAACTGCTTCCATCCGTTATTCGTGCATAGATGGAAGCAGTTCACCCACGCTCACGACCTTCAGCTCGGGCACTTCCTCGTCTTAAGCTACGACACCAGTCGGTCAACACTTGGCCAGGAAGATCCTCGACCCTCGACCCCTCGACCCCGCCCCCTCGGTGGTCCTGTCGAACACCTTCACTGTGACCATGGTGCGGATGTTGTCGTATCTTAAGATGCAGACGTGCCAGAGCTCAAGGTCAATAGCGCGGGTGAACTGCTTCCAAACGTTATTCGTGCACGGATGAAAGCAGTTCACCCACGCTCATGACCTTCAGCTCAGGGACTTCCTCGTCTTAAGATAGGACACTAGTGGGTTAGCACTCGGACCAGAACCATTGACCCATAGAACCTCGACCCCTCGCCCCCTCGGTGACCATGTCGAACACCTTCACTGTGAGCATGGCACGGCTGTTGTCGTATCTTAAGATGCGGACGTGCCCGGAAGGTCATCAGCGTGGTCGAACTGCTTCCATCTGTTATCCGTGCACGGATGGAAGCAGTTCACCCACGCTCATGACCTTCAGCTCGGCGATGTGCTCATCTTAAGCTACGACACCAGTCGGTCGGCACTCGGACCGGAAGATCCTCGACCATCGATCCCTAGACCCTCGACCCCTCGACCCCTCGGTGGTCCTGTCGAACACCTTCACTATGAGCATGATGCGGCTATTGTCTGATACGTCTCCAATATATCTATAATTTGTTCCATGCTATTATATTATTTGTTTTGGATGCTTAATGGGCTTTAATATGCTCTTTTATATTACTTTTGGGACTAACCTATTAACCGGAGGCCCAGTGCCAGTTTTTGTTTTTTTTTTGCCTATTTTAGAGTTTTGCTGAAAAGGAATACCAAACGGAGTCCAAACGGAATGAAACCTTCGCGATGATCTTTCCTGGATAGAAAGCAAACCAGAAGACTTGGAGTTGAAGTCAGAAACACCACGAGGTGTCCACGAGGTAGGAGGGCGCGCCCAGGGGGTAAGCGTGCCTGCCACCCTTGTGGGCCCCTTGTAGCTCTACCGACATACTTCTTTCGCCTATATATACTCTTATACCCTAGAAACATCAGGGGGATCCACGAAACCACTTTTCCACCGCCGCAACCTTCTGTACCCGTGAGATCCCATCTTGGGGCCTTTTCCGGCAATCTGCCGGAGGGGGAATCGATCATGGAGGGCTTCTACATCAACACCATTGCCTCTCCGATGAAGCGTGAGTAGTTTACCACAGACCTTCGGGTCCATAGTTAGTAGCTAGATGGCTTCTTCTCTCTCTTTGATTCTCAATACAAAGTTCTCCTCGATGTTCTTGGAGATCTATCACCAAGATCCGATGAAATCTGGATTTATGAACAAGATTATCTATATTATTTGGTTCTTCTCTGAATTCTTATATGCATGGTTTGATATCTTTGCAAGTCTCTTCAAATTATCGGTTTAGTTTGGCCTACTAGATTGATCTTTCTTGCCATGGGAGAAGTGCTTAGCTTTGGGTTCAATCTTTTGGTGTCCTTTCCCAGTGATAGTAGGGGCAGCAAGGCACGTATTGTACTGTAGCCATCGAGGATAAGAAGATGGGGTTTATATCATATTGCTTGAGTTTTTCCCTCTACATCATGTCATCTTGCTTAATGCGTTACTCTGTTCTTATGAACTTAATACTCTAGATGCATGATGGATAGCGGTCGATGTGTGGAGTAATAGTAGTACATGTAGAATCGTTTCGGTCTACTTGACACGGACGTGATGCATATGTTCATGATCATTGCCTTAGATGTCTTCATAATTAAGCACTTTTCTATCAATTGCTCAGCAGTAATTTGTTCACCCACCGTAATACATGTTATCTCGAGAGAAGCCACTAGAGAAACCTATGGCCCTCGGGTCTCTTTTCCATTATATTGCATCTCTTTAGATCTCGTTTACTATTTTGCAATCTTTAATTTCTAATCTATAGAACAAAAATACCAAAAATATTTACTTTATTATCTCTATCAGATCTCACTTTTGCGAGTGACCATGAAGGGATTGACAACCCCGTTATCGCGTTGGTTGCGAGGTTCTTGATTGTTTGTGCAGGTATTCAGTGACTTGTGCGTCGTCTCCTACTGGATTGATACCTTGGTTTGCAAAACTGAGGAAAATACTTACACTACTTTGCTGCATCACCCTTTCCTCTTCAAGGGAAAACCAACGGAAGCTCAAGAGGTAGCAAGAAGGATTTCTGGCGCCGTTGCTGAGGAGATCTATGCCAAGTCAAGCCATACCAAGTACCCATCATAAACTCTTCTCCCTCGCATTACATTATTCGCCATTCGCCTCTTGTTTTCCTCTTCCCACTTCTAAAACGATTTTCGAAAGCCTTTGCCTTTTCTTCACCCTTCTTTCGTTCAATCTTATGTTTGCTTGTGTCTCCATGTGCCTTCTATGTGCTTGCATCTTTGCTTGCTAAAAATCTATTGATATGGATCCACTTAAAGTGTTCTACTTGGATCATCTTCGATCTGTATGTGCTCGTGCTGAAAGCCCAACTAGCCTAGTTGATGGGAAGTCTTTAGATGAGCATGCTCATTTTGTGCATCACCGTTTGTTTGAAAAGGGGAGACTCTTATGGGATCAAATAAATAGATTGCTATGTTATGCCTGGAATCTGTGTGAAATTTATGATTTTACTTGTTGCTCTAAGAACCCTAAAAAACACCTTCCCTGCCTATGTGAGTTTAATGATAATGAAATCTTATCTTCTTATGCAAAGGGTGTTTATAGTTACTATGATATCGAACAAATTTAAGGTTTTGTTGCTTTTAAGGGTGCTTCTGAAGTTGCTTCTTTGATTGAAAAGTATGATATTACTCTCTACGAATCTGAAAATTTTGACATACTTAAATATTGCTATGAGAACTATGCTCATAATGTCTATGTAAAAAGAATTGATTGAAAGAATGACCGCTGCTTTGGAAGAAAATAATGATTTGCATGAATCTATAGATAATTATGATTCCGATGATTTGATTGAAATATCCCTTGATGAACATGATGCTTGCTATTCTTGTGGCCATGATGCCAATATTTATGAAGACGAAATTGCTATAGTTCCATATGTTAAACATGAGATCGTTGCTATTGCACCCATACTTGATAGTTCCTTCCGTGAAAAGCATGATTGCAATGATTTTACTATAAATTCTATTGATGTCAACTTGTTAATGATATGCAAAACCCTAAGCTTGGGGATGCTAGTTTTGCTATAACTACTATTTGTTGCAATGATCATGATTGGGGTGATTCTTCTTATGATCTTCAAAATTTATTTAAGCCCCGTGATGAATATGAGATTGATATTAGTGTTTGCAATAATATTGAAAGTAGGTTTGGAAGAGTGTCAACATTAGATCCCACATATTTGGAGAATGTTCAATCTTATGAAATTTTTGATAAAAGTGGGTTTGGAGAGGTCATGACTTTAGTTAATATTAATCCCACTATTTTTGGAAGAGTGTCAACTTTGCATGCATGTGGATCGTGTTGAAAATATTTTATGTGATAGATATTTTGTTGAATTTTCTTATTAACCCACATGTAATTATTATGAGAGAGGAAAATATGGTTGTAGAAATTTTCATGTTACAAAATTACCTCTCGTTATGTTGAGATTTCTATTGTTTCTTTCCACTTCCTTGCTTATGCTAGTTTTTGCTTGCTATGATAATTTGTTTGCCTATAAGATGTCTATGCATAGGAAGAATGTTAGACTTAGATGTGTTTGTCACGTGTTTTATGATGCTCTCTTTGTGCTTCAGTTCTTGTCTTTCGTGTGAGCACCATTAAAATTATCAATGCCTAGCTAGGGGCGTTAAACGATAGCGCTTGTTGGGAGGCAACCCAATTTTATTTTTGTTCTTTGCTTTTTGCTCCTGTTTAGTAATAAATAATTCTTATAGCTTCTGTTTAGATGTGGTTTTTTGTTTTAATTAGTGTTTGTGCCAAGTAGAACCTTTGGGAAGACTTGGGTGAAGTCTTTGCAATCTTGCGGTTAAAAATAGAAACTGTTGCGCACGATAATAGCTGTCATGTTTTACAGAAGAGTGCTTTTAGGTTGATTCTTTTTGCATATGATTAATGGACAAATTCCTCATGTCCACCAATTTATTTCAGAATTTTAGAGTTACATATTGCTACAGACTATTCTGTTTTTGACAGATTCTGTTTTTCGTGTGTTGTTTGCTTATTTTGATGAATCTATGAGTACTATCGGGGGGTATGAACCATAGAGAAGTTGGAATACAGTAGGTTCAACACCAATATAAATAAAGAATGAGTTCATTACATTACCTTAAAGTGGTGATTTATTTTCTTACACTAACGGAGCTCATGAGATTTTCTGTTCAAGTTTTGTGTTGTGAAGTTTTCAAGTTTTTGGGTAAAGATTTTGGAATAAGGAGTGGCAAGAGCCTTTGGGGATGCCCAAGGCACCCCAGGGTAAAATTCAAGGACAACCAATATCCTAAGCTTGGGGATGCCCCAGAAGGCATCCCCTCTTTCGTCTTCGCCTATCGGTAACTTTACTTGAGGCTATATTTTTATTCACCAGATGATATGTGTTTTGCTTCGAGCGTCTTGTATGATTTGAGTCTTTGCTTTTTAGTTTACCAAAATCATCCTTGCTGTACACACCTTTTGGGAGAGACATGCATGGATCGGAATTTATTAGAATACTCTATGTGCTTCACTTATATCTTTTGAGCTAGACAATATTGTGCTAGTGCTTCACTTACATCTTTTTAGAGCATGGTGGTGGTTTTATTTATAGAAATTATTGATATCTCATGATTCACTTATATTATTTTGAGAGTCTTTTAGAACAGCATGGTAATTTTCTTTACTTATAAAATTAGTCCTAACATGATGGACATCCAATATGGGTATAATAAAAACTTTCATATAAAGTGCATTGAATACTATGAGAAGTTTGATTATTTATGATTGTTTTGAGATATGAAGATGGTGATATTAGAGTCATGCTAGTAGATTAGTTGTGAATTTGAGAGTTACTTGTGTTAAAGTTTGTGATTCCCGTAGCATGCACGTATGGTGAACCGTTATGTGATGAAGTTGGAGCATGATTTATTTATTGATTGTCTTCCTTATGAATGGTGGTCGGGGACGAGCGATGGTCTTTTCCTACCAATCTATCCCCCTAGGAGCATGCACGTAGTACTTTGTTTCGATAACTAATAGTTTTGCAATAAGTATGTGAGTTCTTTATGACTAATGTTGAGTCCATGGATTATACGCACTCTCACCCTTCCACCATTGCTAGCCTCTCTTGTACCGCGCAACTTTCGCCGATATTATACACCCACCATATACCTTCCTTAAAACAGCCACCATACCTACCTATTATGGCATTTCCATTGCCATTCCGAGATATATTGCCATGCGACTTTCCACCGTTCCATTTATTATGACACGCTCCATCATTGTCATATTGCCTTGCATGATCATGTAGTTGACATCGTATTTGTGGCAAAGCCACCGTTCATAATTTTTCATACATGTCACTCTTGAATCATTGCTCATCCCGGTACACTGCCGAAGACATTCACATAGAGTCATATTTTTTTCTAAGTATTGAGTTGTAATTCTTGAGTTGTAAGTAAATAAAAGTGTGATGATCTTCATTATTAGAGCATTGTCCCAGTGAGGAAAGGATGATGGAGACTATGATTCCCCCACAAGTTGGGATGAGACTCCGGACTAAATAAATAAATAAATAAAAGAAAAAAAGAGGCCATAAAAAAAGAGAAAAGGCCCAAATAAAAAAATGAGAGAAAAAGAGAGAAGGGGCAATGCTACTATCCTTTTACCACACTTGTGCTTCAAAGTAGCACCGTGATCTTCATGATAGAGAGTCTCCTATGTTGTCACCTTCATATACTAGTGGAAATTTTTCATTATAGAACTTGGCTTGTATATTCCAATGATGGGCTCCCTTAAAAGTGCCCTAGGTATGAGCAAGCAAGTTTGATGCACACCCACTTAGTTTCTTTTGTCGAGCTTTCATACACTTATAGATCTAGTGCATCCATTGCATGGCAATCCCTACTCACTCACATTGATATCTATTGATGGGCATCTCCATAGCCCGTTGATACGCCTAGTTGATGTGAGACTATCTTCTCCTTTTTGTCTTCTCCACAACCACCATTCTATTCCACCTATAGTGTTATGTCCATGGCTCACGCTCATGTATTGCGCGAAGATTGAAAAAGTTTGAGAAGATCAAAAGTATCAAACAGTTGCTTGGCTTGTCATCGGGGTTGTGCATGATTAAATACTTTGTGTGATGAAGATAGAGCATAACTAGACTATATGATTTTGTAGGAATAGCTTTCTTTGGCCATGTTATTTTGAGAAGACATGATTGCTTTGTTAGTATGCTTGAAGTATTATTATTTTTATGTCAATATTAAACTTTTGTCTTGAATCTTTCGGATCTGAACATTCAAGCCACAATAAAGAAAACTACATTGATAAATATGTTAGGTAGCATTCCACATCAAAAATTCTGTTTTTATCATTAACCTACTCGAGGACGAGCAGGAGTTAAGCTTGGGGATGCTTGATACGTCTCCAACGTGTCTACAATTTTTTATTGTTCCATGCTATTATCTGTTTTGGATGTTTAATGGGCTTTAATATGCTCTTTTATATTAGTTTTGGGACTAACCTATTAACTGGAGGCCTAGTGTTAGTTTCTGTTTTTTTTTGCCTATTTTAGAGTTTTGCAGAAAAGGAATACCAAACGGAGTCCAAACGGAATGAAACCTTCGCGATGATATTTGTTTGACCAAAATCAAATCAGAAGACTTGGAGTTGAAGTCAGAAACGCCACGAGGCATCCACGAGGCAGGAGGGCATGCCCAGGGGGTAGTCATGCCCTCACCCTCGAGGTCCCCTCGTAGCTCCACCGATGTACTTCTTTCGCCTATATATACTCTTATACCCTAGAAACATCAGGGGGAGACACGAAACCACTTTTCCACCACCGCAACCTTCTGTACCCGTGAGATCCCATCTTGGGGCCTTTTCCAACGATCTGCCAGAGGGGGAATCAATCACGGAGGGCTTCTACATCAACACCATTGCCTCTCCGATGAAGCGTGAGTAGTTTACCACAGACATCCGGGTCCATAGTTATTAGATAGCTGGCTTCTTCTCTCTCTTTGATTCTCAATACAAAGTTCTCCTCCATGTTCTTGGAGATCTATTCGATGTAATATTCTTTTGCAGTGTGTTTGCCGAGATCTGATGAACTGTGGATTTATGAACAAGATTATCTATATTATTTGGTTCTTCTCTAAATTCTTATATGCATGATTTGATATCTCTGCAAGTCTCTTCAAATTATCGGTTTAGTTTGGCCTACTAGATTGATCTTTCTTGCCATGGGAGAAGTGCTTAGCTTTGGGTTCAATCTTGCGGTGTCCTTTCCCAGTGACAATAGGGGCAGCAAGGCACGTATTGTATTGTTGCCGTCGAGGATAAAAAGATGGGGTTTATATCATATTGCTTGAGTTTATCCCTCTACATCATGTCATCTTGCTTAATGCGTTACTCCATTCTTATGAACTTAATACTCTAGATGCATGCTGGATAGCGGTCGATGTGTGGAGTAATAGTAGTAGATGCAGAATTGTTTCGGTCTACTTGACACAGACGTGATGCCTATGTTCATGATCATTGCCTTAGATGTCTTCATAATTATACGCTTTTCTATCAATTTCTCGGCGGTAATTTGTTCACCCACCGTAATACATGCTATCTCGAGAGAAGCCACTAGTGAAACCTATGGGCCCCGGGTCTCTTTTCCATTATATTGCATCTCTTTAAATCTCGTTTACTATTTTGCAATCTTTACTTTCCAATCTATACAACGAAAATACCAAAAATATTTACTTTATTATCTCTATCAGATCTCACTTTTGCGAATGACCGCGAAGGGATTGACAACCCCTTTATCGCGTTGGTTGCGAGGTTCTTGATTGTTTGTGCAGGTATTCGATGACTTGTGCGTCTTCTCCTACTGGATTGATACCTTGGTTCTCAAAACTGAGGGAAATACTTATGCTACTTTGCTGCATCACCCTTTCCTCTTCAAGGAAAACCAACGCAACCCCAAGAGGTAGCATTGTCATATCTTAAGATGCGGACGTGCCCATGCGGACGTGCCCAGAAGGTCATCAACGTGAGCGAACTGCTTCCATCCGTTATTCATGCACGGATGGAAGTAGTTCGCCCACACTCATGACCTTCAGCTCGGGGACGTGCTCATCTTAAGCTCGACACCAGTCGGTCGGCACGCGGACCGGAAGATCCTCAACCATCGAACCCTAGACCCTAGACCCTCGACCCCTCCATCCCTCGATGGTCCAACCGAACACCTTCACTGTGAGCATGGTTTGGTTGTTGTCGTATCTTAAGATGCAGACGTGCCCGGAAGGTCATCAGCGCGGTCAAACTACTTACATCTGTTATTTGTGCACGGATGGAAGCAGCTCGCCCAGGCTCATGACCTTCACCTCAGGGACGTGCTCATCTTAAGCTACGACACCAGTCGGTTAGCACTTAGATCGGAAGATCCTTGACCATCGACCCCTAGACCCTCGACCGACCCTCTGCCACGACCCTCGACCCTCTGCCACGACCTTGTATATTCCTACGATGGGCTTCCTCAAATGCCCTAGGTCTTCGTGAGCAAGCAAGTTGGATGCACACCCACTAGTTTCTTTTTGCTGAGCATTCATTTATAGCTCTAGTGCATCCGTTGCATGACAATCCCTACTCCTCATGTCGACATAAATTGATGGGCATCTCCATAGCCCGTTGATTATCCTCATCAATGTGAGACTTTCTCCTTTTTTGTCTTCTCCACACAATCCCCATCATCATATTCTATTCCACCCATAGTGTTATATCCATGGCTCACGCTCATGTATTGCATGAAGGTTGAAAAAGTTTGAGATTATTTAAGTATGAAACAATTGCTTGGCTTGTCATCGGGGGAATAGAAGTTGGGAACATCTTTATGTGATGAAAATGAAGCATAGCCTAACTATATGATTTTGTAGGGATGAACTTTCTTTTGCCATGTTATTTTGAGACGACATGATTACTTTGATTACTATGCTTGAAGTGTTACTATTTCTTTTATCAATATGAACATTTATTTTGAATCATTTGGATTTGAACATTCTTGCCACAATAAAGAAAATTACATTGAGAATCATGCTAGGTAGCATTCCACATCAAAAATTCTGTTTTTATCATTTACCTACTCGAGGACGAGCAGGAATTAAGCTTGGGGATGCTTGATATGTCTCCAACGTACCTATAATTTTTGATTGTTCCATGCTATTATATTACCCCTTTTGGATGTTTATGGGCTTTATTTTACACATTTATATCATTTTTGGGACTAACCTACTAACCGGAGGCCCAGCCCGTACTGCTTTTTTTTTGCCTATTTCAGTATCTCGAAGAAAAGGAATATCAAACGGAGTCCAAACGGAATGAAACCATCGGGAGTGTGATTTTTGGAATGAACGTGATCCAGAGGACTTGGAGTGCAAGCCAAGGAGCAGCCGAGGCGGCCACGAGATAGGAGGGTGCGCCCACCCCTACAGGGCGTGCCACCCTGTCTCATGGGCCCCTCGGGCGGCCACCGACGTACTTCTTCCTCCTATATAAGCCTAAGTACCCCGAAAACATCCAGGGAGCCAACAAAACACAATTTCCACCACCGTAACCTTCTATATCCGCGAGATCCCATCTTGGAGCCTTCGTCGGCACTCCGCCGGAGGGGGAATCAACCACGGAGGGCTTCTACATCAACACCATAGCCCCTCCGATGAGTTGAGAGCAGTTTACCATAGACCTTCGGGTCCATAGTTATTAGCTAGATGGCTTCTTCTCTCTTTTTGGATCTCAATACAATGTTCTCCCCCTCTCTTGTGGAGATCTATTCAACGTAAACTCTTTTTGCGATGTGTTTGTCGAGAGACGATGAATTGTGGGTTCATGATCAAGTTTATCTATGAGAAATATTTGAATCTCCTTTGAATTCTTTTATGTATGATTGAGTTATCTTTGCAAGTCTCTTCAAATTATCAGTTTGGTTTGGCCTACTAGATTGATCTTTCTTTCCATGGGAGAAGTGCTTAGCTTTGGGTTCAATCTTGCGGTGTCCTTTCCCAGTGACAGCAGGGGTAGCAAGGCATGTATTGTATTGTTGCCATCGAGGATAAAAAGGTGGGGTTTATATCATATTGCTTGAGTTTATCCCTCTGCATCATGCCATCTTGCTTAATGCGTTACTCAGTTCTTTATGAACTTAATACTCTAGATGCAGGCATGAGTCGGTCGATGTGTGGAGTAATAGTAGTAGATGCAGGCAGGAGTCGGTCTACTTGTTGCGGACGTGATGCCTATATACATGATCATGCCAAGATAATCTCATAATTATTCGCTTTTCTATCAATTGCTCGACAATAATTTGTTCATCGACCGTAATACTTATGCTATCTTGAGAGAAGCCTCTAGTGAAACCTATGGCCCCCGGGTCTATCTTTTATCATATAAGTTTTCAATCTACTTTTATTTGCATCTTTACTTTTTGCATCTATATTATAAAATACCAAAAATATATTTATCTTATCATACTATCTCTATCAGATCTGACTTTCGCAAGTGGCCGTGAAGGGATTGACAACCCCTTTATTGCGTTGGTTGCGAGTTCTTTGTTTGTTTGTGTAGGTGCGTGGGACTTTTGAGGAGCCTCCTACTGGATTGATACCTTGGTTCTCAAAAATTGAGGGAAATACTTACGCTATTATTGCTGCATCACCCTTTCCTCTTCAAGGAAAACCAACGCAAGCTCATGATGTAGCAAGAAGGATTTCTAGCGCCGTTGCCGGGGAGGTCTTCGCTCAAGTCAAGACATACCAAGTACCCATCACAAACTCATCTCCCTCGCATTTACATTATTTGCCATTTGCCTCTCGTTTTCCTCTCCCCCACTTCACCATTGCCATTTTATTCGCCCTCTCTTTCCCAATCTCCTCCGCTCTTTTTCGCTTGCCTTTTCCTGTTTGCTTGTGTGTTGGATTACTTGTTGCCATGGCGCAAGATAATACCAAATTGTGTGATTTCTCGAATACCAATAATAATGATTTCCTTAGTACTCCGATTGCTCCTCTTAATGATGTTGAGTCTTGTGAAATCAATACTGCTTTGCTGAATCTTGTTATGAAAGATCAAGGCCACTTGCAAAAGTGAGTCTGATAGAGATAGTATGATAAGATAAATATATTTTTGGTATTTTATAATATAGATGCAAAAAGTAAAGATGCAAATAAAAGTAGATTGAAAACTTATATGATAAAAGATAGACCCGGGGGCCATAGGTTTCACTAGAGGCTTCTCTCAAGATAGCATAAGTATTACGGTGGGTGAACAAATTACTGTGGAGCAATTGATATAAAAGCGAATAATTATGAGATTATCTAGGCATGATCATGTATATATGCATCATGTCCGCAACAAGTAGACCGACTCCTTCCTGCATCTACTACTATTACTCCACACATCGACCGACTCCTGCCTGCATCTAGAGTATTAAGTTCATAAAGAACAGAGTAACACATTAAGCAAGATGACATGATGTAGAGGGATAAACTCAAGCAATATGATATAAACCCCATCTTTTTATCATCGATGGCAACAATACAATACGTGCCTTGCTGGCCCTGCTGTCACTGGGAAAGGAAACCGCAAGATTGAACCCAAAGCTAAGCACTTCTCCCACGGCAAGAAAGATGAATCTAGTAGGCCAAACCAAACTGATAATTCAAAGAGACTTGCAAAGATAACTCAATCATACATAAAAGAATTCAGAGGAGATTCAAATATTTCTCATAGATAAACTTGATCATAAACCCACAATTCATCGGATCTCGACAAACACACCGCAAAAAGAGTTTACATCGAATAGATCTCCACAAGAGAGGGGGAGAACATTGTATTGAGATCCAAAAAGAGAGAAGAAGCCATGTAGCTAATAACTATGGACCCGAAGGTCTGTGGTAAACTACTCACAACTCATCAGAGGGGCTATGGTGTTGATGTAGAAGCCCTCCGTGGTTGATTCCCCCTCCGACGGAGCACCGGCGAAGGCTCCAAGATGGGATCTCGCGGATACAGAAGGTTACAGCGGTGGAAATTGTGTCTCATTGGCTCCCTGGCTGTTTTCGGGGTACATAGGCTTATATAGGAGGAAGAAGTACGCCAGTGGCCGCCCGAGGGGCCCATGAGACAGGGGGCGCGCCCTCCTATCTCGTGGCCGCCTCGGCTGCTTCTTGGCTTGCACTCCAAGTCCTCTGGATCACATTCGTTCCAAAAATCACGCTCCCGAAGGTTTCATTCCGTTTGGACTCCGTTTGATATTCCTTTTCTTCGAAATACTGAAATAGGCAAAAAAACAGCAATGCGGGCTGGGCCTCCGGTTAGTAGGTTAGTTCCAAAAATGATATAAATGTGTAAAATAAAGCCCATAAACATCCAAAAGGGGTAATATAATAGCATGGAACAATCAAAATTATAGATACGTTGGGGACGTATCAAGCATCCCCAAGCTTAATTCATGCTCGTCCTCGAGTAGGTAAATGATAAAAACAGAATTTTTGATGTGGAATGCTACCTAGCATGATTCTCAATGTAATTTTCTTTATTGTGGCATGAATGTTCAAATCCAAATGATTCAAAATAAAAGTTCATATTGATAAAATAAATAGTAACACTTCAAGCATACTAATCAAAGTAATCATGTCTTCTCAAAATAACATGGCAAAAGAAAGTTCATCCCTACAAAATCAAATAGTTAGGCTATGCTTCATTTTCGTGACACAAAGATGTTCCCAACTTCTATACCCCCGATGACAAGCCAAGCAATTGTTTCATACTTAAATAATCTCAAACTTTTTCAACCTTCATGCAATACATGGCGATGATGATGGGGATTGTGTGGAGAAGACAAAAAAGGAGAAGGGCTCACATTGACGAGGATAATCAACGGGCTATGGAGATGCCCATCAATTGGTGTCAACATGAGGAGTAGGGATTTCCATGCAACGGATGCACTAGATCTATAAATGAATGCTCAACAAAAGGAAACTAGTGGGTGTGCATCCAACTTGCTTGCTCACGAAGACCTAGGGCATTTGAGGAAGCCCATCGTAGGAATATACAAGCCAAGTTCTATAATGAAAAATTCCCACTAGTATGAAAAAGACAACCTATGAGACTCACTATATGAAAAACATGGTGCACTTTGAAGCACGATATATGAGACTCACTACATGAAGAACAAGGTGCTACTTTGAAGCACAAGTGTGGAAAAAGAGATAGTAACATTGCCCTTTTTATTTATTTTCTTTTCTTTTTTTCCTTTTTTTCTTTCTTTCCTTTTTTGGGCCTTTCTTTTTCTTTTTATTTTGGCCTTTCTTCTTTTTTCTTTTCTTTTTGGGCAATGCTCTAATAATGTTGATCATCACACTTTTATTGATTACAACATATGAATTACAACTCGAAACTAGAACAAGATATGACTCTATATGAATGCCTCCGGCGGTGTACCGGGATGGTGCAATGAATCAAGAGTGACATGTATGAAAATTATGCATGGTGGCTTTGCCACAAATACGATGTTTACTACATGATCATGCAATGGCAATATGACAAAAGTAATGTATGTCATGATGATAAACGGAACGGTGGAAAGTTGCATGGCAATATATCTCGGAATGGCTATGGAAATGCCATAATAGGTAGGTATGGTGGCTGTTTTGAGGAAGATATAAGGAGGTTTATGTGTGATAGAGCGTATCGTATCACGGGGTTTGGATGCACCAGCGAAGTTTGCACCAACTCTCACGGTGAGAAAGGGCAATGCACGGTACCGAAGAGGCTAGCAATGGTGGAAAGATAAAAGTGCGTATAATCCATGGACTCAACATTAGTCAAAAGAACTCATATACTTATTGCAAAAATTTAGAAGCCATCAAAAATCAAGTACTACACACAATGCTCCTAGGGGGATATATTGAAGGAAATATGCCCTAGAGGCAATAATAAAGTTATTATTTATTTCCTTATTTCATGATAAATGTTTATCATTCATGCTAGAATTGTATTAACCGGAAACATGATACATGTGTGAATGCATAGACAAACAACAGGTCACTAGTATGCCTCTACTAGACTAGCTTGTTAATCAAAGATGGTTATGTTTCCTAACCATGAACAAAGAGTTGTTATTTGATTAACAAGGTCACATCATTAGTAGAATGATCTGATTGACATGACCCATTCCATTAGCTTAGCACACGATCGCTTAGTATGTTGCTACTGCTTTTATCCATGACATATACATGTTCCTCTGTAACTATGAGATTATGCAACTCCGTTGCCACGGAGGAACACTTTGGTACTACCAAACGTCACAACGTAATCGGGTGATTATAAAGGAGTACTACAGGTGTCTCCAAAGGCGATGTTGGGTTGGCGTATTTGAGATTAGGTTTTGTCACTCCGATTGTCGGAGAGGTATCTCTGGGCCCTCTCGGTAATACACATCATGAAGCCTTGCAAGCACTACAACTAATGAGTTAGTTGTGAGATGATGTATTACGGAACGAGTAAAGAGACTTGCCGTAACGAGATTGAACTAGGTATTGATACCGACGATCGAATCTCGGGCAAGTAACATACCGATGACAAAGGGAACAACGATGTTGTTATGCGGTCCGACCGATAAAGATCTTCGTAGAATATGTAGGAACCAATATGGGCATCCAGGTCCCGCTGTTGGTTATTGACCGTGAATGGTTCTAGGTCATGTCTACATTGTTCTCGAACCGTAGGGTCCACACGCTTAAGGTTTCGATGGATGGTTATTATGAGTTTATGTATTTTGATGTACCAAGGAGTTCGAGTCCCGGATGTGATCACGGACATGACGAGGAGTCTCGGAATGGTCGAGACATAAAGATTGATATATTGGAAGCCTATGTTTGGAGTTCGGAATGGTTCCGGTAAAACGGAATTTACGGAGTACCGGAGGTTACTGAACCCCCGGGAGGTAAATGGGCCACTATGGGCCTTGGTGGAAAGGAGAAGGGCAGCCCAAGAGGGCTGCGCCTCCCCTTCCCTAGTCCTATTAGGACTAGGAGAAGGGGCCGGCCCCCCTCTCTCTCTTTCCCCCCTCCGGGAATCCTAGTCCAACTAGGATTGGGGGGGGGAATCCTACTCCCAGAGGGAGTAGGACTCCCTTGGCGCGCCTAGCTTGGCCGGCCGGCCCCCTCCCCCCTGGCTCCTTTATATACGGGGGCAGGGGGGCACCTTGGAACACACAAGTTGATCGTGAGATCGTTCCTTAGCCGTGTGCGGTGCCCCCTTCCACCATATTCCACCTCGGTCATACCGTCGCGAAGCTTAGGCGAAGCCTGCGCCGTGAAACATCAAGATCGCCACCACGCCGTCGTCGACGGAACTCTCCTCGACACTCGGCTGGATCGGAGTACGAGGGACGCCATCGAGCTGTACGTGTGTCAAGAACTCGGGGCGTCGAGTAACGGCGCCGGATCGGTCGGATCGCGAGGAGAACGACGACTACTTCCTCTACGTTGTGATCGCTTCCGCCGGGTCACGAGGGCGTGAGACAACACTCTCCCCTCTCGTTGCTATACATCACCATGATCTTGCGTGTGCGAGGAAAATTTTTGAAATTACTACATAACCAACAGTGGCATCCGAGCCTAGGTTTTTATGGTTTGATGTTTTGCACGAGTAGAACACAAGTGAGTTGTGGGCGATACAAGTCATACTACCTACCAGCATGTCATACTTTGGTTCAGCGGTATTGTGAGATGAAGCGGCCCGGACCGACATTACGCCAGACGCTTACGCGAGACTGGTTTCACCGCTACGAGCACTCGTTGCTTAAAGGTGACTGGTGGGTGCCTGTCTCTCTCACTTTAGTTGAACCGAGTGTGGCTACGCCCGGTCCTTGAGAAGGTTAAAACGGAGTCTACTTGACGAAGTATCGTTGTGGTTTTGATGCGTAGGTGAGACTGGTTCTTGCTTAAGCCCGTAGCAGCCACGTAAAATTTGCAACAACAAAGTAGAGGACGTCTAACTTGTTTTTGCAGGGCATGTTGTGATGTGATATGGTCAAGACGTGATGCTATATTTTATTGTATGAGATGATCATGTTTGGTAACCGGTTATCGGCAATCGGCAGGAGCCATATGGTTGTCGCTTTATTGTATGCAATGCAATCGCCCTGTAATGCTTTACTTTATCACTAAGCGGTAGCGATAGTCGTAGTAGCATAAGTTTGGCGAGACGACAACGATGCTGCGATGGAGATCAAGGTGTCGCGCCGGTGACGATGGTGATCATGGTGGTGCTGCAAGATGGAGATCATGAAGCACAAGATGATGATGACCATATCATATCACTTATATTGATCTGCATGTGATGTTTATCCTTTTATGCATCTTATCTTGCTTTGATTGACGGTAGCATTATAAGATGATCTCTCACTAAATTATCAAGAAGTGTTCTCCCCGAGTATGCACCGTTGCCAAAGTTCGTCGTGCCTGCACACCACGTGATGATCGGGTGTGATAAGCTCACGTCCATCTACAACGGGTGCAAGCCAGTTTTGCACACGCAGAATACTCGGGTTATACTTGACGAGCCTAGCATATGCAGATATGGCCTCGAACACGGAGACCGAAAGGTCGAGCGTGAATCATATAGTAGATATGATCAACATAAGATGTTCACCATTGAAAACTACTCCATCTCACGTGATGATCGGTTATGGTTTAGTTGATTTGTCACGTGATCACTTAGATGACTAGAGAGATGTCTATCTAAGTGGGAGTTCTTAAGTAATATGATTAATTGAACTTAAATTTATCATGAACTTAGTCCTGGTAGTATTTTGCAAATTATGTTGTAAGATCAATAGCTTGCGTTGTTGTTTTCATACGTTTATTTTGATATGTTCCTAGAGAAAATTATGTTGAAAAATGTTAGTAGCAATGATGCGGATTTGATCCGTGATCTGAGGTTTATCCTCATTGCTGCACAGAAGAATTATGTCCTTAATGCACCGCTAGGTGACAGACCTATTGCAGGAGCAGATGCAGACGTTATGAACGTTTGGCTAGCTCAGTATGATGACTACTTGATAGTTTTGTGCACCATGCTTTATGGCTTAGAATCGGGACTTCAAAGATGTTTTGAACATCATGGACCATATGAGATGTTCCAAGAATTGAAGTTAATATTTCAAGCAAATACCCGAGTTGAGAGATATGAAGTCTCCAACAAGTTCTATAGCTAAAAGATGGAGGAGAATCGCTCAACTAGTGAGCATGTGCTCAGATTGTCTGGGTACTTCAATCGCTTGAATCAAGTGGAAGTTAATCTTCCAGATAAGATAGTGATTGACAGAATTCTCTAGTCACCATCACCAAGTTAGTAGAACTTTGTGATGAACTATAGTATGCAAGGGATGATGAAAATGATTCCCGAGTTTTTCATGATGATGAAATCGATGAAGGTAGAAATCAAGAAAGAACATCAAGTGTTGATGGTTAACAAGACCACTAGTTTCAAGAAAAGGGCAAAGGGATAGAAGGAACTTCAAGAAGAACGGCAAGCAAGTTGTTGCTCAAGTGAAGAAGCCCAAGTCTGGACTGAGCACGAGACTAAGTGCTTCTACCGCAAAGGGACTGGTCCTTTGGAAGCGAACTACCCCAAGTATTTGGCGGATAAGAAGGATGGCAAAGTAAACAAAAGTATATTTGATATACATGTTATTGATGTGTACTTTACTAGTGTTTATAGCAACCCCTCGGTATTTGGTACTGGTTCAGTTGCTAAAGAGTAGTAACTCAAACGGAGTTGCGTATAAATGAAACTAGTTAAAGGTGAAGTGACGATGTGTGTTGAAAGTAGTTTCAAGATTGATATGATCATCATCGCACACTCCCTATACTTTCGGGATTAGTGTTGAACCTAAATAAATGTTATTTGGTGTTTGTGTTGAGCATGAATATGATTTGATCGTGTTTTTTGCAATACGGTTATTCATTTAAGTAAGAGAATAAACTGTTATTCTGTTTACATGAATAAAACCTTATATGGTTACACACCCAATGAAAATGGTTCATTGGATCTCGATCGTAGTGATACACATATTCATAATATTGAAACCAAAAGATGCAAAGTTAATAATGATAGTGCAACTTGTTTGTAGCACTTGCCGCTTAGGTCATATTGGTGTAAAGCGCATGAAGAAACTCCATGCTGATGGGATTTTGGAATCACTTGATTATGAATCACTTGATGCTTGCGAACCATGCCTCATGGGCAAGATGTCTAAGACTCCGTTCTCCGGAACAATGGAACAAGCTACTGACTTATTGGAAATAATACATACCGATGTATGCGATCCAATGAGTGTTGATGCTCGTGGCAAGTATCGTTATTTTCTGACCTTCACAAGATGATTTGAGCAAATATGGGTATATATACTTGATGAAACATAAGTCTGAAATAGTTGAAAGGTTCAAAGAATTTCAGAGTGAAGTGGAAAATCATCGTAACAATAAAATAAAGTTTCTGCGGTTTGATCGCGGAGACGAATATTTGAGTTACGAGTTTGGTCTTCAATTAAAACAATGTGGAATAGTTTCACAACTCACGCCACCTGGACACCACAACGTTATGGTGTGTCCAAACATCGTAACCGCACTTTATTGGATATAGTGCAATCTATGATGTTTCTTACTGATTTACCAATATTGTTTTGGGATCATGCATTAGAGACAGCTGCATTCACATTAAATTGGGCACCATCTAAATCCGTTGAGACGACACTATATGAACTGTGGTTTAGCAAGAAACCCAAGTTGTCGTTTCTTAAAAGTTTGGAGTTGCGATGCTTATGTGAAAAAGTTTCATCCTGATAAGCTGGAACCCAAATCGGAGAAGTGCGTCTTCATAGAATACCCAAAGGAAATTGTTGGGTACACCTTCTATCACAGATCCGAAGGCAAGATATTCGTTCCTTAAGATGGATCCTTTCTAGAGAAGGAGTTTCTCTCGAAAGAAGTGAGTGGGAGGAAAGTAGAACTTGATGAGGTAACTGTACCTATTCCCTTATTGGAAAGTAGTTCATCACAGAAATCTGTTCTTGTGACTGCTATACCAATTAGTGAGGAAGTTAATGATGATGATCATGTAACTTCAGATCAAGTTACTACCGAACCTCGTAGGTAAACCAGAGTGAGATCCGCACCAGAGTGGTACGGTAATCCTGTTCTGGAAGTCATGTAACTAGACCATGATGAACCTACGAACTATGAGGAAGCGATGATGAGCCCAGATTCCACGAAATGGCTTGAGGCCATGAAATCTGAGATGAGATCCATATATGAGAACAAAGTGTGGACTTTGGTGGCGTTGCCCGATGATCGGCAATCCATAGAAAATAAATGGATCTTCAAGAGGACGACGGACGCTGATAGTAGTGTTACTATCTACAAAGCTCGACTTGTCGCAAAAAGGTTTTTGACAAGTTCAAGGTGTTGACTACAATGAGATTTTCTCAACTGTAGCGATGCTTAAGTCTGTCCGAATCATGTTAGCAATTGCCACAATTTATGAAATTTGGCAAATGGTTGTAAAAACTGCATTCCTGAATGGGTTTTAGGAGGAAGAGTTGTATATGATGCAACCAGAAGGTTTTATCGATCCAAAGGGAGCTAACAAAGTGTGCAAGCTCTAGCGATCCATCTATGGACTGGTACAAGCATCTCGGAGTTGGAATATACGCTTTGATGAGTTGATCAAAGCATATAGTTTTATACAGACTTACGGTGAAGCCTGTATTTACAAGGAAGTGAGTGGGAGCACTACAAAGATTTCGATAAGTATATGTGAATGACATATTGTAGATCGGAAATAATGTAGAATTATTCGCAAAGCATAAAGAAGTGTTTGAAAGGAGTTTTTCAAAGAAAGACCTCGGTAAAGCTACTTACATATTGAGCATCAAGATCTATAGAGATAGATCAAGATGCTTGATAAGTTTTTCAATGAGTACATACCTTGACAAGATTTTGAAGTAGTTCAAAATGAAACAATCAAAGAAAGAGTTCTTGCCTGTGTTACAAGGTGTGAAATTGAGTAAGACTCAAAACCCGACCACAAGCAGAAGATAGAAAGAGAATGAAAGTCATTCACTATGCCTTGGCCATAGTTTCTATAAAGTATGCCATCTTGTGTACCAGATCTATTGTATACCCTGCTTTGAATTTCGCAAGGAGTACAATAGTGATCTAGGAGTAGATCATCGACAGCGGTCAAAATTATCCTTAGTGGAATAAGGATATGTTTCTCGATTATGGAAGTGACAAAAGGTTTGTCGTAAAGGGTTACGCCGATGCAAGTTTTGACACCGATCCGATGACTCTAAGTCTCGATCTAGATACATATTGAAAGTGGGAGCAATTAGCTAGAGTAGCTTCGTGCAAGAGCATTGTAGACATAGAAAATTGCAAAATACATAACGGATCTGAATGTGAAAGACCCGTTGACTAAGACTCTCTCACAAGCAAAACATGATCACACCTTAGTACTCTTTGGGTGTTAATCACATAGCGATGTGAACTAGATTACTGAATCTAGTAAACCCTTTGGGTGTTGGTCACATGGCGATGTGAACTATGGGTGTTAATCACATGATGATGTGAACTATCGATGTTAATCACATGGTGATGTGATCTAGATTATTGACTCTAGTGCAAGTGGGAGACTGAAGGAAATATGCCCTAGAGGCAATAATAAAGTTATTATTTATTTCCTTATTTCATGATAAATGTTTATCATTCATGCTAGAATTGTATTAACCGGAAACATGATACATGTGTGAATGCATAGACAAACAACATGTCACTAGTATGCCTCTACTAGACTAGCTTGTTAATCAAAGATGGTTATGTTTCCTAACCATGAACAAAGAGTTGTTATTTGATTAACAAGGTCACATCATTAGTAGAATGATCTGATTGACATGACCCATTCCATTAGCTTAGCACACGATCGTTTAGTATGTTGCTACTGCTTTTATCCATGACATATACATGTTCCTGTAACTATGAGATTATGCAACTCCGTTTACGGAGGAACACTTTGGTACTACCAAACGTCACAACGTAATCGGGTGATTATAAAGGAGTACTACAGTGTCTCCAAAGGCGATGTTGGGTTGGCGATTTCGAGATTAGGTTTTGTCACTCCGATTGTGGAGAGGTATCTCTGGGCCCTCTCGGTAATACACATCATCTGAAGCCTTGCAAGCACTACAACTAATGAGTTAGTTGTGAGATGATGTATTACGGAACGAGTAAAGAGACTTGCCGTAACGAGATTGAACTAGGTATTGGATACCGACGATCGAATCTCGGGCAAGTAACATACCGATGACAAAGGGAACAACGATGTTGTTATGCGGTCGACCGATAAAGATCTTCGTAGAATATGTAGGAACCAATATGGGCATCCAGGTCCCGCTGTTGGTTATTGACCGTGAATGGTTCTAGGTCATGTCTACATTGTTCTCGAACCGTAGGGTCCACACGCTAAGGTTTCGATGATGCTTATTATGAGTTTATGTATTTTGATGTACGAAGGAGTTCGAGTCCCGGATGTGATCACGGACATGACGAGGAGTCTCGGAATGGTCGAGACATAAAGATTGATATATTGGAAGCCTATGTTTGGAGTTCGAATGGTTCCGGTAAAACGGAATTTATCGGAGTACCGGAGGTTACCGGAACCCCGGGAGGTAAATGGGCCACTATGGGCCTTGGTGGAAAGGAGAAGGGGCAGCCCAAGAGGGCTGCGCGCCTCCCCCCCTTCCCTAGTCCTATTAGGACTAGGAGAAGGGGCCGGCCCCCCGCTCTCTCTTTCCCCCCTCCGGGAATCCTAGTCCAACTAGGATTGGGGAATCCTACTCCCAGGGAGTAGGACTCCTTGGCGCGCTTAGCTTGGCCGGCCGCCCCTCCCCCGGCTCCTTTATATACGGGGCAGGGGGGCACCTTGGAACACACAAGTTGATCGTGAGATCGTTCCTTAGCCGTGTGCGGTGCCCCCTTCCACCATATTCCACCTCGGTCATACCGTCGCGAAGCTTAGGCGAAGCCCTGCGCCGGTGAAACATCAAGATCGCCACCACGCCGTCAGGTCGACGGAACTCTCCTCGACACTCGGCTGGATCGAGTACGAGGGACGCCATCGAGCTATACGTGTGTCAAGAACTCGGGCGCCGGAGTAACGGCGCCGGATCGGTCGGATCGCGAGGAGAACGACGACTACTTCCTCTACGTTGTGATCGCTTCGCTCGGGTCTACGAGGGTACGTAGACAACACTCTCCCCTCTCGTTGCTATACATCACCATGATCTTGCGTGTGCGTAGGAAAATTTTTGAAATTACTACATAACCAACATATATTGGTAGGAAAAGACCATCGCTCGTCCCCGACCGCCACTCATAAGGATGCACAAGCCAGGTACACTTTATGTTTCAAATATGTTACACAACTTTAACCATACGTGCATGCTACGGGACTTGCTAACTTCAACACAAGCATTATTTAAATTCATAATCACCCAACTAGCATGACTTTAATATCACTACCTCCATATCTCAAAACAATTATCAAGTATCAAATTGATCATAGTATCCAATTCACTTCCTATGATAGTTTTTATTATACCCAACTTGGATGCCTACCATTCTAGGACCAATTTTATAACCATAGCAAATACCATGCTGTTCTAAAATACTCTCAAAATAATATAAGTGAAGCATGAGAGACTAGCAATTTCTACAAAAATAAGCCACCGCCATGCTCTAAAAGATATAAGTGAAGCACTAGAGCAAAAACTATCAAGCTCAAAAGATATAAGTGAAGCACATAGAGTATTCTAGCAAATTCTAATCAAGTAGGATTATCCCAAAAGGTGTGTACAGCAAGGATGATTGTGGTAAACTAAAAAGCGAAGACTAATATAATACACAATGCTCCAAGCAAAACACATATCATGTGGCGAATAAAAATATAGCTCCAAGTAAAGTTACCAATGAACGAAGACGAAAGAGGGGATGCCTTCCCAGGGCATCCCCAAGCTTAGGCTTTTGGATATCCTTGAATATCTTGGGGTACCATGGTCATCCCCAAGCTTAGGCTCTTGCCACTCCTTATTCCATAGTCCATCAAAGCCTTACCCAAAACTTGAAAACTTCACAACACAAAACTCAACAGGAAATCTTATAAGCTCCGTTAGTGAAAGAAAAGAAAACCACCACATAAGGTACTGTAATGAACTCATTATTTATTTATTTTGGTGTTAAACCTACTGTATTCCAACTTCTCTATGGTTTATAAACTATTTTACTAGCTATAGATGCATCAAAATAAGCAAACAACACACGAAAAACAGAATCTGTCAAAAAACAGAACAGTCTGTAGCAATCTGTAATAACGCAAACTTCTGGAACTCTAAAAATCCTAAAACAATAGGAAGTCCTGGAAAATTTGCCTATTGATCAGAAGCAAAAAGAATCAACGCAAAATCACGTTTATGTGATTTAACAAAACTAAATTCCTGCGTGCAAAGTTTCTGTTTTTTCAGCAGAATCAAATCAACTATCATCATAGGTTATCCTATAGGTTCTACTTGGCACAAACACTAATTAAAAGATAAAAACACATCTAAACAGAAGGTAGATGCAAAATTTATTACTAAACAGGAACAAAAACAAAAAACACAAATAAAATTGGGTTGCCTCCCAACTAGCGCTATCGTTTAACGCCCCTAGCTAGGCATAAAAGCGAAGATAGATCTAAGTAGTGCCATCTTTGGCACTCAATTCATAAGTAGCTCGCATGATAGATTCATAAGGTAATTTGACTTTCTTTCTTGGAAAGTTCTCCATGCCTTTCTTTAATGGAAATTAGAATCTAATATTCCCTTCCTTTACATCAATAATCGCGCCAATCGTTCTAAGGAAAGGTCTACCAAGAATAATAGGGCAAGAAAGATTGCAATCTATATCAAGAACGATAAAATCTACGGGCACCAAATTTATATTTGCAACAATGTGAACATCATTGATCCTTTCCATTGGCTTTTTAATGGTAGAATCCGCAAGGTGCAAATTTAAAGAGCAATCGTCAAGATCATGAAAACCTAGAATATCACATAAAGTTTTCGGAATCGTGGAAACACTAGCACCCAAATCACACAAAGCAAAACACTCATGATCTTTAATTCTAATCTTTATAGTAGGTTCCCACTCATCATTAAGTTTTCTAGGTATAGAAACTTCCAAATTAAGTTTTTCATCATAAGATTGCATCAAGGCATCAACGATATGTTTGGTAAAAGCTTTATTTTGACTATAGGCATGAGGAGAATTAACAACGGATTGCAACATGGAAATTCAACCCTCTAAAGAACAATTATCATAAACAAATTTCTTGAAATCCGAGATAGTGGGTTCAATACTATTTAAAGTCATGACCTCTCCAATCCCACTTTTACCAAATTTAGCATCAAGACCTAAAAACTCCGAATTCTTGGGACGCCTTCTAACTAAAGTTGACTCATCTCCAGTCCCATTATTATCAAGATTCATATTGCAAAACAAAGATATAATAGGGGACACATCAATAACTTTGAGATCTTCATCATTATTTTCATGGAAACTAGAAGAACACGCTTTTATAAAGGAAACTTTCTTAGCACGCAATCTAGCGGTTCTTTCCTTGCACTCGTCAATGGACATTCTCATGGCTTTGAGAGACTCATTGATATCATGCTTAGGAGGAGAAGATCTAAATTTAAGAGAATCGGCATCAAGCGAAAGTCTATCAACGTTCCTAGCCAAATCATCAACTTTGCACAATTTTTCTTCAAGCAAAGCATTAAAATTCTTTTGAGAAATCATAAATTCTTTCACACTATTCTCAAAATCAGAGGGCATCTTATTAAAATTACCATAAGAATTATTGTAGGAATTTCCATAATTATTAGAGGAATTACTAGGGAACGATCTAGAATTAAAGTTTCCTCTATAAGCATTGTTTCCAAAACTATTCCTACCAACAAAATTCACATCCATAGATTCATTATTATTCTCAATCAAAGTAGACAAGGGCATATCATTGGGATCAAGAGGAATATTTTTAGTAGCAAACAACTTCATAAGTTCATCCACCTTTCCACTCAAAACATTGGTTTCTTCTATAGCATGCACTTTTTTACTAGAAGATCTTTCGGTGTGCCATTGAGAATAATTAGCCATAATATTATCAAGAAGTTTTGTAGCATCTCCTAACGTGATTTCCATAAACATGCCTCCCGCGGCCGAATCTAAGAGATTTCTAGAAGCAAAGTTCAAACCGGCATAAAACTTTTGTATTATCATCCATAAATTCAAACCATGAGTAGGGCAATTGCGAATCATCAACTTCATTCTTTCCCAAGATTGGGCAACATGCTCATGATCAAGTTGTTTAAAATTCATAATATCGTTCCTAAGAGTGATAATCTTAGCGGGAGGAAAATACTTAGAGATAAAAGCATCTTTGCACTTGTTCCAAGAATCAATACTATTTTTAGGCAAAGACGAAAACCAAACTTTAGCACGATCTCTAAGTGAAAACGGAAATAACTTCAATTTAACAATATCATTATCTGTATCTTTCTTCTTTTGCATATCACACAAATCAACAAAGTTGTTTAGATGAGTAGCGGCATCTTCACTAGGAAGGCCGACGAATTTGAAGGGATTGACAACCCCTTTATTGCGTTGGTTGCGAGTTCTTTATTTGTTTGTGTAGGTGCATGGGACTTTTGAGGAGCCTCCTACTGGATTGATACCTTGGTTCTCAAAAACTGAGGGAAATACTTACCCTACTATTGCCGCATCACCCTTTCCTCTTCAAGGAAAACCAACTCAAGCTCAAGACGTAGCAGTGCTCTCCATGCATGGCCCTCACCTCCTGAAGTTCTTGGTTCTCTTGGGTGATGAATTCGTGTGCCCCTGGCGGCTGACGCCTTGCTCCTTGCTTGTGGGGGCGCACGTTGAGGCACACCTCCAAGTGGTGCCCGAGCACCTCCCTTGTTATGCTGGTTAGGTCAGACGCTCTCCAGATGGAAGCCCCCGAGCCTGACCCGAGGGAGGTGCTGGGCGCGCCTTCCTATGAAGGGGAAGGGCATGCCCTTTCGGCGGGGGGTAGAGCCCTGGGTGTCGCCGCCAGCCAGCTGCTTGTCTGCTTTAGGGTTGCTCTTGGGGGGGAGCTGCTTCTTCTTTGCGGGAGGGGCCTCAGGAGGCGCAGCAACGTTCTTGCCGTTAGGGTTCTTAGCCGCGGCGGCCCGGTAGGTGTGCTCGAGGGAGCAGACCGCATCCTTCTTGTCACAGGCGATAGTGATAACGCCGCTGCAGCCAGGCATCTTGAGGACGTTGTAGCCATGATGGGTCGCTGCCATGTACTTGGCGAGTGTATGGTATCACGGGATGGCATTGTATGGGAGGGCGATGTGGGCCATGTCAAAGTCAATCAACTCAGTGTGATAGTTGTTGCATGTGCCGAAGGTGACCAGAAGGCACACCTGCCCAGGGGAGTTGTGGAGCCGTTAGTCACCCCAGAGAAGGGTCGCGTCGGCGCTAGGTGGCCGTAGGGAACTTGGAGCGTCTCGAAGGTGGCGACGGAGATCACGTTGGGGCCAGCTCCCCCGTCGATGAGGGTCTTGGTGACTACGACATTGCTGGTTGTGGGGGTGCAAATCATAGGAAGCGCGGCAGCAGCGTCCGCTGACCTGGGGTGGTCTCGGGAATTAAAGGTGATGGCACACTCAACCCACGTGCGAGGCTGCGCAGCCTTGGTCCAGGTTTGCGCGGCGTTCTCCCTTCAAAAAAACTGCTTGAAGTGGTGGTTGGACGCAGGCGCCTGGGAGACCGCCGAGGATGCACGCGACTGCGTGGAACCCTAGGAGCGTGAAGTAGGCCATGAAACGGTCGCCGAGCTCGCCCTAGGAAGAGATCGAGGCCTCTGGGAGGCTGAGGAGCCAGGAGCGCAGGGTGCCTATGAGGGCCTAGGGGAACAACTAAGCCATGGCCTTGACGTCCCGCCCGCTGCTAGGATGCCTTGAGCGTAGAGCCTAAGGAACTCCTCAGGGTCAATGGCACCGCCATAGCGCAGCTCAGGCCTGGACCTGGTAGGCCAAACCACCCGATGCAACTCGCGAGTTAAGGCCCGACAGCCTGCGACACCCACGGGCGCGCTTCACGCGTGGGCGGCACGACGCATGGAGGGACCCTAGTGCCCCCGGTCGGCAGGGTCACGGCGATGTCAGCCGCCGCTGAAGCGGAATGGCGGCGGTCACCTCATCCCACAGGCTCCATCCAGGACTCAGTGCACCCACCACGAGCGTCGGCCATGGAGGCGGCGGAGCCGGATTCGGAGCGCAGCGGAAGAACTAAGGCACACCCCTACCTGGCGCGCCAAATGTTAGAATTGGGGATATAGGGACCCAAGATAGGTTTGAACTCTGGGGTGTGCTTGCAGTATCGCGCTTATCCCTGTCTAATTGTTCACCACCTCACGGCAATGCTCCGGCATGCTCGAGCAAGAGGAGAGGAGAACAAAGAACACGACAGTTTACCCAGGTTCGGGCCACCTTGCGGTGTAAGACCCTACACCTGCTTTGTGTGGATTGCCTCGTGAGAGAGGATGAAAAAGAGTACAAGTGTCGACTACCTCGAGAGGCCCTAGGATTGGATCCCCTGCTACTGTGGTGGCTAACTGATATGTCCATTTTGAATCATGCTATTATATCGACATTTATTGCATTATGGACTGTTATTACACGTTATGTCACAATACTTATGCCCATTCTCTCTTATTTTACAAGGTTTACATGAAGAGGCAGAATGCCGGCAGCTGGAATTCTGGGTTGGAAAAGGAGCAAATATTAGAGACATATTCTGCACAACTCCAAAAGTCCTGAAACTCCATGAAAGTCATTTTTGGAAAAAAAATACTGAGAGGAAGAAATACCAGAGGGGGGCCACCCACCGTCCACGAGGGTGGGGGCACGCCCCCTGCCTCGTCGGCCCCCTGGAAGCCTTCCGTTGACCATCTTCTGCTATATGAAGTCTTTTACGCTGGAAAAAAATCATAAGCAAGCTTTCGGGACGAAACACCGCCGCGACGAGGCGGAACCAATCTAGGGCTCCGGCGAAGCTGTTCCGCCGGGGAACTTCCCTCCGGGAGGGGGAAATCATCACCATCGTCATCACCATCGATCCTCTCATCGGGAGGGGGTCAATCTCCATTAACATCTTCACCAGCACCATCTCCTCTCAAACCCTAGTTCATCTCTTGTATCCAATCTTTGTCCCAAAGCCTCAGATTGGTACCCATGGGTTGCTAGTAGTGTTGATTACTCCTTGTAGTTGATGCTAGTTGGTTTATTCGGTGGAAGATCATATGTGCAGATCCTTAATGCATATTAATACCCCTCTGATTATGAACATGAATGTGATTTGTGAGTAGTTACGTTTGTTCCTGAGGACATGGGAGAAGTCTTGCTATAAGTAGTCATGTGAATTTGGTATTCATTTGATATTTTGATGAGATGTATGTTGTCTCTCCTCTAGTGGTGTTATGTGAACGTCGAATACATGACACTTAACCATTGTTTGGGCCTAGAGGAAGGCATTGGGAAGTAATAAGAAGATGATGGGTTGCTAGAGTGACAGAAGCTTAAACCCTAGTTTATGCGTTGCTTCGTAAGGGGCTGATTTGGATCCACATGTTTCATGCTATGGTTAGGTTTACCTTAATACTTCTTTTGTAGTTGAGGATGCTTGAAATAGGGATTAATCATAAGTGGGATGCTTGTCCAAGAAAGGGCAGTACCCAAGCACCGGTCCACCCACATATCAAATTATCAAAGTAATGAACGCGAATCATATGAGCGTGATGAAAACTAGCTTGATGATAATTCCCATGTGTCCTCGGGAGTGCTTTTCTCCATATAAGAATTTTCCCAGGCTTGTCCTTTGCTACAAAAAGAATTGGGCCACCTTGCTGCACCTTATTTACTTTCATTGCTTGTTGCTTGTTACAAATTACCTTATCACAAAACTATCTGTTACCGATAATTTCAGTGCTTGCAGAGAATACCTTACTGAAAACTCTTACTTATTGAAAGGACTACGATAGATCTCCTACACTTGTGGGTCATCAAGACTCTTTTCTGGCGCCGTTGCCAGGGAGTGAAGATCCTTTGGTGAGTGGAACTTGGTAAGGAAAAATTTATATAGTGTGCTGAAATTTACTGTCACTTGTTATTATGGAACATAATCCATTGAGGGGCTTGTTCGGAGTATCTCCACCCCGACCAGTAGAGCAAAGAGTTGGTCCTCAACCTATTGAACCTACTGAAAATGTTTACTTTGAAATTCCTTCGGGTATGATAGAGAAACCGCTAGCTAATCCTTTTACAGGAGATGGAACATTGCATCCCGATTTACACCTAATCTATGTGGATGAAGTTTGTGGATTATTTAAGCTTGCAGGTATGCCCGATGATGTTGTCAAGAAGAAGGTCTTCCCTTTATCTTTGAAGGGAGAGGCGTTGACATGGTTTAGGCTATATGATGATATGGGATCATGGAACTACAACCGATTAAATTGGAATTTCATCAGAAGTTTTATCCTATGCATCTTGTTCATAGTGATCGTAATTATATATATAATTTCTGGCCTCGTGAAGGAGAAAGCATCGCTCAAGCTTGGGGGAGGCTTAAGTCAATGTTATATTCATGCCCCAATCATGAGATCTCAAGAGAAATGATTATTCAAACATTTTATGCTCGGCTTTCTCTCAACAAATCGCTCCATGCTTGATGCTTCTTGTACTGGCTCCTTTATGATGAAGACTATTGAATTCAGATGGGATTTATTGGAAAGAATTAAACGCAACTTTGAAGATTGGGATCTCGATGAAGGTAAGGAGTCAGGTATGACACCTAAGTTTGATTGTGTTAAATCTTTTATGGATACCGATGTCTTCCTTGAATGTAGCACTAAATATGGACTTGACTCTGAGATAGTAGCTTCTTTTTGTGAATCTTTTGCTACTCACGTTGATCTCCCTAAGGAGAAGTGGTTTAAATATAATCCTCCCATTGAAGTAAAAGTAGTTGCACCTGTTACAGTTGAAGAAAAGACTATCACTTATAATGATCCTATTGTTCCTACTACTTATGTTGAGAAACCACCTTTTCCTGTTAGGATAAAGGATCATGCTAACGCTTCAACTGTGGTTCGTAAGAGTAATACTAGAACACCCACACCACCTGAGCAAATTAAAGTTGAACCTAGTATTGCTATGGTTAAAGATCTCTTGGCTGATAATATTGATGGGCATGTTATTTACTTCTATGATGAAGCTGCTAGAATTGCTAGACCTGATACTAAGAATAAACATAGACATGTTGTAGGCATGCCTGTTATTTCTGTTAAAATAGGATATCATTGTTATCATGGCTTATGTGATATGGGTGCCAGTGCTGGTGCAATACCTCATTCTTTATACAAAGAAATTATGCATGATATTGCACCTGCCGAGATAGAAGAAATAGATGTTACAATTAAGCTTGCAATAGAGATACTATTTCACCAGTTGGGATTGTTAGAGATGTAGAAGTCTTTTGTGGGAAAGTTAAATATCCTGCTGATTTTCTTGTTCTTGGTTCCCCACAAGATGAATTTTGTCCCATTATATTTGGTAGACCCTTCTTGAATACTGTTAATGCTAAGATAGACTGCAAAAAGGATGTTGTTACTATTGGTTTGGGGGATATGTCTCATGATTTTAATTTTGCTAAATTTCGTAGACAACCCCATGATAAAGAATTGCCTAGTAAGGATGAAATTATTGGTCTTGCTTCTATTGTTGTGCCTCCTAATGATCCTTTAGAACAATATTTGCTAGACCGTGAAAATGATATGTTTATGAATGAAAGAAGGGAGATAGATGAAGTATTCTTTAAACAAGGACCTATTTTAAAATACAACTTGCCTGTTGGGGATCCTCCACCACCCAAGGGTGATCCCGTGTTTGAGCTTAAGCCATTGCCTGATACTCTTAAATATGCTTATCTTGATGAAAAGAAGATATATCCTGTTATTATTAGTGCTAACCTTTCAGAGCAGGACGAGGAGAAATTATTGAAAACTCTGAAGAAGCACCGTGCTGCTATTGGATATACTCTTGATGATCCTAAGGGCATTAGTCCCACTCTATGCCAACACAAATAAAAATTGGAGAAAGATGTCAAACCAGTTATTGATCACCAACAACGGTTAAATCCTAAGATGAAAGAAGTGGTAAGAAAAGAAATACTAAAGCTCCTGGAGGCAGGTATACTTTATGCCGTTGCTGATAGTCAGTGGGTAAGTCCTAGGGGTGGAAACGGATCGGATGTGGATCGGATAGTGCTCTTACCACTTCCGTTTTCATATTTTCGAAACGAATACGAATCCGAATGCGGATGTTATCGGATACGAATGCGGCTCGGATGTTATTCGAATATGGACACATAGCGGATGTTTTCTTTATTCGGAACGGATACGAATAATATCAACTTATTGCTTAAGTAAATTATCAATAGCTATGTGACATGAAATAATCAACTTGTGCCATACAATAAGCCAATGATAAATAGGTTTATGAATAAATACTATTGTAGTGCATAATAATTTCTAAGTTTAATCATACAAAGAGTTAAATTTGACCACTAATTTGCCTTTTATGTTGGATAATTGGAATATTGGGGCTAGAATTTTGAAAATTACCTCCCATAATCTTATCCGGATACGGATATATCCACTTCCATATCCATATTTGTGTCAAAATGTCCTACCATATTTTATTTCGTATTTGTTTAATAAATTCGGATACGGATAATTTTCATTTCCATTTTAGTTCGGATGCGGATGTTTCGGATACGAATAGGTATTTTCTCGGATACGAATATCAGATATTTCGGATTACCCGCTACCACTTTCCACCCCTAGTAAGTCCTGTCCATAGAAGGGAGGTATTACTGTCGTTCCTAATGATAAAGATGAATTGATCCCACAAAGAATTGTTACAGGTTATAGGATGGTAACTGATTTCCGCAAATTAAATAAAGCTACTAAAAAGGATCATTACCCTTTGCCTTTTATTGATCAAATGCTAGAAAGATTATCCAAACATACACATTTTTGCTTTCTAGATGGTTACTCTGGTTTCTCTCAAATACCTGTGTCAGCAGAGGACCAAGAAAATACCACTTTTACTTGCCCTTTCGGTACTTTTGCTTATAGACGTATGTCTTTTGTTTATGTAATGCACCTGCTACCTTTCAAAGATGCATGATGGCTATATTCTCTGACTTTTGTGAAAAGATTGTTGAGGTTTTCATGGATGATTTCTCTGTTTATGAATCTTCTTTTGATGATTGCTTGAGCAACCTTGATTGAGTTTTGCAGAGATGCGAAGATACTAGTCTTGTCTTGAATTGGGAGAAGTGCCACTTTATGGTTAATGAAGGCATTGTCTTGGGGCATAAAATTTCTGAAAGAGGTATTGAAGTTGATAAAGCTAAAGGTGATGCTATTGAAAAGATGTCGTATCCTAAGGACATCAAAGGTATAAGAAGTTTCCTTGGTCATGTCGGTTTTTATAGGAGTTTCGTTAAGGACTTCTCTAAAAAAATTAGGCCTCTGACTAATCTCTTACAAAAATATATTCCTTTTGTCTTCGATGATGATTGTGTACAAGCATCTGAAATACTTAGGAAAGCTTTGATTTCTACACATATTGTTCAGCCACCTGATTGTGCTTTAGGTGTTGTTCTAGGACAAAGAGTTGATAAGAAATTAAATGTTATTCAATATGCTAGTAAAACTCTAGACAGTGCCCAGATAAATTATGCTACTACTGAAAAAGAATTTTTAGCAGCTGTATTTGCTTGTGATAAGTTCAGACCTTATATTGTTGATTCTAAAGTAACTGTTCACACCGATCATGCTGCTATTAAATATCTTATGGAAAAGAAAGATGCTAGACCTAGACTTATTAGATGGGTTCTCTTGCTACAAGAATTTGATTTGCATATTATTGATAGAAAGGGAGCTGAGAACCCCGTTGTAGACAACTTGTCTAGGTTAGAGAATGTTCTTGATAACCCACTACCTATTGATGATAGCTTCCCTGATGAACAATTAGCTGTCATAAATGCTTCTCGTACTGCTCCATGGTATGCTGATTATGCTAATTACATTGTTGCTAAATTTATACCACCTAGTTTCACATACCAGCAAAAGAAAAAGTTTTTCTATGATTTAAGACATTACTTCTGGGATGACCCACACCTTTATAAAGAAGGAGTAGATGGTGTTATTAGACGTTGTGTACCTGAGCATGAACAGGAACAGATCCTACGCAAGTGTCACTCCGAGGCTTATGGAGGACACCACGCTGGAGATAGAACTGCACACAAGGTATTGCAATCCGGTTTTTATTGGCCTACTCTCTTCAAGGATGCCCGTAAGTTTGTCTTGTCTTGTGATGAATGTCAAAGAATTGGTAATATTAGTAGATGTGAAGAAATGCCTATGAATTATTCTCTTGTTATTGAACCATTTGATGTTTGAGGCTTTGATTAAATGGGACCATTTCCTTCCTCTAATGGATATACACATATTTTAGTTGCTGTTGATTATGTTACTAAGTGGGTAGAAGCTATTCCAACTAGTAGTGGTGATCATAACACCTCTATTAAGATGCTTAAAGAAGTTATTTTTCCGAGGTTTGGAGTCCCTAGATATTTAATGACTGATGGTGGTTCACATCTTATTCATGGTGCTTTTCGTAAATTGCTTGCTAAGTATGATGTTAATCATAGAATTGCATCTCCATATCACCCACAGTCTAGTGGTCAAGTAGAACTAAGTAATAGAGAGCTTAAATTGATTTTGCAAAAGACTGTTAATAGATCTAGAAAGAATTGGTCCAAGAAACTTGATGATGCATTATGGGCTTATAGAACTACATATAAAAATCCTATGGGTATGTCTCCATATAAAATGGTTTATGGGAAAGCATGTCACTTACCTCTCGAACTAGAACATAAGGCATATTGGGCCATTAAAGAGATCAATTATGATTTCAAACTTGCCGGTGAGAAGAGGTTATTTGACATTAGCTCACTTGATGAATGGAGAACCCAAGCCTATGAGAATGCCAAATTGTTTAAAGAAAAAGTTAAAGGATGGCATGACAAAAGGATACAAAAGCGTGAGTTAATGTAGGTGATTATGTTTTGCTATACAACTCTAGTTTAAGATTTTTTCCAGGAAAACTTCTCTCTAAATGGGAAGGCCCTTACGTTATCGAGGAGGTCTATCGTTCCGGTGCCATAAAAATCAACATCTTCGAAGGCACAAGTCCGAGGGTGGTGAACGGTCAAAGAATCAAACATTACATCTCAGGTAACCCAATAAATGTTGAAACTAATGTTATCGAAACCTTAACCCCGGAGGAATACATAAGGGACACTTTCCAGAACGTTTCAGACTCTGAAAAGGAATAGGTATGTGGTATGGTAAGTAAAACGACTCCAAAACAGTTCTAATAGCAATTTTTCTCCGTTTTGGAATATTTAAGAAAATAGAAAAATAAGAAGTAGTCCGGGAAGGACACGAGGCGTCCACGAGGGTGGAGGGCGCGCCCAGGGGGCGTCCACGAGGGTGGAGGGCGCGCCCTACCCCCTGGGCGCGCCCCTGCCTCGTGGGCACCTCGTGTGCTCTCCGGACTCCGTTTTCTTGCACGATACTTATTTTGGTCAGTAAAAATTCATTATGTAATTCCCCCAAGGTTTTGACCATCGTATCACGCAAATATACTTTGTCTTTGTTTCGAGCTGTTTTTCTGACAGATCTAGATCACCATGACGTCTTCAAGCGCCCCCAAGGAAAAGTTTTTCGAGAAGGTCATCAACCCCTACCTCGTGGAGGTGCTACAACACCCTCAAACGATTGAGATGCGTGAGGGGTTGCTGCACATCCGTGATGTTGAGGGACCAAGGAGGACCGGAAGCGTGGAGACAAGACTCAAAGCAATGGAACAACAAGTTTTCAAGTGCCAAGGGATGGTGGAACACGGACTCAACACCAACCAGATGATGATCGCAGAGTTCACCAACAACCACAAGCTGGACGCCAAGAACATTGGGGAGACCATCTTCAAGCTTCATGAGAAAATCGAGCACCTCCAAGCCCAAATCTATTACCTGCAAAACCAAAACTATGAGTATGAATATAGATTCAAGAGGACGAGCTTGGCTGCAGATTTGAGGATCCCGGAGACTCGATCATCTTTCTATGATGGTGAGCCTATGCCTTGGAAGACGGACGAGAAGCCCACATCATCAACAACATCGTCATCACCACCTCCGAAGAGGGAGACATAAACACATGGGTATGGGCACTCCCCTTGGCAAATGCCAAGCTTGGGGGAGGTGCCCCGGTATCGTATCACCATCACACTGCTATCTTTACTGTTTTTCTTAGTTTGATCCTTTTAGCAATATCTTGATCTAGTAGAATAAAGTTTTGGTATGATTTAGTTTTGAGTTTTGCCTTATGATCCCTCTATGTAATCGAGTCCATGAGCTATATATAATAAAGATTAGTGTTGAGTCAAGGGCTTTGCTATCTTGCTATGATCTTGAGGGAATAGAAGTATAAAAAGAAATAAAACAGATCATATTGATCTTATGGAGAGTAATGACTTCACATATAAGAGTACGATGATTAAAAGTTGTTGAGAGTTGGCAAACATAATTTTGGTCATCGTTGCAATTAATAGGAAGTAATAAAGAAAGAGAGGTTCTCACATATAAATATACTATCTTGGACATCTTTGATGATTGTGAGAACTCATTTAAAAATGACATGCTAAAGAGTTGACGTTGGACAAGGAAGACACCGTGATGGTTTTGTTTTCTTATATTTGAAATAAAGTATATTGTCATGGATCATCCAACATGTTGAGCTTGCCTTTCCCTCTCATGCTAGCCAAATTCCTTGCACCAAGTAGAGATACTACTTGTGCTTCCAAAAAACATTAAACCGAGTTTTTCCATGAGAGTCCACCATATCTACCTATGGATTGAGTAAGATCCTTCAAGTAAGTTGTCATGTTGCATGCAATGAAAATTGCTTTCTAAATATGTATGACTTATTAGTGTGGAGAAAATGAGTTTTATACGATCTTGTGATATGGAAGCAATAAAAGCGACAGACTACATAATAAAGGTTCGTATCACAAGTGGTAATATAAAGTGACGTTCTTTTGCATTAAGATTTCATGCATCCAACCATAAAAGCACATGACAACCTCTGCTTCCCTCTGCGAAGGGCCTATCTTTTACTTTTGTCTTATACATTATGCAAGAGTCATGGTGATCTTCACCTTTCCTTTTTATATTTTATCCTTTGGCAAGCACCTCGTGTTGGAAAGATCCTGATATATATATCCAATTGGATATAAGTTAGCATGAACTATTATTGTTGACATTACCCATGAGGTAAAAGGTTGGGAGGCAACACTATAAGCCCCTATCTTTCTCTGTGTCCGATTAAAACTTCATAACCATAAGTATTGCGTGAGTGTTAGCAATTGTGAAAAAATAAATGATAGTTGAGTATGTGGACTTGCTGAAAAGATCTTATGTTGACTCTTTCCGATGTTATGATAAATTGCAATTGCTTCAGTGACCGAGATTATAGTTTGTTAGTTTTCAATGAAGTTTCTAATTCATACTTGACATTGTGAATAGATTGTTACTTGAGCATAAGAAATCATATGACAATATATATATATATATATATATGTTGTTGTTATAAGAATGATCATGATGCCCTCATGTCTGTATTTTATTTTATCGACACTTCTATCTCTAAACATGTGGACATATTTTTCGATATCGGCTTCCACTTGAGGACAAGCAAGGTCTAAGCTTGGGGGAGTTGATACGTCCATTTTGCATCATGCTTTTATATCGATATTTATTGCATTATGGACTGTTATTACACGTTATGTCACAATACTTATGCCTATTCTCTCTTATTTTACAAGGTTTACATGAAGAGGGAGAATGCCGGCAGCTGGAATTCTGGGCTGGAAAAGGAGCCAATATTAGAGACCTATTCTTTACAACTCCAAAAGTCCTGAAACTCCACGAAAGTCATTTTTGGAATTAATAAAAAATACTGAGTGGAAGAAATACCAGAGGGGGGGCACCCACCATCCACGAGGGTGTGGGGCATGCCCTACCCCCCTGGGCGCGCCCCCTACCTCGTGGGCCCCCTGGCAGCCTTCCGGTGACCATCTTCTGCTATATGAAGTCTTTTACGCTGGAAAAAATCATAAGAAAGTTTTCGGAACGAAACAACGCCTACTGGAAACAGGGAATTTGCCGTCTGCCATCTCTTTGCCGTCAGCTAGCGGACGGCAAAGAAGGTCTTTGCCATCACCTGCCAAGAAGCGGACGGCAAACAACTAGCAGACAGCAAAGAAGGTCTTTGCCATCGGCCATTTCTTTGCCGTCTGCTGGCTGACGGCAAAGAATCTTTGCCATCCGCTGGCGGACGGCAAAGAGGGAGGTGGCACCCACTAACGAAAAAACTTAACGTCCCCCCTCTTTGCCGTCCGCAGCGGACGGCAAAGATACAAAAAAGCGGACGGCAAAGGCTAACCTAACTCACGGCCGAGCCCCCCCCCCCCCCCCCCGCCCGTTACTCTCTCTGTTCTCCCTCTCTCCTCCCCGACGCCCACATCCACCAACCGCGCCCCCGCCGCCCCGCCCCCGCCGCGCCGCGCCGCCACCGCTCCCTTTCCCACCGCGCCGACGCACCACCATCCCACCCCGGCGCCCGCCGCCGCCCCGCCGCCGCCGCCGCCGCCGCCGCGCCCGCCGCCGCCGCCGCCGCCGTGCCGCCCGCCGCCCCCCCCACACGCCGACGCCCCACCATCCCGCCGCCCCGCCACCGCCCCGCCCCCACCGCCCGGCCGCCCCACCGCCCAGAGCCCCGCCGCCCCCACCCCCACCGCCCACCACCCGGCGCGCGGTGCCTCGGCTCCGGTGAGTATTTTTTCTGTTTTTTCTTTCTTTTTTGCTGTTTAATTGTTGTTTAATTGTTAGTGTTAGTGTTAGTGTTAGATTTGGTGTTAGAAAAGAAGAAGATTTAGTGTTAGTGTTAGAAAAAAGAATATGTAGAAGAAAAGAAAAAGAAGAAGAAGAAGAAAAGAAGAAAAGAAAAGAAGAAGTAGAAGAAGAAGAAAAGAAGTAGAAGAAGTAGAAGAAGAAAAGAAGAAAAGAAAAGAAGTAAAAGAAGTAGAAAAAATATGAAAGAAGAAGAAGAAGAAAAGAAGTACAAGAAGTACAAGAAGAAGAAAAGAAGAAAAGAAAAGAAGTAAAAGAAGTAGAAAAAAGACACCCCGACACCACGACACCACACCCCGACACCCCGACACGACACCCCGACACCCCGACCACCTGACCCCCTGACCCAGACACTCCGACCCCGACACCACACCCCGACACCCCGACCCCGAGACCACACCCCGACACCTCGACCCCGACACCACATCCCGACACCCCGACCCCGACACGACACCCCGACCCCCTGACCCCCTGACCCAGACACCCCGACCCCAACACCACACCCCGACCCCGACACGACACCTCGACCCCGACACCACACCCCGACACCGACACGACACCCCGACCCCCTGGGCCCCTGACCCAGACACCCCGACCCCGACACCACACCCCGACCCCGACACGACACCCCGACCCCTGACCCCGAGACCCCGACCCCAACATCACACCCCGACACCCCGACCCCGACACCACACCCCGACACCCTGACCCGACACCACACCCCGACACACTGACCCCGACACCACACCCCGACCCCCTGAGCCCGTCATTGATTATAGTGATGATGATGATTATGCATTTATTGATGATACTGATCGAGATTATTAGTATGTAGTGTCAGGTATTGATACGTCTCCAACATATCTATAATTTTTTATTGCTCCATGCTACTTTATCTACTGTTTTGGACTATATTGGGCTTTATTTTCCACTTTTATATTATTTTTTGGGACTAACCTATTAACCGGAGGCCCAGCCCAGAATTGCTGTTTTTTGCCTATTTCAGTATTTCGAAGAAACGGAATAACAAACGGAGTCCAAACGGAATGAAACCTTCGGGAACGTGATTTTCTCACCGAACGTGATCCAGGAGACTTGGACCCTACTCAAGAAGCTTCCGAGGAGGTCACGAGGTGGAGGGCGCCTCGAGGCGCCCCTACCTCGTGGGCCCCTCGGAGCTCCACCGACGTACTCCTTCCTCCTATATATACCTACGTATCCCCAATAGACCAGACACGGAGCCAAAAACCTAATTCCACCACCGCAACCTTCTGTATCCACGAGATCCCATCTTGGGGCCTGTTCCGGAGCTCCGCCGGAGGGGGCATCCATCACGGAGGGCTTCTACATCATCACCATAGCCCCTCCGATGAAGTGTGAGTAGTTTACTTCAGACCTTCGAGTCCATAGCTAGTAGCTAGATGGCTTCTTCTCTCTTTTTGGATCTCAATACAATGTTCTCCCCCTCTCTCGTGGAGATCTATTCAATGTAATCTTCTTTTTGCGGTGTGTTTGTTGAGACCGATGAATTGTGGGTTTATGATCCAGTATTATCTATGGAAAATATTTGATTCTTCTCTGAATTCTTTTATGTGTGATTGAGTTATCTTTGCAAGTCTCTTCGAATTATCCGTTTGGTTTGGCCAACTAGATTGGTAGTTCTTGCAATGGGAGAAGTGCATGGCTTTGGGTTCAATCTTGCGGTGTCCTTACTCAAGGATGTAAAGAGTTGCAAGGCACGTATTGTATTGTTGCCATCGAGGATAACAAGATGGGTTTTTTTATCATATTGCATGAATTTATCCCTCTACATCATGTCATCTTGCTTAAAGCGTTACTCTGTTTTTAACTTAATACACTAGATGCATGCTGGATAGCGGTCGATGAATGGAGTAATAGTAGTAGATGCAGAATCGTTTCGATCTACTTGTCACGGACGTGATGCCTATATACATGATCATTGCCTAGATATGCTCATAACTATGCTCAATTCATCAATTGCTCAACAGAATTTGTTCACCCACCGTAGAATACTTATGCACTTGAGAGAAGCCACTAGTGAAACCTATGGCCCCGGGTCTATTCTCATCATATCAATCTATATCACTTTATTTACTTGCTTTGCTTTTACTTTACCTTTACTTTTTACTTTGCATCTATCTATCAAAAATACCAAAAATATTATCTCTATCAGATCTCACTCTCGTAAGTAACCATGAAGGGATTGACAACCCCTAAGCGTTGGTTGCGGCTTGCTATCGTGTTGTGCAGGTACGAGGGACTTGCGCGTGACCTCCTACTGGATTGATACCTTGGTTCTCAAAAACTAAGGGAAATACTTACGCTACTGTGCTGCATCATCCTCTCCTCTTTGGGGAAAACCAACGCAAGCTCGAGACGTAGCAAGAAGAATTTATGGCGCCATTGCTGGGGAGGCTTACGTAAAAGTCAACATACCAAGTACCCATCACAATCCCTATCTCTTGCATTACATTATTTGCCATTTGCCTCTCGTTTTCCTCTCCCCCACTTCACCCTTGCCGTTTTATTTGCCCTCTCTTTCCCAATCTCCTCCTCTCTTTCTGTTGCCTTTTCCTCGTCCTTCTGTTTGTTTGTGTGTTGGATTACTTGTTGACATGGCGCAAGATAATTCCAAATTGTGTGATTTCTCGAATACCAATAATAATGATTTACTTAGTACTCCGATTGCTCCTCTTAATAATGATGAGTCTTGTGAAATCAATATCGCTTTACTGAATCTTGTTATGAAAGATCAATTCGTCGGCCTTCCTAGTGAAGATGCCACTACTCATCTAAACAATTTTGTTGATTTGTGTGATATGCAAAAGAAAAAAGATACGGATAACAATATTGTCAAATTGAAGTTATTTCCGTTTTCACTTAGAGATCGTGCTAAAGTTTGGTTTTCGTCTTTGCCTAAAAATAGTATTGATTCTTGGAACAGGTGCAAAGATGCTTTTATCTCTAAGTATTTTCCTCCCGCTAAGATTATCACTCTTAGGAACGATATCATGAATTTTAAACAACTTGATCATGAGCATGTTGCCCAATCTTGGGAAAGAATGAAATTAATGCTTCGCAATTGCCCTACTCATGGTTTGAATTTATGGATGATCATACAAAAATTTTATGCCGGATTGAATTTTTCTTCCAGAAATCTTTTAGATTCGGCCATGGGAGGCACTTTTATGGAAATTACGTTAGGGGATGCTACCAAATTGCTTGATAATATTATGGCTAATTATTCTTAATGGCACACCGAAAGATCTTCTAGTAAAAAAGTGCATGCTATAGAAGAAATCAATGTTTTGAGTGAAAAGATGGATGAACTTATGAAGATGTTTGCTCCTAAAAATACTCCTCTTGATCCTAATGATATGCCTTTATCTACTTTGCTTGAGAATAATAATGAATCTATGGATGTGAATTTTGTTGGTAGGAATAGTTTTGGAAACAACACTTATATAGGGAATTTTAATCCTAGGCCTTTTCCTAGCAATCCTTCTAACAATTATGGAAATTCCTACAACAACTCTTATGGAAATTTTAATAAGATGCCCTCTGAATTTGAGAGTAGTGTTAAAGAGTTTATGAATTCACAAAAGAATTTTAATTCTTTGCTTGAAGAGAAATTGCTTAAAGTTGATGATTTGGCTAAAAACGTTGATAGAATTTCTCTTGAAATTGATTCTTTAAAGCTTAGATATATTCCTCCTAAGCATGATATCAATGAGTCTCTCAAAGCTATGAGAATTTCCATTGACGAGTGCAAAGAAAGAACCGCTAGGATGCGTGCTTCCAAAGATGCCTTTATTAAAGCATGTTCTTCTAATCCCTATGAAAATCAAGATGAAGATCTAAAAGTTATTGATGTGTCCCCTATTAAATCTTTGTTTTGCAATATGAATCTTGATGAATCTGATTATGGTCTTCCTTTACCTAGAAGGCGTTCTAAGAATTCTGAATTTTTAGATCTTGATGATGAAATTGATGAAAGTGGGATTGAAATAAATAAAAACCGTGATATTGCTAAACCCACTATTTTGGATCTCAAGGAATTTAATTATGAAAATTGCTCTTTGATTGGTTGTATTTCCTTGTTGCAATCCGTGCTAGAATCTCCTCATGCTTATAGTCAAAATAAGGCCTTTACCGAACACATTGTTGATGCCTTGATGCAATCTTATGAAGAAAAACTCAAGATGAAAGTCTCTATCCCTAGAAAACTCTATGATGAGTGGGAACCTACTATTAAAATTAAAATTAAAGACTTTGAGTTTCATGCTTTATGTGATTTGGGTGCTAGTGTCTCTACTATTCCCAAAACCTTATGTGATTTGCTAGATTTCCGTGACTTTGATGATTGCTCTCTAAACTTGCATCTTGCGTATTCCACTATTAAAAACCTATGGGAAGAATTAATGATGTTCTTATTGTTGCAAATAGGAATTATGTGCCCGTAGATTTTATCGTTCTTGATATAGATTGCAATCCTTCATGTCCTATTATTCTTGGTAGACCTTTCCTTAGAACGATTGGTGCAATTATTGATATGAAGGAAGGGAATATTAGATTCCAATTTCCCTTAAAGAAGGGTATGGAACACTTTCCTAGAAAGAAAATAAAATTACCATATGAATTTATCATGAGAGCCACTTATGGATTGCCTACCAAAGATGGCAATACCTAGATCTATCTTTGCTTTTATGCCTAGCTAGGGGCGTTAAACGATAGCGCTTGTTGGGAGGCAACCCAATTTTATTTTGTTTTTTTTGTTTTTGCTTCTGTTTAGGAATAAATAACCCATCTACCTTATGTTTGGATGTGGTTTTATGTTTTAATTAGTGTTTGTGCCAAGTAGGACCTATAGGATAACCTACGATGATAGTTGATTTGATTCTGCTGAAAAACAGAAACTTTAGCGCTCACGAGATTAGCTGCCATTTTTTACTGGAGAGTGCTTTTGCGTTGATTCTTTTTGATTATGATCAATAAACAAATTCTCCAGGAATTACTATTTTGGTAGAATTTTTAGAGTTCCAGAAGTTTGCGTTAGTTACAGATTACTACAGACTGTTCTGTTTTTGACAGATTCTGTTTTTCGTGTGTTGTTTGCTTATTTTGATGAATCTATGGCTAGTAAATTAGTTTATAAACCATAGAGAAGTTGGAATACAGTAGGTTTAACACCAATATAAATAAAGAATGAGTTCATTACAGTACCTTGAAGTAGTCTTTTGTTTTCTTTCTCTAACGGAGCTCACGAGATTTCTGTTGAGTTTTGTGTTGTGAAGTTTTCAAGTTTTGGGTGAATTCTTTTGATGGATTATGGAACAAGGAGTGGCAAGAGCCTAAGCTTGAGGATGCCCATGGCACCCCCAAGATAATCCAAGGACACCAAAAATTCAAAGCTTGGGGATGCCCCGGAAGGCATCCCCTCTTTCGTCCACTTCCATCGGTAATTTACTTGGAGCTATATTTTTATTCACCAACATGATATGTGTTTTTCTTGGAGCGTCTTGTATTATTTGTGCCTTTGCTTGTTAGTCTACCACAATCATCCTTGCTGTACACACCTTTTGAGAGAGCCATACATGATTTGCAATTTGTTAGAATACTCTATGTGCTTCACTTATATCTTTTGAGCTTGATAGTTTTGCTCATAGTGCTTCACTTGTATCTTTTGAGCTTGATAGTTTTGCTCATAGTGCTTCACTTATATCTTTTTGAGCGTGATAGTTTTTGATCTAGTGCTTCACTTAGATCTTTTAGAGCACGATGGTGGATTTGTTTTAAAGAAACTTGATCTCTCATGCTTCACTTAGATTATTTTGAGAGTCATTAATAGCATAGTAATTTGCTTAATGTTAATATACTTAGTGTTCAAGATATGTGAAACTTTCTTTTGAGTGAATTGAATACTAAGATAAATTTAATGCTTAGTAATTGTTTTGAGATATGGAGGTAATAATATCAAAGTCGTGCTAGTTGAGTAGTTGTGAAATTGAGAAATACTTGTGTTGAAGTTTGTAAGTCCCATAGCATGCACATATGGGTAAAGTTGTGTAACAAATTTGAAGCATGAAGTGTACCTGGCTTGTGAATCCTTATGAGTGGCGGTCGGGGACGAGCGATGGTCTTTTCCTACCAATATATCCCCCTAGGAGCATTGTGTGTAGTACTTGATTTTTGATGGCTTCTAAATTTTTGCAATAAGTATATGAGTGCTTTTGACTAATGTTGAGTCCATGGATTATATGCACTCTCACCTTTCTGCCTTTGCTAGCCTCTTCGGTACTGTGCATTGCCCTTTCTCACATTGAGAGTTGGTGCAAACTTTGCCGGTGCAACCAAACCCCGTGATATGATACGCTCTTTCACACATAAACCTCCTTATATATTCCTCAAAACAGCCACCATACCTACCTATTAGGGCATTTCCATAGCCATTCCGAGATATATTTCCATGCAACTTTCCACCGTTCCGTTCATCATGACATACTTTACTTTTGTCATATTACCATTGCATGATCTTGTAGTTGACATCGTATTTGTGGCAAAGCCACCATACATTATTTTTCATACATGTCACTCTTGATTCATTGCACCATCCCGGTACACCGCCGGAGGCATTCATATAGAGTCATATCTTGTTCTAGCTTCGAGTTGTAATTGTTGAGTTGTAAGGAAAATAGAAGTGTGATGATCATCATTATTAGAGCATTGTCCCAAGTGAGGAAAGGATGATGGAGACTATGATTCCCCCACAAGTCGGGATGAGACTCCGGACAAAAGAAAAAAAGAGGCCAAAGAAGCCCAAATAAAAAAAAGAGGCCATAAAAAAAAGAAAACGCCCAAATAAAAGAATAAAAAAAATAAAAAAAATGAGAGAAAAAGAGAGAAGGGACAATGTTACTATCCTTTTACCACACTTGTGCTTCAAAATAGCACCTTGTTCTTCATGTAGTGAGTCTCATATATTGTGCTTCAAAGTAGCACCATGTTTTTCATATAGTGAGTCTCATAAGTTGTATTTTTATACTAGTGGGAATTTTTCATTATAGAACTTGGCTTGTATATTCCTACGATGGGCTTCCTCAAATGTCCTAGGTCTTCATGAGCAAGCAAGTTGGATGCACACCCACTAGTTTTATTTTGTTGAGCATTCATAGCTCTAGTGCATCCGTTGCATGGCAATCCCTACTCCTCATGTTGACATCAATTGATGGGCATCTCCATAGCCTGTTGATTAGCCTCGTCAATGTGAGACTTTCTCCTTTTTGTCTTCTCCACACAATCCCCATCATCATATTCTATTCCACCCATAGTGCTATATCCATGGCTCGCGCTCATGTATTGCGTGAAGGTTGAAAAAGTTTGAGATTATTTGAGTATGAAACAATTGCTTGGCTTGTCATCGGGGGTATAGAAGTTGGGAACATCTTTGTGTGACGAAAATGAAGCATAGCCTAACTATATGATTTTGTAGGGATGAACTTTCTTTGGCCATGTTATTTTGAGAAGACATGATTGCTTTGATTAGTATGCTTGAAGTATTATTATTTTCATGTCAATATGAACTTTTATATTGAATCTTTCGGATCTGAATATTCATACCATGATTAAGATTTACATTGAAATTATGCCAAAGTATCACACCGCATCATAAATTCTTTTTTTATCATTTACCTACTCGAGGACGAGCAGGAATTAAGCTTGGGGATGCTTGATACGTCTCCAACGTATCTATAATTTTTCATTGCTCCATGCTACTTTATATACTGTTTTGGACTATATTGGGCTTTATTTTCCACTTTTATATTATTTTGGGGACTAACCTATAACCGGAGGCCCAGCCCAGAATTGTTGTTTTTTGCCTATTTCAGTATTTCGAAGAAACGGAATATCAAACGGAGTCCAAACGGAATGAAACCTTCGGGAACGCGATTTTCTCACCGAACATGATCCAGGAGACTTGGACCCTACTCCAAAAAGCTTCCGAGGAGGTCACGAGGGTGGAGGGCGCCCCCCAGGCGCGCCCCTACCTCGTGGGCCCTCGAGCTCCACCGACGCTCCTTCCTCCTATATATACCTCGTATCCCCAATAGACCAGACACGGAGCCAAAAACCTAATTCCACCTCCGCAACCTTCTGTATCCATGAGATCCCATCTTGGGGCCTGTTCCGGAGCTCCGCCGGAGGGGGCATCCATCATGGAGGGCTTGTACATCATCACCATAGCCCCTCCGATGAAGTGTGAGTAGTTTACTTCAGACCTTCGGGTCCATAGCTAGTAGCTAGATGGCTTCTTCTCTCTTTTTGGATCTCAATACAATGTTCTCCCCCTCTCTCGTGGAGGTCTATTTGATGTAATCTTCTTTTTGCGGCGTGTTTGTTGAGACCGATGAATTGTGGCTTTATGATCCAGTATTATCTATGGAAAATATTTGATTCTTCTCTGAATTCTTTTATGTATGATTGAGTTATCTTTGCAAGTCTCTTCGAATTATCCGTTTGGTTTGGCCAACTAGATTGGTAGTTCTTGCAATGGGAGAAGTGCATGGCTTTGGGTTCAATCTTGCGGTGTCCTTACTCAAAGGATGTAAAGAGTTGCAAGGCACGATTGTACTATTGCCATCGAGGATAACAAGATGGGTTTTTTATCATATTGCATGAATTTATCCCTCTACATCATGTCATCTTGCTTAAAGCATTACTTTGTTTTTAACTTAATACTCTAGATGCATGCTGGATAGCGGTCGATGAGTGGAGTAATAGTAGTAGATGCAGAATCGTTTCGATCTACTTGTCACGGACGTGATGCCTATATACATGATCATTGCCTAGATATGCTCATAAATATGCTCAATTCTGTAAATTGCTCAACAGTAATTTGTTCACCCACCGTAGAATAATTATGCTCTTGAGATAAGCCACTAGTGAAACCTATGGCCCCCAGGTCTATTCTCATCATATCAATCTATATCACTTTATTTACTTGCTTTGCTTTTACTTTGCCTTTACTTTTTACTTTGCATCTATTTATCAAAAATACCAAAAATATTATCTCTATCAGATCTCACTCTCGTAAGTAACCGTGAAGGGATTGATAACCCCTAAGCGTTGGTTGCGAGTTGCTATTGTGTTGTGCAGGTACGAGGGACTTGCGCGTGATCTCCTACTGGATTGATACCTTGGTTCTCAAAAACTGAGGGAAATACTTACGCTACTATGCTGCATCATCCTCTCCTCTTCGAGGAAAACCAACGCAAGCTCAAGACGTAGCAGGTATTCAATTTTTTTATGTTGTACTTGATGATGATACACTTAAGTGATATACATATTATTATTCATGTCGGTATTTTTTTGCCGTTGTACTAATTTCGTTTACTCTTTTCATGCCAGGTGTTGAAAGATGGTGGGCGCTGGTCGGGAGCGCTCCGAGGACCCTTCTTCGTCGGCGCGTGGTGCGAGGTCTTCCATTCCACAAGCACCTCTCCGCCGAGCATTGCTGGACAGTATGGCGACACCGCCGGGCCCTTCTTCGTCGACCGCAGTGCCGAGCAGGGGACGAGGTAAGAAGAAGAGAGGAGTTGGAGCACGTGGTCGCGGGAGAGGAGGTAGGGTGACTGCCAGGGCGCCTTCCTCGCCACCACCCCCAGCAGTTTCACCCGCGCACGTGACTGCTAGGGTGGACTCGTCCGAGGAGGAGACTACACAGACTCCGGTCCACGAGCCTCTGGTCCACGGGCCTTCGGCCCACGAGCCTAGAGTTGACGGGCCTTCGGGCCACGAGAGTTCGGCCCACGAGACCCTGGAGGAACACACGTCTGGATGGGGTACCTGGCCGGATAAGCCTGAGGGGCCGAGTGGCCATGCTGATGATGGCGGGGAGCCGACTGATATTGAGGAGGAGGGGGCACTGTCTACCAGCGTGGTTGTACATGGCTCCCGGATGTGCCGGCGACCCGCGAGCAGAGGTGGTTGATTTTCCCTGATGGGGAGAGGTAAGTGCATTTAATCTTTTTGTACCCTTCTGCATTCACGTTTCTTCAAATATCTAATGCGTTGGCCTTGTCATGCTGTAGGGGTTGGGACCACCATCATAGTGTCCGCCGGCCCAACTCCGTCCTTGGAGTTCTTTGTCTGCAAAACTTCCCGGGATTTGTCACGTTGCCTGGTGCGGGTCGGCTTCCAGAGCTTGGATTGAGTTGGGAGCACTACTTGGCTGCCTCGGCCCCGCCGGGTGAGATTATCGACGGTGTCTTGTGCAAGACGAGGGCAGACGTGGTGATTAGAAAGTTCTAGATAATTTCTCCTTTACACAATTAAAAATCTTCAACTAGCTAGTTATTAATTGTACTAACCAATATTGTCTCATTTGATTGCAGACATTCTACAGGTGTGAGTAGGGATATGAGGAGGAGGCGGCAAATGTTATCGATAACGTCTGCAAGCGCCTACTACAGAACTTACGGCACGAGGCTCGGGTGCAGGCTGTTCGAGACTACTACGCCTCGCGTGGTATCAAGAAGACCAAGCCAGCGTGCCGCGGGAAGTTCTTGAGTAAGGAGGAGTACATGAAGGTAATTGTTAAGGCCTTGTACTTTACTTCCTTCATTTATTAATTCATAGTCGTAGCGCTCAAGTTTCTATTTCCTAACTTAGGCCCCTCCGAGATGGTGTGCGGATCGGATGGATTGTTGGGAGGTGTTGGTCAATGAGTGGTGCTCAAAAGAATGGCTAGCCCTCCACAACGAGGCCAAGGACAAACGTGCCCAAATGGAAGGTGTGCCACACCATCAAGGCAGCTCCAACTTATATCAGTACGGGCGGAACTGGGTATGTGGTTTGCTTCATGATTCATGCAATTCGTTCGTCATGCTAGCTTCAGCCCTTTAATTACTAATTTACTTTGTTTCTCTCTTTCAGACACGCTACAATAAGGCGGATAAGGTGCCAGAGGTGTATGACCTGTATGCCATGGCCCACACTGGCTCTTACAAGAAAGTCAAGGCATTCTCTGTGTCTGACCTCTGAAAGGGCATTTCCCTACCTTATGTTTTGGATGATGATGACAACCCTTTGTTGGTCTAATCCTGTGCTAAATGTTTCAGGTTCTCGATGATTAGGCTTACATCGGATAGTTGTTCTCTCTCGAAGGAAACGATTGAAGACGGAATCCTCTACGCTTTTTATCTCTTTGGTCGTAGGGAACCCGTACTATCAAGAGGGAATCCACTTTGGAAAGAATAGGGGAATCCATTCACGTACACCTCCATCACCCTCTTTTGTCTTCCTCTGGTGTGAGAGAGTGCCTCCCTCTTGATTTAACTTCTGCTGTGTTTTCCCAGCGGTTGTACCGCTCGTCCGAGCGGTTGTACCGCTGGCTCTTGGCGCTTCCCTGTCTTCGTCGAGCGGTGGTACCGCTGCCTCCGGGCGGTGGTACCGCCACCAGGCTCTACAAAGACCAGCGGCGGTTGTTCCGGCTATGCACCGCCCATGTACCAGTCAGGCTTCTGTTTTGATGCGGTGGCTGGGCGGTGGTGGCCCGGTTAATCCGGTTGTTCCTCATCAACCGGTACTACCGGAGGTTCGAGCGGTTCTTCCGCTCGTACCTTAGCCGCTCAAGCGCTCAAGGCCAGCGGTTGCACCGCCAAGACCGCCTAACTACACGCCCTCAAGGGTGACTCCGTTCTGTTTCGGTGCGGTAGTTGTGCGGTGGCTGGACGGTTGGTCCGGTTATTTTCTAATAACCGGTACTACCGCCCGGTGGCCCGGTTGTACCGCCTGGTAGGGTTCTGTCGTTACATCGTGAGTCCCGGTTGTACTGGGACAAGGAGCGGTTGTACCGCTGCAGTGCTGAAAACGCAGTAACGGTTGGATTTATTAGGGTTGCTATATAAGATGGTTCTTCCACCTACCACTCCCATCTCTTACCTCTCTCACTCCACCATTAATGCTCTCAAGCTCTCTTGCCCGATCTCTCTCTCTAGCCACTCAAACTTGTTGATTTGCTAGGGATTGAAGGAGGAGGCCTAGATCTACACTTCCACCAAAGGATATTTGCTTCCCCCATACTTTCTAGTGTGGATTTTGTTACTCTTGGGTGTTTGAGCACCCTAGACGGTTGAGGTCACCTCGAAGCCATATTCCATTGTGGTGAAGCTTTATGGTTTCGTTGCGAGCCTTCAAGTTGTGGAGAGAGCCCCAACCTTGTTTTTAAGGTTCCGGTTGCCGCCTTCAAGGGCACCAATAGTGGAATCACGGCATCTCGCATTGTGTGAGGGCGTGAGGAGAACACGGTGGCCCTAGTGGCTTCTTGGGGAGCATTGTGCCTCCACACCGCTCTAGCGGAGACGTACTTCCCCTTAAAAGGAAGGAACTTCGGTAACACATCCTTGTCTCCACCGGCTCCACTCTTGGTTATTTCGTGCCTTTACTTTTGCAAGCCTACTTGTGTTGTATCCCTTGCTTGCTTATGTGCTAGTTGTTATTGCATCATATAGGTTGCTCACATAGTTGCATATCTAGACAACCTATTTTGTTGCAAAGTTTAAATTGGTAAAGAAAAGCTTAAAAATTGTTAGTTGCCTATTCACCCCCCCTCTAGTCAACCATATCAATCATTTCAATTGGTATCAGAGCCTCGTCTCTTTTTAAGGACTTTACCATCCGAAGAGTATGGTTGACGTCGTAGATGATGTGGGAGAGCACTCCAGTGCGAATCCGATATCATCTACGGGAGATGGGGTAACTCAATCTCACGTGAGGAATTCGATGTGGCATTGGACACATTGAAAACCTCCATGACGACCGAGGTCAAGGACATGTTTAAGGAATTCTTAGAAGGGCTTAAACTTTCCACCACGCCCGTGAAAGTGGGTGATCCCGCCAACACGGTGACGGATGCTAACCCCGACAAGGGGGAAGCTACTAGTGAGAAAGCTCCTATGTCTAGTGGTAAAAATGGCACCGGCATCTTTGCCCATGTGAAACCTCCAATTTATGGAGGGCCGATTCCCTCTACTCATTTAAATCATGTCGGTCCTCCTCCTAAGTATGAGAAAAATGAAGATTTTGATTCTTGGGTTTATTGCTTCAAGCGTCATATAAAACATGTGAATTGTAACCTTTGGAGAATCATTGAAGAAGGTTTCTATCCTCATGACCCAAGCAACTTCACCCCTCGAGAAGCCGTGGATAATCAATTCAATGAGAGTGCTCTCTTCATCATCCAAGATGCAATCCTTCCCGAAGATCTCCCTCATCTTCGACCTCATGCCATGGCTAAAGACGCATGGAAATGTGTTGTGTCTCTCTATCGAGGAAGTTCTAGCATTCAACGCTCCAACTATGAAGTGGTGCAAGATGAAGCCGATGAGTTTGCAATGAAAGAAGATGAAGAACCTCGTGAGCTCTTTCGAAGAGCGACCAAACTTGTGGTCTCACTCCGAGATCATGGAAGCAAGGACACGGATGACAATTGGATCAAGCGCAAATTCCTCAAGGCCATGATGCCCTACAACAAGGCCATGTCCTCTGTCATTCGTCAAAGACCGGACTTCCACTCCATGACCTCAAGTGAAGTGTTGGATGAGTTTGTTGCAATGAGCATCTTGGACAAGACCGCCGATAATGCGGTGCTCCATTCTCAAAGGGCAAAGAAGCCCAACCTTGCCTTGAAGGCCAAGGTAATTATGGAAGAAGAGGAAGAAGTGTAAAATGAGGGGAGCAACCCCGAAGACACCAAGTATGATTATCATGAGCACATGGCCCTTGCTTCAAGACAATTTTGGAGCAAGAAGAATACAAGACCCAACTTCAACAAGAACAACTCAAGTGGCGTCAAGGGCAAGCAACGAGTTAGAACTTGCTTCAACTGTGGAAATGTGAGCCATTTCGTTGCGGATTGTCCTTACGAGAAGCGGGAAGACAATGGTGGCAAGTTCATCCGAAAAGACAAAGCCAAGTCCTTTCCCAACAAGAACAACTTCGCCAAGAAGACTCCCACTCGTGGGTTGGTGGTTCAAGAAGAATACCAAGAGGATGACGATGATGATGAAAATGGAGAAGCGATGGCCATGGCATCCGTTGCCATTGCTACTACTCCCCGGGTGTCTCTCTTTGATTCACCCAACGAGAACATCACCGCCAAGTGCCTCATGGCTAAAGCTTCAAACAAGGTAACCCCCAACATTTAAACCACCATCATTACTAATCCCTCCTTGGAGGATTGCATTGATGAACATGATGGGTCTAATGAGGAGGTGAATGAATTTGAGTCTTTTATGAGTAAGCTCAAGGGCAAGTCCAAAAAGCATTTTGTTGCTCTCTTGGAACAACTTGGTGAGGCCAATGACATGATCGAGGCTCACGAAGAAACCATCTCTAAGATGGAAGGTCATAGTCGTGACTATGCCGATGAGATATCGGATCTCTCTAATGCTCTTGAGGAAGAGCATGTTCATCGTTTGACTTTTGAGGAGTCATACAACGATGACCATGCTAAGTTAAAGAAATATCTTGATCATGCTCTTGTCGTGTCTCGTGTGCTAACTTCCGAGAAGGCTAAACTTGGGGTTGATCATGCTAGACTCAAAGAGGAGTTTGAGATACTTTACAAGGCCCACAAGGTCTTGAAGGGTGCTCACGCTAACCTCAAGGAGTCTCATGCTCAACTCCAAGTTAAGCTAACCAAGGAAAAGGCCACCTTCCCTCATATGATATTAATTGACAATGCATGTACTACTAACCCATGTTGTGAGCATGTGCATCTTGTGGAGGAGAATGCCAAATTGAAGGATCAACTTGAGAAAGGCCTTGTGACATGCATTCAAGGTGAGAAGAACCTCAACAACCTTTTGAGCAATCAAAAGGAAGTTGTGGCCAAGGAAGGAATTGGGTTTGCACCCAAGTCCAAGAGGAAGAAGAAGAAGAACGACAAGACCAAACGTCCTCCTCCTCTCAAGCAAACTTTTGTAAAAGAGGGAGAGGGTGCTCCTAAGGAGAAGAAGGAAAAAGTGAAGGGAGTTGACGCCCAAAAGGGCAAAAGCATTTCCTCCAACAGGGCCGGCGACTTTAACCCATCATATGTGTTGTGTCGTGCTAGTGATGGACATGTTTATGCTAAATTTGTTGGTTCTCCTTATGAGTACATTGAGTGGTCTATTTGGGTTCCTAAGACCCTTGTTACTAACATCAAAGGACCCATTACTAAATGGGTACCTAAAACCAAGCATTGATCTCGTGTAGGTGTTTGCTTCCGGTGGGGGGTCATGGTTGCTCGATAGTGGAGCAACAAATCATATGACCGGAAGCAAGGACTTGGTGGTGGACGTGCAAAAGATTCCATCTATGCCCACCAATGTCGAATGGGGTGATGCCTCACATTCTAAGGTATTGGGTCTTGGCAAGGTTTTCATTTCTCATGATCTAACGATCGAGAAAGTCATGCTTGTTGAGTCCCTTGCATACAATTTGCTTTCCGTTCGTCAACTTGCACTCATGGGATTTGCTACTTTCTTTGACATTGATACTGTAGCCCTCTTGTGGAGCAAGACTCTTAAAGTAGCCTTTGTTGGGCATGTCGAGAACGGTCTCTATGTGATTAACTTTTCGGAGCGACCCACTAAGACTGCGACATGCCTAATGGCTAAAGTTGACGTGGGATGGCTTTGGCATCGCCGTTTGGCCCACGTCAATATGAGATCTTTGCAAAGTCTTCTCAAGGGGGACCATGTCCATGGACTAACAAATGTTAGTTTTGCCAAAGATCGTGCTTGCAGTGCTTGTATTGAAGGAAAGCTTCATTAGAAGGCTCACCCTCCATCGACCATCATCTACTCGAAGAGACCCTTGGAGCTCCTTCACATGGATCTCTTTGGGCCTCCATCTTTTGATAGTCTTGGAGGTAGAAAGTATTGCTTGGTGATTGTGGATGACTATTCAAGATACACTTGGGTATAATTCTTCAAGAGGAAGAGTGAGACTCAACAAACCGTCATCGACTTTGCAAATGAAGCTCAACATCAACATAATGCAAAGATCTTGACAATAAGAAGTGACAACGGCACCGAGTTCAAGAACTACACCTTGGATGAGTTTCTTAGTGATGAGGGGATCAAGCATCAATATGCTGCACCATATACCCCTCAACAAAATGGTGTAGCGGAGAAGAAGAACCGTATGTTGATGGATGCGGCAAGGACCATGATGGCGGAGTTCAAGTCTCCATACAACTTTTGGGCCGAAGCCATCAACACCGCATGTCATGCATCCAATCAGCTCTATCTCCGCAAAGGCTTGAACAAGACTCCTTATGAGATACTCACCGGCAACAAGCCCAACCTCAAGTACTTCCGGGTGTTCGGTTGTAAGTGTTTCATTCTCAAGAAAGGTGTTCGTTTGTCTAAATTTGAGGCTAGAGCTCATGAGGGCATATTTGTTGGTTATGCTACAAACTCTCATGCTTACCGTGTTCTCAACAAGTCCACATGACTCATTGAGGAGACGTGTAACGTGGAGTTTGACGAAAATAACGGCTCCCAAGTGGAGCAAAGTGGTACTTGTGATGTAGGTGATGAAATTCCTCCCCAAGCCATAAGAAGAATGGGTATTGGTCATATTCTACCCATTGAGGAACCCCTTGTGGCCGAAGGAGAAGGACAATGCTCCACTCAAGCGGAGCCATCACCTACCCAAGACCCACACGCTTCTGAAGAACAAAGTGAAGGCCCTCAAGCTCGTGAACAAGACCAAGGGCAAGATCAACCTCAAGATGGTGGTGAACCTCTAAATGATGCCCAAGGTCAAGTTCTCCCCCTCGAGCAAGTTCAAGATCATGAGCAAGCTCAAGATCAAGAACAAGCTCAAGACGGCGCTCAAGATAATCAAGTTAACCCTCCTCCTTCCATACCCGAGGAGGAATTAGAGTGTCGTGCCGTGAAGATTGCTTCCAAGCTCACCACCCAAGGCCATCTCATGGAAAACATGGTTGGGAGCCTAAGAAAGTGGGTAAGCACTCATAGACAATTAGCAAACTATTGTGAACATCACGTGTTTGTCTCTTGTGTTGAACCCCAAAAGGTCTATGAGGCGCTCGAAGACTCGGATTGGCTCAATGCCATGCATGAAGAACTCAACAACTTCGAGTACAACAAGGTGTGGAGATTGGTGCCAAGGCCATCGGGGAACCACAACGTCATTGGAACCAAGTGGATTTTCAAGAACAAGCAAGATGCTCATGGGAACATCGTTCGCAACAAGGCAAGATTGGTAGCACAAGGCTACTCCCAAGTCGAGGGTATCGACTACGATGAAACCTTTGCTCCCGTTGCTCGTCTTGAATCCATACGTTTGTTGATTGCTTATGCTTCCCATCACAACTTTAAGTTGCAACAAATGGATGTCAAAAGTGCTTTTCTTAATGGTCCTATTAATGAGTTGGTCTATGTCAAGCAAACCCCCGGGTTCGAGGATCCCTACTTCCCAGATCATGTGTATCAACTCGATAAGGCACTCTATGGACTTAAACAAGCCCCACGTGCGTGGTATGACCACCTTACCGAGTTGTTACAAGATCGTGGATTTGAGGTGGGGCAAATCGATCCCACTCTTTTTACTAAGAAGGTCAAAGGGGAGTTGTTTGTATGCCAACTATATGTTGATGATATTATCTTTGGTTCCCCTAACAAAGCTTTCAATGAGGAATTTTCTGCTCTCATGACCTCCAAGTTCAAGATGTCTTCGATGGGAGAGTTGAAGTTCTTCCTTGGTTTTGATATCAAACAAAGAAGAGAAGGAACCTTCATCAACCAAGCCAAATACACTCAAGACATGCTAAAAAGATTCAAGCTAAGTGACGTCAAGCCGGCTACTACACCAAGCCCACCAAGTGCCAACTTGACATTGATCCCAATGGTAAAGCGGTGGATCAAAAGGTATATCGCTCCATGATTGGCTCCTTGCTTTACCTTTGTGCATCTAGACCGGATATCATGTTGAGTGTGGGGATGTGTGCACGGTTTCAAGCCGCACCAAAGGAAAGTCACTATGTGGCGGTCAAGCGAATCTTTCGATATTTGGCTCATACCCCAAACTTTGGCTTATGGTACCCAAGAGGGCAAACTTCAAGCTTGAAGGATTTACTGATTCGATTGGGCGGGAGACAAAGTGGATAGGAAGTCCACTTCCAGAGGGTGCCAGTTTCTTGGGTGCTCTTTGGTGAGTTGGTCGTCCAAGAAGCAAAGTTGTGTGTCTCTCTCGTCCACCGAAGCGGAATATGTGGCAGCCGGTAGTTGTTGTGCACAACTCTTATGGATGAGGCAAACTTTAAAGGAATACGGTGTCATTTGTGACAAAGTGCCTCTTTGGTGTGACAACGAAAGTGCCATCAAGATTTCTCTCAACCCCGTGCAACACTTCAAGACGAAGCATATTGAGATTCGGTATCATTTCATCCGGGATCACATTAGGCGAGGGGAGATCGAGCTCAAGTATGTCAACACTCATGATAACCTTGCAGATATTTTCACGAAGCCCTTGGATGAAGCAAGATTTCGCGAGTTAAGGCATGAGCTAAATATCATTGATTCGAGCAATGTGACTTGACCCTTGCACCCCCCACCACACTCAACCTGTTGTCTAGTTTAGGTGTAGGCATGGACATAGGGGGAGTGTTGTTCTCTCAATGAACTCTCCCTCCCCCCATTATGCATAAATCGATCAACTCTTTCACATTAGCCATTTTTGATGGTACTTGTGCTTCAAAGACGAGTTTTGGTCATGGGACCAAGGATAATTCTTCACGGTGCCATACCAATTGACTCAAACATAGGTGGCTTCGGCCACCGCCCTCTCTTGAGAGAGGCCTGAGCTCGCTCTGTTTTCGTGCGGTTGTTTTGTTTGTCCATTCGTTCTTTTCTCTATTCTAAGTGTTGGTTTCCCTAAGCTATTGTCCCGTTTGTTTTGTTCCCTTCTCCTTGGTTTGGGCATTGGTGGTCAGGCGGTACAACCGGGGTCACGGGCGGTTCTACCGATGATACCTGGTTGTGCTGCCCCTGTAGGTTTGCAATCGATACTTGGGCGGTGTTTCGAAAACAAAAATACATGACAAACACGGAAATAAATTATGGGAACTCTGTATTTTATTCATCATTGTACGACTACAAATACATGAATGTTACATGCTCCCATTGGAGTTTGCCTATTTTGCCTTCTGCGACTATGCTTAAGGAGTATCTGACTTGGAAAGATTGCGTGTAGTCCGCTGATTCCCGGTGCTTTTGCAAAGCGTCCGGTTAATTACATCTGCAGGTCAAGCCTCTGAAAACCTCCGATTAAGCTGCTTGCGATCGTCGTCGTGAAATTCTCTCATCCATGAAGCATGTGTGATGTTTGGAGAAAAGATGTAGATGGTGGTGATACGTGAGGTGCGGGTGACTTTGTTTTGCTGAACCCGATCACGATCGCCATTGCCATGTCGGTATTTAGAACGAATTTTTGATGAAGATGGTGACCTTTGCCTTGTCGGTGCCCAGTCATGTACCCAAGAATTCATCGAACATGGACATGTGTATGTTGCTTTCGCCTCGTCGGTGCCCAAGACGAAGTGTCCGATCCGTTTGGGATTGTGACATGTTAATGGAACATAGTAACCTGGCCGTGTTGGCACTTGGACATGATTTTGTCTAGCCTTGTCGGCACTAGACATGAGATGGGTATGATGGATTTGACCATAATCTCATGGAGATTAGGCCATAGATTTGAGATAGATCATTGATAGAGCATGCCTTTTCTCCTTTATTTTAAGAATCAGGGGTTGCACACCGATATAGATGAAACAATCGACGATGTATTTTTGTGAGGATTTTCATCTACTCCGCATGGGCGGCGTTGGAGGCGGCCGTGCCATGGTTGTATATTTTACATGGGCGACTTTGATGAGGCGATCGTGCCATGGTTGTATATTTTACATGGGCGACTTTGATGAGGCGGTCGTGCCATGGATGTAATTTCCGCATGGGCGGCGTTGATGAGGCGATCGTGCCATGGTTGTATAGTTTACATGGGCGACTTTGATGAGGCGGTCGTGCCATGGTTGTATATTTTACATGGTCGACTTTGATGAGGCGGTCGTGCCATGATAAAGATTTATGGAATAGCCAAGTAGACATCATTCTTCTTCCATCACACAAAGCTCATTGATGCGATCAGATCTTATAACTTACCATCAAGGCCAGCGGTTTTGGCAAAGATCGACATGTTGATGAAGCTTGGCGTCGTCATGATCGGCGAAACTTTACTGGTGAAGATTGAGAAGGGGAAAAAGAGGCGTGGAGTTGGCGGCGTGCTTGAGGGCGAGAGCTTTGGCTGGTGTGCGTGGAGCCTGTCGGCGTGGATGTGTTTTCTACGTGCGTCCTCCTCCCCAACGAGGGCTGGCCTCTCGCTTTATATAGGCGCTGGCCGTGGCTCAAGGCGGTGCAAAAAGCGTGCACTTAAACGGCAAGGAAATCTATCCAGAGATTGTGTGCCGTGTGCGTTTCCTCTAATTTGTTATGTTTTGAACGCCAATAAAGATAGCCCTGCCATGCGGGCCTTGCTCTGTTACGTTGTAATCAAGGCAATCTGTGTACCTTGGCGATCGTGGCAGAACTGTATTAGCAAAAGGAAAATTAAAGGTTGCATGCATGCAACAGGTGATGTGGTACATATTAACTAGCAACCGGGCTAGCTTTGTACATGAGTATTTCCCTGTTCTCATAATTATTCCTCTTAAACCAAAAGGTAAAACTTCAAACTATTTGCACCACTGCATTCCACATGATGAACTCTACAAATAGAGTACAATATTTGATATACTATTTCTTTCATAATTTTTTTGGCACGCGGGACCCACACGTCATGGAGTGCTGCCCTGGTATTATGAACTTTGGTACAAAAATACGTCAAACAAATGCCCCCCGCCGAGTATATTTCATGCGCGAAGCAGCAGGGAATAGACTCGGTGAAAAAAAAAATCTGAGTTATAGGCATATATACCGCATCTTGCAACCTGTACTGCTTGTAATTAGAGTTTAACCTGAGCAAGAATTGTTTAAAACCCGCAGGAGAGTCCTCTGCCAGGAAAAAATGCATTAGTATTGGACTCAAACAAGGACGAGAAGCATTTTTGCATATACTCTCTTTATATAGAGACGCCCCCTGCTTGATTGTTTCTCAAACATCGTCATTGTTTCTAGCATATCGTTGACACGAGATGGCCGGGCAACCAAAGGAAAAGCAGCGCCACCAACCGTCCAACATTGTGACATGAAGAAGAGAGAAAAGAAAAGAGAGAAAAATGGTAGCGAATATCCGTGCTATCATTCAATTACACTTCCAAGAAAATGAAAACGATTACACTAAAATATGATAGAATAACCATACCATATGCTAGAGAGGGAGAGATAAATTCTTCCACTGTGACCAGATGTATGGTGCCAGCCAATGGTGAAAACCTTTGGCGCTTTCCTCTTTCAGAAAGTGCCACGGGTCTAGAAATATTTATCAAGATTGATGCGACCGTAAAGCTAAACGGTGCCAGCCATCACCCTTGAAGGGTTTCACAGATCGACACTGACCGCACTTGCGTGCTTCACTGCTCCCGAAAATTGGAAGTGTTGATGCACCAGAAAGACATTAGTAGCTCACTTCTAGAATGTTCAGTCGGAATATCATCGACTATGTGAATGGACTAGGAGGTAATGTTGCCCCCAGTGTCATTTTGCGACTGTTGGGGAGATGATGCCCCGAGTGGTGATGCACATATCGATATAGAACGTCGAAATGCCATCGACGATTCTTCTTTGAGGAAATTTTGCCCCCATGACGGGATGCTTGATGATAGCTACACAAGGTCATTAGGAGAAAAAAGCAACCCCAAAAAACTAACCAAAATTAAAACAAGGCAAAAAAGGGCTTTTTTTGTTTTGGAATGTTGGCTTTCCCGTTTAACGCTAGCTATAATAGTGACATGAGAAAAGGCAACCAAAGGGCTTAGTCATCAGGAATAGTCGAAAGGCCATGACGATTATAACTTAGCTTCGATTAGTGTGTGTGTGTAAAACAACATGCTTCCATGATGCTCTCAGGAGACAATGGGAATTCATACCCTATACTTCATAGGACTGAGTAACCCCACGGCTCCACCATGCCCCCCGCACATGCCCCAAGAACTCAGAGACATAGGTGAGGGTAATTTAGGAAATTGGGTTATAGGAGAATGGCTTGGCGATGTTTCATGCCCATGTTGAGGGGTGGAACACAACTACCCTCCTCCTTCTTTCCAGTGGTTCCCCTAGTGCGATAAGGACTTGCATCTTGGAGACTTGGACTTCAGGAATTTTGGTAACTTTCCTCTTGTTTTGTCGAAGGATTACTTGCACTTCTTGAACTTTTTAGTGGACTTTCTCTTTATATATATTTTTGAATATATCGCACTTCTCGTCATAGCTTCTTTGGTGTTTGCTAGGGAACCCACCTTTAAAACTCGGAAAGTAGTTGCACACCTTTGTGGACTAAGTAAACCCTCAAAGGCATATTTTGGCTATGGTGGAACACCCTGGAGGTGTCAAGACGCTCTACACTGAAAGCAACTTTTGTTGACCAGGTAGGCTCTTCTTGCTCTTTTCCCTATAGTTTTCCCCAGGGTGTTGTGCCCTTGTGAACTCAAAACATGGTAGGGAATCATGAGGAGTATGGGGACTCGATTACATGAAGTAGCCCAAGTAATTTTCTCCACATATACGAAAGCATATACTTGGCATGTGTTGTGTGTTGTGTGGGTATGGCGCCGCTCCACTTTTTATGCCTGACACCAAGTGTCGCCTTTAGACCAGCCCTAAGGCAACCTAGTCTTCAATCACTAGCATGGCGTGTTTCGGTGAAAGCCATTTTAATGTAGGACGATTGCGTCCATGGTTTTGTAAAACACTTTTTTTAAGAGAGAAACAAAAAAAGAAACGAGAGAAAAAAATGCGGAAGTGGTCACGCGTAGTATTTCTTCAGAAACCTCCCGTTAATAGGGGGCATGGGGCGAACTCCATGTTGGTCAATTAGCTGATATGCTCCGCCATCATAGACTTGCTCGATAACAAATGGCCCTTCCCATTTAGGCTCAAGTTTTCCTTTAGCTTTACCTGAAACGATAATGGGGCACCTTAGTACAAGCACCAATTCTCCTTTTCGAAAAACTCGGTGTTTAACTAGTTTATTATATGCCCGCACCATGTTTCTACGATATAGCTCTATGTCTTGAAGAGCATTCAGTCTATCTTCTTCCAAGGAATCCAGCTGCTGAAACCGTAACCGGATTTGCTCATCTTGGGTAATCTCGTCATGGATAGCCACTCTTAAAGATGGGATTTCCACCTCAAGAGGAAGGACAGCCTCACTCCCATAGACTAAAGAGTATGGCGTGGATTGAGTTGGTGTACAAACTGTAACACGATATGCCCATAGGGCTTCACAGAGACGATCATGCCAGTCACGATGATGCTTGTGAACTGTCTTTTTCAAGATCTGACCAAGTGTTTTGTTAAAAGCTTCAATCAACCCATTAGCTTGTGGATAGTATCCCGTGGAATAGTTCCATTGGATTTTATATTTGGACATAAATTTGATCATTTTGTTTGATTTAAAAGCCTTCGCATTGTCAGAAGTAATGCGGTGTGGAACTAAGCGATAAATGATGTTACGCTCTAGAAAGTTTATAACATTGTCACTTTTTACCTCTCTTAAGGGCATTGCCTCTGCCCATCTGGAGAAATAATCCGTTGCCGCTAGGATAAAGCGGTGCCCTTTCGAGGATGGAGGGTCAAAAGGACCAACAACATCTATACCCCATGCATCGAATGGCCATGAAGGCATTGTCGGGTGCAACGGAACTGGTGGTTGATGTTTTATAACACCATGAATTTGGCAACTATGGCATGATCGTTGCCACCCTAAAGGCGATCTGTCATCATTCCTGGCCAATAGTAGCCGCTTAACCGTATGCTATGGTACATCTTTGGCCCACTTTGATGCCCACCACAAACACCATGGTGGACCTCTTGCAAGACCTGTTCTACTTCTTTTCTGGATACACAACGTAACAGGAGCTCTTGTCCAAAGGAGCATCGGTACAAGGTCCTCGCTTTAAATATATAGGAAGGGAGTCATCTTTGCAACCTCCGCCTCTCCACTGAATCATCTGGAAGTATCCCATAATTAAAGTAATCAAGGAATGGCTTGCGCCAGTCATCTTCATCACCCCCGACAATGTTGGCCACGACATGGTATACTTCAGGTTCTTGCGGGACCAATTCGAGGACAGCTGGGAGAAGCCATCTCTCTACTATTTTGACTTGAGTGGGCTTCCCATCAGGAAGCACAAGCCCTGCTCATATATATCATTAACTTGCCGGACGATGAGCTGAGAATCACCATATACTAATAAATTTTGCACATCGATAGAAAGTGCTAGTAGAAGGCCAAAGATGAGAGCCTCATATTCTGCTTCGTTGTTCGAACATTCTTCCTTGAGAAGGGAGAAAGAATGATGAATGGTGCCACCTTGAGGTGTTTTGAACACCAATCCTGCACCTGCCCTTCTTTTTATTTCACCATCGGGATCCGTCTCAGTGCGAGAGGCTCCATCAAAATATAGCTCCCATTGAGATTCGATGTCAACGGTAAATACGTCCTCGTCGGGCAAGTCGATCACCAATGGAGAGTCATCGGGGATAGGATGAGCTGCAAGGAAATCAGCCAACGCTTGACCTTTAACCGCTTTTTGTGGCACATACATAATATCATACTCCATCATGGATACAGCCCATTTACGAAGACGACCCATGAGTGCAGGTTGATTTAACACATACCTTATAGGATCAGCTCGTGCCACTAGTTGTATTAGATGTGTTAGCATATAATGCCGCAATTTTTTCAGCGCAAATATGAGTGCCAAACACAACTTCTCTATGGGTGAGTAGTTGTGTTCAGCTCCGACCATAGTACGGCTGAGGTAGTAGCATGCCACCTCCTTTCCATCATCATTGTGTTGAGCGAGAAGTGCACCGACCGAATGAGGCTGCGCAGCAATGTAAAGAATAAGTGGTCGTCCTTTGATAGGAGCTGCTAGAACAGGGGGGTTAAGTAAATATCGTTTAAGACTTTCAAATGCATTTTGACATTGTTCATCCCACTCAAAGGGAATTCCTTTTCTCATTAGTCTTGTGAAAGGTTGAGTACGCCCTGAGAGATTAGAGATGAATCGTCATATGTATGCTAAATGACCTTGTAAATATTTTAGCTCTGTAATATTCGTGGGTGGAGGCATCTTTTGTATTGCCTTGATGCTCTTTGGTGTGATTTCAATGCCACGATGATGGACAATAAAACCCAAAAACAGGTCTGATTGTACAACAAAGGCACACTTAAGAGGATTCATCTTGAGCTAATGCTTCCTCAAGCGATTAAAGACAACACGTAGATCATCCTGATGTTGCAGGCGATCTTTGGTTTTGACAACCAGGTCATCAATATAACATTCCACAGAGTTATGAATGAGATCATCCAGTACCGTGGTCATTGCCCGTTGATACGTTGCACCAGCATTTTTTAGTCCAAAAGGCATTAATGTGTAATAGAAATTACCTTTCGAAGTTCGAAAAGCGGTGTCTATTGCATCATTTTCGTTCATCTTGATTTGGTTATAACCTGATGACCCATCCATGAAGGATAAGGCACCATAACCTGTAGTGGCATCAACGACCATCTCAGTGATGGGTATAGGAAAATCATCTTTGGGACAAGCACGATTTAAATCTCTAAAATCAACACAGATTCGCAATTGTCCATTCTTTTTTATAAGAGGGACAATATTAGCTAACCAGCGTGGGTATTGTACCTCTTTTATGAATCCGGCGGCAATAAGCCTATCCACCTCGATAATAATGTCATCTTGTAGTTACGGGCAAAGCGTAGCGGATCTTTGCTTCTTGGCTGAACTTAGGATCAATAGCGAGTTTATGTTTGGCGACTCGAGGGTCGAGCCCTGGCATTTCTTTGTAGGTCCATGAGAAGCAGTCCCGAAACTCCATCAAGAATTGTTGGTAACTTTCCCTTTCTTGTGAAGTGAGGGTGGCACTAACAAAGGTAGGACGTGGATCCTCCTCTGTACCAAGATTGATTTCCACTAGCTCATCAATAGTACATTGCCCACCGTCTTCAAGCTGCGAAGGGGCGGGAGCAGCATCAAGTACCTCTCCCTGTTTAATTGTCATGGCATTATGAACCTGAGATAGAAGATAGTGTTCATTTCTCATTTCATAGTGTGCATTTGCAGCAGCATAGAATGAGCAAGCTGATGAGAATTTTGATATATATAATTGCCATCATCCTCATCAGATGTTGGTTCTTGCTCTTCCCTACCTTGGTCATGACTTATGTGCACCATATTACACATAAATTTGTGCTTATCATCACATTCTTCATCCTCGCTTTCAGAAGATTCTAAGCGGACATAGCCCAAACCGTACTTCGGTTGGCTTTTCTTATTCTTCTTTTTAATGAATCTTTCTGCTTGATCCCACCACACCTCGCAAATGGCGGGCGGTGATGGTAACCTGCAATTTTGAAGTTTAATTCCTGATTGCTCTAATAAGCGAACCATTCTAGGTTCAACTTTCATAGTAATCAATGTTTCCTCGGTATTGAAACAAGAGGGGTAGAAATGGATTATAGAGTCGTAAGGTTGTACTCGTGGTACCTTATAAAAAAGTGTAGGGCAAGAGTTCTTGTATTGACCTGGGATCAAGCGAACCTCCAATGGTATTGAGATGGATACATACATTGATGGCGGTTGTTTAAGCACATCTCCCTTTGTTTTATCTATTTCGTCCACCCTTCTCTTTACTCTCCCCTCTGATAGTGTCACCTTTTCGACAAGAGGGTTTGGAGGTGCATGTAATACCTCAGAAGGAGACACGTCGCTTGTACTAGTAAGGAGTTCAAGAACTCCTGCAGATGGAGAATTAAGATTAATTATATTTTGAAGTGCCATAGGTGTTAGAAGAGAGAAAGATTCATTAATTTTTCTATGAGGCTCGGTAGAGGGCTCAGATACAGACCTCAGTAAGAGTGGAGTTGGAGTAGTAGCCTCCGCATTCGATGATAACTGCGGGGTTTGTAATGTGGTGGTGGTGTATCCCTCCTTCCCAAAAGGGAAGGGCTCATATCGACGGGTCATGGAAGGTCTTCCTATTCCACGACCCCTTCCTCCATGTGAAGGCATTCTCCTTGAAGAGTGTTTGGTGTATGAGGTTACATCTCGACAGCGGGATAGAGCCGGGTGTGATGAGTATATCCATTTGGGCGCTACTCGTCCTTGTTGAGTGTGTGGCTCCTCACTTGGGAAGTAGTATTTCGCATCGGCATGATGTGCCTCCTGAATGGTATATGGATTAACATTACCGGCTATTCGGTGTTGCTCACCACTTTCATCGACAAATTTCAGGCATTGATGTAGTGTCGAGGGACCACTTGGTACTTGTGTATCCATGGTCTACCCAATAATCTTGAGTAGGAGGTGTTCGCCTCTATAACAAAGAAGCATACCTTAAAACTGAAAGATGACATTTGGATTTTCAATGTGATAGAACCTAATGCTGATCTTCCCTGATTATCAAAACCGCATATCACCACCTCCGTTGGTTCTAGGTCATCAGTGGTGAAGCCAGCGCGAATCAAGCTACGAACTGGGAGAATGTTGACAGCGGAACCAGGATCAATGAGGATGCGTCTCAAGTGAGCATATCCAATGTTCCCTTTTATGTAAAGTGGGCGATTATGATTGTCATCCATCATCACTTTATCTTCTTCAGAGAAGGTGATCTCATTTGCACTCAACTCATTGCACAATATTCTATGCTTTGCCATTGTTACTTCAAATAATTCTGGATTTTGTAATGCTTGAATGAGAGCATGTCGTAGTTCAGGTACCAACATTAGTGCATCATAGACACTTAAAAGTGCTGGAATACGTTTCAAGTGTGCTACTATGTTGTAATCTATTTTGGGAGATGCACCATCAGCATCTCCTGGAGTTTCTTCTTGCGACGCCATCTTGGGCAGTGCCATTTTTGGATCATCCATTTCTCTCTTACAACCCTTTTAGGTTGGGTCTTATGAGGTCGGGTAGAACTTTTCCTCCTTGCAAGTTCATATGGACTTCAAGTTCGAGACTCATGAGATGAGCTTTACGCTTGTAGGACTTCTCTTTCAAGTGGCGTTCTGCGTCCTCGGATGAGGAGCTACTTGGCGTAGCATAGTTTAGCACAACATTGCAAGAAACCTTGTTAAGGGCGACACAGAACTACCTCCTTTCTTTCCTCCTCCATCGTGGGGCCAACTCTACGCCCCGATTCACGGGCATGAATTGCTCTAAAGTGGGAAGTACACGGCTGGTCTAGGAATGACTCATCTCCCTCGGACTCGGGCACAAATCTTGGTGGCATGCGACGCATGCTCGGATTATGCCACTTGGCTGACATCTTTGTAGTATGTTGATAATAGGGCACAAAACGTGGTCCCTGCTTGGGTAGCTGCTTTGATGAAGGCCCATAAGGTCTTGCCTCTCGTGCTACTCTTTCTCTAGCCCCAAAGGTCCGATGAGTGACCCCTAGACCAGTGAACCTCTCTTAACCATGGGATAATGGCAGCCATAGATCCTCTTCCTGGATGGAACGTGAGTCTGTCATTACTACATTCACAGCATGGTAATTCGGGTTTATAGCATCAGGCTGTATTTGGAGTCTTTTTCATCAATGGCTCGTTGAAGCCATTCCTTGAAAGCAACATAGTCCTCAATGACGTGCCCTACATATTGATGATATGGATAGTATAGAGCATTGTCCTTCATAGATACTTGGTCAGGACGTTTTGGTTCTGGGAGGTTTAAGTGGTTATGGGCCACCACTTGATTGAAGAAACCTTTGATCATCTCTCGGCGGAATATGTATTGCTTTCTAAGAAGTTCTTGGATGGAAGGTCGTTGTCTTGCCCCTGCAGATTCATTTCTTGTGCCTAGCATGGGCACATTACTTTGTTGTACTGCTCTAGTGGAGTTAGCCTCATTGGAATTTTTAGGCTTAGCCACATTGTTATTTGGTTTTGTCGTTGCGTTAAATCTCCTGGTATGATCATGTGTGCTAGCATTCTTATACAACTCCATGATTTGAGGAGACTTCTCAAATTCGAGCTTGGTTTCTTTGCCACAGCCGAGCTGAGTGCACTAAATGTTTTAGGTTGGCCGAGATACCTCGGCGACCAATGTTGTTGCATTCCATGGGCCGACATTTCAATGGCATCCTCAGTATGCATTTCTCTTGCAAGGCGCACAAAGCTATTGCGAAATCTTACTATATAGTCGTCAATCTTTTCATCATGCCTCTGTCGAACTTGGGCCAGCTCGATAACTGAGAAATCCTTTTTCATTGTGACAAAATGAGCTTTAAAGATATTTTTCATGCTTTTCCAATCAGGAATAGAGCCCACAGGGAGGCGACTATACCAATGAAAGGCAGGACCGGTCAAAGAACCTGAGAATTGCCGCAATAGTAGTGAGGGGTTGCGAGCAGTATCTCCACATGTTGCCTCAAAATAGGCTAGGTGCTCTCTTGCATCTCGGTTCCATCAAACCGCGGAACTTGGGTGGATGCCACCTCATGAGGAAGGCGATGAGATCATGCCATGATTCATATGGTTTGTCAAGCTCGCTCTCAGAAGTTTGAGGGGCTTGTTCTGCAGCAATCTGTTTCATTTTTGGTTAACCATGTCCTCAATGATGCTATGATAGCCTCTCAACATATCTGGCTGAGTTGAAGGACTATTAGCTAGAACAGCGGTACTAGCAAGAATTTGTGGAGCATTTCTAGTGGCCTCTGTTGCCCTCTGAGAACGAGCAGCGGCTTCCAATTCCTCCACCTGTGGATCAATGACCCTTTGGGTGGGAACTCGAGGCAGATTCTGACCCGAGCCAGTAAAGAGATCAAATAGTTGATCAAACTTTAATGTTAGTTGATCCAATTGTTGTTGTTGTGTTCGTAGTTGCATCTCTATATGTTGGTCATGCGACCCTCATGCAGTTGTGTCAGTACTAAGTTTCCCAGCATGCAAATTTCCTATTTCTTCCCCATCTTTTGGTTCACCCTCTTGTGTTCCAGCACTGTCCACATGTGTCATGTGAGCCGGCACAATGTTTTCATCTTCACGTTCACATTCATCTTCCGAGACAATGGAACGTGCAAGTTCAGAGTAGGGAGGTGACCGCGAGAGTTCCTGCAATGATGAGCTAGAGTTTGTATCGGAATCTTCACTTCCATAGTCTTGCTCTTCTGAATGAGGAGGACCATTATAAATTCTTTGTGAGGCGATTGATTTCAAACGAGTCGCCATACCTTGGTGCTCTAGATATTCTCGAAGCAAGATTGGGTCTTGTGGAAGGCGTGATGAAAGAATAACATAAGGTCGAGAATAACTTCCCGATTCTTGTTGTGGTTGCTCAGTAGAAGGAGTGGACTGTACATCTGTAATAGGAAAATAGGGTGCAGTCGAGGATGATTCCATTTCCTCATTACCTTCCTATTTTTCAGAACCTTTATACCAACCACGGACCTTCCCTAGCTGTGGCAGGAAATTCTTAGAAAATGATGCCTTTGGGTTCGGCATGATCTCTTCATCGGAAGGATAAGAGAAATCTTTTTGAACTAGAGGTGGAACCCAGTTTTCACGACTATCATGTTCAGCATGCGCTGTCAAGGTGCCACACATCACTGTGTCCTTTGCACCCTTGTTTTTATCCTTTGAAGTTTCGTCCATGGAGTGCGGACTTCTTTCCACATCACCTTCATGAGGGGATGATGTCGAGTTATGTTTTGGTTCTATAGTCTCTGCTATGACATCATTGTTTTGGTCAGTTTCCTGTGGGGGGCTTGTCGAACTATCTTTCTTTTCATCTGTCTCCATGTGATCTATTGATGATTGTGATTTTAATTCAGTAGTGCCCTTAAGAAGACTCTTGTAGATGTTTTCTCATGAGTGCCTTACGAAGGGGTCGGAGTAGAACTTTCAACACGTGCTTCGGCCCTTGGCCTATTGTGTCACCTTGTTGTCGTGACTTTGGTATAAGGCGCTCAACGAGGTAGTTGTACCTCTCATCTTGAAGTAGTGTTGGGGAGAGTTTCAAAGTAATTTTGTCATAGAATGGGTGCACACGGCCATCCGACCTGACTCGTACATGAACATTGCCGAGCACAAGTTCCTGCAACTCTTGATAGAGTGCTCGACGATTTCTTCTGAGCTTATCGCGCTTGTATTGGTTGGCTGCACTAGGGTATGGAGCTCTTGGTGGAATAGCTGGAGTCAGAAGAAGCGGTGCAGCTTCTTGAGAATTTATCAAGGATGGTGTTAAAGAAGGCGACACACCGATTTTTGTGTTTTGCAAAGATTGAGGTGGAGCGGGCACTTTCTTTTCTTGCCCCCTGCTTTCACTTGGCCATGATGGACGTACATTGTTCTCATGGATGTTTTGATGAGGAAATTGCTCCCGTCTCGGGGACACAGGTCGCCATTCTTGGCGTGACCAAGCGTTCCAACGAGGGGGTAGCTCTGTTTGTCTCGGTCGATAGGACAAAGTAGTGGGCGAGCTGCGACGAGGTGCCCAAGTATTGCGATCATGTTGTGGACGATAACTAGGAACATGGCGTCTAGCTTCACCCTGCTGTGATGATTCAGGTGCTTGCGAAAAGTTTCCACGAGCTTGAAACCTTGACCTAACCTCATCACGAGATGGAGGCTGAGGTTGGAATTGCTATTGGCCAGGAGCATGGTGTCTTGGCGCGCCCCCGACATGCGAGGGTGGCTGATTTACTTGTTGTTGTAGCATTCTCAGTTGAGATTGCAGCTGCTGTAATTGGCATTGAAGATCATTAGAGCGAGGCGTTGGTGCCTCATTAGATAGTACATCAAACTTATTTTCACTTTTGTTATCGCCAGTTGTAATGTGACACGCCGAGACTAGCACAGCTGGATTGAAATGATTCAACTCATTGACAATGGATGGGTTACATCCTGGAAAGCTAGTGGCACGCTTTAGAGTGCGCGTCCAGAACTTGTTCATGATCGCTTGCCTAACAAGCTCTTTCATCCGATGTGGTCTGTTGATCCACTGAACTGGGGAAAGGACATATGGCTCATTTACTGGCTCTGGATATTTTGTTTCATCCTCCAGTGATGAAGTATCAGTTTTTGCAAAATCATTGCTCAACTGAGCATGTAACTTTTTGATTTGACTACGCTTGCGTCAATAGTTGCGCAGTGAGTTAGCATTTTTGTTTGATCTTGCATTGCGCACAGACCAAGACAAGTGATAAGTAGCCATATCGAGCCTCTCCAAGAGCTTAGTTTTCTTTTCTTGCATGAGTGTGGAAGGCGAGCTTGGCGTATTGGCGGTAGTGTTTTTTACCAAATTGCGAGCCTCAATGATAAGAGACTGGCGTTCTTCCTTATCCTTAGCAGCAGCATATTTTTTGGCCTTCTTTGTTTCAGCGGTATGGAGGAGCGTCGAATTGGCGTCGGGTGATAGTGAGTCTTGCTTCCATGTTCGATGCCTACCATAGGAGGTAGCGATCCAAAGCTGAGTACACTTGGAGTCGAAGTTTGTCTCATAGCCTGCTCCATGGTGATGACAGGAAGGACTCACCTACAAAAGGAATCCTTCCATTAGTATGCCTTTGTAATATACATGCTCATCGAAACATTATATAAGCAAGAACTGATCATATCAATCAATTGCTTAAGTACAAGACAAATATTCTTTCCCACGGGTATTCTTGGGCCCCCTTTTTTTATTACCCATGCATATTGAGCATAGCTTCAATATAACAACATTCATCTCAGTACGAATGTTGATTGATGATTTTTTTATTCAAAGATTATCTTGTGCACTTCTTTGAGAAAATAGAGCACCGACAAGGCATAGGTGTCTGACCAAGGCTATTTTTTTATCGCACCAGCCAATATTCATGAGTGCTGGAATTTCTTTCTCGAGTCAAAGTACCATCGTGTGATATTTTGGATGGTCAGGTCAAAGACAAGACACGATGATAGATGGAAAAGTTTTGTGCCATGCAAGGTTTAGTACATACATGGAGCATTAGGATGGTATGTGTATGACTCGTGTACGCGCATGATGCATGCATACATGCCAGATGTTTAGACAAGTACCTCATCTCTTTCATTTTACCATAGGGAATAGAACTTTCTTTCAGAGACAAAATGTCTTATGTATGATAATTTAGACAGAGGGAGAAGAATAGAAGTTCTGTGTCATAAGGCATTTCTTTCGAAATTGAGAACCATAGCACGGAAGGGAAGGAAGGTCCGTGAGTGTGCATGCATTTTATTTTTAAAGTACATGCAACACAAGAGGGACACGTGCATGCCTATTAGAACCAGGCCTGTGCACATCCTTTTTGTTTTAAGGACCACTCATAGTACTTCTAGGATTTCTCTTTACTGTTTCTTGCTTCATCAAATAGAACTTGTAGCAGATCCCTCACAAAATACTTTCGAATTTCTCTATTTTTATCACATCAAAGGAACTTGCAGATCGGTTCATGCATCAAACCAAATTTTGCTTCCGGACAGCAAAAGAGAGCAAAGAAGTTGAACTGACGATCGGGCCTTGGCGAAGATGGGAGGAGAATCAGTCCCAGGCGTGCCATTTTGTTTGAAAACAAAAATACATGACAAACGCGGAAATAAATTATGGGAACTCTGTATTTTATTCATCATCGTACGACTACAAATACATGAATGTTACATGCTCCCATTGGAGTTTGCTTATTTTGCCTTCTACGGCTATGCTTAAGGAGTATCGACTTGGAAAGATTGCGTGTAGTCCGCTGATTCCGGTGCTTTTAAAGCGTCCGGTTAATTACATCTGCAGGTCAAGCCTACGAAAACCTCCGATTAAGCTGCGATGTCGTCGTCGTGAAATTCTCTCATCCATGAAGCATGTGTGATGTTTGGAGAAAAGATGTAGATGGTGGTGATCGTAGGTGCGGGTGACTTTGTTGTGCACGAACCCGATCCACGATCGCCATTGCCATGTCGGTATTTAGAATGGAATTTGTTGATGAAGATGGTGACCTTTGCCTTGTCGATGCCCAGTCATGTACCCAAGAATTCATCGAACATGGACATGTGTATGTTGCTTTCGCCTCGTCGGTGCCCAGCAATGAAGTGTCCGATCCCGTTTGGGATTGTGACATGTTAATGGAACATAGTAACCTGGCCGTGTTGGCACTTGGACATGATTTTGTCTAGCCTTGTCGGCACGAGACATGAGATGGGTATGATGGATTTGACCATAACCTCATGGAGATTAGGCCATAGATTTGAGATAGATCTTGATAGAGCATGCCTTTTCTCCTTTATTTTAAGAATCAGGGGTTGCACACCGCCGATATAGATGAAGCAATCGACGATGTATTTTTGTAAGGATTTTCATCTACTCCGCATGGGCGACGTTGGTGAGGCGGCCGTGCCATGGTTGTATATTTTACATGGGCGACTTTGATGAGGCGGTCATGCCATGGTTGTATATTTTTACATGGACGACTTTGATGAGGCGATCGTGCCATGGATGTAAATTTCCGCATGGGCGACATTGATGAGGCGGTCGTGCCATGGTTGTATAGTTTACATGGGCGACTTTGATGAGGCGGTCGTGCCATGGTTGTATATTTTTACATGGTCGACTTTGATGAGGCGGTCGTGCCATGATAAAGATTTATGGAATAGCCAAGTAGACATCATTCTTCTTCCATCACACAAAGCTCATTGATGCGATCAGATCTTATAACTTACCATCAAGGCCAACGGTTTTGGCAAAGATCAGCATGTTGATGAAGCTTCGGCGTCGTCCGCGGTCAACGAAACTTTTACGGTGAAGATTGAGAAGGGGAAAAAAGAGGCATGGAGTTGGCGGCGTGCTTGAGGGCGAGAGCTTTGGCTGGTGTGCGTGGATCCTGTTGGCGTGGATGTGTTTTCTACGTGTGTCCTCCTCCCCAACGAGGGCTGGCCTCTCGCTTTATATAGGCGCTGGCCGTGGCTCAAGGCGGTGCAAAAAGCGTGCACTTAAACGGCAAGGAAATCTATCCAGAGATTGCATGCCGTGTGCGTTTCCTCTAATTTGTTATTTTTTGAACGCCAATAAAGATAGCCCTGCCATGCGGGCCTTGCTCTGTTACGTTGTAATCAAGGCAATCTATGTACCTTGGCGATCGTGGCAGAACTGTATTAGCAGAAGGAAAGTTAAAGGTTGCATGCATGCAACAGGTGACGTGGTACAGATTAACTAGCAACCGGGCTAGCTTTGTACATGAGTATTTCCCTCTTCTCATAATTATTCCTCTTAAACCAAAAGGTAAAACTTCAAACTATTTGCACCACTGCATTCCACATGATGAACTCTACAAATAGAGTACAATATTTGATATACTATTTCTTTCATAATTTTTTTGGCACGCGGGACCCACACGTCATGGAGTGCTGCCCTGGTATTATGAACTTTGGTACAAAAATACGTCAAACAGGCGGTTTTATCGCTCATTTTCACTGGGCTTCCTACGTCCGGTACTACCGGTTGTTTCCGGGCGGTACTACCGGTGTCCTTCGGGAAATGGAAGTACCGCCCACAACCACCTGTCAGTACCTGACCTGCGGTACAACCGGTCCTCGGAGCGGTTCTACCGCTTCGCGGCTATGGGCCTATTTATATTCAACGGGGTGAAGGGTTTTCTTCTTTTTCCCCTTCGTCCCCGTTCGTCTTTTCCTTGCCCTAGCCGCCGGTCACCTCTGCCCCGCCCCGGAGTGCGTCCCGCGCTTCGGATCCGTGGGCTCTCCGTGGATTCTCTCCGTGGAGGCCTTCCGATCTCCTCCCATGGATGGTGGTAATGCCCTTGTTCTTCGTTCCTCGTTCTAGGGTTTCTTCTTTGTCTAGGGCATTACTTAACCCTCCAAGTTTAGTGTTTGATCTTTGGGTGGGAGAGATCATTGTTTTTCTTCTGTCTATGCAGTACCTAGAAATCAGAATATTGCTTGTGTGATTCGCATGTCTTGGTTAGATCTATCCCCCCTGGTAGTGCCACTGTCAGCGGTTCTACCGCCTATACGGGCGGTACAACCGGTGGGGCGGTTCTACTGGTGGGAGATCCGGTACAACCGGAACATATGAACCACACAGCACTGTTCCGGTTTCTCTACTTTTGCATTTATCGTGTGCTTTCCTCTCATTCTTGCTGGTTTTCGTGTGTTCTCTTCGTGTGTGTGTTCAGGTGGCTATAGTTCTCGCTCTGCTCCTCGCAAGACCAAGAAGAGGGCTCGAAGGACTGAGCGCCCGGCTGTGTCTGCTGATGAAGAGGAAGTTGTGATTTCCACCAAGCCTACTCGCCGTGAAAAGTCTGCCGCTGCAAAGCAACATGTGGTAATGCCACTACACCGTTGGAAAGCCAAGGACTGGGAAGCCTTCCGCTCCAAGAATCCTTATGTGGTTCCTGTAGCTCCTTGTTGGACCACCGTTCAGTTTCGGAATGAGATGCAAGTGCGGATTGTTCATGAACTCTTTGAGCACAACAAGAACAGATATGCCAAGCAGTGGACCATCGATCTGGACCATTGGAGGAACAACCTGTAGTATTTTGGTGAGGCTTTGGCTCTCTGTGAGGAGTTTGATCTTGTCAAGCTCATGACCGTCAACTGTGACTTTGATGTTCAACTCATCCATCAGTTCTATGCCACCGTTCACTTTGGAGAAGATGACGCGCGCACCCTCCCTTTCATGTGCCGTGATGAGCTCTTTCAAGTTCCTGGAGGACCTTTTGCAATGCTATTGGGTGCGATGATCTTTGATGCGGAAGGAAGGGGCGGCATTCGCCCCCATGACCATCCTGACTCCATGCCTAAGGAGAAGCTTGCCCCTCTGTACATTCGGGGCCGTGGTATTATTGGTGAATCTAAGGATTTGGTGAAGGTCTATGACATCATGCATCATGTGTTTCGCAATGTGCTTCTGCCCAAGGTGGGGAATCAAGATGAAATCCATGGCTATCTTGTTGACTTGATGGTTGCTATGAAGACCAAGGTGGGATCTGGGGAGACGTTTGATGTGTCCAACTGGCTGTGGCACGAGATGTACAACATGGTCATCTACAGGAAGGTCCCCATTTATGCTCCTTTTGTCATGTGCTTTCTGAACTCCGTGTGGGAGGTTCGCCGTCCTGAAGAGCCCCTCACCTCTCCTGATAATCTTATCATTCATGAAGTCAAGCTCCTTAAGAAGAAGAAGCACGCCGAGCCACGTTTCCCTGCTGATGCTCCTGAGGATGTCTATGCCACTTCTGATGATGAGGATTTTGAGTTGGAGCTAGGGGCCAAGCCCTCGTGGGTGGACAAGCTCGCTGCCAAGGTGAAGAAGACTTTCTGCCTTCAGTCTGACATCCAGAAGAGGATGTATGAGGCACATGTCAATGAGAAGCATGCCCGGCGTCGCCAAATTGCTATGATGAGGCACCTCAACATGTCGGTTCAGAGTGGTTATGAGAAGAGCATCACACCGGAGGAGCGTTGGATATCTTCCCACAGCACCTGGACTGATGATGAAGCCCCCCTCAGCCCTCCACCACCTTTACTGCTGCTGATGATATCACGGAGGACTCAGATCGGGACGATGATGAAGATTCTGATAATGGTGAAGATTCTGACAATGATGAAGATCCAGATGCTACCGAGGAGTCAGAGGAGGACGACTGAGCCTGGGGCGCTAGCTTCGCTCTCTTCCTTTTTGGTGTCTTGATGCCAAAGGGGGAGAGAGTGTGATAGGACTCGGGAGTTGCATGGGTGGTTGCGTAGTGTGTGTTTCGTGTTGAACTTTGTCTGTGGTCTCTAGTTGAACTTTGTTCGTTTCTCGGTTTGCTTTGTGTGGATTTTGTGCCACTCCTGCTATCTTTTTTTATGCTTGTTGGTCATTATTGGTAGTATTGCTCTTGTTTCATTATGTTGTCTACCTTCATGTTATGTGCTTTTAGTGGCGAGCCTATAAAATCTAGGGGGAGTCTCGACCTTAAAGTATGCCCATGCTCTCTAACAGCTAGTTCAAATTGGGGCACACATCTAGGGGGAGCTCCGACTAGTTTCTATAGACTTCTATCTTAAATCGTGTTGTTGTCATCATCCACCAAAAAGGGGGAGATTGAAAGGGCATTTCCCTACCTTATGTTTTGGATGATGATGACAACCCTTTGTTGGTCTAATCCTGTGCTAAATGTTTCAGGTTCTCGATGATTAGGCTTACATCGGATAGTTGTTCTCTCTCGAAGGAAACGATTGAAGACGGAATCCTCTACACTTTTTATCTCTTTGGTCATAGGGAACCCGTACTATCAAGAGGGAATCCACTTTGGAAAGAATAGGGGAATCCATTCACATACACCTCCATCACCCCTCTTTTGTCTTCCTCTGGTGTGAGAGAGAGTGCCTCCCTCTTGATTTAACTTCTGCTGTGTTTTCCCAGCGGTTGTACCGCTCGTCCAAGCGGTTGTACTGCTGGCTCTTGGCGCTTCCCTGTCTTTGTCGAGCGGTGGTACCGCCACCAGGCTCTACAAAGACCAGCGGCGGTTGTTCCGGCCATGCACCGCCCATGTACCGGTCAGGCTTCTGTTTTGATGCGGTGGCTAGGCGGTGGTGGCCCGGTTGGTCCGGTTGTTCCTCATCAACCGGTACTACGAAAAGGTTCGGCGGTTCTTCGCTCGTACCTTAGCCGCTCAAGCGCTCAAGGCCAGCGGTTTGCTTGCCAAGACCGCCCAACTACCGCCCTCAAGGGTGACTCCGTTCTGTTTCGGTGCGGTAGTTGTGCGGTGCCTGGGCGGTTGGTCTGGTTATTTTCTAATAACCGGTACTACCGCCCGATGGCCCGGTTGTACCGCCTGGTAGGGTTCTGCCATTACATCGTGAGTCCCAGTTGTACCAGGACAAGGAGCGGTTGTACTGCTGCAGTGCTGAAAACGCAGTAACGGTTGGATTTATTAGGGTTGCTATATAAGGTGGTTCTTCCACCTACCACTCCCATCTCTTACCTCTCTCACTCCACCATTAATGCTCTCAAGCTCTCTTGCCCGATCTCTCTCTCTAGCCACTCAACTTGTTGATTTGCTAGGGATTGAAGGAGAAGGCCTAGATCTACACTTCCACCAAAGGATATTTGCTTCCCCCATACTTTCTAGTGTGGATTTTATTACTCTTGGGTGTTTGAGCACCCTAGATGGTTGAGGTCACCTCGAAGCCATATTCCATTGTGGTGAAGCTTCGTGGTTTCGTTGGGAGCCTTCAAGTTGTGGAGAGAGCCCCAACCTTGTTTGTAAGGGTCCGGTTGCCGCCTTCAAGGGCACCAATAGTGGAATCACGGCATCTCGCATTGTGTGAGGGCGTGAGGAGAATACGGTGGCCCTAGTGGCTTCTTAGGGAGCATTGTGCCTCCACACCGCTCTAACGGAGACGTACTTCCCCTTAAAAGGAAGGAACTTCGGTAACACATCCTCGTCTCCATCGGCTCCACTCTTGGTTATTTCGTGCCTTTACTTTTGCAAGCCTACTTGTGTTGTATCCCTTGCTTGCTTATGTGCTAGTTGTTATTGCATCATATAGGTTGCTCACATAGTTGCATATCTAGACAACCTATTTTGTTGCAAAGTTTAAATTGGTAAAGAAAAGCTTAAAAATTGTTAGTTGCCTATTCACCCCCCCCCCTCTAGTCAACCATATCGATCCTTTCAACCTCGATGATCCAAAAAACTTCACCAACATCTCCTCCCACGACAAGCTCGTGAAATATAGATATGAGGGGAAGGCGAGGAAAGGGGAGGACTTTAACCCGAGCCAGGGTCCCATTGATACAGAGTTGCTGATGCTATCTGGTGGCGGGAGGTCCCATGGCTCCATAGCCTTGGGAGATGGACTTATCCGTTGTCCTAGCACTCTCCCGGAGATCAAGGCGCGAGTTGAGCTTCGCTCCTGAGATAAGGCCTCGTGAACGGCCAGTCCAACTCGCCTTCAAGGTTAGTTATACGTACTCAGCTATCTTTCTCCATTACATTGTGTGCGCTTCCATCAATGATTACAAATGGTAACGAGGAGTGGTGTTGCAGGCTGCTATACAAAGTGAGAGAGATAGAACGGAGAAACTTCTGGCGGAGGCGGCGGAGAGGCAGCGGAAGTTGGAGGAGAGGACGACAAAGATGTTGGAGGAGGAGAGGGCACAAAATGACATGCAGGCAAGGGCCATGTACGAGCTCCTTGTTGTAAGTTTTTTCTACACATTAGCCAAAACATTCATGTAGTGTTTGTCTCATTACTAACTAGTATGACTGAGTCGTCAAAACCAAATGTGCAGTCTATGTGCGAGAAGTCCGGTCAGACCGCTCCGCCAATGCCAGTGATTGCTCCTGGGACCACGGTGAGTTTAATTTGAATGGACATTACTTGCTAGTCTTAACATTTGAGTGTCATCATGCTAACAAGACATTGGAAATGATCTTTGGTGCAGCGTAACTCCAGACAAGCATCGCACGATCCTTCCCCAGCTACCGGCACAAGCCACCCCGCTACTACACCTCCATGATCACGGTAAGTGTCTCTAGTGTTTTGCTTAACAAATGCATAACGACCTAGACTTAGCTTTATTTCCTCCAATATGCTTACCATAATGACTTAGAGTTAGCTTCTTTTCCTCCAAAATGACTTAATAAGCTTACTGACCTCCAAAACCATCCATTTTACCTATGTTAGCTCTAAAACGATATGTACTTAGCTTACTTATGTAAAAAAAATTGGCATAATTAGCTTAGTTAGCTCATAAACGATCCCATTTTACCTAAGTTAGCTCTAAAATGACCCATTTTACCTTACTTAGCTTATAAATGATCCATTTTACCCAAGTTAGCTCTAAAATGACCTAAAGCTCCTAAATGATCCATTATACCTACGTTAGCTCTAAAATGACCCATTTTACCTAGGTTAGCTCCAAAATGACCCATCTTACCTAGGTTAGCTCTAAAATGATGCATTTTACCCAAGTTGGCTCTAGAATGACCCATTTTATCTAGATTAGCTCATAAATGATCCATTTCACCTAGGTTAGCTCCAAAATGACCCATCTTACCTAGGTTAGCTCCAAAATGACCCATCACACCTAGGTTAGCTCTAAAATGATGTTTTTTACTAAGTTAGCTCATAAACGATCCTTTTCAACTAAGTTAGTTCATAAATGATCCATTTCACCGAAGTTAGCTCAAAAACGATCCATTTCACCTAAATTAGATCATAAATGATCCATTTCACCTAAGTTAGCTCATAAATGACATATACTTCTTGTTGTACTCTTCTTGTTGTAGTCACCTTTTTCTAACTTTCTTATTTGCCATTTTGCAGATTTCATTCACTTCACGGAAGCTAGCTTACTATGATGGAGTGCTTGTTTTTTCTTTCATTCTCTTCAAGTATTCTTCTAGCTTGCAATCTTGATGAAACTTTGCATTGTAATATGTATGGATGGAACAATGTGTATGCGCAACTTGGTATGTATGAATGGATGGAACTATATATGTATGTACGATGAAACTTATGTGCTAGATATGTCATATGTTTGCTGTTAAATAGCCATGTGAAATATATATATATATATATATATATATATATATATATATATATTTGCTGTGAAAATTGTTGGATAAAAGAAAAAACAGAAAAAAAAAGAGGCAATGCAGAATCTTTGCCGTCAGCCACTAATGGCAAAGCCACCTTTGCCGACTTGACCATCGCGTGCCACCTATGCTTCTGGTGGGGTGACCCATTTGGTCGGTTGCCTCTCTGGCCGGACGCCAAAGGCTTTGCCTACAGCAGCGGACGGCAAAGGCTTTGCCTACCGCAGCGGACGGCAAAGGCTGCCGTTAGCCACCTAACGGACTAACAGCGTAATTATTGCCGTCTGCTTTCTTTGCCGTCAGCTACTGACAGCAAAGGCCCCTTTGCCGTCAGCCTCAGAAAGCAGACGGCAAAGTAGCTCTTTGCCAATCCTTACTTTGCCAGAGCCTTTTGCCGTCTGCGGCAGATGGCAAAGACCTTTGCCGTTCGCCGTTCCTGCCTTTGCCGTCCGCCATGGCAGACGGCAAAGTAGCTGATTCCTCTAGTGACCACCACGAGGCGGAACCTTGGCGGAACCAATCTAGGGCTCCGCGGAGCTGTTCTGCCGGGGAAACTTCCCCCCGGGAGGGGGAAATCATCACCATCGTCATCACCATCAATCCTCTCATCGGGAGGAGGTCAATCTCCATCAACATCTTCACCAGCACCATCTCCTCTCAAACCCTAGTTCAACTCTTGTGTCCAATCTTTGTCCCAAAGCCTCAGATTGGTACCTGTGGGTTGCTAGTAGTGTTGATTACTCCTTGTAGTTGATGCTAGTTGGTTTATTCGGTGGAAGATCATTGTTCAGATCCTTAATGCATATTAATACCCCTTTGATTATGAACATGAATATGATTTGTGAGTAGTTATGTTTGTTCCTAAGGACATGGGAGAAGTCTTGCTATAAGTAGTCATGTGAATTTGGTATTCGTTCGATATTTTGATGAGATGTATGTTGTATCTCCTCTAGTGGTGTTATGTGAACGTTGACTACATGACACTTCACCATTGTTTGGGCCTAGAGGAAGGCATTGGGAAGTAATAAGTAGATGATGGGTTGCTAGAATGACAGAAGCTTAAACCCTAGTTTATGCGTTGCTTCGTAAGGGGCTGATTTGGATCCACATATTTCATGCTATGGTTAGGTTTACCTTAATACTTCTTTTGTAGTTGCGGATGCTTGCAATAGGGGTTAATCATAAGTGGGATGCTTGTCCAAGAAAGGGCAGTACCCAAGCACCGGTCCACCCACATATCAAATTATCAAAGTAACGAACGTGAATCATATGAGTGTGATGAAAACTAGCTTGACGATAATTCACATGTGTCCTCGGGAGCGCTTTTCTCCATATAAGAATTTTTCTAGGCTTGTCCTTTGCTACAAAAAGGATTGGGCCAGCTTGCTGCACCTTATTTACTTTCATTGCTTGTTGCTCGTTACAAATTACCTTATCACAAAACTATCTGTTACCGATAATTTCAGTGCTTGCAGAGAATACCTTACTGAAAACCGCTTGTCATTTCCTTCTGCTCCTCATTGGGTTCGACATTCTTACTTATCAAAAGGACTACGATAGATCCCCTACACTTGTGGGTCATCACTAGCCTATACTTATAATAGCCTTGGTCCTCTTCCCCCGAAACACTATGCGGGAAGGGTTGCCACAACGGCCAAATTCGAAGGGGAACAAGAGTAGAGCTTATCCTGACAAAAGCAGTCTCCGCCTGCTAAATCTTCTGGGCATGACGCGTCGGTGTGCTCGGCGATGACCTCCGTCCTGGCGAGCCCGTGGTCCTGGTCTTCTAGCACCAAAATGACAACCTTTCGGGATTGCTTTGGGATTCGGCGAGCTGCCTTGCTCCCTTAGCACGAAAGAGGAAAGCTTCACCATCTACGCCTGCTGCCGCGGCTCCAGGCGCCGCTCATCATGGCTCGCATCACCCACGTGCAGCGCGAGGCGGGGCCTGGCGACCTAGAGATGTCCGCCCGCGAGGGGGCCTCGGGAGGCAGCTTGGAGAGGCCACCTCGCATGAGGCCTCGGGGGCTCTTGAGGTTGTCCGTCGATGGGCGCCTCACGAGGCGGGGGGCCCTCGCGAGGGTCTTGTTCTTGAAGGCTTGAGGACGGGCCGTGAAGGGCCCACGATACGCGTCGGGCCTTGGGCCGCAGGCAGACGGCCCTCGGTACCCCCAATCCCAGTGGCCCGACAGTTATAGTCCGCCCGTTTGTGGCTCATTAACCCTTTGGGCCTTATTCATCTCGTCACGTATTACAACCCATTAACAACCCGTTATGCCTATCGACAGAATTAAGCCTGGGTTTTCGATAGTATTATGTCTGTCGATAGAATTATGGTCTGAGACCATAAACAAGCATTTCTAATTCTGGCCCGTTTACGACCCAAATCACATTCCGACTTCAGTCTACGATCAGTACGAGCCATGGATCCTACGGCGTGTAAGAGGCCCATGGACATCTCTCTAAACATGTGGTCATGATATCGATTTCGGCTTCCGCTTGAGGAGAAGCGAGGTCTAAGTTTGGAGGAGTTGATACGTCCATTTTGCATCATGTTGTCCTATTGTTATTTATTATGTTTTGCTATTATATGCTCATTTTTGCATAGTAATAATACATACTATACATATGTATGTATATGTTTTTATATGTATTGTATGCATGTATAAAATAAATATACATATTGTTTGCCAACATGTGAGATTTTTCTTTTTTTGAGCAATGCCAATATGTGTGAGAGTGCTATTCATGGATCATCTACAAAGGCTTGTCCAACAATATACTAGAGCAGCCATAATCATTGTACAAGAAGAATAGACTGGCTTGGCAGTACTGGACTGCAGCTTGCACCTGTGCGTTGGGCTTCTGCTGCCGCAACTACCGTAACTGGACTGCCTAATTAATTAGGCTCGACTGAAACAGTTTGAGCTCAATCAACTGACTAAAAAAAATCAGTCGATTGACCAGTAGCTAGTCCCAAATATTTTTGTATGCGAGGAGGATCACCTGCCACCGGCTGACATCCGCCACATCAGTAAACGACCAGGTTAGGCCAACTCCTCCGCTTGCCACCGAATTAAGCTTGCTGAAAAGTTCCCCTCCCCACGCTTCGCAGGTAGGTAGGTGCATCCATCCCCAACTCCCCGGCGGGGCCGCACACCCCCATCTCTATAATATGCAAATCCAGTCCATTCCTGATCAACCAGGACTTGATTAGTAGACCTGAACAAGCACGTGCTCGCCGATCATCGAGATGGGTTGTGAGAGGAAGCCGCTGGGCATTGCTCTGGCACTGGCCCTGCTCCTGGGCCTCGCCCACGGCGACGTGGTGCAGTTCATCTTCGGCGACTCGCTGTCGGACGTGGGCAACAACAACTACCTGACCAAGAGCCTCGCGCGCGCGGCGCTGCCGTGGTACGGCATCGACTTCGGCAGCGGCATGCCCAACGGCAGGTTCTGCAACGGCCGCACCGTCGCGGACATCATCGGCGACAAGATGGGCCTCCCGCGGCCGCCGGCGTTCCTGGACCCGTCGGTGGACGAGACCGTCATCGCCAAGAGCGGCCTCAACTACGCGTCCGGCGGCGGCGGCATCCTCAACGAGACCTCGTCCCTCTTCGTAAGACACCCATCCATCACTTCACCAACTTCTCGAGAACACTTCGGTTTGATCATCTGACTGAGACCCGTGGCGATTGCGTGCATGCATTGCAGATCCAGAGGTTCTCGCTGTACAAGCAGATCGAGCTGTTCCAGGGGACGCAGGCGTTCATGCGGGAGAAGATCGGGCGGGCGGCGGCGGACAAGCTGTTCGGCGAGGCCTACTACGTGGTGGCCATGGGCGCCAACGACTTCATCAACAACTACCTGCTCCCCGTCTACTCCGACTCGTGGACCTACAACGGCGAGACCTTCGTCAAGTACATGGTCACCACCCTGGAGGCCCAGCTGAGGCTCCTCCACGGGCTGGGCGCGCGGCGGGTCACCTTCTTCGGGCTGGGGCCCATGGGCTGCATCCCGCTGCAGCGGCTCCTGCAGAGGTCCTCCACGGCGTGCCAGGAGTCCACCAACAAGCTCGCCCTCAGCTTCAACAAGCAGGCCGGCGCGGTGATCAAGCAGCTGGCGGCGTCGCTGCCCAACGCGACGTTCCAGTTCGGGGACGTGTACGACTACTTCCAGGACATCATCGACCGGCCCTACATGCACGGCTTCAACAACTCCCACGCGCCGTGCTGCACGCTGGGCAAGGTGCGGCCGACGCTGACGTGCACCCCGCTCTCCACGCTCTGCAAGGACCGCAGCAAGTACGTGTTCTGGGACGAGTACCACCCCACCGACAGGGCCAACGAGCTCATCGCGCTCGAGACGCTCAAGCGGCTCAACATCACCGTCGTTGCCAACACCACCTCCAGCTAGCGAGCCTGCCTGCCTGCCTGCCACGGACGCCGCTCACCAAAATGCATACGCTTCCACATGCATGGGCGCTGCCGTGTGTGTTGTCTTAATTATGTGTGCTTCGATTGTAACCAGATTAGGATGATGTTGTTCAAGGAATGGGATGGAGAATAGATGCATGTACACGCGCCTTGGATATGAAATTTTTTGTGTTTGAGAGAACAGCATGCCAGGATCATGCATCTATATTAACTCTTAAGAGACCACTATTAAGACGTTGATGTTCTATTGGCATGTGAAATTTGAAGTGCAAACACGCCCGGTACCATTTCCGAGCTATGGAAAAACAAATTCAGCCATGAATTGTGACGTTTACTGTTTGATACTATTCATTGTTGCTTTCATCTTTTTCGTACCTCGCAAATGATAATGTATTTGAACTTGGAAATTTCGCATACTAATAGAACATCACACTCTTAAGACCTAATATTTCTTCGAGATTTTGTTTTTGAAATTTCATGTGGAGGGGATGTTAAGACGGTGCTGATGTGCATTCATCTAGGAGACTAGGAACCGAAACATTACTATGATGTACCTCGAATGGTCGAACCGTTGATAGACAGAGGGCAAAGCGGAGTTGCGACGGTAGCGAGGGAATTCAAATCGGCGAACGATTTGAATTACCAAGGAAAAACGATTTAGCAAAAAAAGGAAAAGGAGAGCCGAGCGCGCAATCGCGAAGAGACGATACTTCGGTGGCCACAACAAAATAGGAATGGATCACTCAGTTCATTTTTTTCTCGATGTGCACGTACTAACCTAGGACTGAATCGGAAGGATCGATCAGTTCTTCTTTTTCGACGTGCACGGACTGACAAGAAAGGAATTGATCCCTGGTTCCCTCTCTTTTAGAAGATCCATGGCTCCCTCCTTGGGGTGCCCCTATGTCTAGCTTATAGCGAGACCTAGGGAATCCTCGCGTGAAGGGGAGCCCCAAATGGGCTGGCCCAAGCGCACGTGAGGCCATAGCCTCATTTTTTCACGTTGCTATTTTTGTTTTCCCCTTTATTTTTTAATTTGTAAATATTTTCAAATATTATATATATTTATATATATATATTACAAAACCCTCTAAATAAAAAGAAATTAAAAAAATATTTATCAAGCATTTGAAAAACGTTAAATGTTTATAGAGAAAATGTCAACAAGTATACAAAAATTGTATGCAAAAAAATATAAATATGTATGAAAAAAATTGATTATGTATTTAAATCTAGCATTTGAAAAAAATAAACAAGTATTAGAAAAATGTTAATCAAGTATTTGAAAATTGTTGAACGTGTGTAGAAAAATGTTTAGCATGTATTAAAAATGGTAAAATTTTATCAAGTATTTTAAAAATAAGCAAGCATTTAGAAAAATGTTGACAAATATTTTAAAATGTTAATCAAGGATTTGAGAAATCCTAAATGTGTATAGAAAAAATATTGACCATGTATTAAAAAATGTCAATCTTGTATTAAAAATGTAATCAACCATTTAGAAAAGTACTTAAAATGTATAGGAAAAATGTTGACCATGTATCCAGAAAATGTTAATCTTGTATTTGAAAAGTGCAATCAAGCATTGGAAAAAATGTTAAAAATGTGTATAAAAAAATGTGGCCATGTATTTTAAAAGATCTTAAACTTGTATTGAAACATGTTAATCATGTACTCCCTCCGTCCCAAAGTAACCGTCTCAAGCTTAGTACAATTTTGTATTAAAGTTAGTATAAAGTTGAGACACTTATTTTGGAACGGATGGGGTATTAGATATATAGCGAAAATGTATGTCAGCTAACAAAACAAAAACGAATGAAAACGAGGAAAAACAAACAAACCGAAAAAATAATGGAAAGGAAAAAAAACCATTGAAAACCAAGAAAGAAACAAAGAGAACCGGAGGAAAACAAAGAAAAGGAGAAATAAAACTAGTAAAAATAAGAAACAAAGAAAAAACGGTGACAAGAGAGGAAAACAATTTTTTTTAAAGGAAAAGGCAGCGGTAAGCCGACTCTTTTCCTTCAAGTTGGTCGTGCCCTACTGGTGTAACACGAACTTGACGATGACTTACGGCTAGCAATGCTACGCTGGAACGAGGAGATCCTGGGATCAAACCGTGCTCGCAAATCAGACGCGAGTTCGGGCCGGGTTGCGTTTTATATCCTACAGAAGTAGTTTTTTTCTTTCTAAAATGATCTAAATCTACAGCGGAAGTACAAAGTATCTTGACCATAATAAACAATTACATTCAGATTCCAAGACCACCAAACAACCCACTACTGCCGCGAAGAAAAAAAGGATTCGGAAGACAGAAATTATCCAAACCACCTTCGTCCTTGGTTGTTGGTCTCATTGCGCGCTAAACAACCTGGACAACAGAAAAGCAAAGCAGTGTGCTTCCGCTCCGCAGCAAAGAAGACAAATCGTCACTTCTCGGAGGCCGTCACTCAAGCAAGCAAACTGCAATGCTTCTCGTTTGGTTTATCCCGTAGTACGCGCCAACGCATGTGCCGCACTGCGTTTGCGGTGGAGAGCGCATGCATGCACAAACCAACAAACGAAACAGTGCAGTTGCAGTACATCTATACAATCAACGCGGGCCTCCTTCGCCGCGAGCCCCGTTCCGTCTTCACGTGGATTTTGCAACGGACGCTTCGTCCCTGACAGCTGGGCCCCACCCTGGGAGCTCGCTGTTTCCGCTCGCCCTTCCAAAACGTGGGGCTCGCCCGTCCACCTCACTGGCGGCACCGACAGGCGGGGCCGGCGCAGGGTGGGACCAGGCTGTCAGCTGGTGAGGAGCCTGCCGTTCGTTGTGCCGCAGCTGGAGACCGAGCGGGGGAACGGAACGGCTGCCGCCCTCGTGCGCTGCTCGCGTGGCACCGGCCCCGCTTTCCAGCGTGCTCGCCCGCAAACCGCAGACCCAACACGCCACCCGCCAGGGGGCCGTTCGTACGTACCCGCCCCTCGTGTAAAGCCGCCGCCGTCGTCGCCGTCCCCCGCTCGCGGCCATTTCCTCGGCCTCACCCCGTGCGTTTACCCCACAGAGCACACTCCAGTCCAGTCCAGTCCAGCCCACTGCCACTGATCCCACTCCCGCCTGCGCTGCGCTCTGGGCGGAGGACCAACCCGCGCATCGTACCATCGCCCGCCCCGATCCCGGCCGCCGCCATGTCGTCGGCGGTCGCCTCCGCCGCGTCCTTCCTCGCGCTCGCGTCCGCATCACCAGGGAGATCACGGAGGAGGACGAGGGTGAGCGCGTCGCCACCCCACACCGGGGCTGGCAGGTTGCACTGGCCGCCGTCGCCGCCGCAGCGCACGGCTCGCGACGGGGCGGTGGCCGCGCGCGCCGCCGGGAAGAAGGACGCGGGGATCGACGACGCCGCGCCCGCGAGGCAGCCCCGCGCACTCCGCGGTGGCGCCGCCACCAAGGTAGTTAGTTATGACCAAGTTATGACGCGTGCGCGCTCCTCGAGATCATCGTCGTCTCGCTGACAAATTGTTTATACAAAACGCACGCGCGCGCGTGTGTGCAGGTTGCGGAGCGGAGGGATCCCGTCAAGACGCTCGATCGCGACACCGTGGAAGGTGGCGCGCCGTCCCCGCCGGCACCGAGGCAGGACGCCGCCCGTCTGCCGAGTATGAACGGCGTGCCGGTGAACGGCGAGAACAAATCTACCGGCGGCGGCGGCGCGACTAAAGACAGCGGGCTGCCCGCACCCGCACGCGCGCCCCAGCCGTCGAGCCAGAACAGAGTACCGGTGAACGGAGAAAACAAAGCTAACGTCGCCTCGCCGCCGACGAGCATAGCCGAGGTCGCGGCTCCGGATCCCGCAGCTACCATTTCCATCAGCGAGAAGGCGCCGGAGTCCGTTGTCCCAGCCGAGAAGGCGCCGCCGTCGTCCGGCTCAAATTTCGTGCCCTCGGCTTCTGCTCCCGGGTCTGACACTGTCAGCGACGTGGAACTTGAACTGAAGAAGGGTGCGGTCATTGTCAAAGAAGCTCCAAACCCAAAGGCTCTTTCGCCGCCTGCAGCCCCCGCTGTACAAGAAGACCTTTGGGATTTCAAGAAGTACATTGGTTTCGAGGAGCCCGTGGAGGCCAAGGATGATGGCTGGGTTGTCGCAGATGATGCGGGCTCCTTTGAACACCACCAGAACCATGATTCCGGGCCTTTGGCAGGGGAGAACGTCATGAACGTGGTCGTCGTGGCTGCTGAATGTTCTCCCTGGTGCAAAACAGGCATGGACATTACCTCTTCAGTGTCTTTTTTCTCTCTGTTCATAAAACCTGGCTTGAATTACTCATAAGAACAAACGTTGTGTTGCATAGGTGGTCTTGGAGATGTTGCGGGTGCTCTGCCCAAGGCTTTGGCAAAGAGAGGACATCGTGTTATGGTACTACATGCTTTCATATTAACTCTGTTGAGTCCATATGTTCGAATAATATCAGTGATTGGTATAATGTTATTAAGTGCAAGACATGAAAGTGTTCTTCTGTTATAGAGTATTTCATAGCCAACCCTGGAGGTTAGGTTGCTGGGGGCCTACTGGGTGGGGTAGGGGATTTGAAAAACGTGGTGGTTAGCAGTCGGATTTCACAAAGGAGGCTGATAACCACGCCATCAGTGAAGGGAATGAATGTGGGTACCTGATCGACCGTTTTGCCCGATGTCAGGTTTACCGGCCCTGTAGATACGAATAAGTAGTTCCTATCTCAGTTAAGTACCAAATATCGCCAGCGCCCGTGTGTGTATTTATAGTACTGGATGATCAATTTATCAACATTTCCAGTTAATGGTTGCTATCATATTCACTGTAATTGTTAGTAAACAGTGGATATTCGTAATGTAGATGATGGCTAAATGTATGTTGTCAAGCTTTCATTTTAATGCAAATTTTATTGGGAGCTAGTTTTCGGGTTCGGTTAGAGCCACCAAAACCCCAGAATTTTTGGGAGTTGGCTTGTGACAGAGGGTTTTGGGGAGTTGACTTTCGGGATTCAGTTAGAGACGCTCTTACTAGTTCCAGTAAAGAGTAAACTATTTTCTGCAGTCATCCCAATTATTCTGTAGAAATTAAAAGTAGAAAACAGTTATGGTATCATATAAACTATATATTATTCAAAATCTAGAATCATGGACTTGGCTAGACTTTGATGATCTGAAATTTTAAATTTGATGATAATTGAGAAATGATCCTTTCTATCTTAGGTTGTGGTACCAAGGTATGGGGACTATGAGGAAGCCTACGATGTCGGAGTCCGAAAATACTACAAGGCTGCTGGACAGGTAAGCGAAAATGCAATCCAAGGGGAGCTAAAATTTCAATGCTTACCATCATAATAAATCAATATTAAGTGTTTTTTTTTTGTCCTGCAGGATATGGAAGTGAATTATTTCCATGCTTATATCGATGGAGTTGATTTTGTGTTCATTGACGCTCCTCTCTTCCGACACCGTCAGGAAGACATTTATGGGGGCAGCAGACAGGTTAATCTTCTATATGTTGGTGTTTGATTGCACTGATAAACTGAGAGCAAGCCAAGGCCTACTGACTGGCATATGATTACACTTCTATTTTTTTCAGGAAATTATGAAGCGCATGATTTTGTTCTGCAAGGCCGCTGTCGAGGTATCCTCTCCAACTCAATTGGCAACCTATTACCACTATATAATTATGTGTATGCATGTATTTCAACAGATACGTAATCTCTTGTGAAGTGCATATATACTAATAACATTTCAATACCTTACATGCACATTTGGTCAAGCGTTATGATTTAACTTCTGATAATCTATTGCACTGATGAACAATAATCTTGATAATCCTTGTTACTTCATCGTTATGTTTCCATGTTCTCTTCACCGCGCATTGATTCTGGAAATAGCATTTCCACCTGCCACAAACAATAATATATACTCCTACTTTCATCCAATGTAGATATTTTCGCACTTGGCATATCATCCGATTAAATATTATTGGTCCATTATTTTTATTCCTCTATAATTTGCAGGTTCCTTGGCACGTTCCATGCGGCGGTGTCCCTTACGGGGATGGAAATCTGGTGTTTATTGCAAATGATTGGCACACGGCACTCCTGCCTGTCTATCTGAAAGCATATTACAGGGACCATGGTTTGATGCAGTACACTCGGTCCATTATGGTGATACATAACATCGCTCACCAGGTTCCTTTTCTCCTAATCTTGATTTTTCTCTGGTCTCTACTATTTACTCCACATTGTTTGAGGAAACTAAATGGGTTACAAAATTATGATGGCTTATGAAAGTTATAGTCTTATAGAGGTAAATGCACCTCTATAAAAACGATGGCATGGGGTCTTGAAAATGGGACCTCGCAGGTATGCTGGTAGCCAGCACGCCATAATCATTAATCCCCTATGCACTTCATGTCTTGTGTATGTGTGTGTCTGTGTGTGGAAGGGGGGGGGGGGTATCTACCATCCTCAATAAGCCCACCTCCAGCTTCAACACGGCCAGCGCCTTCCCAGGTGCTCCGCACCATCGATCGAAGCGGCAACGTCGTCGTCATGACCATCCACCAACCCAACGCACAAAATCCTCAACATCCTCAAATAGTGAGCATGCCCCTCTTTTCCTTTCCCCTTCGTACCCAAACATGTCTTGATAACCCTTGGAGTTGCACAAGTTGTGACCATCGCCTGCGTCGCCTCACAGAGCCCGACCTAGCCAGACTGTTATAGAAGCCTGCCTTGGGAGCCCATACCTCCCTGCACATCCTCCTCTTTCCCCATAGATTGTGCTGCCGTCGCAAACCAACTTCTCCTCTCCTTATCCCGCTCTGGCCGTTTTCCCCTCCGCGAAGCTGCAATCCATGGCGAGTTGGCCATGGCCCTATTCCCCAATTACTCGCACTAGGAGGTCCTCCTCTAAGCGTAGCACCTTTCCCCCTCGCCAATTGCAAGTTGGAGAGCCCCTCACAAGCTCCCTATGTCGGCTGCAGTCGCCTGCCGCCTCAACTCTGATCCAGACCTCGTTCCCGTGGCCTCGGCGACATCTCCTCGACCTCCCATTCCACACGCGGCCTAGCGAGCATCACCGCATGTTCATCCATGTGACCCGAATCATCATAGAACTAACGCCGGAGAGGTCATCCCACGGCGTCGCACTATCCCTCTATTCCCCCCAAGCTGTGCCGCGTCATAATATAAGACGGACTTGTTTGTACCCCTAGGGGCCATCGGTTCAATGGCTAGCTCATGCATGGACCTGACTTTAGGTCCCAGGTTCGAACCCCCGCGCGCACATAATTTCTTTGTTATTTCTTTCTCCTGTCTACTGATAAGTGGGACCCACACGTCACGCTAAGCCCATTCTTTCTTCTGGCAGCTGATAAGTGGGACCCACACAGTACTTAGCCAGAGAGAGAACATGAGCTTGTTGGTGCCACGTTGGCAAGCCATGTCAGCAGTCTTAAAGGCTACAAACAGAGGATATGGTGTCACGTGAGCGTGCAGAGCGTTTACGAATGGAAAGTGCATCATATTGCACACAAGAGCCAAAGCCAGGTTTTTGCACCAATTTTCTGTACTTTACAACTGCGAGCACCAAAGTGTACATATGCCGAACCAATGTGAACACGGCGAGTTCATTCTTTTCTAGTATGATGGGTGGCTCAAAGACACCCCAATAGAAGCTATTGCCTCGGACATTGCCAATTTGGTGCCGAACCATATTAAAGTGGTGAGGTCAGTTGCTTGCGCTATGACTACTAGGTGTTGGATCAGCGACCCAAAAGATCCCATAAATATTGCAATGTTTAGTCAAATTCTTAACATTTGCGAGGCGCTTCATGATTTCCATCTCCCTTAGATCAGAGACACTTGGTCGTGTGCACTGAATTTCTCAGGTCGCTTCTCGTCTAAATCCGCATATGTAGCTCACTTCAATGACTTGCCTTTGGTCCAGCTAACACCATTTGGCGCTCTTGGGCCCCCCTGCGTAGCAAATTTTTCACATGGCTCGTTTTGCGCAAGTGGATTTGGATCACGGGTAGACGCGCTAGACGAGGTCTTCCGCACAATGAACATTGCGTTCTTTGCTCCGCTCTTCCAGAAGACACTTGTGATTTTATTACGAGTTGTGCCATATATGCCTTGTTCTCTGAATGGTGGGTTTCAGCTAGGAACAGGGTGCCACCTTCGGACAAGAGGAAGTTGCGTAGTTTGGTCGTCTTTTAACTGCTTGGTCGATTTGGAAGGAACACAACAACAGTCTTTGAAGGCAAAGATAATTCCCTCGATCAAGTTATTAGACGGATCAAATATGATGCATCTTACTGGTACAATGCCGTGGCTAGTTGCTTGGAGTCACTTTTTAGCTAGGTCGCTTGCCATCACGCTTTCTGCTAAGCGCTTGGGGTCGCTTTTGCTCAATTTGTATTTTGTTGTTATGTGTTTTTAGTTATGTAGCCTGAACTTTCTGGACTTCGTATTATTTTTCTCCTCTATAATGATCACACACAGTTCTCCATGGCAAGTTTAAGCACCACCGGTGCATTTTTACCTCAAAGTTATATACAACACTGACATGCCGAATTACATGCTTTGATCAGTTATTCCTTTCTTCGGTTGGGCTAATTATTTCTCTTGATTGATGTTGCATGCAGGGCCGTGGCCCAGTAGATGAATTCCCGTTCACCGAGTTGCCTGAGCACTACCTGGAACACTTCAGACTGTACGACCCCGTGGGTGGTGAACACGCCAACTACTTCGCCGCCGGCCTGAAGATGGCGGACCAGGTCGTCGTGGTGAGCCCCGGGTACCTGTGGGAGCTGAAGACGGTGGAGGGCGGCTGGGGGCTTCACGACATCATACGGCAGAACGACTGGAAGACCCGCGGCATCGTCAACGGCATCGACAACATGGAGTGGAACCCCGAGGTGGACGCCCACCTCAAGTCGGACGGCTACACCAACTTCTCCCTCAGGACGCTGGACTCCGGCAAGCGGCAGTGCAAGGAGGCCCTGCAGCGCGAGCTGGGCCTGCAGGTCCGCGCCGACGTGCCGCTGCTCGGCTTCATCGGTCGCCTGGACGGGCAGAAGGGCGTGGAGATCATCGCGGACGCCATGCCCTGGATCGTCAGCCAGGACGTGCAGCTGGTCATGCTGGGCACCGGGCGCCACGACCTGGAGGGCATGCTGCGGCACTTCGAGCGGGAGCACCACGACAAGGTGCGCGGGTGGGTGGGGTTCTCCGTGCGGCTGGCGCACCGGATCACGGCGGGGGCCGACGCGCTCCTCATGCCCTCCCGGTTCGAGCCGTGCGGGCTGAACCAGCTCTACGCCATGGCCTACGGCACCGTCCCCGTCGTGCACGCCGTGGGCGGCCTGAGGGACACCGTGCCGCCGTTCGACCCCTTCAACCACTCCGGGCTCGGGTGGACGTTCGACCGCGCCGAGGCGCAGAAGCTGATCGAGGCGCTTGGGCACTGCCTCCGCACCTACCGGGACTACAAGGAGAGCTGGAGGGGACTCCAGGAGCGCGGCATGTCGCAGGACTTCAGCTGGGAGCATGCCGCCAAGCTCTACGAGGACGTTCTCGTCAAGGCAAAGTACCAGTGGTGAACGCTAGCTGCTAGCCGGTCCATGAGAGGATGGAATTGCGCATTGCGCACGCAGGAAAGCGCCATGGAGCGCCGGCATCCGCGAAGTACAGTGACATGAGGTGTGTGTGGTTGAGACGCTGGTTCCAATCCGGTCCGTAGAAGAGTAGAGCGGAGGTAGGGAAGCGCTCCTTGTTGCAGCCTTGCAGATATATATATGGGAATGTTAACTTGGTATTGTAATTTGCTATATGTTGTATGCATTATTACAATGTTGTTACTTATTCTTGTTAAGCCGGAATCCAAGAGCGAAGCTAGCTCACATGTCTGATGGATGCACGTGACATGGTTGGTTTAGTGGTGCAGTGCAAACGGCAAGAATGGGAAGTGAATTCGTCCCTGCTTAAATTAACACTTTCAGTAATAATCAGTTAAAACAATAGCACTTCCAGTGAAAGTGAACAAGAAAACCAAAATCACACCCATTATGGATTCATATGTGGGTTATATTAATCATTCATTCGTTATTACCATGAACACCATGACTATGTCTATTGTCTCCATGTTCGAGCAGACCCCTAGTTCTTAGGGATATGGAGGAACCCTTGTATGTGTGAACTGAATGCCGATAAGATATACGATTCTTTTATATGTTTGTGTGTGAATGCCGACTGCACACTAGCCTTAATGTACTTGAAAGTTGCTACCATCGTTACGAAGCAGCAGGGATGCAAAGGTAGTGTGGTGACAGAATCAATCCTCCTCCTTTGAGGACCTTTCATGAGGGGAATAACAAAGACCCAAAAGCCTAATGTCGCTCACACCGGGAGACCCTTGGTCATAAGCGCTTCTGCCCGCATGGGGAGAGATGGTGGTGAAGTGCGTAATGGAGAGTTGCGACAATATTGCACATATGTTTATTTGGCTCCAACCACACGCAAACATATAACGCGGATTAGATATCTGAACATAGAATTGTGCTTTCGCACAACTGAGTAGCATACATACATTGGTGAATCCGGACTCCCTGGCCCTGCTGCATTTTTCATCACTTCACATTACTAATATGTTCTTCATTACTTTTCTAGCGCATTTTAAGTATACTTCAAATTCTCTCACAGTATTTCCGCTTTTGCATCGCATGACCTTTTACTAAGCTCTTTGTGGGGTCGATACTATTACTTCGGAAAGGCTACAACTAAACAGTGTGCAAGTGCAAGACGTCACCAATTCAAAGAAATGTGCTAGAAATATATTTGCCCTTCCTACGATCCCAACATGATCATATTCAAGAATACATTGTTCATAGCAAGTCCCGACTTAAGGTGCCTTTTCTTTAAGATTGACATACTAATCTACTGGGTCATTTGGGTTTAAAGAATAACAGAGCTCATTTGCAATTTGGGTTACATATTTTCCCTTAGAAGTTGTATACATTAGGCCTTTTCATCTTTCCTGCTTTATATGTAGTGCTACATCAGCCCTGTAACAACCTAACTTGAAATATAAAAATATATTAGTAGAAGGAAATCTCTGTTGTTGTGCGTAAAAGAACATCCTCAGCAACTGACGCTGAACCATAGGGTACATTATCCGACTTTGATCAATACAATTCTCGGGGTGGCGTGGTTATTAAGGTAGAACCCAACCAATGCCTTTGTGTTTCATGACTACGTCGTTGTTCCCCAAGGATTTGCTTCGGACACCTCACTTCGCCTTACTATCACCGACTTCAAGGTTGTCCTGTTGCGCCTCCTTGTCAATTGCCTCCTCCTTGTGCTGATCATCAGTGCATCAAGTATCATCGAGTCCTTAATTGGGGCAAGACAAAAAGAACTGTAGGGAGATGACTCCCGGGTACCCTAAAGACGGCGAAACAATGCTTCAAGACATCGGGGCGGCCCACGCCCCTCAGTCTGGCTGCTCCGACCGGCTCGCCACCAAGTCGCTCCAGGCGGCCCCCTGTCCGACTGCCCCGGCCGGCTGCTCCAGCCGGCCTGCTACGCGAGTCAACCACTGCAGCTCCGATCCGACACCGACAAGACGGCCATACCGCTGACGAGACGGATGTACTTGTGGACTGCTGAACAATAGTGATACACTGTAGCAGGTGTAACGCGTCACATCAGTGTCTCCTATATAGTCTAGTTAGGCCCCGCGGGCCACCCCTTGTCCCCTGGGTTCCCCTTTGTAAGGAGCACCAGGGGAGGCCTCACACGGCCACAATGGCTCCCTGGGAGCACCACGCCACACTCCCACAGCCACATGCTCCCACGCATTCACTTGGCCACTAGTGCATGCCACACACACTTATGCTCATACGCATATATACGGGATCAGGTGCCCGTGACATTGATCTCATATACAGCTCCAGGAGCAACTCTGTACTGCTATGTATATTCCACATATATATTCAGACATGCAGGAGTAGGGGTATTATCTCTCCGGAGAGCCCTGAACCTGGGTAAATCACCGCGTGCTATTTACACAATACCCGTCGCGGATATTCCACGGCGGTCTTGCCCTCACCTCAAGCCACCCTGTGGCATCTGTCGTCTCACGGTCCCCCCTGCCGACTAACGCAAGAATACCACAACAAGAACAAATCGCAATACAAATATAGTACAGAGAAATCACTCTATGGATCCCATCAAGAACACATATGTTGGCTATGAGGCTATGCCTCCGCCCTTAGCCAGAGGAGACTACTGGTGGATCGCAGTCTCTATGAACACAAGAGACATTGTAGATTGTTCTTTAAAATGAATGATTAAAAATCATCTACAATCTCACGAATTGTGATTGAATCTTGGAGTACCATGAGTGGAGTGGCTATATATAGAAATGAAGATCGTGGCAGTGACGGTTGAGAAAGGAGTGGATGAATAGATCATGGTGATCCTCCTTCCCGCTTTTTTCTCCCCCACCCCCTAAATGGTTTCAACTCCTACTTGTTCTAATCTATTCGGGTTTTGAGAGTCCATGGATGGATATAGCTCTCGCACATGTGGGGGGCAACATCTTACGATACCAATTAATGAAAAAGTAAACCTAGACTTATGAGCACGTTCAACCCATGGGTACGTAGGTGGTGAACTTGGATGAAAAACCACCCTTCTACGATGGTCAAGCTATCACATATTGGTTTTTTTCATGCTCGTGACTTCCCTATCTTATCATCCCTTTTTCATACTCAATTTCTTTTCCTTTTCTCCTCAAGCATTATCTCTTCGTCGAGGCTGGCACACTGCAAGTTATTCCCTATACCTCCATCCTGACAACCAAACCTATGTAAGTAGGTCAAGCCACCCCACCCCACCCCCCACACACACACACACACACACACACACACACACACACATATATATATATATATATATATATATATATATATATATATATATATATATATATATATATATATATATATATATATATATATAGGAAAATCCATCCTACCACCCGGTGGTAGTTACCCCATATATCTCATATACTACCATGTGGTACTATATATACTATATTATTATATATATATAGGACATGGATTTGCTATCAACACTAGCTGGAGTGGCTGTTATGTGAACCCTTTGCTTGCATCGAGATCCGAACTTTCTTGTAGATAAGGTTCCTATTTCTTGAATTTTGGATGATCTCTATTACCAAAGAGGAAGCCATGTGGGGGTCCTTTTACACAGCAGCGGACCAAAATGGAAGCCTATGACCTGCGATGGCAGGAGTATTCATAGAATGCGTGCAGCCCCTTTCAAGCATTGGTCTTCGAGCATGAACCATTCTGGGTAAGCATGTGTTGTATGTTTTGTTGTGTAGTTAACACTCAAAGGTTCCATCCATCCTAAGCTTTTTTTAGCAACTATGGACATGATTTGGCTGCAGCGACATAAGCGGTTCGGCACCTTCAAAACCGCTTGTCAATAACTGCCCTTGCTGCTGGGCCGGGCACGTTTTGACAAGCTAGGAACCGTTCTTGCTGGGACTGTTACTGCCGTGTTTTTAGTTGCAAGCCTGAGAAAATGTTGCATGCTGCAACTCAGCTTGAATTTTCAATGAATCATCCATTCACAGTGACTTGCAAGCTGTGTTAACCGGTGATCAACTGATCATTTTAGAGCCGAAAGGGCCATTAATTGCAGACCAAAAATGAGTCTGTAGTGAAGACAATCAAATCAGCGCGATATATAGCTGCATCTCTTTGACATTGTTCAACAGGTAGAGTGACCTAGGTGCTGTTTACATGCTCGGCCACATCGCATAGCAGCCGGATGAGAAGCACAAATGCGGGTGCGCGAGCGTGCAGATCGGCAAGCCAGGAGATGTTTGCATGTATGCATACATTACCTAAATCACTTAGTCAATAGTCATGAGTGTTAGTGGGCTGAAAGCTAGCTGTTGCAGGTTGCTAATAGAGTGTGAGGATCAGTACGTTGGCAAGCCGGGAGACTAGTTCTAAGGGTGTTGAGTTTGTTGAAGCATACACGTAAACTTGAGTCGATCCTTGAGAGTAGGTTGCATGTGCATGTGAGTTAGTTGTGTTAGTCCAGTACGTGTGCCTGCATGTACTAGCTAAGTACCTAGTGGTGAGTGGTAAACGGATCAAGCCGTTGTGTGGCCTTATCGTGTGTGTGCATGCATGCCCCCCCTTTTGTTGAGAAGAAATAGAGAAAGAGACACAAGTTGTGTGCAGTGCCAGGAAAAAAAAACTCTATGCTTTTCTTCTTCCTTGTGTGTGCGTTTGTCCCTGCGCTTAATAACGATCACTCCTTAGCTAAGCGAAATGGCTGCGGGAAGAGGCAGTGCAAGCTGTGGGAAATGGTCAAACAAACCTGCTTGATGGAGGATGGTTGCTTGCATGCATGTCTTGGCCAGCTGAAAAAAAGGACCGGAGATACAGCGGGGTATGGACAAAAGACTATCACATGGGTGCTCCTATTTATGTTTTCACTATTGGTCAAAGTGAAAGTGTTGCGCGTCCCTTTCTGTGTGGTAAGTGATGTTGAAAGGCTATTGCTGTTTTGTACTCCCTCCATTCCATAATATAGTGCGCCCGTGTTTTGCGAGATTCAAGTTTGATCGTAAGTTTAACTACTGAGATCGACTGCGGCGGGGGCAAAAATTATACCACTGAATTCGTATTTTCAATATGAATTCAGTAATATAATTTTTGTCCCCGCCACAGTCAATCTTGCTGGTTAAATTTACGATCAAACTTGAATCTCAGAAAGCGCGGACGCACTACATTGTGGAATGAAGGGAGTATATATATAACCTTCTGTTACACTATCACGAGGAGCAAGCGTTTTTCTAGAAATGAGTTGTGGACTGCTCCATGAGCTCGATGAGGATGCAACGTGCCGATCCGAACGGACGTGGGTTTCGGCCATTTGGGTCGGCCGAATGGACGGGATTGTTCGTTTTTTAGGCCGGTCACGTTGGCCACCGTCCAGTGATGGCCAACGCATTTTTCCACTCCCACTTAAAAATTCATCTTTGAGAACATGCATTCAAATTTAAACATGATTAAACATGAACGGACGGTCAACCGTCGGTCAAAGTCCATCTAAACATTAAGAAACATAAAAAGACTGAACACACCTCCCAACCACCCAACATGCTGCCCTAGGCGTCGTCATCATTTTCATCGTCGCCGGTGAGGTCGATGAAGATCGGCACTGGCCTGCGCGGGAGCGGCAACCGTGCAGATCCGGAGCTGCCCCCGGTGTCCACATTCGACCGCTCCAACGCAATGTGGAGGCCAGCTCTTCCACGACATCGAGGTCGGAGCCCGAATGACTTCCGGAGGTCGACATGTCGCCAGATTCGATTGGATTCAGAGAGGGGGAGGAGGGGCGGGCGAGAGAGGCGGTGAGTGAGCTAGGGTTTGGAGCGGGGAAGGATTGGGGTTTTTTGTGAGGACGCCGTGGGGTCGGTGGTGGGCCGTACGGACGTGGCAGATGCGCCCAAGCCGCCCCATATCCGCCATATATTTGGGCTGGATATGAGGGGTGTCGGACAACCCGGGCGTTTGAGGCCTGTTTGAGGCACCCGGGTGGGTCAATTTTTCATGACCGGTCGCGTCCGTCTGCGCCGCTCTTCCTTCGGCATCAATATCGGGCGCTGCATGCTCTGAGTCGGCATGAATATGGCGCGGGCATTTGATGAAAAGCATAGGAAAGGGGGTGAGAGGTATTTGCTGGGCCAGGGCAGTCACACGCGAGCGTGACAGCTGCCCAGACGCCCGTAAAGCCCCAACGTTTGTCTCCGATTTGCAGGCAAAAGTGCGTCCAGACCATCCTGCAGACCGATACATGTTTGAGTTGGAATAACTTCAGCGGTCCGAACCGCACAGATCAGACTTATGGGAACGGTTTGCGAGTTGGTTTAAACATACATAATTGAGATATATGTGCAGCGTGTGAATGTTCATGGCACCTCAGGGGGGGAAGGGGGGTTTAAATGCCATAAACCTGGTAAAATCGGTTTAAGACTAAAAAACGCATGCACAAAAATGGTGCTTGCACCCCTAGTGTTTTGTTCCCCCACTTATTTGTTTATATTCAAATTTGCTACAAAAATGATGTATGATTGGCCACACATAACCAAAAACACATGAGTTGCAAAAACAAATTCAAAAGTAGTTTTTTTATTTTCAAATAGGTTTGCACTACAAAGATCATGAAAACATTATATGCCTTCCCCGTGTATGAACTTGCTGCTTATAATTATATTTCTGTAGAAAACGGGTCGCATCATATGATGCAGCAACGGACATATTAAAAATGTTGCATTTTTCGTGCTGACAGAATGCGTGCATGCCGGCCGAGATTCGGTCACGCGAGCAAGCGAATCCCTCCACTTGAAAATCAATGAATAGGCACGCAGAGTATGGCCGTTCTAACTATCCATCCACACTCGAGCGCCATTTCTTCCCTGGGTCTTTGTTACACAACGGACATATCAGAGCTTCCCTGCATCCAGCATATATCTGTTCGACCCAAATAGCAAGACCCTCAAACAAACGCTCAACCCCCCCATACCCCATCAACCACGCTCGCCCACCCCTCTCCTTCCTCCCAAATCATTCCTCGCTAGATCTGCAAAACAGATGGCCCGACGCACCCTCGTGCACCCGGCGTTGGGCAGCGTGGACGTCCTCCATGAGATCTTCATCCGGCTGGGCAGCTGCGGCGACCTGGTGAGGGTGTCGGCAGTGTCGCCGGCAAGGTGCGCCGCTGCCAACATGCCTGGCTTCCTCAAATCCTGTCTTTGCCCTTTATGTCAGATGGAAAAAACAAAATGGGACTGTTAGTAGCATGTGTCGTATCAATTAAAATGAAAAACTGAAAACTGTTTGATTTTAGCTAACCTCGCATGAGCACAGTATATCTTGTTTGGATTTGTAATTGTTGCCGTTGACGTAAATATTTCCACGCTTGATGCCAAACCGACTTCCCATGAATATGCATTGTAAAACTCGTATGCCTCCTGCTCAGAGTTGAAAGACATGCCCACAGCTGGTTCGAAGACAATCTTCTTTCCGAGCTTCACTGCTTCATCCATCGCCCTCTCGATTGCCCCAATGCTCCCCTCCGCTGCTGCTCTGAATGGCTTCCCATTTTTATTCCTGTAAGATTAATATGACGCACTAAGTTTGTTGCGATCCATGCTGGTTCTATAGTGTGCAGATAGTTCCAACGACAAGGGGTATGATTCTGAAATGATGTAGACCTTTTCTATATGAAAGAACTACGATGGTTGCATAGTGCGATAATTACCTTTGACGTCTTGTCCATCCCTCTTCATCTGCTTGGCCGCTGTTGTCTTCGTCGGCGACTTGCGCTGGTTTGGTACCATTCCCCTCGTTCGTGTGTTCCACATCAATTGTCTCGGCGCCAGGCGTGTTTTTGCTTGCTGGTTTTGGTTCGGTCTGATCCACGCTAGGGGCTGAGGTTCATGCATGCAGTGCCACGAAAACGAGTGAGGATCATAGAAGAGAGCTTTAAAAACAGATTTTTGGATCTCTCGATCTTAAAAATGAGAACATGGTGAATGTTTACATACAGGAGGGAGTGAAGAGCGCAAAAAAAGTTTTCAGATTCGTACCCTTTACATCGTCTCCCTCCATAGCTTGCGCAGCACCGCCGTTCTCCCCCACTGAGAAGGATGTCGGTCGCTGTCCGGGGGGCTGCTCTTGCTCCGTCGAGGCCGTATCTCTACCTTTCCCCGGATCCACCATTTTCTCTGGTCGCTCCTCTCTCTGTCTCTCTCTAGATGGGCGAGATAGAAGATGATGGCAGTCACAACCCACACGTTTGACCACGTACAGGAGTCACGGGGGTGTTTACCCCCCAAGCAAATGGCCGGCGCAGTGCTGGCGCCTGCTCACGGGATGCAGGACTGGCCTGGGCAGTGCAGGACTGGCGCAGAACCGGTGCCTGTGACAAAACAACAAACATGAAGCAAGGTTAAATTTGTTACGCATATCAGGGAGCAAAAAAAAGAAAGCGTACAGAACAATTTTGATTGAATCAATGGCAATCCAAAAAAAAAACATCAACTGCATTCTGCTTTATTGCGTGTTACGATTAAAAAGAATGGTGCGAATATGACGCCAGGGTGTTGAAAACTAACGATATGATGGGCAAACGTGAAAGTAATGGAGATGCTACGCATTTTATTTTGTTTGGAGTTCACAGGATATGGAACACATAAAACAGGCCATGCACAATGGCCCGATTCACGGCCCATAGGGGGCGTGTGGCGTGAACTATGGGCCTCCAATGTCTGGACAGAACACTAAAAATAAAAAAAAGAGGGGAAAGGTTCGAACCTTCAGATGGGGGTTCTCCTGGAACCGCATGGGCCGAACGTCGGTGGTCCAAGCCCTGCTGCACTGCACGCTTGCAGCCTATTGCAGCCCGCCTGGTTCACTATGTCTATAAGAGGAAAACGCATCAAATGGAAAAAGCAATGGAAATGCAAATGAGGTAAGAGGATGGACCAGATCCCCAAGCGAATGAGCGCTTGTGATTGCAACCGCGCCAGCGAAACTTTATATCTTTGCTTTTGTCTCTCTCTCTCTCTCTCTGGCAAAAAGGTGAAGGTAAAGAACATATGCATTGTGAATGTGCTATGCATATGTTTTTTTTGAGTCATAATTATCGATAGTTGTCCGATCAAAATTGTGTGACATCAAAGTCATAAGTTAGTTTTGGCATACACGTATCCATGCAAACCATGACACCTCATGCATCAATGCACACTTTTGAAGTCACCTCATCAAGTCAAACTTTTTTTTTGGGATTTTTCCTTCTGTTTTTATACATTATTTTGTCACATATTTCTTAGGTTTTATTACGTTCGTCCTAAATTACCTGTCTTAAATTTGTCTAGATTAATTTAGGACAAAGGGAGTATTTTCTTCTAAATGCAAACTAAGTGCATTTACATATTTTCTCAATTAGTCTTAGTTGTTTCTAAGCATCCATTTATGCATTTCATTTAACACAAATTCCCACAACAATGCGCAAGGCATCATCACTTTAAAGAGTTAGAGAACCCTTGGAGAGAAAAGCCATATGCAGTGTGAAGCAATCCTCTTCTACCGGAAAGCCACAATATACACTTGCTGCATCACACTAATTGAAACCGAAACCCGGCAACAATTACAGAAACGAAACCGGTTAAGGCCCTGTTTGGTTCGGCTGTTGATTTCTAAAAGCAGCTGTGGAAAATCTGCTGTGAAAAAACAACTGTGGAAAATCTGATGTGAAAAAGATGTAGGTCATTTGGCAAACCAGTTAATACTACTTTTTAGATTTTGGCCCATGATGGAATCAGATTTTGGAAAACACGTCTGGAAACTTACGCTTTTGGTTGATTTTGGCGTGATTTAGAATCGGATTCTGCTGGGTTCGCCCTTTGGTTCAGATTCTGCTGCGCGGCAGTGGAATCCATCGATAAAAGCTGAACCAAACAGGGCCTAAATGATGCCATGGTTCCTAGAAGAGGCCATGTCCTTTCTTAGAGAAGAAAAAAGGAAAGAAAACCTGCTTGTATGAACCAAATGGGCGAGCACGAACTTGCTTGTCCATTAGCGCAACACGAGCAACACGACGGGGCGCATCCAATTCGGGAGGTGGAAAAGCTCTCGTCCTGGCGCAACCACCCCTCGAACCGTGTGCTTGCGCCGGTGGGTGGACGGTGCCGGTGCCCATCAGCCAATGGCCACAAAAGCCGGAAATCAAACGCCGACCACGAGTACGACTCCCTCGGCGCCCACGCCCGCCTCGTCTTGGCATCTTCCCGGCCCTCGCCCACGAGCGCGACCTCCAGTTAGGAGCGTGACAGGCGGGCTCCACGTCGGCGCGGCAACGCGAGTGCGGCACAGGTCCCACATGTCATCTTCACAGGCCGCCTAACGTACCGGAGCCTGCTCGGGAACTCCACTCGCCTATAGGCTTGGGGCAAAAGCGCCCCCTTGCGCGCCGACGCGCACAACTGGAAAAGCAGCCTCGAAAAAGCCAAAAAGAGGCACGCAGTCGCATGGCCGGCGACGGCGAGGGGGCCGCCGCCTTTGCGGCGGCGAACGCGGAGTGGCTCGCTGGGTCTGGTGGCCTGCCGCTGCTGCGGTTGTGGCGCGCGTCGGGCGGCGGCGAGCTGCTGCGGGGCTGGGACGCGGTGCGCGCCGGGGCCGTGGCGCCGGCGCTCGCGGCGGTGTCGGGCGCGTGCCTCGCCATGTCGGCCATGCTGCTCGCCGAGGCCGTGTTCATGGCCGCCGCCAGCCTCGTCCGACGCCGTCCCGAGCGGCGGTACAGCGCGGGCCCGCTCGGCGCCCAGGACGGCGAGGACGAGGAGCGCGGCCTCCTCGGCTACCCCATGGTGCTCGTCCAAATCCCCATGTACAACGAGAGGGAGGTACGCGTGGGTATTACTGTAGTTAAGTTAGCTGTTCGTGTACATATATACAGTATACGTACGTTGTACTATACTCCTTCGTTTCATCCTTTGAAAAAGAAAATGCACTACTCTTGTGTTGGGTGCAGGTGTACAAGCTTTCGATTGGAGCAGCGTGTGGACTGTCGTGGCCGTCGGATAGGGTCATCGTACAGGTTCTAGACGATTCCACGGATCCAACCATCAAGGTATAAAAGCCTATTGCGCGTTGAACCAGTAGTACTATAGCGCTGTATTTGTCGACATTTGGAAAGTAGCTGTACTTTTGGCCTTTCCAATTCATGACTATCAAAAAATGTGGTAGACTAATGCAAAATTTGAGACATTTTAGGACGGCAAACTCGATTAAGAAACAAGGTAGCTTTCTTTTCCATAACAGAGACTGGATGACCGGGAGAGGATACCTGTTGCAGCAGTTTATAGACAAATGCAAAATTAGTTGACCCTTTGGGTAGAAATAAGTACTCGTACATACTCCCTCCGTTTCCAAATATTTGTCTTTCTAGAGATTTCAACAAGTGACTACATACGGAGCAAAATGAGTGAATCTACACTCTAAAATATGTCCACATACATCCGTATGTTGTGTCCATTTGAAATGCCTAGAAAGACAAATATTTGGAAACGGAGGGAGTATTAGTTTGAGTTCTTTGATTCGGTAGTGATATTGATTTTGCTGTTGGCTTGTAATAGGATCTGGTGGAGCTGGAATGCAAAATTTGGGCTAAGAAAGGCAAGAACGTAAAATACGAGGTCAGAAACAATCGAGAAGGATACAAGGCTGGTGCACTGAAAGAGGGGATGCTGCATACTTATGTCCAACAGTGTGATTTCCTCGCTGTATTTGATGCCGATTTCCAACCAGAACCCGACTTCCTCATGAGAACCATCCCATATCTCGCACGTAATCCACAAATTGCTCTTGTTCAAGCACGCTGGGAGTTCGGTAAGCCTGGAAAATAGTCAATTTTACTCCCTCCGTTTTTATTTACTCCACATAATAGCTTTGACCTAAGTTAAACTTTATAAAGCTTGACCAAGTTTATAGAAAATAATATAAACTTTTACAAAAAAAATATATATATGATGTGAAAATATATTCATTGATGATTCTAATGGTATTGATTTGGTACTGTGGATGTCAATAATTTTGTGTATAAACTTGATCAAAGTTTACAAAGTTTGACTTGAGACAAAGCTAATATGTGGAGTAAATAAAAACAAAGGGTGTACCTTGATTATGAGTTCATCTGGTTAGTAACACTATTCTCTGACAATGCTACTAGCAAATCTGTAATCCACCTTGCTGTACTAAGTAACATGGCACCAATCTTATGTTATGAAGGAGATGAGCAAAAACCACCACTGCATGTCCATGTTAAGTAAGGCTGACAATAAGAACCGCCAAACTGGAGAAAAAAGGATAAAATCTGACTATATTTTGTAAAGGAAATATAATAATAGACCTTTTATGGTGCACAACAAGTTACATTAACCGAGTAGGATTTATCTGTCTGATGCATCTCTTGTTCCAATTGACAGGAAACTTGCTGACTGGCATTTTGGGACGATTTTGCAGTTAATCCCAATGAATGCCTGATGACAAGGATACAAAAGATGACACTAGATTATCACTTTAAAGTAGAGCAGGAGGCAGGTTCATCTACATTTGCCTTCTTTGGTTTTAATGGTATAACAGCCAGCTTTCCTATTATGAATTCAACCCTGTAGGATTAATTATTTAACTCCAGGAACTGCTTGTTTAAAAACTTCAGGAACTGCTGGGGTATGGAGAATTTCTGCCATCAAGGAAGCTGGGGGCTGGGATGATCGAACCACAGTTGAAGACATGGATTTGGCAGTCAGAGCAGGCTTGAAACGATGGAAATTTGTCTATGTTGGCGATGTCAAGGTAGGTTAGTCATGGTACTAACGTACTCATATGGACTCAATCTTTATGCCAAACTATGTTGTTTATACCTTTTTACATTTGAAAAACAATTAACAATTCTAAAATAGAAAGTAAGATGTAATCTTGAGAGAAGCAAGATGATTTGAATATTTTTTTGTAACGGCCAACCAAACTGGGTTGATGACCATCTTTACAATATTTTTACACGTGATGTAACTCGATTTTTACTGGAACACAGGTAAAAAGTGAACTGCCAAGCAATCTGAAGGCATATCGCCGTCAACAACACCGTTGGACATGTGGGGCAGCAAATTTATTCCGAAAGATGGGAGCAGAGATATTGCTTACTAAGGTAATCCTGCTTGTTATGTTAGTACGCACAATCAAGTAGTGTTTGCATGAAACAAATCTAGTGATGTTATGCTTCATGATAGGTGATATATTTGGGTCTCGTATGCATGAGCATCGAGCCAGGGGTGCCTTTATGTAATAAAAAGAATATGCATGAGCTTCAGATTTATTTTTGCAGACGTTTCATACCCTGGTTTTTGTGCATAATCTGAACATCTGATTAAATCATTACTCTTATGTTTCCTTTCCGGTGTTTATCTGACATCATCTAGATCCTGAGCAGGAAGTGTCACTTTGGTGGAAGCTTTATTTGCTATACAGCTTCTTCTTGGTGAGGAAGGTTGTTGCTCATGTGGTACCTTTCGTGCTCTACTGTGTAGTGATCCCATTTTCGGTGCTAATTCCTGAGATCAAAATTCCTGCTTGGGGGGTGGTTTATATTCCTACAGCAATAACCGTTCTATACGCCGTCCGAAATCCAAGGTTTGATGCTTTCAGAAAAGCTTGTTAATTAAAATGAATGTGTCCATGCCAGATAGGAAATGTTGGTTCCTAACTTGCTGTTTCGCAGTTCTATCTACTTCATACCATTCTGGATCCTCTTTGAGAATGTCATGTCTTTTCACCGAACGAAGGCAACTTTCATCGGTTTGCTGGAGTTGGGAAGCGTAAACGAGTGGGTGGTCACAGAGAAGCTTGGCAGTGCAAGCAATACAAAGCCCGTGCCTCAGATACTCGAAAGGCCTCGCTGCAGGTTTTGGGACAGGTAAAAGATAACTCAACCTGTGTACCTCCAAGTATCATAGATATTTTCTATCCATACAATCCAAGAATGGATCGAGCTCCACTAGCAAAAGATAATGGAACAAACATAAAACAGCGTGCGGCGCAATAAAAGAAACTAGAAAGTAGGGTTCATATCAGCTCATGAGAGCAATACCCCCTCCTGCAGCATGCACCGCTAGCAGGGGAAACTAAGAAACAAAACTGGTAATGAAAAGTAAAGTCAACCCAGCAGAAGAGAGAATTTTATCTTTCAAGGGGGAAAACTACACCCCAGACATCAGCACACGCAGGTGCAGACCCCATTCATAGCATCCGAGAATCTGGGTCTCCAAGTTTTTAGTCCTCATCCATTACTTTCTTGCATCTTCCTCATCGTTATCACCAGTTCCTCCAGCAATCATCAGAGCAGCCTTTCCTCGCTCCCTTCTTCCATCATCATGATGCTCCAGCGTCGTCCTTTGAAGAGCAGCAGCACCTTGTTCCAGCATTGCACGATCACCATCATTCTGGAGAGCTGCCCAATAGTATAGTTTATAAAGGACACAACATAACAAATGAATTCAGCAGGTGATCTAACTAGCTTAAATTCAAAACAAGCTCTATTTCTGAGCTTCCAAAGTGCCCAGCACAAGTCAGCCAAGGCAACAATTTGCAGGTTTCTACTATAAGGCAGATAATGTGGAATCCACCAAAAGTACTGGGAGAAGCACCCATGACTATCCCCAGCACCAATAGTTCATGTTGTCTTTCGTGGCAATGGCATTGTGCCACATAAGCCACAACCAAAATTTAACTTTCAAAGGCAGTTTTGCTTTCCAGAGATGTCTAAATGATCTATCAGGACCAGCATCGGAAAGGTGATTATACATTGGCTTAACAGTGAACTTTTTACTGTTTCATTGCCAACCAACTAGGGGTGCCATTTTCCTGAGACAGCCTGACCCCCGGCGATAATTCCTCAGCTCATGCAACTTCCTGCTTTGTTCATTATTTAGCCATCTTCTAAATGTCATATTCCAACCAGTGTTAGCCATTTGCTTAACTGTCTTCTGCTGCTCATTACATAGTTGGAACAGATCAGGAAAGGTAGATAGAAGAGGCTTGTCACTGCACCATTTGTGTCCCCAAAAGTCAGTTTGTTTTCCACTGCCAGCCATCATCTTTCTCCCTTTGAGATACAAGTCTTTTATTTTGATCAGATCATCCCAACATGGTAAATGATTCACTGTACTATGAAGTTGATATATCCCTCCATCAGTCTTTTTTTTTTCTCACTATCTTCTGCCACATCCTTTCTCTGGATTCAAGATTCCACCGCCACTTACATAGTAAGCTGACATTAAATCTTTCCAAATTATGAATACCCAGCCCACCTGTCTTCTTGGGTGTGCACACCACTGGCCACCTAACCATATGATATTTTCTTTTTTTACTGGATCCCTGCCTTTCTGAAATTCTGATATGATCGAGGTTATGTTGAACTGGCATCCAAATTTCTGAAATGTTATCATTTTTCATGCTCTTGCAGATGGACCGTGTCAGAACTTCTGTTTGCTGTGTTCCTTTTCGTTTGTGCGACCTACAACTTGGTGTATGGAAGCGACTTCTATTTCATCTACATATATCTGCAGGCTATAACATTTATCATTGTTGGCACTGGTTTCTGCGGAACCTCTAACTCATAGCAGCCATAACAACTGATCCAACCACGGGAACTATATCTTCACTGTAGGCATGATGTAACAACCTTGTTTTTTAGGGAATATTTTCTATGTAATAACCTCATTCCTTTCACTGTGAATAGCATCAGGCAAAGCGCAGCTGCCTTTTAGAAACAAGCTGGCGGAAATCTAAAACGTCATTTCCGTGTAACAACGTTCCACTGTTATTGTACTTCTGCTTTTACATTTGCCGGGATTGTGCTATCAGCACAATTTGGGAATACAATCACATTGTACCGTTAAACAGGTTATTGGACAGAACATGATTTTTTGGGTAGCGTCGGTCGGTATGGAATATGATTGTCGTGCCTGTATGTGTTTCTCTGTGAGCAACTTGTATCTCCTGTCGTTGCTTATTCCTGATAATAATTTTAGGGCTTGCTTGGCTGACAACATGATAGTAATAGACTCTACTTGTCAATCCCATATGTGAGCTTATTTGGGTTCACTGAACCCCTTTCGCATGCACATACTTCCTGCTTCACAAATATAAGATGTTGCCTATATTGAAATATCCAAAACATCTTATATTTGTGAACGGAGGGAGTACATAAATTTCTCATGTATTTTACTAGTTCCTGTAAATTCCCCATGAACTGTGCAGGAAAGTACATTTTTCATCTCTCAGTTAGTATCGAATTCAATATTTGACTCTCAACTCTATAGCAGATATTCTTGATCCCGTGTAGAAACCGTCTATCTTTGGTCTCTTACTCCATTAAAACCGTTTTAAATGATGAATAGGTAGCAATTTTGCACACTTGCAGTGGGCACACAAAAAAACAGGAAAACAGGAGAGAAAAAACAAATATTTGGTGATCAAATAGATCAAATATTTGATGATATTTTTTCAAAGCTGAACTAATTTAAAGAAAATTGGGGCAGTGCAAATTTAGAAAATAACAAAATGTGCTTACATTTAAATTGTATATGTGAATTCTTAAAATGAAAATTTAGAAGAACAATAAAGAAAGAGAAAATAAATATCATCAAATATTGGGCAAACAACATGAAATTTACAACAAAAATGGGATGCACTAGAGAAGTTACTGACAAAATCTTAAGTAAAAAGGGTAGAATAAGGCCATGGAATCCTTTTGAACTTTTCCATATTTTTCATATGTGCAATTTCATGTTTTTTTAAAACCATAGAATCCTCATTAACTTTTGAGGTTGAATATTTTTCATTCATTTTTTTTTCTTATTTTTGATTTTTATATTTTTATATCAGTTTTAGACTATTTATGTCAATAGGAAAGTAAAATAGAGGAGTATTTGGCCGAGTAAAGTCAGTGGAGTAAACTTTTGCTCCTCTATTAGGTGGTCGCGCCTAGCGATCCACTAAACTTAGCGGAGAAAAAATTGCATAAGTTTTTTGTCCTAGCCGCATGAATTTCAAACACTTTGCAATATATATCATCAAACATTCAAATTAAAACATGCATAACATAGCCGTTAACAAGCATATAGTTTCATCGACCACGATTTTCAAATTAAAACATGCATAGTTCATCCAAAAGGCATCACTTCAAACACTAAGTTTGGTCCAAAATCACCACAAACATAGTGTTATATGTTGTGGACCGAGGCCAACCAATGGCATGCACGAACTCAAACAACATCCTCGGTGAAGAAATCACCACCACCACCATCCTCTCGGTCGCCACCACCATCACCATTCTGAAGAGAGACTTCCGTTTGGGTCAAGATCTCCCCTTGGGTGAGCATCCAATACTTTCATGCGGTTTCATCCATTTGTGGTTGGTTTCATGAACGTGATAGCACGATCTTCGGCTTTCTTGGCATCACGAAGCCTCTCCTATGTAGTTTCTTTTACCTTGTTGGCACTTCCTCGAGCACTTGGCAGCCACAACCTTTTTGCCGGCTATGGCGGTCGGACGTGCCGGAGCACTGGCCGGAGACGTTGCACGGGGCACCGTACGTGGACCCAGGGGGGTGAAGGAAATATGCCCTAGAGGCAATAATAAAGTTAGTATTTTATATTTCCTTATTCATGATAAAGGTTTATTACTCATGCTAGAATTGTATTAATCGGAAACTTAAATACATGTGTGGATACATAAACAAATACTGTGTCCCTAGTAAGCCTCTACTAGACTAGCTCGTTGATCAAAGATGGTTAAGGTTTCCTAACCATAGACATGTGTTGTCACTTGATAATGAGATCACATCATGAGGAGAATGATGTGATGGACAAGACCCATCCCTTAGCTTAGCATATGATCGTTCAGTTATTGCTACTGCTTTCTTGAATGTCAAATACATGTTCCTTCAACCATGAGATCATGCAACTCCCGGCTACCGGAGGAATACCTACATGCTATCAAAGCGTCACTGGCGAATCGGGTGATCATAAAGATGCTCTCTGGTATCTCCGAAGCATGCATTGAGTTGGCATGGATCAAGATTGGGATTTGTCACTCCGAGTATCAGAGAGGTATCTCTAGGCCCTCTCGGTAATACATATCATAATAAGTTTGCAAGCAAAGTGACTAAGGAGTTAGTTACGAGATGATATATTCGGAACGAGTAAAGAGACTTGCCGGTAACGAGATTGAACTAGGTATGGAGATACCAACGATCGAATCTCGGGCAAGTAACATACCGACAGACAAAGGGAATTACGTATGTTGTCATAAGGTTCGACCGATAAAGATCTTTGTAGAATATGTAGGAACCAATATGGACATCCAGGTTCCGCTATTGGTTACTGACCGGAGAGGTGTCTCGGTCATGTCTACATAGTTCTCGAACTTGCAGGGTCCGCACGCTTAACGTTCGTTGACGATATAGTGTTATATGAGTTATATGATTTGGTGACTGAATGTTGTTTGGAGTCTCAGATGAGATCACAGACATGACGACGAGCTCCGGAATGGTCCAAAGGTAAAGATTGATATATAGGACGATGATATTTGGACACCAGAAGAGTTTCGGGAGGTACCGGGTAGTCATCGGATTCACTCGAAGGGGTTCCGCGAAGCCCCCGGGAGGTATATGGGCCATATGGGCCAAGTAAGAGGAGCACACCAACCCAAAAGGGGCTGGCGCTGCCCTCCTATGGCAGTCGGACAAGGGGAGAAAAGGAAGGAGGGGGGTTCGGTCTCCCCCTGCCTTCCTCTCCTCCCCCTTCTTTTTCCCCTCGGGCAAATATGGTAAGGGGGACAAGGGCAGGAGCCCAAAGGGGATTCGTGTGACAACCTGGTTTTAACCCTCTTTTCTTTTTTGATTTTTATTTGGTTTTGGTTTGAATTTGGAGTTCTGAATCACTTCAGTTGGACTTAAACACTTGGGCATCACCTTGATTTTCACCCAAGTGACTCATTTCTCTCTCTAGCCATCATTTCTTCTCTGGTCAACCTCAAAATAATATTATGAATATTTTTCTTAAATGAAAAATATTCATTTTCTACTCCAAAACCCTAACCAGCCACATGTGTTCCAAAGCAACCCCAATTTTTCTTACCCACCAAAATCTGAGAAAATTCACAAATATTCTTTGAACCCTAGGGCACCTCCCTGAGCAAAAATATTGCATCACTTTTTGGAATATTTTTGCTACAGAAAATATTTCCTATTCTGGACAGAAATGCTAGTTTCTACAACAACTACCATTTTACTTGCTCCAATGCTGCTGCATTTTCTTGTGCATCACTACCTTCCTAGATGATTGCTAACCTCCCAAGCTCTGCCCCCAACTCTTAGTACTTTGACCACAGTTAACTCTCAAAGTTACTGTCCAGAAACTTACCATGAAGTAACACTCCAACTGACAGCACCTGAGCTCGACTCAAAGCATTGGCACAACCCTAAACACTAAGGACTACACGCCAGACATGAAATTGGGGCCAGCTGTGGCTCTATACCGAAGTGCACGTGGTGACCACGCGAGTGCACGGTGCCAGCCTGCTAACCAACGCGCTCTGGGTGCCGCCGAGCGCTTTGTGCGTTGCGTGCTCGCTTCCCAGGCTGCCGCACCTCGCCAAACCTCGCCACCATCCCCGTCTCTACTCCCTTAACTCCCTCCTGGCGCTCATCGACGCCGGAGCTCGCCGCAGCGAGCACGGGAGCGATCCGGCCAACAGAACAGTGCGCCGCGCACTGTGTTCGTCGCCACCCCCCTCGATCATGTGCTCGTCGCCGCCCATCCATAGTGCCCGCGTGAGCTGCGTCGCCTTCCCACCTCGCTCACTGACGCCGTTTGTCGCCAGGCGCCGTGTCCAGGTGTCCTCCGGCAGAGCCCGATCCCCTCCTCTCACTCGCCTATAAATGCAGCCTTTCCCAGCCCTCTCGGGTATCACAAACTCACCTCGCACACTCCACAAAAGCAGTAGGAAGCCGCAGCCCGGCCGGGTAGGCCTCGGGCCGTTGTCCCCGAGCTCGAGCTCGTCGGTGATCCCCGCGGTTCGCCCCCACCGCTCCTTTCCCTCCCAGGCTCGAGCCGCCCTTCCAGAGCCTTCGTCGTGCTTCAGTGGTGTCATCCGACCCGGTTGGAGCCACTGGGGCAGCCCCTCGTCGCTGTCATCCCCAACTCCGGTGACCGCTGCTCTGTGCCGCCGCTGGAGAGGCTCATCCCGACGCCGTCCGACCACCCCTAGCTATTCTACGGGTACGGGCAGGTGCACCTCGGTCTTCTCTCTCGATCTATCCCTCTGGATCTGGCCAAGATGCCCTCCTCGCCGGCGTGTGCTCCGACGGAGCCCCGCCGTGCTCTCTGTTTCCTCCCCCTCGCACCTGACCAGCGGGGCCCGCTGTCAGCCACTCAGGCCGCACCCGAAGCGGTACGAGTGGTGGCGCCCCGCAGGTTTATGTCTTCGACGTCACCCCCCAGTTCTATTTTTATTTAAATTCAATTCAAATTTATCCAGAGAACTTCAAACAGCTACAACTTTTTAACCATAAGTCCAAATGAATTGGTTCCTTTTGCATTGTGTTCTGTATGAAAATATCTAGCAGCACACCAAAACTGAGATTTTTCTCTGCTGTCTAGATTTTATGGTGAATTTCAGAGTGTCTCTTGATGTTTTCTTTTTGTGTTTTTAATTGTTTTCAGAAGGTGAAGTTTGTCTTGAGGATCACCAGGAGGAGCGTGAACCTCACCTGCACTAAGGCAAGCAACAACAACATTTTAATGGTGCCATTGCAATATTTGTGATTTTTTTAACTTGAATGAATAATTTAGTTCATGCATTTAAATCACCAAAATAAATATATACATTCATTCTGTTGAATGCTTGATTGTGTTGACATGTTTGTTTACAATAGGTTAAAGCTAACTAAGTTAGTTTAAGTCATTAGAAGTTATCTTTGATTATGAAGAAATAATTTGTTTATGAAAAAGAATTAGTTTGGATAATATTTTCTTGAGTAAGAAAATAATTATGCTAAGTTATTGTCATGGTTAGTTTGCTGAATAATCATAGCCAGAAAAGTGTTCTAAGTTTCTGATATGTATGGTTAGTACTTGGTATAGTTGATCTGTTATTGTTCAAATGATAAGTGATGCATGTTATATGAATGCATTTGCATGGCATATCATGACATCGATTATTTTTACTTTAAGTTGAACCTGATAATAACTCAACGTGAATATATCGTTGATCGGGTCATGGTGCCACTGAATCGAGTTTTTCCCAGTGCAACCACATTTGCCTTTATGGGAAGGCCTTTATTCGGTCTGTTGTCATGCCTTTGGTCAGTGCCTCCAACGAGGGAAGGTTATGGGCATGCGTTACCCTGGCCCGGTAAGCAGACATAACCTTGTGTGCCCGTTGTTGTTATGGTACCTTGTCCCCGTTTGGGACCGTTTATGTTTTTGCCACGACGGTGGCCGTTGGTGTCTTTGGTAGACACGGAGTGAGTCGGAGTGGCCGGGAGAGTGTCATGGCAATGGAGAGTTTCTGTTGGAATGTCGTTGGTCCACCCGAATGGGAGTGCGAGGCCATGGGTTCCGTGGTGTGGGTACAGTGCGCTACCTCTGCAGAGTGTATTTAATATATTGATAGCCGAGTCCATGGTTACGGACACGCTCAAAAGTAGGTCACACCATGGGTCAACGTTTAAATAATCTTGCACACTAAAATTAATAGCCTGGTATTGTTGGAAAGAGGATGGTTGAGAAACCATGTTGATGATGGAGACCAAGAGGTTGGTCTTTTGTGATTCGAGAAAGACCACCATTTGGTTACGAGGTAACCCGTTTGAAGACCAAGTTGTTGGTCCGTTTGTGATCCAAGAAAGATCACCGACTGGTTACGAGGTAACCAGTTTGGTAAGCAAGTCTGAGGGACTTGAGGCACGAGATTTCGTTCACTGCATCCCTAGTATGATTTTCCATTAATGAGAATTTGCTTAATAGCATGATATTGTTTGTCATTGTGTTTATGCTTGTTGTGAGCTTGCAAGTACATTCAATGTACTGACCTGGCGTGTCATGCCAGATTTCAGGAAGTTTCATTGAAACGGTGTGCTGTCCAAGTCTAGATCGTGTCCACATTGGTGTCCCTGTGCTATGGAGTCCCGCTTCGTCGTTGTTCCGCTACCGCGTAGTTGTCATGATCGAGGCCCCTTTATGTTCACTAAATAATGTACATATTGTTCTGCCGCACCGTGTGTGCTGCTTGGCCTCGCAACTTGTTGTAATATGAACTTCCGCTAGCATCAATAAAGCGGGTGTTTTTTGTACCAAGATGTTGTGTGTTGCCAGAAGACATGGTCTCTGGGCTGGCAATGCAACGTAAACCGGTTGCTCTGAGCCGGGGTGCCACAATTCGGTCACCCTTGGGGCCCCTCCTGGCTACCTCCCCTCTCCCCCACCTATATATATGAGGAAGGAGGGCGCCACACAAGACCACGATAATATCTTAGCTGTGTGCAGCGCCCCTCTCCACAATTTCGTCCCTCGGTCATATTTTCGTAGTGCTTAGGAGAAGCCCTGCGGAGATAGCATCACCACCATCGTCACCACGTCGTCGTGCTGCCAGAACTCATCCACTACTTCGCCTTTCTTGTTGGATCAAGAAGGCGAGGACGTCACCGAGCTGAACGTGTGCTGAACACGGAGGTGCCGTACATTCAGTACTTGATCGGTTGGATCGCGAAGAAGTTTGACTACATTAACCGCGTTAATAAACGCTTCTGCTTACAGTCTACGAGGGTACGTCGACACACTCGCCCCTCTCGTTGCTATGCATCTCCTGTTGGGGAACGTAGTAATTTCAAAAAAATTCCTACGCACACGCAAGATCATGGTGATGCATAGCAACGAGAGGGGAGAGTGTTGTCCACGTACCCTTGTAGACCAAAAGCGGAAGCGTTAGAACAACGTGGTTGATGTAGTCGTACGTCTTCACGGCCCGACCGATCAAGCACCGAAACTACGACACCTTCGAGTTCTAGCACACGTTCAGCTCGATGACGTCCCTCGAACTCCGATCCAGCCGAGTGTCGAGGGAGAGTTCCGTCAGCACGACAGCGTGACCGTCCCAGGGCTTCACCTAAGCACCACTACAATATTATCGAGGAGGACTATGGTGGAGGGGGGCACCGCACACGGCTAAGAGATCAAGAGATCAATTGTTGTGTCTATGGGTGCCCCTGCCCCCGTATATAAAGGAGTGGAGGAGGGGGAGAGGGCTGACCCCTATGGCGCGCCCTGGAGGAGTCCTACTCCCTCCGGGAGTAGGATTCCTCCCCTTCCATGTACTAGGAGTAGGAGACAAGGAAGGGGGAGAGGGAAGGGAAGGAAGGAGGGCGCGCAGCCCCTCCCCCTAGTCCAATTCGGACTAGGCCTTGGGGGGCGCATGGCCTGCCCTAGGCAGCCCCCCTCTCTTTCCCGTATGGCCCAATAAGGCCCAATACTTCTCCCCGGCGAATTCCCGTAACTCTCCGGTACTCCGAAAAATACCCGAATCACTCGGAACCTTTCCGAAGTCCGAATATAGTCATCCAATATATCAATCTTTACATCTCGGCCATTTCGAGACTCCTCGTCATGTCCCCGATCTCATCCGGGACTCTGAACTCCTTCGGTACATCAAAACTCATAAACTCATAATAAAACTGTCATCGAAACCTTAAGCGTGCGGACCCTACGGGTTCGAGAACTATGTAGACATGACCGAAACACATTTCCGGTCAATAGCCAATAGCGGAACCTGGATGCTCATATTGGCTCCTACATATTCTCTGAAGATCTTTATCGGTCAAACCGCATAACAACATCGTTGTTCCTTTGTCATCGGTATGTTACTTGCGAGATTCGATCGTCGGTATCTCAATACCTAGTTCAATCTTGTTACCGGCAAGTCTCTTTACTCGTTATGTAATGCATCATCCTGCAACTAACTCATTAGCTACATTGCTTGCAAGGCTTATAGTGATGTGCATTACCGAGAGGGCCCAGAGATACCTCTCCGACAATCGGAGTGACAAATCCTAATCTCGAAATACGCCAACTCAACATGTACCTTCGGAGACACCTGTAGAGCTCCTTTATAATCACCCAGTTACATTGTGACGTTTGGTAGTACACAAAGTGTTCCTCCGGTAAACGGGAGTTGCATAATCTCATAGTCATAGGAACATGTATAAGTCATGAAGAAAGCAATAGCAACATACTAAACGATCAAGTGCTAAGCTAACGGAATGGGTCAAGTCAATCACATCATTCTCCTAATGATGTGATCCCGTTAATCAAATGACAACTCATGTCTATGGTTAGGAAACTTAACCATCTTTGATTGATGAGCTAGTCAAGTAGAGGCATACTAGTGACACTATGTCTGTCTATGTATTCGCACATGTATTATGTTTCCGGTTAATACAATTCTAGCATGAATAATAAACATTTATCATGAAATAAGGAAATAAATAATAACTTTATTATTGCCTCTAAGGCATATTTCCTTCAGTCTCCCACTTGCACTAGAGTCAATAATCTAGTTCACATCGCCATGTGATTTAACACCAATATTCATATCTGTATATGATTAACACCCATAGTTCACAACGTCATGTGACCAACACTCAAAGGGTTTATTAGAGTCAATAATCTAGTTCACATCGCTATGTGATTAACACCCAAAGAGTACTAAGGTGTGATCATGTTTTGCTCGTGTGAAAGTGCAACTAATCCCCGGGTGGTTTCGGTAATTAATAACAACATATATATCATTGAACTAATAGTTACTTGAGAATCATTTGAGAGAGTTCGATGATATGGGTATGGCAAGGACTGAAGAAGTGGACCCCCAAAATGCTAAGGCAAGCATTGGCAAAAGCTCAAGACTCCATTTTGGTTTAGTGATCCAAGATCACATTGAGTCCATAGGAAAAGCCAATACTATTAAAGGGGATGAGGTTATGATGATGATCTGGTTGCTCAAGTGCTTAGTGATACATCTCCTAAACTATCAAGCAACTTTCACCGCCATATACACTCATAAGTAGTCTCGGTCCCACCGATATTCCAAACTCAGTCACACCGAGATGAACCACCTCAGCCATAAAGTCAAACCCTAGCAAACTCGGATTTTCCGATTCGAACTCGGTCTCACGAAACATGAGTCGCCAAGCTTCAGAACCTTACATCATCAAATCGGTGTCACCGAGATGATGAAGTCGGTCCCACCAAACTGGCATGCTCTTGTCATTGCACGAATCGGACTAACCGAGATTGTATATTCGGTCCCACGAAAATCCCAACGTTCACATTATTTGAACTATCGGTCTCACCGAGTTGTCCACCGGTCCCACCGAGATTGCTCAAATGTGTGTAGCGGTTGGATTTTGTGTGGAGGCTATTTATACCCTCCACCCCTCTTCATTCGTGGAGAGAGCCATCGAAAGAACTACCACTCCTACCTTACATTTACGAGAAGAGAACTACCTACCCTTGTGTTGAGATCAAGTTGCTCCACTCCCACCATATGAAGCTTGATCTCTAGCCTTCCCAAGTTGCTTTCCACTCAATCCTTTCTTCCACCACAGCCAAATCAGTGAGGAGAGTTGAGTGTTGGGGAGATTATCATTTGAAGCACAAGAGCAAGGAGTTCATCATCATCTACAACATCTATTACCTTTTGGAGGGTGGTGCCTCCTAGATTGGTTAGGTGTCGCTTGGGAGCCTCCGTCATCGAGATGTGGAGTTGAACCAAGAAGTTTGTAAGGGCAAGGAGATTGCCTACTTCGTGAAGATCTACCCCGAGGAAAGCTAGCCCTCCGTGGGCGTAGGCCATGATGGAATAGACAAGGTTGCTTCTTCGTGGACCCTTCGTGGGTGGAGCCCTCCGTGGACTCGCGCAGCCGTTACCCTCCGTGGGTTAAAGTCTCCATCAACGTGGATGTACGATAGCGCCACCTATCGGAACCACGGGAAAAATCACCGCGTCTCCAAAATTGCGTTTGCTCTTCTCCACCTCTCTTTACTACATGTGCAATTTACTTTCCGCTGCCTATACTCTAGAATTGCATGTGTAGGGTGATGCTTGACTTGATCATAATTGTGAATCTGCCAAAAACTGTTCTTTGTCAAAAGGCAGAATTTTTATATTGACAAGTAGTCTAATCACCCCCCCTCTAGACATACTTTCGATCCTACAAGTGGTATTAGAGCTTTGGTCTCCATTGTATTGGTTTCCATTGCATTGGACTCCATAAGCTTGGTTTCACAACCTAGGAGAGTATGGCGTCTAGTGAGGGTAATTTTCGTAGAGGTCCTTACTTTGATGGTACAAATTTTGCTAGTTGGAAGCATAAAATGAAAATGTATATTCTTGGTCATAACCCAGCCGCATGGGGCATTATTTGTGTTGGTATGCAAGGTGAATTCTTGAGGAAGGAAAAGTTCGGATCGCGGCTACTAGCGGAAGAATTGCGGATGTTGCAAAACAATGCTCAAGCTTGTGACATTCTCTTCAATGCCTTGTGTCCCGAGGAGTTCAACAAAATCAGCCGTCTTGAGAATGCAAAAGAGATTTGGGATACTTTGGTTGAAATGCACGAAGGTACCGAGTCCGTGAAGGAATCAAAGCTAGATATTCTTCAAGGTCAACTTGACAAGTTCAAGATGAAGGATGGTGAAGAGTCGCTGAAATGTATTCTAGGCTTGCTCTCATCACAAATGAGATTGCCGGCTTAGGAAGCGAAGAAATGACCGACCGATTCATCATCAAGAAGATTCTCAGAGCTTTGGATGGAAAGTATGACACCGTGTGCACTTTGATCCAAATGATGCCAAACTACAAGAATCTCAAGCCAACCGAAGTCATTGGAAGAATTGTTGCTCATGAGATGACACTTAAGGATAAGGAAGAGCTTCACAACAAGTCAAGTGGTGCTTACAAAGCTACAAGTGATGCTCCCACAACCTCAAGTGACAAGTTAGTTTCCAATGAAGAGATAAGCCTAATGGTCAAGAACTTCAACAAATTCTACAAGAATAGAGGCAAAGAGAGAAGCTCAAAGTCTAGATCATATGATGAAAAGAGATCTTCTAGTCGTGATCGAAACTGCTACAATTGTGGAAGACCCGGACACTACTCAAATGAGTGTACGGCTCCCCACAAGAGAAGAGAAGAATCTCCAAGAAAAAGAAGCTCAAGAGATGAGTCACCTCGGAAAGAGAGAAGGAGCAGAGATGATCGTTATGAACGAAGACCCTCTCGGAGAAGCAAGGATTCTGAGAGGAAAGACAAGTCATCAAGGAGCTACACAAGAAGAAAACATCAAGCTCATCTAGGTGAATGGGTCTCCGGCTCCGACTCTGACAATCAATCCGAAGGAAGCTACCGCTCCGACTCCGACTACAGTCAAGATGAAGGTGTTGCCGGTCTTGCTCTCGTATCCTCCAACTCCTACTCCTACGACTTATTTGATTCACCAAATGAGGGAATTGGAAGATGCTTCATGGCTAAAGGCCCCAAGGTATTACACCCTGAATTCTTTGACTTCAATAGTGATGAGGATGACTTGCTTGGTGAAGATGAGCTCTTGCATGATAAGTCCAGTGTGCCTAGTAACGATGAACATGCTAGTAGTCTTTATAGTCGAGAAGAGTCGAATGACAATGCTATGAAGGAGATTGAGCGTCTAACTAAAGAACTAAACACTCTTAAGTTAGCTCATGAAACAACTCAAGAAGATCATAGAGAGCTCCTAAGATCTCATGAGAAGCTACGCTTCGAGAAGCTCACTCTAGAGCAAGAACATGAGTTTCTAAAAGCAATCAATGACGATCTTCGAAAGAAGAGTTCTTCATATCTTGCCAAACGACTTCTCTTGTCTAATTTCTTGCCACCCATTAAGACTAAGCATGACAAGCATAAGAAAAATTCTTTCTCTAGCAGTAACAATAACCATGCTAAATCCAATGTTGTTGCTTCTAGTAGTTCTCTTGATTCCACTAACAATGTTTCAAGCCAAGTTACACTTGAGCAAGAAAATAGTTTATTGAAAGGGATCATAGAGAAAGGTGTCTACAAGAGCCTTGCCGGAAGCAAGAACTTTGAGGAAATTGTTCGCAAGCAAGGAAGGCACCGGAAGAATCAAGGAATTGGTTTTGAGCGAAAGTTCAACGCCGAAGGTGTTGAATGGGAAGAAGGTCAATATCCTACTCCACAGTTTGTTCCTCAAAAGGAGAAGTATGATCCTACTTCTTCCAATGTGGAACAAGCTCAAGATGACCTTCCACCACAAGACCACAAGCTAAAAGGCAAGGGCAAGCTTCAAGAGGAGATTGATGCATTTGTTGAAGCACCTCAAGCCATGGTCAAGTGGGTTCCCAAGGAAACGTCAAGTTCTACTTCGTCAAGCTCAACTACAACCCCAAGGATTCCCATCAAGATGATGTGGATCCCGAAGAAGAAGAACGAGAAAGTTCTTGAGGGTGACTCCGCCAACATACTTCACTCACATTCATTTTGGCAAAAACTTGTGCAATCAACTTCCACATCGTGCACTAGTTCATGGAGTCACAAACCCTCTTGTTGGTAAGTCAAGGGACAAGGTAATCATTGAATTCATGGACATCATCTATTGTGAACTTCAATCTATGTCCATGGATATCCTTGTTTGTTCCTTGTGGGACTAACCCATGTAGGTATTGAAAGTGCCCGAATCCAAAGGATAGCTCCCAACTCTGATGATCTCCATCAACATTGAGCATCCACATCTTCAACATCTACATGAAGTCTTCTCGACAACCCAAGGTTAGTTTGACCCTTTAAAGGGTTCTCACATCTAGGGGAGCTTTGCTCTAAAAATTGAGCTAAAGCATCTTCAAATGATGTGAACACATCAATGCTTTATGTAAAAGTGGTAACCCCACTTGTGCTTAAGCGATGAGTATGACCTATGATCAAATGTTCTCATTTGGCTCCTAAGTCAATATACTCATATAAAGATGACCTAGTCATCGACAAATTGTGTGTTAGTAGCTAGAGTTTTGATTGTGCATGTTTGACACATATTTCATTTGCTATCTTATTGTGTGAGCATGTTGGATGCATAATTTTATCCATTCGAGGACATCCATTTGTTGTTTTGGTCGTTTTGATTTTTCTGACCAAATGGATGGACAAGAATGCCTAAGTACCTCCCCTAGCTATCTATGCTTTCTTGTCTCAAATTCTATTCATGCTTACATCACAAATTTTGAACAAGTCATTTTCGGACCCTCGGGTGAGGAGCACTTGAGCCACCGATCCGTCAAGGGCTAATTTCCAAAACCTTCTAATTGATTTGGTCGGACCAACTCACTCAAACTCGGTCGAACCGAAAGCATTTAGACTCGATCTAGGTTTTCACCTCGGTGAAACCGAGTTGTGATTTTAGGCGTGACGAAGTGCATAATCGCCTAGCAGTTATCCATCTCGGTGCCACCGAAGTTTTACAACTCGGTCCCACCGACAATGAAGGGGTATATATACTCCGAGGGCCGCGCGCGTTGATTCTTCCTTCAAACGTTTCGCCCCCACACCCATTGCTGCCGTCGCCTTGGTCTCCAGATCGTCGCCGTCGTCGCCGCCATGCGCCCTCGCCCGCGAGTCTCCGTCATTGTCAGCGGACATCTCCTCCGAGCCGTTGCCGCCGTAGAAAAACTCCACCAAGTTAGGGTGAGTTTTGATCCCACTCGTGCTCCCATCTCCGATTCAATGCACGTTTGGATTGCCTAGTATCTTGCCACGATTGAAATCCTCCTGTACACCAGATTGGTTCGGTTGAACTAAATTCGAGTAAAATTTTTAGGGTTAGGTTTTCGCAGAACACATCTCGGTGAGACCGATTTTATAGTTTCGGTATGACTGATTTGGCCTATGGCCATTGCACTGCACCCTTCGGTCCAACCGAGTTGTGCAAAATCGGTGTGACCGAAATGAAAATTCTGTGAAACCCTAGTGTTTTCGGCAGGACCGAAACCCACTTCGGTCAAACCGAAAGTGGTGTGCCAAGCTCTGTTTTACACTTCGGATTCACGAACCTTAAACTTCGATCGACCGAAATGTCTTCGTGAAAACTTAATACTAGAATTTGAACTCTTTTTTTTGCAAAAACTTCGCATTTTGTGATGACTCTTCTTCTCTGCCTACACCTTATCTATTCACGGGTTGTCGGCCATGTCGGATGCCGGTGGCAGTCGAACAGTCGAGACACCCATTGCGAGACATTCTAGAGGCGGGCACTAGTCCCGATCCTAATAGCTCATCGATGATGGTGAGAGGAGTACACCAAGTGGCTTGCCTCCTGCAGCCACCAAAGCTAGAAAGAAGAGGAATTCAGATGATGAAGATTCAGATTTTGTCGTTGAGGAAGAGGTGACCTCAAAGCCTAAAGAAAGGTTGTTGCCAAAGAGCAACAAGGTCAACAATCTAAGAAGGGCACCAAACAAAGTCAAGCGATCAACTGTTGCTAAGAAGCTGAATTTGGGAGAGGCAACTGCAAGCAAAGTGAAGAAAACCTCCAAGAGAAAGAGAATAGTGCATGAAGATGCAGAAGAGAGGATGAGGATGAGGAAGCACCCCAGCCTACTCCTCGAAGCCAAGCTCATGGGTGATGCCATTAAGGTGGAGCCACATCAAAGCCCAAGAAATCTGCTCCAGCTAAGGCAGCTCCAAAGAAAGCCTGCCTTGCCAAGCCCAAGAAGACCGTCAGAACATTCCAAAGCGTCTGAAAAGAACAAGGATGATGTGCCACCGGTGAGTCGACGATGAAGGACCGCTTTTCTTGAAACTTCGTCCAAAACTGCCATCCATAATGATGCTCATCCTCAAGCTGAAAATATGAAGGCAAGGAAAGATAAAGGTCTCGGGCTATGGAGACAAAGCTGACCCATATGCCGTGAGGAGAAGAACTGCTTTGTAGATCCCAGATTTCACACCGAGAGCAGCGGGACTTCTATGAGACCGTCTTCGATGGACAAGAAGCCCATAGTCGCAGACACCCGATATGTTGATTTGGAAGTACATTGACAAATAAGAGCACAGAGATTTCTTTCCACATGTGCATGAAAGTTTCACTTGCATGTGGTGTTGCAGATTTTGTAGGTCGAAATTGACCGGTTGGAGCGATGAGATGATAATGCAATTCTATGCCTGACTCACTTCTACCCCGATGGAAATATTATATGGATGGTGAAGGTCAAAGATTTTCTTCTTCTGTTGAAGAATGGGCAGAAATTCTGAATGCTCCAGTGCAACGAGAAGATGATATCGATGTATATGGGATTCCAAAGAAGAATCATGAATCCATGAAGAACATGTACAAAGAGATTCCAGCAGAGGATTTGGGAATCTGGAAGCTCGGCTCAGTCTACTATCTCCAGGCAGGCTTACCTACCACTAATACCATTTTGAGGCATACCTTGATGCCCAAATCTGGAGATGATCGCATGATCAGAGGATACTCTATCAACATGCTGCACATACTTGATGAGAAAGCACCTTTCAAGGTGATGGACTTGATGGTAGAGACCATTAAGAGGACTGCAGCTGACCACAAAAGGTCATGTGGATTTGCCCCGTAGATTCAGATGCTTATCAATGCCAAGTTTGGCACGGGCACATTCTTGTTGGATAGAGAACATTTACTGTTGCAGCCAGAGCATGAAGACAATGTTGTTGTGATGAATGAGGAGGATCCGACATCTGTTGAAGGTCAAGCCAAGATCGAAGCTGCTAAGAAAGCCAAAGCTGACAAGGAAGCAGAGCAGCAGCTAAACCAAAGAGTTTGGAGAGCAAATTCTTGAAGCTACTCAAAGGATTGAACAACGCTCGCCAGCATTATGCAGTCTCGGGAGAGCTTAGAGAGGATTGTTGACGAGAAGATCTATGCTCGGACGTGAAGTCGATGAAGTACAAGTGACCGTCAACAAGCTCAAGGCGACATTGAGGAAGCAAAGCGGGAGAAGGAAGAGCTTATGCGTGAGTTGCAGGATGACTTAGTCCAGATTCTCATCAACAGATCGCTCCGGTTCCCAAAGGACCCCAATCATTTGCTATTCCGATGGTGACACGGGACTACAACAAAGCACCTCCACAGTTCCAGCGATTACTCCTACTCCAGCTCCAACTCCGGTGACCACTCCTCCAAAGACAGACATCGGTGAAGTCTTCGCCGATGTTGTCATATCCACTCCGACATCAACCTAGACGGAGCCGCCCGGCAGAGTCCCCGGTGGACGCTTAGCTCTATGCTTTTTGAACTTTTTGGTAACTTGTTGCCAAAGGGGAGAAATTGTATAGATCATAGGACTTCGAGAGAGAGTCTTTGTTGTCTTTGCGCTTTTGCTCTTTCGTTCTTTTGCGGTTTCTTTGAGATACTTTTGGTTTTCGAGACATTCAGTGTGTTTGATACTCCGTTTGATTCTACCTTAATGAGTGCTTGGTCGTACTATGCTTTAATGTGTGCTTAATGCTTATCATATACCATTCCTATATCGTAAGACCATTTACTCATGTCTTGGTGATTGGGTGCATGCTGTTCATTCTTATCATTTTGTGCGCTCCACCAAGATGTATGTGACATGGAAGAGTGACCCATGATCCTAATCGATTGTGCATTTGCATTCAAACGCAAATCTTAAATAATGCACAAATTTAGGAGGAGCTCTTGCTTATCACATACTTCTCAAAGCGACGATATTATTCATTGATTATATCCTTTGTCGAAGCTTTGATCTATATGTTGTCATCAATTACCAAAAAGGGGGAGATTGAAAGTGCAACTAATCCCGGGTGGTTTTGGTAATTAATAACAACATATATATCAATGAACTAATAGTTACTTGAGAATCATTTGAGAGAGTTCGATGATATGGGTATGGCAAGGATCAAGAAGTGGACCCCCAAAATGCTAAGGCAAGCATTGGCAAAAGCTCAAGACTCCATTTTTGGTTTAGTGATCCAAGATCACATTGAGTCCATAGGAAAAGCCAATACTATTAAAAGGGATGAGGTTATGATGATGATCTGGTTGCTCAAGTGCTTAGTGATACATCTCCTAAACTATCGCAACTTTTACTGCCATATACACTCATAAGTAGTCTCGGTCCCACCGATATTCCAAACTCAGTCACACCGAGATGAACCACCTCAGCCATAAAGTCAAACCCTAGCAAACTCGGATTTTCCGATTCGAACTCGGTCTCACGAAACATGAGTCGCCAAGCTTCAGAACATACGCCATCAAATCGGTGTCACCGAGATGATGAAGTCGGTCCCACCAAAGCGGCATGCTCTTGTCATTGCACGAATCGGACTAACCGAGATTGTATTTTCGGTCCCACGAAAATCCCAACGTTCACATTATTTGAACTATCGGTCTCACCGAGTTGTCCACCGGTCCCACCGAGATTGGTCAAATGTGTGTAACGGTTGGATTTTGTGTGGAGGCTATTTATACCCTCCACCCCTCTTCATTCGTGGAGAGAGCCATCAGAAAGAACTACCACTCCTACCTTACATTCCTAAGAAGAGAACTACCTACCCTTGTGTTGAGATCAAGTTGCTCCACTCCCACCATATGAAGCTTGATCTCTAGCCTTCCCAAGTTTCTTTCCACTCAATCCTTTCTTCCACCACAGCCAAATCAGTGAGGAGAGTTGAGTGTTGGGGAGATTATCATTTGAAGCACAAGAGCAAGGAGTTCATCATCATCTACAACATCTATTACCTTTTGGAGGGTGGTGCCTCCTAGATTGGTTAGGTGTCGCTTGGGAGCCTCCGTCATCGAGATGTGGAGTTGAACCAAGAAGTTTGTAAGGGCAAGGAGATCGCCTACTTCGTGAAGATCTACCCCGAGTAAGGCTAGCCCTCCGTGGGCGTAGGCCATGATGGAATAGACAAGGTTGCTTCTTCGTGGACACTTCGTGGGTGGAGCCCTCCGTGGACTCTCGCAGCCGTTACCCTCCGTGGGTTGAAGTCTCCATCAACGTGGAAGTACGATAGCACAACCTATCGGAACCACGAGAAAAATCACCGCGTCTCCAAAATTGCGTTTGCTCTTCTCCACCTCTCTTTACTACATGTGCAATTTACTTTCCGCTGCCTATACTCTAGAATTGCATGTGTAGGGTGATGCTTGACTTGATCATAATTGTGAATATGCCAAAAACTGTTCTTTGTCAAAAGGCAGAATTTTTATAATTGTCAAGTAGTCTAATCACCCCCCCCCTCTAGACATACTTTCGATCCTACATCGTGAGAGAAGCTTAGTCAACGGATCTGTCACATTCAGAGCTGTATGTATTTTGCAAATATTCTATGTCTACAATGCTCTGCACGGAGCTACTCTAGCTAATTGCTCCCACTTTCAATATGTATCCAGATTGAGACTTAGAGTCATCTGGATCGGTGTGAAAGCTTGCACCGACGTAACTCTTTACGACGGGCTCTTTTATCACCTCCATAATCGAGAAATATTCTTGACCAATGTCAAGTGATCTACTCCTAGATCACTATTGTACTCCTTTGGCAAATTCAGAGCAAGGTATACAATAGGTCTGGTACATAGCATAACATACTTTATAGAACCTATGACTGAGGCATAGGGAATGACTTTCATTCTCTTTTCTATTTTCTGCCGTTGTCGCGATTTGAGTCTTACTCAATTTCACACCTTTGCAACACAGGCAAGAACTCTTTCTTTGACTGTTTGATTTTGAACTATTTCAAAATCTTGACAAGGTATGTACTTATATAAAAACTTATCAAGCGTCTTGATCTATCACAATAAATCTTGATGCTCAATATGCAAGTAGCTTTACTGAGGTCTTTATTTTAAAGAACTCTTTGTAAATACTCCTTTATGCTTTCCAGAAAAATTCTACATCATTTCTGATCAACAATATGTTACTCACATATATTTATCAGAAAGGCGGTAGTGCTCCCACTCACTTTATTGTAAATCTGGGCTTCACCGAAGTTCAGATAAAACTATATGCTTTGATGAACTTATCAAAGCATATATTCCAACTCTGAGATGCTTGCACCAGTCCATAGATGGATCGCTGGAGCTTGCACATTTTGTTAATACCTTTAGGATTGATAAAACCTTCTGGTTGCATCATATACAACTCTTCTCTAAGAAAACCATTAAGGAATGCAGTTTTGACATCCATTTGCCAGATTTCATAAAATGTGGCAATTGCTAACATGATTTGGACAGACTTAAGCATCGCTACAGTTGAGAAAATCTCATTGTAGTCAACACCTTGAACTTGTCAAAAACCTTTTTGCGACAAGTCGAGCTTTGTAGATAGTAACACTACTATCAGCATCTGTCTTCCTCTTGAAGATCCATTTATACAATATGGCTTGCCGATCATCGGGAAACTCCACCAAAGTCCACACTTTGTTCTTATACATGGATCCCATCTCAGATTTCATGGCCTCAAGCCATTTCGCGGAATCTGGGCTCATCATCGCTTCCTCATAGTTCGTAGGTTCATCATGGTCTAGTAACATGACTTCCAGAACAGGATTACCGTACCACTCTGGTGCGGACTGTACTTTGGAAGACCTAAGAGGTTTTGTAGTAACTTGATCTGAAGTTTCATGATCATCATCATTAGCTTCCTCACTAATTGGTGTAGGAATCACTGGAACTGATTTATGTGATGAACTACTTTCCAATTCCGGAGAAGGTACAAATTACCTCAAGCTCTACTTTCCTCCCACTCACTTCTTTCGAGAGAAACTCCTTCTCTAGAAAGGATCCATTCTTAGCAACGAATGTTTTGCCTTCAGATCTGTGATAGAAGGTGTACCCAACAGTTTCCTTTGGGTATTCTATGAAGACGCACTTCTCCAAATTGGGTTCGAGCTTATCAGGTTGAAAACCTTTTTCATATAAGCATCGCAACTCCAAACTTTAAGAAATGACAACTTAGGTTTACTGCTAAACCATAGTTCATACGGTGTCTTCTCAACGGATTTAGATGGTGCCCTATTAAACGGGAATGCAGCTGTCTCTAATGCATAACCCCAAAACGATAGTGGTAAACCGATAAGAGACATCATAGATCGCCCCATATCTAGTAAAGTACGATTACGACGTTCAGACACACCTTTACATTGTGGTGTTCCAGGTGGCGTGAGTTGTGAAACTATTTCACATTGTTTCAAATGAAGGCCAAACTCGTAACTCAAATATTCATCTCCATGATCAGATCGTAGAAACTTTATTTTTCTTGTTACGATGATTTTCCACTTCACTCTGAAATTCTTGAACTTTTCAAATGTTTCAGACTTAAGTTTCATCAAGTAGATATACCCATATCTGCTCAAATCATCTTGAAGGTCAGAAAATAACGATACATGCTGCGAGCCTTAACACTCATCGGATCACATACATCGGTATGTATTATTTCCAATAAGTCAGTAGCTCGTTCCATTGTTCTGGGGAACGGAGTTTTAGTCATCTTGCCCAAAAGGCACGGTTTGCAAGCATCAAATGATTCATAACCAAGTGATTCCGAAAATCCATCTTTATGGAGTTTCTTCATGCGCTTTACACGGATATGACCCAAACGACAATGCCACAAATAAGTTGCACTATCATTATTAACTTTGCATCTTTTGGCATCAATATTATGAATATGTGTATCACTACGATCGAGATCCAACAAACTATTTTCATTGGGTATATGACCATTTGAAGGTTTTATTCATGTAAACAGAACAACAATTATTCTCTGACTTTAAATGAATAACCGTATTGCAATAAACATGATCAAATCATATTCATGCTCAACGCAAACACCAAATAACATTTATTTAGGTTTAACACTAATCCCGAAAGTATAGGGAGTGTGCGATGATGATTGTCGGAGTAATGGGCCACGGGTAGGCCGACCCGGGTCCTAAGATCTTTCGAGACATCGGGGCAGGCTGCGCCCCTCAGCACGCGTCTCAGATGGCGACCCTCGAAGGTCGCGGGTCCCAGCTGGCGACCTTCGGAGAAGCCGAGTCCTTAGACGGCGACTCTGAAACAAGCCGACTCCGGGCTTGCGACCTTTCAAGGGGCCGATTACGAGAGTCGGCCCGCGACCTGACACGAAGACCGATGCGGGGTAGAGCCCCGACGTGGCCATCCCCTCAAAACCCACGGGAGGAAGGCATGGCTACAGTGAGCCGCATCACCAGGAGATCTCCGGTGGGCGCGGCAGATTGCTGCCATGCCTCCCCGACTTCAGCCACAAGCACGAGCAGTCTGTGCCCACACGGCGGCGGCATGTACGGCCCGGAGATCGCCGCCCCCCCGTCGATGAGAGAAGAAGATGGCGGAGAGCGAAGGCGGCTCTGAGTCGGCCTCCCAGTCGGCCGCCTCCCACCGAGGCCCCACAAGCCATAAACCAGATTGGACGGGGAGTGGCGACAGTGATCGCCTGACAGACGGCAGCACTGTTCCCATGACCCCATGACCGAGCTGCGTCATCGAGTCTTGCCACGGTGTTACGCTGTTCATGAGGGCCCGCCAGTCGGCGGGCCCCAGAAGCCGGCAGGGAGGACGGCTGCAAGAGAGACTGACGGCTGGGGGCCACGCCCAGTCAGATTACCGTTGTACCCCCGGGGGGTAGGCCTATATAAACCCCCCGGGGCACCCATGCAAAGGGTTCAGCCCTGGATAGGTTTTAGACACATAGCAAGAGGGGAAAGAGCTAGCCTTGCTCCTTCCTGCTTCCCAAAACAGCTCGAGGAGCACCTCTGTACTATCATACCATAGTGATCATGCGGAGACCCCACAGAGCAGCAGTAGGGGTGTTATCTCCTCGGAGAGCCCCGAAGCTGGGTAAGATTCGCCGGCGTGCATGTCTACGCCTCATCCCGTTTCCAGGCACCGGCGACGTTCTACTCGCCCCCACCATGATAAGCCACCCGTTGGAATATGTCGCATCCAACCCCCGACATTTGGCGCCCACCGTGGGGCGAGGTGCACCGTCGTCCGGAGATCTGTTCTGGACGGGAACCCTTTTCCTCCCTGGCGAGCGCAGCCAGCCCGGCTCGCCAGATGGAGTTCAGATCGACACGCTGCGTGGCGCGAAGCCGCTGCGCTGCTGGCGGCCTCACCAACTCATCGGTGAGGTGCGCCTCTCGACGAGCTCGCGCTGAAGCGCGGCGCGGGTGGCCCCGAGACCCTCTCGCGGGCCTCCTCGACTAACTCAAGTCGCCGGCGAGCCCGCCAGACTTGAGTCCGTAAACTCCTCCGACCCGATGCCGATCGACTCCGACGCCGTATCGCTTGATATCTTCCCCACCAACGTGGTGGTCTACGACGAGCCGCTTCCGTACGAGGAGAGTGGCGGAAGCGCCGTCACCGAGGTGCTCGTCATCGGCCATGGCGAGCACTCCGGCGAAAATGACCAGGACCCGCTGCCAGCGGCCCTGCAAGACCTGGCCGCGCCCATCCCAGAGGACGCAGACGCAGAGATGCTGGAAGAACGCCGCCTTCAGATCATCGAAGGCGCCAAGAAGTTGGCAAGCATGAGGCGCTTGTCAGAAGCATACCAGCGCGAGATGGACCGTGCTGTAGGCGGCTCGCCGGCTCCGGCAGGCCGAGCCGTCTAGGTGCGGTCCGAGAACGCGGCGCAGCCATCGCCGACTTCTTTGAAGCGGCGCCCATGTACGCCACCCCTGCGGAGAACATCCGCGCCGGCCAAGCGGCGACCGAAGAGCTGAAGAACCTCGAAGGCGAAGAGCGCCGTGTAATAACGGAGCAAGTCCAGCAGCTCCTCGATGCGGTTCTTTGCGCAGAACGCGGCAGCGGGTTGCGCAGCGCAGCAGCAGCAGCCGAATGACGACTTACCCCTCGGCGAGACTAAAGCGCGACCTCCCGGACGCCGATGGCGGAGTCCGCGGAGGAAAGAAGGAGCCGCTGCTAGCCACAGCCGGACTCGCATCACCATCGAAGCGCGACCAAGACGGCCGCCCAGAGCCGTGGAGCGGACGGACGATTATCCGCCTCCCCGCCCAAAGAGCGGCGAGTTTCTCCGCCGCTGTTGAGCATCCGACTCTTGAGGTCGCCTCGACGCCGAGAGGAGTCGGAGAGAATAGCGCCCGCCACCGGATCGACCGACTCCACGGATCCTGGCGTTAGAAGAAGAAGATGAGTTGGGTCCGCCTTGCCGGGCCCCGCGATCGAGACGAGCCCTTCCCCAAGGGGTTCACGCTCCCCGAGATCGCCCAAGTACACCGGCTCCGTGAAGCCGGAGGATTGGCCGATAGACTACTCCACGTACCGTCAACATCGCTAACGGCAACAAGCGAAGTCGCCAGTAAAGTATGTTCCTCTCATGCTCCGTGGCATGGCCCGGACATGGTGAACGACTCAAGCCCCGCAAAGATCAACAGCTGGGTCGACTTCTTTGAAGCCTTCATTCGCAACTTCACCAAAGACGCATAAGCGACCTCCCAAGCCGCCGCCTCTCCTTGTGCGTGCAAGGCCTCAAGAATCAACACGCGACTACCTCACGCTACCGGGCGAACTCCAAACTCCTGCGAGGGGCGTGCGAGGTGCAGCCATCGAGTACTTCACGGCCGGTGCCGAGAGGGCACCTCCTCAAGCACAAGCTCCTCTGCGACGAGCCCGAGACCCTCGACGAGCTGCTAGTCATAGCGCATAAGCACGCCATGGCCGACTCCTCTATGAAGACGGAGATCCAAGTCAACGCTTGGCCGCAAAGTGACTCCTCAGCTCCCGTAACCCGGTGAGACGCCGCCCGGCGACGGCAACAAAACGACAACAAGCGCCAAAGCCCCACGGCCGACTTCCAACAATCGCAGGTCGCGGCAGTGGAAGACCAAGAACGGAGGGCAGCCTCCGCCAATGCGTAAAGGCGGCAAGTCCAGCTGGTCACGGCTTTCTCCTATGAGAGACTGGATGGTCCTTGCAAGTTTCACAGCAGCTGGCCGTCGAACCACACCACCGAAAGTGCCATCGCTCGTCAGATCGCCAAAGGAGACGGCCTTGCCCTCCGCCGCCATAGGTCGCCTCCGCCGCCGCCTCAGCGATGGCGGCTCGGCTCGGCCGGCCTTGAGCCCAAGACGAGTTCCCAGAAGAGCACGGAGCATACGTGTGACGCCCGGATAATTAAGCTACAGTAACCATCTGCTAATGATGCCACGTCACCTCGATTACTGTTGCTAATCTCGCGTTAGTTTGAAATCAATTCAAATTCAAATTCAAAATCAAGCAAACAATAAAAGTTTTCAAATATTAAAAACTAAAATGTTCGGGGTGAGCCAAATAATGCATAGGAAAGTATGGTGGGGAAACCACACTTTTAGAAAAGGTTTTAATACTCTAAAAATATTTTAAACAGTAACAAAAACAATTAGTTAAATGCCTTTCACAAAATAAAATATTAAACTATTTTATTTAGTTGCCCAAACTTATGTGGCAGTAGCCTATTTACTAACACTAAATTAGGGACTGCTTTTATAGTTTACAAAACTAAAATAAAAGTGGAACTAAAGTAAAACATAAAACAACAAAGGAAATAAATGAAAAGGAAATTAAAAAGAACGAAAAGCTACATTGTGCACTTGTAGCCCAATGCTGCAGTGCAGGCCCAAGCCCACCACGGCCTTTTCCTCCTCCTCTGTACAGAGAGGAGGCGGTGCCCGTGCGTGGCGTGCATCCACGCCCGCCATGGCCTCGTGCTCGTCGCCGTGTCGATCATCCACCGCACCCGAGGTGTATAAAGGCCTCCCGGCGCGATCGGACAAACCCTAGGCCAACCGTTCATCCCTCTCGCTCGCCCCTTTCTTTTTCTTCATCGTCCGAGCGCATGGTCGCCGCCACCTCGTCGATCCCGCGGCCACCGGACTCCCCTCGTCGCTGCAACAAGTCCAGGAGCTTCACAATGTTCGACTACGTCCTCTACGCACCATCGTTCGAGCTGGAGGGGACGACATCGTCGGGATCGACTTCATCTACTTCCTTCGGTCATCGGCGTTCATCGCCAAATCCGGCTACCCCTGCTGCTCCTAAGCTACTCACCGATCCTCCTTGAGCTCCTAGGTGAGCTCCGTCATAAATCCCCTCTGCTAGCTTGCTCGTGCTCGTCCTCTAGCGCTAGTCTCCGTCGTAGCCGAATCCTGTCGCCGCTTTTCGCCTCGTCACCGTGGCCACGGCAAGCACAACTTGCGTCCGAGCTCTGCAGCGAGCTCCTTGGCACTCTAGGAACCCGCGACACTCACCAAACCATCTCCTCGTGCCCCGCAGCTCCGAGTCCGGGCACGCCCGAACTCCGGCAGCCGCCATTGTCGACGCTGCGCTCGCCTCCGGCCACCCCAGCCACCACTACCACCCCCGCCCGACGTGCCGTGGTGCGGGAGTTCGAACTAGACCGGCTATGCATCCATCTGTCGCCTGTGTGAAAATCCCGGTGAAGTCTGTGCTCGCCGTTGAGCTCCTGCGCGCGCGCCGGCCGCGTCCAGTGAGCCGCCCCTCGCCTCCGGCCACGACCTTGGCCGCCCTACGCGTGCTCGCCCGCGCTGCATCCTGCTTTGCCGCGCGTCGCGTCTTCTGCCGCTGCTTCTATTGCTCTGCTCCGCTGCTACTTTGCTCTGTCGCCGCTGTGCTGTGTTCTGCTACTGCCGCTGCATATGGCTGCTAGTTGCTGTTGTTCAGGCCGCTGCGTTGCTGCCTTGCTTGCTGCTTAGCGGCAGCTGATGCCCGCGCTGCTACTGCTCAACCCTGTTGCTGCGTTGCTATGTTACTGCACCACTATGCTGCTGCTTTCGGCCATCCAGGCCATGGCCAAGTGTGTGCGTGCTATGTGTGTGCTGTTTGTGTGCGTACGTGTGTGTTAGGGCCGGCCAGTTAGTAGTGCTAATTAACGTTAGTTAAATTAATTAGTGGTTAGGTTATCCTAATGGTCCAATGACATGCGGGTCCCATTTAGTTATTAACAGCAAAAAAGAACCTAAATACAACTACTCTCCATGACACGCGGGACCCAGTGCACTATTCACCCTTTGACCAGTCAGATGTTGACAGAGTCAACTTAGTCAACATGCCCCACATGTCAGCCTCTGTAGACCCTGCTGTGTACACTTCAGTGTGTGCACATAGCATTTGACTATTAAACTTGAATTAATAATAATTCCAGAATTTGAATATCTATTAAACTTTAAAATTAATATAAAATAAACCGTAGCTCGGATGGAAAAACTTTGTACATGAAAGTTGCTCGAGCAGCGAGACGAATCGAATCATAACCCGTTAAATCGCCACGCGCCCTAGCATAGAGAACACGCAACTTTCCCCTCCGGTTCATTTTATGCAAAACGCCAAGCAGGGATACTTTCCGGTTGTTTCCACCTTTGCGGTATTGCCTACTACTGCGTTAGGTCACCCCTAGCTCAGCGTATTGCCATGTTATGCTTTATGTTGCTTTGATTGCTCTATTATTTATTTGTGTTCCTCCGTTACTTCTTTCGGTAGACCGAGACCGCCCATTGCGGTACCCGTGATCGACTACATCGACGGCGAACCCTTCTTGCCGAGCAACCAGGCAAGCCCCCCTTGATCACCAGATATCGCCTATTCTCCTCTATCGCTTGCATTAGAGTAGTGTAGCATGTTACCGCTGCGTTGATCCTATTACGATGCATAGCGACATTGTTGCTACATCTGTTGATACCTTACGCAATCCTAAATGCTTAGTATAGGATGCTAGTTTATCATCATTGGCCCTACATTCTTGTCGATCCGCCTTGCTATACTATCGGGCCGTGATCACTTGGGAGGTGATCACGGTATATATTATACATACATACATACTTTACAGATGGTGACTAAAGTCGGGTCACTCATTGAGTACCCATAAGTGATTACGATGAGAAATTTGAAAGGACGGTGGCTCCATCCGGTAGAGGTGGGCCTGGGTCGACGGCCCCGATTGTTACTTTATGGCGGAGGCGGCAGGCAGTTGAGACCACCTAGGAGGCAGTGGGCTGGCCTGATCGGCGTTCGCGGATACTTAACACGCTTAACGAGATCTTGGTATTTGATCCGAGTCGGCCATTTGGTCTATACGCACTAACCATCTACGCGGGAGTAGTTATGGGTATCCCGACGTCGTGGTATCACCGAAGCCTTCTTGGCGTCGGTGACGGAGCGGCGCTAGCGCCGGGTTGGATGCGTTAACGCAACTTCCTTTGTAATGGAGGTTGCTAGGTCTCGCTCACCGGTCACAGACGTCAACGCGTGCGAGTGTGCTCGAGGCGATGGGCCTGACCCTGCGGCGCATAGGATTTAGACCGGCGTGTTGACCTCTCTGTTGTGCCTAGGTGGGGCTGCGGCGTGTTGATCTTCGAGGCGGGCATGACCGAGAAAGTGTGTCCGGCCAAATGGGATCAAGCGTGTTGGGTTATGTGGTGCACCTGCAGGAAGTTAATCTATTGAATAGCCGTGATCTTGATAGCAGGGCGACTTGGAGTTGTACCTTGACCTTATGACAACTAGAACCGGATACTTAATAAAACACACCCTTCCAAGTGCGGATACAACCCGGTGATCGCTCTCTAACAGGGCGACGAGGAGAGGATTGCCGGGTAGGATTATGCTATGCGATGCTACTGGAGATGCTACTTGGAGATGCTTCTTGGAGGTGCTACTTGGCGATGCTACTTGGAGGACTTCAATCTACTCTCTTCTACATCTTTGCAAGGCGGAGGCTCGCGAGCGTAGTCTTCGACAGATTAGCTATCCCCTCTTATTACGGCATTACGTAGTTCGGTCCACCGATATGGCCTTTACACATATACCCATGCATAAGTAGTGTAGCTCCTTGCTTGCGAGTGATTTGGATGAGTACTCACGGTTGCTTTCCCCCGTTTTCCCCTTTCCTTTACATGCGGTTGTCGCAACCAGATCTTCGGAGTCCAGAGCAGACGCCACCGTCGACGGCGACCCCTACTACTCGGAGGTGCCTACTACTACGTGCAGCCCGGCGACGACTGTGAGTAGTTAGGAGGGTCCAGGCGGGAGGCCTGCGCCTCTTCGATCTCAGATCCCGCTTTGTGCTAGCCTTCTTAAGGCAAACTTGTTTAACTTATGTCCGTACTCAGATATTGTTGCTTCACGACTTCGTCTATGATCGAGCACTTGTATTCGAGCCCTCGAGGCCCCTGGCTTGTATTATGATGCTTGTATGACTTATTTTACTTTTAGAGTTGTGTTGTGATATCTTCCCGTGAGTCCCTGATCTTGACCGTACACGTTTGCGTGCATGATTAGTGTGCGATTAAATCGGGGGCGTCACAAGTTGGTATCAGAGCCGACTGCCTGTAGGAATCCCCCTTTCCAACTCCTTGGCCGAAGTTGAGTCTAGTCGATGAAAATTGTTTTACTAACTTGGCTGTGTGGCCCATGGGCCCATGTCGCCAATTGGGTGGTATTAGGATCTTTTACTCCTTGATCCTTACTCTGGGACTCTGATCTCTCTTCTATTCGGGTTAAATGATTTTCTAAAAATCTAACTTTAGGTTCTCGAAAACACTTTCTCCCGGAGAGCTCCTTCAGTCCAGATGATTGCGGTACCGCACGTAAGATTTCGTAGTTACTCACGATACTCTTTTGAGACTTTGTGCCCGTTGCTTTTGCAATTCCATACCACCGAAATATCCCTATGGATAAATACATACATTTGCCATTCTTACTTTTATTCCTAGTTGATCTTGTTATTACAAGATACCCCGAAATCCTCTTTATTGTTCCGAGAATATTTTGTGCCTCTTGCCTTGCGTTCCTTGCCACATGAATACCCCTACGGAAATTTTCTCGCCTTATTGGGTATCCGCTCATTCCCAGCTTGTTCATGTGTTTCACAAAAGTCTTTGAAATACTATTCAGTCCTCCGAAAATCCTTAGCAGCTTTATTGCTCTGCAAATACTTGTCTACTAGCATTATGGATGCTTCCCATATATCTGGAAATATTCACTAGTATCTTTTGACACCGTCATTTTGATCCTATTGATTCAATATGTGTGCGAATGCACACAATCATCTATCAACCCTTCTAAATTATCTTTCCGACTCAGACATCATTTTGAACATGAGCTGGTTCTCGACCAAACTATTTGTCGCCAATTGTGCCTCTGGTCTGTCCAACTTATCCATCCTTGATCAGAGCGACTGCTTCTGATCCTTTGTTTTGGAAATCATAATTCCTTTGTTATCTAAGCATCGAATTATTCCGATGTTCTATAATATGATGCTCGTGCATTTTTTTTCTTTCTCTGATGGAGTACCAATACTCACATCAGCTCCGTTGTGGATCACCCGATCCATTGTTGGATTGTTATCCGACAGTGTCCTTCATATTCAATCACCTGGTGACTTCTTCCCCTGATACATAGTGCCTTTGGTAAATTGTATCATCTGCTTGGCCAACCATGCTCTGCTTTCGAGTTGGTGGTACTTACTATTGGAGCTTGTGGTATATGTTTCCACGATACCCTGACTGGTGGAACCTATGCCTTCCTTTATATGTGTGAACTCGGAAGTTTTCACGAGTCATACTCATCTGGTATTTCACCAGGTAAAACTTTCAACACTAATGCCTTTATCAAAGCGAGAAGTGAATGGAAGGTTATACATTGAAGAAGTGGGAGTCGACCTTGAACTTTGTGTTCATGCCCATGGACACGATGTAGATCCTATCATGGAAGCTTCTTGTAATAATAACTATTTCCTTGTTATAATATCATTTGGAATCTGTGAATTGATCCTTTGCAATCATGGATCCGACCATATTTTCTACTTGATTCCATTTCTTGGACAAGTTAAACCACTTGTCCTCTCATGATCAATACACCCATCCAACCTCTATCTTGATCTACCTTGAATACTAACCCGTAGTATCTCGAGGATATCAACCGATTGCACTACATCTTATGCATTTACGATGAAGTAGTGCCTTTCCCGTCTTAGTCACTCCACGGGTTACGGGTTGTCGTCAACCGAGAACACCGATTAGCTTAATCGAATCGCCACGTGATTGATACTTCTAGTACATTGTGGATGAGAAGTTTAATACTCCATCACGTCATTCCTAGCTTTGATCGGCTATATCATTTTGTGCTAAATTTTAACTATGCTACTGGTCCTTTCTTCCGGAGCACAATTTTCGACGATGAGCTAAGCTTACGTTGATTTTCCTCGTCATATCATTTCACCTTGAACAACAAGCTTGATTTCAAGTTTGTGTCGTACCCATGGTTGCAATAACCTTTTGCTTCATAATTCCTTTAACTTGATGTCATCGCCGATGGATTACATCTTCGTGGAGCCTCTCGACAAAATTTGTCGTGATCATCATCAACATCTTGACTCCTTCCTGGATATTTATTGAATTCATGATGAGAAATACCATCCTTGCCTTCGATGATTTGTGTTGTCATTGACCACTTTAATGCCTTCCTCCAACACAAACTTGTTCGTGTTTGGTGTTGTACCTTGAGATCCTTGCTACCCCAGCATTGTTCTTCTTTACCTTGGAATATTACCACCTTTTATGTCAAGAATGTCGTGAGAATTTCACCACCTCTTAAGAAATTCTTGTTGCAGCGATGCTTCTCACCATCACCATTCTTTCTTGGTCCCCGTGTTGGTTCTAACCAGGCTACCAACAGATGAATGGTGCTATTTGGATTCTGCCCTTCTAGCAACCCTATCGCTTTGAAGTTAATGGTTGGCGGTTCATTCTTAAACATTTGATAATTGAATCACCATTCCGACGTTGGTTGTGCAACCCAGCCCATATTTCGGGTGCACCTTTCAACCAATGTTTAATTGTGTATGTTTTCCTCGAGCATACCTCATTATATCACTTGATATGACAAATGTTATCTCCTTGTTCTCATAATTGTGGAAATCCATCTTTTTGGAAATCTCAATGAATGGTCGCTGAGTCCATCAGCCACCTCCTCATCCTCTCCTTGGGTTAATGATGAACTCTTGTTAACGGAAATCACTTCATAGTTCATTTCGAGAATTTCTGATGTCATCCGTCAATTTGTGTTGCACCTTTCTTCTCGGGCATCCCAGTCGAGGTATCTCGACACCAATCAGATCTGAATCTCGGTCAGATATGATGGTTGAAATATATTTTCAAGAATTATAACTTTGGTCCCTGTATGCCCCGGTAAGGTGATGTCATGCCTAGCACACCTGACCAGAGGACCTAGTGTTATGGTTTCCTTTTTAACCTTGTTTAATAAGTTTATCCTGATGGGTCCTTTGTGTATCCAAAGTCCGACCTTTGCTTGAAGACCATGTCAATGCTATCTCGAAGCATGTCTATGGTACTTCGATTTTCAACAAAAACATTTGAAGCCCAAAGCTAAATGTTTCTTGGTCAGTTATCCAAACACCATTGTATGGGTAACATCTTGATTCATCCTTGCATCTTATCTGAATGGTTGGGTACTTGCTCTCCTACCCTGTATGCCATATTCTGCTTGTACATGGGAAGGATATACTCCTAATAATTGTGTGTAATCACAATTCTTCTTTCCATTTTTCTGTTTAATCTGATAATCACGTTTTCCTTTCCATTCTTTTGTTTAACCTTTCCTGAATCTGACTTAACTGAGCAAAGAGAATTCCCTGCTTTGGTAGGCACCTTGTTGTACCATTCTGCCTGTAAGATCATGTTACTATTGTTGATGACATTCGGTAACCACCGATGGGTGATAACTTTGCCAATTGGTTCGCCTCGTTCATCAAGCAAACAAAATTGCTTTCTTCGTTCCCGTCCTTGGTACCGACATTGTTGCGGCATACGACAAGCTATCCATCGACATGCCTCCCTGTCGCGGTATTGCAAGATGTCACCACCCTTCCTACTTTCAACCCACATGGTGGGCCCATAACCCACAGGTCCACTGGATCGAAACCTGACTCTCCTTTACAACCCGGATTCTAATGTATCCTTTGCACCTGGCTTCATAGGTGATTCACGAGCTAAATGCTATACCATTATTCATCCTGGGATCAAACACCATGTTATTCTCGTTGTTCAAACCCCCATTCCAGCTTCTGTCTAGTCATCGAATGATTGCCTACCCATTTGAAACTTTGGTACCAGCGTATATTGCACTCAACGAATTCACTGAAATACAACTCGTGGGGTACCTCGTGTATTTCCCATTGAGTTCACCTTCAGACGCCCATCTTAGTGGAGATGCGTTCTTCCCGAGTTTTTTTCCCCTTGATCGCGTTCGTAGGACGATAGAGATCCCGGAGAAAGGATGAAGACTTCATCATGATGCCTTGAAACAGAGAATGAAGACATCAACATAATGGATCGACCTCTTCGAGAAGAGCAACCAAACACCGGGAAGACCCGTTAGAATTTCGTAACCAAATCCCTTCCCCCTTGCTCCCCTCCTAAATCTCGGGACGAGATTTCTTGTAGTGAAGGAGAATTGTGACGCCCGGATAATTAAGCTACAGTAACCATCTGCTAATGATGCCACGTCACCTCGATTACTGTTGCTAATCTCGCGTTAGTTTGAAATCAATTCAAATTCAAATTCAAAATCAAGCAAACAATAAAAGTTTTCAAATATTAAAAACTAAAATGTTCGGGGTGAGCCAAATAATGCATAGGAAAGTATGGTGGGGAAACCACACTTTTAGAAAAGGTTTTAATACTCTAAAAATATTTTAAACAGTAACAAAAACAATTAGTTAAATGCCTTTCACAAAATAAAATATTAAACTATTTTATTTAGTTGCCCAAACTTATGTGGCAGTAGCCTATTTACTAACACTAAATTAGGGACTGCTTTTATAGTTTACAAAACTAAAATAAAAGTGGAACTAAAGTAAAACATAAAACAACAAAGGAAATAAATGAAAAGGAAATTAAAAAGAACGAAAAACTACATTGTGCACTTGTAGCCCAATGCTGCAGTGCAGGCCCAAGCCCACCACGGCCTTTTCCTCCTCCTCTGTACAGAGAGGAGGCGGTGCCCGTGCGTGGCGTGCATCCACGCCCGCCATGGCCTCGTCTGTCGCCGTGTCGATCATCCACCGCACCCGAGGTGTATAAAGGCCTCCCCGCGATCGGACAAACCCTAGGCCAACCGTTCATCCCTCTCGCTCGCCCCTTTCTTTTTCTTCATCGTCCGAGCGCATGGTCGCCGCCACCTCGTCGATCCCGCGGCCACCGGACTCCCCTCGTCGCTGCAACAAGTCCAGGAGCTTCACAATGTTCGACTCGTCCTCACGCACCATCGTTCGAGCTGGAGGGGACGACATCGTCGGGATCGACTTCATCTACTTCCTTCGGTCATCGGCGTTCATCGCCAAATCCGGCTACCCCTGCTGCTCCTAAGCTACTCACCGATCCTCCTTGAGCTCCTAGGTGAGCTCCGTCATAAATCCCCTCTGCTAGCTTGCTCGTGCTCGTCCTCTAGCGCTAGTCTCCGTCGTAGCCGAATCCTGTCGCCGCTTTTCGCCTCGTCACCGTGGCCACGGCAAGCACAACTTGCGTCCGAGCTCTGCAGCGAGCTCCTTGGCACTCTAGGAACCCGCGACACTCACCAAACCATCTCCTCGTGCCCCGCAGCTCCGAGTCCGGGCACGCCCGAACTCCGGCAGCCGCCATTGTCGACGCTGCGCTCGCCTCCGGCCACCCCAGCCACCACTACCACCCCCGCCCGACGTGCCGTGGTGCGGGAGTTCGAACTAGACCGGCTATGCATCCATCTGTCGCCTGTGTGAAAATCCCGGTGAAGTCTGTGCTCGCCGTTGAGCTCCTGCGCGCGCGCCGGCCGCGTCAGTGAGCCGCCCTCGCCTCCGGCCACGACCTTGGCCGCCCTACGCGTGCTCGCCCGCGCTGCATCCTGCTTTGCCGCGCGTCGCGTCTTCTGCCGCTGCTTCTATTGCTCTGCTCCGCTGCTACTTTGCTCTGTCGCCGCTGTGCTGTGTTCTGCTACTGCCGCTGCATATGGCTGCTAGTTGCTGTTGTTCAGGCCGCTGCGTTGCTGCCTTGCTTGCTGCTTAGCGGCAGCTGATGCCCGCGCTGCTACTGCTCAACCCTGTTGCTGCGTTGCTATGTTACTGCACCACTATGCTGCTGCTTTCGGCCATCCAGGCCATGGCCAAGTGTGTGCCTGCTATGTGTGTGCTGTTTGTGTGCGTACGTGTGTGTTAGGGCCGGCCAGTTAGTAGTGCTAATTAACGTTAGTTAAATTAATTAGTGGTTAGGTTATCCTAATGGTCCAATGACATGCGGGTCCCATTTAGTTATTAACAGCAAAAAAGAACCTAAATACAACTACTCTCCATGACACGCGGGACCCAGTGCACTATTCACCCTTTGACCAGTCAGATGTTGACTGAGTCAACTTAGTCAACATGTCCCACATGTCAGCCTCTGTAGACCCTGCTGTGTACACTTCAGTGTGTGCACATAGCATTTGACTATTAAACTTGAATTAATAATAATTCCAGAATTTCGGAATATCTATTAAACTTTAAAAATTAATATAAAATAAACCGTAGCTCGGATGGAAAAACTTTGTACATGAAAGTTGCTCGAGCAGCGAGGCGAATCCAGATCATAACCCGTTCGTCCGCCACGCGCCCCTAGCATAGAGAATACGCAACTTTCCCCCTCCGGTTCATTTGTCTGAAAACGCCAAGCACCGGGGATACTTTCCCGGTTGTTTCCACCCTTTGCCGGTATTGCCTACTACTGCGTTAGGTCACCCCTAGCTCCGCGTATTGCCATGTTATGCTTTATGTTGCTTTGATTACTCTATTATTTATTTGTGTTCCTCCGTTACTTCTTTAGGTAGAACCGAGACCATTGCCGGTACCCCTGTGATCGACTACATCGACGACGAACCCTTCTTGCCAGAGCAACCAGGCAAGCCCCCCCCTTGATCACCGGATATCGCCTATTCTCCTCTATAATGCTTGCATTAGAGTAGTGTAGCATGTTGCTTTTCGTTGATCCTATTACGATGCATAGCCTGACATTGTTGCTACATCTGTTGATACCTTACCCGCAATCCTAAATGCTTAGTATAGGATGCTAGTTTATCATCATTGGCCCTACATTCTTGTCAGTCCGCCTTGCTATACTATCGGGCCGTGATCACTTGGGAGGTGATCACGGGTATATATTATACATACATACATACTTTACAGATGGTGACTAAAGTCGAATTGACTCATTGAGTACCCGCAAGTGATTACGATGAGGGGTGAAGGACGGTGGCTCCATCCGGTAGAGGTGGGCTGGGTTCCCGACGGCCCCGATTGTTACTTTTGGCGGGCGGCAGGCAGGTTGAGACCACCTAGGAGGCAGTGGGCTGGCCTGCTCGGCGTTCAGCGGATACTTAACACGCTTAACGAGATCTTGGTATTTGATCCGAGTCGGCCATTTGGTCTATCGCACTAACCATCTACGAGGGAGTAGTTATGGGTATCCCGACGTCGTGGTATCACCGAAACCTTCTTGGCGTCGGCGACGAGCGGGCGTAGCCGGGTTGGGCTGCGTTAACGCAACTTCCTTTGTAATGGAGGTAGCTAGGTCGCTCACCGGCGCGACGCATAGCGTCGCGGTGTGCTTTCGAGGCGATGGGCCCGGACCCTGCGCGCATAGGATTTAGACCGGCGTGTTGACTCTCTGTTGTGCCTAGGTGGGGCTGCGGCGTGTTGATCTTCCGAGGCGGGCATGACCGTGAAAGTGTGTCCGGCCAAATGGGATCAAGCGTGTTGGGTTATGTGGTGCACCCTGCAGGAAGTTAATCTATTGAATAGCCGTGATCTTGATGCAGGACGACTTGGAGTTGTACCTTGACCTTATGACAACTAGAACCGGATACTTAATAAAACACACCCTTCCAAGTGCCAGATACAACCCGGTGATCGCTCTCTAACAGGGCGACGAGGAGAGGATTGCCGGGTAGGATTATGCTATGCGATGCTACTGGAGATGCTACTTGGAGATGCTTCTTGGAGGTGCTACTTGGCGATGCTACTTGGAGGACTTCAATCTACTCTCTTCTACATGCTGCAAGACGGAGGCTGCCAGAAGCGTAGTCTTCGACAGGATTAGCTATCCCCCTCTTATTCTGGCATTCTGCAGTTCAGTCCACCGATATGGCCCTTTACACATATACCCATGCATAAGTAGTGTAGCTCCTTGCTTGTGAGTACTTTGGATGAGTACTCACGGTTGCTTTCCCCCCCTTTTCCCCCTTTCCTTTACATGCGGTTGTCGCAACCAGATCTTTGGAATCGAGGCGACGCCACCGTCGGCGATGACCCTACTACTACTGGAGGTGCCTACTACTACGTGCGGCCGACGGCAGCGACCGGGGAGTAGTTAGGAGGGTCGAGCGGGAGGCATGCGCCTCTTCGTCAGTATCCGGTTTGTGCTAGCCTTCTTAAGGCAAACTTGTTTAACTTATGTCATTCTCGAGATATTGTTGCTTCGCTGACTTCGTCTATGATCGAGCACTTGTATTCGAGCCCTCGAGGCCCCGGCTTGTATTATGATGCTTGTATGACTTATTTTACTTTTAGAGTTGTGTTGTGATATCTTCCGTGAGTCCACGATCTTGACCGCACACGTTTGCGTGCATGATTAGTGTGCGATTAAATCGGGGCGTCTGTCGTAGTGTTCACCATCTGGCAGATGATCGACGCAAAGCGCCAACACAATGCAAGAAGTCAACGCTTGAGGGCAATGAAGCCCCGAGTTCATGCATTGGTCCGAGAAGCCTATCGGTGAGTCGGGCAGATCACCCAGAGGTGATGCCGAGCCCGGCTCCACGCCTTGGTTCTAGGTGCGACCTTGGCCAGCGATAGGCGGGCCGCCCGTTTCATGGTCCCGATAGATGGAAGCGATAGCATAAACATCCTGCACAAGGACACCATGGAGAAGCTTGGAATCGGCGAAGGCAGCTCGAGCAGCCGCGACGGTAATCCATGGAATTGTACCGGCCTCTCCTACTCACCAATCGGCAAGATTTCGATAGGCGTCCTCTTCGGAGACAAAGATCACTTCCGCCGAGAGCCGGTTTGGTTCGAGGTGGTGGACTTGAGACCCGTACCACGCTGCTGCTAGGTCGGCGGATTTGGTCAAGTTCATGGCGGTTCCCCACTCGCCTACCTCAAGATGAAGATGCCGAGTTCAAGGGATCGACCATTGCGGCGACTACAAGAAGTCGTCCGCTGTGACCGAGAAGCGATCGTGCCGAGTCTTTGGTGATCGCGCCGCGAAGCGGCTCCTTGATCGTGTCGTGGCGATGGTGGGAAGCAGCCGGAGGTGTCGCTGACCCCAAGGAGTCGGAGGCGAAGGATCATTCAAGCGGCTAAAGAAACCAAGAAGATACCCTTGGACCGGAGCACCCAGAGAATCTGTTGTCATAGGCACGAGCCTCGGCGGCAAATAGGAAGGCGAGCTCGTCGATTTCCTCCGTGAGAATCAGGACATCTTTGCATGGTCCCCAAGGACATGCGGGTGTGCCGACGGAATTCGCCGAGCACAAGCTACACCTCGGTGGATGTGAAGCCCGTCCAGCAGCCCTTTGCGCTGTCGTCAAGAGAAGAGAAGAGTTGTGGGAGAAGAGATAGCCCGGCTCTGGCAGCGGATTCATCATGGAGGTGTTTTTCCGGAGTGGTTAGCCAACCTGTCTTTGGTATTGAAGAAGAATAAGCGATGGCGGATGTGCATCGACTACACCAGCCTCAATAAAGCTGCCGAAGGACCCATTTGCTCGCCAAGGATCGATCGGTAATAGACTCCACGGCCGGATGCGAGCTGTTGAGTTTCCTAAACGCATACTCGAGGATATCACCGGATCAAGCTGAATCCAGCAGACAGATCAAGACCGCGCGATCATCACGCCGTTTGGAGCCTTACGCTGCGACAATGACGTTCGGCTTGAGGAATGCGGCGCCACCTTTCAGCGTTGCATGCGAAGTGCCTCCTCAAGCAACTCGGTAAACGCATACGTTTATGTAGATGATGTGGTGGTGAAGACGGAGAAGCGTGGGGCGCTCTTTGGAAGACCTCAAAGAGACCTTTGAAAATCTGCGCCGATTCCAGATCAAGCTCAATCCCGAGAAGTGCGTGTTCGGAGTCCCAGCCGGCCAGCTCCTCGGCTTTTTAGTCTCCGAACGCGGCATAGAGTGCAACCCCGTGAAGATCAAGGCCATTGTGAGAATGGAGGTACCCAGCCGACTGCTGGATGTGCAGAAGTTCACCGGCTGCTTGGCTTCAATCAGCCGATTCATCAGTCGGCTGGGCGAGAAAGCTCTGCCTTTGTATCAATTGATGAAGAAAACCACCTTTTTTGAGTGGAACCACAAGGCGGATGAGGCATTTCTCCAACTGAAGAAGATGCTGGTGACTCCCCCTGTGTTGGCGGCTCCAACTCCCAAGGAGCCCATGCTCTTGTACATCGCCGCCACCAGCCGGGTGGTCAGCACAGTTATTGTAGTCGAGCGCAAGGAGGAAGGCAAGGCGCTTCCGGTCCAGAGGCGGTGTATTACTGGCGAGGTAATTGTCGACCTCCAAGCAGAACTACCCTCACTATCGGAAGATGTGTTACGGTGTGCATTTGCCGCCAAGAAGTCAAGCCCTACTTTCAAGAGCATCCAATCATCGTAGGTCCAGACCGCCCACTCGCCGAGATCATCGAAGTCGAGATGCCTCGGCCGAGTGGCCAAGTGGGCTATCGATCTAGCCCCTTACACCATCTACTACCAACCTCGCGACCGCCATCAAGTCGCAGCGCCGGCGACTTCCTCGTCGTGGGCGAGACTCAAGATCGCCGCCAAATACCGACTCTACTCATTGGCGATCGCGACTCGACGGCTCCAAGATGTGCACCGGCCTCGAGCAAGCGTCGTCCTCACCTCCCCAAGGAGACAAGCTCAAGTACATGCTGCAAATCCACCGCCGCCTCCAACAACGTCGCCGAATATGAAGCGCTCATCCACGGGCTCCGGCTTGCCAAAGAACTTCGGCATTCGCCGGATCACGTGCTATGGCGACTCCGACTTGGTGGTTCGGCGATCATCCGCGATGGGGCGCCAAAGACGCAAACATGGCAAGCTACCGCTTCGGTGCAGCAACTCGGCGGATATTTTGAGGGTGCGAATTCCTCCACGCATCAAGAAGCGACAACGATCAGCGAGCGCCTTGGCACGAAGTCGGCTCCACTCGCCAGCGATACCTTACGGCGTTGCCCTTGGCGCCTCCTCAAGCCGTCTATCAAGCCTTCGCAGAATCCGACTCCATCTTCGTGCGGCTCCGCCGAGACAGACGGATCCGACTCAAGGCCCGAGAAGTGACCTCAAAGAAAGCCACGATCGGCGGGGACTACGCCCGGTCGGCCGGGGGCTGCGTCGATCGGCGGGACTTGAGCTCAGCCGGGGCTGCGCCATCGGCCAGAGGCTGCGCCATCGCCCAGAGATTCCCTCGACCAAAGAAGCGGCGGCAGACTCCAACCGCCGCCTCCCAGCCCAGCCACCCTTGTCCAAGTCGCTGCGGTAGCGATTGAAGAGATAGCAGCACCTTCATGGGCGCAGCCATCCTCAAGTTCCTAGTAAACAAGGAGTTACCAGCGGACGAGACCACAGCTCGGCAAGTACAACGCCGAGCAGCAGCCTACACCATAGTCAGCAGAGAGTTAGTCGGTAGCAGCGTTCATCGGTGTCCACCGGTAGCTGCGTAGAATCGTAACAAGGCCAAGCAATCCTCGAGACATCCATCGTAGAAAAGTGCGGCCACCATGCGGCTTCGAGGCGCTCGTGGCCAAAGTTTTTAAGCACGGTTTCTTTTGGCCGATCGCCTACGGAAGAAGCTAAAGAACTAGTCAAGAAATGCAAGGGGTGCGGTGTTCGCTCCAAGCCCCTTCACCGGCTTCATGGCCAAGACAATCCCCATCGCCTGGCCCTTCGCAGGTTTGGGGCCGGACATGGTGGGACCATTCAAGACGGCCCGAGGCGGCCTAACTCATTTGCTTGTCACTGTGGACAAGTTCACCAAGTGGGTAGAAGCAAAGCCCATCAAGAAATTAAACAGGCCCACAGCGGTGACCTTCATTGCCGACATCACGGTGCGTCGGCATACCGCACAGCATCATCACGCATAACGGCACCAACCGCCAAAGGCGCCTTGGCTCGTTTACTGCGCGCCGCAGGCATCCGACCGACTTAGCGTCCGTTGCCCATCCATGATCAAACGGCCGGTGGAGCGAACCAACGGCCTCATCTGTCCGGCATCAAGCCTCGATTGTTCGAACCACTCGGCGCTCGGCGTTCTTTGGGTCGGCGCTGCCGTCCTTTGGAGTCTGCGCGACGACCCCAAAAGTCAACGGCTTCACGCCTTTCTTCCTCGTCTACGGTGCCGAAGCCGTCATTCCGACGGATATACAGTTCGACTCTCCACGAGTCTCCATGTACACCGAAGAGGAGGCTGAAGAGGCACGCCAAGACGGCGTCGATCTGCTGGAAGAGGGCCGACTGTTGGCGCTCAGTCGGTCCGGCATCTACCAGGAGAGTCTGCGCCGATACTACAATCGCAAGGTCAGGCCAAGATCATTCCAAGAGGGCGACCTTGTGCTCCGGCTGATTCAGAGAACAGCCGGCCAGCACAAGTTGTCAGCACCTTGGGAAGGACCCTTCATCAACAGCAAGGTGCTGAGGAGCAGCGCCTACTATCGTCGGACGCCGAAGCCTCGAGCATGCAAGAGGGACGACTCAAAGAAAGCAGGCGCCCGTGGAACGCGAATCTTCTTCGAAGATTTTACAATTGATGCAGTATGTATCACGCTATCCTCTTTTGTATTAAGTACTAAGACCTTAGGCCCCCCGGGACGAGCTCGGGGACTGCCTTTTTGATTATCTGTATGATATGGATTACGCTTCCGAAATGCTTTTTCTTTTTATCATACTGTCTGGCACCGGGCCCGACTAGTCGGCCCGGGGACTCGCCATTTTGCGCTATGAAATGCTCCCTGAAGTCAGACAAGTAATGTGCCGCGCTCAAAGCCGCCTCCTGCTGAAAGCCGCAGCTTGCAGAGCGACTGTCGGTAAGTAGGGGACGGGAAAGAACGAGCGCGCACACGAAAAACGGCTAAGGACTTAAGAGCTATGCATAGCCCAAGCCGGCTTCCAGCCTCCCCTTCACGAGCCGACTCGCGAGTAGTCGGCTCGCAGTCTCAATTTTCATTGATAGCCGACTCTTGATAGTCGGCCTGTCGGTTTCTAGCCAACTTGCTTAGATATTCTAAACGACTAAGTACTTGCCTCCCTAAAGTAGCTAAGCACTTGACCCGGCGGCGATCCCATGAGCGGCTGCTTGATCGGCAAGGCGGCAACTGAAGGAAGGCGGCAAAGGAAAAAGTCTAAGGAACAAAAGCAAGGAAAGGCGGAAATCAGATAAATATTTACATAAGGCCCTTGGCCGAATACACCCCGCAGGTGGAATTGTTCGAAACTGACAAGTTTTTTAAGAACAAAAGAGACAGGTAAAACCGAAGCACTCTAGGGGGCAGCCTCCGGAGCCGGAGGGTCGAAGGTGACGGCGGTGTCGGAGGTTGGGGCAGTCGGCTAGGCGGTCTCGGCTTGGTCGCCTCCAGCGACAGTCGCCTTGTCCTTCTGAGGCTCGTTGCTGGAGGCGCGATCAGGCTGAGGCTGGCCGCCTGCCTCGTCCTCTGGCTCCTCCTCTTCACTTCCGCCCTCCGACTCGTCCTCTTCCTCGGCGCTGGAGTCGATCACCTCCGCCGAGTCCTCCTCGTACTCCGGGTGCATCCCGAACCACTCCGGCGGCACCTCCTCGCCACCGTCGGTCCGCTCGGGCACGAAGACGCTGGTGTCCGTGTACTCGGCGATGGCCGCCGCGCGCTCGGCAAGGGCGCCTTCCACGGCCTCGGCTCGGCTCGGGCTTCGACCGCAGCGGCCAGCGGTCCAGTCCAGCCTGTGGTACCACCTTTGACGAATTCCCAGGCCCGGCGTGCTCCGGCACGGGCCGAGGAGCCCCTCCAAGCCTCGAAGCGACCAGCGGCGACCTCCAGCCAGTCGGCCATCCGACTGGAGGTGCGAAGAGCTGGCACCTCCGGCCACAGAGTGGCACGACTTGGGCGCCGGCGTGTTGAAGACGGCGCAGCAGACGATGAGCAGGACGAAGGCGAGCCCCGATGCTCAGAAGCTGCTCGTCGATGGTTCGGGGGGCGTTGGCGGCAATCACTTCGCCCTTCGCCGTCCGCTCCTCCCGAGCTGCCTCGATGGCCAGAGGGACGGCTTGCGAATGACCGGGAAAGAAGTCTGCCAAAGACAAGAAAAGAAGACAGTCAGAAAAACCCAAAATCAGCCCGACGCAGAGTCGGAAGGCCAAAGAAGAGAAACATGAATTACCGTCGACGATGTCCTCGAGCTCGTGGTAACCGGAGGTCAGCATCGCCTCCCGGTCGGTCCAGGCGGAGCGCTCGACCTCGAACTCAGCTATAAGGGCATCCTCCCGTGACTTGCTGTCCTCCTGCGCCTTCTGGAGCAGTTCCTTCTGCTCGGCCAGCTGCGTCGCCAGCAGGTCGCGCTCTCGGACGAGTTTGTCGCACTCCTCCTCCTTGGCGCGACGGGCGATGTTGGCCTCGCCCAGCTGCTCCTGGAGGGCGGCGTTGGCGCCTGAAGCTCGAAGAAAAGACGAGAGCGTCGTCAATAAGGAAGGTCGCCGGGGAGATCCGCCCGACTGCTCAGCAGTCGGCCCGAATCTCGGGGACTACAGCCCGCGGGCGCGCTAGCGCGCCCCCGCGGAGAAGAAAGAAGGAAGGTCGCCGGGGAGATCCGGCCCGATTGCTCACCAGTCGGCCCGAATCTCGGGGACTACAGCCCGCGGGTGCGCCAGCGCGCCCCCGCAAAGAAGGAAGAATTGGCTCACCTCGACTTTCCATCAGATCGGCGGTCCGCTTCCTCAGCTCTTCAACGTTGCTGTTGAAGGCAGTGGCACGGAGATTGTGGTATTCCTGCAAAGCCGGCAAAGTAAAAGTTAGTCTTCGGAGCTCGCTAGAAGGAGTTCCGAGCCGCCTGCTCAGCAGCCGGCCCCAAACTCGGGGACTACACCCAGTGGGTGTGCTGGCGCGCCCCCACGGAAAAAGACAGAAACTAAAAAAGGAAAAACGAAACACACTCGGACGGAGGTCCGCAGGGCCAGATGCGCCTTGGTGTAGAGTTGGAGGGCGTCGCCCTCTTTGCGCAGCTTCGATTGAACGTCCAGAAGGGCCTGGTTCAGAGGGCCGGTACCGCCTTCACGCAGCCAGCCAGTGGGCGCGGCACTTGAGGCCTCGACGTCCAAGTTCGCCGAGCTTGCAGCGCCGGTGTCCCGAGCTCGCGGCGCTGAGTTCGTCCTCTCAATCCGCGGCGCTGGCGCGCGACTGAAGAAGCGATTTAGCGTCGGCGTCGTCCGCGGTCGGAGGATCTGCGGGTCCACGGCTGTTTGCCGTCTTGACCTTGAAGACGGAGGCGGCGGAGGCGGCAGAGGCGGCGCGTGAGTATCCGAGCACGAGGCGTCGCCGCCCTCCTCCGCGAGGGTTTGCGGTGCCGACCTCCCGTCGCCCGTGAACTTCGAGGCTGGCGGCGCCGGCAGCGATGGGGGGCGAGCATCGCCCGATCGGCAGCGCGACCTCCTCGGCATGCCGTTCGCGCGGCACGCGCCACGGCCTCCTCTAGGTGCGGCCTGGGCGTTGGCGGCGCCTTCTCGGCCTCCGCCTTCTCCAGGCGGTCGGCCTCCTCCTCCTCGCGCTTCTCTCGCGCGTTCCGTGCCGTCGCCTCCCGGAGGTCGGCGGCGGGTCAATCCGCCGCGTATTGGCAGACGTCTCCACCGACCCCATGACGGAGGGGACGGCGGCTCTCTCAAGGGAAAGGGGAGCGCTGGAGAAGATTGGAGGGAAATCAGAAAGACTCAAGCGAGATCCAGAAAAGAAATGAAGGAGTAAGGGACTTACGAAGAAACTAGTGGCGGCCTTCTCACTTCCTTCCGGAAGCGGTTGGCCTTCGCGGCCGCCTCCTCCCGCTTGGTCGCGGCGGTGGCTCCCTTGAACTTCTTCGACCTGTCGCCGGGCGCATTCGGCCCGGCGAGAGCGCTTCTTCAGCGCCCGGCTTGGCTGGAGGAGCCGACCTTCGGCTGGCGGCGCGGGACGACTTCCGTGTCAACGTCGTCCTCGGGCCAGTCGGCGAAGGTCGCCGACGGCTTAAGGCCGCCGTCTGCCCCCTCTCCGCCGCCTTCGGCGTCGGCCTCCAGCGCCGCGGCCCCCAAATCGGGGTCGTCAACGTCGCTGACCTCGCGGTTGGGGACGTAGTCGCGCGGCTCTCTCGTGGCGCCGGCTGCGGGCGCCGTGAGAGGGTTCTGCTCAGAGGACGCCAACAAAGATCAGAGCTCGAAGTCGGACGCAAACAAGATCGAAACACAGACGGAAGCAACTTACCATTGGAGGGGGGTTGTCGCGCGAGTACGGCTCCTTGCCGAACTGCCACTCCTCCGTGAACCCGCAGTGGGCGATGTGGTTCACCAAGTTTGCCACCTCTCCACGTGGCATGTCCTTGGTGCACAGCCGGCTTGGATCGTGCCGGCCGCTCATCTGACAGATGAGGTGAGGCCGGCCCTGGAGCGGAAGAACCCGGCGCGCCACGAAGGCGGCCAGGAGATCGGAGGTGACGAGCCCCTCCGACTGCAACATGACTCGGAGTCGCGCCACGGTGCCGACTCCGGAGCTCGAAGTGACCGACCGATGGGACCAAGCGGGCGGCGGCCGGTCGGTGGCTCGGGTCGAAGGCGGCAGGTTGACCCGGTCGCCGTCGGTGGAGACGTTCTTCCGTAGAAGTAGGTCTTCGCCACATCTTCACCGATTTCACCGGTGGATGGGCGGAAAAGGGTTGTCGGCCGTCGTCGCCGCACCGCGATGTAGGTGCCGCCTTGTGCGGCGGGCGTGCCGGGCGGCTTTGAGTGCCGAGCCGAGAGAAGAACTCCCCACAGCTCGAGGTGGGAAGAACACCGATGTAGCCTTCGCACAGGGTGGCGAAGGCGGAGAGAAGCACCACCGCATTGGGGGTGAGGTGGTGCGGCTGCAGGCTATGAAACTCGAGGAAAGAACGGAAGAATCCGCTCGCTGGGAGCCCCAGCCCGCGCATGAGATGCGAGCGGAAGATGACCCGCTCGCCCTCCGCCGGTGCAGGACGGGCTTGCACCAGGTCCGCACTCGGGAGGCGGCGGGTCTGGCGAAGAAACTCGATGTCCTCCGCCCCCACGTCCGAGCCGTCCCATACACCGGAGCGCGAGGTGGGGGGCGCGGCGGAGGAAGAGCTCATCGCCGGCGAGGAAGAACGCCTGGGCTCGCGGCAAAGAAGAATGCAGCGGTGCGCGGCGAAGGAAGGAGAAAGGCGAGAGAGCGGGGGAGGGAGTGCGCGTGCTGTGCCGCCCGCCCCCCCGCCTACTTATAGCCCTACGGGCTGAGAAGCCGAGGGGGCGACGTGGGGATTAACTGCGCCCGCGGCCCCACGGCACCGCAGTTAACCCCCACGGTTCTGCGCGCGATAATGGCGTGGGGATGCCAACCGCCCTCGGCGCAGCGGATCCGCTCGAGCCGCGGCGTGGTAATGGCGGGCCCCACTGGCGGCCCGTCCGTCCGCAGCGTGGGTAGGCGGACTATCGCCTCCGCGTGGCGCTGTCGCGATAGGACCGTCTCAATAATGGCGGGAGGCGTAACCGTCGCCGCCCGATTTCGCCACGACTTCGAGCGGCGGCTCTTGAGCGATCCGACTCGGCGAGGCGGCCCAAGGACACCGCGGCCGAGTCTCAGAGTCGGCGCCGTGAAGATTGAAACTGCCGAAGCCCCACGAGGCAGCGCTACCATTGGCCGCCCGCCGGGGACTACTGTCGGAGTAATGGGCCACGGGTAGGCCGACCCGGGTCCCAAGATCTTTCGAGACATCGGGGCAGGCTGCGCCCCTTAGCACGCGTCTCAGATGGCGACCCTCGAAGGTCGCGGGTCCCTGCTGGCGACCTTCGGAGAAGCCGAGTCCTTAGACGGCGACTCTGAAACAAGCCGACTCGGGCTTGCGACCTTTCAAGGGCCGACGACCACGAGTCGGCCAGCGACTGACACGAAGACCGATCGCGGGTACAGCCCGGCGTGGCCATCCCTCAAAACCCACGGGAGGAAGGCATGGCTACTGATGAGCCGCATCACGGGAGATCTCCGTGAGGCGCGACATCTGTTGCCATGCCTCCCCTGACTTCAGCCACAGTGAGGTCTGTGCCCACGACGACGGCATGTACGGCCCGGAGATCGCGGCCCCCATCGATGAGAGAGAAGAAGATGGCGGAGAGCGAAGGCGGCCTGCGGAGTCGGCCTCCCAGTCGGCCGCCTCCCGACCGGGACCCACAAGCCATAAACCAGATTGACGGGAGTGGCGGCGGTGATCGCTGACAGACGGGCAGCTTTGTTCCCACGACCCCATGACCGAGCCTGCGTCATCGAGTCTTGCTGAGTGTTACTGCCTGTCATGCTGGGGCCCGAAGCCGGTAGGGAGGACAGCTGCAAGAGAGACTGACGGCTGGGGGCCACGCCCAGCTAGATTACCGTTGTACCCCCGGGGGGTAGGCCTATATAAACCCCCCGGGGCACCCATGCAAAGGGTTCGGCCCTGGATAGGTTTTAGACACATAGCAAGAGGGGAAAGAGCTAGCCTTGCTCCTTCCTGCTTCCGAAAACAGCTCGAGGAGCACCTCTGTACTATCATACCATAGTGATCATGCGGAGACCCCGCAGAGCAGCAGTATGGGTGTTATCTCCTCGGAGAGCCCCGAAGCTGGGTAAGATTAGCCGGCGTGCATGTCTGCGCCTCATCCCGTTTCCAGGCACCAGCGACGTTCTACTCGCCCCCACCATGATAAGCCACCCGTTGGCATATGTCGCATCCAACCCCCGACAATGATCATATCAATCTTGGAACTACTTCCAACACTCATCGTCACTTCCCCTTCAACTAGTCTCTGTTTATTCTGTAACTCCTGTTTCGAGTTACTAATCTTAGCAACCGAACAAGTATCAAATACTCGGGGCTACTATAAACACTAGTAAGGCACACATCAATAACTCTGTATATCAAATATACCCTTGTTCACTTTGCCATCCTTCTTATCCACCAAATATTCGGGCATTTACGCTTCCGGTGAGCATTTCCTTTGCAGTGTAAGCACTTCGTTTCAGGCTTTGGTCCAGCTTTGGTCTTCTTCACGGAGTGACAACTTGTTTGCCATTCTACTTGAAGTTTCCTTTCTTTCCTTTGCCCTTTTCTTGAAACTAGTGCTCTTGTCAATCATCAACACTTGATGCTCTTTCTTGATTTCTACCTTCGTTGATTTCAACATCACGAAGAGCTCGGGAATCGTTTTCGTCATCCCTTGCATACTATAGTTCATCACGAAGTTCTAGTAACTTAGTGATGGTGACTAGAGAATTCTGGCAATCACTATCTTATCTAGAAGATTAACTCCCACTTGATTGAAGCGATTGAAGTACCCAGACAATCTGAGCACATGCTCACTAGTTGAGCGATTCTCCTCCATCTTTTAGCTATAGAACTTGTTGGAGACTTCATATCTCTCAACTCGGGTATTTGCTAGAAATATTAACTTCAACTCCTGGAACATCTCATATGGTCCATGACGTTCAAAACGTCTTTGAAGTCCCGATTCTAAGTCGTTTAAGCATGGTGCACTAAACTATCAAGTAGTCATCATTTTGAGCTAGCCAAACGTTCATAACGTCTGCATCTGCTCCTGCAATAGGTCCACCACCTAGCGGTGCATCAAGGACATAATTCTTCTGTGCAGCAATGAGGACAATCCTCAGATCACGGATCCAATCCGCATCATTGCTACTAATATTTTTCAACACAGTTTTCTCTAAGAACATATCAAAATAAACATATGAAAGCAACAACGCGAGCTATTGATCTACAACATAATTTGCAAAATACTACCAGGACTAAGTTCATGATAAATTTAAGTTCAATTAATCATATTACTTAAGAACTCCCACTTAGACAGACATCCCTCTAGTCATCTAAGTGATCACGTGATCCAAATCAACTAAACCATGTCCGATCATCACGTGAGATGGAGTAGTTTTCAATGGTGAACATCAATATGTTGATCATATCTACTATATGATTCACGTTCGACCTTTCGGTCTTCGTGTTTCGAGGCCATATCTGTATATGCTAGGCTCGTCAAGTTTAACTTGAGTATTCCGCGTGAGCAACTGTTTTGCACCCGTTGTAATTGAACGTAGAGCCTATCACACCCGATCATCACGTGGTGTCTCAGCACGAAGAACTTTCGCAACGGTGCATACTCAGGGAGAACACTTCTTGATAATTAGTGAGAGATCATCTTAAAATGCTACCGTCAATCAAAGCAAGATAAGATGCATAAAGGATAAACATCACATGCAATCAATATAAGTGATATGATATGGCCATCATCATCTTGTGCTTGTGATCTCCATCTCTGAAGCACCGTCGTGATCACCATCATCACCGGCGCGACACCTTGATCTTCATTGTAGCATCATTGTCGTTACACCATCTATTGCTTCTACGACTATCACTACCGCTTAGTGATAAAGTAAGCAATTACATGGCGTTTGCATTTCATACAATAAAGCGACAACCATATGGCTCCTGCCAGTTGCCGATAACTTGGTTACAAAACATGATGATCTCATACAATAAAATATAGCATCACGTCTTGACCATATCACATCACAACATGCCCTGCAAAAACAAGTTAGACGTCCTCTACTTTGTTGTTGCAAATTTTACGTGGCTGCTACGGGCTGAGCAAGAACCGTTCTTACCTATGCATCAAAACCACAATGATAGTTCGTCAAGTTAGTGCTGTTTTAACCTTCGTAAGGACCGGGCGTAACCACACTCGGTTCAACTAAAGTTGGAGAAACAGACACCCGCCGGCCACCTGTGTGCAAAGCACGTCGGTAGAACCAGTCTCGCGTAAGCGTACGCGTAATGTCGGTCCGGGCCGCTTCATCCAACAATACCGCCAAACCAAAGTATGACATGCTGGTAAGTAGTATGACTTGTATCGCCCACAACTCACTTGTGTTCTACTCGGGCATATAACATCTACGCATAAAAACCTGGCTCGGATGCCACTGTTGTGGAACGTAGTAATTTCAAAAAAATTCCTATGCACACGCAAGATCATGGTGATGCATAGCAATGAGAGGGGAGAGTGTTTTCCACGTACCCTCGTAGACCGAAAGCGGAAGCGTTATAACAACGCGGTTGATGTAGTCATACGTCTTCACGGCCCGACCGATCAAGCACCGAAACTACGACACCTCCGAGTTCTAGCACACGTTCAGCTCGATGATCTCCCTCGAGCTCTGATCCAGCCGAGTGTTGAGGGAGAGTTTCATCAGCACGACGGCGTGGTGACGATCTTGATGTTCTACCGTCGCAGGGCTTTGCCTAAGCACCGCTACAATATTATCGAGGAGGACTATGGTGGAGGGGGCACCGCACACGGCTAAGAGATCAAGAGATCAATTGTTGTGTCTATGGGGTGCCCCCTACCCCCGTATATAAAGGAGTGGAAGAGGGGGAGAGGGCCAGCCCCTATGGCGCGCCCTGGAGGAGTCCTACTCCCACAGGGTGTAGGATTCCTCCCCTTCCATGTAGTAGGAGTAGGAGACAAGGAAGGGGGACTGGGAAGGGAAGGAAGGAGGGGGCAGAGCCCCTCCCCCTAGTCCAATTCGGACTAGGCCTTGGGGGGCGCACGGCCTGCCCTAGGCAGCCCCTCTCTCTTTCCCGTATGGCCCAATAAGGCCCAATACCTTCTCCCATACGAATTCCCGTAACTCTCCGGTACTCCGATAAATACCCGAATCACTCGGAACCTTTCCGAAGTCCGAATATAGTCGTCCAATATATCAATCTTTACGTCTCGTCCATTTCGAGACTCCTTGTCATGTCCTCGATCTCATCCGGGACACCGAACTCCTTCGGTACATCAAAACTCATAAACTCATAATAAAACTGTCATCGAACCTTAAGCGTGCGGACCCTACGGGTTCGAGAACTATGTAGACATGACCAAAACACGTTTCCGGTCAATAACCAATAGCGGAACCTGGATGCTCATATTGGCTCCTACATATTCTACGAAGATCTTTATCGGTCAAACCGCATAACAACATACGTTGTTCCCTTTGTCATCGGTATGTTACTTGCCCGAGATTCGATCGTCGATATCTCAATACCTAGTTCAATCTCGTTACCGGCAAGTCTCTTTACTCGTTATGTAATGCATCATCCTGCAACTAACTCATTAGCTACATTGCTTGCAAGGCTTATAGTGATGTGCATTACCGAGAGGGCCCAGAGATACCTCTCCGACAATCGGAGTGACAAATCCTAATCTCGAAATACGCCAACTCAACATGTACCTTCGGAGACACCTGTAGAGCTCCTTTATAATCACCTAGTTACGTTGTGACGTTTGGTAGTACACAAAGTGTTCCTCCGGTAAACGGGAGTTGCATAATCTCATAGTCATAGGAACAAGTATAAGTCATGAAGAAAGCAATAGCAACATACTAAACGATCAAGTGCTAAGCTAACGGAATGGGTCAAGTCAATCACATCATTCTCCTAATGATGTGATCCCGTTAATCAAATGACAACTCATGTCTATGGTTTGGAAACTTAACCATCTTTGATTGACGAGCTAGTCAAGTAGAGGCATACTAGTGACACTATGTTTGTCTATGTATTCACACATGTATTATGTTTCCGGTTAATACAATTCTAGCATGAATAATAAACATTTATCATGAAATAAGGAAATAAATAATAACTTTATTATTGCCTCTAGGGCATATTTCCTTCATCTCCATGGATAGATCTTGCGTGTGCGTAGATTTTTTGTTTGTTTTCCATGCAACGTTACCCAACAGGGGGGGTGGACTTCTTCTTCTTCGCAGCCTCCTTAACGAGGGCTGATGCCGCGGTCGTCAATTGCCTAGCTCTCTTGTCGTTGGCGGGAGCGGCGGGAGGGCGGCCATGCCGGAGAGGCAGTGGCCACCCCGATGATCTTGGTCACGGTTGGAGCCGGTGCGTGTGGCCGGTGGAGATTTTTCATCTCCAACCTCTTTTCTGGTGCAGTGGCGCAGGGGTGGTTTATGGCGGCAACAAGCCGGTGGGGTGGCGTAAGGGTCTTGGCTACCCATCCCGGTGACGGCGGCGGTCATCGATGGCGACGACGGCTCGTGGGGAGGCGAGAACAGGAATGACGCTGTCGTGAAGGCAGGAGAAAGAGGCGGGCAAGTCTCTAATCCGCAGCGTGGACACCGAGTATATTCAGGCGCCAGAGAGGGGATTTTGGGCAGAGGAGTAATTTTTTTACTCCCTTGTAGAATTTAGGAGTTCAGCTAGATGCCGGTTAGAGGAGTAAAATCGAAATTTTACTCTATAGAGTTTTAGCCCTTATCGAATTTAGGAGTTCAACTAGATGCCGGTTAGAGGAGTAAAACCGAAATTTTACTCTATAGAGTTTTAGGGGATCGGTTAGAGTTGCTCTACTGCTACTGCCACTTGTGCGTTTTGCTGCTGCTGCTACTGAATTATTCGGTGATATTGATGGTGGATTTTGTTAGATACTTATATTTTTGTTGCAAGCTCTGCTATACTATTTAGGTGCTACTTCTTCCGTTACAAAATAACTGAGCAATGTCTGGATGCAAAGTATATTCAAAATCATTGTATTAAAAACAACAGATTTTAAATTTGTAGTTGTACCATACCATACTTTGTGAATACCATAGTATTTTACGGTATTTGTAAAACCTTGGGGACATTTGGCGCATTCATTATTTACTAGAGTATGTATGTTACACATACTATTTGTTCTTGGGAGAAATAATATAAAAGCTTCACAATGTTTGTTCTTTTTCCTTTTCCTTTTCTTTTCATTATTGTTCTTTTCTTTTTCCTTTTTATACGTTTGATTTTTTTTCCAAATTCGAAAACTTTCTTCAAATTCATGAACCTTCTTTCAAAAAGATGTAAATAACTTTTCACATTCGTGCATTTTTTTAAAAATCATTGAACTTTTTCCAAATAAATAAACAAAGTCAAAATCAGTAAAAAAAAATTATCCATGGTTTTTTTTCAAAATCCATAAAAGAAATTCAAATACATGAACTTTATCCAAATACACGAAGTTTTTTCAAAACCTCAAACTTTTTTCAAATTAGTTAATCTTATTTCAAAATCAAGTACTTTTTTCAAATTTGTGATTTTTCAAACCCATGAATACTTTTCAAATTCGTGGAATTTTTAAAATCTATAAACTTTTTATTTCAAATCAATGGTCTTTTTTCCAAATCTATGGACTTTTTTGAATGTCAACTGATTAGCACTCAACTTTCCCGCCAAAAAACCCCAGATTTGCGCTCAACGACAACTGCGTCAACTAGTTATGACGAAGGAAATCCTGCCGAGCGAGCGAGCTATAAGGGGTTCTCCTAGCTAGCTTAAGTTGCCGACTAGGAGGCCTCCACCTGCTATTTAGCATGGCGCGCGCCGGCGAACGAGCCAACGCGGACATTAATAATTGTGTCTTGAAATAACAGGGGGTGTCTTGAACTAAATTCACGAATTCAAAAATGTTCACAAATTTCAAAAGATGTTCATGAATTACAAAAACATCTCATCAATTAAGAAAAATTCATGCATTTCAAAATGATCTTCAAAACAAAAAATGGTTCATGAACTTCAATAATTGTTCCTAGATTGAAAAAATATTTTCTTTTCAAAAAATCTTTGCCGATTCATAAAAAATAGTCACAAGTTTCAAGACAATGTTCACAATTTTTTTAAAATATTTGTGTATTAGAAAAAGGGTATCGACTTAAACATATGTTCGCGAATTTGTAAAAAAAAAATGTTCACAATTTAATAGAAATGTTCTTAAGTTTGAAAAGTTTAGGAGAATTCAGAAATATTCATGATTTTTTTAAATATTCATAAATGCAGAAAAAATACAATTAAAAAAACTCATTCATTTCTTTTTTACTTTAAAACAAAAAAAAGTTCAAGAATTTCAAATATTGTTCATGAATTCAACAAATATCCATGAAGTTGAAGTTCACAAAATGAAAAGGAAAAGAAAGAGAAAAGAAAGGAAAAAGGAAAAAGGAAAAGAACAAACACACATGAAAAAAAGAAAGACAAAACGAAAATGAAAAAAATATATAAGAAAAAGATAAAAGATAAAAGATAAAGAAAGAAAAAACAAAAGAAAAAAGTTTCAGCGAAGATCTTTTTGAGAGAAACTTCCAATCTATTCATTAATTGTCAATGCAGTACAAAAAACACTAGAAATGATAAAAATTATATCCAAGTCAATTGACCACCCAAGGACGACTACAAGCACTAGAGCGAGCCGAAGGCGTGCCGCCGTAATCGCCCCTCCTTCATCGCAGCCGAGCAGAACTCGTTGTAGTAGACAGTCGGGAAGTCATTGTGCTAAGTCCCTAGAGGACCAGCGCACCAGAACAAAAACTGTTGCCGATGAAGAGATACATGTAGACACACAAATGTAGACGCCCCAAGACTGGATACACGAAGATCCACCGAAGTCAACACCGACCGAATCCCATGAGAACCGCCGGAGACACACCTACACCGCCTTTCGACGATGATGTACGCACCGCCAGAACGGGGACTAGGCGGGTAGGACCTTATTCGAACTACAAGGAGCCGCCGGCGTCTCTCCTCCTTGAGTAGGAGACAAACCCTAATCAACCCTCAAAAAGACCTAAAAACAAAGAAGGGGCCCTCCCACCGATGAGGACGAAGGTCCACCGCGCCTCCATGGCTCTAAGGCCAACTCCAACGCACGACCCCAAATGGACGTCTGTTTTGTCCGCTTGGGGCAGGAAAATGGACACGGCCATCCACTTGCGGTCGTGCGGTCATCCGTCCGTGTTTTTGGACTTGCATTTTTGCCCCTCAAAAAACCCAAATAAACTTACAAATAATACAAAAACATAAAGAAACATTAACGTCCACACGTCCGTAGTACCCAAGTTCAACATAGTTCATAATTAAACTAAAACTTAAAGACATAAAATAAAATAGATAAAAAGCCCTGTCACCGGTGAGGCCGCTGTCGTCCTACTCGTCGTCGCCGGTGAGGTCGACGTAGAGGTGGCTGCCAAAGGTGGGCTGGCGGCCCCTGCCAGATCGGGGGCGCGTGCGGCGCCTGCAACACCTCCTCACATGGCTCCTGCTCCTGTTCAAGTGACTACAATGGCGTGGCTGACCATGGGCCGACACCCATCGAGTCGGCCATCTTCGGCACCGTGCACGACTAGCTCTATCGCTAGCCCACCAGACGAGGGTTCCACACGGCGATAAGTGGATCCTCCACCACCGCCTCCTGCACCTCCTCCTTGACGTCGACGTCCAGCTCCGGGATGACCACGTCACCGGCCGTAGAGAGAGCCAGCATGGTTTCCAGGCCCTCCCATTGCCGCTCGTCATGGGTGTTCATGGAGTCCTCCATGACCTGCCTCATGAGCCGGGTCTCCTCCTCATCCTCGGTCATGGGTGGTGGTGGTGGTGGCAGGGACGGGGATGGAGATGGAGACCGTGATACCGCGCACACACCTACGACCGCATGTTTGGGGCAGGCTATCAGCACGAGCCAGACGGGAGCGGCGTGGGCTCGAAAGACAACCGTCAAAAAAGGATCACCGCCGCCGGTCGTGATCGTCGCGGAGTCACGTATATAATAGCGGCGAATCCATGGCGTACCTGGGGTCGTGGAGGAGATCCGGTGGTAGGCGGGCACGACGTCGGTTGATCTTGTCGCGGCGGGCGTGACCGCTCACCGGCACTACCAGGATTGACACATGATCCGCGGAGATATGCTAGTTGTTGGGCAGGTGGACATCTCCCCACGGGAGTGGCGTGGTGCGGAGCCGGGACACTATCTTGACTTGATCTTCCCCGGCAACGGCGCCAGAAATTCCTTTTGATGTCTTCTAGAACTACGTTGGTATTTCCCCAAAGAGGAAGGGCGACGGTAAGTATTTCCCTCAGTGATGGGACCAAGGTTATCAAACCAGTAGGAGAACCTCCTCACACCACGTAAACAACAACTGCATACAAATAACAAATACTCGCAACCCGACGTGTTAAAGGGGTTGTCAATCCGTTTCGGGTACGACGCTTCAAGATAGGCAAATAACGTGAGGTAAAAGTGGTAGATAGGATAAATAGATCACAGAACAAATAAATTGCAGCAAGGTATTTTTGTATTTTTGTTTAATAGATCTGAAAATAAATGCAAGAGAAAATAAATCTCAAAGGCAAATATGATGAAAAGAGACCCGGGGGCCGTAGGTTTCACTAGTGGCTTCTCTCGAGAAAAATAGCAAATGGTGGGAAAACAATTACTGTTGGGCAATTGATAGAACTTCAATAATCATGACGATATCCAGACAATGATCATTATATAGGCATCACGTCCAAGATTAGTAGACCGACTCCTGCCTGCATCTACTACTATTACTCCACACATCGACCGCTATCCAGCATGCATCTAGTGTATTAAGTTCATGAGAAAACAGAGTAATGCAATAAGAACGATGACATAATGTAGACGAGATCCTTTTATCTATTGTGGATATATAGATCCCATCTTGTTATCCTTAGTAGCAACGATACATACGTGTCAATTCCCCTTCTGTCACTGGGATCAAGCACCATAAGATCGAACCCACTACAAAGCACCTCTTCCATTGCAGGATAAATAGATCAAGTTGGCCAAACGAAACCAAAATATCGGAGAATAAATACGAGGCTATAAGCAATCATGCATAGAAGAGATCAAAGAAGACTCAAATAAATTTCATGGATAAAAACATAGATCTGATCATAAACTCAAAGTTCATCGGATCCCAACAAACACACCGCTAAAAGACTTACATCATATAGATCTCCAAGAGACCATTGTATTGATAATCAAGAGAGAGAGGAAGCCATCTAGCTACTAACTACGGACCTGTAGGTCTACAAAGAACTACTCACGCATCATAGAAGAGGCACCAATGTAAGTGATGAACCCCTCCATGACGGTGTCTAGATTGGATCTGGTGGTTCTGGACTCTGCGGCGGCTGGATCAATATTTCGTCGCCTCCTCTAGGGTTTCTAGAATATTTTGGTATTTATAGAGCAAAGAGGTGGTTCGGGGGGCACCCGAGGTGGGAAACACCCACCTGGGCGCGCTTGGGCCTCCTGGTGCGCCTTGGTGGTTGCTACTCCCCTTAAGCAGCCCCCAGGTGCTTCCTTGGACCATTGGCTTTCTTTTGGCCCAAAAAAATCCTCCAGGAGTTGCGTTGTGTTTGGACTCCATTTGATATTGAGTTCCTGCAATGTAAAAAACATGCAGAAAACATCAACTGGCACTAGGAACTATGTCAATAGGTTAGTACCAAAAAATGATATAAAATCACTATAACATGATTGTAAAACATCCCAGAATGATAATATAACAGCATGGAATAATCAAAAATTATAGATACATTGGAGACGTATTAGCATCCCCAAGCTTAATTCCTGCTCGTCCTCGAGTAGGTAAATGATAAAAACAGAATTTTTGATGTGGAATGCTGCCTAACATGTTCATCGTATTCTTTTCTTTATAGCATGGACATATGGACTTTTATATGATTCAAAGCAATAGTCTAGTTTTGACATGAAGATTTTAATACTCAAGCATACCAACAAGCAACCAAGTTTTTCAAAATATCAACACTAAAGCAAGTTATCCCTAGCCCATCATGCTCGATCATTGATCCATTCATGAAACGCACTCGAATATTAGCTACACCCAATGCTCAAATATGATCGTAGTGCCCCTTAGTTGGTGCTTTATAAGAGAAGACGGAGAATCAAATTCAAAATAAAAAATTGCATAAGTAAAAGAAAGGCCCTTCACGGAGGGAAGTAGTGATTCGTAGAGGTGCCAGAGCTCAAAGTTTAAATTGAGAGATAAAATTATTTTTGAGAGGCATACTTTTCCTACCAACGAAAACGACTTGGAGCATCCCAACACTTTCGATGCTAGATACATTATAGATGGTTCCCAAACAGAAAATAAAGTTTATTCCTTTTTCCACCATAACTTTCACTTTCCATGGCTAGCCGTATCCATGGGTGCCCTCCATACCAACACTTTCCAAGGAATTTATTATTTGACAACATAAAGTAAATTCATTTATTCATTTCAGGACTGGGCATCCCTAGTACCTTTGTCGTACTCTCGTGCAATCACAAGTGAATAAACACTCATCATGAGAATAACACATCTAGCATGGAAAATATTGGCTACCCTTTACCGCCTCGCGAGTAGTAGAGCACACAAAAGAAAATTTTATTTTGAACATTAGAGATGACACATGCAAATTTGCTTACGGCATGGAAATACCTCATATAGGTAGGTATAGTAGACTCAGAAGGCAAAACAGGTTTAAAGGGTTTTGGATGCAAAAGTAGTGATCATACTTAGTGCAAAATGAAGGCTAGCAAAAAGATTGAGAATCGACCAACCAAAAAGCGAAAAATCTCGTACCCAAGCATTAAGTATAAGTAACACCCAATAATGCACCATAAGTAGGATATAATTTTTTTGCATAACTATTGACTTTCTTGCTTGCATAGGGAATCACAAACCTTAACATCAATATTCTTACTAAAGCACAATTACTCATCAACATGACTCACATATCATATCGTCATATCTCAAAACCATTACTAAGAATCAAGTTTATTTTGTCCAATGATCTTCATGAAAGTTTTTATTATATCCTCCTTGGATATCTATCACCTTGGGACTATTTTCATATGTTGCTTTTGATAAGCTAAAACAAATATAAGTGAAGATCATGAGCATAATTTTTCTTTCTCTCAAAAAATCTAAGTGAAGCAAGAGAGAATTTCTTTAAAGTTTACTAACTCCCAAATAAATCTAAGTGAAGCATGAGAGCATTTCTTAAAAGTTTACTAACTCCCAAACAAATCTAAGTTAAGCATGAGAGCATTCCTTCAAAATTAACAAAGTACACCATGCTCAAAAAGATATAAGTGAAGTACTAGAGCAAATCCATGGCTCTAAAAGTTTAAGTGAAGCATAGGAGCAAGCATAGCATAATTTTTGGCTCCCTCAAAAGGGTGTGTCCAACAAGGATTCAACACTTAAAACACAAAGTAAAACAAGCAAAGACTCATATCATACAAGATGCTCCAAGCAAAATGAAGGAAATATGGCCTAGAGGCAATAATGAAGTTATTATTTATTTCCTTCATTCATGATAAATGTTTATTATTCATGCTAGAATTATATTAACCGGAAACTTAGTACATGTGTGAATACATAGACAAAACATATAGTCCCTACTATGCCTCTACTTGACTAGCTTGTTAATCAAAGATGATTATGTTTCCTAACCATAGACATGTGTTGTCATTTGATGAATGGGATCACATCATTAGGAGAATGATGTGATGGACATGACCCATCCGTTAGCTTAGCATTATTGTGACGCCCAGATAATTAAGCTACTGTGATCCCACGCTAATGGTGCCACGTCACCACGGTTACTGCTGCTAATCTATCGTTAGATCAAAATCGGTCCTAAATTCAAATTCAAAGTTTAGTAAATAATAAAAGTTTTCAAACATTAAAATAAAACTGTTCGGTATGTATTAAATATTACATAGATAAATATGGTATAAAACACATTTTTATAAAATGCCTAAATGATTCAAAATGATTTAGAACAGAAAAGTAAATAAATAAAAGAAAATACAAAAGAGAAAAACTAAACTAACAAAAAAAGGAAAAGAACCCCCCCGGGCCAGCCGACCCAACTAGCTGGCCCATTCGGCCACCGGCCCAACTGGGCAAAGGCCCAGCCGACCACTCCCTCTCCTTATCCCCTCACCCCGCAAACCCTAACCCACTCCCCGCACCCACACCCCACTCTTCCCACGACACCCCCTCCTCTCTCCCGATCTGGATCGGGATCCAGAGGAGGCCGACGCGGCCCGACGCCGCCCCGTCCACCCCTCCTCCCCGGCCGGCCTCTGCTTCCTCCCGGCGCCGCCCCGCCATCGCCGCCTCGACCCCGACAACGTCGCCCGAAGCATCCCGGACGCCGCCGGACTTCCCCTTCTACGCACGACGTCCCCGTCACCCCCCTCGACCCTATCACCCTCGACGGCCATCACCACCATCCCGACGCCGTCGCCAAAGCCACCGCGCCGTCCCCATCGCCGGAGCATGCCGCCGTCGAGCCCTCCCCGAGCTCACTCTCGCACACCTGCAGGCCCAAGTGAGCCACCACCCTCCCTTCCTCCTCTCCTCGATCTTCATCCCGGCTCCGTCCACCAGCGTGCTCATGGCGCGGCCTCGCCCAGCGCTGACTTGTGCCGGCTCGCCATGCCTCCCTCGTCCCTTGACTGCGTCTTGCAGAGGCGCGCCCGCCCGCCACGCCACCGACCCCTCGCGCCCTTAGCCTCCTCCTGCTGCTGCAGCCTCGAATCGCCGGGCGCGCCTGCTTCACAGCGCCAAGACTGCCCCATCCGCCTCTGCTCCATAGCTCACCGGAGCCCGCCTCCCTGGTGGCCTCGCACGCTTGCAGCTGCCAGAATCCCTGCGCTCGCCGCCGCCAATCAATGACCCCGGTCGTCGGCACCGGTCTGGCGCGCCTGGCTCCGTCGCCGCACCAGTCATCTCGACGGTGCCCACGCCTGTGCCGCTTCCCGTTACTCATAGGCCTGCTTGGCCCCCTAGGGCCAATGACATGGGGCCCCGCCTGTAACGTTTTAATTAAAAAAGGAAAATAAAATAAAAATAAATTTTTAATTAAATAATTAATTAATTAGTGGATTAATTAAGTTAATTAATCATGTTTAATTAATCTAATTAACTAGTTAGTTTACTTAAGCAGTAATTAGTTTAACCTAAACCCTAATCAACCTAACAGTGTATGATAGGTGGGTCCCACTGGGCCCACACGTCAGTTTGACTAGTCAACACCTCTGTTGACTGCTGATGTCATGCTGATGTCATGATGACGTCGGCAAACACTGTTATGGATAATGTTGAATTAAATTAAATTAATTAAAATTCTAAAAATGATTTAAATCTTTTAAAATTAATATAAAATAAACCGTAGCTCGGATAGAAAAACTTTATACATGAAAGTTGCTCAGAATGATGATACGAATCCAGATACGCAGCCCGTTCATCCGCCACGCGTCCCTAGCATAGTGAACCTGCAACATTTCACCTCCGGTTCATCTGACTGAAAACACGAAACACCGGGGATACTTTCCCGGTTGTTTCCTTCACGCAGTATCACCTACGCGTTAGGGCACAACCGAACACCGCGTATTGCCTTGTTACACTTTGTGATGCTTTGATTGCTCTGTTATTTATTGTGTTCCTCTCTGTTACTTCTTTCCTAGGTAGATCGCCGCCGCTGCCGCCCCTGATTCGACTACGGTGTTGGTGACTCGTCCTTCTTGCCAGAGCAACCAAGCAAGCCCCCTTGATCACCGGATATCGCCTATTCTTCTCTATCTGCTTGCATTAGAGTAGTGTAGCATGTTACTTGTTCGTTACTCCTATTACATTGCATAGCTTTGTCATTGTTGCTTCATAATATTGGTACCCTACCGCAATCCTAAATGCTTAGTATAGGATGCTAGTTTATCATCATTGGCCCTACATTCTTGTTAGTCGCCTTGCTATACTATTGGGCCGTGATCACTTGGGAGGTGATCACGGTATAGACTATACATACATACATACTGCATGCAGATGGTGACTAAAGTCGGGTCACTCGATGAGTACCCGCAAGTGATTACGATGAGGGGCTGAAAGGACGGTGGCTCCATCCCGGTAGAGGTGGGCCTGGGTTCCCGACGGCCCCGATCGTTACTTTGTGGCGGAGCGGCAGGCAGGTTGAGACCACCTAGGAGACAGTGGGCTGGCCTGTTCGGCGTTCGTGGTTACTTAACACGCTTAACGAGATCTGGGTATTTGATCCGAGTCCGCCATTTGGTCTATACGCACTAACCATCTACGGGGAGTAGTTATGGGTATCCGGCGTCGTGGTATCACCAAGGCTTCTTGACGTCGGCCGATCGAGTGGCGGCGGATTGGAACGTAAGCCTGCACTTGTATTAAGGGGGCTAGTTCTGCTTCCGGCTGCATTTGCAACGTGCAGGTGTGCAAAGGGCGATGGGCCCAGACCCCTGCGCCATAGGAGTTAGACCGGCGTGCTGACCTCTTTGTTGTGCCAGGTGGGGCGCGACGTGTTGATCTTCCGAGGCGGGCATGACCCAGAAAGTGTGTCCGCCAAATGGGATCGAGCGTGTGGGGTTATGTGGTGCACCCTGCAGGAAGTTAATCTATTGAATAGCCGTGTCCCTCGGTAAAGGACGACCGGAGTTGTACCTTGACCTTATGACAACTAGAACCAGATACTTAATAAAACACACCCTTCCAAGTTCCACAGACAACACGGTGATCGCTTTTCCACAGGGCGACGAGGGGAGGATCGCCGGGTAGGATTATGCTATGCGATGCTACTGGAGATGCTACTTGGAGATGCTATTGGAGATGCTACTTGGAGATGCTACTGGAGGTGCTACTTGGAGATGCTACTTGGAGATGCTACTTGGAGGACTTCAATCTACTCTCTTCTACATGCTGCAAGACGGAGGCTGCCAGAAGCGTAGACTTCGATAGGACTAGCTATCCCCCTCTTATTCTGGCATTTTGCAGTTCAGTCCACTGATATGGCCTCGTTACACGTATACCCATGCATATGTAGTGTAGTTCCTTGCTTGCGAGTACTTTGGATGAGTACTCACGGTTACTTTCTCCCCCCTTTCCCCCCCCTTTCCTTTCTTTACGGTTGTCGCAACCAGATGCCGGAGTCGAGGCGAGACACCACCGCGATTCGGCTTACCCCTACTACACTGGAGGTGCCTACTACTACGTGCAGCCCGCCGACGACGACCAGAGTAGTTTAGGAGGATCCTGCGGGAGGCACGTGCCTCTTCGATCTGTATCCGGCTTTGTGCTAGCCTTCTTAAGGCAAACTTGTTTAACTTATGTCGTACTCAGATATTGTTGCTTCCACTGACTCGCCTATGATCGAGCACTTGTATTCGAGCCCTCGAGGCCCCCGGCTTGTATTATGATGCTTGTATGACTTATTTATGTTTTAGAGTTGTGTTGTGATATCTTCCGTGAGTCCTCGATCTTGATCGCATACATTTGCGGGCATGATTAGTGTACGATTGAATCGGGGCGTCAAGTTGGTATCGAGCCATTGCTGTAGGAATCCCCTTCCACACTCTTTGGTCGAAGTCGAGTCTAGACATTGCAAAACTTTTACTAACATGGCTGTGCGGCCCATGGGCCCACGTCGCCATTTGGGTGGTATTAGGATCTTTTACTCCTCGATCTTTACTCCGGGATTCTGAACTCTCTTCTATTCGGGTTAAACAATTTTTACTAAAATCTAACTTTAGTTTCTCGAAAATACTTTTCTCCGGAGAGCCCCTTCAGTCTAGATGATCGCCGGCTGCACCAAAAGATTTAGGAGATACTCTCTGATTTTCTCTCGAGACCTTGTGCTCGTTGCTTTTTCAATTCCCTACCACCAAAATATCCCTATGGATAAATACTTACACCTGTCGTGCTTACTTTTATTCCCAGTCGATCTTGTTATTACAAGATACCCCGAGAATATTTTGTGCCTACTGACTTGCAGTTCTTTGCCACCTGAATACCCCTAAGAATAATTTCTCGCACCTTCCGAGTATCTGCTCATCCCAGTTGTTCAAGTGTTTCACAAAAGCCTTTGAAATACTATTCAATCTTCAAAAAAATCCTTAGCAGCTTTATTGCTATGCAAATACTTGTCTACTAGCATTATGGATGCTTCCCATATATCTGGCAATATTCACTAGTATCTTTTGACACCGTCATTTTGATCCTATTGATTCAACATGTGTGCGAATGCACACAATCATCTATCAACCCTTCTAAATTATCTTTCCGGCTCATACATCATTTTTGAACATGAGCTGGTTCTCGACCAAACTATTTGTCGCCAATTGTGCCTCTGGTCTATCCAAATTATCCATCCTTGATCAGAGCGACTGCCTTTGATCCTTTGTTTTGGAAATCGTAAGTCCTTTGTTATCTAAGCATCGAATTATTCAGATGTTCTATAATATGATGCACGTGCCTTCTTCTTCCTCTGGTTGAGTACTGATGCTCACATCGATCCCTTGTGGACCATCGGTTCCTTTGTTGGATTTTATCCGATGTTGTCCTTCATATTGAATAACCTTGAGAGCCTTTCCATGGGTATATAATGCTTTTGGTAAATTGTATCATCTGCTTTTGAACAATGCTCTACTTTTGAGCTCGTATTATTTACCCCGAAGTTTGTGGTATATGTTCCTAAGATGCCCTGCTATGCCTTCCTTAATATGTGTGAACTCGGAAGTTTTCACGGGTCATACTCATCTGGTATTTCACCAAGTAAAACTTTCAACACTAATGCCATTATCGAAACGAGAAGTGAATGTAAGGTTATGCTTTGGAGAAGTGGGAGTCGACCTTGAACCTTTGTGTTCATGCCCATGGACACGAAGTAGATCCTATCATGGAATCTTCTTGTAATAATAACTATTTCCTTGATATAATATCCTTGGTATCGGTGAATTGATACTTTGCAATCGTGGTTCCGACCGTATGTTCTTCTTTGATCCCATTTCTTAGGCAAGTTTAAGCACTTGTCTTCTGTGGATCAATACACCCGTCCAACCTTTACCTTGATCTTTTGTCGAGTATTACACCCTGGTATCTCGAGATCATCACGGGACTGCATAACTTCTTATGAGTTCTCCATCAAGTACTACATCCTCACTGATTCCAATTTTTCACGGGCTTTGAGTTATTAAACACTCAAAGACACCGATAACTGAACCGAGTCCACACTACGGTTCAACAACTTTTAGTAATCTTCTTTACTTACGAGTTTGTACCCGATCACGCCATTCCTAACCTGATTGGCTATATCATTGTGCTAATTTTTAACTGTGCTACCGGGTCCTCCTCGGAGCACAAATTTCGACGGTGAGCTAATCTTACAATCGATCTTCCTCGTCATATCGTTTGTCCTTGAGCAGCAAGCTTGATTTCGAGTTTGTGTTGTCCCCATGGTCCCAATGACTTTTGGCTTCATCATTTCCGTTGACTTGATGTCATCACCGATCAGTTACATCTTCTCGAAACCTCTCGACAAATGTGTCATGATCATCATCAACATTCTGAGGTCTTCCAAGATATCTATCGAATTCTTGATGAGAAATAGCATCCTTTGCCCTCGATGGTTTGGGTTATCATCCACAACATTATTGCATTCCCTCCAACACAAAAATTATTCCTGTTTTGTGTTATACCTTGAGTTCCTTGTTATCCAACTTATGTTATGATTCTACCGCGGAGTATTACCATCTTTGATGTCAAGAATGTTGTGAGGATTGCTCCACCTCTTAAGAATTCTTGCTATAGTGATACTCCTCATAATCACCATTCTTTCTTGGTCCTCGCATTGATCCCATACGGGGTACCAACAAGTGAACGGTGCTGTTTGGATTCTGCCTATCTAGCAACCCTATTGCTTTGAAGTTAATGGTCGGCCGTTCATTCTTAGACTATTGATTATTGAATCACTATTCCAGGTTAGCCGTGCAACCAGCCCATATTTTGGGCGCACCTTTCAACCATTGTTAAATTGTGTATGTTTTCCTCAAGCATACATCAATTATCATTTTGATCTGACAAATGTTATCTCCTTGTTCACGTAATGGTGGAAATCCATCCTTTGGAAATTTTGGTGAATTGTCGCTGAGTTCATCAGCCACCTCCTTGTCCTCTCCTTGGGTTAATGATGAACTCTTGTTAACGGAAATCACTTCATAGTTCATTTCCCGAGAATCTTACAGTGTCATCCCGTCAATTTGTGTTGCACCTTTATTCTCAGGCATCCTGAGTCTGAGGTATCCTGACACCAATCAGATCTGAATCTCGGTCAGATATGATGGTTGAAATATACTTTCAAGAATTATAACATTGGTCCCTATATGCCCCGGTAAGGTGATGTCATGCCTAGCACACCTGACCAGAGGACCTAGTGTTATAGTTTCCTTTTTAACCTTGTTTAATAAGTTTATCCTGATGGATCCTTTGTGTATCCAAAGTCTGACCTTTGCTTAAAGGCCATGTCAATGCTATCTCGAAGCATGTCTGTGGTGCTCCGATTTTCAACAAGAACATTTGAAGCCCAATGCTAAATGTTACTTGCTCACTTATCCAAACACCGTTGTATGGGTAATGTCATGAAATTTCTCTCCCCTTACCTAAAGAGATTTCTACTTTAAATCCTGTCATGGATATCATGCCCTGCTTGTCCGTGGGAAAGATATACCCCGGGAATATGTGTGTATACACATTTTCCCTTCCATTGTTCTGTTTAAACCTGGTAACCACTTTTCCTTTCCATTGATTTGTTTAAACCTTCTTGTGATCTATATGATCTAAGCAGTAATATTCTCCTGCTTATGTAAACACCTCGGTGTACAATTCTGACAACAAGACCCTGTTACTATTGTTGATGACATTCCGGTAGCCACCGATGGGTGGTAACTTTGCCAATTCGTTCGCCCCATTCAACAAGCAGGAAAATTGCTCTTTGTTCCCCGTCCTTGGTACCAACATTTTTGCCGGCATACCTGACAAGCTATTCACTGACATGCCTCCCTGTCGCGGCTGTGCAAGATGTCACCACCCTTCCTACTTTCAACCCACATGGTGGGCCCATAACCCACAGATTCACTGGATCGAAATTCGACTCTCTTGTACACCCCCTATTCCCAAGGTTGTTCCTCGCGCGTGGCCTCATATGTAATTCATGAGCCACCTTCAGGTCTGATATCGGACACAATACTTATTCCCGTTGTTTTGACCCTTTCACGCCCTATAACAGGCATCAAACGATTGCCTGCCCGCTCGAAACTTCCCAGGATACCTCCTTACGTTGCTCTCGATATTTTCTTAAGTTTCGATTCGAGAGTTACTTTCCGCCACCTTCCTTGATGTTGTCGACCCGATAGTTAACCTTGCCGAGGTCCGTTCTCCCAGAATGCCCACCCTTTATTCTTTCATAAGTACGATGGAGTTCCTGAAGAAAGGATGCTGACTTCATCATGATGACCTGAAGCAGAAAACTGAAGACATCAATGTAATGGGTCGACCTCTTCGAGAAGAGCAACCAAAGACGAGAAGATTCGTTAGGATTTTGTAACCAGACCTTTCCCCCTAGTCCCCCTCTTAAATCTCGGGACGAGATTTCTTGAAGTGGAGGAGAATTGTGACGCCCGGATAATTAAGCTACAGTGATCCCACGCTAATGGTGCCACGTCACCACGGTTACTGCTGCTAATCTATCGTTAGATCAAAATCGGTCCTAAATTCAAATTCAAAGTTTAGTAAATAATAAAAGTTTTCAAACATTAAAATAAAAATGTTCGGTCTGTATTAAATATTACATAGATAAATATGGTGTAGTAAACACATTTTTATAAAACGCCTAAATGATTCAAAATGATTTAGAACAGAAAAGTAAATAAATAAAAGAAAATACAAAAGAGAAAAACTAAACTAACAAAAAAAGAGGAAAAGAACCCCCCCGCAAACCCTAACCCACTCCCCGCACCCACACCCCACTCTCCCCACGACGCCCCCTCCTCTCTCCCGATCTGGATCGGGATCCAGAGGAGGCCGACGCCACCGACGCCGCCCGCCCACCCTCCTCCCAGCTCCTCTGCTTCCTCCCGGCGCCGCCCCGCCATTGCCGCCTCGACCCCGACAACGTCGCCCGAAGCGTCCCGGACGCCGCCGGACTTCCCCTTCTACGCACGACGTCCCCGGCACCCCCCTCGACCCTGTCGCCCTCGACGGCCATCACCACCATCCCGACGCCGTTGCCGGAGCCACCGCGCCGTCCCCATCACCGGAGCATGCCGCCGTCGAGCCCTCCCCGAGCTCACTCTCGCACACCTGCAGGGCCCAGTGAGCCACCACCCCTCCCTTCCTACTCTCCCCTCGATCTCTGTCGCCGGCTCCGTCCACTCGCGTGCTCATGGCCGCGGCCTCGTCCAGCGCACGCGCGCGTCGGCTCGCCATGCCTCCCCTCGTCCCGCATTGCGGCTGCAGAGGCGCCGCTCCGCCCGCCACGGCCACCGCCCTCGCGTCCTTAGCCTCCTCCCGCTGCTGCAGCTCGAACCGCCGGGCCGCGCTGCTTCCAGGCGCAGCGCGCGCCCCATCCGCCTCGCTCCACACCACGGAGCCGCCGCCTCCTGGTGGCCTCGGGCGCACGCGCCACAGCCAATCCCTGCGCTTGCGCCGTCGCCCATGAACTGCGGCTCCGGTCGTCGGCACGGGTCCGGCGCCCCTGGACTCCGTCCGCCGCACCCAGGTCAACCTCGACGGGTGCCCACGCCCGTGCCCGTTTCCCGTTACCCGCGCGCCCGTTTGGCCCCCTAGGGCCAATGACATGGGGGCCCTGCCCCAGAACGTTTTAATTAAAAAAAGGAAAATAAAATAAAAATAAATTATTAATTAATTAATTAATTAATTAATGGATTAATTAAGTTAAGTAATCATGTCTAATTAATCTAATTAACTAGTTAGTTTACTTAAGCAGTAATTAGTTTAACCTAAACCCTAATCAACCTAACAGTGTATGACAGGTGGGTCCCACTGGGCCCACACGTCAGTTTGACTAGTCAACACCTCTGTTGATTGCTGATGTCATGCTGATGTCATGATGACGTCAGCAAACACTGTTATGGATAATGTTGAATTAAATTAAATTAATTAAAATTCTAAAAATGATTTAAATCTTTTAAAATTAATATAAAATAAACCGTAGCTCGGATGGAAAAACTTTATACATGAAAGTTGCTCAGAACGACGATACGAATCCAGATACGCAGCCCGTTCATCCGCCACACATCCCTAGCATAGTGAACCTGCAACATTTCACCTCCGGTTCATCTGACCGAAAACACGAAACACCGGGATACTTTCCCGGTTGTTTCCTTCGCCGGTATCACCTACGCGTTAGGGCACACCGAACACCGCAGTATTGCCTTGTTACACTTTGTGATGCTTTGATTGCTCTGTTATTTATTGTGTTCCTCTCCGTTACTTCTTTCCTAGAGACCCGAGATCGCCGCATGCCCCTGGATTCGACTACGGTGTTGGTGACTCGTCCTTCTTGCCAGAGCAACCAGGCAAGCCCCCCCTTGATCACCAGATATCGCCTATTCTTCTCTATATCGCTTGCATTAGAGTAGTGTAGCATGTTACCGTTCGGTTACTCCTATTACATTGCACCTTTGTCATTGTTACATATCATTGATACCCTACCCGCAATCCTAAATGCTTAGTATAGGATGCTAGTTTATCATCATTGGCCCTACATTCTTGTCACCGCCTTGCTATACTATTGGGCCGTGATCACTTGGGAGGTGATCACGGTATATACTATACATACGCATATACTGCATGATGGTGACTAAAGTCGGGTCACTCGATGAGTACCCGCAAGTGATTACGATGAGGGGCTGAAAGGACAGTGGCTCCATCCCGGTAGAGGTGGGCTGGGTTCCGACGGCCCCGATCGTTACTTTGTGGCGGAGCAGCAGGGCAGGTTGAGACCACCTAGAAGACAGTGGGCTGGCCTGTTCGGCGTTCATGTTACTTAACACGCTTAACGAGATCTGGGTATTTGATCCGAGTCCGCCATTTGGTCTATACGCACTAACCATCTACGCGGGAGTAGTTATGGGTATCCGGCGTCGTGGTATCGGCCAAGCCTTCTTGACGCGCCGATCGAGTGGCGCTACCGGATTGGAACGTAAGCTTTGCACTTGTATTAAGGGGCTAGTTACGCTTCCGGCTGCATTTGCAACGCTTGGTGTGCAAAGGCGATGGGCCTGCACCCTGCGCCATAGGAGTTAGACCGCGGTTGACCTCTTTGTTGTGCTGTGGGGCGCGACGTGTTGATCTTCCGAGGCGGGCATGACCCGAAAGTGTGTCCGCCAAATGGGATCGAGCGTGTTGGGTTATGTGGTGCACCCCGCAGGAAGTTAATCTATTGAATAGCCGTGTCCCTCGGTAAAAGGACGACCCGGAGTTTTACCTTGACCTTATGACAACTAGAACCGGATACTTAATAAAACACACCCTTCCAAGTTCCACAGACAACCCGGTGATCGCTTTTCCACAGGGTGACGAGGGGAGGATCGCCGGGTAGGATTATGCTATGCGATGCTACTGGAGATGCTACTTGGAGATGCTACTGCAGATGCTACTTGGAGATGCTACTTGGAGATGCTACTTGGAGATGCTACTTGGAGGACTTCAATCTACTCTCTTCTACATGCTGCAAGACGGAGGCTGCCAGAAGCGTAGACTTCGATAGGACTAGATATCCCCTCTTATTCTCGGCATTCTCGCAGTTCGGTCCACCGATATGGCCTCCTTACATGTATACCCATGCATATGTAGTGTAGTTCCTTGCTTGCAGTACTTTGGATGAGTACTCACGGTTGCTTTCTCCCCTTTTCCCCTTTCCTTTCTTTCTCGGTTGTCGCAACCAGATCTTTGGAGTCGAGTGAGCCGACGCCACCATCGGCGGCGACCCCTACTACACTGGAGGTGCCTACTACTACGTGCAGCCCGCCGCGACGACCGTGAGTAGTTTAGGAGGATCCTCAGCAGGAGGCCTGCGCCTCTTCGATCAGATCCCAGTTTGTACTAGCCTTCTTAAGGCAAACTTGTTTAACTTATGTCTGTAGTCAGATATTGTTGCTTCCGTTGACTCGTCTATGATCGAGCACTTGTATTCGAGCCCTCGAGGCCCCTGGCTTGTATTATGATGCTTGTATGACTTATTTATGTTTTAGAGTTGTGTTGTGATATCTTCCCGTGAGTCCCTGATCTTGATCGTACACATTTGCGTGCATGATTAGTGTATGATTGAATCGGGGGCGTCACAATTATGGTCATTACAGTTTCATTGCTACTGCTTTCCTCATGACTTGTACAAGTTCCTCATACTATGATATTATGCAACTCCCGAATACTAGAGGAACACTTTGTGTGCTAGCAAATGTCACAACATAAAAGGGTGATTATAAAGGTGCTCTACAGGTGTCTCCGAAGGTGTTTGTTGGGTTGGCATAGATCGAGATTAGGATTTGTCACTCAGTGTTTCAGAGAGGTATCTCTAGCCCTCTCGGTAATACTCATCACTATAAGCCTTGCAAGCATTGTAACTAATGAGTTAGTTGCGGGATGAAGTATTACAGAACGAGTAAAGAGACTTGCCGGTAACGAGACTGAACTAGGTATGATGATACCGACGATTGAATCTCGGGCAAGTAACATACCGATGACAAAGGGAACAACGTATGTTGTTATACGGTTTGACTGATAAAGATCTTCGTAGAATATGTAAGAACCAATATGAGCATCCAGGTTCCGCTATTGGTTATTGACTGGAGATGTGTCTCGGTCATGTCTACATAGTTCTCGAACCCGTAGGGTCCACACGCTTAACGTTCGATGACGATTGGTATTATGAGTTTATGTGATTTGATGTACCGAAGGTTGTTCGGAGTCCCAGATATGACCATGGACATGACGAGGAGTCTTGAAATGGTCGAGACATAAATATTGATATATTGGACGGCTATGTTCGGACACCGGAAGTGTTCCGAAGAAGTTTCGGATAAAATCAAAGTACCGGGGGTTACCGGAACCCTCCCCCCGAGAAGCTATTGGGCCTCATGGGCCTTAGTGGAGAAGAGAGAGGGCTGGACAGGAGGTGGCGCACACTCCCCTTGCCCTAGTCCGAATTGGACAAGGGGAGGGGGCGGTGCCCCCTCCTTCCTTCTCTCCTCCTCCTTCCCCCCTTCTCCTTGTGGGAATAGGAAGGGGGGGGGGCGATTCCTACTTGGAGTAGGACTCCCCCTGGGCGCGCCACCCTTGTCCGGCCTCCTCCTCCCTCCCTCCTTTATATACGGGGGAGGGGGCACCCCATAGACACACAAGTTGATCTTTAGCCGTGTGCGGTGCCCCCATCCACAGTTTTCCACCTCAGTCATATCGTCGTAGTGCTTAGGCGAAGCCCTGCGCTGGTAACTTCATCATCACCATCATCACACTGTTGTGCTGACGGAACTCTCCCTCAGCCTCAGCTGAATCTAGAGTTTGAGGGACGTCACCGATCTAAAAGTGTGCAGATCGCAGAGGTGTCATGCGTTCGGTACTTGATCGGTTGGATCGCGAAGACGTTCGACTACAACAACCGCGTTACATAACTCTTCCGCTTTCGGTCTATGAGGGTACGTGGACACACTCTCCCCCTCGTTGCTATGCATAACCTAGATAGATCTTGCATGATCGTAGGAATTTTTTTGAAATTACTGCATTTCCCAACAGTGGCATCCGAGCCAGGTCTATGCGTAGATGTTATATGCACGAGTAGAACACAAAGAGTTGTGGGCGATAATAGTCATACTGCTTTCCAGCATGTCATACTTTTATTCGGCGGTATTGTTGGATGAAGTGGCCCAGACCGACATTACATGAGCGCGTTCATGTGACTGGTTCTACCGATGTGCTTGTGCACAAAGGTGGCTGGCGGGTGTCTGTTTCTCCAACTTTAGTTGAATCGAGTGTGGCTACGCCCGGTCCTTGTTGAAGGTTAAAACAACATACTTGACGAAAAATCATTGTGGTTTTGATGCGTAGGTAAGAACGGTTCTTGCTAGAAGCCCGTAGCAGCCACGTAAAACTTGCAACAACAAAGTAGAGGACGTCTAACTTGTTTTTGCAGGGCTTGCTGTGGTGTGATATGGTCAAGGCATGATGTGATATACATTGTTGTATGAGATGATAATGTTTTGTAACAAAGTTATCGGCAACTGGCAGGAGCCATATGGTTGTCGCTTTATTGTATGCAATACAATCGCCATGCAATTGTTTTACTTTATCACTAAGCGGTAGCAATAGTCATAGTAACAATAGTTGGCGAGACGACAACGATGCTACGCTGGAGATCAAGGTGTCACGCTGGTGATGATGGAGATTGATGACCCACAAGTGTAGGGGATCTATCGTAGTCCTTTCGATAAGTAAGAGTGTTGAACCCAACAAGGAGTAGAAGGAAATGACAAGCGGTTTTCAGTAAGGTATTCTATGCAAGCACTGAAATTATCGGTAACAGATAGTTTTGTGATAAGATAATTTGTAACGGGTAACAACAATGAAAGTAAATAAGGTGCGGCAAGGTGGCCCAATCCTTTTTTTAGCAAAGGACAAGCCTAAACAAATTCTTATATAGAGAAAAGAGCTCCCGAGGACACATGAGAATTATCGTCAAGCTAGTTTTCATCACGTTCATATGATTCACGTTCGTTACTTTGATAAATTGATATGTGGGTGGACCGGTGCTTGGGTACTGCCCTTTCTTGGACAAGCATCCCACTTATGATTAACCCCTATTGCAAGCATCCGCAACTACAAAAGAAGTATTAAGGTAAACCTAACCATAGCATGAAACATATGGATCCAAATCAGCCCCTTACGAAGCAACTCATAAACTAGGGTTTAAGCTTCTGTCACTCTAGCAACCCATCATCTACTTATTACTTCCCAATGCCTTCCTCTAGGCCCAAATAATGATGAAGTGTCATGTAGTCGACGTTCACATAACACCACTAGAGGAGAGACAACATACATCCCATCAAAATATCGAACGAATACCAAATTCACATGACTACTAATAGAAAGACTTCACCCATGTCCTCAGGAACAAACGTAACTACTCAAAAAGCATATTCATGTTCATAATCAGAGGGGTATTAATATGCATTAAGGATCTAAACAAATGATCTTCCACCAAATAAACCAACTAGCATCAACTACAAGGAGTAATCAACACTACTAGCAACCCACATGTACCAATCTGAGGTTTTGGTACAAAGATTGGATGCAAGAGATGAACTGGGGTTTGAGAGAAGATGGTGCTGGTGAAGATGTTGATGGAGATTGACCCCTCTCGATGAAAGGATCGTTGGTGATGACGATGGTGATGATTTCCCCCTCCCGGAGGGAGGTTTCCCCGGTAGAACAGCTCCGCCGGAGCCCTAGATTTGTTCCGCCTCGTGGCGGCGGAGTTTCATCCCGAAGGCTTGCTTATGATTTTTTCTAGGGTAAAAGACTTCATATAGTAGAAGATGGGCACCGTAGGGATGCCATGGGGCCCACGAGGCAGGGGCGCGCCCAGGTGTAGGGCGCGCCCCCACCCCCGTGGCCAGGGTGTGGGCCCCCTTTGGTACTTCTTCCGCTCAATATTTTTGATTAATTCCCAAAATGACTTTCGTGGAGTTTCAGGACTTTTGGAGCTGTGCAGAATAGGTATCTAATATTTACTACTTTTCCAGCCTAGAATCCCAGCTGCCGGCATTCTCCCTCTTCATGTAAACCTTCAAAAATAAGAGAGAGTAGCCATAAGTATTGTGACATAACGTGTAATAACAACCCATAATGCAATAAATATCGATATAAAAGCATGATGGAAAATGGACGTATCAACTTCCCCAAGCTTAGGCCTTGCTTGTCCTCAAGCAGAAGCCGATATCGAAAAATATGTCCACATGTTTAGATATAGAGGTGTCAATAAAAATAAAATACAGACATGAGGGCATCATGATCATTCTTATAATAGCGACATATCTATATATATATATATATTTTTTTTTTCATATGATTCCTTATGCTCAAGTAACAATCTATTCACAATGTCAAGTATGATTCAGAAACTTCATTGAAAACTAACAAACTGTAATCTCAGTCATTGAAGCAATTGCAATTTATCATAACATCAGAAAGAGTCAATATAAGAGCTTTTCAGCAAGTCCACATACTCAACTATCATTTAATCTTTCATAATTGCTAACACTCACACAATACTTATGGTTATGGAGTTTTAATCGGACACCGAGAAAGATAGGGGCTATAGTGTTGCCTCCCAACTGTTTACCTCAAGGGTAATGTCAACAATAATAGTTCATGCTAACTTACATCCAATTGGATATATATATATATATCATGATCTTTCCAACACGAGGTGCTTGCCAAAGGATAAAATATAAAAAGGAAAGGTGAAGATCACCATGACTCTTGATGTAAGACAAGAAGTAAAAGATAGGACCTTCGCAGAGGGAAGCAGAGGTTGTCATGTTCTTTTTGGTTGGATGCACGAAATCTTAATGCAAAAGAACGCACTTTATATTGCCACTTGTGATATGAACCTTTATTATGCAGTCCGTCGCTTTTATTTCTTCCATATCACAAGATCGTATAAAGCTTATTTTCTCCACACTAATAAGTCATACATATTTATAGAGAAATTTTTATTGCATGCAACATGACAACTTACTTGAAGGATCTTACTCAATCCATAGGTAGATATGGTGGACTCTCATGGCAAAACTGGGTTTAAGGATATTTGGAGGCACAAGTAGTATCTCTACTTGGTGCGAGGAATTTGGCTAGCATGAGGGGGAAAGGCAAGCTTAACACGTTGGACGATCCATGACAATTATACTTTAGTTAAGATGTGAGAAAACATAACCCATTATGTTGTCTTCCTTATCCAACATCAACTCTTTAGCATGTCATACTTTAATGAGTGCTCACAATCATAAAAGATGTCCAAGATAGTATACTTATATGTGAAAACCTCTCTTTCTTTATTACTTCCTATTAATTGCAATGATGACCAAAACTATGTTTGCCAACTCTCAAGAACTTTTAATCATCATACTTTTTATATGTGAAGTCATTACTATCCATAAGATCAATATGATCTCTTTTATTTCTTTTCTATTCTTTATTTTATTCCCTCAAGATCATAGCAAAGTAGCAAAGCCCTTGACTCAACACTAGTCTTTATTATATATAGCTCAAGGACTCGATTACATAGAGGGATCATAAAGCAAAACTCAAAACTAATTCATACCAAAAACTTTATTCTACTAGATCAAGATATTACTAAAAGGATCGAACTAAGAAAAACTATAAAGATAGGAGTGTGATGGTGATACGATATCGGGGCACCTCCCCCAAGCTTGGCAGTTGCCAAGGGGTGTGCCCATACCCATGTGATTATGTCTCTTTCTTTGGAAGTGGTGGTGTGATCTTCTTGGCGATAATGCCCCTTAGGATACGATTCTCCTCCTCGAGCTTATTGACCTCCTGCTTGAGGTCCATATTTTCCTTGCGGAGCTTACCCGTGACGGCCAAAGCTCCTTTCACCCATGGATGTTGCATAGCTGCTGGGGAACAAGTGACACTCTTTTTCATATTTTCATAAGAAAGAAATTTAACATTGGAAGGGATGATCGAGTTTGGAATGCCTGAGCTCTGTAGTTCCCCCATTGTGAATCCGTCCTGGAAATGAGAGGTAACTTATTGATCCTCCTCCATGGCATCTATCCTTTTCAAGTCGGCCTCCATCTCATCCTCCATTGACGGCCCAAAGTGATAAGCATCGGTGTTTGCTCCTGGACCTGGCGTCGGGTGAGACACCCGACTCTCCCCGGCTGACTCTTGAGAAGACATCTTGCTCTAAATCTGTGACAGAAACAACTCGAAACAAAGACAGAAGATTTTCGCGTGATACGGTGGTCAAAACTTTCGGGAGATTATATAATGGATTTTTACCAACCAAAATAAGTATCATGCAAGAAAACGGAGTCCGCAGAGCACACGAGGTGCCCACGAGGCAGGGGGCGTGCCCAGGGGTTAGGGCGCGCCCTCCACCCTCGTGGACGCCTAGTGTCCTTCCCGGACTACTTCTTATTTTCCTATTTTCTTAAATATTCCAAAACAGGGAAAAATTGCTATTAGAACTGTTTTGGAGTCGGTTTACTTACCGTACCACAAACCTATTCCTTTTTGGAGTTTGAAACGTTCTGGAAAGTGTCCCTTATATATTCCTCCAGGGTTATGGTTTCAATAACATTAGTTTCAACATTTATAGGATTACCTGAGATATAGCAATTGATTCTTTGACCGATCACCACCTTCTGATTTGTGCCTTCAAAGTTGTTGATTTTTATGGCACCGGAACGATAGACCTCCTCGATAATGTAAGGGCCTTCCCATTTAGAGAGGATCTTTCCTGCAAAAAATCTTAAACGAGAGTTGAATAGCAACACATAATCACCTATGTTAAACTCACGCTTTTGTATCCTTTTGTCATGCCATCTTTTAACTTTTTCCTTAAACAGTTTGGCATTCTCATAGGCTTGGGTTCTCCATTCATCAAGTGAGCTAATGTCAAATAACCTCTTCTCACCGGCAAGTTTGAAATCATAATTGAGCTTTTTAATGGCCCAATATGCCGTATGTTCTAGTTCGAGAGGTAAGTGACATGCTTTTCCATAGACCATTTTATATGGAGACATATCCATAGGATTTTTATATGCAGTTCTATAAGCCCATAATGCATCATCAAGTTTTTTGGACCAATTCTTTCTAGATCTATTAACAGTCTTTTGCAAAATTAATTTGAGCTCTCTATTACTCAATTCTACTTGACCACTAGACTGTGTGTGATATGGAGATGCCATTCTATGATTAACATCGTACTTAGCAAGCGTTTCACGAAAAGCACCATGAATAAAATGTGAACCACCATCAGTCATTAAGTATCTAGGGACACCAAACCTCGGAAAAATAACTACTTTAAGCATCTTAATAGAGGTGTTATGATCAACACTACTAGTTGAATAGCTTCTACCCACTTAGTAACGTAATCAACAACAACTAAAATATGTGTATATCCATTAGAGGAAGGAAACAGTCCCATATAATCAAAGCCCCAAACATCAAATGGTTCAATAACAAGAGAATAATTCATAGGCATTTCTTGACGTCTACTAATATTACCAATTCTTTGACATTCATCACAAGACAAGACAAACTTACGGGCATCCTTGAAGAGAGTAGGCCAATAACAACCAGATTGCAATACCTTATGTGCAGTTCTATCTCCAGCGTGGTGTCCTCCATATGCCTCGTAGTGACACTTGCGTAGGATCTGTTCCTGTTCATGCTCAGGTACACAACATCTAATAACACCATCTACTCCTTTATAAACGTGTGGATCATCCCAGAAATAATGTCTTAAATCATAGAAAAACTTTTTCTTTTGCTGGTATGTGAAACTAGGTGGTATAAATTTAGCAGCGATGTAATTAGCATAATCAGCATACCATGGAGCAGTACGAGAAGCATTTATGACAGCTAATTGTTCATCAAGAAAGCTATCATTAATAGGTAGTGGGTCATCAAGAAACATTCTCTAACCTAGACAGGTTGTCTGCAACGGGGTTCTCAGCTCCCTTTCTATCAATAATATGCAAATCAAATTCTTGTAGTAGGAGAACCCATCTAATAAGTCTAGGTTTAGCATCTTTCTTTTCCATAAGATATTTAATAGCAGCATGGTCAGTGTGAACAGTTACTTTAGAATCAACAATACAAGGTCTGAACTTATCACAAGCAAATACAACTGCTAAAAATTCTTTTTCAGTAGTAGCATAATTTCTCTGAGCACTGTCTAAAGTTTTACTAGCATATTGAATAACATTTAGTTTCTTATCAACTCTTTGTCCTAGAACATCACCTACAGCATAATCGCTAGCATCACACATAATTTCAAAGGGTAAATTCCAATCAGGTGGCTGAACGATAGGCGCAGAAATAAGAGCTTTCTTAAGTATTTCAAATGCTTCTACACAATCATCATCGAAGGCAAAAGGAATATCTTTTTGTAAGAGATTAGTCAGAGGCCTAGAAATTTTAGAGAACTCCTTAATGAACCTCCTATAAAACCGGCATGACCAAGGAAACTTCTTATACCTTTAATGTCCTTGGGACACGACATCTTTTCAATAGCATCAACCTTAGCTTTATCAACTTCAATACCTCTTTTAGAAATTTTATGCCCCAAGACAATGCCTTCATTAACCATAAAGTGACATTTCTCCCAATTCAAGACGAGACTTGTATCTTCACTTCTCTGCAAAACTCGATCAAGGTTGCTCAAGTAATCATCAAAAGAAGACCCATAAACGGAGAAATCATCCATGGAAACCTCACAAATCTTTTCACAAAAGTTAGAGAATATAGCCATCATGCATCTTTGGAAGGTAGCAGGTGCATTACATAATCCAAAAGGCATACGTTTATAAGCAAAAGTACCAAAAGGGCAAGTAAAAGTGGTCTTTTCTTGATCCGCTGCTGACACTGGTATTTGAGAGAAACCAGAGTAACCATCTAGAAAGCAAAAATGTGTATGTTTGGATAATCTTTCTAGCATTTGATCAATAAAAGGTAAAGGGTAATGATCTTTTTTAGTAGCCTTATTTAATTTACGAAATTCAATTACCATCCTATAACCTGTAATAATTCTTTGCGGGATCAATTCATCTTTATCATTAGGAACGACAGTAATACCTCCCTTCTTAGGGCACAATGGACAGGACTTACCCACTGACTATCAGCAATTGGATAAATTATACATGCCTCAAGGAGCTTTAGAATTTCTTTTCTTACCACTTCTTTCATCTTAGGATTTAACCGTCGTTGGTGATCAATAACTGGTTTGCGTCTTCCTCCAATTTTATTTTTTGTTGGCATAGAGTGGAACTAATGCCCTTAAGATCATCAAGAGTATATCCAATAGCAGCACAGTGCTTCTTCAGAGTTTTCAATAATATTTCCTCTTCCTGCTCTGAAAGGTTAGCACTAATAATAACAGGATATATCTTCTTTTCATCAAGATAAGCATATTTAAGAGTATGAGGTAATGGTTTAAGCTCAAATACGGGATCACCCTTGGGTGGAGGAGGATTCCCTAAGATTTCAACAGGCAAGTTGTGTTTCAAAATAGGTCCCTATTTAAAGAATACTTCATCTATTTCCCTTCTTTCATTCATAAACATATCATTTTCATGGTCTAGCAAATATTGTTCTAAAGGATCATTAGGAGGCACGGCAATAGAAGCAAGACCAATAATTTCATCCTTACTAGGCGATTCTTTATCATGGGGTTGTCTATGAAATTTAGAAAAATTAAACTCATGATACATATCCCCCAAACCAATAGTAACAACATCTTTTTTTCAATCTATCTTAGCATTAACAATGTTCAAGAAGGGTCTACCAAATATAATGGGACAAAAGTCATCTTGTGGGGAACCAAGAACAAGAAAATCAGCAGGATATTTAACTTTCCCACACAAGACTTCAACATCTCTAACAATCCCAATTGGTGAAATAGTATCTCTATTGGCAAGCTTAATTGTAACATCAATATCTTCTATCTCAGCAGGTGCAATGTCATGCACAATTTTTTCATATAAGGAATGAGGTATTGCACTAGCACTAGCACCCATATCACATAAGCCATGATAACAATGATCTCCTATTTAACAGAAATAATAGGCATGCATACGACAGGTCTATGTTTCTTAGCATCGGGTCTAGCAATTCTAGCAGTTGCATCACATAAATAAATAACATGCCCATCAATATTATCAGCCAAGAGATCTTTAACCATAACAATACTAGGTTCAACTTTAATTTGCTCAGGAGGTGTATATGTTCTAGTATTACTCTTACGAACCATAGTTGAAGCTTTAGCATGATCCTTTATCCTAACAGGGAAAGGTGGTTTCTCAATATAAGTGGCGGGAACAATAGGATCATTATAAGTGATAGTCTTTTCTTCAACTGTAATAGGTGCAACTACTTTTACTTCAGTGGGAGGATTATATTTAAACCACTTCTCCTTAGGGAGGTCAACATGAGTAGCAAATGATTCACAAAAAGAAGCTACTATCTCAGAGTCAAGTCCATATTTAGTGCTAAATCCACAAAAAGCATTAGTATCCATAAAAGATTTAACACAATCAAACTTAGGTGTCATACCTGACTCCTTACCTTCATCGGTATCCCAATCTTCAGAGTTGCATTTAATTCTTTCCAATAAATCCCATCTGAATTCAATAGTCTTCATCATAAAAGACCCAGCACAAGAAGTATCGGGCATGTTGCGATTGTTGAGAGAAAGCCGAGCATAAATTTTTTTGAATAATCATTTCTCTTGCGAGCTCATGATTGGGGCATGAATATAACATTGACTTAAGCCTCCCCCAAGCTTGAGCGATGCTTTCTCCATCAACAGGCCAAAAATTATATATATATAATTACGATCACGATGAACAAGATGCATATGATAAAACTTCTGGTGAAATTCCAATTTCAATCATTTATAGTCCCATGATCCCGTATCATCACATAGCCTATACCATGTCAATGCATCTCCCTTCAAAGATAAAGGGAAGACCTTCTTCTTAATAACATCACCGGGCATACCTGCAAGCTTAAATAATCCACATAGATTAGGTGTAAATCGGGATGTAATGTTCCATCTCCTGCAAAGGGATTAGCTAGCAGTTTCTCTACCATACCCGAAGGAATTTCAAAGTAGACATTTTCAGTAGGTTCAGTAGGTTGAGGAGCAACCCTTTGCTCTCTTGGTCGGGTGAAGATACCCGAACAAGCCCTCAAAGGATTATGTTCCATAGTAACAAGTGACAGTAAATTTCAGCACACTATATAATGTTTCCTTACCAAGTTCCACTTACCAAAGGCGCTTCACTCCCCGACAATGGTGCCAGAAAATAGTCTTGATGACCCACAAGTGCAGGGGATCTATCATAGTCCTTCCGATAAATAAGAGTGTCGAACCCAACGAGGAGCAGAAGGAAATGACAAGCAGTTTTCAGTAAGGTCTTCTCTGCAAGCACTGAAATTATCGGTAACAGATAGTTTGTGATAAGATAATTTGTAACAGGTAACAAGCAATGAAAGTAAATAAGGTGCAGCAAGGTGGCCCAACCCTTTTTGTAGCAAAGGACAGGCCTGAACAAATTCTTATATTGAGAAAAGCGCTCCCGAGGACACTTGGGAATTATCGTCAAGCTAGTTTTCATCACGTTCATATGATTCGCATTCGTTACTTTGATAATTTGATATGTGGGTGGACCAGTGCTTGGGTACTTCCCTTTCTTGGACAAGCATCCCACTTATGATTAACCCCTATTGCAAGCATCCACAACTACAAAAGAAGTATTAAGGTAAACCTAACCATAACATGAAACATATGGATCCAAATCAGCCCCTTACGAAGCAACTCATAAACTAGGGTTTAAGCTTTTGTCACTCTAGCAACCCATCATCTACTTATTACTTCCCAATGCCTTCCTCTAGGCCTAAATAATGGTGAAGTGTCATGTAGTCGACATTCACATAACACCACTAGAGGAGAGACAACATACATCTCATCAAAATATCGAACGAATACCAAATTCACATGACTACTAATAGCAAGACTTCACCCATGTCCTTAGGAACAAACGTAACTACTCACAAAGCATATTCACGTTCATAATCAGAGGGGTACTAATATGCATTAAGGATCTGAACAAATGATCTTCCACCAAATAAACCAACTAGCATCAACTACAAGGAGTAATCAACACTACTAGCAACCCACAGGTACCAATCTGAGATTTTGGTACAAATATTGGATACAAGAGATGAACTAGGGTTTGAGAGGAGATGGTGCTGGTGAAGATGTTGATGGAGATGACCCCCTCCCAATGAGAGGATCGTTGGTGATGACGATGGTGATGATTTCCCCCTCCCGGAGGGAAGTTTCCCCGGCAGAACAGCTCCGCCGGAGCCCTAGATTTGTTCCGCCAAGGTTCCGCCTCGTGGCGGCGGAGTATCGTACCGAAAGCTTGCTTATGATTTTTTCTAGGGTAAAAGACTTCATATAGCAGAAGATGGGCACCGGAGGGCTGCCATGGGGCCCACGAGGTAGGAGGGCACGCCCAGGGGGTAGGGTGCGCCTCCCACCCTCGTGGCCAGGGTGTGGCCCCCCTCTGGTACTTCTTCCGCTCAATATTTTTTATTAATTCCCAAAATGACTTTTGTGGAGTTTCAGGACTTTTGGAGCTGTGCATAATAGGTTTCTAATATTTACTCCTTTTCCAGCCCAGAATCCCAGCTGCCAGCATTCTCCCTCTTCATGTAAACCTTGTAAAATACGAGAGAATAGCCATAAGTATTATGAAATAACGTGTAATAACAACCCATAATGCAATAAATATTGATATAAAAGCATGATGCAAAATGGACGTATCAGAGATCATGACGATGCTTTGGTGATGCAGATCATGAGCACAAGATGATGATGGCCATATCATGTCACATATTTTGATTGCATGTGATGTTTATCTTTTATGCATCTTATTTTGCTTAGTACGGCGGTAGCATTATAAGATGATCCCTTACTAAATTTCAAGGTATAAGTGTTCTCCCTGAGTATGCATCATTGCTACAGTTCGTCGTGCCGAGACACCACATGATGATCGGGTGTGATAAACTCTACGTTCACATACAATGGGTGCAAGCCAGATTTGCACACGCATAATACTCAGGTTAAACTTGACAAGCCTAGCATATGCAGATATGGCCTCGAAACACTGAGACCGAAAGGTCGAACATGAATCATATAGTAGATATGATCAACATAGTGATGTTCGCCATTGAAAACTACTCCATCTCACGTGATGATCGGACATGGTTTAGTTGATTTGGATCACGTGATAACTTAGATGATTAGAGGGATGTCTATCTAAGTGGGAGTTCTTAAGTAATATGATTAATTGAACTTTAATTTATCATGAACTTAGTCCTGATAGTTATTTTGCATGTCTATGTTATTGTAGATCAATGGCCCGTGTTACCGTTCCTTTGAACTTTAATGCGTTCCTAGAGAAAGCTAAGTTCAAAGATGATGGCAGCAACTACACGGACTGGGTTCGTAACTTGAGGATTATCCTCATTGCTGCATAGAAGAATTACGTCCTGGAAGCACCACAAGGTGCCAGGCCTGCTGCAGATGCTACTGACGATGTTAAGAATGTCTGGCAGAGCAAAGCTGATGACTACTCGATAGTTCAGCGTGCCATAATTTATGGCTTAGAATCGGGACTTCAAAGATGTTTTGAACGTCATGGAGCATATGGGATGTTCCAAGAGTTGAAGTTAATATTTCAAGCAAATGTCCGAGTTGAGAGATGTGAAGTCTCCAACAAGTTCTACAACTACAAAATGGAGGAGAATAGTTCTGTCAGTGAACACATACTCAGAATGTCTGGGTACCATAACCACTTGACTCAGCTGGGAGTTAATCTTCCTGATGATAGTATCATTGACAGAGTTCTTCAATCATTGCCACCAAGCTATAAAGGCTTCGTGATGAATTATAATATGCAAGGGATAAACAAGACTATTTCCGAGCTCTTCGTGATGCTAAAAGTTGCGGAGGTAGAAATAAAAAAGGAGCATCAAGTGTTGATGGTCAACAGGACCACTAGTTTCAAGAAAAAGGGCAAAGGGAAGAAGGGGAACTTCAAGATGAATGGGGAACTTCAAGATGAATGGCAAAAAGGTTTTTACTCAAGAGAAGAAACCCAAGTCTGGACCTAAGTCTGAAACTAAGTGCTTCTACTACAAAGGGACTGGTCACTGGAAGCGGAACTGCTCCAAGTATTTGGCGAATAAGAAGGATGGCAAAGTGAAAGGTATATTTGATATACATGTTATTAATGTGTACCTTACTAATGCTCGTAGTAGCGCCTGGGTATTTGATACTGGTTCTGTTGCTCATATTTGCAACTTGAAACATGGGCTACGGATTAAACGAAGATTGGCTAGGGACGAGGTGACGATGCACGTGGGAAATGGTTCCAAGGTCGATGTGATCGCCATCAGCATGCTACCTCTACATCTACATCGAGATTAGTTTTAGACCTGAATAATTGTTATTTGGTGCTAGCGTTGAGCATGAACATTATATCTGGATCTTTTTTGATGCGAGATGGTTATTCATTTAAATCAGAGAATAATGGTTGTTCTATTTATATAAGTAATATCTTTTATGGTCATGCACCCTTGATGAGTGGTCTATTTTTGTTGAATCTCGATAGTGATGATACACAGATTCATAATATTGAAGCCAGAAGATGCAAAGTTAATAATGATGGTGCAACTTATTTGTGGCACTGCCATTTGGGTCATATCGGTGTAAAGCACATGAAGAAACTCCATGCTGATGGACTTTTGGAATCACTTGATTATGAATCACTTGGTGCTTGTGAACCATGCCTCATGGGAAAGATGACTAAAACTCCGTTCTCCGGAACAATGGAACGAGCTACCGACTTATTGGAAATAATACATACTGATGTATGCGGTCCAATGAGTGTTGAGGCTCGTGGTGGGTATCGTTACTTTCTTACCTTCATAGATGATTTGAGCAGATATGGGTATATGTACTTAATGAAACATAAGTCTGAAACATTTGAAAATTTCAAAGAATTTCAGAGTGAAGTGGAAAATCATCATAACAAGAAAATAAAGTTTCTACGATCTAATCATGGAGGCAAATATTTGAGTTACGAGTTTGGTCTTCATTTGAAACAATGTGGAATAGTTTCACAACTTATGCCACCTGGAACACCACAGCAAAATGGTGTGTCCGAATGTCGTAACCGTACTTTATTGGATATGGTACGATCTATGATTTACTGGTTTACCGCTATCGTTTTGGGGTTATGCTTTAGAGATGGTTGCATTCACTTTAAATAGGGCACCATCAAAATCCGTTGAGATGACGCCTTATGAACTGTGGTTTGGCAAGAAATCAAAGTTGTCGTTTCTTAAAGTTTGGGGCTGCGATGCTTATGTGAAAAAGCTTCAACCTGATAAGCTCGAACCCAAATCAGAGAAGTGTGTCTTCATAGGATACCCAAAGGAAACTGTTGGGTACACCTTCTATCACATATCTGAAGGCAAGATATTCATTGCTAAGAATGGATCCTTTCTAGAGAAGGAGTTTCTCTCGAAAGAAGTGAGTGGGAGGAAAGTAGAACTTGATGATGTAGTTGTACCTTCTCCTAAATTGAAACGGTAGTTCATCACAGAAATCAGTTCCGGTGATTCCTACACCAATTAGTGAGGAAGCTAATGATGACGATCATGAAACTTCAGATCAAGTTACTACAGAACCTCGTAGGTCTTCCAGAGTACGGTCCGCACCAGAGTAGTACGATAATCCTATTCTGGAAGTCATGTTACTAGACCATGATGAACCTACGAACTATGAGGAAGCGATGATGAGCCTAGATTTTGCGAAATGGCTTGAGGCCATGAAATCTGAGATGGGATCCATGTATGAGAACAAAGTGTGGACTTTGGTGGATTTGCTCGATGATCGGCAAGCCATAGAAAATAAATGGATCTTCAAGAAAAAGACCGACACTGACGATAATGTTACTGTCTACAAAGCTCGACTTGTTGTGAAAGGTTTTCGACAGGTTCAAGGAGTTGACTACGATGAGACTTTCTCACCCGTAGCGATGCTTAACTCTGTCCGAATCATGTTAGCAATTGCCACATTTTATGATTATGAAATTTGGCAGATGGATGTCAAAACTGCATTCCTGAATGGATTTCTAGAAGAAGAGTTGTATATGATGCAACCAGAAGGTTTTGTCAATCCAAAGGGTGCTAACAAAGTGTGCAAGCTCCAGCGATCCATTTATGGACTGGTGCAAGCCTCTCGGAGATGGAATAAATGCTTTGAAAGTGTGATCAAAGCATATGGGTTTATATAGACTTTTGGAGAAGCCTGTATTTACAAGAAAGTGAGTGGGAGCTCTGTAGCATTTCTAATATTATATGTGGATGACATATTGTTGACTGGGAATGATATATAATTTCTGGATAGCATAAAGGGATACTTGAATAAGAGTGTTTCAATGAAAGACCTCGGTGAAGCTGCTTACATATTGGGCATCAAGATCTATAGAGATAGATCAAGACGCTTAATTGGACTTTCACAAAGCACATACCTTGATAAAGTTTTGAAGAAGTTAAAAATGGATCAGTCAAAGAAAGGGTTCTTGCCTATATTACAAGGTGTGAAGTTGAGTTAGACTCAATGCCCTACCACTGCAGAAGATAGAGAGAAAATGAAAGTCATTCACTATGCTTCAGCCATAGGTTCTATCATGTATGCAATGTTGTGTACCAAACCTGATGTGTGCCTTGCTATAAGCATAGCAGGGAGGTACCAAAGTAATCCCCGAGTGGAGCACTGGACAACAGTCAAGAACATCCTGAAATACCTGAAAAGGACTAAGGATATGCTTCTCATTTATGGTCGTGAAAAAGAGCTCATCATAAACGATTACGTCGATGCAAGCTTTGACACTGATCCGGATGACTCTAAGTCGCAAACCAGATACGTATTTTTATTGAATGGAGGAGCTGTCAGTTGGTGCAGTTCCAAGCAGAGCGTCGTGGCGGGATCTACGTGTGAAGCGGAGTACATTGCTGCTTTGGAAGCAGCAAATGATGGAGTTTGGATGAAGGATTTCATATCCGATCTAGGTGTCATACCTAGTGCATCGGGTCCAATGAAAATCTTTTGTGACAATACTGGTGCAATTGCCTTGGCAAAGGAATCCAGATTTCATAAGAGAACCAAGAACATCAAGAGACACTCCAATTCCATACATCATCAAGTGTCAGAAGTGGGCATTGAGATTTGCAAGATACATACGGATTTGAATGTTGCATACCCGTTGACTAAGCCTCTTCCACGAGCAAAACACGATCAGCACCAAAGCTCCATGGGTGTTAGAATCATTACTATGTAATCTAGATTATTGACTCTAGTGCAAGTGGGAGACTGAAGGAAATATGCCCTTGAGGCAATAATAAAGTTATTATTTATTTCCTTAATTCATGATAAATGTTTATTATTCATGCTAGAATTGTATTAACCGGAAACTTAGTACATGTGTGAATACATAGACAAAACATATAGTCCCTAGTATGCCTTTACTTGACTAGCTCGTTAATCAAAGATGGTTATGTTTCCTAACCATAGAGATGTGTTGTCATTTGATGAATGGGATCACATCATTAGGAGAATGATGTGATGGACATGAGCCATCCGTTAGCTTAGCATTATGATCATTACAGTTTCATTGCTACTGCTTTCTTCATGACTTATACAAGTTCCTCAGACTATGAGATTATGCAACTCCCGAATACCGGAGGAACACTTTGTGTGCTACCAAATGTCACAACGTAAAAGGGTGCTTATAAAGGTGCTCTACAGGTGTCTCTGAAGGTGTTTGTTGGATTGGCATAGATCGAGATTAGGATTTGTCACTCTGTGTTTCGGAGAGGTATCTCGGGGCCCTCTCGGTAATACTCATCACTATAAGCCTTGCAAGCATTTTAGCTAATGAGTTAGTTGCGGGATGAAGTAGTACGGAACAAGTAAAGAGACTTGCCGGTAACGAGATTGAACTAGGTATGATGGTACCGACGATCGAATCTCTGGCAAGTAACATACTGATGACAAAGGGAATAACGTATGTTGTTATACGGTTTGACTGATAAAGATCTTCGTAGAATATGTAGGAACCAATATGAGCATCCAGGTTCCGCTATTGGTTATTGACCAGAGACGTGTCTCGGTCATGTCTACATAGTTCTCGAACCCATAGGGTCCGCACGCTTAATGTCCGATGACGATTGGTATTATGAGTTTATGTGATATGATGTACCGAAGGTTGTTTGGAGTCCCAGATATGATTAGAACATGACGAGGAGTGTCAAAATGGTCGAGACATAAAGATTGATATATTGGACGGCTATGTTCAGACACCAGAAGTGTTCCGGAGAAGTTTCGGATAAAACCAGAGTACCGGGGGTTACCGGACCCCCTCGAGAAGCTATTAGGCCTCATGTGCCTTAGTGGAGAAGAGAGAGGGCCAGCCAGGAGGTGGCGCATGCTCCCCTTGCCCTAGTCCGAATTGGAAAAGGGGAGGGGGTGGAGCCCCCTTCCTTCCTTCTCTCCTCCTCCTCCTTCCCCTCTTCTCCTTGTGGGAATAGGAAGGGGGCGATTCCTACCTGGAGTAGGACTCCCCCTGGGAGCGCCACCCTTGGCTGGCTTCCTCCTCCCTCCCTCCTTTATATACGGGGGAGGAGGGCACCCCATAGACACACAACTTGATCTTTAGCCGTGTCCGGTGCCCCCTTCCATAGTTTTCCACCTCGGTCATATCGTCGTAGTGCTTAGGCGAAGCCCTGCGCTGGTAACTTCATCATCACCGTCACCACACCGTTGTGCTGACGGAACTCTCCCTCGGTCTCAGCTGAATCTAGAGTTTGAGGGATGTCACCGAGCTGAACGTGTGCAGATCGCAGAGGTGTCGTGCATTCGGTACTTTATCGGTTGGATCGCGAAGACGTTCGACTACATCAACCTCGTTACATAACGCTTCCGCTTTCGGTCTACAAGGGTACATGGACACACTCTCTCCCTTGTTGCTATGCATCACCTAGATTGATCTTGTGTGATCATAGGATTTTTTTTTGAAATTAGTGTGTTTCCCAACACAAAACTCATATCATGTGATGAATAAAAATATAGTTTCAAGTAAAATACCGATGGTCTTTAGCAGAAAGCGGGGATGCCACTCGGGAGCATCCCCAAGCTTAGTTGCTTTCTACTTCTTTTAATATTATCTTGGGGTGCCTCGGGCATCCCCAAGCTTTGCCTTTTTCTTATCCTTATTCCTTTATCCATCGTAAGATAACCCAAAACTTGAAAACTTCAATCACACAAAACTCAAACAAAACCTTCATGAGATCCGTTAGTATAAGAAACCAAACCACTACTATAAGTATTGTAGCAAACCTATTATTATTTTGTTTTTGCATTATATCTAATGTATTCCGACTTTTCTATGGCAAAAACTCATCGAAGAAAACCATAGAATCATCAAATCAAGCACAGAACGCAAAGGAAACAGAATCTGTCAAAAACAGAACAGTGTGTAGCAATCTGAAAATTTTGAATACTTCTCTAACTCCAAAAAATATGAAATAAATTGATGGATGTGACGAATTTGTCTATTAATCCTCTGCAAAAAGAATCAACAAAAAAAGCACTCTTTTGTAAAAAATGACAATGAATCTCGTGAGCGCAAAAGTTTTTGTTTTTCAGCAAGATCATATAAACTTCCACCCAAGTCTTCCCAAAGGTCTTGCTTGGCACGTTCGCACACGAACACGTCACATGTACCCTCGACCCCGGGGGTGGTGCACCGCAGCTCACGTCGAAGGAGTCTCACCGGAAGCGCGATTCGCAAGTTGACCGGCGAGAGCTTTTGAGGACCCGAAACCCTACACTCCCGGGAGGGACCTCGTCGGGCAGTGCGGCAGCTATGGGCTTCCCTAGGTCGGTCAAGCCGCCCCTAGAGCCTCGCGATTCACAGATCTCCAAAACAAAGAACGATGAATAACGAGGGAGCAAGAACAAGGGAGGGACAAGATGTAGATGAAAAAGTTGTAGATGTGTTTGCGATTGTGTGTTGTTGTTCAATTGGCCGTCACCCCTTAGGTATATAAGAGGCAGACGGACTTCCCGGGAAAGGAAATGTTAGAATTCATGTTCAAAACCCTAGTTTGGGTCTATCTCGAAATCCAGCTTTCCAAAATGGTTCGGTTTGCAACTTGCGGCAAAAAAAATCCAAAACCCGGACTAACATCCCCGGAGTGTCCGGCCATCCTCGGAGAAATCCAAAACCCGGATGGTTATTCCCGGAGTGTCTGGCCATCCTGCTGCAACCATGCATTTTCGGCCCTAACTTTTTCATACGACCTCCAATTGAGACGTGTTTTATATCAAAATCAACCGTTTCGACGAGACACAGAACTTTCATGTTGGAACTTTTCCCATTTGAAGCGATCTTAATTGGGTTTTCAAGCCATTCTTTAATCTGGTGTCACCATGAGCATCTTTGAACTTGCCATAACTTTTGCATCCAAGCTCCGTTTTAGACCACTTTCATATCCATCTTGATCTTCTCGAAGAAAGCCATCCCATGGTAACTTCCAATCATAAGTTTGAATTAATATTGACATAGCTTAAAGCAACTTTTACGATTGTGCCACTTTGAAGCGTCAATACATGCCCCCCTATTTTTCGGCAAAGCTAGCGTGCCGAAAAATAACTTGTACCATGTTTTGTTCTAAGGACGATGTCAACACTCCATCGGCCATTTATATGTGCTTAGGGCGATGATTATATATTGGCCACGTTTATGCTAAGGGCGATAATTATATATCGGCCATGTTTATCCTAAGGGCGATAGTTATATATCGGCCATTTGCCTATCTAGGCGTCTTGCCACACACTTGGGTGGTACTTCTTTAAATATTTTCCATTGAGAGCTTGAGGTAGTCATGTTCCTTGTACGGATTCCACCAAATATGAGTTTTCGGGAACTACCCTTGTAATCTTAAAAGGACCTTCCCAACTTGGAGACCACTTCCCAAACTTTCTGTCTTTTGAACCAATTGGTAGAATCACCTTCCACACGAGATCACCAACTTGAAAATTCTTCAACTTGACCTTCTTATTGTAAGCTCTTGCCACCCTCAACTTATCCCTCTCTATGGCCTTTAAAGCAGCCAAACGTCTATCGGCGACTTCATCAATATTGTCCATCATCAAGTTATAGAAGTCCACAGCCGATAAATCATTTTGTTTGGCTATTCTCAAAGCATTCAAATTCACTTCCATTGGTAAAACGGCCTCCTGACCATATACGAGCTCATATGGAGTCACCTTTGTAGCACCATGAGATCCGATGTGCCCACAAAGCTTCGCACAATAGCTCATGCCATCTCCTTGGATTATCCTCAATCTTCTTCTTGATGAGCTTGATTAATATTTTATTACTAGACTTAGCTTGTCCATTGGCTTGGGCATAATATGGAGAGGAATTGAGCAACTTTATCTTATATGATTCGGCAAATTCTCTAACTTGATGTGACATAGAGGATGAACCTTGGTCCGTAGTTAATGTTTGAGGAATGCCGAATCTATGAATAATATGTTCAGTTATGAATTGAATTACCTCTGTATGCGTCATATTTTTGAGTGGTATTGCTTCAACCATTTAGTGAAATAATCAGTTGCCACCAACACGAACCGATGCCCCTTTGAAGAAGAAGGATGAATCTCTCCAATAAAGTCTAATCCCCAACCTCTAAAAGGCCACAGCTTGATAATAGGATAACATAACAGCGGGAGCTAACTGAATATCACCAAACTTTTGACAAGCTTCACATCCTTTATAGTACCGGAAGCAATCATTAACGATTGTCGGCCAATAAAACCCAGCACATCGTAGTAACCATTTCATCTTGGGAGCCGACTGATGAGTGCCACAAATACCTTCATGGACCACTCCCATAGCAACTCTCGCTTGGTCCTCGTCCAAGCACTTTAAAAGAACATCATCAACCGATCGGAGATAGAGACCATCATCTCTCATTGTGTATTTGAAAGCCATACGCCGAATAGTCTTGTCCACCCTTTTACTAGGATCACACAAATAATCAATAATGGGCTTCCTCCAGTCTTGATTTTCTCCTGCATTAAATATTTCATTAGTGGCCGAAATGGTGGGCTCTGGTTCGGCCTCCCCTATGTTGGCAAGACTAGACATCGACCTTTGAGAGATATGAAACATGCCACGATCAACATGATAGCCGGATGCTTGTTGTGCCAACTCATTTGCTCTCCAATTGTCATGTCTAGATATATGGGAAATGCTAAAATAATCCAATGTAGAAATTATATCTAGACATTTATCAAGATAAACATTAAGTGATTCATCAAAACATTGAAAGACTTTGGATATTTGTTGCACTACTAATAATGAATCACCAAAAGCCTCAATATGTGTAGCACCTATGGCAAGCAACATCTCTAAGCCGAATAACAATGCTTCATATTCGGCTTGATTATTTGTGCAAAAGTATTCTAAGCGGCATGAGGCTTCAAACACAGAACCATGAGGAGATATATAAACAATACCAACACCTTGGCCATTGCTACAAACTGAACCATCAAAATATAATCTCCATGGTACTAATGAGACAAGGTTTATATCAATATCATGCTTGTCGGCAATCCGATGCTCAACAATAAAATTAGCAACAATTTGGCCTTTCATGGATTTCAAAGATTCATATGCCAAATCATATTCAATTAAAACATAAGCCCACTTGTCAATTCTACCACTGATAATTAGCCTATGCGACATGTATTTGATGACATCAGTTTGACAAGCTGTAATGCAAGTACTAGGCACTAAATAATGTCTCAATTTTGTGAAAGCATAATATAAGCATAATCATAATTCCTCAATAAATGTATAGCTTGTCTCGGAGTCCAATAAGCGTTGGCTCAAATAAGTAATAGCATGCTCCTTTACTTCGGTCTCTTGAGTCAAAACATCACCAACAACACCTTCCTCCGCTGCAATGTAAAGTTTAAATGGATCCCTATGCCTGGGTGCTTTCATAACCGGAGGAGTGCACAAATATTTCTTAATCATATCAAATACCTCTTGCTGTTTTGCCCCCCAAGTAAAATCAACATCATTTTTAACCGAAGGATAGGAGTAAATGCATCAACCTTCCTTGATAGATTGGCTATGAACCTCCTCAAATAATTGACCTTGCCAAGGAATTTTTGCATATATCTCTTGCACATTGGAGCCTCTACTTTCTATATAGCTTCTATCTTTTCGGGATCAATTTCTATGCCATCTTGACGAATAATGAAACCAAAAATCTTTCCAACCGATACACCAAAAACACACTTTAAAGGATTCATCTTTAGTCCATATTTTCTCATTCTCTCAAAAGCTAAGCACAAATCGGCTAGATGAGATTCAAAAGCATCCAATTTTACAACAATATCATCAATATAAACCTCAAGTATAACACCAAGTAAGTCATGAAAAATTAAATTCATAGCCCTTTGATACGTGGCACCGACATTTTTTAATCCAAAGGTCATCACTGTCCACTCAAATAAACCAAGGAAACTGGGACATCAAAAAGCCGTTTTGGACATGTCCTCTTCGGCCATAAAAATCTTGTTATATCACGCATTACCATCAAGAAAGCTAATGAACTTATGTCTAGAAGCATCATTAATAAGCATATCGGCTATTGGCATGGGATACTCATCTTTAGGTGTAGCTCTATTCAAATCTCTGAAATCAATGCACACCCTCAACTTGCCAGAGCCTTTTTTCTCTACTGGTACAATGTTAGAAATCCACTCGACATACCTGCAAGGTCTAATAAAATTAGCTTTAAGCAAACGACCGATCTCTTCCTTGATCGGTCATATGTTTTTGGATTAAACTTTTTGGCTGATTGCTTGTACGGTCTAAAGCCTGCCTTTATAGGTAAACGATGCTCCACTAACTCTCGGCTTAAACCTGAAATTTCATGATATTCCCATGCAAAGCAGCAAACATATTCTTTCAACAACCCAATCAACTTAGCTTTATGATCGGCTCTTAAATTTTTGTTTACAAATGTCGGCCTAGGAATTGAACCATCTCCTATATCTATCTCTTCTAATGGATCGGCCGATGTAAAACCTTGTCCTAATTTATCCATATCATCTAACTCTTCTATGGACTCATACATATCGTTCTCATTGGACCGATATTCAATAAGACGCTTTTGTAACCACTCTAAGTTAGGATCCATTTAAATACATCATACCTTGGAGCCGATTACGCCAACCGGCTTTAAAGAAACAGGTACAAAACTACTTTTTGTGGCACTAAGAAAATCAAATTCTGATAAGTCGCGCCCCGTCAAGGAAGTAGTATTAGGATGTTGCCAATCCACCGATGCATCGGCCAAAGCAACACAAGCTGAATTATCCGCATGAATGACCTCCACTTCATCATCAACCCATTGAATTAAAAACTGGTGCATAGTAGACGGCACACATTGATTTGCATGAACCCAATCGCGGTCTAATATCACATTGTAGTTACCTTGCACCTCGGCGACAAAGAATGTGCTAGCCAAAGTTTTGCTTCCCACGGTAAGCTCGACATACATTACACCTTTGGCTTCAGTTTTCTCTTTGCCTTCAAAACCATTAAGCACCATGTTGGTCTTTATTAACTCTTCATCACGCAGCCCCAATTTTTTGAAGACCAAATATGGCATAAGATTCACCACAGCACCACCATCGACAAGCATTCTAGCAACCGACGATCCATTAATATGACCTTTAAGGAACAATGGCTTCAAGTGTGTCATCGGTTCTTTTGGCTTCTCGAATATAGCATTTTTAGGACCAAAATCTAGCTGAGCTACTTCCCCTTCTTCATCTATAGCACGAAACTCAGTGGGTAAGTAATACACCATATTAATATCCATACCTTCATGAACTGGTGTAGACTCATAATCAAGCATTTCATCTCCTTCCTCAAGCATGTCCACTTACTCTGAAATAGCTCCAAGTGAAGAGGAAGTAATAGGCAATGTGGATGATGTAATAGCAGCCGCATCATCCTCCGTTGGTGGTGTAGGTGTTGCTATGATCAATGTAGAAGCTGCTATGTTTTCCTTTTGCTTACGCTTCCACACTTGTTTTGGTGGCACCATGGGACGGATTTCATTGAAAAATTTATCCCTTTGCTTCTCTGCTTCTTGTTCCTCCTTCTCGTGGCTCCTCATGCATTGCAATCTCCTTTTTTGTGCCTTGGTCAGACCGGAAGGACACCACTTAGGCTGAGTATATTTTGGATCCCTCAGCTTGGCCTTGCTTGTGCTAGCTTCATGATAATTAGCCATGGGACCTTGCTGGACAACAGCCGCATCCTTATTAGAATTAGCCTGATTATCAACAATAATCGGCTCTTCGATTGTTAACTCTTTAGTGCCTATCATAATAGTTTCAGCACTAGTACTCTTCTCCTTTTGCTTGCTAGGCTCTGAAATTTCAACACTTGGTGACTTAGCACGCCACTCTTGCCTGCTGACCCTTTTTTGATTATCTTGCATTGGCCGATTCACACCATTGTTCAAATGGCCTCGTGTGGGATAAGAAAGCCTCTCATGAACGGGCCTCCTTGGTTCTGCTCAACCCGGATGAAAAGCATAAGGGGCCATTGGGGGCTACCCCCATCCTCCATTGAAGTCTCCGTTTCAGCTCTTCAAACAGCGGTAAAGTATGAGATATTCTAATAATCTTCGCTTGCAATAAAGCATCAAATATTCTATCACACTTAGAAATGTTGAAAGTAAATTTCATCTCTTCATCATGATTCTTATGAATCGGCTTTAAATCATTGCAAGTAAATGGTTTGGCCTTAGATGGCCAAACAAATTCAGCAGCATATATAAATATCACCCTCATCGTCCGAGTGGCCACTATCATACTCAACCATATTCATCTTAGGACGATCAATTTTATATCTATGCACCTCTTTAAGATCTTTGCTTCGGCTTTCTTAAGCCAAAGCCCTTTGCAAGACTTGGTTGATATTTAAAAACTCATGTCCTTCTAGCCTTTCTCTAATGTGAGTTCTCAAACCACTAAGCACAAGATCAGCCAAATCTCTCTCGGTTATCACCAAATTATTGCGCCTGTTTTTTGTGTCTCTAAATCTCTTGACGTAATCAGAGACCGATTCATCATGCTTTTGTCTAACCGATGTAAGATGTGACAACTTATGCTCATTATCGCCACTATAAAAATGATCATGAAATTTTTGTTCTAGTTGCGACCATAAACGAATAGAACCATGTGGTAAAGCGGCAAACCATGAAAATGCGGTTCCGGTTAAATATAAAGGAAATAAACGCACTTTCAATTCATTTAGTGAGCCTGATTCACCCAATTGTGCCAAGTATTGACTAACATGCTCCCATGTGGTTTTTGTGCCCTCTTGTAACATCCCAAATTTTCAATTTGGAATGTTATACATTAGATCATCATTGCATATCATATTTTATTGCATTTTAGCTTGATCCTAGAAATTCTACGCAACTCAAGGACCCACGGAGAGAGTTGGGATTTCGTTATTTTCATATTTGAGTTCTCTCAAATTTTCGAAAGGAGGATCAATTGATTTTAATTATTTTCTCTTTGTATATTTCTTTTATAAAAATAAAAGAGAGGGAATAAAATGACTTTCCCAAAATAAAGAAATATTGGAGATTTAATACTAAAATCAAATAAGATTTTTATTCGGAGTTTTATCGCTATTTAATTTGAATTAGGAAAATATGCGTTTTTCAAAATTGCTTTATAGGCCCAAATAAATGATCACTTTGTCCGCTATATTTTTAGAGGACGGGGAAAATTTATTTCAGGACTTTTGTAGTCTGTTTAATATTTCTTTTATTTGTTTTTCTGCACGGAATTATTAAAAAAAACGACTCTGGGCCGTAACCAGCCAGGACTCTGCCCAGCCGGCCTCTTATAAAGCGCCGCCCTGAGCCCCCCCCCAGCCCACCGAAGCCCGCGCCGCCCCAAACCCTAACCCTCGCCAGCCGCCACCGCTGCTGCGCTATGCCGCCGCCTCGCCTCGCCGCCCACCGCCGTTTAGCCTATTTGGGCTGCCGCCGCCGCCGCCGCCGCCCACCCGCGAGCCGCGCCGAGCCCTCGCCGACCCACTGGACCCGCCGGAGGTAGGCATTGCCATGTTTTTTGGTGAAAACGTCGGGTTTTTTTAGAAACCCCGGTTTATTTTTTTAATAGATCGATTTTTTTGGTTTAGTTATTTAGCGAACACCCATTCGTTCGTTTGTTTTAACGAACGATTTTCACCATTTAGCCGCAGACAGCGAACGTTCGTTCGTTAGCCTGTTCGTCAGTTTATCTTTTTCCAGGGTTTTTCCACGATTATTTTCGATCGTGATTTCTGCCCTGATTTTCGTTTTAGTTTATCTTTTCGCTCGTTTATCGAAATCAGGCGATTCAAGCGCCTAGAGTTTCGTCTCGAAACCCTCTTTCTATTTAACCAACTCAAACAAGTTTTAGCTACTGTAAAATTTGACCTAAGTCCAGATTAGTAAACGAAGCTTGTTTCTTTCACAGTTTGAGTTTCGTTGTTTCGTTTGATTTGATTCTTTTTTCAAACCGGAGTTCTTAAGTTGAACTTCTTGGTTAGATCTCTTATTTGAGTTTACCCGTGCTTCTAGTTGAGTGCTTATTGTATGTTTGTTTGTTTGCGATAGAGTACCCGGAGTGTGAAGCGTGCTACTATGAGTCTCTAGGTTTCATGGATCATCAGCAAGGCAAGTAACACTTTGATCATACCTCTTTACTACCCATTTTTATTGCGTTAGATCAATCCTCAAACAATTGCATGGTTAGGATCTGTTTAATATGTGGGTTTTGGGAAGTAGATGAGGTAGTACCTATTGTCCTGTTTATTACCAAACTTTGGGAGTTACTTCTACGTTTGCTTACATTGCTATGCTATGCTTGTAGACGTGGATTGGGTGAGTGTATCCATGACATATGTGAGTATTGATGTTTAATGGTTAACTTAAGGTGGCTACTTTAATACACATCTGGGTGGACTGAGGCACCTGGGGAACCCAGTGTTGCCTGTATTTTTGGAAATCGCGGGGTACCGTGTCATTCTCCTATGGACTGCCACCCAGGCTCAAAGGGATCATAAGATTGTTCATGCTGGAAACTTCTGTGTGCAGTCGCAAGCTATTATGGGCTCTAGCATAGTTGAGTATGTTGCGTGACCTCTTTCAGTGGTAGACTAGCAGATGTAGGGGATGTAGGTTGGTACTATCTACCCAGAGTAAAGAGTTAATGCTTCTGAAAGGCTATGTCTCGGTCATCCGTTTCTCAAACACCTCGTAGTGCAAGAAATCCAATGGAGGAGATCGAGTTTTGTGGGGAAACTGTGCAAACCTCTGCAGAGTGTACAAACTAATCATGGTTAGCCGTGTCCCCGATTATGGACGTTTTGAGTATCTAGTTTCTTGGATTATCCTGTGGATCTCATCACTCTTAATTTAATTTGTTGGGTTTAATGATGATGCTTAATTGGGATTGAGAGGGGGATTACCTTCTCAATGTTTAACAACCACCATGAGAGTTAAATAACATTTATTCCTTTGTTGTAGAGAAAAATTGGCTTTATGCAAAACCTATAACCATAGAGCTTACCACCAGCCATATACGCATGTAGGGATAGCATTATTTTGTTCATTACTCTCTATGTGTTACATTGCCAACATATTCCATGTGCTGACCTATTTTCGGGCTGCAACGTTCATGTTGCAGACTTTTCAGACGACGAGTAACGTGCCTTAGGTCGTGATCTTTCACTCAGTGATGCCGTTGGAGTTGATGGACTCGCTTTATCTTCCAAGCCTTCTGATGTTATCGTATTTAGATGGCCTTAAGCCATATTTATTGTAATAAGTTTTCTTTTGAGACATTTGATGTAATAAGTGTGTGATTGCTACTCTGTTATAAATCCTTCAAGTACTGTGCGTGTCAGCATTACCGATCCAGGGATGACACTGATGCACAGAGATCAGACTATTTGAGGTCTGGTCGCTACAAGATGGTATCAGAGCACACGCTGACTATAGGACACGACCACTAAGCTAAAGCCCTAGATCACTACTCTCTTCTCATGTCTAACTCCTCTCCCTATTCTACTCTTTAGGATGGAAGATGCAAGGAACAAGTTCACGCAACCGGAGGAAGATACACCTCTCGGACGCCACTTGAAGGAAGTCACTAGATACCTGAACATCGGAGTACCAAGCTTCACCGGGACCTCCATCGCCACTTTACCAGAAGAGGAGTGTTGGATGATTCAAGTTCAAGTTCCAGGAATGACGTTCATGCCAGTCACTGAGCCCATAGAGTTTTCCTTTGATGCACCAACCTGGAGTCTAGGAAAGAGCATGGCAGCCCACATCACCATGGGACGCATTGGAGAAGTTTACCACAAGGATCTCAAGGATACTATCTACCAGGTTTGTGAGCGCCGAGATGAGCAATGGGAGATGATTAGCACCAGGAAGGATAGATCTATTGCAGCTTTCATCCAGGAGTTAAACCAGCACATTCGTCGCCAGGAGAACCAGATGTGTGCAGGCATGATAGATCTGAAGAAGGCAATGATCAGGATCACGGAGCTGGAGGAAGAACTCAAGTCCACACATGATGGATATGTGGAGGAAATCATAACATTATTGGAGAAGAATGACGACCTGATAAAGAAGATCGGAGTATTCATGGGAGACCCCGTGCCAAGAGGAGATGACGACGATTCTACCTGTCTGGAGAACTACATCATCATCGACGACACCGACTTAGACCCTGACGATAGTGATGATGACTATGTTGATGAAGCTGGAGCAGATATCATGGAGTCTTCGACCGATCAAATTTTCTAGTCGACCACCATATCAGTAGTAGTATTCCCCCATGTATATAGTATAGTCCGAGCACTTTTGTAACGATAGTTTGATCGTTGTATGCCCTTGTTTGGATTGATTGAAGTGATATGATTGTGTTTGTCTCATGTGCATATGGGTAGTGTTTATCTCTCTAGACCTCATTCTATTCTATTATCTCACCCTTTCTAAACCCTCAGATGCCTCCTAGACGCGACAATGGATTTGCTTTCCCACCAGAGCTCACTCAGTTGATCCAACAGCAGAATGCATTGATGCAGATACTAGTTCAGAATCAGAATTAGGGGAACAACAACAACAACCCATCACCACCATCACCAGTTGATCACTTAGCTCGTTTCATGAGGCTTAATCCGCCAGTGTTCTCTAGTAGCACCGAGCTGATAGTTGCAGATGATTGGCTCTGAAAGATTGGAAGGGAGTTGACCACTGCAAGATGCACAGATGCAGAGAGAGTGCGGTTTGCCGCACATCAGCTTGATGGACCCGCAACATCATGGTGGGAGAATTTCACAGCCAGTTACCCATTGACACTGTTACATGGGACAAGTTTCAGCAGGCTTTCCATACTACCCGTGTTTCAGCAGGAGCTATGGCCATGAAGAAGCGTGAGTTTCGCAACTTGCGCCAAGGAGGACGTACCGTAGGCCAGTATGTGGAAGATTTCAGTAAGTTAGCACGTTATGCCCAGATGACGTCGCTACGGATGCAGCTAAGCAGGAGAAGTTTCTGGAAGGACTGAATGATGAGCTGAGCATGCAGTTGATGGTGGCAACCTTCAACAACTACCAGGAGTTGGTAGATAAAGCTCTCATTATTGAAGGGAAGCAGCAGCAGATTGATAACCATAAGAGGAAGTATGGACAGGGGAAGTACAATTCTGGAGCTCAGCAGAAGCCTCGTTTTACCCCGAACTCGAGGGGACCGTTTTAGCATAACCATGGAGGTCACAATCACAATGGAGGAAGTTTGCACAACCATAGTGGCCCCAAGAATGGGAATGTAAATGGAGGAAGCAACGGACAGAACCGTTCCAACCCAGCAACACCAGCTAAGAAGGATCTGAGCCACATTACTTGCTACAAGTGCCAGAAGAATGGACATTATGCCAATGAATGTCCGGAAGCTAAGAATGGAAACGGCAATGGAAGCTCCGGGAAGAAGCCTAACCCTTTCAATAGGGGACAGGTGAACCACGTTAACGTGGAGGAGGTTGAAGCACAGCCAGATGCAGTAATAGGTAAGTTTTTGGTTAAGTCATTTACTGCAATCGTTCTTTTTGATACTGGTGCATCACATTCATACATATCAAGGGGATTTGTGGATAAATATAAACTGCCAACCCAAGCCCTTAGGTCACCCATGTCAGTAACCTCGACAGGAGCAGAGTATATGGCTAGTCTATGGTGTGATCGGTTACCATTAAGGATTGGTAACTACGTGTTTCCCTCAGACCTAATAGTATTGGAGTCACAAGGACTGGATGTGATATTAGGCATGGATTGGTTATCAAGGTATGGAGGGAACATTGAATGCGCCAGTAAGTCGATTTTGCTCACCACCCCATAAGGAAGAAGGATCAAGTATGTATCCCGGCACGTGCCGAAGAGGACTCAAGTGAATTCCTTATCAGGAGTTATACAGGAGGAAGTACTAGTGGTGAAGGATTTCCTTGATGTATTTCCAGAAGAGTTGCCAGGCATGCCACCGGATAGAGACATTGAGTTTTTGATTGAGCTTTTGCCAGGCACAGGGCCAATATCCAAGAGACCGTACAGGATGCCCGCAAAGGATTTGGAGGAAATTAAGAAGCAGATTAAGGAGTTACTGGATAAAGGCTATATTCGCCCAAGTTCGTCACCTTGGGGGTCACCAGTGCTTCTAGTGGAGAAGAAGGATGGATTGTTGAGGATGGTTGTTGATTATCGAGGGTTGAATGAAGTGACAATCAAGAACAAGTACCCACAGCCGATGATCAATGATTTGTTTGACCAGTTGCAAGGAGCTAAAGTATTTTCCAAGATTGATCTGCGATCAAGATACCACCAAATAAAGATTCGAGAGCAGGATATACCTAAGACAGCTTTTACCATAAGGTACGGGCTATATGAGTATACCGTTATGTCATTTGATCTAACTAACGCACCTGCCTATTTTATGAACATGATGAACAAGGTGTTTATGGAGTTCCAAGGACCATTGTATCAGATAGAGGAACCCAGTTTACCTCAAAGTTATGGAATCAGTTGCACGAAACTTTGGGTACCAGGCTAGAGTTCAATACAGCCTTTCATCCACAGACAGATGGACATACTGAGAGAGTCAATCAGATTCTGGAGGACATGTTGAGAGCTTGTGCGCTAGATTATGGATCTAGTTGGGACGACAATTTACCTTATGCAGAGTTTTCTTACAACAACAGTTATCAAGCCAGTCTGAAGATGGCCCCTTTCGAAGCTTTGTAGGAAGGAGGTGTAGGACACCATTGTTGTGGGATGAAGTTGGAGCCCGTCAGTTGTTTGGACCAGATTTGATTAAAGAGTCTGAAGAGAAGGTTAAGCTGATTCACGATAGGCTCAAGGTAGCCCAGTCCAGGCAGAAGAGCTATGCAGATTCTAAACGCAAGGAGACAGTTTATGAAGTCAGAGATAGAGTTTATCTTCGTCTGTCCCCACTTCGAGGAGTTAAGCGTTTTGGAGTTAAGGGAAAGTTAGCACCACGTTTTGTGGGACCATACAAGGTTTTGGAGCGTATGGGAGAAGCTGCTTACAAGTTGGAATTGCCCGAAGAATTGTCAGGAGTTCATGATGTATTCCACATTTCCCAGTTGAAGAAGTGCCACGTAGAGATGGCCGATATCCCTTTGAGAGATACAGTGCCACTGGAAGCGATTCAGTTGGATAGCGATTTGACCTATGAGGAGAAACCAGTCAAGATTCTCGAGTTTGCCAGCCGAGTCACACGCAGCATGGTTATCAAGTTCTGCAAAGTTCAGTGGAGCCGCCATACCGAGGATGAAGCCACCTGGGAGAGAGAGGAATACCTACGGAAGGACCACCCTCACCTATTCTCTAGCCAACCCGAATCTCGAGGGCGAGATTCATCTTAAGGGGGGTAGGTTTGTAACATCCCAAATTTTCAATTTGGAATGTTATACATTAGATCATCATTGCATATCATATTTTATTGCATTTCGGCTTGATCCTAGAAATTCTACGCAACTCAAGGACCCACGGAGAGAGTTGGGGATTTCGTTATTTTCATATTTGAGTTTTCTCAAATTTTTGAAAAGAGGATCAATTGATTTTAATTATTTTCTCTTCGTATATTTCTTTTATAAAAATAAAAGAGAGGGAATAAAATGACTTTCCCAAAACAAAGAAATAATGGAGATTTAATATTAAAAACAAATAAGTTTTTTATTCGGAGTTTTATCGCTATTTAATTTGAATTAGGAAAATATGTGTTTTTCAAAATTGCATTATAGGCCCAAATAAATGTTCACTTTGTCCGCTATATTTTTAGAAGATGGGGAAATTTTATTTCAGGATTTTTGGAGTCAGTTTATTATTTCTTTTATTTGTTTTTCTGCGCGGAATTATTTAAAAAAGCAAACTGCCTCCGGGCCTTAACCGGCCAGGACTCCGCCCAGCCGGCCTCTTATAAAGAGCCACCCCGAGGCCCCCCAGCCCATCGAAGCCCGCGCCACCCCAAACCCTAACCCTAGCTACCCGCCGCTCGCCTGCCCGATCTGCCGCCTCGCCCGTCAATGCCGCCGTCGCCGCCGCCGCCCCACCCCACTGGAGCCCCTCGCCGACCCCGTCGGACCTCGCCGGACCCGCCAGAGGTAGCCGCCGCCGCGGTTTTCATGAGAAAACCGTCGAGTTTTTTTAGAAACCCCGGTTTATTTTTTAAATAGATCGATTTTTTTGGTTTAGTTATTTAGCGAACGCCCGTTCGTTCATTCGTTTTAATGAACGATTTTCACTATTTAGCCACAGACAGAGAACATTTGTTCGTTAGCCTGCTTGTCAGTTTTTCTTCTTCCAGGGTTTTTCCGCGATTATTTTCGATCGCGATTTCTGCCCTGATTTTCGTTTTAGTTTATCTTTTAGCTCGTTTATCGGAATCAGGCGATTCAAGCACCTAGAGTTTCATCTCGAAACCCTCTTTCTGTTTAACCAACTTAAACAAGTTTTAGCTACAGTAAAATTTGACTTAAGTCCAGATTAGTAAACGAACCTTGTTTCTTTCGCAGTTTGAGTTTCGTTGTTTCGTTTGATTTGATTCTTTTTGCAAATCGGAGTCCTTAAGTTGAACTTCCTGGTTAGATATCTTATTTGAGTTTACCCATGCTTCTAGTTATGTGCTTATTGTATGCTTCTTTGTTTGCGATAGAGTACCTGGAGTGCGCAGCGTGCTACTACGAGTATCTAGGTTTCACGGATCATTAGCAAGGCAAGTAACACTTTGATCATACCTCTTTATTACCCATTTTTATTGCATTAGATCAATCCTCAAACAATTCCATGGTTAGGATCTGTTTAATATGTGGGTTTTGGGAAGTAGATGAGGTAGTACCTATTGTCCTATTTATTACCAAACTATGGGAGTTACTTCTACGTTTGCTTACATTGCTATGCTATGCTTGTAGACGTGGATTGGGTGAGTGTATCCATGACAGATGTGAGTATTGATGTTTAATGGTTAACTTAAGGTGGCTACTTTAATACACATCTGGGTGGACTGAGGCACCTGGGGAACCCAGTGTTGCCTGTATTTTTGGAAATCCCGGGGTACCGTGTGATTCTCCTATGGACTGCCACCCAGGCTCAAAGGGATCATAAGATTGTTCATGCTAGAAACTTCCGTGTGCAGCCGCAAGCTATTATGGGCTCTAGCATAGTTGAGTATGTTGCGTGACCTCTTTCAGTGGTAGACTAGCAGATGTAGGGGATGTAGGTTGGTACTGTCTACCCAGAGTAAAGAGTTAATGCTTCTGAAAGGCTGTATCTCGGTCATCCGTTTCTCAAACACCTTGTAGTGTGAGAAATCCAATGGAGGAGATCGAGTCTTGTGGGGATAGTGCGCAAACCTCTACAAAGTGTACAAACTAATCATGGTTAGCCGTGTCCCCGGTTATGGACATTTTGAGTATCTAGTTTCTTGGATTATCCTGTGAATCTCATCACTCTTAATTTAATTTGTTGGGTTTAATGATGATGCTTAATTGGGATTGAGAGGGGGATTACCTTCTCAATGTTTAACAACCACCATGAGAGTTAAATAAAATTTATTCCTTTGTTGTAGGGGAAAATTGGCTTTATGCAAAACCTATAACCATAGAGCTTACCACCAGCCATACATGCATGTAGTGATAGCATTATTTTGTTCATTACTCTCTATGTGTTACATTGCCAGCATATTCCATGTTCTGACCTGTTTTCAGGCTGCAATGTTCATGTTGCAGACTTTTCAGACGACGAGTAAGGTGCCTTAGGTCGTGATCTTTCACTCAGTGATGCCGTTGGAGTTGATGGACTCGCTTTATCTTGCAAGCCTTCCGCTGTTATCGTATTTAGATGGCCTTAAGCCATATTTATTGTAATAAGTTCTCTTTTGAGACATTCGATGTAATAAGTGTGTGATTGCTACTCCGTTATAAATCCTTCAAGTATTGTGCGTGTCAGCATTACCGATCCAGGGATGACACTGATGCATAGAGATCAGACTGTTTGAGGTCTGGTCGCTACACCTCTCCATTAAACTTAACAAAAGCTGGAATTTTATATCCCGGAGGGCATTGAATTGCATCAAAGTATTGTGGATATGGCTTTTGGTAAATCTGGTTCCTTGGTAACTCAACTCCGAAATTCTCTCGGAGCATCTTAGCCATCTCCTCTCTAAGATTAGCTAGACCATCATCCGTAGTGGACGATGAAGCTTGTGGAATTGGCATAGGAGGAGTATGGTTAGTAGCTACAGGTGTGAATTGTGGCAAGTATGTCGAACTATAATTCGGCAATGATCTAACAGCATTTGCACTTGTGGGTAGGGTTTGGTTCGGCGTCACCACCGAACTTGGCATACTCATGATAGGATCAATAGGTGCAGCAACAATTTGATTGGTTGGTCTAGGATAAAAATTCATCAGCGCGGGATGCACCGATGAAATAGGCAAAGTTGGATTAGGGATCACTGCGGTAACATGCACACCAACATTACCAATAGATGATTGAGGCATATTTTTTTTAGCCTTACTATTTTCCAAGAAAATTTGGTATAAAAGATTATTGCTATCAGTAGTGCGACTATCAATTTCAGCCCATACCTTGGGAGAGAAGGTATTACTCACAGAGGGTTTAACATGTTCATCATGAAGAGGAGGAAACTTCATTTCTCCAACCGAAGTGATATTGCCTTGACGATCCTTCTTGAACTTAGCAAGGAACTCCTACATCTCCTTCTCTTCACGCGCCTTCTTGTACTCCTCATAAACTTGGCGATGTTCCTCTGATAACTCATCAAAATTGGGCTTGATTATGTTATTGGCATTGATTTCCAAGGGCTTGGGAATCTTCTCGTTGCCAGACATGATAGATGATGATGATTGATATCCAGTCCCCAGTGGAGTTGCCAAAAAGTGTGTTCGCACAGGAACACGTCACGTGTACCCTTGACGCCGGGTGTGGTGCACTGCAGCTCATGTCGAAGGAGTCTCACCGGAAGCGCGATTCGCAAGTCGACCGGCGAGAGCTTTTGAGGACCCAAAACCCTACACTCCCGGGAGGGACCCCGTCAGGGAGTGCGGCGGCTATGGGCTGCCCTAGGTCGGTCAAGCAGCCCCTAGAGCCTCGCGATTTGCAACTCTCCAACATGAAGAACGACGAAGAACGAGGGAGCAAGAACAAGGGAGGAACAAGACGTAGATGAAAAAGATGTAGATGTGTTTGTGATTGTCTGTCATTGTTCAATCGGCCATCACCCCTTAGGTATATAAGAGGCGGATGGACTTCCCGGGCAAGGAAAGGTTAGAATTCGCGTTCAAAACCCTAGTTTGGGTCTATCTCAAAATCCAACTTTCCAAAACGGTTCAGTTTGCAACTTGCGGTAGAAAAATCCAAAACCCGGACTAATATCCCCGGAGAGTCCGGCCATCCTCGAAGAAATCCAAAACCCGGATGGTTATTCCCGGAGTGTCTAGCCATCCTGCTGCAAGCACACATTTTTGGCTCTAACTTTTTCATACAACCTCCGATTGAGACATGTTTTGACGAGACGCGGAACTTTCATGTTGGAACTTTTTCCATTTTAAGCCATCTTAATTGTGTTTCAAGGCATTATTTAATCTGGTGTCACCATGAGCATCTCTGAACTTGCCATAACTTTTGCATCCAAGGTCCGTTTTAGACCACTTTCATATCCATCTTGATCTTCTTGAAGAAAGCCATCCCATGGTAACATCCAGTCATAAGTTTGAATTAATATTGACATAGCTTAAAGCAACTTTGACGATTGTGCCACTTTTAAGCGTCAACAGGCACAAACACTAACTAAAACACAAAAAACACAATCATAACAGTAGCATAATTGTGCTAACACTCAAGAACAGAAAGCAAAAAAGCAAAAATAAATTTTATTCATTGGGTTTCCTCCCAACAAGCGCTATCGTTTTACGCCCCTAGCTAGGCATAACACGTATGATCTAAGTTTTGTCATCTTTGGTTCTAGATCCATAAGATGCCCTCATGATTAATTCATATGGTGGCCAAATTCTTGTTCTAGGGAAGTGTTCCACTCCCTTCCTTAGAGGAAATTTAAATTTAATATTGCCTTCTTCCATATCAATCATGGCACCAATAGTACGCAAAAACAGTCTACCAAGAATAATTGGACAAAACGGATTGCAATCAATATCAAGAACAATAAAATCAATGGGCACATAATTCCTATTTGCAATAATAAGAACATCATTAATTCTTCCCATAGGCTTTTTAATAGTATAATCCGCTAAGTGCAAATTTAAAGAGCATTCTTCTATATCGGTAAGACCAAGCACGTCACATAGAGATTTTGGAATTGTAGAAACACTAGCACCCAAGTCACATAAAGCAAAACACTCATAATTTTTAATCTTGACTTTGGTAGTAGGTTCCGACTCATCATGCAATTTTCTAGGAATTGAAACTTCTAATTCCAACTTTTCTTCAAAAGCTTTCATCATGGCATCAACAATATGTTTAGTAAAAGCTTTATTTTGTTCATAAGCATGGGGTGAATTTATCATGGATTGCAACAAATAAATACAATCAATCAAAGAGCAACTATCATAATTAAAGTCTTTTTAATCCAAAATAGTGGGCACATCACTAGTTAAAGTCTTGACCTCTTCAAACCCACTTTTATCAATTTTTTCAACAAGATTTTCACCCTCCGGATCATAGGGAGGGCTTCTAACTAAAGTTGACTCTTCTCCAGTCCCTTTTTTCATCAATCTTAAATTTACTAAACAAAGAATCAATAGAAGAAACACCAATCACTTTAAGATCATCATCACTTTTATCTTCTAACGAGATTGGTTTAGCGGCCATTTGATTTACTAAAGTGGCTTGTGCATCGGATATTTTCCCAACAAACTTTTAGCAAAAGTGTACTTAGATTGAAGATTGCAAACTTCTCTACTGATATCGTCAAGTTGCTTCGTTATAGCTTCTAACACAAAGGAGTGTTCCTTAAGTTCTTCAGTAAAATATTTATTATGCTCAAATTGTGTAGTCATATATTCCTTAGTGCTTTTCTAAATTTCAAGCAAAATATTTGGGTAATAAACATCATAGTATTTTCTTTGAGGCATCATGAATACGCAAACAAGAACGTGCACAAAAACAGATCTGACGAGAAAAAGGCGAACAGTAAAGAGGGCGAATAAAATGGAAAAAATTTGTTAAGTGGGGGAGAGGAAAATGAGAGGCCAATGGCAAATAATATAAATTGCAAGGAGATGAGATTTGTGATTAGGAACCTGGTTGATGTTGAAGATCCTCCCCGGCAATGGCGCCAGAATATGGCGCGGAGACAGGAGACTATCTTGACTTGATCTTCCCCGGGAACGGCGCCAGAAATTCCTTTTGATGTCTGCTAGAACTACGTCGGTATTTCCTCAAAGAGGAAGGGATGATGCAGTATAGCGACGGTAGGTATTTCCCTCAGTGATGATACCAAGGTTATCGAACTAGTAGGAGAACCTCCTCACACCACGTAAACAACACCTGCACACAAATAACGAATACTTGCAACCCAACGTGTTAAATGGGTTGTCAATCCGTTCCGGGTACGGCGCCTCAAGATAGGCAAATAACGTGAGGTAAAAGTGGTAGATAGGATAAATAGATCACGGAACAAATAAATTGCAACAAGGTATTTTGTATTTTTGGTTTAATAGATCTGAAAATAAATGCAAGAGAAAATAGATCGCAAAGGCAAATATGATGAAAAGAGACCCGGGGACCGTAAGTTTCACTAGTGGCTTCTCTCGACAAAAATAGCAAACAGTGGGAAAACAATTACTGTTGGGCAATTGATAGAACTTCAAATAACCATGACGATATCCATGCAATGATCATTATATAGGCTTCATGTCCAAGATTAGTAGACTGACTCCTGCCTGCATCTAGTACTATTACTCCACACATCTACCGCTATCCAGCATGCATCTAGTGTATTAAGTTCATGAGAAAAAGGAGTAATGCAATAAGAACGATGACATGGTGTAGACGAGATCCGTTTATCTATTGCAGAGATATAGATCCCATCTTGTTATCCTTAGTAGCAACGATACATACGTGTCGGTTTCCCTTCTATCACTGGGATCAAGCACCGTAAGATCGAACCCACTACAAAGAACCTCTTCCCATTGCAAGATAAATAGATCAAGTTGGCCAAACAAAACCCAAATATCGGAGACGAAATACGAGGCTATAAGCAATCATGCATATAAGAGATCAAAGAAGACTCAAATAACTTTCATGGATAAAAACATAGATCTGATCATAAACTCAAAGTTCATCGGATCCCAACAAACACACCACCAAAAGACTTACATCATATGGATCTCAAGAGACCATTGTATTGATAATCAAGAGAAAGAGGAAGCCATGTAGCTACTAACCATGGACCCGTAGGTCTACAAGGAACTACTCACACATCATAGAAGAGGCACCAATGGAAGTGGTGAACCCCTCCATGACAGTGTCTAGATTGGATTTGGTGGTTCTGGACTCTGCGGTGGCTGGATCTATATTTCGTCGCCTCCTCTAGGGTTTCTGGAATATTTTGGTACTTATAGAGCAAAGAGGTGGTTCGGGGGGCACCCGAGGTGGGCAGCACCCACCTGGGTGCGCTTGGGCCTCCTGGTGCGCCTTGGTGGGTGCTGCTCCCCTCGAGCAGCCCCCCAGGTGCTTCCTTGGACCATTGGCTTTCTTTTGGCCCAAAAAAATCCTCCAGGAGTTGCATTGCGTTTGGACTCCGTTTGATATTGATTTCCTGCAATGTAAAAAACATGCAAAAAACATCAACTAGCACTAGGCACTATGTCAATAGGTTAGTACCAAAAAATGAGATAACATCACTATAACATGATTGTAAAACATCCAAGAACGATAATATAACATCATGGAACAATCAAAAATTATAGATACGTTGGAGACTACCTGGACTTGATCTTCCCCGGCAACGACATGGATCCGGGACACTATCTTTACTTGATCTTCCCCGGCAACGGCGCCAGAAATTCCTTTTGATGTCTGCTAGAACTACGTTGGTATTTCCCCAAAGAGGAAGGGATGATGTAGTATAGCGACGGTAAGTATTTCCCTCAGTGATGGGACCAAGGTTATCAAACCAGTAGGAGAACCTCCTCACACCACGTAAACAACAACTGCATACAAATAACAAATACTCGCAACCCGACGTGTTAAAGGGGTTGTCAATCCGTTCCGGGTACGGCGCTTCAAGATAGGCAAATAACGTGAGGTAAAAGTGGTAGATAGGATAAATAGACCGCAGAACAAATAAATTGCAGCAAGGTATTTTTGTATTTTTGGTTTAATAGATCTGAAAATAAATGTAAGAGAAAATAAATCTCAAAGGCAAATATGATGAAAAGAGACCTGGGGGCCGTAGGTTTCACTAGTGGCTTCTCTCGAGAAAAATAGCAAACGGTGGGAAAACAATTATTGTTGGGCAATTGATAGAACTTCAATAATCATGACGATATCCAGGCAATGATCATTATATAGGCATCACGTCCAAGATTAGTAGACTGACTCCTGCCTGCATCTACTACTATTACTCCACACATCGACCGCTATCCAGCATGCATCTAGTGTATTAAGTTCATGAGAAAAAGGAGTAATGCAATAAGAACGATGACATAATGTAGACCAGATCCATTTATCTATTGTGGAGATATAGATCCCATCTTGTTATCCTTAGTAGCAACGATACATACGTGTCGATTCCCCTTCTGTCACTAGGATCAAGCACGTAAGATTGAACCCACTACAAAGCACCTCTTCCCATTGCAGGATAAATAGATCAAGTTGGCCAAACAAGACCAAAATATCGGAGAAGAAATACGAGGCTATAAGCAATCATGCATATAAGAGATCAAAGAAGAATCAAATAACTTTCATGGATAAAAACATAGATCTGATCATAAACTCAAAGTTCATCGGATCCCAACAAACACACTGCTAAAAGACTTACATCATATAGATCTCCAAGAGACCATTGTATTGATAATCAAGAGAGAGAGGAAGCCATCTAGCTACTAACTACGGACCTGTAGGTCTACAAAGAACTACTCACGCATCATAGAAGAGGCACCAATGGAAGTGATGAACCCCTCCATGACGGTGTCTAGATTGGATCTGGTGGTTCTGGACTCTGCGGCGGCTGGATCAATATTTTGTCGCCTCCTCTAGGGTTTCTGGAATATTGTGGTATTTATAGAGAAAAGAGGCGGTTCGGGGGGCACCCGAGGTGGGCAGCACCCACCTGGGCGCGCCTGGGCCCCCTGGCGCACCCTGGTGGGTGCTGCTCCCCTCGAGCAGCCCCCCGGGTGCTTCCTTGGCCCATTGGCTTTCTTCTGGCCAAAAAAATCCTCCAGGATTTGCATTGCATTTGGACTCCATTTGATATTGATTTCCTGCGATGTAAAAAACATGCAGAAAACAGCAACTGGCACTGGGCACTATGTCAATATGTTAGTACCAAAAAATGATATAAAATGACTATAAAATGATTGTAAAACATCCAAGAATGATAATATAATAGCATGGAACAATCTAAAATTATAGATACGTTGGAGACATATCATGGCATCGCCATCTCCTAGTAGTGCCGATAGACGTCCATGTGGACGTATGGCTATTGCGGTGCCTAGCCACCGGCGGTGGGATCTCAAACTCGGGGAAGCAGGTGGTGCGGGCGGCGAGGACCTACTGGAGTGGCGTCGACCAAAGGAGGAGCCGACCTCGTCGCCATGCTTCCCCTTGATGATCCAATGCCAGCCCATGGCACCGGCAGGGAGGTGGGCCAGTGGGATGCAACGACGGCGACTAGGGTTTGCTCGTGTCAGGGCTCAAGGAGGCAAACCGAGTAGGAAGTGGAAGTTGTGGACTGGTCGGTCCATGGCTTCCACATTAAGAAGGATGATGACCCACCTGCTAGGTGGCTGACAACCGGGGCTTGTCATGCATGCGCATTGATTTTGGGCAGTGGAGGTAGGTGGACGGACGCCACACGTCCCCAAAGTGGACAACGAGCAAGCGCATGGCCGTCCGTTTGATGTCCGTGTGGACGCAAATCAGGCACAGGTTTGCACCAAAAATGGGGCGGGTCGGATGCTAAACGGACAAAATTTAATGATAAGGCCGCGCATTGGGCCGTGTCATCTGTTCGCTTTGGCCCAAATGGACAAACGCGAACATGATGTGGTCGTGCATTGGAGTTTGCCTAAAGCCATTGGAAACAAGGAGGATCAACGACGGCGACGGCGGGAGCGAGAGAACCCTCGTTTTGGGAGGAGTTTCTCGTGAGGAGAGCTCTATGCGATATGGTGTAATTATAGGTTCAGCGAAGATCTTAGAACCTTTCGAACGCTGGTGGCAGAAAATTAGACTGGGCCGACCCATGCACTAGACATGCGTCGTGGGGTTACCGGTAGGTCGCTATTTGTCGAACTACATGCCAAATAGGACTCAAAGTACCAAGGTGCACTGATACATGGTATAGGGGTGAGTGTATGCGTGCAAGTATGAGCGTTTGTGTCTGTACTATGTTCAAAAAGGTGCATTGATATATGGGTATGTGTGTCACAATGATAAGAACTCACGCGTACATTACAAGTCTAGGCTAAATTGGATTGATATTATTATTTTTGAACATAGTGTAGACGCAAGCGCTCATACATACACGCATGCACCCATCCCTACGAACGCACACACGTATAGCCTACCCTCTGAGCACCTCGAAAAAACTGAGCCAGCATATCATCTTGAGATTTATCAAGTTGCGTAGGCGCCTCGTCCTACACAATCACCTAAGCATACACGGCTTAGCTGTTGATACAATGAAATACGTGTACATATACATTTATACAGTAATAATGCAGGATGTAGTCGACCAAAATAGGTGAAGAGGGCAAGAGTCTAACGAGCGTTCTTTTCTTAAAAAAGAGGTATGGAGTTGTTTTATTAAAAAATTGTGAAAATGATCAGATCTATTATAAAGATTCAGAGGATGTACAAAGCACCTCAAATATAATAAAAATTACATCGAGGTTCATGAATCACCGAAAGACCATTGCCATCACCAGAACAAGCCGCCGACACGCCGCTATCGCCGCTCCTATACCGAAGTCAGCCCAACCTTGTCGATGACAGCAGGGAAGTCTTCATGCACGTGCCCCTAAGGACCAGCGCCCTGGAGCAGCAGTCATCGTCGTTGAATCCTTGAGTCGATCTAAAGAACCTGACACCAAATTTCGCCGTTGCATACGCACGGGAAACCCTAACCTCGCCGCCCCAAGGAGCTAGCAGGAATCTACACAGGAGCTCCGTCTAATCTGTCCCAATGGACGAACTTGAGGACGATCAGAGCTCCGAAGACTGACTCAAAGAAGGAGCGCCGCCATCTGTCCAAATGCCGCCCCTTGAGGACTAAAACACAATCTATCTACTAGCGGGAGTCGAGACACCAGGATTCTCCTCCCCGCCATCGGCTGTCGGAGCGGCAGGCAGAGGGGAGGCAAATCCACGAGCTCGCCGGCAGAGATCGAGGGGGGTGGAGCTTTCCCAAGTCACCTTGGGAGAGAGGAAAGAAAAGCTCGGTCCGGAGTTGTTTCATTAATACTCCAAAAAAAAACTACAGTTGTGTTTGGCAAACTAGTTTTTTTAAAGTATTTGGAGAATAATATGGCTTTCTTAGAAACCATAATTTTTAAAAACTTTGAGGTGTTTGGCTTCAACAAATACCATCGTTTATGAACCGTAGTACCTCCAATACCATGGTTTTTATGTAGTATTTAAGAAAGAGGCCTTGACCACTTTTTTCTAAACTAAAGAAGAAACAGATGTGGTATTTTTAGGGGACAAATGTGGTTTTTAGAAAATGGATATTCACCACCTAGGTAATTGAATACTACGGGTTTAGGTTACTCCAGTTTTGAGAAAAAAATGTTGCCAAACTAGGCCTAGAGTTTTGGTAAAACCATAGTTTGTAAGGTTGTGATATTTTTTTATCCAAACACCTCAAAACATTTTAGACTACTGTTTTTCTAGAAACCATGGTCTTGCAACAATACTACAAAAATACTCTGCAAGCAATCGGGGCCTTGAAGTTTAGGTTTGTTATAAGTCATTTTGACCAAATCTATAGAAAAATGTGCTAAGATCTACAACACCGAATACTTAGTATGACTATATTTCATAAAATATCTCATGAGACTAACTTGGTCTTCTAGATGTTAATATATTTTTCTATAAACTTGGTCAAACTTAAACAAGTTTGACTTGCAATAAACTCAAAACTTTAATTATTTTGAAAGGGAGGTAGTATTTATCTTTGTTGATGATAAATGATGCATGTGTCAATTGTTTGTAGATGGTAGGAGATGAGAGTTTTCTCCACATTAGAGCTTAGGTGTCTCGGCGCGAGTGCCCGAAATATAGCCATTTGAAAAGTGGGCATTAGGATTACAACTGTTGCAATTATAAACTGTTTGAATTACTGTTGAAATGGTAGTTACAAAATAATATTAAAATATATAGAGAGAATATAGACAATCTGTGCCAGCTACACCGGTACATGACACATGGTAAAGTGGGTAAGTCCAAGCAACTGAGGCTATATATAGTATATGAATGCATAGGCTGGAATATATAAACCAACTGGCTTCACCTTCTTGTATATAAATATGAATGCATACAGTGGAAGCATACATATGATACATAGAAAACAACATATGTTTATTTTGCATCGCAAAGCCAAACGTTACCAATAGAGCGGAGCATAGCATGATCAACGCATATGGATACATTAACAAGAATGAGAACAAACCAAAAGTGTTTAGTTTGGCATGGCATGGCTTGGAGAGTTTCGTGAAACCTAGCACCTGTCACCACCTGGGCATACCGCCCACAGCAAGATAAGAAGCACACAGTTGTAAAGGATAGCCAGCTATCTCTATCTATCTAGCTAGCTCACATCCATCCATCCGCTGCTAGTAAGAACAAAATAAGCAAAGCCTAGAAACGCCAAGGCTTCTCCCGCAAGTGTCTTGCCAGTACACGCATTAGCTACTATTTATGCACCCCCCCTCTCATATCTCTAGATATCACTGAATTCCTTCCATAGATACACACATATCCATCGTTGCCCCCAATATTTGTTCCACCCCAGCACCCATTTCCCAAAGAGCCTCCGCCATGGAAGGCCACCTTCAAGTTCAAGAGCAACAAAAACTACTGAATCTGCCACCAGGGTTCAGGTTTCAACCGACGGACATGGAGATCATCACCTTCTACCTGGTCCCCAAGGTGTTGAAGAAAGTCTTCAACACCACGGTGGTCGGGGAGGTGGACCTGAACAAATGTGAGCCATGGGATCTCCTAAAGAAGGTAAACATGGGGGATAAGGGGCGATACTTCTTCTCCCAGAAGGACCTCAAGTACTCCACTGGGATACGGACCAACCGGGCCACGAAGGCCGGCTATTGGAAGGCCACAGGAAAGGACAAGGAGATCGTCCACCCACCAACCATGAGTATCATCGGCATGAAGAAGACGCTCGTCTTCTACAAGGGAAGGGCCCCCAAGGGGGAGAAGACAAACTGGATCATGCACGAGTACAGACTCGAGAGCGGCAAGAAACCCACACCTAACCTTCCCACTGACATCGCCAAAGCCACCACCATTAACGCATCTTCCAAGGTATTTTCAAACCTTAACTATTAGTACTCATGACTCATGAATACGCCTGTATGTACATATCTAGCTACTAACCATTATTGATTTGCACTAATTTAGTTTATCTATGTTGGTAGGGGGAGTATGTGATTTGTAGAATCTTCCTTAAGAGCACTGGACTGAAGAAGGTGATGATGCCATCATATGACATGTCCATTCCCATGTCCATGGGGGGAGAGAAACAACAGGGCTTCCTCAAATCCACTACATTGGATCCTCTCATGGACTACGACGTGTTGTCATCACTGGCACCGCCGCCTCCATTGCCTGCAACATCTTTGGACCAGCCGCATACCTTCGAGGCCGGATCATTTGTGATGCGCAATGCGGTGCTTCCGATGATCAACAACCACTACTTTGGGAACCACTGCCAACAAATGATGGCCTTGCCACAGTCATCGATGTCATTCTACAACCAACAACAGCAACAACAGATGATGGAGATGAGTGTAGACCAGGGCTTCATGGTTCGGGTCAATCCTGGGAGTGTTTCATCATCCATAGTGTCTCGTGAGGATGTTGTGACCTGGTTGAGCAACAACAACCAGGGTAATGGTGGCACAACAACCTCCGACGAGATCTCATTGATGAACATGGGAATGGATGGCATGTGGAACTACTGATGATCATATGACCCGCGAGAATATATACATGTGTGCATGCATAAAATAGTCATCCACCAGAAGATCAGTTGATATATACCAACATCTGTATTGGTTTGTAGCGCATTTTATTTTTTAGCATGATCACAAGAGAGTATGTAAGCATTGTCTTGCTTGGCTTGCTTCTCTTGTGCCAGTGTTGTGTGTATGTGTAATGCCCTGTGTATGCACCATCCGGCGCTGTATACATGGCTACATTTCCATGTGTTGTAAAATATCTGGTAGTGTGTACATCATGCATGTTTTTAACCTATGTGGAATAAACTATTCTGTTTAATTATAAATATTTGCCTAGATGTGTTATTGTGGATTTGCTTACATATGTGTATTTTATTTGGAAACAAATTTTGGGCATGCACTAATACAAAGAGATTTCCATCCACCCTATGAACTCCTACTTCCACTTTGATTTTTTTTAAATGCATTGGTTAATTTTTTAAGAAACTGAATGTGCATGTCTATTTATACCCTACTTGTTTTGTTGATAAATGACAAAGCCATCCCCTAAGTGCTAAACGGCATAATGGTGTAGTGATTTGTGATGGTGGAGTTGCAAGGAAATGTGAATAGCAATAATTAAAAGTGTGCATCATGTGGCCCAATCCTTAGTTATGCCTAGTAAATGGTTAGTTCAATGCCCACGGTTGGACTAATACGACCGTTTGCGATAATAACATGGTGGCTATTTGTTAAAGATGTTGGGGAACGTAGTAATTTCAAAAAAAATCCTACGCATACGCAAGATCATGGTGATGCATAGCAATGAGAGGGGAGAGTGTTGTCCACGTACCCTCGTAGACCGTAAGCAGAAGCGTTAGCACAACGCGGTTGATGTAGTCGTACATCTTCACGGCCTGACCGATCAAGCACCGAAAGCACGGCACCTCTGAGTTCTTGCACATGTTCAGCTCGATGACGTCCCTCGAACTCCGATCCAGCCGAGTGTCGAGGGAGAGTTCCGTCAGCACGACTGCATGGTGACGATTATGATGTTCTACCGTCCCAGGGCTTCGCCTAAGCAACGCTACGATATTATCAAGGAGGACTATGGTGGAGGGGGGCACCGCACACAGCTAAGAGATCAATGATCAATTGTTGTGTCTATGGGGTGCCCCCTCCCCCGTATATAAAGGAGTGGAGGAGGGGGTCGGCCAAGGGGAGGAGGCGTGCCCAGGGGGGAGTCCTACTCCCACTGGGAGTAGGACTCCTCCCTTTCCTATTTGGAGAGGGAGAAGGAAGGAAGAGGAAGCAGGGAGGAAGGAAAGGGGGGCCGGTCCCCCTCCCAATTTGGATTGGGCTTGGGAGGGCGCGCCCCCTCCCTTGCTCCTTTCCCCTCCTTTCCACTAAGGCCCATTAAGGCCCATATACCTCCCGGGGGGTTCCGATAACCTCTCGGAGCTCCAGTATTGTCCCAAACTCACCCGGAACCTTTCCGGTGTCCAAATATAGTCGTCCAATATATCGATCTTTATGTCTCGACCATTTTGAGACTCCTCGTCATGTCCATGATCACATCCGGGACTCTGAAAAACCTTCAGTACATCAAAACACATAAACTTATAATATAACTGTCATCTAACTTTAAGCGTGCGGACTCTACGGGTTCAAGAACTATGTAGACATGGCCGAGACACGTCTCCGGTCAATAACCAATAGCAGAACCTGGATGCTCATATTGGCTCCTACATATTCTATGAAGATCTTTATCGGTCAAACCGCATAACAACATGCGTTGTTCCCTTTGTCATCGGTATGTTACTTGCCCGAGATTCGATCATCGGTATCTCAATACCTAGTTCAATCTCGTTACCGACAAGTGATACGTCTCCAACGTATCTATAATTTTTTATTGTTCCATGCTATTATATTACCCCTTTTGGATGTTTATGGGCTTTATTTTACACATTTATATCATTTTTGGGACTAACCTACTAACTGGAGGCCCAACCCATATTGCTGTTTTATTGCCTGTTTCAGTATTTCGAGGAAAAAGAATATCAAACGGAGTCCAAACAGAATGAAACCTTTGGCATCGTGATTTTTTGGAAGAATATCATCCTGGAGGCTCGGAGATCAAGTCAGAAGATACTCGAGGAGCCCAGGAGATAGGGGGCGCCCCCCTACAGGGCGCGGCCCCCTATCTCGTGGACCCCTCGAGCACCCCCTCGACCAACTTCTTTCACCTATATAACCCTACATACTCTAAAACCATCGAATATCAAGATAGATCGGGAGTTCCACTGCCACAAGCCTCTGTAGCCACCAAAAACCTCTCGGGAGCCCGTTTCGGCCCCCTGTCAGAGGGGGAATCCATCACCGGTGGCCATCTTCATCATCCCGGCGCTCTCCATGATGAGGAGGGAGTACTTCACCCTCGGGGCTGAGGGTATGTACCAGTAGCTATGTGTTTGATCTCTCTCTCTCTCTCTCGTGTTCTCTCTATGGCACGATCTTGATGTATCGCGAGCTTTGCTATTATAGTTGGATCTTATGATGTTTCTCCCCCTCTACTCTCTTGTGATGAATTGAGTTTCCCCCTTGAAGTTATCTTATCGGATTGAGTCTATTTGAGAACACTTGATGTATGTCTTGCCGTGTTTATCTGTGGTGACAATGGGATATCACGTGCCACTTGATGTATGTTTTGGTGACCAACTTGCGGGTTCCGCCCATGAAACTATGCATAGGGGTTGGTACACATTTTCTTGACTCTCCGGTAGAAACTTTGGGGCACTCTTTGAAGTACTTTGTGTTGGTTGAATAGATGAATCTGAGATTGTGTGATGCATATTGTATAATCATGCCCATGGATACTTGACGTGACAATGGAGTATCTAGGTGACATTAGGGTTTTGGTTGATTTGTGTCTTAAGGTGTTATTCTAGTACGAACTCTTTAATAGATTGATCCGAAAGAATAGCTTTGAGGTGGTTTCGTACCCTACCATAATCTCTACGTTTGTTCTCCGCTATTAGTGGCTTTGGAGTGACTCTTTGTTGCATGTTGAGGGATTGTTATATGATCTATCTATGTTATTATTGTTGAGAGAACTTGCACTAGTGAAAGTATGAACCCTAGGCCTTGTTTCCTACCATTGCAATACCGTTTACGCTCACTTTTATCATTAGTTACCTTGCTGTTTTTATTATTTCAGATTACAAATACCTATATCTACCATCCATATTGCACTTGTATCACCATCTCTTCGCCGAACTAGTGCACCTATACAATTTACCATTGTATTGGGTGTGTTGGGGACACAAGAGACTCTTTGTTATTTGATTGCAGGGTTGTTTGAGAGAGACCATCTTCATCCTACGCCTCCTACGGATTGATAAACCTTAGGTCATCCACTTGAGGGAAATTTGCTACTGTCCTACAAACCTATGCACTTGCAGGCCCAACAACGTCTACAAGAGGAAGGTTGTGTAGTAGACATCAGCAAGTCTCTTTACTCATTACGTAATGCATCATCCCATAACTAACTCATTAGCTACATTTTCTTGCAAGGCTTATAGTGATGTGCATTACCGAGAGGGCCCAGAGATACCTCTCCGACAATCGGAGTGACAAATCCTAATCTCGAAATATGTCAACTCAACAAGTACCTTTGGAGACACCTGTAGAGCACCTTTATAATCACCCAGTTATGTTGTGAGGTTTGGTAGCACACAAAGTGTTCCTCCGGTAAGTGGGAGGTACATAATCTCATAGTCATAGGAACATGTATAAGTCATGAAGAAAGCAATAGCAACATACTAAACGATCAAGTGCTAAGCTAACGGAATGGCCCAAGTCAATCACATCATTCTCCTAATGATGTGATCCCGTTAATCAAATGACAACTCATGTCTATGGTTAGGAAACTTAACCATCTTTGATTCATGAGCTAGTCAAGTAGAGGCATACTAGTGACACTATGTTTGTCTATGTATTCACACATGTATTATGTTTCCGGGTAATACAATTCTAGCATGAATAATAAACTTGTATCATGATATGAGGAAACAAACAGTAACCAGGATCCATTTTTTGCAGTCCGGCTAGCAGCTCTTCTCGACAGAGTTCGTCTTCGGGGGATCTCCTTCCGGAGATGATGGAGGGTGAAACCCCACCAGCCTCTCCGCCTTATGGGGCGGGCGACCCTGAAGTGTCGTCACGGAGGAGTCCAGATCTGCCGAGGCTAGAAGCTAGTACTTCGGCCGCCCTAAGCCCGGAGCGTTCGGCTCCCACGGGGGGTGATGAGAAGGGTCCAGCACAATTCGGTGACCGGCCAGATACACTGACGGGCCTTTTGGAGCGAACTGCACTCTCGGAGGATCACCATTCATTAATGAGCACGCTGCTTGAGAAGATTTCATCCGCCACAAGCGGGTTGAATGAAGCTTTTACGAGCCTGCTCAGAGGCTTTGAGGTATGTAATGAAATACGTAATAATTGATTATGGCGCACGCGCTAGGTGTGCTCCATATGGATAGTAGCCCCTGAGACTCTGGTTGCCATCCCAAGGCGGCAAACTGAGGATCACATCGTTGAGTAATGATCATACTATGTCCGTAAGCCGGCCGGTCCGTTGAAGTCGCCGTACTGAGCGGCTTACCGAATCACAAGGTATGTGCTCTGCTTTCCTTATTTTTATAGGAAAAAATTGAGAGGAGCATAATGTTTAATGTGATATGCTTGGACTACAGACGGAGCTGCTGCCGTGGAAGCCCAGAGGGCGGAACTTGCCCTGGCCAAGGAACAAGCCCGGGCTAGCACTGCGGCTGCCCTAAAGGCGGCCGAAGAGTTGAGAGCCGAACAGGCTGCTCGTCGCCAAAGCGAAGACAAAATAGCCGAGATGGCTATGGAGCTGAAAAATGCCGCCGACCGGTATGAGCTCCTTGATAAAGAGAATAAGGCTAGTTCGGCTGACCTGAAGAAGGCACTTGATGCGGCCAAGGAGACGCGGTCCGAAATTAGGGATGCATGGGAGGAGCTTCGCCAGGCCGGAGAAATAGTGTTTGGAAACCCCTATCTGTTGCGGATGAAGTTTTTGGATCCGAAGTACGCTCCTCTGGATCAATGCTGGAGCCCTACACACTCGTATGCGAATTTGGCGAAGAGTACAGTTGATGCGGCCAAGTTTTTCGAGGATCAAAAAGATAATGAAGTGGAAAAGCTGTTCTGGTCGCAATTCAATGCTTCAACGTGCCCATTGCCGTTGAGTGAGAGGATGGCTGCTGTGGCCGAGCTCCATAGGCTGTCCGGTCTTGCAATGCAGTCTGTAATAGACCATCTATGGCCGAAGGGGACTAAGCCGGACAGTTATTTTTGTTTAGTGCAACAATTCCTTGGTGCCGTATCGCGGATCGATGCCATGAAGAGGTCGGCGTGCATAGAGGGTGAACGGATGGCTCTTGCCCGCGTTAAAGCATATTGGACAGATATGGAGGCCACCATCATTGCGACCCAGAATCCGGTGGGAGGCTAGGATCCGACCGAGCACTACTTGGAGCAGGTAGCAGAAGGTGCTCGCTTAATAGAGGCTCAGTGCTCGAAGAATGTCATGTTCGAGTGACAAATTGTTTCATTGTAAAAACAATGTTATTTTAATTATGGAGGCTATGTTTATACTTTTCGCCCGAAAGTGTTATTGTGCCTCCTGTGCGGCCATTTTATGTATATATGCAATTTTGAAAGTTAGCAGTCGTTGGCTTCAGCCCCCACGCATATAATGCGGGGGTGTTCACGAAAATATGCGTAATCACACTTGATCCAACGTCTTGGTCCATTAAGGAGGTGATCACATGTCGAACTAGGCAACCGGACTATATAGCTTTAACACTCTCACTTAGCCATAGGAGTTTGACGGTGGGGCTACGATGTAGCCCCTGGTACTTTTGCATGCATCTGAATACGGGCACGTGTGTACATGACCGGGAAACGGTCCTTCGTTAATGCGGAGGAAACCTAAAGATTCCGCTGAGTCTTCGAGTGGTTGAGCAGTCTCTCGCTATATCATGACAGTCAGTTTTCGGCTTTCTCTACTGAGGTGCTCATCCGGAATAACCAGGGCACAATCGTAGTAGTTCTCCTTTGGCCGCCTTAGCCGATAATAACGGAACGTAAGGCGGCAAACCCAGGAGCCGGGCAAACCCAACATTTGACCAAAGACATGATTCGGTGATGATGCATATAAGGCCAAACTCGTGACGCCGAACACTCCCGAAGGTATTCGGACTTTATAACATATACTGGGCTGAGTAATGCCCTTTATTATGAACCCTGTATTTCCAGGTACGTGCATTAGTCTGTCGTGGCGAAATGCCAATAACGGCAGTATCCTTTGTGGGTGTAGTACCCATGGGATGTGTAAGCAACAAGAGACAATAAAGAAGGTTTACACAGGGGCTTAATCTAAAGAGAAACCTTTGAGCGGGGCCCTACTGCACGTCTGCACCTTTATCTCCGTTGTGCCGTGTCCTGGGAGGGTGTCACACGAATGGTGTCTGTAAAAAGGAAAACTCAGGTAGAGGAGTATGACGTAAGCGTGCGAAGAGTTAGCTATCACCAATGGATAGTAAAAGTGTAAGACATTGGCCTTTGAATGAGGTCAAGCCAAGAGTTGGGCTTTATTAAATATCTATAGCCCCTGGTGTCCTCTATGGGATTACATGTGTGGCGCCCACAACAGGTTTATCTGGGCTGCCGGGCTCATCTAAACATGTCCGTGGTCTTAACGACCAATCATGCTTTCTGGTATTAGAGACCGCTTAGAGTCCGGCTGCTGGAGCCGTCTCATACTCTTCCGCGCGTAAGGAACGCTCTGTATTTCGTTGACGGTGATGACGCCACGTGGACCGGGCATCTTGAGTTTAAGGTAGGCGTAGTGTGGTACTGCGTTGAAGCGGGCGAAGGCCGTTCTCCCGAGCAATGCATGATAAAGGGCAATGCTACTATCTCTTTTTCCACACTTGTGCTTCAAAGTAGCACCTTGTTCTTCATGTAGTGAGTCTCATATATTGTGCTTCAAAGTAGCACCATGTTTTTCATATAGTGAGTCTCTTAAGTTGTCTTGTTCATACTAGTGGGAATTTCTTATTATAGAACTTGGCTTGTATATTCCTACGATGGGCTTCCTCAAAATGCCCTAGGTCTTCATGAGCAAGCAAGTTGGATGCACACCCACTAGTTTTCTTTTGTTGAGCATTCATAGCTCCAGTGCATCCGATGCATGGCAATCCCTACTCCTTGCATTAACATCAATCGATGGGCATCTCCATAGCTCATTGATTAGCCTCGTTGATGTGAGACTTTCTCCTTTTTTGTCTTCTCCACACAATCCCCATCATCATATTCTATTCCACCCATAGTGCTATATCCATGGCTCACGCTCATGTATTATGTGAAGGTTGAAAAAGTTTGAGATTATTTTAGTATGAAACAATTGCTTGGCTTGTCATCGGGGGTATAGAAGTTGGGAACATCTTTGTGTGACGAAAATGAAGCATAGCCTAACTATATGATTTTGTAGGGATGAACTTTCTTTTGCCATGTTATTTTGAGAAGACATGATTGCTTTCATTAGTATGCTTGAAGTATTATTATTTTTGTGTCAATATGAACTTTTGTCTTTAATCTTTCGAATCTGAATATTCATATCACAATTAAGAAGATTTACATTGAAATTATGCCAAAGTATCACTCCGCGTCAAAAATTCTTTTTTTATCATTTACCTACTCGAGGACGAGCAGGAATTAAGCTTGGGGATGCTTGATACATCTCCAACGTATCTATAATTTTTGATTGTCCCATGCTACTTTATCTACTGTTTTGGACTATATTGGGCTTTATTTTTTCACTTTTATATTATTTTTGGGACTAACCTATTAACCGGAGGCCCAGCCCAGAATTGCTGTTTTTTGCCTTTTTAGTATTTCGAAGAAACAGAGTATCAAACAGAGTCCAAATGGAATGAAACCTTCGGGAACGTGATTTACTCATCAGATAAGACCCAGGAGACTTGGACCCTCCGTCAAAAAAGCCACGAGGCGGTCACGAGGTGGAGGCGCGCCGCCGGGCGCGCCTCACCTCGTGGGCCCCTTGAGCTCCACCAACGCATTCTTCCTCCTATATATACCTCACGATCCCCGAAGCCACCGAAGGGGAGCCAAAACCTAATTCCACCGCTGCAACCTTCTGTATCCACGAGATCCCATCTTGGGGCCTGTTCCGGAGCTTCGCCGGAGGGGGCATCCACCACGGAGGGCTTCTACATCATCACCATAGCCCTCCGATGAAGTGTGAGAAGTTTACTTTAGACCTTCGGGTCCATAGCTAGTAGCTAGATGGCTTCTTCTCTCTTTTTGGATCTCAATACAATGTTCTCCCCCTCTCTCGTGGAGATCTATTCGATGTAATCTTCTTTTTGCGGTGTGTTTGTTGAGACCGATGAATTGTGAGTTTATGATCCAGTATTATCTATGGAAAATATTTGATTCTTCTCTGAATTCTTTTATGTATGATTGAGTTATCTTTGCAAGCCTCTTCGAATTATCCGTTTAGTTTGGCCAACTAGATTGGTAGTTCTTGCAATGGGAGAAGTGCATGGCTTTGGGTTCAATCTTATGTGTCCTTACTCAAGGATGTAAAGAGTTGCAAGGCACGTATTGTATTGTTGCCATCGAGGATAACAAGATGGGGTTTTTATCATATTGCATGAATTTATCCCTCTACATCATGTCATCTTGCTTAAAGCGTTAGTCTGTTTTTAACTTAATACTCTAGATGCATGCTGGATAGCGGTCGATGAGTGGAGTAATAGTAGTAGATGCAGAATCGTTTCGATCTACTTGTCACGGACGTGATGCCTATATACATGATGATTGCCTAGATATACTCATAACTATGCTCAATTCATCAATTGCTCAACAGAATTTGTTCACCCACCGTAGAATACCTATGCTCTTGAGAGAAGCCACTAGTGAAACCTATGGCCCCCGGGTCTATTCTCATCATATCAATCTATATCACTTTATTTACTTGCTTTGTTTTTACTTTGCCTTTACTTTTTACTTTGCATCTATCTATCAAAAATACCAAAAATATTATCTCTATCAGATCTCACTCTCGTAAGTGACCGTGAAGGGATTGACAACCCCTAAGTGTTGGTTGCGCGTGACCTCCTACTGGATTGATACCTTGGTTCTCAAAAACTGAGGGAAATACTTACGCTACTGTGCTGCATCATCCTCTCCTCTTCGGGGAAAACCAACGCAAGCTCGAGACGTAGCAGTCGACAGTGGCTATGAAGTGGGTGGTGGGTGGGCAACGAATTTCTTCATCGCCTTCTTCCCCCTTGAGCCGGACATAGTTCGGCCAAGAGTCTCCTGACAAAGAGAGAGATTTTAATGAGTTCAGCATGTCGCCAAAGGGCGAGTGCTGGAAGATATCCGCAGCGGCAAATTTCATTACCGGAGCCCAGCCAGAATTGGCGGGCTCGGGGGCGCGCGGTCTGGGACCTACAACCGGACAAAAGTCCAGGGGCCCGAAGACACAGGCTTCCTTAAGGATGAAGTCTGTGTTCGGCTCTACCACGGATGAGCGTGCGGCCTCCGGGGCGGGGTCCATCCACCCGTCCTCGGATGACGCGATCTGCCCCGGATTTAGGTCTGGGGCTCCTACAAGCGCGACATCCCGAGTATTGTCCGACAGCAGGTCTAAGCCATGCTCATCGCGACTGTTCGGCGCTCTTGACGTAGGTCCGAATCCATCGAAGATCAAGTCTCCGCGGATATCGGCCATGTAGTTCAAGTTTCCGAACCTGACCCTATGGCCAGGGGCGTAGCTGTCAATCTGCTCCAGAGGGCCGAGCGAATTGGCCCGCAGTGCGAAGCTGCCGAACACGAAGATCTATCCGGGGAGAAAGGTCTCACCCTGGACCGCGTTGTTGTTGATGATTCAAGGCGCCATCGAGCCTTGCAGCAACGACACATAGGAACTCTCAATGAAAGCACCAATGTCGGTGTCAAAACCGGCGGATCTCAGGTAGGGGGTCCCGATCTGTGCGTCTAAGGCTAATGGTAACAGGAGGCAAGGGACACGATGTTTTACCAGTGTTCGCCCTCTCGATGGAGGTAAAACCCTACTTCCGCTTGATTGATCTTGATGATATGAGTATTACAAGAGTTGATCTACCACGAGATCGTAGAGGCTAAACCCTAGAAGCTAGCGTATGATGATTATGATTGTTATGATCGTCCCTATACGGACCAAACCCTCCGGTTTATATAGACACCGGAGGGGGCTAGGGTTTACACAGAGTCAGTTACAAAGAAGGAAATCTAATATCCGGATCGCCAAGCTTGTCTTCCACGCAAAGGAGAGTCCCATCCGGACACGGGACGAAGTCTTGAGTCTTGTATCTTCACGTCCCAACAGTCCGGCCAAAGTATATAGTCCGGCTGTCCGGATACCCCCTAGTCCAGGACTCCCTCAGTCGGGCATTGAGTCTGACTCAATATCACACCTTGTATTACAGGCAAGAACCCTTTCTTTGCTTGATGCATTTTGAACTTTTTCAAAACTTTATCAAGGTATGTACTTTGTGAAGGTCCAATTAAGCGTCTTGATCTATCTCTATAGATCTTGATGCCCAATATGTAAGCAGCTTCACCGAGGTCTTTCATCAAAAAACTTTTATTCAAGTATCCTTTTATGCTATCCAGAAATTCTATATCATTTCCAGTCAATATTATGTCGTCCACATATAATATTAGAAATGCTACAGAGCTCCCACTCACTTTCTTGTAAATACAGTCTTCTCCAAAAGTCTGTATAAAACCATATGCTTTGATCACACTATCAAAGCGTTTATTCCAACTCCGAGAGGCTCGCACCATTCCATAAATGGATCGCTGGAGCTTGCACACTTTGTTAGCATCCTTTGGTTCGACAAAACCTTCTGGTTGCATCATATACAACTCTTCTTCCAGAAATCCATTCAGGAATGCAGTTTTGACATCCATTTGCCAAATTTCATAATCATAAAATGCGGCAATTGCTAACATGATTCGGACAGACTTAAGCATCGCTACAGTGAGAAAGTCTCATCGTAGTCAACCCTTGAACTTGTCGAAAACCTTTCGCAACAAGTCAAGCTTTGTAGACGAGAACATTACCATCAGCGCCGGTCTTCTTCTTGAAGATCCATTTATTCTTGATGGCTTGCTGATCATCGGGCAAGTCAACCAAAGTCCACACTTTGTTCTCATACATGGATCCCATCTCAGATTTCATGGCCTCAAGCCATTTTGCCGAATCTGGGCTCATCATCGCTTCCTCATAGTTCGTAGGTTCACTATGGTCAAGTAACATGACCTCCAGAATAGGATTACCGTACCACTCTGGTGCATATCTTACTCTGGTTGACCTACGAGGTTCTGTAGTAACTTGATCTAAAGTTTCATGATCAATATCATTAGCTTCCTCACTTATTGGTGTAGTCGTCACAAGAACCAGTTTCTGTGATGAACTACTTTCAAGTAAGGGAGAAGGTACAGTTACCTCATCAAGTTCTACTTTCCTCCCACTCACTTCTTTCGAGAGAAACTCCTCTAGAAAGGATCCATTCTTGGCAACAAATGTCTTGCCTTCGGACCTGTGATAGAAGGTGTACCCAATAGTTTCCTTTGGGTATCCTATGAAGACACATTTCTTCGATTTGGGTTCGAGCTTATCGGGTTGAAGCTTTTTCACATAAGCATCGCAGCCCCAAACTTTAATAAACGACAACTTTGGTTTCTTGCCAAACCACAGTTCATAAGGCGTCGTCTCAACGGATTTTGATGGTGCCCTATTTAATGTGAATGCGGCCATCTCTAAAGTAAACCCCAAAACGATAGCGGTAAATCAGTAAGAGACATCATAGATCGCACTATATCTAGTAAAGTACGATTAGGACGTTCGGACACACCATTACGCTGTGGTGTTCCGGGTGGCATGAGTTGTGAAACTATTCCGCATTACTTCAAAAGTAAACCAAACTCATAACTCAAATATTCTCCTGCATGATCAGATCGTAGAAACTTTATTTTCTTGATACGATGATTTTGAACTTCACTCTGAAATTCTTTGAACTTTTCAAATGTTTCAGACTTATTTTTCATTAAGTAGATATACCCATATTTGCTCAAATCATCTGTCAAGGTGAGAAAATAACGATACCCGCCGCGAGCCTCAATATTCATTGGACCACATACATCAGTATGTATGATTTCCAACAAATCAGTTGCTTGCTCCATAGTTCCAGAGAACGGCGTTTTAGTCATCTTGCCCATGAGGCATGGTTCGCAAGTACCAAGTGATTCATAATCAAGTGATTCCAAAAGTCCATCAGTATGGAGTTTCTTCATGCGCTTTACACCAATATGACCTAAACGGCAGTGCCACAAATAAGTTGCACTATCATTATCAACTCTGCATCTTTTGGCTTTAACATTATGAATATGTGTATCACTACTATCGAGATTCATCAAAAATAGACCACTCTTTAAGGGTGCATGACCATAAAAGATATTACTCATATAAATAGAACAACCATTATTTTCAGATTTAAATGAATAACCGTCTCGCATCAAACAACATCCAGATATAATGTTCATGCTCAACGCTTGCACCAAATAACAATTATTTAGGTCTAAAACTAATCCTGAAGGTAGATGTAGAGGTAGCGTGCCAACAGCGATCACATCGACTTTGGAACCATTTCCCACGCGCATCGTCATCTCGTCCTTAGCCAGTGTCCGCTTAATCCGTAGTCCCTGTTTCGAGTTGCATATATTAGCAACAGAACCAGTATCAAATACCCAGGTGCTACTGCGAGCTCTGGTAAGGTACACAGCAATAACATGTATATCACATATACCTTTGTTCACCTTGCCATCCTTCTTATCTGCCAAATACTTGGGGCAGTTTCGCTTCCAAAGGACTACCGCTTGCAGAGAAGCACTCGGCCTCGTGCTTAGGTCCAGACTTGGGTTTCTTCTCTTGAGCAGCAACTTGTTTGCTGTTCTTCTTGAAGTTCCCCTTCCTTTTCCCTTTGCCCTTTTTCTTGAAACTGGTGGTCTTATTGACCATAAACACTTGATGCTCCTTCTTGATTTCTACCTCCGCGGCCTTTAGCATTGCGAAGAGCTTGGGAATTGTCTTATCCATCCCTTGCATATTATAGTTCATCACGAAGCTTTTGTAGCTTGGTGGTAGTGATTGAAGAATTCTATCAATGACGCTATCATCCGGAAGATTAACTCCCAGTTGAATCAAGTGATTGTTATACCCCAGACATTCTGAGTATATGCTTGCTGACAGAACTATTCTCCTCCATCTTGCAGCTGTAGAACTTATTGGAGACTTCATATCTCTCAATCCGGGTATTTGCTTGAAATATTAACTTCAACTCCTGGAACATCTCATATGCTCCATGACGCTCAAAATGTCGTTGAAGTCCCGGTTCTAAGCCGTAGCATGGCACATCGAACTATCGAGTAGTCATCAGCTTTGCTCGCCAGACGCTCATAATATCCGTGTCGCCTCCTGAAGAAGTTTGGCACCTAGCGGTGCTTCCAGGACATAATTCTTCTGTGCAGCAATGAGGATAATCCTCAAGTTACGGACCCAGTCCGTGTAATTTCTACCATCATCTTTCAACTTTGCTTTCTCAAGGAACACATTAAAATTCAACGGAACAACAGCACGAGCCATCTATCTACAACAAACATAGACAAGCAAAATACTATCAGGTACTAAGTTCATGATAATTTTAAGTTCAGTTAATCATATTACTTAAGAACTCCCACTTAGATAGACATCCCTCTAATCATCTAAGTGATCACGTGATCCAAATCAACTAAACCATAACCGATCATCACATGAAATGGAGTAGTTTTCAATGGTGAACATCACTATGTTGATCATATCTACTATATGATTCATGCTCGACCTTTCGGTATCAGTGTTCGGAGGCCATATCTGCATATGCTAGGCTCGTCAATTTTACCCTAAGTATTCTGCATGTGCAAAACTGGCTTGCACCCGTTGTAGATGGATGTAGAGCTTATCACACCCGATCATCACGTGGTGTCTGGGCACGACGAACTTTGGCAACGGTGCATACTCAGGGAGAACACTTTATCTTGAAATTTAGTGAGAGATCATCTTATAATGCAACTGTCAATCAAAGCAAGATAAGATGCATAAAAGATAAACATCACATGCAATCAATATAAGTGATATGATATAGCCATCATCATCTTGTGCTTGTGATCTCCATCTCCGAAGCACCGTCATGATCACCATCGTCACCGGTGCGACACCTTGATCTCCATCGTAGCATCATTGTCGCCTCGCCAACTATTGCTTCTACGACTATCGCTACCGCTTAGTGATAAAGTAAAGCAATTATGTATGCATTGCATTGCATACAATAAAGCGACAACCATATGGCTCTCGCCGGTTGTCGATAACTCGTTACAAAACATGATCATCTCATACAATAAAATATAGCATCACGCCTTGACCATATCACATCAAAACATGCCCTGCAAAAACAAGTTAGACGTCCTCTACTTTGTTGTCGCAAGTTTTACATGGCTGCTTCGGGCTGAGCAAGAACCGTTCTTACCTACGCATCAAAACAACAACAATAGTTCGTCTAGTTAGTGTTGTTTTAACCTTCTCAAGGACCGGGTGTAGCCACACTCGGTTCAACTAAAGTTGGAGAAACTGACACCCGCCAGCCACCTGTGTGCAAAGCACGTCGGTAGAACCAGTCTCGTAAGCGCGACGCGTAATGTCGGTCCGGCCGCTTCATCCAACAATACCGCCGAACCAAAGTATGACATGCTGGTAAGCAGTATGACTTGTATCACCCACAACTCACTTGTGTTCTACTCGTGCATATAACATCAACGCACAAAACCTAGGCTCGGATGCCCCTGTTGGGGAACGTAGTAATTTCAAAAAAATTCCTACGCATACGCAAGATCATGGTGATGCATAGCAACGAGAGGGGAGAGTGTTGTCCACGTACCCTTGTAGACCGTAAGCGGAAGCGTTAGCACAATGCAGTTGATGTAGTCATACGTCTTCACGGCCCGATCGATCAAGCACCGAAAGCAGGGCACCTCCAAGTTCTTGTACATGTTCAGCTCGATGACGTCGAACTCCGATCCAGCCGAGTGTCGAGGGAGAGTTCCGTCAGCACGACGGCATGGTGATGATGATGATGTTCTACCGTCGCAGGGCTTCGCCTAAGCACCGCTACGATATTATCGAGGAGAACTATGGTGGAGGGGGGCACCGCACACGGCTAAGAGATCAATGATCAATTGTTGTGTCTATGGGGTGCCCCCCTCCACCGTATATAAAGGAGTGGAGGAGGGGGGCGGCCAAGGGGAGGAGGCGCGCCCAAGGGGGGGAGTCCTACTCCCACTGGGAGTAGGACTCCTCCCTTTCCTATTTGGAGAGGGAGAGCGAAGGAAGAGGAAGGAGGGAGGAAGGAAAGGGGGGCCGGCCCCCCTCCCAATTCGAATTGGGCTTGGGAGGGCGCGCCCCCTCCCTTGCTACTTTCCCCTCATTTCCACTAAGGCCCATTAAGGCCCATATACCTCCCGGGGGGTTACGATAACCTCCCGGAGCTCCGGTATTGTCCCAATCTCACCCGGAACCTTTCCGGTGTCCAAATATAGTCATCCAATATATCAATCTTTATGTCTCGACCATTTCGAGACTCTTCGTCATGTCCGTGATCACATACGGGACTCCGAACAACCTTCGGTACATCAAAACACATAAACTCATAATATAACTTTCATCTAACTTTAAGCGTGCGGACCCTACGGGTTCAAGAACTATGTAGACATGACTGAGACACGTCTCCGGTCAATAACCAATAGCGGAACCTGGGTGCTCATATTGGCTCCTATATATTCTACGAAGATCTTTATCGGTCAAACTGCATAACAACATATGTTGTTCCCTTTGTCATCGGTATGTTACTTGCCCGAGATTCGATCATCGGTATCTCAATACCTAGTTCAATCTCGTTACTGGCAAGTCTCTTTACTTGTCACGTAATGCATCATCCCGTAACTAACTTAGTAGCTATATTGCTTGCAAGGCTTATAGTGATGTGCATTACCGAGAGGGCCCAGAGATACCTCTCCGACAATCAGAGTGACAAATCCTAATCTCGAAATATGTCAACTCAACAAGTACCTTTGGAGACACCTATAGAGCACCTTTATAATCACCCAGATTACGCCAGACGTTTGGTAGCACACAAAGTGTTCCTCCGGTAAGCGGGAGGTACATAATCTCATAGTCATAGGAACATGTATAAGTCATGAAGAAAGCAATAGCAACATACTAAACGATCAAGTGCTAAGCTAACGGAATGGGTCAAGTCAATCACATCATTCTCCTAATGATGTGATCCCGTTAATCAAATGACAACTCATGTCTATGGTTAGGAAACTTAACCATCTTTGATTCACGAGCTAGTCAAGTAGAGGCATACTAGTGACACTATGTTTGTCTATGTATTCACACATGTATTATGTTTCCAGGTAATACAATTCTAGCATGAATAATAAACATTTATCATGATATGAGGAAATAACTAATAACTTTATTATTGCCTCTAGGGCATATTCCCTTCAAAAGATGCCTAGGAAAATCAATTTATAAAAAGGCGAAACAAACATATGTGTAGGACATTCAAAATCATTTCTCAAGATCAGGCTACAAATTATTAGCACGCACGCTAACCCTAGTCGGATTATTAGAAAAAAAAACATTTGTACAGAACAACAATTAATCACTAACCATAGATATCATTCAAACAATCAATACACTACACGGGTCTAACGAATCTTACTATGATTTCATGCACTGGGTGAACATAACCAAGGATTTCTATTCCCAACAAAAGAGGGGGGATAACCGATTTTCCGTCGGAGTGAGAGTCAGAGTCGTTGCCGGAGTAGCTGTGGACCTCTGGCTCAGGCTGGGGAGGCACGACGACGACGAAGTCAAGGTCACGCTACTGCCCGAGCGAGACCTCGTCGGCGGTGATAGCAACCTCTGTGCCTAGCTTCAAGTGTTGCGCGGGTGCTTCACCAGCCCCGGCGTCGCCACTGCCTCCGATGGTGCACTTCGGCAAAATCCTAATACACTCCATGCGGCGGTGACAACAGTGGACGGGGTATGTGTCCACCTATTATGACCAGCAGATCGGGCACGCCATTAATATGGAACGGTGGTAGCGAGGTGGGCGGTGGTCAAAGGCCTGGATCGCCTCTCGGTGAGCCTGCACAGTGGACTGTTGGCATGCCTATGCTGCCTCTTGAGCTGGTGTTAGTTTTCCCTTGAAGAGAAAAGGGTGATGCAGCAAAGTAGCATAAGTATTTCCCTTAGTTTTGAAAACCAGGGTATCAATCCAGTAGGAGACGACGCACAAGTCACTGAATACCTGCACAAGTAATCAAGAACTTGCAACCAACACATTAAAGGGGTTGTAAATCCCTTCACGGTCACTCGCAAAAGTGAGATCTGATAGAGATAGTAAAGTAAATAGTTTTGGTATTTTTGGTTTACAGATTGGAAAGTAATGATTGCAAAATAGTAGATCAGAAACTAGCAAGATGTAAACAAGATTCAATAATATGGAAAAGAGACCCGGGGGCCATAGGTTTCACTAGTGGCTTCTCTCAAGATAGCATATATTACGGTGGGTGAACAAATTACTGCCGAGCAATTGATAGAAAAGTGCATAATTATGATGACATCTAAGGAAATGAGCATGAACATAGGTATCACGTCCGTGTCAAGTAGACCGACTCCTGCCTGCATCTACTACTATTACTCCACACATCGACCATTATCTAGCATGCATCTAGAATATTAAGTTCATAAAGAACGAAGTAACGCAGTAAGCAAGATGACATGATGTAGAGGAATTAACTCAAGCAATATGATGAAAACCCCATCTTGTTATTCTCGATGGCAACAATACAATACGTGCCTTGCTGCACCTACTATCACTGGGAAAGGACACCGCAAGATTAAACCCAGAGCTAAGCACTTCTCCCATTGCAAGAAATATCAATCTAGTAGGCCAAACTAAAGCGATAATTCAAACAGACTTGCAAAGATATCAAATCATGCATATAAGAATTCAGAGAAGAAGAACCAAATAATATTCATAGATAATCTTGATCATAAATCCACAATTCATTGGATCTCAGCAAACACACCGCAAAAGAGTATTACATCGAATAGATCTCCAAGAACATCCAGGAGAACTTGGTATTGAGAATCAAAGAGAGAGAAGAAGCCATCTAGCTAATAACTATGGACCCGAAGGTCTGTGGTAAACTACTCACGCTTCATAGGAGAGGTAATGGTGTTGATGTAGAAGCCCTCCATGATCGAATCCCCCTTCGGCAGATCGCCGGAAAAGGCCCCAAGATGGGATCTCGCGGGTACATAAGGTTGCGGTGGTGGAAAAGTGGTTTCGTGCCTCCCCTTGATGTTTTTAAGGTATAAGAGTATATATAGGCGAAGGAACTAGGTCAGGGGAGCTATGAGGGGCCCACGAGGGTGGGGGCGCACCTACCCCCCTAGGTGCGCCCTCCTGCCTCATGGCCGCCTCGTTGCCTCTCTGACTTCATCTTCAAGTCTTCTGGTTTGCTTTTGGTCCAAGAAAGATCATCGCGAAGGATTCATTCCGTTTGGACTCCATTTGGTATTCCTTTTTTGCAATACTCTAAAATAGGCAAAAAAACAAGAACTGGCACTGGGCCCTCGGTTAATAGGTTAGTCCCAAAAATAATATAAAATAGCTTATTAAAGCCCATTAAACATCCAAAATAGATAATATAATAGCATGGAACAATCAAAAATTATAGATACGTTGGAGACGTATCAAGCATCCCCAAGCTTAATTCCTGCTCGTCCTCGAGTAGGTAAATGATAAAAACAGAATTTTTGATGTGGAATGCTAGCTAACATATTTATTCATGTAATTTTCTTTATTGTGGCATGAATGTTTAGATCCGAAAGATTCAAGACAAAAGTTTAATATTGACTTAAAAACAATAATACTTCAAGCATACTAACAAAGTAATCATGTCTTCTCAAAATAACATGGCCAAAGAAAGCTATCCATCCAAAATCATATAGTCTGGCTATGCTCTATCTTCATCACACAAAATATTTAATCATGCACAACCCCGATGACAAGCCAAGCAGTTGTTTCATACTTTTGATGTTCTCAAACTTTTTCAATCTTCACGCAATACATGAGTATGAGCCATGGACATGTCACTATAGGTGGAATAGAAGGGTGGTTGTGGAGAAGACAAAATGGAGAAGATAGTCTCACATCAACTAGGCATATCAACTGGCTATGGATATGCCCATCAATAGATATCAATGTGAGTGAATAGGGATTGCCATGCAATGGATGCACTAGAGCTATAAGTGTATGAAAGCTCAAAAAGAAACTAAGTGGGTGTGCATCCAACTTGCTTGCTCACGAAGACCTAGGGCACTTTGAGGAAGCCCATCATTGGAATATACAAGCCAAGTTCTATAATGAAAATTTCCCACTAGTATATGGAAGTGACAACATAGGAGACTCTATCATGAAGATCATGGTGCTACTTTGTAGCACAAGTGTGGAAAAAGGATAGTAACATTGCCCCTTCTCTCTTTTTCTATCATTTTTTTGGGCCTTCTCTTTTTTATGGCCTCTTTATTTATTTATTTATTTTTCGTCCGGAGTCTCATCCCGACTCGTGGGGGAATCATAGTCTCCATCATCCTTTCCTCACATGGGACAATGCTCTAATAATGAAGATCATCACACTTTTATTTACTTACAACTCAATACCGAGAACAAAATATGACTCTATGTGAATGCCTCCGGCGGAGTACCGGGTTGTGCAATGAATCAAGAGTGACATGTACGAAAAAAATTGAATGGTGGCTTTGCCACAAATACGATGTCACTACATGATCATGCAAAGCAATATGACAATGATGGAGCGTGTCATAATAAACAGAATGGTGGAAATTTGCATGGCAATATATCTCGGAATGGCCATGGAAATGCCATAATAGGTAGGAATGGTGGCTATTTTGAGGAAGGTATATGGTGGGTGTATGGTACCGACGAAAGTTGCGCGGTACTAGAGAGGCTAGCAATGGTGGAAGGGTGAGAGTGCGTATAATCCTTGGACTCAACATTAGTCATAAAGAATTCACATACTTATTGAAAAAAATCTATTAGTTATCGAAATGAAGTACTATCACTACAAAAAAAAATACACTTCCGTGATGATACGTGTTTGTCATAGTAGGTCGTGTTTTTTGTCATGCATGTACATCCATGACAATTTTATGACAGAATCAAGATAGCCATACCTGTGCTGTCGTAGAAGTGTTCCATGACATTACCAAAATTATCATCACGGAAGTGTCCACTTCCATGACAATAAATCGCGCGTCACAGAAGTGCTTTCGTCAAGGGTGACCGACACGTGGCACCCACCGTAACGGAACACCGTTAAGCTATCGGGTCGGGTTTTGGATCCGATAACCCTTTAACATCCCCGACCAATGGGGATTTTCCACATGTAAAATGATCATTGGCTAGAGGAAACACGTGTCGGCTCATCGTTGGGACAGATGTCATCCACTCATTGGACAAAAGGTGCCTATGATACGTCAACACGTGGCACGGCCCAATATAGGCCCATTCCTGTGAAAAGGCCGGCCCATTTGACTTGATCAAAAGGTGGCGGGCCGGCCCATGGAAAGCCTGTTAACGGCCTGTTCGCATATAGCCCATTTACAGCCCGCTAACCCAGGGCCCGTTACGCCCTATCCGAATTAGGCCCAGTAGCGTCATCTGGGCCATCCAATATGATTCCAGCCTATTTTCACTTCTGGCCCATGTATGGCCCATGACGTCTTTCGGCCCATATGAGGCCCTATGTAACTCTTGGCCTATTAACGGCCCGTGGTGAAACTGGACCATAATGAACAAAGTGTATCACTTTACACCCATTAACGCCCATGGTGAAACCGCCCGTAATGAACAAAGGTATCACTTTATACCCATTAACGCCCAATATTCCGCTAATGCTTTAGCCCATGTTATCTTTCGCCTTCTCGAGCCCATTTATTCTGGGCTCATTTCAAAGATCTGCTTACTTACGCCCGTTATTGTCATTTTTCGCTGTGGGCCAAATTCAGCCCGTGGTTACAATCGGCCTGTTTGTGGTCCGTTAATACGCTGGGCCATTTTCATAGCATCATCAACACGGCCTATTAACGATGGCCCATTATGGTCGGTCCATGAACGGACGATTCCAACTCTAGCCCGCTTACGCCATAATGCGCTCGTTATTGGCCCATGTTTGTAATCGATCATACGCCCGTATAAGGCCCATTGATGATACGCCCGTAGAAGGCCCATTGTTTCTACGGCCCGTAGAAGGCCCATCGCTTTACGGCCCGTAGGAGGCCCAAAGGTCACTACAAAGAATATTAGCCCATGGTTATTGTGGCCTAGTTTTAAAAATAGGTTATTGCAGCCACTAGCAAACCACGAAAAAGAACCGCACCGACTACAAGCAAACAAATAAACAAGACAACAAGGAAACAAATAAGCAAGCAACTTATGCTAGGCTATCACGGCTATTACACATATTACATCCATCGGGCATCAAAGTTCGCCACCGGTGCAAATATAGGGAACAAAGCAAAGATATAAACGCCGCAGCAAAACAAGTCCGAATCAAACCACTTGAAGAGTTCAAGAAACAATATCCCGGTACCCATAATGTCGGCAAGATGCTTAGCAAGCTTATTAACTTTCTCTTGTTTGGCGCTTAAATCCTCCAACTTATTGTTGCAGACAAGAAAGTATGCATCTGAATTCTCGCAGGACTTCCTCATCCTTGGCTTCTTGCCACAAAGACACCGATCGATACCTTTCAGCTTGTAGCTGAGACTCAAGAAGTCAAGTGATTCAGCAATGAAGTTCAAGAGCTTGTGTCGTGGTATCGCCAAGAATTCTAACACTACATCAACGCAGGACTGTGGGGTTTTCTCACTTATCTACAAGATCGCTTTTATCACCTTTCTTGGAGACCAACAGGTTGTCTCACTATCTTGAACCTTATCTCGCATAACTTTCTACCATTGCATAGTGGGGTGCTCTTCTCCAATATTCTGTTTGCATACTACAAGAGAAACAAGTAGACACATCACAGGTTTAGCTTGTAGTATACTTAAACTCATTTTGGTAAACCGTTAGTAAGGTGGACAGGATAACAAAGATGAAACAAACATATATCTATGTACTATGGTCATTTGATTGTCCATATCATTCTAGTTTATGTTCCCTAATCAAGATAGAGACACAGCTCAACTCATATATTTTTAAGACACAAAGAGCATAGATGTAATATAAGTGTGAGAAACTACACAGCATTGGCGGCACTTGTAATGTGCATCACATGAGAACATAACTGTTTATACAACTTAAACTAAAATCAACATAGAGCAAGAAGTTAGAACAGCAATCCAGTTAAAGAAATAGGTTTAAAACATACTTGTTGTGCCATTGGAGTTTCAATTGGATCCTTCAATTCGAAAGAAGTTGGTATGAGTAAATACAGTGATGCAACCGCAAAGGAGTATCGACCATAGCTACGGAATCTTACCTGAGAACAGTTGCTCTTCTGCTTTAAACGTGGAGTTTGGGTTAGCTGTGGTGGTCTTCATGCTTTGGGTACTGCAGTAGCTTTACAAACTGCTCGTGTGGGGGTACTCTGTGGTGGACATGGTGCTTTGTCAACTATAAGTGGGTTACTATCCGCTGGGGTTGCGGTTAGATGGGATGTAGTTGGTTCTCCGCCCAACGATGTAGTGCAACTGAAGAGTCTCGATTATGTGTAATGGGGCTAGTTTGGGCCAAGACAACCATGGTTCTATCTGCATGGACGGTAGCATCGCTTTTGTGAAGAATGGGTTTTGCTCCCTTAGATACCGCCATCACCCCTCCAATTCAAATGGCTGATAAACAAGAAAAGAAATTGAACGTCATGAGACATTGTATGATAGATGATGTGGTAATTCACATATATGTTGTCTAACCAAACAGGACAGCATGACACAATTTCACATATATGATGCCTAACTAAACATGATAGCATGACACGGTTTCAGATATATGATGGATAACTTAACAGGATATAATGGCATAATTCAACATTTGATGAGTACCTAAACAAGATGACAAGACAAAACTATACGATGTCTTTCTAAAATAGGTTGGGATGAAATAATTCACATACATGTTGTCTAAGTATACAAGATGGCATGATATAATTGACATAATTGATTCATATACTAAGCAGCTGGCACTCGCATGTATGATCTCTAAACTAAGCAGATAGAATTCAATATTGTGCATATGATGTCTAAACTAAGCAATGCAAGACACCATATGCATCATATGAGAAATATAAACATTGCAACTTAGAGCATACACCTCAGGTGGGATATAGGACTGGTCATCTGTCTCTGAATCCTCCTTTGAGGAGCTCCCTGTAATCATCGACATATATGCTTCAACAGGTACCATTGCTCGCTCAAGACCTTGTTTTCACTCCAGATTTTTCCATAACCGCTCAAATGGTTGATACTCATGAAGAGTAGTTCAATATACATGATTGTCGATAAATGGAATACGAATGAAAAAAGATGGCATGAGATAATTCACATATATGATGCTGGCTCCATGGCGGTGCATAATTCACATATATGATAACTGGCTGAAAAACATGGCATTGCATAATTCACATATCTGATATAGAAAGCAAACAGGAGGCATTCACACAAAGCATGTCTAATCCAAGCAGATGGCATGGCAATGCAAGACACCATATGCATGATATGAGCAATATAACCCAGCCAAGTTAGAGCATGCACTGGGGATACGTTGGTCATCATCTCAATCCTCCTCCGAGGAGCTATTCAGAATCAGCAAGAAATCTGCATCGACAGTAGCATCGATCGCTCGAAGACCTTGTTTTCACTCCAGATTTTCCCATGACCGACTCAAATGGTGATGCACAGAAGAGTAGATGAATGTATAAACATTGTTGACAAATGGAATACATTATGGAAAAAAATATGGCATGATACAATTCACATATATGATGACTGGCTAAACAGGATGGTATTGCATGATTCATGTATATGATGCCTGGCTAAAGAAGATGGCATTGCATAATTCCCATATACTCCCTCCGTTCTTAAATATTTGTCTTTTCAGAGATTTCAAACGAACTACTACATACGGTTGTATATAGACATATTTTAGAGTGTAGATTCACTCATTTTGTTTTGTATGTAGTCACTTGTTGGAATCTCTAAAAAGACAAATATTTAGGAAGGGTGGGAGTATGATATAGAAACCAAACAGGTGGCATTCACACAAAGCAAATCTAAACTAAGTTGATGACATATAAGATGTATAATCTAAGCAATGCAAGGCGCCATATGCATGATATGACCAACATCAGCATGCCAGGTTAGAACAAACACCTCAGGTGGTAAACAGGCATGGTCGGCTCCTTCGAATCTCCATCGAGCAGCTTATCTTCCTCTCGAATACAATCTGGAAATGTAGGAGGGGGGCCACTTTGCCGATTATGGAGCGTGTTCGCATGACATTATATTCGACGCATAACGGTCTTCTTTTTTCTACATGTTCAAGACGATTGTGTACAATATCGACATGCATAATAAAAAAATAGTTAGATTTTGTAAGGCCTAAGAGGTGCATGCAAAAATCAAGACTGATGGTAGCAAACGAGTGGATGGATCCAAAACTAATGATAGCAGGTAGATTATAGCTTTAGTTTAAAAAGATAGACAATGGATCATCTATTGTTTGTTGCCCACCCAACATGAACCACATAGAAGACCCCAGATGAACCAGATAGTAGACAGATACTATTCGTTGCTGGCTCAATATGAGACCCATGGGCAATTCAAAAGTCAAGATTGAACGATAAAGTAGCAGGTAATAATAACCGATGTATAACGTAAGCAAACACGAAAGACTGCGACCTCTCTTCCGGAACTGTGTAGTCCTCAGGTTCATCTGCCTAGTCGATGATGGTAATGCAATTGGGGTGGCTGCCGGCAACGGGGAAGATGATCTGAGGCGGTGAAAGAAAGTCTGCAGGGGGGATCTCTGCTGCAGTGAACGCTTCTGTCGATGGTGCACCTCAGGTGGGGTGGATGACGGCACGGCAGGAGCAGGACATAACACACAGAGTTTTCTTTGACGCCTATCTAAAAATGAAGTAAATCTGTAAGGGCTCCTTAGAATTGGAGGATTCTATAAACGCAGGGAGAGGAAAAACACAGGAATAGTTTAGGAATGCACGTGCAAAACAGAGCATTTGGAAACATAGGATTTCAGTCAACCTGGGTGTTTGGCTCACATGAATTGGAAGAACAGAGGAATGGAGAAACAAAGTGATGCGACGAGTGTACGACCTCCTTGGCATAGCCTTGTGAACCTCAGCATCATTGGGTTGGACATGGAGGATGGTGATGATGCTGGTGTGACTGTCGAAGGCAGGGAAGAAGATCCGAGGCCTCTGGAAACGGCGCCGAGGGTACTGCTCCGCTGTGATGGACGGTTCCGTCCTTGGAGCAGCTCCACTAAGGTGTACGGCGACGAGGCTGAAGCATGACAAGACAGACAACGTTAATCTAAAGTGGGACCCTAATATCATCTGCAATAGATGATGTAAAATACATCACCAAAAAGTGCTAGATGTAAAACGCATCAGCCGCGCCATGGCCGCTCCGACAGATGTTGTAAGTACTATTCACTCTGAACTTAACTAAAGAAAATGAACTTCACAGTCAAAACTGAATTTTACTGTCGAAACTGATTGAACTATTAATAGGGCATTGCAATAGATGTTTAGGGCGTTCGAGCACTAGTAGCAGAGAAGCAGTGATCTAAATCAGCAGACGCTCGAGCAGGGAACGCACTAGTAGAGAGCAAGTCATGCAAGAGCATCATGAAGCGAGGGCTAAAGCAAGAACTCCAGAGCTGTTGGAGGTCGTGGCAGCAGCAGAAGCAAGAGCGCAAGCTTAAAGCAAGAGCAGAGCAAGATACTAACGAAAAGCAGGAGCAAGGCGAAGAGCGCGACCAATAGCAAGAACAGAAAGAAGCATGAAGCGAGAGCCAAAGCAGCTGCAGCTAGTGCCATTATGGAAGTCACCGCCAAGGAAGCAACGACATGGGGGAGAGACGCCGTGGATGATGTGGCCGGTGACGGGGCCGTCGATGGAGACACGCCATGTCTGCTCGGTATCGAGCACCGGCAGCCCCTTGAGATCGAATAAAAGATAAAATGCAGCGGTGAGTGCAGAACCTCCTTGGTGGCACTGAGTTGGCCTCGGCTTCATCGGAGGAATTGGTGAGGGTGCTGCGGTTCCGGTGGGGCAGGTCAAGACGGTGTTGTGGGGATTGAGGTGGCGCGATAGACGAGGTGAACATCGGGGCAGCTCCTTGGAGGTGGAGGACGAGGCGGCTGATCCGGTGGGACGACGAGATCGACAACGGATCCTCATCCGGTGCGGTGGATGAGGGACGGCGAGCTGTTGCGGTGGACGACGTAGTCGGGGAAGAGTCTCCGGTTGGGCAGCAGTTGGGAGGCCGATGGAGGAGCGTGGGGTTTTGCGGGTTTTGGCGGCCTCGGTGTACGAATGGGGGCGAAGGGGAGGGGAGACAAGCTTAGGGACGTGCTTGTCCGAAATGTAGGGTAAGTTACCAGCATACCCCCACCAGTTTTGACACCGCAACGTGGAGCTTCATTTGCGGCCGAGGGGTAGAAGGGGATTTCGCATGGTGCGGGCTGCGGAGCGATTTCGATGAGGAGGGAGTTCTCGACGCGCCCAAATTTTGGGATAACAAGGCGCGGCTGTCGGTGTCAAAACCGGCGGATCTCGGGTAGGGGGTCCCGATCTGTGCGTCTAGGCTGATGGTAATAGGAAGCAAGGGACACAATGTTTACCCAGGTTTGGTCCCTCTCGATGGAGGTAAAACCCTACTTCCTGCTTGATTAATATTGAAGATGTGGGTAATACAAGAGTAGATCTACCACGAGATCGTAGAGGCTAAAACCTAAGAGCTAGCCTATGATGGTATGATTGTAGTTGTGATCGGCCTTCTAAGGACCAACCTCTCCGGTTTATATAGACACCGGAGAAGGCTAGGGTTTACATGGAGTCGGTTACAAGGAAGGAAACACAATATCTGGACCGCCAAGCTTGTCTTCCACGCAAAGGAGAGTCCCATCCGGACACGGGCCGAAGTCTTGAGTCTTGTATCTTCACGCTTCAATAGTCCGGACGATGTATACAGTCTGGCTGTCCAGATACCCCCTAATCCAGGACTCCCTTAGTAGCCCCTGAACCAGGCTTCAATGACGATGAGTCTGGCGGGCAGTCTTGTCTTCGGCATTGCAAGGCGGGTTCCATCTCCGAATACTCCAAAGTAATTATCGAACACTCAAACCATGTCCGGATCTGCAAGATGATCTTCACACACCATTGTAGGGAACACAGCGTAAATCTGATCTGCTGGCAATATTCGTACGTCATGCCCTTGCATCGTGGCCTGGTCCAACACGAACCGGCGCTTCTTGCCCCACCTCGACTCGTGTTGCGAGGCAGTTTTACTGGCACGTCCTGCCAAAGCAGAGATTGTGTTCCTCGTATTAAGGGATATTTTATCAATAAGGGCATGCGTGACCCCACGACGACCATTGGTATTACTCCGTGTGTTTTAAGATAAGCCTCAAGCGGTCACACTGAGGACTCTTGATATTCACCCCCTTTATAAAGGGGTTGAGGCCTATGCCTCTTTTCCACCTCCCTTGCACCTTCTCGCACCTCGAGCTCCAACGCCCAAGACCTAAGCTCCAACACCCCAAATCCTCCAGTATGTTCGGATCCAACCCTCAAGGTCGGTGGGTGGCCTCCTCGATTCAAAAGGAGGACATTGCGAAGCTTAGGGAGGTCGGATGTCTGACCGCCGACATCCAGCACAGGCTTCCTGCTCTAGGGCAGGTCTCCCCTACACCAGAGCCCAATGAGAGCGTCGTGTTTGTTCCTCACTTCCTCCGTGGCTTGGGCCTCACCATCGATCCTTTTGTGAGGGGGCTCATGTTCTATTATGGGTTGGATTTTCATGATCTAGCTCCGGACGCCATCCTCCATATCTCGTTGTTCATTATATTATGCGAGGCTTTCCTCCATGTCACCCCACACTTCGGCTTATGGCTCAAGACCTTCAATGTGAAGCCGAAGATGATCGAGCGGCAACATGCGGAGTATGGAGGTGCCGTAATAAGTAGGAACACCGATGCCCCATGGCTAGAGGGTTCTTTCCCAGAAATATCCGATGTATGGCAACGGAGGTGGTTTTATGTCACGGCTCCCAGAGGCACAAAGTGGGTGGCCGCCCCCGAGTTCCGCTCGGGCCCTCCATCACAACTAGCATCTTGGATCGACGTAGGATGGAATTGGGGGCCCACTGGCGATGTACCAGTACTGTAGAGCCGCATTCGAGAGCTTCTTGAGAGGGACATTAACCTTGTCAGCATAATGCAAGTGATGTTAATCTGACGGATGTTGCCATGCCAATGCCGGCCTCTCCGGATGTGGGAGTTCAATCCAGAGGGTCCGCGGACTGTTAAGCACTTCTTCGGCTTGAAGCTCGAAGGGATGTGTAAATTATTCTTCGGACCGAAAGTAGAGTGTCCGGACACCACCGAGGATGCGGGCCTAAGATGCAGTCGCCTAGATAGCCAAGTAAGTAACCTTGATACCGGACACCTTGTTTTGTATTTGTCATAATTGTTTATCCTAAAAATCTTCTGTGGCCAGGAATGTCTCGGCAAGGCGGAGAGAATCAGGTGTCCGGCGCCACTTCCCGAAGGCTCGCCTGGTCCCACCATGGCCAAGATGCTTGACCGGGTACTCAGCAGAATGCCCTCAGGGAAAGACAAGGGGAAGAACAAAGAAACCAAACTTCACACGCTACACATCCGAACCGGGGGAATTGTTACCTCCCCTAAGGAGGATAGTCGGGAGGGGGAAGCCAAGGCCTCCTCCCCGCACGGGAAGAAGAGGGTTGCCTCCGAAGACTTGGAGACGGAGACGCCCAAACCAGGGGAAAAGGTATCCCCAGGGGGCCCTGCCCCGACGGGCACCCTCACCGCGTCATGCCCGCCAACGGGCCAGCCCTCCACCGAGCTGTAAGTCAATCGTTAATTCGAAGGTACTGTGTTTCTCCTAGATCAATAACCAGGATTTGCCTTTTGCAGTCCGGCTAGCAGCTCTTCTCAACAGAGTTCGTCTTCGGGGGATCTTCCTCCGGAGATGATGGAGAGCGAGACCCCACCTACCTCTCCGCCTCATGAAGCAGGCGACACCGAGGTGTCGTCACGAAGGAGTCCGGATCTGCCGAAGCCGGAAGCCAATGCATCAGCCGCCCTGAGCCGGAAGTGTTTGGCTCCCACGAGGGGCGATGGGAAGGGTCCAGCACAGTTCAATGTCCGGCCGGACGTACTGACAGGCCTACTGGAGCGAGTTGCACTCTCGAAGGAGCACCACTCATTAATGAGCACGGTGCTCAAGAATATTTCATCCGCTACAAGCGGTTTGAATGAAGTATTTACAAGCCTGCTCAGAGGCTTTGAGGTATGTAGTGAAGAATACACTATTTTTTGGCTGTAAAGCATGCGCTAGGTGTGCTCCATATAGATAGTAGCCCCTGAGACTGGTTCCCCGCCCTAGGCGGCAAATAGGGGATCATAAAGTAATGATTGCGCTATAAATACGTGCAGGTACTTGTGGGTCCAGCCGCCGACCAGTCCGTTGAAGTTGCCGACTTAACTAGGCAGATTGGTTCGATTGATGCTGACATCACGCTGGTGAATGAGTGGCTGGACAAATCACAAGGTGTGTGCTCTGCCTTCCTTTGTATAGGAAAATATGAAGGCGGCATGATAGTAATGTAATATGTTTGGACTGCAGATGGTGCTTCTGCCGTGGAAGCCCTAAGGGCGGAACTTGCCCAGGCCAAGGAACAAGCTCAGGTTAGCAATGCGGCTGCCCTAAAGGCGGCCAAAGAATTGAGAGACGAACAGGCTGCTCATCGGCGAAGCGAGGAAAAGATAGCCGAAATGGCTGTGGAGTTAAAAAATGCCGCTGACTGGTATGAGCTCCTTAAAAAGGAGCATAAGGATAGTTCGGCCGACCTGAGCAGGGCACTTAATGCCACCAAGGAAATACGGACCGAGCTCAGGGGTGCGCAGAGGAGCTTCAATAGGCCAATAAAATTGAGGCTTGGGGCTCCTACTTGCTGCGGATGAAGTTTTTCGATCCGAAGTACGCTCCCCTGGATGAATGCTGGAGTCCTGCAGATGCGTATGCGGATTTGGCGAAGAGTACAGCTGACGCTGCCAAGTTCTTCGAGGATCAGGGTGATAAGGAAGTGGAGAAGCTTTTCTAGTCGCAATTCAATGCTCCCACTTGCCCGCTGCCGTTAAGTGACAAGATGGCTGCTGTAGCAGAGCTTCACCGGCTGTCCGGGCTTGCAATGCGGTCTGTAATAGACCATCTTTGGCTGAAGGGGCCTAAGTCGGACAGTTACTTTGGTTTGGTGCAACAATTCCTTGGGGTCGTGCCTCGGATCGACGCCATGAGAAGGTCGGCGTGCATAGAGGGTGCGCGAATGGCCCTCGCCCGCGTTGAAGCCTATTGGACGGATATGGAGGCCACCATTATAGCGGCCTAGGATCCGGCGGGGGGCCAATATCCAGCCGAGCACTACTTGGTGCAGGTCACAGAAGGTGCCCGCCTAATAGAGGCGCAGTGCTCGAAGAATGTCTTGTTCGAGTGATGAATCGAATCATTGTAAAAACAATGTTTATTTTGATTATGAGGCTATATTTATACTGTTTGCCTGAAAGTATTATTGTGTCCCCTGTGCGGCCGTTTTATATATATATTTAATCCAAAAGTTAGTAGTCGTTGGCTTCAGCCCCCACGCATATAATGCGGGGGTGTTAGAGAAAAATATGCATAATCACACTTGATCCAACGTCTTGGTCCATTAAGGAGGTGATCGCACGTCGAACTAGGCAACCGGACTATATAGCTGTAACACTTTCGCTTAGCCATGGGATTCTAACATTGGGGCTACTATGTAGCCCCGGTACCTTCGTGCATCCGAATACGGGTACAGATGTACATGACCGAAACGGTCCTTCATTAATCTGGAGGATCCTAAAGATTCCGATAAGTCTTCGAGTGGTTGAACAGTCTCTCGCAGATCATGACGCCGCTTTCTCTCATCGAGGTGCTCATCCAGAATAACCAGGGCACAATCGCAGTAGTTCTCCTTTGTCCACCTTAGCCGATAATAACGGAACATAAGTTACCAAACCCAAGAGCCGGGCAAACCCAACATTTGACCAAAGACATGATTCGGAGCTGATGCATATAAGGCCAAACTCGTGATGTCGAACACTCCCGAAGGTATTCGGACTTTATAACAGACGATGGGCTCAAGAATTCCCATTCATTATAAACCCTGTGTTTCCGGGTACGTGCATTGATCTGTCGTGGCGAAATGCCAATAACGGCAGTATCCTCTGTGGGTATGGAACCCATGGGATGGTTAAACAACAAGAGGAAATAGAAAAGGTTTACACAGGGGCTTAATCTAAAAAGAAACCTATTGAACGGGCCCCGCTGCACGCCCGCGCTTTTGTCTCAAGCAGCCGTATCCGGCAGGGTATCGCGCTAACGTTGTCTCGTGGAAAAAGAAAACTCGTAGGAGAGTACAACGTAAGTATGCGATGGATAGTAAAAGAGTAAGATGTTGGCCTGCCAATAAGGTTGAGCCAAGTGTGAGGCTGTATTAAATATTTATAGCCCCTGGTGTCCGCTATGGGATTACATATACGGTGCCTTGATTAAATTTTATCCGGGCTACCGGACTCGTCTAACCGTGTCTGTGGTCTTAATGACCAGTCATGTTTTGTAATATTGGAGCCCGCTTATAGTCCGGCCGCTAGGGCCGTCGCGTGTTCCTCTGCGCGTGAACAGTGCTCTGTTATTCCGTTAATAGTGATGATGCCACGTGGACCGGGCATCTTGAGTATAAGGTAGCCATAGTGCGGTAATGCGTTGAAGCGGGCGAAGGCCGTTCTTCTGAGCAATGCATGATAGCCGCTTTGGAAGTGTGCGATAGTGAAGAGTAGTTCTTCGCTTCTGGAATTGCCTGGAGAGACGAATGTCACCTCCAGTACGACGGAGCCCCTGCTGTAGGCTTCAACGCCTGGTATCACCCCTTCAAAGGTGGTGTTGCTTTGACTAATTCTGGATGGGTCTATCCCCATCCTGCGGGCAGTGTCCTCATATATTAAACTGAGACTACTGCCGCCGTCCATGAGGACACGGGTGAGACGGATCCGCCGATTATTGGGTCAAGCACCAAGGCCTTTGATCCTCCGCGCCAATACTAGTTCGCCATCCAAGTAATCAAGGTGATCGGATAAGACATCCAGAGTTAGGTGTGGGTACGATGGGCTCTATATCGCTGCTCTCGGCTTCTCATGGATGTGCGAGTCGCGTGGATCATGTTCTCTGTTTTAACCTCTGGCGGAATTTTTTATCCCCGGTGTTCGGTTGGCGAGGTTCGCCCTTGTCTTCACTTGGTGTTTCCTTCCCTTGTGTTCGCATTTAATTTGCCACCTGCTTGAAGACCCAAAGACTCTCGTGCGTGTGGTTCGTGATGTTTGTTAGGGGTGCCATGAATTTGGCACATACCGTCTAGGACTCTATTCAGACCGGACGGTCCTCTTTACCGCTTTTAAATGGCTTTTGTCGATCGGGTTGAGAGCCCTCGAATCCGCATTAACCGCTGTGTTATCCGGCTCTATTCCTAGTTTTGGCGCTTATTTTATTATGCCGTGGCTTCCGTTGCCATCCCTTATTTGGATGTGGGGTCGCTTGTGCCTTCTGGGCTAGCAGATTATCTTAACCGCGCAAAAGGGGTCATAAGGCTTGTTAGGGCTACCATTGTCCTTGGCTTTTCTTGGCCGAGGTGTCAAGCGAGCCACTCGTCAGGATGTTGTGTTTGAATGCCGCTAAGGCTTCGCATCCTGGACAATGACAATTTGATTCTTCTTAGTGAGGAATCTGTTCCAAAGCTTATGGCGGACTCTCCGGCTGTTGGATTATGTGACTTAAATCGTCAGCATCCGGAGGCCGGACATAAGTCCCTTGAAAATTGGCCCTGAAAGCGTCCTCGAGTTCCTCCCAACTCCCAATTGAATTTTCAGGGAGGCTCTTCAACCAGTGTTGAGTTGGTCCCTTCAACTTTAAGGGAAGGTATTTGATGGCGTGGAGGTCATCCCCACGAGCCATGTGAATATGTAGGATAAAATCTTGATCCGCACTTCGGTCTGCTGTTCCGTCAGATGCCTCTATGTTCACAGGTTTAAAACCTTGTGGGAATTCATGGTCGAGTACTTCTTCGGTGAAGCACAGGGGGTGAGCAGCCCCTCTGTATCTGGACGTGCTATGGCATGCAGTCGGCTGTTGTTGTGTCCGGTGTTTATTCCGAACTGGTATTTGGCTTGTATCATCGTTTTGGTGACCACAGTCCCTCGTCGGGGTGTGTCCTTTAGATCCGTAGATGGACCTGGCCGTGCCGGCTTTCTTAGGGAGCGGTATGGTGGGCCTCCTGGTCGTATTAGTTTTTGGTGGAACGGCCTCGTCGTCGAATTCTGGCAGTAGCTTGCATTTTGGATAGCTCTTTGTATGGCGCTCGTCGCCGTATCTTTCTTCAGTGTCTAGCACCTTATTCCATCCATGATTGAGCGTTTCCTATGCGGCTTTGAGCTGTTGCTTTTGCTTCTTTAGACTTCTTGCTGTGGCCATAAGTTTTCTATGGAGGTTATCTCGTTCCACGCGTTCTTCCGGAATGATGAATGCATCATCGTCCGGACTGTCTCCTTGTCCGGTTTGATGAACTTGTCCCTCTGGATCATTGTGATCTGGCATCTGCTCCGAACTTGGTTCGGCGTGACCTGGCTCGTCCTGCTCCATCGCTGGGTCCTCATGGTCGTTATTGCCTTCGGAGTTTACTAGTATGTCAATCCTTCTTGCGCTCTTGTCGCTATTTTTACTGTTGCTGGACTTTGAGCGGCGTCTGCGTCGCCGTTTTGGCTTTTGCCCGGGGGTTTTATCTTTCGGATTGTCGTCGTCGTCCTCCTTGGACGTATCCACCATGTATATGTCGTGTGACGAGGCGGAAGTCCAGCACCCCATAGATTCTGAATCTTCTCCTGCATCATCGTTCATACCGTCGATGCCTTCGGAGTCGAAATCAAGCACGTTGGTTAAATCATCAACCGTGGCTATGAAGTGGGTGGTGGGTGGGTAACGAATTTCTTTGTCGCCTGCTTCCCACTTGAGCTGGACATAGTTCGGCCCGGACTTCTCTGTCAAAGAGAGAGTTTTTAACGAGTTCAGCATGTCGCCAAAGGGCGAGTGCTGGAAGATATCCGCAGTGGTAAACTCCATTATCGGAGCCCAACCTGGCTTGGTTGGCTCGAGAGTGCGCGGACTGGAACCAACAACCGGATATGAGTCTGGGGGGCCGGAGTCACAGGTTTCCACAGAGGCGGGAATTGTGATTGGCTCCACAGCCGATGAGTGTGTAGCCTGCGGGGCAGGGCCCATCCCTCCGTCCTCAGGCGATGCATCCTGCTCCGGATTTAGGTCCGGGGCCACTGCGGGGGTGATAACCCAAACATTGTCCGACAATAGGTCTAGGCCGTGCTTATCGCGACTGTCCGGTGCTCCTCGCACGGGCTTTAATCCATCGAAGATCAAGTGTCCATGAATATCGGCCATGTAGTTCAAGTTTCAAACGACCGGTGGCTGGGCGTGGCTATCGATCTACTCTGTGTGGCTGCTTAATTGGCCTCAAGAAGCGGCCGCCAACACGAAGATCTATTCGGGGGGAAAAGTCTCCTCCTGGACCGTGTTGTTGACGATCGAAGGCGCCATCAAGCCCTGCAGCGACGACACAGAGGAACTCTCAATGAAAGCACCAATGTCGGTGCCAAAACCGGCGAATCTCAGGTAGGGGGTCCCGATCTATGCGTCTTGGCTGATGGTAACAGGAAGCAAGGGACACAATGTTTACCCAGGTTCGGGCCCTCTCGATGGAGGTAAAACCCTACTTCCTGCTTGATTAATATTGAAGATATGGGTAAACCCTAAGAGCTAGCCTATGGGTAAACCTCTACCACGAGATCGTAGAGGCTAAACCCTAAGAGCTTGATGGTATGATTGTACTTGTGATCGGCCTTCTAGGACCAACCTCTCCGGTTTATATAGACACCGGAGAAGTCTAGGGTTTACATGGAGTCGGTTACAAGGAAGGAAACACAATATCCGGACCGCCAGGCTTGTCTTCCACGCAAAGGAGAGTCCCATCCGGACACGGGGCGAAGTCTTGAGTCTTGTATCTTCACGCTTCAATAGTCCGGACGATGTATACAGTCCGGCTGTCCGGATACCCCCTAATCCAGGACTCCCTCAGCAGCACGGGTTGAAGAAGAGGGAGTTTCAAAGCAGGTGAGACAAAAGATACTCGAGCTTGAAAATTTTGGGATAACAAGGTGAGGATTCCTTGTTCGGCAAAACAAACTTAACGTGTAAAAAAAACAATTCATACAAGACACAAGAGAGTCATGTCCCCTTTTACTATACTGGTATAGATGCCATTGAAAAAACTACAAGAAAAATGTAAAAAAAATCGGGAGAACAAGATTACCCTGCACAGTACCAAATCGATTCGCACTTCCCTCAACAACAACAAAAACAAATCAATTCCCACCAAAGAAAGAGTAATGTCCCTTTTTATATGATTACAGATGCCATGATCTCGAATTTCAATTTTTGAATCCACGTTATGTTGAATTCGAATATATCGTTAGGTGACCTTGCGGTTTATAATTGATGTGGTCGTACATTTTGATCTTCCATCATATATGAACATTTTACTCCACCATGTGAACATATATATTGTCGTCTACCATATGTACTAAATTTGAATCAATTTTCCTTATTTGAATATGATTGTTGTCAAGTTATACAATAATTTAAATATTATCTTGATAACAAAAAACATGCATATAGCAGTAATCATATTTCACTATGAACTACACGTACCATACGCTCTCCAATTCAAATATTTGTATCCATTTTATGTTGAATTCAAATCATAGTACATTATTGGTCTAGGTAGCAAGATGTTCGGGATAATCTAAACCCTGTTTTCATATGTATAATTTTTGGCTGAATTGGGACAAGTTTTGGTATAAGCTTCTTGCAAAACCGGAGATTCTCTCAACAAGCCTCGTGGTTCCGAGAGGGAACGTGTCACCTTTGTGTGCGGAACGATATACACCCCCTGATTTTATTTACAGAGGCAACATAGAACTATATGAGTGCCCTATTAAATTTTGGAAGTATTTCGGGTTCATTTGGCCTTTTTATACATTAATTGATTTTCTGGACTTTTAATGTGCATAATCTAAATATGAATTGCATGCACATGCTCCGGTGCACCAAAGTGGGTTCAAAAATCACATGTGTGTCCTTGGTTGAATTTCTAGGTCCCATGGAAGAAATGAGAATGAAATTCAAACATCTGGGCATCATGACTCGGCCGAGAACATCGAGAAACTTAGATTTTAAATTCATGTAAATCCAAAACTCGTCTGGAAATCATGAAACTTGGCATGGTGTCATGTCATGGCAGTAACATGTTGTGGTAAAAAATTGGGCCGATTTGGAAGCTCGTGGTTCTAAGAGGGAACGTGTCACCTTTGAGTGTGAAACGATATATGCTGCCCCCCCCCTCTTGAGTTTCTTAACAAAGACAACATAGAACTACATTAGTGCCCTATTAAATTTTGGAATTATTCCGGGTTCGTTTGTCGTTTTTTATACATTAATTGAGTTTCTGGTCATTTAATGTGCGTAAGTCAAATTTGAACTACAAGCACATGCTCTCGTGCACCAAAGTTGGTTGAAAAATCACATTTATGTCCTCGGGTGAATTTCTAGGTCCCATGCATGAAATGAGAATAAAATTAAAACATCTGGGCATCGTGGCTCAGCCGAGAACATTGAGAAACTTGGTTTTAAAATTCTTGTAAATCCAAAACACGCTGAAAATCATGAAACTTGGCATGGATGTCATGTCATGGTACTACCATGTTGTGGTAAAAACAATGGTCGAATAGGAACAGATTTTGGTATAAGCTTCTTGCAAACCAAAGCTTCTCTCAAGAAGGCTCGTGGTTATAAGAGGGAACGTGCCACCTTTGAGTGCGAAACGATATACGTTGTCCCCCTTGAGTTTATTTACAAAGGCAACATAGAACTACATGAGTGCCCTGTTAAATTTTGGAATTATTCCGGCTTCGTTTGGCCTTATTTACACATTAATTGAGTTTTTGGTCATTTAATGTGCATAATTCAAATTTGAACTACAAGCACATGCTCCGTGCACCAAAGTTGGTTGAAAATCACATTTGTGTCCCGGTGAATTTCTCTCCTCCTTCCATCTATATAGGGCCTAATGCGTTTTTTCAAGCCTAACTTTGACCAAACGTTAGAGCAATAATATATGACATGCAACTTACACAAAGCATACCTTCAAATTTGTATGTCAAAGGAGCTTCCAATAATATAATTTTCAAAGTATACATCTCATGTGCTATTAATCTTGTCCATAGTCAAAGGTTGTCTTGAAAAACACATTAGGCCCTATATAGATGGAAGAAGGGAGTATGTCCCATGCAAAAAATGAGAATAAAATTCAAACATCTGGGCATCGTGGCTCGGTCGAGAACATTGAGAAACTTGGTTTTAAAATCATGAAACTTGGCATGGTGTCATGTCATGGTAGTGCCATGCCGTCGTAAAAAAATTGGCCGAATAGGAACAAATTTTGGTATAAGCTTCTTGCAAATCGGAGCTTCTCTCAAGAAGGCTCGTGGTTCTGGGAGGGAACGTGTCACCTTTGTGTGCATAATTCAAATTTGAAATACAAGAACATGTTCCAGTGCACCAAAGTTGGTTGAAAAATCACATGTGTGTCCTCGGGTAAATTTCTAGGTTCCATGCAAGAAATGGGAATGAAATTCAAAATTCTGGGCGTCATGGCTAGGTTGGAAACATTGAGAAACTTAGTTTTTTAATTCCTATAAATCCAAAACACGCATGAAAATAATGAAACTTGGCTTGGTGCCATGACATGGCACCAACATGCTGTGGTAAATTTGCATCCGATTTATGGCGCATACATTAACAATCAACAAAGTCATTTTGGAACAAGTGCTATCACGCTACAATCGGAAACACAAGTATTATTGAAACCGTATGCTTCTACTTACTAGTACCATTTACGTGCCGCCACGCGTCCCCATTTTTTATTAGCTAGGAGGCGCCGTGCAGGGTAGCTATTTGAGTACGAGAGGCGTGCGATCAGACCCCTGCGCGTGCTTATCGGGAGGAGTGCCCTTTGACCTCCATCTGCCGCCCACCTCTCTCCCAAGGTCTCCACTAATGGCGCCCGAGCCTCTGTTTAATGGCGTGGCTACGTCTCACTCGACTGAGATTTAAGAGAGAAAAAGGAAAATATGAAAGCACGGATCTTGATGTAAGATCCGATGGACCTATATAGCATCTACTGCGACTTATAGCAAGACTGATGAATATATAAGGACGATTAATTTATTTTTTGATGAAAGAAGGTCTTGCCCCTTCGGATTTTCATTACTAAAAACCATCACAATTCACAAGAAGTTCAGCACAACTCCAGCCTAACACGAAGGACTAAAAGCTACCAGATTGAAATCGCAACATCCCAAGAGGCCAACAAAGGCCAAATATCCGCGCTAGAACCCAACATTTCACAACCGAAGACACAATCCACATCCTAAACCGATTATTACATCAAAAGAAACCGGGAAACTAAAGGAAGCCCAGAAGAACTAGAAGAACAAAAGCAACGCCATGGTCGCCACAGCAAGAGTTTTCTTCATTCCAGCCTCGCAACATTGATCTTCCACAGAAAGATAAGGACGATTAATTGTCTTACATAATTAGAAAGATAATTAAAAAATCCACATGCGGCTACGCCCGAAATACACAAGGGCAAAAGAAGAAGGAAGACAAGGATCTGGCTCGCTGATCTCTACTTTCTTGATGCGTTGCTGCAGGCCGCGGGAACTAGTCTCCGAGGCGAATGGTGATGAGCTCTTTTGTGTCCTCAAGACGCTGCATGAGAACATCCACGGATTCCTCCACCAGCCTTTGGCGCTCGTTGCGGAGCATGTCATTCTCGTCCATAAGTTTCTTGACGATGATGCCGGTCCTCTTCAGCAAGGCACTGGTCTCCTCCTGCTGGTCTGCACTTCAGACGATCTTCTCCCTCAGCAGGTTGTGCTCGGCCCGGAGCCTCTCATTGCCCTCCCTTAGTTGCCAGATGACGCCGGTAGCCTGTTCAAACGAGGCTTTCATGTCATCCTGCAACCTCGCCCAGTCGGAGATCTGATCCATCTAGCTATGGACGATCACATGCATGCGCCTGTAACAGTCGTCGCCTGCCCGAGAGAAATTTTCCTAGGCCGCCGCGGCACGATGGGACATCTCTGCTGCATTCGTGGCGCGGTGGGACATCTCTGCTGCTTCCACGGCGCGGCCGGACCAGTCTGCTGCATCGACGGCGCGGCGGGACCTCCGTGTTGCCTCAGCGGCGCGGCGGGACCTCTGTGCTGCTACTTCCGCACGGCGGGACATGTCGGCTACTCTCGCAGCGAGGCGGGACATCTCTCGTGCTTCCGCTTCCATGCTCGCCTCTCCCTGCTGGCAATCTCTCGACCCGGAACTCACGCTGGCCATGGCAGACGCAAGGGAAGGATGCTGAATGACTTGTTTGTTTTTGTGGATGCGGAGTTGAGGAGGAATGTGCAGTCATCTTGGTATACTAGTATTTATAACCGAGTACTAATATGCTCCTAAGTGGGAAACCATTTAGGTTATGATCGGTGTGAACAGGTTTTCAATTCAATATAGCGTGATACTAATACGCTCCTAAGTGGGAAACCGTTTAGGTTGTGATCGGTGTGAACAGGTTTGCAATCCAATATAGCGTGGAGTAATTTGGAACGTGACGAGACGCAAGCTCAAAGTTTATTGACGGTTCTAGTTTCGAAGTGCGGCACTATTCTCGGATGGAGTACTTCTTTTTCTACTCCCTCCTTTCCGGTTTTATAGGGCTTATCTCAAAATTTTAGTTTTTCCATTTTATAAGGCTCAATTTGGTTGTTCCCCAACACATGTTCAGATTCCAAGGTGCATTAAATCATTGCATGCAAGTATTAAGAGAAAATTGACCAACGCATGTACTTTATGCATGCATGCATTGCAATTAATGCATTAATAAACATAATTTTTTGAGAAAAACAAGACCATTAATTAGGTGCTTTTGCAAACTACAAAAAATATTCCACCACTCACCATCTTGGTTGGTGAGATTTTTGAATTAAGCCCTATAAACCGGAAAGGAGGGAGTACTGCTGTGCACGTGCAATAACTGGCACCGTCGTATACATATCTTGCGATTAATAGGGCGTTTGACAGGAATAGCTGTGTGGCGAGCTCTAGGCTAGTCTTTTTTTTAGACGCATTAAACCTATCTCTCGGGACTTCTCGCACGCACCATTGTGCCACCCACAAAAACTTGTACTCTGAGTTTAGTACTCCCTCCGTCCGGAAATACTTGTCATCAAAATGAATAAAATGGGATGTATCTAGACGTATTTTAGTTTGAGATACATATCTTTTTATCCATTTTGATGACAAGTATTTTCGGACGGAGGGAGTATGTTATACAGGAAGAGAAGAGGTGCACGCACGCACTCGTCCTCTCACACACGCATCTGTATTTTCTCGAAAAGGAGGATGATGACCCCCGGTCTCTGCATCTGGGAGTCACACACGCATTTGTAGCTACAAATTGTAGTGTTCTCAACCATCCGATTGGCTCTATCATGGATGTACCTATATACTAAAACATGTCTAGATACATCTATATTTTGACAAATGGAAGGCATGTATTGTGGAACGGAGGGAGTGCTTTTCATCAAAATGGATAAAAAGGGACGTATCTAGAAATAATATACGTCTACATACATCTCCTTTTATCCATTTTGATGACAAGTAGTACTTCTTACCCAAAGGAACTTTATATCCAACAGACACAAAATATCCGTTCGACTGTTGAAAATTACTGATCTGATGTCGAAGTAATTGTTGCATCGCCACCAAAACCCACCATTTCTTAAGCTAAAGTAGACCAAGGTAATCCCTATATTAGCATATTACTAAGATAAATAGAAGGCACTGTAGAAACATTTAGGACGTGAGCTTGTCAATCTAAATGTGGAGGGACACAAGCTTAGCCCCGGCTAGCAGCTTGGGCAAAACTGTCAAGAAGGTCAGCTCCTGCACGTGGACGTCGCCAAGATCCTTGCTGCTTGTCACCTCCATTTCCACCTTGATGGTGTCGGTCGTGCCATTGGGCTCCCCCGGCGGGCCGTTCGCCCACAGCTTGGCCACATAGTGCGGCAGTGGGGACGCCCTCGCTCTGATGCAGACGACCGACACCGTGATAGGCGCGCCGATGTCGAGCACGCCGCCGACCAAGAAAACACGCGGCGGTCCTCCTCAGTGAACAGCAAGAGCCGTGGCTCCGATAGTGGCACTTGTAGCTGGAGCACCTTGTCGTACTGGATCCTGTGCACGGGCATGGGATGCGCGGTGCTGATGTGGTGGTAGAGAGTCGGCGGAGGGCCTTCGTAGCCACAGACGGGCACGGGGCATTTGCAGAGGGCGAGCGGACACACGCTCTGGTGAGCGGCGAGCTTGTGGTAAGTGACGTAGAGCCCACAGCCTTCATGCGGGCACTCCACCCTCACCGACGAAAGGACGGAGTCCACCGCCGTGTTCCGCATGTCGAAGCCACCGCCGCGCTCGTACTTCTGGCACTGCCGCTGGTTCCCGGGGCGCTCGACGCGGTAGTCCGCGCAGGCCAGGTGCCCTCCCTTGCACTCCAAAAATCAATCGAACAGCACATCAATCAAGAAACCTGCACCTTTCTCAATCAGCCGAACGGATGAGGTGTATTCGAACCTCATACACTGGAGGCATCAAGGGGCGGAGGCACAAGGGGCAGTGGAGCACGGTGAGGTCCATCGAGACCTTAGAGAGCTCCATCGTCGGGTCCTGTTCGATCTGCATGATCTTGCCCTCCTCGTGCACAACCATCTCTCGACTTGGGCCGGGGTATTACAAAGCTTTACCGTCACATATTTTATACTACTTCAAGGTGAATTAAATCAACACATGCAAGTATCAAAAGGAGAGTCACAGCATGCATGCATGCATTGTAATTAATGCATCGGTAAACGCAAATTATTAAAATATATCGAGTGCAGTGCTTTGATGTGTCGCGTCAACTCGTACATCAACGAGAAGTTTGATTATCCTCTCCCTCACGGACTTAACTGCACCTGCCTTTGGCTGTATGATAGGTTGGCCACACACCTGTCGGGCCCACCTGTCATACACACAAAGGCAGGAGCGTCCCTCCCTCGCCCATGAGCGTGGTGGCCGGCAAGACTAGGAGAAGCTGCCACACGCCTCTCCCGCACGCGGTGGACATGCAGCAGTTCAATCGGTGTCAGATGGCCAGAAGGTACTGTAGTAATCCTCCAGTGCAGTAGTACTCCATCATTGTTCGACTTCCCGAAGAGGCGAAGAACCAAGTGCAGCCCGGACGCTCGTGTGGCAGTTTCATGTGTAGAGCACTCTATGATAGCGTGTACCGTGCCTGTAAGCTTAAAATCGCTGGGGTCGGCTCCATGCTATGTGGCCGCCTCGAAGTTTTTAAAAAAAAATTAAAATAGTCTTCTGGCCCTACCTGTCACCCTGGTGATTGTAGTTTGCACGCTCATCTGGTCAAGACAGGAATATATATTTTAATTTGTTTTTTTTTTGAAAAGGGGGGACTCCCCGGCCTCTGCATTAGAACGATGCATACGGCCACATATATTTTAATTTGTGGTGGGTAAATGTTAGAGGTTGCAGCAAATATATTGTACACTGCGGGTCTTTCAGCCAAGTTTAGAGGCAAGCATGTGGGGCTAGTGCTATGATGTATCGTGTCAACTCGTACAACGAGGAGAAACTTGATTTTACTACACGCCTTCTCCCTCACCCATGCGCGCGGTTGCTTGCAAACGAGGACAGGCTTTTACTTAGTAGTACTTCTACAACAAGCTATCCGTCCCGCTCGCGGTGGACAGACATGCAGCAGTGGATTCGACATTGTAGAAGCAGTAGTAGTAACATCGTTGTTCGTCTTCTCGAAGAGGCGAAGAGCCAAGCGCAAACCGACCGTTGCAGTTGCGAACATTGGGGCATGCATATAGCCAGGCTCTTGCATGAGACAAAATTGCTATGTGAGCCCACTATTGTACTAGTACGTACAACTACTTGCTAGTATAGCCCTGTAAACTAGAAAGGAGTATTTGCCCTTCTAGAGATTTCAACAAGTGACTAGACTACACCGAGACGGAGTACATATGGAGCAAAATGAGTAAATCTGCTCCGTAAATAAATACGTACTAGTTCTATCGTTTTCCTCTCCGAGGTGCACAATATTGAGTATACTGACTAGTCTCTTTTGACACGCATTTACGGGTTTTTTACACAGTACAGACGCAAGCGCTCATATACACGCGCATACACTCACCCCTATGAACGCACACACGCACGGCACTATCATCTTGAAATTTATGAAGACACCATAGGCACCTCGTCGTCGAAGGGTCCATAGGTGCTTGAATGCCAAGGAGGGAGAGGGTAGCGGTTCCCGAGACGTTGAACGGTCAATGATGCATCCTCAATTACATGTAGAGGGAACTAATTGGAGAAGTAGAATAGAGCCAGCACAATGTGAATGCAATAGAGCTTGGACTCTCATATAATAAAGGCGCCCCACCACTCCAATCCATCTACTCCTAAGTCTTTGCGCAACACTGCTCACTCCAATCCAAGACCAAGTGACCAGAAGCCACAAGCACCTATGGAGGCGATGGACACGAGCGGCAGTTGGCTGTGCCAAATCATCCAAGGCGCTGGCCTGCGGCCCCGCACCGTGCAGCGTTTCCAGACGGTGCTGGCGACCGCAGGCATCGTAGCCCTCGCCGACGCCGGCTTCGCCTCTCACATGGACGACATGATGGCCAACTCCATCCACAAGTTCACCGCCGTCAAGAAGCGCGTGGACAACCTTGCCGTACTGCTCCAGCCCGCGCACCCAGGCTCCTCATTGCCTGCCACGCTCATCGGCCTCCATGGTGACGAACTCTTTCAAGCCCTGGTGGCACTGCAGGTGCCGGAGGTCGCGACGAAGAATGTGCACCTCGAGGCCGCGCTCACTGCGCAGTGCCTCGCCATGCAAGAAATTGTCGACCTGCACATCCACGTCTATGAGGAAATCGTCTACATAGGCCACTACAAGGCAAGCAAGGACAGAAAGACGTTGCCTTCTTCCACGTCGATCTGGCCACGAAAGCTGCTGCTACTTAGGCGTCGTTCGATGGGCCGGCGCCCTGAGTCGAGGAGGTGGACGTCGTCGATGGATGCATCTCTTCTTCTTGCCTCCTGAACCAAACCTTTGCATCGCCTCGGGCCTTAATTTTTATTAGTAGAGACTCCTCCGCTCCCAAATATAAGTCTTTCTAAAGATTCCAGCAAGTGACTACTACATACGGAGCAAAATGAGTGAATCTACACTCTAAACTATGTATACATACATCTGTATGTTGTATTCCATTTGAAATAGTATCTAAAAAGGCTTATATTTATGAACGGAGGGAGTATATGGCATTTTTATTCCAGTCGTAATGTTTTCACTGTGAGGTGGGGCCGCAGTTGAGCAAACCCACCCCGCCCACTGGGCGTCGGCCGAGTTTAGAATTAGAAGAGAGAAACGAGGGAGGAGAGCTAGCTGTAGCACGGACGCTATTGTCAGATGGGACTCGTGTTTATAGAATAGGAGTACTGAGCACTCGTGCCTCTTTTTTTTAGGGACTAGTCGTATGTCTAGTACCACTAGTTGGGTGCGTGCGACCTATAGTTGTCATCACTTTAGGTCTCCCTTTCGAACCGCGGCTACGCTTCACAGTACATATTTTTTTCACGCATTTATCCTCCTATATGTACTCCTAGGCTATTTCCACGTGCTCCCATTCGCCGACATGTGGGACATAGAGCATCTGGGTTGTAGTGCATGCACGACTCAGAGCATATGCCGGGGTACTTTACATTTTAGACCTCACGAATTACATGCAAACCCCCCGCGGAAGAATAAATAAATGAATGAATTACTACATGAAACCGGATTATTTTCGTGGAAACCGGAGCACGTTCATTAAATTTTGGACATAACACGTTTATAAAAAATGACCGGGCCTAAATCAGTCTAAGGGCCTCTTTGATTTTTCCCGCAAAAAAAGGGCCTCTTTGATTCGCAGGACACTGAAAACACAGGAATGGGGAAACTATGATGGTGATGAACCGAGACGAGGAGAACTCTAACTCAGTTAGAGGTTAGAGTTAGATTCTAACCCTGAACTAACTCTAAACTAAAGAGGTGTATGGATGGCAGGGTTAGATTGACAATAAATGCTCTATCTCAATCAATTGACTACTTTGGACCCTATTTCCTGCCGGATTTGGAGGGTGCTTGGATACGTTTTAGTTCCATGACTAAAAGTAGTGGGACTAAAACTTGCTAGCCTCACCCATGCTTGGATCCAAATACTAAAGAGACTAAAATCAAGTTAATGAGCATTTATTATCCTCCAAACCCTCCAATCCAGAACTTGCCTATGTTAAAGGAGTGGAGTTAAATGAGGAGAGAGAGGACTAATCCACATTTTAGTAGGGGTACCCCTGACTAAAAAAATTTAGTCTCAAGACTAGTTTTAGCCCCTCTTTAGTCAGGGGTTCTTGGAACTTTAGCCCCTTAAAGAGAATATTTTTAGTCAGACTAAAATAAGTCCCTTGGATCCAAGCACCCTCTTGGTGTGGCCGGCTCTTCTGTGGCCTCCTCCCACTCACAATTGACATAAACGAACCATCTATACAAATCAAGCATGCAAAACATGATAATTTTTACTTTGTCCATACAAATGAGATATCCCACTTAAACATACAAGTCGTCAATCAAGCTTCACAAAATTAAAAAACACTTCATGAAACAAAGAATGAGCTAACTCATCACGGAAGTCATTCACAATAGGGAGGGAGCCCGGAGCCCCTCACGCACCGAGGGAAGAGCTCGCCATTGTCGCTCTGGAGGAAGGCTTGTAGAGCCAAAGCCTCGGGAACCCCTCCGACGCTGGCCCTTGCGAGTTGAGGTCGACACCGCATGGGTAGCAGGGCCGCTTGTCGCCGATCGGGAACTTAATCTTTGGGCCTCTAGAAATAATGCAAGCTCAGAATTAAAATACCTAGAAAGGTGAATCAATCTTTGGGCCTCTAGAAATAATGCAAGCTGAAACTGAAATACCTAGAAAGGTGAATCAATCTTTGGGCCTCTAGAAATAATGCAAGCCTGAAAGTGAAATACCTAGAAAGGTGAACTGAATCTTTGGGCCTCTACAAATAATGCAAGCCTGAAATTGAAATACCTAGAAAGGTGAACTGAATCTTTGGGCCTCAAGAAATAATGCAAGCCTGAAATTGAAATACCTAGAAAGGTGAACTAAATCTTTGGGCCTCTAGAAATAATGCAAGCCTGAAATTGAAATACCTAGAAAGGTGACCTGAATCTTTGGGCCTCTAGAAAGATTTATTACCTCCTCAAGCAGCATCAAACAATTCCATGCGTGCACCACAAATCTATACCAAGTTTGATCAGGATCTACTTTTCCAAATCAGAATTAGCGCTAGAGCAAGCAAGATCAATGATATGGCCGTGAGACGGAGAAGGAATGAACAAACTCACCCCTCTCGCGACCTCCTTGGTAGATGCGCCGCTGCCGCGCACGACAGAGGAAGAAAAACGACTGGTGAAGGGGGAGTGGGGCGACCTTCGAAGGCCGGAGGGAGAGGGCGGCCGGAGGAGAGAGGGCGAGCAGCGCTTGGGCGGGCGGCCCTATGGGGAACAAAGAGGAGTCATGCGAGAGGGGGGGAGCGATCTGGTGTAGGCAGTGGAGATTTTTTTTAGTTCTCTTTTAGTGGGCCCGAGGATAACTAACCCAATTAGAACCTCTCCATCGGGCTAGTTTTTTTAGCTGAGTTAGAGCAAACTAGCTCAAACTAACCCCTCTTGTTTCGATAATTTGAGGCTATTTCAACCCAAACTAGCTCTAACTCAGGGATCCAAACAAAGAGGAGTGTTACTATACATGCTACAGTGTGGACCGTAGCACATTGTTTTTATGGCCATATCACCACATTGTTTTCTACCGCTGGTTCACTGGCTATCGTGGTTCACACCGCTGGTTCATGGCTGTCGTGGTTCGCACTCCTACGACTGAGTAGTACTCCTCCGTTCCTAAATATAAGTCTTAGTAGATATTTCACCTTTGTGGACCACATACGGATGTATATAGATGCATTTTATGTGTAGATTCACTCATTTTTCTCCGTATGTGGTCCATAGTGAAATCTCTCCAAAGACTTATATTTAGGAATGGAGGGAGTAGTATAGTACTAGTATATACCGCATCATTCTTTGCTCCTTCTTACTACTCCGACATGTGGGAGAGCCAGCATCCGGGTCGATGTGTCATGCACCAGATTAGAGCGCGGAACAGAAGGGGGGCATCACCCCGGTCGGAGCGTCAGTAATTCATGACTATAGTGAGTGGTCATATCACAAGTCTTTCCAGCAGTAACGCACCATCAAATCGCACAGCCCCACTCGCTCACCCTCCTCGCCTCTCTGTCAAACCGCCTACCAAAACTGCTTGCAGACGCTTGCCGGGAAAAGCCACGCCCTCAACTTTTAACTACGCGAAAATAGTTCGAGCTTGTTCGTTCTATATAAATACAGTACTTATTGTATGTTTATTCACCCGTGGGGTTGTTCAATGAATGGAGGGCGGGGAGCACAAGTGAACAATACTGTAGTAGTACTACTAGTAGTAAGTAGGAGTCATACAATAGTCACCTTAAATAGAGAGTTTCTTTTCTTTCATGCCACGTACACAAATTGAAACACTTGTTGTGGAGAGAAAAATGATAATCACTCCACTATATATGGACGCAGGGGCCTGAGCGCTTGCTTTACTAGGGTTGCTCTCTTCATTCTCTCATCCTCTCCAGATATAAACAAGACAACGGTAGCGACATTTTCTCTCTGCTCACCGCTGGTCACAGATCCGGCCGGATCCCTTCGGCCGGTGTGTGTAGAGGACTAAAAGGTGCATCGTTCACGCGGTCATCACCGCCGAGGAGGAAACCCACACCTGCCCGAGGGGCCCGATCCTCCGCCGTGCTGTTCTCTCCGACACAACACGGCTCGGGAGGTCCTCCGACCCTTCTTCCTCCCCGCCAGATTGTCCCGCAGATCCGACTGCCGCCGCCGACATCCGGCGACCCTCGGTATAAGTTGTTCGAAGCGGCCTTGCTCTATCGCCCCAGCTCCCCACGTGTCTGCATGTGCATCTTTTTCTACTCCCATCAGCTCTTCCAAAGCCACCTAAATTTTTAGTATTATTAGAGGTAAAGCTACTTCATGCATTCGAATCTAGGGCTTTGTTCAAACAACGAAGAAAGGGGGAGAAGTTGTAGCATGAATCTAGGACTTGATTCAAAGAGGAAATAATATGGTGAAAGTAGTAGAGAACGGATACCCAACCGGTCTCTTGGTTGAAAAGGGAAATAATGGGAAAACGCAGACAAACCTGGATAAGGAACAGATCTATTATTGGTTGAAAAAGGATAGAAAGTGGTGGTGGTGGACAAGTCAATGAGTATGTCCAGATTAGATTTGCTGCCATCACATAGTAAAAGGTCTCCATGATTAGATTTGCTGCCCTCACATAGTAAAAGGTCTCAGGATTAGATTTGCTGCCCTCACATAGTAAAAGGTCTCAAGATTAGATTTGCTGCCCTCACATAGTAAAAGGTCTCCAGGATTAGATTTGTTGTCCTCACACAGTAAAAGGTCTCTAGGATTAGATTTGCTTCCCTCACAGAGTAAAAGGTCTCCAGTATTAGATTTGTTGCCCTCACATAGTACAAGGTCTCCAGGATTATGTTTGCTGCCCTCACATAGCATGAACAAACTCGGCATCACCACTTTATGCCTCCTTGTAGGTACATTCTGCTGATGCGTCCACTGTCGCATGTCCTTATACCAACCTTTTGCTGTTGTTAATGTAAGGGCGCATGTAAAATGAAGCGATCACACTATTACCTTAGGGACATGTCTAACCAGTGTTATTGTTAATCTAATGCCTCCAGTGATAAGATGCAATTAAACTGTGTTACAAATGGCACTCTTGTTGTTTTCCCAGTATGATAAGTAAGTTGCTCCTTTATGCTACTGAGTGTCCTTGTGTCCCCACGGTCCCATGCCCTTAAACCAACTCTTTAGCTGCTGCTGATTTACTGTGTCTGGTAAACAAGCAATGCCACCATTAAAGTAATCCCATATTTGAGGAATCTCATTGTTGATCGTAATGCTTCCGGTAACATGAAGCATTGCTGACGTTTTAAAATTTCTACTGTCCTTGCGTGATTGCCATGAACATAATTAAGATGCTTCTTTTCATTTTGTATATGTTTCGTATATTCTTATTGACCAGCAACTGTTTACTTTCTATATTTTTGTGTAGAGGGATATCCATTTCACCTTGTTGCTATTGTGAACTTTTGGTGAACTGCACAAAACACTTTTTTTGGAATGAGTGTCTTGTGCAGTTCAAATAAAATGTCACGTGGGCAACATCTCTCAATTTTGGTGGAACTGCACAAAATGGTGATTGGAGTTTACAAAATCTCCGTCAAGTTCTACGGGTAATCTCGTGCAACATTTTATTAGCCTTTGCAAGATGGAGCCGTCACTGTCACCACAACGGCACTTTATTTTAGTGGAACTGCACAAAAGGATAAGAAAATTATAGTTGCACCTTACATGAGCCGGACAGCCAACCTTAATGCTCCTCAATTTTAGTGCAACTACTAAAGAAGAACCTGCCAGCTCACAAGAATAAGTACTTCTTGCTAGCTGAATGATGCAATCTTTGCTTCATTTCAGGTGAACTGCAGAAAAAGGCGCATGAATTGAATCATGGAACTCCAAGTAGAGCTGGAGGTTGAGTTCAAGGAGGCTGCTATTAAAGTGAAATCATGCTCTCCTGTCTCCTTGTTTGTGTTATGCAAACATGTTGTGCAAACAGGAATACTCAACTACAGATGTTGTGACGGTCAAGAGCATTCGCCAAGTTCTTCGATTGTATGACATGGCTAGCCAAGATGGATTTAATCCCGATATTCACTTTATCAAAAGGCTCTAATGGGTTGGTTCTGAATCTTGCAAGCTGGGAATCAGTGAGATGTGTAGGCATCTTTGTTTTACTTATTATTTGAATCTTATTTGTTGGTTCTGAATCTTGCAAGCTGGGAATCAATGAGATGTGTAGGCATCTTTGTTGTACTTATTATTTGGATCTTATTTGTTGGTTACGAATCTTGCAAGTTGGGAATCAATGAGATGTGTAGGCATCTTTGTTGTACTTATTATTTGGATCTTATTTGTCGGTTACGAATCTTGCAAGTCGGGAAACACGGCATGATGATGCAGAGGACAACAACCATAACAAACAATTCAAACTTGGTAGTATTATCTTTGTGAAAGTGCGACAAATGTGCCGATCGTAAAGCGCCCCGAGAATAATAATTCTAATTGTTGTGCATGTTGATCCTGTGGCACTGATAGAACGAGCGAATGCATTGCTTGTTTTAAGTATAAATTTCTATTAAAGCTAATTAAATTTAAGTAAAGTGACCACTAACTCATGTTATTACAGTACCAATACAGACCTGCTCGTGAACCGACGTGTGGTCGGAGTAGGTTTCTTAATGGAGGCATTTGAATGCGCCAAGGGTGCATCTTCTGCCGGGCGTGCAGCGAACGAGGGAGGGGTACTAACTATTGTCGCCTGTTCACACTCAGCTTACTGTTGAATCCAGTTCCCCAAGGGCTGAAAAACGAACTGCTGCCGCCGCCTACACACTCGTTCACTCGAAGAGACTCCAATGGCGATCCGGGGGGGTGAGCCTGCTGGATATGGACTTCAGCAAGGAGTTCCCCTTTGAGTTCGCTGTTTAGTCCTATAGCTGCACCAAGTTGAATGTGATGTACACCAATGATACGGACTCGGTGAAGCTCTGCCTCGCCTCAGTCCTATGGCTGCACCAGGTTCTGGAGCATTCGCCGTTTCATCGGCAAATACCGATCGCACCTTCGCCATGGTGGAGAGAAGGAAGAACGCGATGATTCGGCCATCTGGTGCAACAAGCTTGTCGACATCCAGAAGCAATACAAGATCATCAGCAACGGGCAGCAGAAGGACTCCGTGGTTGACCTCGCTGAGACCATCATCGACCCCTGATACGCCAACATGAAAGAAGACGATCTGAACACGTGGGAGGTACCTCTGAATCTAGCCTACATAACCTACGCGGCCAAGGACGCATACGCATGCTACGACATGTAGATGCAGATCTTGGACATGAGGGCGTGTCTGCTTCCCGTAACCGACGAGTACGCGGACAGCCGCAGCGTCATGATCAAGCGTGCAAGGAAGGTCTAGATGTTGTACTTTATCTGTTTATGAAAGTGCAACTAATCCCTGGGTGGTTTTGGTAATTAATAACAACATATATATCATTGAACTAATAGTTACTTGAGAATCATTTCAGAGAGTTCAGTGATATGGGTATGGCAAGGATCAAGAAGTGGACCCCCAAAATGCTAAGGCAAGCATTGGCAAAAGCTCAAGACTCCATTTTTGGTTTAGTGATCCAAGATCACATTGAGTCCATAGGAAAAGCCAATACTATTAAAAGGGATGAGGTTATGATGATGATCCGTTACTCAAGTGCTTAGTGATACATCTCCTAAACTATCAGCAACTTTCACCGCCATATACACTCATAAGTAGTCTCGGTCCCACCGATATTCCAAACTCACCACACCGAGATGAACCACCTCAGCCATAAGCCAAACCCTAGTAAACTCGGATTTTCCGATTCAACTCGGTCTCACGAAACATGAGTTGCCAAGGTTTCAGAACCTTCATCATCAAATCGGTGTCACCGAGATGATGAAGTCGATCCCACCAAACTGGCATGCTCTTGTCATTGCAACGAATTGGACTAACCGAGATTGTATATTCGGTCCCACGAAAATCCCAACGCTCACATTATTTGAACTATCGGTCTCACCGAGTTGTCCACTTCGGTCCCACCGAGATTGCTCAAATGTGTGTAACGGTTGGATTTTGTGTGGAGGCTATTTATACCCTCCACCCCTCTTCATTCGTGGAGAGAGCCATCGAAAGAACTACCACTCCTACCTTACATTCCCGAGAAGAGAACTACCTACCCTTGTGTTGAGATCAAGTTGCTCCACTCCCACCATATGAAGCTTGATCTCTAGCCTTCCCAAGTTGCTTTCCACTCAATCCTTTCTTCCACCACAGCCAAATCAGTGAGGAGAGTTGAGTGTTGGGGAGATTATCATTTGAAGCACAAGAGCAAGGAGTTCATCATCATCTACAACATCTATTACCTTTTGGAGGGTGGTGCCTCCTAGATTGGTTAGGTGTCGCTTGGGAGCCTCCGTCATCGAGATGTGGAGTTGAACCAAGAAGTTTGTAAGGGCAAGGAGATCGCCCACTCGTGAAGATCTACCCGAGTAAGGCTAGCCCTCCGTGGGCGAGGCCATGATGGAATAGACAAGGTTGCTTCTTTGTGGACCCTTCGTGGGTGGAGCCCTCCGTGGACTCTGCAGCCGTTACCCTCCGTGGGTTAAAGTCTCCATCAACGTGGATGTACGATAGCGCCACCTATCGGAACCACGGAAAAATCACCGCGTCTCCAAAATTGCGTTTGCTCTTCTCCACCTCTCTTTACTACATGTGCAATTTACTTTCCGCTGCCTATACTCTAGAATTGCATGTGTAGGGTGATGCTTGACTTGATCATAATTGTGAATCTGCCAAAAACTGTTCTTTGTCAAAAGGCAGAATTTTATATTGACAAGTAGTCTAATCACCCCCTCTAGACATACTTTCGATCCTACAAGTGGTATCGAGCTTTGGTCTCCATTGTATTGGTTTCCATTGCATTGACTCCATAAGCTTGGTTTCACAACCTAGGAGAGTATGGCGCCTAGTGAGGGTAATTTTCAGAGAGGTCCTTACTTTGATGGTACAAATTTTGCTAGTTGGAAGCATAAAATGAAAATGCATATTCTTGGTCATAACCCAGCCGCATGGGGCATTATTTGTGTTGGTATGCAAGGTGAATTCTTCGAGGAAGGAAAAGTTCGGATCGCGGCTACACCGAAGAATTGCGGATGTTGCAAAACAATGCTCAAGCTTGTGACATTCTCTTCAATGCCTTGTGTCCCGAGGAGTTCAACAAAATCAGCCGCCTTGAGAATGCAAAAGAGATTTGGGATACTTTGGTTGAAATGCACGAAGGTACCGAGTCCGTGAAGGAATCAAAGCTAGATATTCTTCAAGGTCAACTTGACAAGTTCAAGATGAAGGATGGTGAAGGAGTCGCTGAAATGTACTCTAGGCTTGCTCTCATCACAAATGAGATTGCCGGCTTAGGAAGCGAAGAAATGACCGATCGATTCATCATCAAGAAGATTCTCGAGCTTTGGATGGAAAGTATGACACCGTGTGCACTTTGATCCAAATGATGCCAAACTACAAGACTCTCAAGCCAACCAAGTCATTGGAAGAATTGTTGCTCATGAGATGACACTTAAGGATAAGGAAGAGCTTCACAACAAGTCAAGTGGTGCTTACAAAGCTACAAGTGATGCTCCCACAACCTCAAGTGACAAGTTAGTTTCCAATGAAGAGATAAGCCTAATGGTCAAGAACTTCAACAAATTCTACAAGAATAGAGGCAAAGAGAGAAGCTCAAAGTCTAGATCATATGATGAAAAGAGATCTTCTAGTCGTGATCGAATGCTACAATTGTGGAAGACCCGGACACTACTCAAATGAGTGTACGGCTCCCCACAAGAGAAGAGAAGAATCTCCAAGAAGAAGAAGCTCAAGAGATGAGTCACCTCGGAAAGAGAGAAGGAGCAGAGATGATCATTATGAACGAAGACCCTCTCGGAGAAGCAAGGATTCGGAGAGGAGAGACAAGTCATCAAGGAGCTACACAAGAAGAAAACATCAAGCTCATGTAGGTGAATGGGTCTCCGGCTCCGACTCCGACAATCAATCCGAAGGAAGCTATCACTCAGACTCCGACTACAGTCAAGATGAAGGTGTTGTCGGTCTTGCTCTCGTATCCTCCAACTCCAACTCCTACGACTTATTTGATTCACCAAATGAGGGAATTGGAAGATGCTTCATGGCTAAAGGCCCCAAGGTATCACACCCTGAATTCTTTGACTTCGATAGTGATGAGGATGACTTGCTTGGTGAAGATGAGCTCTTGCATGATAAATCCAGTGAGCCTAGTAACGATGAACATGCTAGTAGTCTTTATAGTCGAGAAGAGTCGAATGACAATGCTATGAAGGAAATTGAGCGTCTAACTAAAGAACTAAACACTCTTAAGTTAGCTCATGAAACAACTCAAGAAGATCATAGAGAGCTCCTAAGATCTCATGAGAAGCTACGCTTGAGAAGCTCACTCTAGAGCAAGAACATGAGTTTCTAAAAGCAATCAATGACGATCTTGAAAGAAGAGTTCTTCATATCTTGCCAAACGACTTCTCTTGTCTAATTTCTTGCCACCCATTAAGACTAAGCATGACAAGCATAAGAAAAATTCTTCTAGCAGTAATAATAACCATGCTAAATCCAATGTTGTTGCTTCTAGTAGTTCTCTTGATTCCACTAACAATGTTTCAAGCCAAGTTACACTTGAGCAAGAGAATAGTTTATTGAAAGGGATCATAGAGAAAGGTGTCTACAAGAGCCTTGCGGAAGCAAGAACTTTGAGGAAATTGTTCGCAAGCAAGGAAGGCACCGGAAGAATCAAGGAATTGGTTTTGAGCGAAAGTTCAACGCCAAGGCGTTGAGTGGGAAGAAGGTCAATATCCTACTCCACAGTTTGTTCCTCAAAAGGAGAAGTATGATCCTACTTCTTCCAATGTGGAACAAGCTCAAGATGACCTTCCACCACAAGACCACAAGCTAAAAGGCAAGGACAAGCTTCAAGAGGAGATTGATGCATTTGTTGAAGCACCTCAAGCCATGGTCAAGTGGGTTCCCAAGGAAACGTCAAGTTCTACTTCGTCAAGCTCAACTACAACCCCAAGGATTCCCATCAAGATGATGTGGATCCCGAAGAAGAAGAACTAGAAAGTTCTTGAGGGTGACTCCGCCAACATACTTCACTCACATTCATTTTGGCAAAAACTTGTGCAATCAACTTCCACATCGTGCACTAGTTCATGGAGTCACAAACCCTCTTGTTGGTAAGTCAAGGGACAAGGTAATCATTGCTTTCATGGACATCATCTATTGTGAACTTCAATCTATGTCCATGGATATCCTTGTTTGTTCCTTGTGGGACTAACCCATGTAGGTATTGAAAGTGCCCGAATCCAAAGGATAGCTCCCAACTCTTGATGATCTCCATCAACATTGAGCATCCACATCTTCAACATCTACATGAAGTCTTCTACGACAACCCAAGGTTAGTTTGACCCTTTAAAAGGGGTTCTCACATCTAGGGGGAGCTTTGCTCTAAAAAATTGAGCTAAAGCATCTTCAAATGATGTGAACACATCAATGCTTTATGTAAAAGTGGTAACCCCACTTGTGCTTAAACGATGAGTATGACCTATGATCAAATGTTCTCATTTGGCTCCTAAATCAATATACTCATATAAAGATGACCTAGTCATCGACAAATTGTGTGTTAGTTGCTAGAGTTTTGGTTGTGCATGTTTGACACATATTTCATTTGCTATCTTATTGTGTGAGCATGTTGGATGCATGATTTTATCCATTCGAGGACATCCATTTGTTGTTTTGGTCGTTTTGATTTTTCGACCAAATGGATGGACAAGAATGCCTAAGTACCTCCCTAGCTATCTATGCTTTCTTGTCTCAAATTCTATTCATGCTTACATCACAAATTTTGAACAAGTCATTTTCGGACCCTCGGGTGAGGAGCACTTGAGCCACCGATCCGTCAAGGGCTAATTTCCAAAACCTTCTAATTGATTTCGGTCGACTAACTCACTCAAACTCGGTCGAACCGAAAGCATTTAGACGATCTAGTTTTCATCTCGGTGAAACCGAGTTGTGATTTTCGGCGTGATCAAGTGCATAATCGCTTAGCAGTTATCCATCTCGGTGCCACCGAAGTTTTACAACTCGTCCCACCGACAGTGAAGGGTATATATTCCGAGGGCGCGCTGCTGATTCCTCCTTCAAACGTTTCGCCCCCACACCTTCTTGCCGCCGCCGCTTTGGTCTCCGGATTGTCGCCGTCGCCGCCGTGCGCCCTCGCCGCAGGTCTCCGTCGCCGCAACGGCCATCTCCTCCGCGCCGTTGCGCCGAGAAAAACTCCACCAAGTTAGGGTGAGTTTTGATCCCACTCGTGCTCCCATCTCCGATTCAATGCACGTTTGGATTGCCTAGTATCTTGCCACGATTGAAATTCTCCAGTACACCAGATTGGTTCGTTTGAACTAGATTCGAGTAAAAGTTTTAGGGTTAGGTTTCATGAACACATCTCGGTGAGACCGATTTTATATTTTCGGTATGACCGATTTGGCCTATGGCCATTGATCGCACCTTCGGTCCAACCGAAGTTGTGCAAAATCGGTGTGACCGAAATGAAAATTCTGTGAAACCCTAGTGTTTTCGGCAGATCGAAACCCACTTCGTCAAACCGAAAGTGGTGTGCCAAGCTCTGCTTAACACTTCGGATTCACCGAACCTTAAACTCGGTCCGACCGAAATGTCTTCGTGAAAACTTAATACTAGAATTTGAACTCATTTTTTTGCAAAACTTCTGCATTTTGTGATGACTCTTCTTCTCTGCCGACACCTTATCTATTCACAAAGTTGTCACCATGTCGATGCCGTGGCGGTGAGAACAGGTCGAGACACCCATTGCGACATTCCAGAGGCGGGCACTAGTCCTGATCCTAGTAGCTCATCTGATGATGGTGAGAGGAGTACACCAAGTGGCATGCCTCCTGCAGCCACCAGAGCTAGAAAGAAGAGGAATTCAGATGATGAGGATTCAGATTTTGTTGTTGAGGAAGAGGTGACCTCAAAGCCTAAAAGGAAGGTTGTTTCCAAAGAGCAACAAGATCAACAATCTAAGAAGGGCACCAGCAAAGTCAAGCAGTCAATTGTTGCTAAGAAGCTGAATTTGGGAGAGGCAGCTACAAGCAAAGTGAAGGAAACCACCAAGAGAAAGAGAATAGTGCATGCAGATGCAGCAGTAGAGGATGAGGATGAGGAAGCACCCCAGCCTCCTTCTCAGAAGCCGAAGTTCATGGGTGATGCCATTAAGGCTGGAGCCACATCGAAGCCCAAGAAATCTGCTCCAGCTAAGGCAGCTCCAAAGAAAGCTCTCTTGCCAAGCCCAAGAGGACCATCGAAACATTCCAGCGTCGAAAAGAACAAGGATGATGTGCCACCACCTGAGTCCGACGATGAAGGACCAGTTTTGCTGAAACTTCGCCCAAAACGCCACTCCATAATGATGCTCATCCTCAAGCCGAGGATATGAAGGCAAGGAAAGATAAAGGTCTCGAGCTATGGAGACAAACCGACCCATATGCCGTGAGGAGAAGAACTCTGTAGATCCCAGATTTCACACCGAGAGCAGCAGGACTTCTATGAGACCGTCTTGATGGACAAGAAGCCCATAGTCGCAGACACCGATATGTTGATTTGGAAGTACATTGACAATGAAGAGCACAGAGATTTCTTTCCACATGTGCATGAAAGTTTCACCGCATGTGGAGTTGCAGATTTTGTAGGTCGAAATTGACCAGCTTGGAACGATGAGATGATAATGCAATTTTATGCCACACTCACTTCTACCCCGATGGAAAGATTATGTGGATGGTGAAGGTCAAAGGTTTTCTTCTTTTGTTGAAGAATGGGCAGAAATTTCAATGCTCCAAAGGCAACGAGAAGATGATATTGATGTATATGGGATTCCAAAGAAGAATCATGAATCCATGAAAACATGTACAAAGAGATTCCAGCAGAGGATTTGGGAATCTGGAAGCTCGGCTCGATCTACCATCTCCAGCAGGCTTACCTACCACTAATACCATTTTGAGGCATACCTTGATGCCCAAACTGGAGATGATCGCATGATCGAGGATACTCTATCAACATGCTGCACATACTTGATGAGAGAGCACCTTTCAAGGTGATGGACTTGATGGTAGAGACCATTAAGAGGACTGCAGCTGACAAGAAAAGGTCATGTGGATTTGCCCCGCAGATTCAGATGCTTATCAATGCCAAGTTTGGCACGGGCACATTCTTGTTGGATAGAGAACATTTACCGCTGCAGCAGAGCATGAAGACAATGTTGTTGTGATGGATGAGGAGGATCCGACATCCGTTGAAGGTCAAGCCAAGATCGCAGCTGCTAAGAAAGCCAAAGTCGACAAGGAAGCAAAGAAGCAGCAGCTAAACCAAAGAGTTGCGGAGAGCAAATTCTTGAAGCTACTCAAAGGATTGAACAACGCTGGCCAGCATTGAACAGTCTCGGGAGAGCTTAGAGAGGATTGTTGACGAGAAGATCCACGCCCGGACGTGAAGTCGATCAAGTACAAGTGACCGCCAACAAGCTCGAGGCAGACATTGAGGAAGCAAAGCGAGACAAGCGAGCTTATGCGTGAGTTGCAGGATGACTTAGTCCAGATTCTCATCGACAGATCGCTCCGGTTCCCAAAGGATCCCGATCACTGCTATTCCAATGGATCGACACTGGACTACAGCTTCAAAGACCTCCACAGTTCAACAGTTGCTCCTACTCCAGCTCCAGCTCCGGTGTCCACTCCACCAAAGACAGACATCACTGAAGTCTTCGCCGATCTTGTCATATCCACTCCGACATCAACCTGCACGGAGCCGCCAGCAGAGTCCACAGTGACGCTTAGCTCTATGCTTTTTCGAACTTTTTGGTAACTTGTTGCCAAAGGGGGAGAAATTGTATAGATCATAGGGCTTCGAGAGAGAGAGTGATGTTGTCTTTGCGCTTTTGCTCTTTCGTTCTTTTGCGGTTTCTTTGAGATACTTTTGGTTTTCGAGACATTCGGTGTGTTTGATACTCCGTTTGATTCTACCTTAATGAGTGCTTGGTCGTACTATGCTTTAATGTGTGCTTAATGCTTATCATATGCCATTCCTATCTCGTATGACCATTTACTCATGTCTTGGTGATTGGGTGCATGCTGTTCATTCTTATCATTTTGTGCGCTCCACCAAGATGTATGTGACATGGAAGAGTGACCCATGATCCTAATCGATTGTGCATTTGCATTCAAACGCAAATCTTAAATAATGCACAAATTTAGGGGAGCTTTGCTTATCACATACTTCTCAAAGCGATTTATATTATTCATTGATTATATCCTTTGTCGAAGCTTTGATCTATATGTTGTCATCAATTACCAAAAGGGGAGATTGAAAGTGCAACTAATCCCGGGTGGTTTTGGTAATTAATAACAACATATATATCATTGAACTAATAGTTACTTGAGAATCATTTCAGAGAGTTCAATGATATGGGTATGGCAAGGACTCAAGAAGTGGACCCCCAAAATGCTAAGGCAAGCATTGGCAAAAGCTCAAGACTCCATTTTTGGTTTAGTGATCCAAGATCACATTGAGTCCATAGGAAAAGCCAATACTATTAAAAGGGATGAGGTTATGATGATGATCCGTTGCTCAAGTGCTTAGTGATACATCTCCTAAACTATCAAAGCAACTTTCACCGCCATATACACTCATAAGTAGTCTCGGTCCCACCGATATTCCAAACTCACCACACCGAGATGAACCACCTCAGCCATAAGCCAAACCCTAGTAAACTCGGATTTTCCGATTCGAACTCGGTCTCACCGAAACATGAGTTGCCAAGGTTCAGAACCTTCGTCATCAAATCGGTGTCACCGAGATGATGAAGTCGGTCCCACCAAACTGGCATGCTCTTGTCATTGCACTAATTGACTAACCGAGATTGTATATTCGGTCCCACGAAAATCCCAACGCTCACATTATTTGAACTATCGGTCTCACCGAGTTGTCCACTTCGGTCCCACCGAGATTGCTCAAATGTGTGTAACGGTTGGATTTTGTGTGGAGGCTATTTATACCCTCCACCCCTCTTCATTCGTGGAGAGAGCCATCGAAAGAACTACCACTCCTACCTTACATTTACGAGAAGAGAACTACCTACCCTTGTGTTGAGATCAAGTTGCTCCACTCCCCACCATATGAAGCTTGATCTCTAGCCTTCCCAAGTTGCTTTCCACTCAATCCTTTCTTCCACCACAGCCAAATCGGTGAGGAGAGTTGAGTGTTGGGGAGATTATCATTTGAAGCACAAGAGCAAGGAGTTCATCATCATCTACAACATCTATTACCTTTTGGAGGGTGGTGCCTCCTAGATTGGTTAGGTGTCGCTTGGGAGCCTCCGTCATCGAGATGTGGAGTTGAACCAAGAAGTTTGTAAGGGCAAGGAGATCGCCTACTGTGAAGATCTACCCGAGTAAGGCTAGCCCTCCGTGGGCATAGGCCATGATGGAATAGACAAGGTTGCTTCTTCGTGGACCCTTCGTGGGTGGAGCCCTCCGTGGACTCTGCAGCCGCTACCCTCCGTGGGTTGAAGTCTCCATCAACGTGGATGTACGATAGCGCCACCTATCGGAACCACGGGAAAAATCACCGCATCTCCAAAATTGCATTTGCTCTTCTCCACCTCTCTTTACTACATGTGCAATTTACTTTCCGCTGCCTATACTCTAGAATTGCATGTGTAGGGTGATGCTTGACTTGATCATAATTGTGAATCTGCCAAAAACTGTTCTTTGTCAAAAGGCGGAATTTTTATATTGACAAGTAGTCTAATCACCCCCCCTCTAGACATACTTTCGATCCTACAGTTTATAAGCACCTTTATCATCCGAGTGTTTCATGCATTAGCCTATGTGTCGTAATTATCTGTTTTGTCCGAAATATTTCTTTTAAGAACCCATTCACCTGATTGCTTGTGACGCCCCCGATTTAATCGTACACTAATCATGCACGTAAACGTGTACGATCAAGATCAGGGACTCACGGGAAGATATCACAACACAACTCTAAAAGTAAAATAAGTCATACAAGCATCATAATACAAGCCAGAGGCCTCGAGGGCTCGAATACAAGTGCTCATTCATAGACGAGTCAGCGGAAGCAACAATATCTGAGTACAGACATAAGTTAAACAAGTTGCCATAAGATGGCTAACACAAACTGGGATACAGATCGAAGAGGCGCAGCCTCCCGCTCGATCCTCCTAAACTACTCCCCGTCGTCGTCGCCTGACACTGCACGTAGTAGTAGGCACCTCCGTGTAGTAGTCGCCGCCGACGGTATGCGTCGCTCTGGGCTCCAACATCCGTTGCGACAACCGTAAAGGGAGGAATGGGGAAAAAGGGGAGAAAGCAACCGTGAGTACTCATCCAAAGTACTCGCAAGCAAGGAGCTACACTACATATGCATGTGTATATGTGTAAAGGGCCATATCGATGGACTGAACTGCAGAATGCCGTAATAAGAGGGGATAGCTAATCACGTCAAGACTACGCTCGCAGCCTCCGCCTTGCAAAGATGTAGAAGAGAGTAGATCAAGTCCTTCAAGTAGCATCTCCAAGTAGCATCACCAAGTAGCATCTCCAAGAGCATCGCATAGCATAATCCTACCCGGCGATCCTCTCCTCGTTGCTTCTGTTAGAGAGCGATCACCGGGTTGTATCCGCACTTGGAAGGGTGTGTTTTATTAAGTATCCGGTTCTAGTTGTCATAAGGTCAAGGTACAACTCCGGTCGCCCTTTACCGAGGGACACGGCTATTCAATAGATTAATCTTCACTGCAGGGTGCACCACATAACCCAACACGCTTGATCCCATTTGGCCGGACACACTTTCTCGGGTCATGCCCGCCTCGGAAGATCAACACGCCGCAGCCCCACCTAGGCACAACAGAGCGGTCAAGACGCCGGTCTAAACCTAAGCGCACAGGGTGCGGGCCCATCGCCTTAGCACACCGTTCGCGACGCTATTAACGCGCCGGAAGCGTAACTAGCCCCTAATACAAGCGCAGCTTACGTTCCAATCCGGCCGCCGCGCTCGATTCTTGACGACGCCAAGAAGGCTTGGCCGATACCACGACGTCGGGATACCCATAACTACTCCCACGAGATGGTTAGTGCGATAGACCAAATGGCCGACTCGGATCAAATACCAAGATCTCGTTAAGCGTGTTATTATGAATCAACCATGACGCCGATCGGGCAGAGCCCACCTCTCACCTAGGCGGTCTCAACCTGCCCTGCCGCTCCGCCACAAAGATCCACACAGAGGGCCGTCGGGACAAAGGTCCTTTCAGCCCCCAATCAAGTGAATCACTCATGGTACTCTTCGAGCAGCACCGACTTTAGTCACCATCCGTAGTATGTATGTATGTATAGTATATACCCGTGATCACCTCCCAAGTGATCACGGCCCGATAGTATAGCAAGGCAGACTGACAAGAATGTAGGGCCAATGATGATAAACTAGCATCCTATACTAAGCATTTAGGATTGCAGGTAAGGTATCAACAGATGTAGCAACAATGTCAGGCTATGCATCAGAATAGGATCAACGGAAAGCAGTAACATGCTACACTACTCTAATGCAAGCAGTATAGAGGAGAATAGGCGATATCTGGTGATCAAGGGGGGCTTGCCTGGTTGCTCAGACAAGAAGGAGGGGTCGTCGGTGACGTAGTCGACCACAGGGGCATCAGCATCGGTCTCGGAGTCTACCGGAAAGGAGTAACGGAGGGGGAACACAGTAAATAACAGAGCAATCAAATGTAACACAAAGCAAGACGCGGCAATACGTTGTGCTAGGGGTGACCTAACGTAGGGATAGGCGATACCGGTGAAGGGGGAAACATCCGGGAAAATATCCCCGGTGTTTCGTGTTTTCGGACAGATGAACCGGAGGTGAAATGTTGCAGGTTCACTATGTTAGGGACGCGTGGCGGATAAACGGGCTGCGTATCTGGATTCGTATCGTCGTTCTGAGCAAGTTTCATGTACAAAGTTTTTCCATCCGAGCTACGGTTTATTTATTATGATTTTTCCAAGTTTTAGCAATATTCCAAAATTATTATTAATTCGAAATTAAATAGCTAAATGCTAGGTGCACCCAGCTCTGCATACGTAAGTGTACCGAGGTCGACAAGTGGGCGGGGTCCCGATTGACGATCAACGTTTGACTGGTCAACAAGGGGTGGGGCCCCCTGTCATTGGCTGTTACATTAACTAACCAGTTAATTTAGCCTAACTAGGTTATTAGGGTAATAGATTTTAGTTAGTTTAATTAAACCTAATTAATTAAGTTAATTAATTTAATTAACTAATTGATTAATTAATAATTTTAATTACTTATTATCATTTTTTATTCTTTTTTTTATATATATATATAAAATCGTTCTGGGGGGTTTGGGCCCCGATTGTCATTGGCCCTAGGGGGCCATACTGGGTCGGGCGTTACGGGCGTTCGTGCCCAGCCCGACTGGGCATACGCCCAGATCGACAGGGGGCGCCGCCACAAGAATAATCCATGGCCAGAGGCGGCAGTGGCAAGGCCACGGCGGGGTTGTGCTTGGGGCAAGGTGAGCCGATCATGGAGGTGGGCGCGGGGAGCGGTGGCCGGGCAGAGCCGTGTCGGGGCTTCGGCGAGCAAGGAACGCGAAAGGCGGCACCATAGCAAGCAGTGGCGAGTGGGTGTGGGCACGCGCGCACTTTGGCGCGGCCAGGCGCAGCCAGGAGCAGGGGGAGAAGGAGAGGGGGGTCGTTGCTCACCCCCGTTGCAGGGGATCTGGGGCGGCGAGGCTCGTTGGAGCCGTTGAGGAGGAAGACGGCGACGAGTAGGCGACGGAGAGGACGACGGGGAGGCAGTCCGGCGATGGCGTCCGGCGAGGTCCAAGCGGGGCGTTGGTGGCCGCGGCGTCTGCAGCCTTCGGGCACGATCTTGAGCAAGGGGAAGGGCGAGGGAGAGACGATAGGACGGCGCCGACGGGGTCCGACGAGCGCCTGGCGACGGGGGGTGGCGAGGTAAGTAGCGGGGCGCCGGCGCGAGTTATGCCCGATCCGAAGGGATCGAGGAGTGGGGAGCGAGGCGTGTGGGGAAGTGGGGGGTCGATGGGAGTGGGGTGGGTAGCGGTTTAGGGTTCGGGGATAGAGGCCATATAGGCGTGGGAGGTGTGGGGTGGGCGTGGTTGGCCTAGAGGCCACCGGCCAAGGCCCAGTGGGTGGGAGGGTCTTTTCCTTTCTTTCTTTTTTATTTTTATTTTTCTGTTCTGTTTTAATTTTACATTTTAAATACACTAGTTTTATAAAATACATTAGTTGCACCTAAATTAGTGTTAACCAATATGCCACCACCACAATCAACTTGGCACCTAAAATAAATTAGTTTGTAATTGTTTATTATTTAAAAGCATTTAAATAATTGTTCTCGCCATGCTTTTATACATTTTATAATATTTAAACAATTTTTAAAGTGTGGTCTCTTCACCAAAATTACCTTTGCTTTATTTGGCATAACTCAAACATTTTAGTTTTGAAGTTTGGAAACTTTTACCGCTTGATTTGATTTTGAATTTGAATTTGAACCAGTTCTGAACTAACGCGAGATTATCGACAATAATCGAGGTGACGGGCATCATTACCCGAGAGTTACTGTAGCTTGATTACCCCAAGGCCACAATTCTCCTCTGATTACAAGAAATCTCGCCCCGAGATTTAAGAGGGAGTAAGGGGAAAGTTGTGGTTAAGAAATTCTAGCGAGGGTTCTCGGTCTTCGTTACTCTTCTCAAGAGGTTGATCCAATACATTGATGTCTTAATTTTCTCGCTTCAGTCATCATGATAAAGTTTGACGCCCTTCCTTCAGGATCTTCACCGCATTTTACGAAAGGGTGAGAAGGGAGAACCCTATAAGGATGGATTCTAACAAGATCGAGCATCAGACGGTTAACCCAGGGGAAGGGGCATAAGTATCCCTCGAATTGAAACTTAAGAGGATGTCGAGAGCAAAGTAAGAAGGTACCATGAGAAGTTTCAAACTGATAGGCAAGCGTTCAATGCCTATCAGAAGGTGAAGGGGTTCAGAGCAACGAGAATAAGTATTGCGTCTGGTACCCGAATAGATCACTTGGCAAGGGGCCCGTAAGTTACATAAGAAGTCAAGCGCGAGGAATAACTTTGGAAATTGGGGGTGTACAGGAGAGTCAGGTTTCGATCCTGTGGAACTGTGGGTTATGGGCCCACCATGTGTTTTTTTTTTGAGTAGTGACATCTTGTACGGTCAGGATAGCAGGGCAAGTCAGGGAGTACCATGTCAGCTATGTCAGCAACAACATTGGTACCAAGGGTGAGGGACGAAGAGAACCATTTTCCTGCTCGTTGAACGAGGCGGACCAATAGGCAAAGTTCTTATCCATCGGTGGTTACCAGAATGTTTTCAACAATAGTAACAGGGTCTTACTGCCACGGTTGTACACCAAGGTGTTCACATAAGCAGGAGAATATTACTGCTTAGATCATATAGATCACCAGTAATGTTAATCAAAACAATGGAAAGGGGAAGGTGATCATCAGTTTAAATAGAACAATGGAAAGGACAATGTGTCTAAACACATATTTCAGGGGTATATCCTTCCCAAGGGAAGCAGAGCATGATATCCATGACAGGATATAATGTAGAAAACCCGGTAGGTAAGGGAAGGGAAATTTCATGACATTACCCATACAACGGTGTTTGGATAATTGAGCAGGAAACATTTAGCATTGGGCTTCAAATGTTCTTGTTGAAAATCGGAGTACCACAGACATGCTTCGAGATAGCATTGACATGGTCTTCAAGCAAAGGTCAGACTTTGGATACACAAACGATCCATCAGGATAACTTATTAAACAAGGCATTCAATTCCCTCATGGAAAAAGGGTTAATCTTGTTAAAAAGGAAACTACAACACTAGGTCCTTCGGCCAGGTGTGCCAGGAATGACATCACCTTACCGGGTCGTAAAAGACCAATGTTATAACTCTTGAAAACATGTTCCAACCATCATATCTGACCGAGATTCAGATCTGATTGGTGTCAGGATACCTCAGACTCAGGATGCCTGAGAAGAAAGGTGCAACACAAATTGACGGGATGACACTGTAAGATTCTCGGGAAATGAACTATGAAGTGATTTCCGTTAACAAGAGTTCATCATTAACCCAAGGAGAGGACAAGGAGGTGGTTGATGAACTCAGCGACAATTCACCAAAATTTCCAAAGGATGGATTTCCACCATTACGTGAACAAGGAGATAACATTTGTCAGATCAAAATGATATATTGATGTATGCTTGAGGAAAACATACACAATTTAACAAGGGTTGAAAGGTGCGCCCGAAATATGGGCTGGGTTGCACGGCTAACATTGGAATGGTGATTCAATAATCAATAGTCCATGAATGAACGGCCGACCATTAACTTGAAAGCAATAGGGTTGATAGAAGGAAAGAATCCAAATAGCACCGTTCATCTGTTGGTAGCCTGGTTAGAACCAACACGGGGACCAAGAAAGAATGGTGAGGGCGAGAAGCATCGCTGCAACAAGAATTTCTTAAGAGGTGGTGAAATTCTCACGACATTCTTGACATAAAAGATGGCAATACTCCAATGTTAAAGAAGAACAATTGCTGGATAGCAAGGAACCCAAGGTATAACACAAAACAAGAACAAGTTTTTGTTAGAGGAAAGGTAGTAGAGTGGTCGATGATAACACTAATCATCGAGGGCAAGGATTGTCTTTGTCATCATGAATTCAATTGATATCCAGGAAGAGCTCATAAGGTTGATGATGATCACGACACATTTGTCGAGAGATTTCATGAAGATGTAATCAATCAGCGACGACATCAAGTCAAAGGAATGACGAAGCAAGAGGTTATTGGAACCATAGTTACGACACAAACTCGAACTCAAGCTTGTTGTTTAAGGTGAAAGGGTATGACGAGGAAAATCGACGTAAGCTTAACTATCGTCGCAAATTTGTGCTCTGGGAAGAAGGACCAGGTAGCACAGTTAAAATCGGCACGACAAGGATATAGCCAAACAGGCTAGGAATGACGTGATTGAGTTCAAACTCGTAAGTAATGAAGGTTACCAAGAGTTATTTAATCGCGATGCGGACTCATGTCAGTTATCGGTGTCTTTGAGTGTTTAATAACTCAGAGCCCGTGAAAAATTGGAATCAATGAGAATGTAGCACTTGATGAAGAATTCATAAGAAGTTATGCAGTTCCGTGATAATCTTGAGATACCCAGGGGTAATACTCGAAGACGGATCAAAGTAGAGGTTGGATTAGGGTATTGATCCGCAGAAGACAAATGTTTAAACTTGCCCGAGAAATGGGAACAAAGAAGAACAATATGGTCGGAACCACGATTGCAAAAGGCCAGATCCCAGATATAAGATGAACTTATACCAAGGGAATAATTAATTTAAGAGAAGCTTTTAATGATAAGATCTACATCGGGTCCATGGGCATGAACACAAAGTTCAAGGTCGACTCCCACTTCTCCAATACACAACTTTTCATTTATCGCTCTCGCTAAGAATGTTTAGAGTTTGAAAGTTTAAGCGCGAGAATACCGAAGGTTATGACCCATGAAGACTTTTGGGTTCACACTAATTAAGGAAGGTATATGTTCAACCCATGGGGGCATCTTAGAAACATATACCACAATTTCAGGAATAAATAACACAAGATCCATAGTAGAGCATGCTGGAGAAAGCAGAGGATACAATTTACCAAAGGCATTGTGTATCCGAGGAAACGCTCACAAGCTTATAGAATACTAAGGATGCTGTCGGATAAAATCCAACAAAGGATTTGGTGGTCCACAAAGGGTCTGATGTGAGCATCAGTACTCAACCAGAGGAAGAAGAATGCACGGGCATCATATTATAGAACATCTGAACAATTCGATGCTTAGATAACAAAGGAATTATGATTTCCAAAACAAGGGATCGTAAGCGCACGCTACGATCAAGGATGGATAAGTTGGATAGACCAGAGGCACAATTGACGACAAATAGTTTGGTCGAGAACCAGCTCATGTTCAAAAATGATGTCCGAGCCGAAAGATAATTTAAAAGGATCAACGATGATTGCGTGCTTTCACACACATGTTGAATCGATCGGATCAAAATGATCGTGTCAAAGGATACTAATGAATATTGCTACACATATGGAAAGCATTCATATTGCAAGCGCACAAGTATTTGCCGAGCAATAGTTTGAAGAGGATACTCGGAAGATCAGGTAGTATTTCCAAGTAATTTGAAAAGCATATGAACAACTGGGGATACGCGGATACTCGATAAATGCGAGAATTATCCGTAGGGGTATTCAGTGACAAAGAACAGCAAGGCAATAAGCTCAAAGGTTTATCAAACAATGATTTAGTATTTGGGGTATCTTGTAATAACAAGACTAATCGATGAATGTAAGAATAACAAGCGCAAGTAGTTATCCATAAGGGTTGACGGTGGAAGGGAATTGCAAACGCGATGAAGACAAGTTCTCGGGTTAACCATGAGAGTATCTTGTGGTCTTCATGTGCAGCAGACGATCCTTAGCAATAAGGGGCTCTCCGGGTGAAAGTGATAACGAGATCCTAATGTTAGATTTAGCAAAATTCATTTAACCCGAATAGAAGAGAGATCAGAGTCCCAGAGTAAAGACGAGGAATAAAAGATCCTACTACCACCCAATGGCGACGTGTGCCGGTAAGACACACAGCCATGTTAGTAAAAGTTTTTGCAACATCTAGACTCGACTTCGGCCAAGGAGTTGGGAAGGGGGGTTCCTACAGCAATGGCTCGATACCAATCTTCAGACGCCCCGATTTAATCGACACTAATCATGCACGCAAACGTGTACGATCAAGATCAGGGACTCACGGGAAGATATCACAACACAACTCTAAAAGTAAAATAAGTCATACAAGCATCATAATACAAGCCAGAGGCCTCGAGGGCTCGAATACAAGTGCTCATTCATAGACGAAGTCACGGAAGCAACAATATCTGAGTACGACATAAGTTAAACAAGTTGCCATAAGATGGCTAACACAAACCAGGATCAGATCGAAGAGGCGCGGGCCTCCGCTCGATCCTCCTAAACTACTCCTGGTCGCCGCCGCTGACACCGCACGTAGTAGTAGGCACCTCCCGATGTAGTAGTCGCCGCCGACGGTGGTGGCGTCGCCCTGGCTCCAACATCTGGTTGCGACAACCGTAAAGGGAGGAATGGGGAAAAGGGGAGAAAGCAACCGTGAGTACTCATCCAAAGTACTCGCAAGCAAGGAGCTACACTACATATGCATGTGTATATGTGTAAAGGGCCATATCAAGGGGTGAATCGCAGAATGCCGTAATAAGAGGGGATAGCTAATCACGTCGAAGACTACGCTCGCAGCCTCCGCCTTGCAAACATGTAGAAGAGAGTAGATCAAGTCCTTCAAGTAGCATCTCCAAGTAGCATCACCAAGTAGCATCTCCAAGAGCATCGCATAGCATAATCCTACCCGCGATCCTCTCCTCGTTGCCTGTTAGAGAGCGATCACCGGGTTGTATCCGCACTTGGAAGGGTGTGTTTTATTAAGTATCCGGTTCTAGTTGTCATAAGGTCAAGGTACAACTCCGGGTCGCCCTTTACCGAGGGACACGGCTATTCAATAGATTAATCTTCCCTGCAGGGTGCACCACATAACCCAACACGCTTGATCCCATTTGGCGGACACACTTTCTCGGTCATGCCCGCCTCGGAAGATCAACACGCCGCAGCCCCACCTAGGCACAACAGAGCGGTCAAGACGTCGGTCTAAACCTAAGCGCCACAGGGTTCAGGCCCATCGCCTTAGCACACTCAAGACGTTATAACGCGCCGGAAGCGTAACTAGCCCCTAATACAAGCGCAGCTTACGTTCCAATCCGGCGCGCGCCGCCGATTCTTGACGCCAAGAAGGCTTCGCCGATACCACGACGCCGGATACCCATAACTACTCCCACGTAGATGGTTAGTGCGATAGACCAAATGGCCGACTCGGATCAAATACCAAGATCTCGTTAAGCGTGTTATTATGAATCAACCATGACGCCGATCGTGGCCAGGCCCACCTCTCACCTAGGCGGTCTCAACCTGCCTGTCGCTCCGCCACAAAGATCCACACAGAGGGCCGTCGGGACAAAGGTCCTTTCAGCCCCAACTGTGAATCACTCATGGGTACTCTTCGAGGCATCCGACTTTAGTCACCATCTGTAGTATGTATGTATGTATAGTATATACCCGTGATCACCTCCCAAGTGATCACGGCCCGATAGTATAGCAAGGCAGACTGACAAGAATGTAGGGCCAATGATGATAAACTAGCATCCTATACTAAGCATTTAGGACTGCAGGTAAGGTATCAACAGATGTAGCAACAATGTCAGGCTATGCATCAGAATAGGATCAACGAAAGCAAGAATATGCTACACTACTCTAATGCAAGCAGTATAGAGGAGAATAGGCGATATCTGGTGATCAAGGGGGGGGCTTGCCTGGTTGCTCAGACAAGAAGGAGGGGTCGTCGGTGACGTAGTCGACCACAGGGGCATCGAAGATCGGTCTCGAGTCTAGGAAAGGAGTAACGGAGGGGAACACACAAGAAATAACAGAGCAATCAAATGTAACACAAAGCAAGACGCTGCAATACGTTGTGCTAGGGGTGACCTAACGTAGGGATAGGCGATACCGGTGAAGGGGGAAACATCCGGGAAAATATCCCCGGTGTTTCGTGTTTTCGGACAGATGAACCGGAGGTGAAATGTTGCAGGTTCACTATGTTAGGGACGCGTGGCGGATAAACGGGCTGCGATCCGGATTCGTGATCGCCGTTACGAGCAAGTTTCATGTACAAAGTTTTTCCATCCGAGCTACGGTTTATTTATTATGATTTTTCCAAGTTTTAGCAATATTCCAAAATTATTATTAATTCGAAATTAAATAGCTAAATGTTAGGTGCACCCAGCTCTGCATACGTAAGTGTACGTAGAGGTCGACAAGTGGGCGAGGGTCGATTGACCGATCAACGTTGATGGTCAACAAGGGTGGGCCCCTCGTCATTGGTCGTTACATTAACTAACCAGCTTAATTTAGCCTAACTAGGTTATTAGGGTAATAGATTTTAGTTAGTTTAATTAAACCTAATTAATTAAGTTAATTAATTTAATTAACTAATTGATTAATTAATAATTTTAATTACTTATTATCATTTTTTATTCTTTTTTTTTATATATATATAAAATCGCTCGGGGGTTTGGGCCCGATTGTCATTGGCCCTAGGGGCCACACTGGGTCAGGCGTTCAGGCGTTCGTGCCCACTGATCGGGCATACGCCAGATCGACAGGGGGGCGCCGCCACAAAGAATAATCCAGCCGCCAGAGGCGGCAGTGGCAAGGCCACGGCGGGGTTGTGCCGGGCGCAAGGTGAGCCGATTCATGGAGGTGGGCGCTGGGGCGGTGGCGGGCAGAGCCGTGTCGGGCTTCTTGGCGAGCAAGGAACGCGAAGGCGGCACCATAGCAATGGCGAGTGGGTGTGGGCACGCACAAGACTTTGGCGCTGCCAGCGCAGCTGTGGAGCAGGGGAGAAGGAGAGGGGGGTCGTTGCTCACCCCCGTTGCAGGGGATCTGGGGCGGCGAGGCTCGTTGGAGCCGTTGAGGAGGAAGACGGCGACGAGTAGGCGACGGAGAGGACGACGGGGAGGCAGTCCGGCGATGGCGTCCGGCGAGGTCCAAGCGGGGCGTTGGTGGCCGCGGCGTCTGCAGCCTTCGGGCACGATCTTGAGCAAGGGGAAGGGCGAGGGAGAGACGATAGGACGGCGCCGACGGGGTCCGACGAGCGCCTGGCGACGGGGGGTGGCGAGGTAAGTAGCGGGGCGCCGGCGCCGAGGTTATTGCCCCGATCCAGAAGGGGATCGAGGAGTGGGGGAGCGAGGCGTGTGGGGAAAGTGGGGGGGTCGATGGGAGTGGGGTGGGTAGCGGTTTAGGGTTCGGGGGATAGAGGCCATATAGGCCAGGGGAGGTGGGGTGGGCCGGCGTGGTTGGCCCAGAGGCCAGCTGGGCCAAGGCCCAGCGGGGTGGGAGGGTCTTTTCCTTTCTTTCTTTTTATTTTTATTTTTCTGTTCTGTTTTAATTTTACATTTTAAATACACTAGTTTTATAAAATACATTAGTTGCACCTAAATTAGTGTTAACCAATATGCCACCACCACAATCAACTTGGCACCTAAAATAAATTAGTTTGTAATTGTTTATTATTTAAAAGCATTTAAATAATTGTTCTCGCTGCTTTTATACATTTTATAATATTTAAACAATTTTTTAAAGTGTGGTCTCTTCACCAAAATTACCTTTGCTTTATTTGGCATAACTCAAACATTTTAGTTTTGAAGTTTGGAAACTTTTACCGTTTGATTTGATTTTGAATTTGAATTTGAACCAGTTCTGAACTAACGCGAGATTATCGACAATAATCGAGGTGACGTGGCATCATTACCCGAGAGTTACTGTAGCTTGATTACCCGGGCGTCACATTGCTTTTTTTAGTGGCTATTTGCTTATGTATGTAAACTAGTTCGCTTGTCCGTAAAAAAAACTAGTTCACTCGGCTGCCGTGCTTTGAATCTCCTTCCTCCTAACATATTCCCCTCCTCAGGTGGACCCAGCAGGTCTCTGAATTTTCTCCCACTTTATTTTTTGATGTAAACTGAGTTTTCTCCCAGTACTTTCTCCTAGAACCAACTCAACTGTCCCACTTCTAGCCTCAAAAATAATAATATCCCACGTACTATTAACTCATCAAATTAAAATGATATTTTATTTCGTAAGTTGAAAGTTCTTACAAAATAATAATAATAATTGTTTATATATAACTTGGCAAGTTAACTCCTAATGATTGCGTACATAAGCTTGCAAAGATTTTACTGACGTGCAATCATGTGTTTATGTTTTTATAACATTTCTCCGTCTAGCCCAACATGATATTTTCACCCAACCCAGCAACTCCGCGGATTTTGAGAAAAATGCAAATGGGATTTAAACGGGCTGCATAGATTCTACATCATTGTTTCACCCAGCCCACCAAATGGACTAAAAAAACAAATGGACTGGCTGACATGTGGGCCAGTAGGTCGAAGCCTAAGAAGGCGTTGGATTTACATCCAATGGCCGGCATTCTTCTTCAATCTCTCGTCTTCTTCCCCCAGTGCTGCCGGAACCGCCTGCTCCAGCCTTCGGCGTCCAGCGGCATTGTTTTGCGCTCCTCAGCGAAACGCTACCCCACCTACAGTGAGGCCATCCCTCCACTCCGCACCTCCTGTTATTCTCTGCTGAGTGTAGGCCCACCCAGCACCCGAACCAGTCAAGTTTCCCACTCCTCTCCGTCTACGACTCCACTGCCGCATCTTCCCCATCTCTGGGTCGTTCCAGTCTGGGGCCTCGCCGTCGTCCACCGCCTCGGTGCGCTCGGCGTGGTGTGGTCAACATACGAGAGTCATTGGAAGAGGACTGTACGTGGAGAGCCTGAAGGCTGGGACCCACGAGGTCCATGGTCACACGCAAGGAAAGTTCCTCCTTATTACGCATTGTACGTGCACTATAGGTGGGAAGGGCTTCTGTATTTCGCGAAAAAACGTTCCCCCCGCTGACAGGTCGGACCCACCAGCTATATCTTCGCACGCAAGGAAGTGCCTCCTTATTACGCACCAAACAATGAATACTCCCTGCTAGCTGGGACCCACCATAGTGGGTGGCTGACTTGTGGGCCTACTAAGTTGACGAGGGTGGAGGGCTTTGTCAACTTAGTCAATATGAACGATTATAGCTCCAGTGACCGTACGATGTCCATCCAACGGCCATAGTGCTTATTCAACCTCTGGTCTTCTTACTCCAGCCGCCCAAAGCAGCACGAGTCGTTCCATGTGCTCCTACCTCTCGTGGCCGGCTGTGATGCCGTAGAGGCCTCACCGCCCCCTACTACTCCCACTGCTGGCCCAGGGTATCCCTCTACTCACCCACACCCCCTGTTATTCTGCGGCGACGGCAGCCTCACGCCGCAGCCGAACCAGTGAACCCTCATACTCCTCTCCGCGTGGGCATCCACTACCGCGTCTTCCCCGGCTCTGCGTCGTCCCCTTCCTAGGCCTCGCCGTCGTCCACCGCCGTGGTGCTCTCCATGCGGCGTGGTCAACATGGTCAAGGAACGACTTCCATCAGAAGAGTACTGTACATGGAGAGGCTGACAGCTGGGTCCACGGCCACAGCCCAGTTTTTTTGTGATTTGCCAAGTAAGTCGCTTTGTCAGGCCTGTTGGGCTGCAAATCTTTCAAGACGAGGAGAGCTTCATTCGGCTGGCCGAGAAAATGGCCCATCAGTAATGCGAAATGGGCTGCACATTTTTAAAACACATCAAACCGGCAATTAGTTTCAAATATCTTTTTTTTTCATTTCGAGATTTTAAATTACATTAATTTTTATGCGTGGAGAATTTGTTGGATTTTATATTGATATACATTTATTTTTAAAATCAGTTTGAATGTGAGTCAAAATTTCGGGATTAAAAATAGTTCGGACCGCACCGAAATATGCAAAATTTCATATAATTTTTTAACTGTGGCCATAATATGGGTTGTAATGCTAACAAAAAGAATATGTGCTAAAAAACCTTAAGAATTAGCAAATGGGCTGTAAATTATTAGAAATAATGGCAGATGGGTTGTATGCTGTTTTCCACAGATTTGAGGCTTTCGTAAAAAACGGTTGACGCACAAGCAGTGACTGTTGGATGTCTATCCAACGGCCGTCGTGCTTCTTCAATCTCTGCTCTTCCTGCTCCAGCCGCTCAAACTAGCGTCGGCGGGACTGCCTGCTCCCTCCTTCTCGCGGCCGGCTGTGCTGCCGCGCAGGCCTCACCGCCCCACCGTACTCCCATCGCTGGCCTAGCCATCCCTCTACTCACCCACACCTGCTGTTATTCTCCGGCGACGGCAGACGAACCAGTAAACCCTCGTACAGTCGTACTCCCCTCCACGTGGGAAACAACTGTCGAGTCTTCCCTGCCTCCGTGTCATTCCCTTCCTAGGCCTCACCGTCATCCACCGCCCTGGTGCTCTCGGCGCGGCCTGGTCAACGTGGTCAACGACCAACATGCATCTGAAGTGGACTGTACGTGGAGAGGCTGGCAGCTGGGTCCACGGCCGCACGCAAGGAAATGCCTCCTTATTACGCGCAAAATAATGATTCCTCCACCTAACATCTGGGACCCACCGAAAGGGCCTCTGTATTTCGCGAAAAAAACGTTACCATCGCTGACAGCTTGGACCCACCAGCTATATCTTCGCACGCAAGGAAGTGCCTCCTTATTACGCAAAAAAAATGAATACTCTCCCTGTTAGCTAGGACCTAGTACAGTGGCAGGCTGACTTGTGGGCCTACTAAGTTGACGGGGGCGGAGGGCTTTGTCAAGTTAGTCAATACTCCAGTGATCGTACGATGTCCATCCAACGGCCGTAGTGCTTCTTCAACCTCTGGTCTTTGTTCTCCAGCCGCCCAAAGCAGCGCCGGTCATGCCGCATGCTCATGCCTCCCGTGGCCGGCTGTGATACCGCGGAGGCCTCACCTCCCCCTACTACTCCCACCGCTAGCTAGGCCATCCCTCTACTCACCCACACCCCTTGTTATTCTGCGGCAACGGCAGCCTCACACCGCAGTTGAACCAGTGAACCGTCGTACTCCTCTTCGCGTGAGCATCCACTGCTGCGTCTTCCCCGGCTCTGCGTCGTCCCCTTCCTAGGCCTTGTCGTCGTCCACCACTGTGGTGCTCTTGGCGCGGCATGGTCAATGTGGTCAATGACCGACTTCCATCGGAAGAGTACTGTGCGTGGAGAGGCTGATATCTGGGTCCACGGCGGCCGCAAGGAAGTGCCTCCTTATTACGCGCAAAATAATTATTCCTTCACCTAACAGCAGGGACCCATCGGACGGGCCACCGTATTTCGCGAAAAAAATGTTTCCCCCCTGACCATTGGGACCCACCAGCTACATCTTCGCACGCAAGGAAGTGCGTTCGGGCAAAAAAAACCAAAACGATTCGCCCCCCTGACTGCTGGGACCCACCAGCTACATCTTCGCAGGCAAGGAAGTGCCTGACAGTCGGGACCCACCTGGTCGAAGCGTACGTAGCGTTGTCATTCTGGTCGCGAACGTGTACGTACATATATGCTGGTCGATGTAGAGGCGCGCACGTGTCGTAGTAGAGGCGCGTACGTGTCGTAGTAGAGGCGCGCACGTAGCATGTACACGTACGTACAACGGCCAGGGTGCAAGAAAGAAAATATGGCCACGTATGTGTACATACGGGGGGGTCTTGAATGCCTACTCGCGCATACGTACATGGCTGGGTCGGAGCGGAGAAACAGCGTCGTCGTCGTGTTCATGGGGAGCCAACCAGCTGGGTCGGAACGGAATGCGTGGTCGTGTTCACCGGGAGGGCTTGGACGGAATAGGCGATGGAAACGAGGCCTAGCGTACCACAAAACGGAGGAAACGAACCTCCTACATTCGGAACGGGGTCTTGTTGATCGGGAGGGGTGTGGCGTACCGCAAAACTGAGGAAACGGACCTCCTACGGTCGAAACGGGGGTCCTGTTGATCAGGAGGGTGTGGCGATCAGAAACGGATTTAAAGCAGACTTGTGTTGGAGCGCTACGGTCGAAACGGGGGTCCTGTTGATCAGGAGGGGTGTGGCGTATCGCAAAACGGACGAAACGGACTTGTGTTGGAGCGCTACGGTCGAAACGGGAGTCATGTTCATCGGGACGGGTGTGGCGTACCGCAAAACGGGACTCCACGGGATACTCTTCATCTCCACCGTCGACCTCCTCCAGCCTCCACGGGCTATCGTCGACCTCCTCCAGCCTCCATGGGCTCCTGTTCATCTAGCCTCCACCGCGCGCTACTCCACCGGCTACTGTTCAACCACCCCTCCACGGGCACCCCTCCACCGTCTACTGTTCATCTAGCCCTCCACACCATGGGGTCCTGTTCAACCACCCCTCCACAGGCACCCCACCACCGTCTACTGTTCATCCAGCCCTCCACACCATGGGGTCCTGTTCAACCACCCCTCCATGGGCACCCCTCCACCATCTACTGTTCATCCAGCCCTCCACCACACCACGGGGTCCTGTTCATCCAGAGGCAACACCACCACTCACTGTTCATCCAACCCCCCGCAACACTCACTGTTCATCCCAGAGGCAGCATCGATCGGCTTCAGTTAGCAGCAGTAGCGAAGGAATCGTTCGATCGGGTTCAGTTAACAGCCATCGATCGATCGCTCGGGTTCAGTAACGCGTAGCTTGCAGTGCAATCGCTCGACTTCAGTTAGAGCCCAACGCCTCGCTCGGGTTTAGTTAGAGCCAACGCCTCGCACACACGCGCGTACCTGTACAAGAGAAACGCGCATCGCTCGGCCCCCGACCTCCCACCGTAACCGGGAACTCCCCGAAATTTTCCTCCCCCTCGCTTCTACCACGGTTTTTTCAGTCATGGACGGCCCAAAGAATGTCATGCAACTGCGTCTCCAGCCCGCCCAGGACGAAAAGCCCATTTTCTGTCATGATTTTTTGTCATAGAAGTAGGAGGTCTACAACTGGACACGAGTCCAGGGGCCCGGAGTTACAGGCTTCTTTTTAGATTAAGCCCCTGTGTATACCTTTTATATTGCCTCTTGTTGTTTCATCATCCCATGGGTTCCATACCCACAGAGGATACTGCCGTTTTTGGCATTTCGCCACCACAGATTAATGCACGTACCTGGACATACGGGGTTTATAATGAATGGGCATTCTCGAGCCCATCATCTGTTCGAAAGTCCGAATACCTTCGGGAGTGTTCGGCGTCATGAGTTTGGCCTTATATGCATCAGCTCCGAATCATGTCTTTGGTCAAATGTTGGGATTGCCCGGCTCCTGGGTTTGCCGCCTTACGTTCCGTTATAATCGGCTAAGGTGGCCAAAGGATAACTACTGCGATTATGCTCTGGTTATTCCGGATGAGCACCTCAGTAGAGAAAGCCGAAAACTGACCGTCATGATACAACGAGAGACTGGTCAACCACTTGACGACTCACCAGAATCTCTAGGATTCCTCCGCATTAACGAAGGGCCATTTCCTGGCGAGGTACATAAGCACCCATATTCGGATGCACGCGAAGGTACCAGGGGCTACATAGTAGCCCCAACGTTAGAATCCCGCGGCTAAGCGAAAGTGTTACAGCTATATAGTCCGATTGCCTAGTTCGACATGTGATCACCTCCTTGCTGGACCAAGACGTTGGATAAAGAGTGATCAATCACATTTTTTCGCGAACACCCCGCATTGTATGCTTGGGGCTGAAGCCAACACGCTATCTTCGGATCACACACACACACACACACACACACACACACACACACACACACACACACACACACACACACACACACATATATATATATATATATATATATATATATATATATATATATATATATATATATATATCCTAGCTATTCTGCAACCCATTCCTGAATAAGCTATTCAGGAACCCTTCCTAACTGCCCGAGAACAGACAGCTAACTGTGCGACCTATACTAGTTAACTGACGGGCGGACTTTTTCTGACATCGTTATTTCACATTGTTTTTTAGTTGTAATTATTGAACCGTTCATCGGAATGATGCATATGATATTCTGTTGGATAGCTATTGAAAAGGAGCAAAAAAATTCATGTTGACCGTTTTCCCAAAATCGATTCGGTTTTTAAACAAAATTAAAAAAACTGAAAATCGATCAAACGAGTTTTCAATGTTTTTGTGAAAGGAATTTTAAAAAATTTATCAAAACGATGCATATGATATACCGTTAGAAAGCTACTGATTATCCCGAACTTTGGCATATATAACACATTCTCAGATTTTCTACGGTTTAAGAGCAGTTTTCTAAAAACTAACATCATTTTTCGACATTTTTTCCCAAACTGCTACAGTACACGCTAACTGCTCGAGTAGAATACCTAACTGCCCCATACTGAGCAAGCTAACTGTGGTACTGAATAAACTAATTTTTTTCTTTTATTCTTTTCTTCTCGGTTCAAGTTAACTGCTAGGACTGAAATAGCTAACTGCCGAAGATCGGGGCAGTTAATACCTAGTTAACTGCTGGACCAAAAATATTAAAGAAATCATTCTTTTCTTCCAGGTCGAGCTAACCGCGAGGACTGAAATAGTTAACTGTCGGGATTGCACACCAAGTTAACTGTCGGAACTAGGTTTTTTCATTGTTTTTTTGGGTCGAGCTAACCACCGGGATTGAAATAGCTAACTGTCAGGATTGCGACAGTACACTAAGCTAACTGCTAGACCAAATATACAAAAAAATCATTCCTTTTTTGCACGGGCCGCATTAACTGCCGCAATTTGAGAAGTTAACTCCACATATTGCAAAAGTTAATTACACCTAGTTAACTGCTATGAACAGGCTAACTGTCCGACCAGAATAGCTAACTAACGTATGACAACAAAGCTAACTGTCGTGACTTAAGACACTTTATTTTTTGTTTTTTCCTAGTTTTTCCTGGATCAAGCTAACTGCCGGTATTGAAATAGCTAACCGCCAGACTGAAGGTACTGATTTTTTTCTTTTATATTTTTTTGCCTGGGTCATGCTAACCGCGGCCCCGAAATAGCTAACAGCTAGGACTACAACACTTAAGAACAAGTTACCTGCCCAACTAAAGATACTAAGTTTTCTCTTTTATTTTATATTTTCCTCTGTAAGCTAATTGCATGGGCCTCAAATAACTAACAGCCAAGTATTGTGACAGATAACAACAAGTGAACTATCGGCACTAAATATACTACTCCCTCCGTCCGGAAATACTTGTCGCACAAATAGATAAAAATGGATGTATCTAGAACTAATATATGTCTAGATACATCCATTTTCTCGACAAGTATTTTCGGACGGAGGGAGTACATTTTTGGTTTCGTTCCTTTCTCGCCGGGGAATATGCTACATTTTTTCCTGGGTTTTTAACAAGGGGTATTTAATTGTTGTAAATGAAGTTAACTACTGTAATTTTGTAACTTAACTTCCATAATTTTTTCATAACAAACTTAAATTTTCTTTTCTTTTGTGTGTCTTTTTTCTTAGTGAACTATTCCTAATTGCCAAGTTAACTATTACAAATCGCAAAGCTAACTGCTGTGAATTAGAAATTGTCGAGTCAAAAGAAAGCTATCTCCTGTTCGCACATAAACAAAGCAGCAGTAGCAGACATCACTTTTTTAATTGCAGAACGGTCACAGTACAACGGGCTATCTGCGAAGTTTGTGTTGTCTTAGTCGGAGATGGCCGTGCCGACCAGCAGCAACTGTCCGACGCCTAACAAGAGAAGCACACATCCTCGGCGGTGAAAATGAGATCAAACAACACGGAAGAGGATGCACAAAGCACGGACTCGTGTTGCCCTTGCTGCCACACATCATCGCCGTCGACACACTTCAATGGCTATGAGATATCCAAATAGACAAGTAATGCATCGTTTTTCTTGATTTAAGCTAACTGCATTGGTCGGCTCAATTAACTATTTGTTCAGTTTAAGCTAAGCGCTAATCATGGAGAACCTCAAAAATTGCAAGCTGTAGTGGTCTGCATTGGAGAATAGGAAGAAACAAAAATTACTCCATCTTAGCGCATAATTTTTAAGGTTAATGACCACACACAAAAAGTGGATCAAGAAATTCAAATAAAAGTTCTGGCTTTTTCTAAAGCTAAGCTGGACCATCATTTTCCAAATGCTAACTCCTTTCTATTAGTACAAATGACTACGAAGCTAGTAAACTCCAAGACCAAAACCAAACTCCACTATTTTTCTGCTTTCTTTGGGCGAGCTAACTACTGATCGCACCAATAGCAAACTGCTTGATCCCAACCCAAACATTGTTGGAACCAACTGCATGTCTGCATTGAGTTAACTACCATGAGTTTCTGCTAGATTCATGAGAAGACGGGGGGCGAGGGAATAGCGCGTCACCTAGATGCCACACAAGGTGACAGGAAGTGGTGCGGCAACGCATGTGGTCGACAGTGACGACGGATCAGGCGGCCTGTCGGTCGAGATGGATGCGGCGGTCGTCGGAACACTCTAATCAAGCCCCATCATGAGAGATTCACTAGGCCAGGGATGGGGGCTCGCCGGGATTCGGGGACACAATCATATTTTCAGACAAAAATTATAAATATAACCTTCTAATTAAAATGTTTTTACAATAATTTGAATCATCACTCGAAGAGGAGATCCTTCGGGCACTGCGCCTCTATCAGGCGGGCACCCTCCGTGACCTGCGCCAAGTAGTGCCGGCGGATATCGCCCCCACGGATCCTGAGACGCTACCATAGTGGCATCCATATCCGTCTGATACGCTTTAACGCAGGCAAGGGCCATCCGCGCACCCTCTATGCATGCTGACCTCCTCATGGCATCGATCCGAGGCACGGCCCCAAGGAACTATTGCACCAAACCAAAGTAACTGTCCGGCTTAGGCCCCTTCGGCCAAAGATGGTCTATTACAGACCGCATGGCAAGACCGGACTGCCTGTGAAGCTCCGCTACAGTGGCCATCCTATCACTTAACGGCAGCGGGCGAGTGGGAGCATTGAACTGCGACCAGAAAAGCTTCTCCACCTCCTTCTCACCCTGGTCTTTGAAGAACTCCACAGCATCTGTTGTACTCTTCGTCAAGTCCGCGTATGCGTTCAGCGAGCTCCAGCGTCCATCCAGGGGAGCATACTTCGGATCGAAGAACTTCATCCGCAGCAAATAGGAGCCTCCAGCCGCAATCTTACCGGCCTGTTGAAGCTCCTCCCGCGCACTACTCAGCTCGGTCCGTATTTCCTTGGTGGCATTGCGTGCCTTGCTCAGGTCCGCCGATTTATCCTCATGCTCCTTTTTCAGGAGCTCATACCGGTCAGCGGCATTTTTTAACTCGATAGCCATTTCGGCTACCCTTTCCTCGCTTTGGCGATGAGTAGCCTGCTCGGCTCTCAATTCCTCAGCCGCCTTTAGGGCAGCCGCATGGCTCACCCGAGCCTGTTCCTTGTCTAGAGCAAGTTCCGCCCTCAGGGCCTCGACGGCAACAGCACCATCTGCAGTCCAAACATATTACATTACTATATGCCACCTCAAATATTTTCCTATGCAGGAAAGACATGACACATACCTTGCGATTTATCCAGCCGCTCATTCATCAGAGTGATATCGGCATCAACCGAACTAATTTGCCTCGTCAGTTCAGTCACTTCAATGGACGGGCCGGCGGCCGGACCAACAGGTACCTGCACATATTTATAACATAAATCTTTGGTTTATGATCCCCTGTTTTCCGCCTAAGGCGGGCAACCAGAGTCTCAGGGGCTACTGTCTATATGGAGCACACCTAGCGCGTGCCCCTTAATTAAAGAAACGGTGGATTCTCCATCACATACCTCAAAGCCTCTGAGCAGGCTTGTGAATGCTTCATTCAAACCGCTCGTAGCGGATGAAATCTTCTTAAGCACCGCGCTCATTAATGAGCGGTGCTCTTTCGAGAGCGCAGCTCGCTCCAACAAGCCCGTTAGCGCGTCTGGTCGGACATCGAACTGCGCCGGACTCCTCCCGTCGCCACCCGTTGTAGCCAAGTGCTCCGGGTGCGGGGCGGCTGACGAATTAACTGTCGGATTCGGCAGACCCGGACTCCTCCGTGACGACAGCTCGGTGTCACCCGCTTCATGAGTCGGAGAAGGGGGTGGGCTCTCGCTCTCCATCATCTCCGGAGGAAGGTCCCCCGAAGACGAACCCTGTTGAGAGGAGCTGCTGGCCGGACTGCAAAAATTTGAATACTTGTTACTAACCAAGGAGAAACGCAGTACCTTCGAATTGTAGATTGACTTATAGCCCGGTGGAGGGCTGGCCCGTTGGAGGGCATGGTGCGGTGAGGGTGCCTGTCGGGGCAAGGCCCCCTGGGGATGCCTTTTTCCCCAATTTGGGCATCTCTGCCTCGAAATCTTTGGAGGCGGCCCTCTTCTTCCCACGCGGGGAGGAGGCCTCGACCTCTCCTCCCCGACTATCCACCTTGGGGGAGGTAGCAACTCCCCCGGTTCGGATGCGTAGCATGTGGGGTTCAGATCCTTCATCCCTCCCCTCGCCTTTCCCCAAGGGCATCCTGCTGAGTACTCGGTCAAGCATCTTGGCCATGGTGGGGGCGGGCGAGCCTTCGGGAAGTGGCGCCGGACACCTGATTCTCTCCGCCTTGCTGAGCCATTCCTGGACGCGGATGATTTTCAGAATAAACAATCACGATAAATACAAAACGGGGTGTCCGGTATCAAGGCTACTTACTCGAGTGTCTAGGCGATTGCAGCTTAGGCCCGCATCCTCGGTGGTGTCCGGACACGTTACTTTCCGTCCGAAGAATAATTTGCACATCTCTTCGAGCTTCAGACCAAAGAAGTGCTTGACGGTTCGCGGACCTTCCGAATTGAACTCCCACATCCGGAGAGGCCGGCGTTGGCACGGCAACATCCGCCGGATCAACATCACTTGCATTATGCTGACGAGATTAACGTCCCTTGTAAGAAGCTCCCGGATGTGATTCTGCAGTACTGGTATATCACCAGCAGGTCCCCAATTCCGCCCTACGTCTGCCCAAGACGCCAACTGTGACGGAGGGCCCGAGCGAAATTCGGGGGCGGCCGCCCACTTTGTGCCCCTGGGAGCCGTGACATAAAACCACCTCCGTTGCCATACATCGGATATTTCTGGGAAAGAACCCTTCGGCCATGGGGCGTCGGCGTTTCTGCTTATTACGGCGCCTCCGCACTCCACGTGTCGCCCCCCGATCATCTTCGGCTTCACATTAAAGGTCTTGAGCCATAAGCCGAAGTGCGGGGTGATGTGGAGAAAAGCCTCGCACACGATAATGAACGATGAGATGTGGAGGATGGTGTCCGGAGCCAGATCATGAAAATCCAACCCATAATAGAACATGAGCCCCCTCACGAAAGGATCGGGGGTGAAACCCAAACCGCGGAGGAAGTGTGGGACAAAAACAACACACTTGTTGGGCTCCGGCGTAGGGATGACTTGCCCTCGAGCAGGAAGCCTGTGCTGGATATCTGCGGTTAGGTATCCGACCTCCCTAAGCTTGGCAATGTCCTTCTCCTCAATCGAGGAGGCGACCCACCGGCCTTGAGGATCAGATCCGGACATATCAGAGGATTCTGGAGGGGTGGAGCTTAGGTTTTGGGTGTTAGAACTCGAGGTGCGAGAAGGCGTGATGAAGGTGAAAAAAGAGGCGTAGGTCTCGACCCCTTTATAAAGAGGGTGAATATCAAGAGTCCCCGGTGTGACCGTTTGAGGCTTATCTAAAAACACACGGGGTAATACCAACAGCCGTCGTGGGGTCACGCACGCTCATATTGATGGAAAATCCCGTAATAAAAGGGACACGATCTCTGCCTTGACGGGACGTGCCAATAAAACCGCCTCGTAACATGAGTCATTGTGGGGTAGGAAACGTCAGTTCACGTTGGACCAAGCCACGATGCAGGGGCACGACGCACGAATATTGGCAGCAAATCAGATCTGTACCATACGAAGGTCATCTTGGAGATCCGGACACGGTCTACGTGTTCGGTAATTACTTTCGAGTATTTGGAGGAGGAACCCGCCTTGCAATGCCGAAGACAATACTGCGCGCCGGACTCATCGTCATTGAAGCCTTGTTCAGGGGCTACTGAGGGAGTCCTGGATTAGGGGGTATCCGGACAGCCGGACTGTGTACAACGTCCGGACTATTGAAGCGTGGAGATACAAGACTCAAGACTTCGGCCCATGTCCGGATGGGACTTTCCTTGGCGTGGAAGGCAAGCTTGGCGATCCGGATATTATATTTCCTTCCTTGTAACCGACTCCATGTAAACCCTAGCCCTCTCCGGTGTCTATATAAACCAGAGAGGTTGGTCCTTAGAAGGCCGATCACAATTACAATCATACCATCATAGGCTAGCTCTTAGGGTTCAGCCTCTACGATCTCGTGGTAGATCTACTCTTGTACTACCCATATCATCAATATTAATCAAGCAGGAAGTAGGGTTTTACCTCCATCGAGAGGGCCCGAACCTGGGTAAACATCTGTGTCCCCTACTTCTTGTTACCATCAGCCTTGACGCACAGATCGGGACCCCCTACCCGAGATCCGCCGGTTTTGACACGGACACCCACCACATCTATGATGATACTGGGTTTTGTCACACTTATCGTCATAGAAGTGTCATATGTATGACAGAAAAACTTTTCGTTCGGCCCAAAATGTCACGAATGTATCTTTTTTTTTGTAGTGTATGCACATGCTCCTAGGGGGATAGATTGGTAGGAAAATACCATCGCTTGTCCCCGACCGCCACTCATAAGGAAGACAATCAATAAATAAATCATGCTCGAACTTCATCACATAACGGTTCACCATACGTGCATGCTACAGGAATCACAAACTTTAGCACAAGTATCTCTCAAATTCACAACTACTCTACTATCATGACTCTAATATCACCATCTTCATATCTCAAAACAATCATAAAGAATCAAACTTCTCATAGTATTCAATGCACTTCATATGAAAGTTTTTATTATACCCATCTTGGATGCCCATCATATTAGGATAGATTTATAACCAAAGCAAATTAGCATGTTGTTCTAAAAGACTCGCAAAATAATATAAGTGAAGCATGAGAGTTCAATAATTTCTATAAAATAAAACCACCGCCGTGCTCTAAAAAGATATAAGTGAAGTACTAGAGCAATATTGTCTATCTCAAAAGATATAAGTGAAGCACATAGAGTATTCTAATAAATCCCGATTCATGCGTGTCTCTCCCAAAAGGTGTGTAAAGAAAGGATGATTTTGGTAAACTAAAAAGCAAAGACTCAAATCATACAAGACGCTCCAAACAAAACACATATCATGTGGTGAATAAAAATATAGCCTCAAGTAAAGTTACCGATAGACGAAGACGAAAGAGGGGATGCCTTTCGGGGCATCCCCAATCTTAGGCTTTTGGTTGTCCTTGAATTTTACCTTGGGGTGCCTTGGGCATCCCCAAGCTTAGGCTCTTGCCACTCCTTATTCCAAAGTCCATCAAATCCTTACCCAAAACTTGAAAACTTCACAACACAAAACTTCAACAGAAAATCTCATGAGCTCCATTAGTATAAGAAAATAAATCACCACTTTAAGGTACTGTTGTGAACTCATTATTTATTTATATTGGTGTAAAAGCTACTGTATTCCAACTTCTCTATGGTTCATACCCCCCGATACTACTCATAGATTCATCAAAAAATAAGCAAACAACACGCGAAAAACAGAATCTGTCAAAAACAGAACAGTCTGTAGAAATCTGTAACTTTCGAATACTTCTTTAACTCCAAAAATTCTGAAATAAATTGGTGGACGTGAGTAATTTGTCTATTGATCTTCTTCAAAAAGAATCAACCTAAAATCACTCCTCTGTAAAAAGTTACAGCTATTCTCGTGAGCGCAAAAGTATCTGTTTTTACATCAAGATCACATTGACTTCACCCAAGTCTTCCCAAAGGTACTACTTGGCACAAACACTAATTAAAACATAAAACCACATCTAAACAGAGGCTATATGAATTAATTATTACTAAACAGGAGCGAAAAGTAAAGAACTAAAATAAAATTGGGTTGCCTCCCAACAAGCGCTATCGTTTAACGCCCCTAGCTAGGCATAAAAACAAGAATAGATCTAGGTATTGCCGTCTTTGGTATGCAATTCTTCAATTGAACACATATAGCCCATAGGAGGTTCTTTGGTTTTTTCAATGATCAAACTCCTAGGCAAGAAATCGAGAAATTCGTTTGTGGCAAAAGGTTCGTTAATAATATCGAAAAAATTAGGGTGAACACTTATAGATTTGAGATCTTCATTTTCCTTACTAGAAGATTCACCCTTATTCTTAGGAACATAAATAAACTTGGCAACTTTGGCAGGAGGAGGATTCGAGGTGTTTTTAACAGCAGAAAAAGCGGAACCCAAGTTGGTAATGATATCTTCTAGTTTATCAATTCTAGTAGAATCTTGATCTATCTTTTCATTAACTATGGGTTCCTTTTCTCTAAGATTTTTCAGCGTAACTCCTACCTTAGATCCATATTGAGTAATTTTATTATGAATCTTTTTATCCAAATTTTCGATTAACTCTATAGTAGCAATTTTATTCTCAATAATATCAAGTCTTTGCATCACATGTTCCAAGGTTAAAATAGTTCCATTGACCAAAAAAGGTGGTGGGCCTAACAAATCTATCATGGCATTATAAGACTCAAAAGTATGGCTTCCCAAGAAATTCCCTCCAGTAATGGTGTTAATAACATATCTATTCCAAGGATTAAGGCCCACATAATAATTGCGGAGAAGAATGGAAGTAGACTGCTTCCTAGTGGATCTCTTTTGAGCATTGCAAATTGTAGGATCGAAAGTATGTCTAGAGGGGGGTGATTAGACTACTTGACCAAATAAAAATCTAGCCTTTTCCCAATTTTAAGTCTTGGCAGATTTTAGCAACTTTACACAAGTCAAGCAATCAACCTACACGTGCAATTCTAAGAGTATAGCAGCAGAATGTAAATCATTGCATATGAAGGTAAAGTGGAGGAGTTTGGAGGGAGCAAATTCAATTGGAGACACGGAGATTTTTGGGATGGTTCTGATAGGTGGTGCTATCGTACATCCACGTTGATGGAGACTTCAACCCACAAAGGGTAACGGCTGTGCGATTCCACGGAGGGCTCCACCCACGAAGGGTGCACGAAGAAGCAACCTTGTCTATCCCACCATGGTCATCGCCCACAAAGGACTTGCCTCACTAGGGTAGATCTTCACGAAGTAGGCGATCTCCTTGCCCGTACAAACTCCTTAATTCAACTCCACAATCTTGACGGAGGCTCCCAAGTAACACCTAACCAATCTAGGAGACACCACTCTCCAAAAGGTAATAGATGGTGTGTTGATGATGAACTCCTTGCTCTTGTGCGTCAAATGATAGTCTCCCCAACACTCAACTCTCTTTCATAGGATTGGATTTGGTGGAAAGATGATTTGAGTGGAAAGCAACTTAGGGAAGGCTAGAGATCAAGATTTATGTGGTTGGGATGGAATATCTTGACCTCAACACATGAGTAGGTGGTTCTCTCTCGGAAAATGAATGTTGGAAGTGTAGGCATGTTCTGATGGCTTTCTCCACGAATGAAGAGAGGGTGGAGGTGTATATATAGCCTCCACGCAATTTACCAAACTTAGTGAGACCGAATCAGAAAACTCGGTCAGACGGATTTAGTTCATAATGTGACCGTTAGGCATTTCAGTGGGGCCGACATGTCAACTCGGTGGGACCGATTTCTTTAGGTTAGGGCATAATGTAATCTTGGTGAGACCGATTACACAAACTCGGTGGGACCGACTTTGGTAATAAGCTAACCAGAGAGTTGGTCAGGCAAACTCGGTGGGAAGGATTCGCTCATCTCGGTGAGACTGAAACGTTGCGAAGGGGAAACAGGGAGTTTGCATTGCTAACTCGGTGGGACCGATTGCTCATCTCGGTTAGACCGAAATGTTACAAAGGGAAACCGAGATTTTGCAATCCCATCTTGGTGAGACCGAGATCCCTATCGGTGAGACCGAAGTGACTAGGGTTTCTGGCAGTGGCTATGTCAAATGAACTCGGTGGCGGCGGATAGATCAAATCGGTGGGGCCGAGTTTGACTTTTGGTTTGAGACATATGTGGATATGAGAAAGTGGTTGAGGATTTTTGGAGCATATCACTAAGCATCTTGAGCAAGCAAGCCATTAAGAAACACCTCATCCCCTTTTAATAGTATTGGCTTTTCCTATGGACTCAATGTGATCTTGGATCACTAAAAGTAAAATGTAGAGTCTTGAGATTTAGAGCTTGAGCCAATCCTTTGTCCTTAGCATTTTGAGGGGTCCACATTCCTAATCCATGCCATGCCAATCATTGAACTTTCCTGAAATATTTATCTTGAAATAGCATTAGTTCAACTATATGTTGTTAAAAATTACCAAAACCTCCCAGGGATAGTTGCACTTTCAATCTCCCCCTTTTTGGTAATTGATGACAACATATAGATCAAAGCTTCGACAAATGATAATAAGATTGAAATACATCGTTGCTTTGAGAAGTATGTGATAAGCAAGAGCTCCCCCTAAATTAGTGCATTATTTAAGACTTGCTTTTGAATACAAATGCACAGTCGATTAGTATCATGGGTTACTCTTACATGTCACATACATCTTGGTGGAGCGCTCAAAATGATAGTAATTAAAAGCATGCACTCATCACCAAGCAAAGTGAATGATCATATATGGATATAAGAGATAATATCATCCAAGCAAACATTAAAGTAGCATAGGATCATACAACTATCTCACACAAGGACATAATGTATCAAACAAGCACACAATAAAGTTCAACCAAACAAATAGCAAGAGAGACAAAAAGCAACACTCTCTCGAAGCCTATGATCTATACATATTTCTCCCCCTTTGGCAACAAGTTACCAAAAAGTTCAAATATGCATAGTGTTATGCGTCTATCAGGCTTGGTCTCTGTGAGGTGGTGTAGAGATGACTCCAAGGACGAAAGCTTCTGACGATGTAGCTGGAGCTGGTGGAGTGGCTGCTGGAGGTGGCACTGAAGCTGTAGCTGCTGGTGCTGATGTGGTAGCTCTAGTATCTGGTACTGGTACTGCGGTGGACCTCTGACCTCTTGGCACTCGCTGAAAAGCATTTGTAGTTGCCTTCCCTTTCTTCTCCTCTGCTTCCTCTTGGACCTGCTCAACTGCTGTTTGCATCTCAGTCACTTTCAGATCAAGATAATAGAATTTTTGTTCAATGATCCTCTCCAAACTCTCCTGATTCTGAGTCAGGGTGGCCAAGCCCTTCTCAATCCTCAAAGTTGATTGGATCAAATATCCAAGTTGATCTTGTTTGCTCTTCAAGAACACTTGAGATGCCTCTCCAATAGTTGGCATCTTTGCAGCTTTTTCTGCCTTTGCCTTAGCTCTCTTCTCATGTGCTTGCACTGATGAAGGTTCATTCTCATCCATTACAACTGTGTTGTCTTCAAATTCTGGGTAGAGAAGTAAATGCTCCTTGTCCAACAAGTAAGTGCATGTGCCCATCTTTGAATTGATGAGCACCTAAATGTGTGGGGCATACCCACAAGATCTTTTCAGGTCAGCAGCTGTCCTCTTGATTGTCTCTACAATCAGACTCATGACCTTGAATTTTTGAGGCACATAAAAAATGTGCAACAAGTTGATCGAATGTCCTCTTATCATCCTATGGTCTCCAGATTTGGGCAACAGAGTATGCCTTAATATGGTGTTGATAGTAGGCAGACCAGACAACAAATATTTCACTGAGCCCAACTTATGAGTTTGCAGAGCTTCATCAGGAATTTCCTTATACATACTTGCCATGGAGTTGTGGTCTTTCTTCTTCTTAGCATACACATCCAAATCATCCTCATGGTCTTCTGGGGCATTGATCAACTTTGCCCATTCTTCAACAGTTGACTAGTACCTTGTACCTTCAGACATACACACTATCCTTCCATCTGGATAGAAATGAGCAGTGGAGTAGAATTTCATGATTAGCTCATCATTCCATTTGGTGAGCTTCTGTCCAACGAACTTGTAAACTCCACAAGATTTGGAGTTGTCATATACACCTGGAAACTGACCTTCATTCTCTTTAATATATTCCCAATCAACCCATCTCATATCACAGACAATTGGCTTCTTGTCAAGCAGAATGGTCTCATAGAAATCTTGTTGTTCTTTGGTGTGGAACCTATAGTCCACAGCAGTTCTCCTTCTCACAGCATATGGATTAGATTGTCTCCAATGTCTCAATCCTGCATCCTTTCTGATGTTCATGTCCTCTGCCACTGGATGAGTGTCATTTTGGTCTGGAATCTTTGGTTTAAGCTTTCTGAGCACTTGGGCTTCAACATCTTCTTCTTCATCCATCTCAGGCACTGGGGCCTTGTTCTTCTCCTCAGCAGGAATGTTTCTGGTACTTCTCTTGGGTGCAAACTTGGTGGTTTGAGCAACAGCTTTGGGAGCAGGTTTGGGCTTAGAAGTAGCAGCCCCTGACTTGATTGCATCTCCCATAAGCTTTTGTGACTTGGGTGCTAGTGCAGCATCCTCTTCCTCTTCCTCTTCTTCGGAATCTCTTACCATAGTTGACTTTCCAAGAACTTTTGCAAATGTGGTTCTTGCCCTCTTCTTCTTCTTGACATCTCCAACTGTCTTACCATTATCTGATATTGTGAATTTCATGGTTTCTCCTGTTGGAATTTTCCTTGGCTTGGATGTTGGGACTCTCTTTGCTGGTGCCTTCTTATGCAACCCTAGCTTAGTTGCAGCAGCAGTGCCATACTCTTTCTTCAGCACTTTCTTCTTTGAGGTGGCCTCATCCTCAACAGCCACATAGTCCTCATCCTCAGAGTATGAGGTTCTCTTCTTTCTTGTCCTGGTGGCTGCCTTTGGAAGGTTGCTTGGAGTGCTCCTGCTGCCTTCATCATAGCTGCTTAAGGGACTAGTGCCCTCACTCATTTGCTCTTGCTCTTCAGATTTATTTTGGCTATCACTCTGGTCAGACATCTTGGCAGGCAAACTGACAGCAAACCTTGTGAATAGATATAGACGAGGTAGAGTAGATGAGCATCACAAAGTGCAGAGATTTTTGCAAAACATATGACAAAAACTTAGTTTTAGTTCTCTACTGAAATGATTTCAGAGCTACCAAATTGATAAACTTGGTGATACCGAAGCAACATTTGGAACCTAAACTAGTGAACTCGGTTAGACCGAGTCACAGTTCAATGGCACCGAGATTGCTAGGGTTTCACAGAGAATTGAACTTGGTCACACCAATTTGCAATTTTCGGTCAGACCAAAAAGCACGTGTGCAATGGCCTAAGCCAATCGGTGAGACCGATTTCTACAATTTGGTCGGTCTGAGATGAGTTCAGCAGAGACCTAACCCTAAATTTTTGAATCAAACTTAACCTAAAGGAAGTTTTCTCTGGATAGATTGATTTCATATGTGGCAAAGATCATGGCATTGACCTTGTGCTTAGAATCGGAGGTAAAAAGAGAGCACAAGGAGTCGAACTCATACCCTAGTTCGGCGGGAGTTTGCTATGGCGGCAACGGTGGAGCAGATTCCTGTTGACGGCAACAGAATCCAACGGCTAGAGGTCGCTGGTGGCGAGGAGATGATCCGGAGACCCGAGGAGGCAGAGCAGGATACACGCGGGCTGAGGGCTTTTGAAGAAATTTCCAAAATCTCACCCGTGGATATATATATCCCGACCCTGTCGGTGTGACCGAGTGGAACAACTCGGTGGCACCGAGATGCAGAATCGCAAGCGGCTGCTGCAACTCGTTGTGACCAAAATGTTCAAATCGGTTGCACCAAGATGAAAACCTAGATCAACTTAGTGAACTCGGTGTGACCAAAATGGATGACTCGGTCATACCGAAATGCACAAAGAGGTTTTGGAAGTTTAAGTCTATGATGAAGCGGGGACTCCGAGTGCTCCTCACACAGAGTGGTTTGAATCTGACTTGATCAAACTTTGTGATGTAGCATGAATAGAGTTTGAGACGAGAAAAGCATAGATAGCTAGAGGAGGTTCTTAGGCATTCTTGTCCATCCACTTGGCAAAACAGAAAGAGCCAAACAATCAAAGCAACAAGTGGATGTCCTTGAACGAGTAAAATATGCAACCAACATGCTCACACAATAAAATGGCAAATGAAATATGTGGCAAAGCATGCACAAACACCCTAGCATCTATCAAGCAATTTTCGATGACTAGGTCATCTATATAAGAGTATGTTGACTTAGGAGTCAAATGAGAACATTTGATCATAGGTCATACTCATCGTTTAAGCACAAGTGGGGTTACCACTTTTACATAAAGCATTGTTGTGTTCACACTGTTAGAGTTGCTTTAGCTCAATTCTTAGAGTAAAGCTCCCCCTAGATGTGATATCCCGAGGGATGAACTAACCTTGGGTTTTGTCGATGATGACTTCATGTAGGTGTTGAATATGTGGACGCTCAATGTTGATGTAGATCATTTGGAGCAATCCATTGGAGTGAGTTGCACTTGTCCCTTGTCTTACCAACAAGAGGTTTGTGACTCCTTGAACTAGTGCAAGATGTGGAAGTTGTTTGCACTTGTTCTTTCCGAAATGATATGAGTGAAGTGTGTTGGCGGAGTCACCCTCAAGAACTCTCTAGTTCTTCTTCTTCGGGATCCACATCATCTTGATGGGAATCCTTGGGGTTGTAGTCGTACTTGATGAAGTAGAACTTGATGTATTCTTGGGAACCCACTTGACCAAGGCCTTGGGAGCTTCTTCAAATGCATCAATATCCTCTTGAAGCTTATCCTTGCCTTTTTGCTTGTGGTCTTGTGGTGGAAGATCATCTTGAGATTGTGTCCCTTGGAAAGAAGTAGGATCATACTTCTCTTGTTGAGGAACAAACTTTGTCTTGGGGTATTAATCTTCTTCCCACTCAACTCCATTGGCATTGAACTTTCGTTCAAAACCAACGCCTTGGTTCTTCCGGTGCCTTCCTTGCTTGCGTACAATTTCCTCAAATTGCTTACTTCCGGCAAGGCTCTTGTAAACACCTTTATCTACAATTCCCTTCAATAAGATATTTTCTTGCTCAAGTGTAACTTGGCTAAGAGAATCATTAGTGGAATCAAGAGAACCACTAGAAGCAACAACATTGGATTTAGCATGATTATTGTTACTACTAGAGGAAGAATCTTTCTTACTTTTGTTGCTAGATTTAACTTGTGGCATGTAAGTAGACAAGAGTAAATGCTTGGCAATGTAAGAAGAACTTTTCTTGCGAAGATCATCATTGATTGCCTTTAAAAACTCATGCTCTTGCTCTAGGTTGAGATTTTCAAAGCGTAGCTTCTCATGAGTCTTTAAAAGTTCTCGATGATCTTCCAAGGTAGTTTCATGAGCTAACTTAAGAGTGTTTAGTTCTTTAGTTAGACGATCAATATCCTTCTTATCATCGCCATTCATTTTACCTTGATTATCATGATTAATAGAAAATTCATCATAGTTTTCATAACTAGATTTATCAACAAGTAAATCATCATCACCTAGCAAGTCATCTTCATCACTATTGAAATCAACATACTCGGGGTGTGATACCTTTGGGACTTTAGCCATGAAGCACCTTCCAATTACTTCATTTCATGAGTCAAATATGTCATAGGAGTTGGTTGACACAAGTGCTAGACCGGCAACACCTTCATCTTGAGTATATTCGGAGTCGGAGTGATAACTTCTTTTGGAGTGATGGTCGGAATCAGAGCCGGATACCCATTCACCAACGTGAGCTTGATGTCTTTGCTTTGTGTAGCTCTTTGATGATTTGTCCTTCTTTTCCGAATCCTTGCTTCTCCGGGAGGTTCTTCGTTCATAACGATCATCTCTACTCATTCTCTCTCTTGGTGGTGATTCTTCTCTTCTACTTCTTCTTTTAGGTGAATCTTCTCTTCTTTTGTAGGGAGTCGTACACTCATTGGAGTAGTGTCCGGGTCTTCCACAATTGTAGCAATTACGTTCACGACTCGAAGATCTTTTGTCATTGTAGGAACTTGACTTGGAACTTCTTCCCTTGCTTCTATTCTTGTAGAACTTGTCGAAGTTCTTCACCATTAGGCTCAATTCTTCATTGAAGGTTTGTTTCTCACTTGATGATGTAGGAGCATCACATGAGGCTTTGTAAGCACCACTTGACTTGTTGTGAAGCTCTTCTTTATCCTTGAGTGACATCTCATGAGCAACAATTCTTCAAGTGACTTCCGTTGGCTTGAGATCTTTGTAATTGGGCATCATTTGGATCAATGTGCACACGGTATCATATTTTCCATCCAAGGCTCTTAGGATCTTCTTGATGATGAATCTATCGGTCATCTCTTCACTTCCTAAGCTGGCAATCTCATTTGTGATGAGAGCAAGCCTAGAGTACATTTCAGCGACACCTTCACCATCCTTCATTTTGAACTTGTCAAGCTGACTTTCAAGCACATCCAATTTGGATTCCTTGACGGAGTCAATACCTTCGTGCATATCAATCAAAGTATCCCAAATTTCCTTCGCATTCTCAAGACGGCTGATTTTGTTGAATTCTTCGGGGCACAATCTGTTGAAGAGAATATCACAAGCTTGATCGTTGTATTGCAGCATCTTCAACTCTTCCGCGTTAGCTTCACGGTTTGGTTCTCTCCCATCAAAGAATTCACCTTGCAAGCCAATACACACAATAGCCCAAACGGCGGGGTTATGTCCAAGAATATGCATTTTCATCTTATGCTTCCAACTAGCAAAATTAGTATCATCAAAGTAAGGATGTCTACAGTGGTAATTTCCCTCGCTAGACGTCATACTCTCCTAGGTTGTGAAACCAAGGCTATGATCACCAAAAGCTATGGAAATCAAGGCAAATGGAGACCGTGGCTCTGATACCACTTGTAGGATCAAAAGTATGTCTAGAGGGGGTGATTAGACTACTTGACCAAATAAAAATCTAGCCTTTTCCCAGTTTTAAGTCTTGGCAGATTTTAGCAACTATACACAAGTCAAGCAATCAACCTACACATGCAATTCTAAGAGTATACCTGCGGAATGTAAATCATTGCATATGAAGGTAAAGGGGAGGAGTTTGGAGGGAGCAAACGCACTTGGAGACACAGAGATTTTTGGCATGGTTCCGATAGGTGGTGCTATCATACATCCATGTTGATAGAGACTTCAACCCACGAAGGGTAACGGCTGCGCGAGTCCACGGAGGGCTCCACCCATGAAGGGTCCACGAAGAAGCAACCTTGTCTATCCCACCATGGCCATCGCCCACGAAGGACTTGCCTCACTAGGGTAGATCTTCACGAAGTAGGCAATCTCCTTGCCCGTACAAACTCCTTGGTTCAACTCCACAATCTTGATGGAGGCTCCCAAGTAACACCTAACCAATCTAGGAGACACCACTCTCCAAAAGGTAATAGATGGTGTGTTGATGATGAACTCCTTGCTCTTGTGGTTCTAATGACAGTCTCCCCAACACTCAACTCTCTCTCATAGGATTGGATTTGGTGGAAAGATGATTTGAGTGGAAAGCAACTTGGGGAAGGCTAGAGATCAAGATTTATGTGGTTGGAATGGAATATCTTGACCTCAACACATGAATAGGTGGTTCTCTCTCAGAAAATGAGTGCTGGAAGTGTAGGCATGTTCTGATGGCTTTCTCCACGAATGAAGAAGGGTGGAGGTGTATATATAGCCTCCACACAAAATCTAACCGTTACACATAATTTACCAAACTCGGTGCGACCGAATTAGAAAACTCGGTCAGACCGATTTAGTTCATAATGTGACCGTTAAGCATTTCGGTGGGACCGACATGTCAACTCGGTGGGACCGATTTCTTTAAGGTTAGGTGTTGGGGATCGTTGCAGAAAATAAAAAATTTCTATGCATCACCAAGATCAATCTATGGAGTCATCTAGCAACGAGAGAGAGGAGTGCATCTACATACCCTTGTAGATCGCGAGCGGAAGCGTTCAAGAGAACGGGGTTGATGGAGTCGTACTCATCGTGATCCAAATCACCGATGATCCTAGTGCCGAACGGACGGCACCTCCGCGTTCAACACATGTACGGAGCGATGACGTCTCCTCCTTCTTGATCCAACAAGGGGAAGGAGAGGTTGTGGAAGAGGGCTCCAACAGCAGCACGACGGCGTGGTGGTGGTGGAGCGGCAGTACTCCGGCAGGGCTTCGCCAAGCTCTTAACGGAGGAGGAGAGGTGTTGGGGAGGGGAGGGGCTGCGCCTTGGATGTGGTGTGCAGCCCTCCCCTCGCCCCTCTATTTATAGGGGAAGGGGGAAGGGGCCGGCCCCTCTAGATGAGATCTAGAGGGAGGGGCGGCGGCCAAGGGGAGGGGGCTTGCCCCCCAAGCAAGGGCGGGCGCCCCCTCTAGGGTTCCCCCCAAACCCTAGGCGCATGGGCCCAAGGGGGGTGCGCCCAGCCCTCCAGGGGCTGGTTCCCTGCCCACTACGGCCCATGAGGCCCTCCGAGAGAGGTGGCCCCTCCCGGTGGACCCCCGGAACCCCTCCGGTGGCCCCGGTACAATACCGATATGCCCCCGAACTTTTCCGGTGACCGTATGACAACTTCCCACATATAAATCTTCACCTACGGACCATTCCGGAACTCCTCGTGACGTTCGGGATCTCATCCGGGACTCCGAACAACATTCGGTAATCACTTACAAGTCTTCCTAATAACCCTAGCGTCACCGAACCTTAAGTGTGTAGACCCTATGGGTTCAGGAATCACGTAGACATGACCGAGACAGCTCTCCGTCCAATAACCAACAGCGGGATCTGGATGCCCATGTTGGCTCCCACATGTTCCACGATGATCTTATTGAATGAACCACGATGTTGAGGATTCAAGTAATCCCGTATACAATTCCCTTTGTCAATCGGTACGTTACTTGCCCGAGATTCGATCGTTGGTATCCCAATACCTCGTTCAATCTCGTTACTGGCAAGTCACTTTGCTCGTACCGTAATGCATGATCCCGTGACCAACCACTTGGTCACATTGAGCTCATTATGATGATGCATTACCGAGTGGGCCCAGAGATACATCTCCGTCATACGGAGTGACAAATCCCAGTCTCGATCCGTGCCAACCCAACAAACACTTTCAGAGATACCTGTAGTATACCTTTATAGCCACCCAGTTACGTTGTGACGTTTGGTACACCCAAAGCACCCCTACGATATCCGGGAGTTACATGATCTCATGGTCTAAGGAAATGATACTTGACATTAGAAAAGCTCAAGCAAACGAACTACACGATCTTGTGCTATGCTTAGGATTGGGTCTTGTCCATCACATCATTCTCCCAATGATGTGATCCCGTTATCAACGACATCCAATGTCCATGGTCAGGAAACCGTAACCATCCATTGATCAACGAGCTAGTCAACTAGAGGCTCACTAGGGACATGTTGTGGTCTATGCATTCACACATGTATTACGATTTCCGGATAACACAATTATAGCATGAACAATAGACAATTATCATGAACAAGGAAATATAATAATAACCATTTTATTATTGCCTCTAGGGCATATTTCCAACAGTCTCCCACTTGCACTAGAGCCAATAATCTAGTTACATTGTGATGAATTGAACACCCATAGAGTTCTGGTGTTGATCATGTTTTGATCGCGGAAGAGGTTTAGTCAACGGATCTGCGACATTCAGATCCGTATGTACTTTGCAAATATCTATGTCTCCATCTTGAACATTTTCACGAATGGAGTTGAAGTGACGCTTGATGTGCCTGGTCTTCTTGTGAAACCTGGGCTCCTTGGCAAGGGCAATGGCTCCAGTGTTGTCACAGAAGAGAGTCATCGGCCCCGATGCATTGGGAATAACTCCTAGGTCGGTAATGAACTCCTTCATCCAGATTGCTTCATGTGCTGCCTCCGAGGCTGCCATGTATTCCGCTTCACATGTAGATCCCGCCACGACGCTTTGCTTGCAACTGCACCAGCTTACTGCCCCACCATTCAAAATATACACGTATCCGGTTTGTGACTTAGAGTCATCCAGATCTGTGTCGAAGCTAGCATCGACGTAACCCTTTATGACGAGCTCTTCGTCACCTCCATAAACGAGAAACATATCCTTAGTCCTTTTCAGGTACTTCAGGATATTCTTGACCGCTATCCAGTGTTCCATGCCGGGATTACTTTGGTACCTTCCTACCAAACTTACGGCAAGGTTTACATCATTTCTGGTACACAGCATGGCATACATGATAGACCCTATGACCGAGGCATAAGGGATGACACTCATCTTTTCTCTATCTTCTGCCATGGTCGGGCATTGAGCCGAGCTCATTTTCAGACCTTGCAACACAGGCAAGAACCCCTTCTTGGACTGATCCATATTGAACTTCTTCAATATCTTATCAAGGTATGTGCTTTGTGAAAGACCTATGAGGCGTCTCTATCTATCTCTATAGATCTTGATGCCTAATATGTAAGCAGCTTCTCCAAGGTCCTTCATTGAAAAACACTTATTCAAGTAGGCCTTAATGCTGTCCAAAAGTTTCCCATCAAAAGTATGTCATCTACATATAATATGAGAAATGCTACAGAGCTCCCACTCACTTTCTTGACGCGGGCTTCTCCATAAGTATGCATAAACCCAAACACTTTGATCATTTCATCAAAGCGAATGTTCCAACTCCGAGATGCTTGCACCAGTCCATAGATGGAGTGCTGGAGCTTGCATACCTTGTTAGCATTCTTAGGATCGACAAAACCTTCTGGATGCATCATATACAATTCTTCCTTAAGGAAGCCGTTAAGGAATGCCGTTTTGACGTCCATTTGCCATATTTCATAATCGTAGAATGCGGCAATTGCTAACATGATTCGGACGGACTTCAACTTCGCTACGGGTGAGAAGGTCTCATCATAGTCAACCCCTTGAACTTGTCGATAACCCTTAGAAACAAGTCGAGCTTTATAGATGGTAACATTACCATCCGCGTCCGTCTTCTTCTTAAAGATCCATTTATTTTCTATCGCTCGCCGATCATCAGGCAAGTCTGTCAAAGTCCATACTTTGTTTTCATACATGGATCCTATCTCGGATTGCATGGCTTCAAGCCATTTGTTGGAATCTGGGCCCGCCATCGCTTCTTCATAGTTTGAAGGTTCACCGTTGTCTAACAACATGATTTCCAGGACAGGGTTGCCATACCATTCTGGTGTGGAACGTGTCCTTGTGGACCTTCGAAGTTCAGTAGCAACTTGATCTGAAGTACCATGATCATCATCATTAACTTCCTCTCTAGTCGGTGCAGGCACCACAGGAACATCTTCCTGAGCTGCGCTACTTTCCGGTTCAAGAGGCAGTACTTCATAGAGTTCTACTTTCCTCCCACTTATTTCTTTTGAGAGAAACTCTTCCTCCAAAAAGGACCCATTCTTGGCAACAAAGATCTTGCCTTCGGATCTAAGGTAGAAGGTATACCCAATGGTTTCCTTAGGGTATCCTATGAAGACACATTTTTCCGACTTGGGTTTGAGATTTTCAGGTTGAAGTTTCTTGACATAAGCATCGCATCCCCAAACTTTTAGAAATGACAGCTTAGGTTTCTTCCCAAACCATAATTCATACGGTGTCGTCTCAACGGATTTAGACGATGCCCTATTTAAAGTGAATGTAGCTGTCTCTAGAGCGTATCCCCAAAATGATAGCGATAAATCGGTGAGTGACATCATAGATCGCACCATATCCAACAGAGTGCGATTACGACGTTCGGACACACCGTTACGCTGAGGTGTTCCAGGCGGCGTGAGTTGTGAAACGATTCCACATTTCCTTAAGTGCGTACCAAATTCATGACTTAAATATTCTCCCCCACGATCTGATCGTAAGAACTTTATTTTTCGGTCACGCTGATTCTCTACCTCATTCTGAAATTCCTTGAACTTTTCAAAGGTCTCAGACTTGTGTTTCATCAAGTAGACATACCCATATCTACTTAAGTCATCAGTGAGAGTGAGAACATAATGATAGCCTCCGCGAGCCTCAATGCTCATTGGACCGCACACATTAGTATGTATGATTTCCAATAAGTTGGTTGCTCGCTCCATTGTTCCGGAGAACGGAGTCTTGGTCATTTTGCCCATGAGGCATGGTTCGCATGTGTCAAATGATTCATAATCAAGAGACTCTAAAAGTCCATCAGCATGGAGCTTCTTCATGCATTTGACACCAATGTGACCAAGGCGGCAGTGCCACAAGTATGTGGGACTATCATTATCAACCTTACATCTTTTGGTATTCACACTATGAATATGTGTAACATCACGTTCGAGATTCATTAAGAATAAACCATTGACCAGCGGGGCATGACCATAGAACATATCGCTCACATAAATGGAACAACCATTATTCTCGGATTTAAATGAGTAGCCATCTCGCATTAAACAAGATCCAGATACAATGTTCATGCTCAAAGTTGGCACTAAATAACAATTATTGAGGTTTAAAACTAATCCCGTAGGTAAATGTAGAGGTAGCGTGCTGACGGCGATCACATCGACCTTGGAACCATTCCCGACGCGCATCGTCACCTCGTCCTTCGCCAGTCTCCGCTTATTCCGCAGCTCCTATTTTGAGTTACAAATATGAGCAACCGCACCGGTATCAAATACCCAGGAGCTACTATGAGTATTGGTAAGGTACACATCAATTACATGTATATCACATATACCTTTGATGTTGCCGGCCTTCTTCTCCGCTAAGTACTTGGGGCAGTTCCGCTTCCAGTGCCCGCTTCCCTTGCAATAAAATCACTCAGTCTCAGGTTTGGGTCCATGCTTTGGATTCTTCCCGGCAACTGGCTTACCAGGCGCGGCAACTCCCTTGCCGTCCTTCTTGAAGTTCTTCTTACCCTTGCCTTTATTGAAACTAGTGGTTTTATTGACCATCAACACTTGATGTTCCTTTTTGATCTCCACCTCCGCTGATTTCAGCATTGAAAATACCTCAGGAATGGTTTTCACCATCCCCTGCATGTTGTAGTTCATCACAAAGCTCTTGTAGCTAGGTGGGAGCGACTGGAGGATTCTGTCAATGACCGCGTCATCCGGGAGATTAACTCCCAGCTGAGACAAGCGGTTGTGCAACCCAGACATTTTGAGTATGTGCTCGCTGACAGAACCATTCTCCTCCATCTTACAACTGTAGAACTTGTCGGAGACTTCATATCTCTCGACCCGGGCATGAGCTTGGAAAACCATTTTCAGCTCTTGGAACATCTCATATGCTTTGTGCTGCTCAAAACGCTTTTGGAGCCCCGGTTCTAAGCTGTAAAGCATGCCGCACTGAACCATGGAGTAATCATCACTACGCGACTGCCAGGCGTTCATAACGTCTTGAGTTGCTGGGAAAACGGGTGCTTCACCTAGCGGTGCATCTAGGACATATGTTTTCTTGGCAGCTATGAGGATGATCCTCAAGTTCCAGACCCAGTCCGTATAGTTGTTGCCATCGTCTTTCAGCTTGGTTTTCTCTAGGAACGCGTTGAAGTTGAGGGCAACATTAGCATGGGCCATTTGATCTACAAGACATATTGCAAAAGTTTTAGACTAAGTTCATGATAATTAAGTTCATCCAATCAAATTATTTAATGAACTCCCACTCAGATAGACATCCCTCTAGTCATCTAAGTGATCCATGATCCGAGTCAACTAGGTCGTGTCCGATCATCAGGTGAGACGGACTAGTCATCATCAGTGAACATCTTCATGTTGATCGTATCTTCTATACGACTCATGTTTGACCTTTCGGTCTCTTGTGTTCCGAGGGCATGTCTGTACGTGCTAGGCTCGTCAAGTCAACCTAAGTGTTTTGCATGTGTAAATCTGGCTTACACCCGTTATATGTGAACGTTAGAATCTATCACACCCGATCATCACATGGTGCTTCGAGACAACGAACTTTCGCAACGGCGCACAGTTAGGGGGAACACTTTCTTGAAATTATTATGAGGGATCATCTTATTTATGCTACCGTCGTTCTAAGCAAATAAGATGTAAGACATGATAAACATCACATGCAATCAAATAGTGACATGATATGGCCAATATCATTTTGCTCATTTTGATCTCCATCTTCGGGGCGCCATGATCATCATCGTCACCGGCATGACACCATGATCTCCATCATCATCATCATGTCTTCATGAAGTTGTCACGCCAATGATTACTTCTACTACTATGGCTAACGGTTTAGCAATAAAGTAAAGTAATTACATGGCGTTATTCAATGACACGCAGGTCATACAAAAAATAAAGACAACTCCTATGGCTCCTGCCGGTTGTCATACTCGTCGACATGCAAGTCATGATTCCTATTACAAGAACACGATCAATCTCATACATCACATATATTTCATTCATCACATCCTTTTTGGTCATATCACATCACAAGGCATATGCTGCAAAAACAAGTTAGACGTCCTCTAATTGTTGTTGCATGTTTTTACGTGGCTGCAATAGGGTTCTAGCAAGAACTTTTCTTACCTACGCCAAAACCACAACATGATATGCCAATTTCTATTTGCCCTTCATAAGGACCCTTTTCATCGAATCCGATCCGACTAAAGTGGGAGAGACAGACACCCGCTAGCCACCTTATGCAACTAGTGCATGTCAGTCGGTGGAACCTGTCTCACATAAGCGTACGTGTAAGGTCGGTCCGGGCCGCTTCATTCCATGATGCCGCCGAAACAAGATAAGACTAGTAGTGGCAAGAGAATTGACAAAATCAACGCCCACAACAATCTTGTGTTCTACTCGTGCATAGAAACTACACATAGACCTAGCTCATGATGCCAATGTTGGGGATCGTTGCAGAAAATAAAAAATTTCTACGCATCACCAAGATCAATCTATGGAGTCATCTAGCAACAAGAGAGAGGAGTGCATCTACATACCCTTGTAGATCGCGATCGGAAGCGTTCAAGAGAACGGGGTTGATGGAGTCGTACTCGTCGTGATCCAAATCACCGATGATCCTAGTGCCGAATGGACGGCACCTCCGCGTTCAACACACATACGGAGCAGTGACGTATCCTCCTTCTTGATCCAGCAAGGGGAAGGAGAGGTTGAGGAAGAGGGCTCCAACAGCAGCACGACGGCGTGGTGGTGGTGGAGCGGCAGTACTCCGGCAGGGCCTCGCCAAGCTCTTAACGGAGGAGGAGAGGTGTTGGGGAGGGGAGGGGCTGGGCCTTGGATTTGGTGTGCAGCCCTCCCCTCGCCCCTCTATTTATAGGGGAAGGGGGAAGGGGGCGGCCCCTCTAGATGAGATCTAGAGGGAGGGCGGCGGCCAAGGGAGGGGGCTTGCCCCCAAGCAAGGCGCGCCTCTGGGTTCCCCCAAACCTAGGCGCATGAGCCCAAGGGGGGGTGCGCCCAGCGCTCGAGGGGCTGGTTCCCTGCCCACTACGGCCCATGAGGCCCTCCGAGAGAGGTGGCCCCTCCCGGTGGACCCCCGGAACCCCTCCGGTGGCCCCGGTACAATACCGATATGCCCCCAAACTTTTCCGGTGACCGTATGACAACTTCCCACATATAAATCTTCACCTCCGGACCATTCCGGAACTCCTCTTGACGTCCGGGATCTCATCCGGGACTCCGAACAACATTCGGTAATCACTTACAAGTCTTCCTAATAACCCTAGCGTCACCGAACCTTAAGTGTGTAGACCCTACGGGTTCGGGAATCACGTAGACATGACCGAGACAGCTCTTCGGCCAATAACCAACAGCGGAATCTGGATACCCATGTTGGCTCCCACATGTTCCATGATGATCTCATCAAATGAACCACGATGTCGAGGATTCAAGTAATCCCGTATATAATTCCCTTTGTCAACCGGTACGTTACTTGCCCGAGATTCGATTGTCGGTATCCCAATACCTCGTTCAATCTTGTTACCGGCAAGTCACTTTACTCGTACCGTAATGCATGATCCCGTGACCAACCACTTGGTCACATTGAGCTCATTATGATGATGCATTACCGAGTGGGCCCAGAGATACATCTCCGTCATACGGAGTGACAAATCCCAGTCTCGATCCGTGCCAACCCAACAGACACTTTCGGAGATACCTGTAGTATACCTTTATAGCCACCCAGTTACGTTGTGACGTTTGGTACACACAAAGCACCCCTACGATATCCAGGAGTTACACGATCTCATGGTCTAAGGAAATGATACTTGACATTAGAAAAGCTCTAGCAAATGAACTACACGATCTTGTGCTATGCTTAGGATTGGGTCTTGTCCATCACATCATTCTCCCAATGATGTGATCCCGTTATCAACGACATCCAATGTCCATGGTCAGGAAACCGTAACCATCCATTGATCAACGAGCTCGTCAACTAGAGGCTCACTAGGGACATGTCGTGGTCTATGCATTCACACATGTATTATGATTTCCGGATAACACAATTATAGCATGAACAATAGACAATTATCATGAACAAGGAAATATAATAATAACCATTTTATTATTGCCTCTAGGGCATATTTCCAACATTAGGGCATAACGTAATCTCGCTGAGACCAATTACACAAACTTGGTGGGACCGACTTTGGTAATAAGCTAACCAGAGAGTTGGTCAAGCAAACTCGGTGGGACTGATTCGCTCATCTCGGTGAGACCGAAACGTTACGAAGGGGAAACAAGGAGTTTGCATTGCGAACTCGGTGAGACCGATCGCTCATCTTGGTTAGACCGAAACGTTATGAAGGGAAACAGAGAGTTTGCAATCCCATCTCGGTGAGACCAAGATCCCTATCGGTGAGATCGAAGTGACTAGGGTTTCTGGCAGTGGCTATGTCAAATGAACTCGGTGGCGCCGGATAGATCAAATCGGTGGGACAAAGTTTGACTTTTGGTTTGAGACATATGTGGATATGAGAAAGTGGTTGGGGTTTTTTGGAGCATATCACTAAGCATCTTGAGCAAGCAAGCCATTAAGCAACACCTCATCCCCTTTTAATAGTATTGCTTTTTCCTATGGACTCAATGTGATCTTGGATCACTAAAAGTAAAATGTAGAGTCTTAAGCTTTAGGGCTTGAGACAATCCTTTGTCCTTAGCATTTTGAGGGGTCCACATTCCTAATCCATGCCATGCCAATCATTGAACTTTCCTGAAATATTCATCTTGAAATAGCATTAGTTCAATGAGCTATATGTTGTTAAAAATTACCAAAACCACCCAGGGATAGTTGCACTTTCACAAATTTTATACCAAGCATCTTTTAGATTTTCTCCCTCCCTTTGTTTAAAATTGAGAACTTCATTATCGGGAGTATTGACAACGATAGGAGGACTAGCCATGAAGGCGAATCAAACGATCTAACACAGGAGCACACAGGAAGCAAAGACGAACAGAAGAGGGGCGGAGAAAAGGCAAAGATTTTCAAAAATCGTTTTAGAAGTGGGGGAGAGGAAAACGAGAGGCGAATGGCGAATAATGTAATGCAAGGGAGAAGAGTTTATGATGGGTACTTGGTATGGCTTGACTTGGCGTAGATCCCCACGGCAACGGCGCCAGAAATCCTTCTTGCTACCTCTTGAGTTTGCGTTGGTTTTCCCTTGAAGAGGAAAGGGTGATGCAGCAAAGTAGCATAAGTATTTTCCTTAGTTTTGAGACCCAAGGTATCAATCCAGTAGGAGACAACGCACAAGTCACCGAATACCTGCACAAACAATCAAGAACTTGCAACCAACGCGATAAAGGGGTTGTCAATCCCTTCACGGTCACTCGCAAAAGTGAGATCTGATAGAGATAGTAAAGTAAATATTTTTGGTATTTTTGGTTTATAGATTGGAAAGTAATGATTGCAAAATAGTAGATTGGAAACTAGCAAGATGTAAACGAGATTCAATAATATGGAAAAGAGATCCGGGGGCCATAGGTTTCACTAGTGGCTTCTCTCGAGATAGCATATATTACGGTGGGTGAACAAATTACTGTCGAGCAATTGATAGAAAAGCGCATAATTATGATGACATCTAAGGCAATGATCATGAACATAGGCATCATGTCTGTGTCAAGTAGACCGACTCCTGCCTGCATCTACTACTATTACTCCGCACATCGACCGCTATCCAGCATGCATCTAGAGTATTAAGTTCATAAAGAACGGAGTAACACATTAAGCAAGATGACATGATGTAGAGGAATTAACTCAAGCAATATGATGAAAACCCCATCTTGTTATCCTCGATGGCAACAATACAATACGTGCCTTGTTGCCCCTACTGTCACTGGGAAAGGACACCACAAGATTGAACCCAAAGCTAAGCACTTCTCCCATTGCAAGAAAGATCAATCTAGTAGGCCAAACTAAACCGATAATTCGAAGAGACTTGTAGAGATATCAAATCATGCATATAAGAATTCAGAGAAGAACCAAATAATATTCATAGATAATCTTGATCATAAATCCACAATTCATCAGATCTCAACAAACACACCACAAAAGAGTATTACATCGAATAGATCTCCAAGAACATCGAGGAGAACTTGGTATTGAGAATCAAAGAGAGAGAAGAAGCCATCTAGCTAATAACTATGGACCCAAAGGTCTGTGGTAAACAACTCACGCTTCATCAGAGAGGTAATGGTGTTGATGTAGAAGCCCTCCGTGATCGAATCCCCCTCTGGCAGATGCCGAAAAAGGCCCCAAGATGGGATCTCACGGGTACAAAAGGTTGCGGCGGTGAAAAGTGGTTTAATGGCTCCACCTGATGTTTTTAGGGTATAAGAGTATATATAGGCGAAGCAACTAGGTCAGGGGAGCTACAACGGGCCCACAAGGGTGGGGGCGCGCCCTCCTGCTTCATGGCCGCCTCGTTGCCTCTCCGACTTCATCTCCAAGTCTTCTGGTTTGCTTTTGGTCCAAGAAAGATCATCGTGAAGGTTTCATTCCGTTTGGACTCCGTTTGGTATTTCTTTTCTGCAAAACTCTAAAATAGGCAAAAAACAGAAACTGGTGGGCCCTCGGTTAATAGGTTAGTCCCAAAAATAATATAAGATAACTTATTAAAGCCCATTAAACATCCAAAACAGATAATATAATAGCATATAACAATAAAAAATTATAGATACGTTGGAGACGTATCAGCCTACAGTCATTTCACACAACTACTAGCATGCCCCCGGTAACATTACGTAGCGAACACGCGCATGCCTCGACCTCCTGGTCTAGTTGTGTGGCGAACTTGTAGCATGCATCTCGTCAACTCATGCATGCTCGTACGGCACACGGGACGCGTGGCGGCACGTATTATATTGATTTTTTCCTTTTTGATGATTAATTATGTCACTTTATTTCTTAACCGAAGCATGACATGTACATTGTTGGTCTAACGCACACATTTTGAGTAAAGAGTCCGTTTGCGGTATTGGTTGATAATTATTGATAATTTCCTGTCTATAAGAAGACTATATCAAAACTTGTCCCAAATTTAAAAATAATAATAATATCATAGTCTATTGGTGTCCATATGACACCACGATAAGTTTCATGAATTTCAACTTAGTTTTGGATTTACTGAATTTTAAAATCAAGATTCTCGATGTTAGAAATTTCTTGCACGGGGACTAAACATGCACCCTAGGACACGTACACATATGATTTTCTAATCCATTTTGGTGCACTATCACGGGTCTCATGTACATCAAATTTGATTTTTGCACATTAAACCCCCGAGAAATCAATCAATGTATAAGAATGGACAAATGTTATCTATTTTTTTTCACTTTTTAACACTAAAATCCTTTGATTGCATGTTCGCTGCAGAAAAAGTTTGACATGCTGCATCTTTAGGGCACATGCACACGATGGTCCTAGGACACTCACTCGCATGTGACTCTATTTGTGGGCCCGCGAGGTCATCGTCCAGCACTATGACCTGCGGTGAGAGAGGTTAATTTGACCAACAAGAATGGTCATTTTTTGGTTTTTGTTACGCACGGGAGGAGTATATATAGTACGCATCAAAGAGGGTGCCGGGGACAACATATACTATGCATCATACAGCGCAGTCACTCGCGTGCGATGCTTCCATCCGTGGGCCCGCAAGGTTGTCCTCCATCACTTTGACCCAACGAGAGAGGTTAATTTGACCGGCAATGAGTTTTTTTGTTGTGTCGTTGTAGGAGTATATAGTACGCATCGAAGAGGGGAGGAGGGGGCAGCACATACTATACACACGTCATAAACAATCTTGCTTTGTGTGGGGACTTTTCGGTTTCTGAGGCAGGTGCCATAAAGAAGTTATGCATATTGGGTATTAAAAACATCACCAACACCTTGGGCCACATGTAGATGATGGTTGTCACTCACTTGCCAGCGATGCTTCCCTCCATGGGCCCGCGAGGTAGTCGTCCATCTAATATATGACACAACGATAAAGGTAATTTGACCAACAAGGAGGATTATTTCCGGGTTGTGTTACAGTACGTAGGCGTATATATTACACATCGAAGAGGGGAGGGGGCTAGCATATACTGCGCCATGAACCTCGCTTCGTGTGGGGGACTTAAAGGTTTCCTAAGCAGGTGCCACATCAAAGTTCTGCATATATATTAGGTATTCAAACATCACAACCACACATCTCCATACATGTGTTTGGCCCACATGTAAGCGATGGCGGTTGTCCTCTAGCACTCACTCATAGGGTAACCAGCGAGATGCTTCGTCCATCTATATGTCCCCGCTGCTTGGTCAATCACTTTGACCGGCACCGATAGAGGTTAATTTAACTTATAATTAGGAGGGGGTTAAATTTTGGATCGTCTTCTACGGTATGGTACATGCATGTCATGATGTGAGAGATAACATATTATACTTTGAGCGCATGTGTATGCATGAATCCCTCCCACCAGATAAAGGGGGGAGGGAGGGGGGCACATGACGCGTCATGAACCAGATCTGTGTGGGTTGTGCAATTTGCGACGCATGCATGCGCCACATCAAAATGTTGTGCTTTTAGTATTCAAACATATATGCATGCATCGCGCATGTCCATACATATGTTTGGGGCACATGCATGCAGTGGTTGTCTTTGGACACTCTCCCTCGCCTGGTTATCATCAACGGCCTGTATATTCGTGGGCCCGCATGAACGTCCATCACTTCGACCAACAACGCGAGAGAGGATACCAGGGTGGATTCTTCTTCTCTTGGTCCGTGTTACCGTATAGTCGTACATCGATCATGGTGAGATTGGAGGCCTAAGTTTGAGGGCATGCATGCATACACATGAATCCCTATATATATAGTATACGTGTCGTGAACCCTCGATCCGTCTGGGGACTTTCCGGTTCCAAAAGCATGGTGCCACATCAAAGTTGTGCATTGGGTATATTCAAACACCACATAACACTTCATACATATGGACTCCCGGTGCATGTGGGAAAATCAAGAAGGAAGGCATTTGGATATATCAAAGGTGCAATGGCAGGGAGGGTTTATGGGTGGAAGGAGAAGCTTATTGCGAAGGTGGGCAAGGAAACATTAGTGACGGTTGTGGCGCAAGCAATCCCCATGTTTGCTATGGCATGCTTTGATCTCACAAAAAGCTTATGTTAGGAGTTAAGTTCTCTCATTGGTACATACTGGTGGAGCCAACAAGAGAAGGAGAATATGGTACATCGTATTGGGTGGGACAAACTAACCAGATCAAAGCGAGAGGGGGGCTAGGATTTCGAGATATGCACAAATTCAATATGGCCATGCTCTCCCGACAGGCTTGGAGGCTGATCCAATAACCGGACACTTTATGTGCTCATGTTCTTAAGGCCCGGTACTACCCACATAGTAGTGTACTTGAAGCTGAGGCCAAGGATGGTATCTCATATACCTGGAGGAGCTTAATTAAAGGCATTGAATTGATTCGAGAGGGATATATTTGGCGGATTGGAGATGGAACTGATGTTAACATTTGGACGGACCCATGGACCCCATGGCCGTGGTCACGGAGAGTCATTACCCCTAGAGGACACAATCTGCTTACCAAAGTTAGTGATCTAATAAACTCGGTTACAGGGCAATGTGATGAACAACTAGTGAGGGAATCCTTCTGGGTAGATGATGCTCACCATATCCTCTAGATGCCTTTGAGAGAAGGGGTGCATGACTTCTGAAAGAACATGCGGTGCCCCCATGTTTGGTTTTGGTAATTGATGACAATCTCTATGGACTAATGGTTGCCTTGAGTTATATTTGAAGGGTTTGTCCATAGGCTTTTCTTGGAGTCCATTTGTTGGTTTCAAGGAGAGTTTGTGATGACCACGTTGCTATTAAGGAATTATCCAAAGATTGGTCATGTCAGTGTTGAGCTTATTGCAAGCATGTCTTGAAGAAAAAGATTGTGTGATCATTCATGTCTACCTTCAAGACATCATTCGAATGAATAGAGTTGGAAAGATTCAACACACAAAGCGCACAAGATGTATCGAGGGATCAAGTGATCCCATGGTATGGTAAGCATTGTCCATTACGCTTTGTGTACTAACCCATGGTCTATGTGAGAGTTCTTTGTGGGGTTAGGTATGTTTCCATGGTCTTGCGTCAAGAGGAAGATCCCATACAACCCATGGAGGATGACATCAAGTGGTGATCGTCATCAAGTTTGCAGTGTGCAAGTTCAAGTGGAGCAACACAAAGAGTGGATCACCCATAATGGAGTATGGGGGAGCAATCAAGTTTGAATCTTGCCATCCATTGTGGTGTCAATGGACTTGTGAAGATGTGCCGAAGAGTCGCTCACCCATAGTGAACTATGGGGGAGCAATCATCTAGTCTTCGTTGAGCCAATGCAATCAAGAAAGGTGGTCCAACTTGAGGGAGTCAAGATCGTCATCATCTAGCTCAAGTGGACCATGTGCAAGGCAAAGGTTTGCCCTTGATAGGTTTTCTATTTTACCGGTCTCATGGTGGTAGTTGGGAGACCGGGTTATAGGATCGATAGCCGTACTATCAAGGGGGGCTCTCAAGTGAGTAGCTTGATCGTATCGTTCGTCGAGAGCTCAAACCATTGCATCCTTTCATCATGTTTCTTGGTTCTTGTTTGATTCTCTTTGTGAGTCTTAGAGCTTATGATCATCTTTATGACAAGCTTGAGTTCATCGAAAACGGAGTTTGCATGCGTCTTCTATGATGTTTTTGGTGTTGGAGGTTTTACCGGTCTTCTCCGAGGAAGGGTTCTCACCATTTTCTTTTGGGCCTTTTCTCATTTGCTTATTATTGGTATTTCTTTCAAGATTGTGTTAGCCCTTGTCGCTAGCTTTCCAACAAACTTGGTTTCATCGAATTCGGAGTCCGTTTGCAAAAGTTGTGGTTGTTTTGGTGAAGGCTGCAGCGGTACTACCGCGACTAGAGCAGATGTAATTTTTTACTACCGCTCTAGAGCGGTACTACCGCGGCTACTTCCGTGGCTACTTCCGCTCGGGACCAAAAACTCGTCACAAGTCCAGCGGTGGTAGGCACGGATGTAATTTTTTAGTACCGCTCACAAGCAGTAGTACCGCTACCCTTAGCAGTAGTACCGCTACCCCTAGCGGTAGTACCGTGATGTCAAGCGGTACTACCGCTTGGTGCGGGCTGTGAGCATAACGGTTGGATTTTTCCCCACCTATAAAAGGGGGTCTTCTTCCCCATTGAACCTTAATCCTTTGAGCTCGTTCTTGCCCCCATTGTTGACCTTCTCTGAGCTTGCTAACTCTTAATCTCTCCATGGATTCTTGCTAGTTTTTGAGGGAAAAAAGAGAGGAGATCTAGATCCACGTTTCCACCAATCACTTTCTCCTCTTAGTGAGGGGACCCTTGGATCTAGATCTTGGAGTTCTTCGTGTTCTTCTTTCGTTCTTCCTCTCATTTTCCTCCCTAGCATTAGTTGCTTTGGTGGGATTTGGGAGAGAAGGACTTGGGCACTCCGTGTGCCCTTGCCGTTGCATTTGGTGCATAGGTTTGAGTTCTCCACATGATACGTGGAAGTTACAAGTTGAGAAGCTTATTACTCTTGGGTGCTTGGTGCCCTTGAGCTTGTTTATCTTGGGTGCTTGGGCCCCCTAGTCAGTTGGTGGTGTTCGGAGCTCAATCATTGTGGTGTAAAGCTCTGGGAAAGCGTCGAGGTCTCCAATTAGGTTGTGGAGATCGCCCCGAGCATTTTGACGGGTACCGGTGACCGCCCCCAAGGGTTGCCAAAGTGTACGGGTTCGGTGACCGCCCCCAAGGGTCGCCATTTGTACGGGTTCGGTGACCGCCCTCAAGGGTCCCTTAGTGGAATCACGGCATCTTGCATTGTGTGAGGGCGTGAGGAGATTACGGTGGCCCTAGTGGCTTCTTGGGGAGCATTGTGCCTCCACATCGCTCCAAACGGAGATTAGCATCCGCAAGGGTGTGAACTTCGGGATACATCGTCGTCTCCGCGTGCCTCGGTTATCTCTTACCCGAGCCCTTTACTTATGTACTTTACTTTGTGATAGCCATATTGTTCTTTGTCATATATCTTGCTATCACATAGTTGTTTATCTTGCTTAGCATAAGTTGTTGGTGCACATAGGTGAGCCTAGTTGCTTTAGGTTTTGTGCTTGACAAATTAACCATTAGGTTTATTCCGCATTTGTTCAAGCCTAAACCGTAATTATTTTAAGCGCCTATTCACCCCCCCCCTCTAGGCGACATCCTCGATCTTTCAATTGGTATCAGAGCCTCGTCTCTCTTTGTTGGGCTTAACCGCCTAGAGAGTAAAGATGTCGACTAGAGGATTAGGATTCTCTGACACTCTTAGTTTCGATGGCACAATTTTTGATGTTTGGGTAATTCGCATGCTTAATCTCTTTAGGGTTATGGACCCAAATTTAGAGCGAATTGTAGATATGGGTTTTTCTCCTCCAAAGGATCCCCAAAGATTATCTTTAGAGGATGAGAAAAACTCTTATCTCAATGCTCAAGCCTCTAATGTGCTTTTCGATGCTTTGAGCAATGTAGTTATTTTTCAACTCATGCCGTTCCGGGATGCTCATGAGTTATGGACAAAGCTTCAAGATAAATATGGTGTGTCCAAGATTTGTGGGGATGGTTGTTCTCCCTCCACCTCCGGTCATATAGTCTTCTCAACTTCTTCTACTTCACCTACATGTGGTTTGCCACATGGTAATGATATGGTGAGTAGTGTTGGTCATTGCAATGATGATAGTATGCTTATTGTGGATGATCCTTCATCACTATATTATTGCAATGCTCCCTCTTTGGGCTTTAACACTTGAGCACTCCAAATGTTTCACATGCTTGTGTTGATAGTCCTTGCATATCATGTAGAAATTGCTTGACTAAATATCATGATGATATGCTTGCTATGTCTTGTTGCCATGATAAAATGCATCTATTTCCTCAATTGTTGTGCTAACAATGTAGAGGAAACCGAACACTCCATGGAACAAGATGTGGTGTTTAATGGTGCCTCAAGGATCCTACATCATCATCTATTGCGTTTTGCCTTATGGCTAAGGCGTCAAAGGTATCTCCTACTTTGTACCCCAATATGTCTCTTGATGATGATGTTGATGCTAACGATGATGAGGATAATGATGAAGAGAATGATAATGTTGCCTCCTTAAAAATTAAGGGGGAAATGGTTTTTAAAGCTCTTCATAAAAATAAAATTGCTCGTTCCAACTTCATGGAAATTATGTCCATTGCTATTGAGAGCAAGAAATATATTGATGAGTTGGAATCTCGTCTTGAGGAGCATGAGGTCACCATTGATAAAATGGAAGGTCATGGGCGTGAGTACGCTAATGAGATTGCGGATCTCTCTCAAGCTCTTGAACTTGAACAAACCACCAAGGAATCTCTTGAGAGACTTTTGCTCTAGAATTGTCTAGAGTGAAGGAATCTACTGATAGAGCCCTCGAGGTGGCCAATGTTTTTGAAACTAAAAATGCTAAGCTTGAAGTTGCTCATGCTAGACTCCTTGAGGATTTTGAGCACCTCGAAAATGGCTCAAGGGTCATCAAGGGTGAGCTCATCAAACTCACCGAGTCTCATGCTCAACTTGAAGCTTCTTATTTAAAAGAGCTTGCCAAGTTGCCTTCTCCTCTTGTTGTTAATGATGATGCTTGTGCTACTAATTCTATTACTTGTGAAGCATCCTTCTTGAAGGAGAATGTTGAGCTACGGGCTCAACTTGAGGTGCTATCTAGCAATTATGGGAAATTGGAAGAAAGTCATGAAAAGCTCTCAAGCTCTCATGATGATCTTCTAGTATCCCATAGCATGCTAAAGATAGCTCATGAGGCCATGATTGCCAAGGTAACATCTAGTGAGCCTCATGTGGATACTAGCACTACTTCTAGTCAAAATAGTATATTGCCATGTGCTAGTCCTTGTAATTCATCTACTCACAATGTTGGTACATCTTGTGATGAATTGCTTTCCTTGCCTTGTTGCTCTAACGATGAAGCTTATACTTCCTCTAGTACTTGTGTTGAGACTAACCATGTAGAGGAAATCAAAGAGCTCAAGGCACAAGTCACTTCTTTGAAGAAAGACTTGGAAAAGAGTCATCAAGGGAAATCCACACTCAACAATATCTTGAGTGTGCAAAAATCCCCCAATGACAAAGGTGGACTTGGATTCAACTCCAACAAGAAGAAGAAGTCCAAGTTGAACAAGAAGAAGGGCCAAGAACAAGTCAAGAATTCGGCCAAGATTGTTTGCTTCAAGTGCAAAGTCGAAGGGCATCATGTTAGATCTTGCCCATTGAAGAAGAAGGCCATTAGTGTCAAGCAACAAGGGAAGAGGGAACAAGTTCAATCTCATGCTCAACATCAAGTTGAAGAAAGACCTCTTCCCAAGAAGACTCAAGTTAATGCTTCTCAAATTGAGAAATCAAGTGAGAAGAAAGTGAAGAGTAGACGTTGCTACTTATGTCGTGAGAAAGGTCACGTCGCTTCTTCATGCACTAGTGGTAACTTATCCAACCCAATTATTATTGATGATATGTATTCTCTTGGTAAGGATAAGGTTGGCAATGTGTTTGCCAAGTTTGTTGGTACTCAAAGTGGTGTCAAGCAAAGAACCATTTGGGTAGCCAAACCTATTGTGACTAACCTCTTAGGACCCAACTTGGTTGGGGACCAACAAGCTCAAACTTGATCAATAGGTGTTGTTGGAGGGCATTGGAGACTTGGCTACATTACGAAGAATTAAGGGGACTTCATCATTCTTATTGTCTCAAGCCAAGTCAATTGGATTATCAAGTTTCTATCTTATATCCAATGTGCCTCCTTATGTAACTTGTACTTGAATTGTTTACTTTGAAAGTTACTTGCCCCCTTGCATGTGTTTGGTTTTGTTCCTTGCATGTGTTTGTATATGTTGTGCTTCCAACTTGCTTATCTTGAGCAATCAAGTATGTGTGTGTTGGTTTGCACATCATGTACATGTGTGTTGTGCGTTGAGCCTTTTTGCTTCTTGTTTGTATCCTAGTTGGCTCATGTGAGAGATTAATGGAACATCCCATTTTGGGGGAGTGATGTGCTTTGTGCACCTCACAATCCTATAAATGTGTGTACATGAGGAATACCATCTAGTATTGACATTACAAGATTATCTAGTCGCTTGGTGGTATATCTCTCATGAGAAATTCAAATTCTAAATAGTCCATTAATTATCTCTTGGTTGTTCCTCTTATTGCCTCTTGTTAAGTTCTTATTGGTATCACATTATGGAGGAGTAATATGCTAAGTGCATATTACCAGCCTAGAAAATGTGTACATTTGAGATATTGTCACCTAGAATTGATATTGTAGATTATCTTGTTCCTAGGTGGCATGTTAGCTCTACAAGTTGCAATTTGCTTGTGGTTGGTGTGAAGATGATGTCGGATATCCTTGTAATCTACCACCGGGAATTATTTCCAAATACTTCTTGTCTTTGACAATTGGTAGTCTTATGTGTGGTAGAATGTGTTGATCATCTTTATATTGGCTTTTGTTTTACTTGCCTTTTCTCTTGCCAAGGTTTGTGTCAACTCCCGTTGTCTTCCATACCACTTGTGGATCTTGTTTATTTCTTGTTCTTGTCTAGTGTTTTCTAGATATAGTGAAAGCGGTGATCCCACCTTGTGCTTTTGTATTCAAATACAAATCCTATATAATGCACAACTCGTGGGGGAGCTATTCTATTTTCTTTAGAACACTCTTTTTGTGATCCTTATCAAGTGTGTTTTGGTGGAAGGCAAGCCTTTTTTTTGGTACTTTGTCGAGAGCTTGGTTTGTTTGGAACCATCCTCTCTTTGGGAGTTTGACATCTTTAGTTTCGTGTGTATCAATGGATATCTCATTCCTTGATGTATCTTTAATGATATCTTCCAAGTGATGATTTCTCCATTTGGTATCCTTTTCACTTGGCATTTCTTTGTCTTTTGGTTTCGGGTTTTGAAAGTCTTGAGCATGCATGTTTACTTCATATATTTCATTTGGCATGCTTTCTTTCTTTGACTCAATATATAGCGGAAACTCCACCTAGTCTCAATTTGGATGAGATGTGCATGAAATTCATTATCATATCTATATGCACATATTTATGTGGAGTTTGTCCTATGTATTGGTGTTTCTAACTATTTGGTCCCGATGAGTTTGGGTACCGTTTAGTTTGTGTTGTTCTTCTAGGAACTTTTGGAGATGCATTGGATGCTCGGCTCACTCTCAAGGAAGGTGTTGTCACCATGTACATATTGGAGTCAAGCTAGGATGATCAATGAACTACTATCTACCTTTAATTGGTATCTACTACTTCCTTCCAATGATATCTCGGTAACAAGTATCTATTCATGCTTTCCCTTCTTGCATTCAACCTTGTGTAGGTTTCATCTTGGCATGATATTCATCTCATATCTTGTGATACTTGTTTCCTTTCTCAAAGCATCCCAACGATGATCTCTTGTTGCTAGTTGTGATGTCTTTGATGGCTGTGTGATTGGACTTCATTTATATACAATAAGACCATATCTAGCCAAGTGCTATGCTTCCAAGCAAATATCTTATTGGTATATTTATGACTTCCTTGTGGATATCTTGTTCCTTCGTGTTGTAACTATTTCGGGTGTACATCCTTCTTTGTAGATATATCGTCTACATAGAACCTTACACACTTGAGAGAAATTACATCTCTAGTTGATATCCTTTCTTTCACGTCCACCCTGTCTTTCTTATGTTATTTCTTTGGTGGCTCCGTGAAACCTTTTGCCTTGAGTGCGTGTCCTCTATCGTTGCATCTTGTTGCACTCTTGTGTGGTGAAGATTATTTTCCTCTTGCTTATCTTTACGAGGCTTTTATTTGGTATCCCTCGTCTTGATGAGCCTCTCTTCGTCTATCTTCACCACGGGTTGTCACAAGCATAGGTTCTCTTATGCTTATTGTGAGCTTGTGAACCCTGTTGCTAGTTGTGTGTGGGAATGACATGCCTTGCATCGTGTATCTCATTCTTTCAAGACTATATTGATGCGTAATGCTCATCCGTACATTAGTCTTCTCTAATGCATTGCCTTGACTCACACACATCTTTTTGGTTGAGCCCATTCTTAAGTCGCCTCTGTTACATGTTGCTCAACCATGTGTTTGTTCCAAGTACTAGGCTTTGTTTCCTATATGCTCACTTGCACTTGTTGTAAGTTTCTATTGATTTTGGGGGAGCTATGATCCTATTTTGTGTACTTTGTATCCTCACACAAAAATTCTTGATGTGCACAAATCATGGGGAGCTTCTTTAGTTTCTTTAGAACACTCCTTTGCGCTTATCATAATATCTTTATTCTTGTGGCATGTAGGATCATTGGTCTAGTTGGTTCAATTGATATCCGTTGTTTGCTTGCTTCAATTGGTATCTTCTGATTGCTTGTGTCTCTCTTTGTTATGTCTTTGTGTCATATCATTCTTTAGCCATCTTTGTGCCTCAATATCGTTTGTCTTCCTCCAAGTATTTATCATTGGATATGTGTATGGCATTCCACTCTTTTTTGGAGAGATACACAACTTATGGAGGAACACTCTTTATATTGGCATTCTAAGCTTTTCACCCATTTTGGCAACCGATGCCAATGGGGGAGGAGTTTCAGAGAGTTTTGTGGAGAAGTATAGAGAGTTATCTCCTCTTGCTTTGGTTTTGTTCCTTAGTATTTGCATCTCATTCTCATGCATCATTGGTTGTTGCATTGCATGGTGATGCATAATTCCTTGTATAAACTCTCTTGAAAGTGATTGTCATCAATTACCAAAATGGGGGAGATTGAAAGAACATGTGGTGCCCCCATGTTTGGTTTTGGTAATTGATGACAATCTCTATGGACTAATGGTTGCCTTGAGTTATATTTGAAGGGTTTGTCCATAGGCTTTTCTTGGAGTCCATTTGTTGGTTTCAAGGAGAGTTTGTGATGACCATGGTGCTATTAAGGAATTATCCAAAGATTGGTCATGTCAGTGTTGAGCTTATTGCAAGCATGTCTTGAAGAAAAAGATTGTGTGATCATTCATGTCTACCTTCAAGACATCATTCGAATGAAGAGAGTTGGAAAGATTCAACACACAAAGCGCACAAGATGTATCGAGGGATCAAGTGATCCCATGGTATGGTAAGCATTGTCCATTACGCTTTGTGTACTAACCCATGGTCTACGTGAGAGTTCTTTGTGGGGTTAGGTATGTTTCCATGGTCTTGCGTCAAGAGGAAGATCCCATACAACCCATGGAGGATGACATCAAGTGGTGATCGTCATCAAGTTTGCAGTGTGCAAGTTCAAGTGGAGCAACACAAAGAGTGGCTTACCCATAATGGAGTATGGGGGAGCAATCAAGTTTGAATCTTGCCATCCATTGTGGTGTCAATGGACTTGTGAAGATGTGCCGAAGAGTCGCTCACCCATAGTGAACTATGGGGGAGCAATCATCTAGTCTTCGTTGAGCCAATGCAATCAAGAAAGGTGGTCCAACTTGAGGGAGTCAAGATCGTCATCATCTAGCTCAAGTGGACCATGTGCAAGGCAAAGGTTTGCCCTTGATAGGTTTTCTATTTTACCGGTCTCATGGTGGTAGTTGGGAGACCGGGTTATAGGATCGATAGCCGTACTATCAAGGGGGGCTCTCAAGTGAGTAGCTTGATCGTATCGTTCGTCGAGAGCTCAAACCATTGCATCCTTTCATCATGTTTCTTGGTTCTTGTTTGATTCTCTTTGTGAGTCTTAGAGCTTATGGTCATCTTTATGACAAGCTTGAGTTCATCGAAAACGGAGTTTGCATGCGTCTTCTATGATGTTTTCGGTGTTGGAGGTTTTACCGGTCTTCTCCGAGGAAGGGTTCTCACCATTTTCTTTTGGGCCTTTTCTCATTTGCTTATTATTGGTATTTCTTTCAAGATTGTGTTAGCCCTTGTCGCTAGCTTTCCAACAAACTTGGTTTCATCGAATTCGGAGTCCGTTTGCAAAAGTTGTGGTTGTTTTGGTGAAGGCTGCAGCGGTACTACCGCGACTAGAGCGGATGTAATTTTTTACTACCGCTCTAGAGCGGTACTACCGAGGCTACTTCCATGGCTACTTCCGCTCGGGACCAAAAACTCGTCACAAGTCCAGCGGTGGTAGGCACGGATGTAATTTTTTAGTACCGCTCACAAGCAGTAGTACCGCTACCCTTAGCAGTAGTACCGCTACCCCTAGCGGTAGTACCGTGATGTCAAGCGGTACTACCGCTTGGTGCGGGCTGTGAGCATAACGGTTGGATTTTTCCCCACCTATAAAAGGGGGTCTTCTTCCCCATTGAACCTTAATCCTTTGAGCTCGTTCTTGCCCCCATTGTTGACCTTCTCTGAGCTTGCTAACTCTTAATCTCTCCATGGATTCTTGCTAGTTTTTGAGGGAAAAAAGAGAGGAGATCTAGATCCACGTTTCCACCAATCACTTTCTCCTCTTAGTGAGGGGAACCCCTTGGATCTAGATCTTGGAGTTCTTCGTGTTCTTCTTTCGTTCTTCCTCTCATTTTCCTCCCTAGCATTAGTTGCTTTGGTGGGATTTGGGAGAGAAGGACTTGGGCACTCCGTGTGCCCTTGCCGTTGCATTTGGTGCATAGGTTTGAGTTCTCCACACGACACGTGGAAGTTACAAGTTGAGAAGCTTATTACTCTTGGGTGCTTGGTGCCCTTGAGCTTGTTTATCTTGGGTGCTTGGGCCCCTAGTCGGTTGGTGGTGTTCGAGCTCAATCATTGTGGTGTAAAGCTCCAAGCAAGCGTCGGGTCTCCAATTAGGTTGTGGAGATCGCCTGAGCATTTTGACGGGTACCGTGACCGCCCCAAGGGTTGCCAAAGTGTACGGGTTCGGTGGCCGCCCCAAGGGTCGCCATTTATGCGGGTTCGGTGACCGCCTCAAGGGTCCCTTAGTGGAATCACGGCATCTTGCATTGTGCGAGGGCGTGAGGAGATTACTGGTGGCCCTAGTGGCTTCTTGGGAGCATTGTGCCTCCACACCGCTCCAAACGGAGATTAGCATCCGCAAGGGTGTGAACTTCGGGATACATCGTCGTCTCCGCGTGCCTCGGTTATCTCTTACCCGAGCCCTTTACTTATGTACTTTACTTTGTGATAGCCATATTGTTCTTTGTCATATATCTTGCTATCACATAGTTGTTTATCTTGCTTAGCATAAGTTGTTGGTGCACATAGGTGAGCCTAGTTGCTTTAGGTTTTGTGCTTGACAAATTAACCGTTAGGTTTATTTTGCATTTGTTCAAGCCTAAACCGTAATTATTTTAAGCGCCTATTCACCCCCCCCCCTCTAGGCGACATCCTCGATCTTTCAACTTCATTGCATGGCAGTTTGATACAAAGGGAGAACACTCAGTAAAGAGCGCCTACAAGCTATATGTCGAGTTAGAATCGCAGCGGAGACATGGAGGAGCGGGCATGAGCTCCGCGTCCGCCGGTAATCTGAATGCTTGTCGGGACGACTCATGGAGAAGGATATGGAAGCTCCCGTGCCCACGAACGGTGCAAATGTTCACATGGCGGGTGAAACATGAATCACTGGCGCTCCTGACCAATATGGAGAGAAGAGGGCTTAAAGTTGAGAGCACGAAGTGCTACTTCTATGGACAAGCCAATGAGGACGGGGCTCATCTATTTATCAAGTGCAAGTATGTCAAGGTAGAGTGGAGAAGAGCTTGCCCTTGAAAATGAGAGAATGAGGTTGGAACATATATCATCCGTGTATGGAATGATGGACTATCTGTGGGGGCTGGATGAGAGTAAACACATGCATATCTTTACCTTTTGGTGGCTCTGGTGGAGTGCTAGGAACAAACTAAGGAAAGGGGAGCTTGGTGGGAAGGCTGGAACTGTGGCGAGGAGGACTCGTACTGCAGTACTTGAGTACATGCAGGTTTATTTCCCGGCGGCCAAGAAACCGAGCCCAGACAGATGGGCACCACCAACGGGAGAGATGGTGAAAATAAACACTGACGGGTCTTTCGTCCCAGGTGAGCACCATGCTGGATGGGGCGTTGTGGCGAGGGACTCTGCACGAGCAGTCATCGCCGCACGAGCCGGGAGACAGGAGTATGTAGCTAATGCGTTTGCTGCTGAGGTTTATGCGCTATCGAATGCAGTCTCGCTTGCGGCTGACCTTGGCCTCATGCGGTGGAGTTTCAGACGGATTCACAGCTGATGGCGAAAGGCATGAACTTCAGGAAAGTTGATTTGTCGCCGTATGCGGCTGTCATTGAAGACACGAAATACCAGCTCAAGATGTGGTTCGCTGAACATGTGATGAGTGTTTGTCGTCATAGTGCAAATTCTGTAGCACATGAGCTAGCCAGTATAGGCCGTATGTTTCCCGAGAACCACTGTATGGAGTGGGAATTTGATGTACCAGCCCAAGAGGCTGCTTGTATCGTGGGCAATTTGCCCGAGCACCATTAAGTAATGAAAGTTTTGCTTGACCTAAAAAAAAGCCATAGGGCAATGTATTTGGCTGGGGTGTGCCTGTGTTTCACTCACACTGCTAATAGCGGATTGTTTTCCCGGAATTCGGGGGTTCAACCTCAACCCATGCCGCATGTCCAGCTCCGCCCCTAATCCATGGCGCCCCGCAGAGATCGAGGCGAGGCCAGCCATGGCCGCTCCACGAACTGCACCCTCTCCACCCCACACCGCCTGCCTTCTACACATCCCCTTCCCCCTCCCCACTCCCCCGCTTTTGCACCGCACCACCACCTCTCCCTCCTCCGAGGCGCGCGGCGGCGACGACGGGACGACGAAGACGACGGCGTGCGGAGGGGGTCCGGCGAGCACGAGCGCGGGGAAGAGGGATATGAGTTCGTCCGCCCCGTCGCCCACAGCGTCCAACTGATCATCCTCCACCGGCCGGCGAAATGGTAAACTCGCCTCGCGCTTTGCGACCGCTCGAGTAAAATGCAGTGGCAAAGCGGTGTTTAGCCAGGGTCGCGATTGTTCCCCTTTTTTCCCCGGTCTGAATCGTGGTGATTGGTTGCATAGTTTTTACCCAAGGATTCGGTAGAGTTATGCCTAGCATTGCATTGCATGGATTGAGACTAGATTCCTGATTAGGCAATAGATTTTGGATCCAAGCGAATTCTTTCTTCTTCTTCTTATTATTTTCAGAGTTGTAACCTTTCGGCATTGTGAAATGCAAATGCATTGTCATCGTTTATTCAAAGGCTAGCATAATTGAGAGACGTATATTTTCATTTCTAGGGGACGAAAGTTAATATTATAGTAGGCTCACATGTGTGGGCTGAAGAACCGGATGTTGCTTGGGTCGATGGAGAAGTTGTTAAGATCAATGGCGACGAGGCTGAGATCCAAGCAGCCAATGGAAAAAAGGTAAGTTGTGTTGTATAAAACTGGTACTTATGGGCATTCAGTTTGATAAAATACCGATACTTATGTTTACTGTCACAATTTTAGATCGTTTCAAAATTGTCAAAATTATATCCCAAAGATATGGAAGCAGCTGCTGGTGGAGTTGATGACATGACAAAGCTCTCCTATCTCCATGAGCCAGGAGTTTTGCAAAATTTGGCCACCAGATATGAACTTAATGAAATCTATGTATGTTCATCTTTATTACTGCTTGCTGCTTGGCCACTTGCTCTAGATATGCCGTTATGTTAGCTGTACTGTCTTGAGTTTAATTTTTGGAACTCAGGTAATGTTTCTTATGACTGATATGTCTTTGTCTGGGCAGACATACACTGGAAATATTCTCATTGCTGTGAATCCTTTCCAACGATTGCAACATTTATATGACTCACATATGATGCAACAGTACAAGGGTGCACCATTTGGTGAGTTAAGTCCGCATGTTTTTGCTGTCGCAGATGTTGCATACAGGTAAGTAAACATAGCCGAAAACTGCTTTAGTATTTCCTCAGAGGACTGGTTGATCTCATTGTTATATTTTACATGTAATAGGGCTATGATTCATGAAGGAAGGAGCAACTCTATTCTCGTGAGTGGTGAGAGTGGTGCTGGTAAAACAGAAACAACAAAAATGCTTATGCAGTATCTTGCCTATTTGGGTGGCCGCGCTGCAACAGAAGGAAGAACAGTAGAACAACAAGTTCTTGAAGTAAGGCAGCCAGTACTTAGCCATGCAAGACAGTTGTAATGTTAAAGTCATTAATGCATCAATTGAACTTTTCTATTTTAAATTCTTATATCTGCAGTCAAATCCAGTCCTTGAAGCTTTTGGCAATGCCAAGACTGTCAGAAATAACAATTCTAGGTAGGCCAGATTAGAAAAAAAAACTGCGTGTATAAGTTTACTTGCATGGTTCCAAATCATGGAGGTGTATATATATGTTCCGATCTCATTATTTGTCCTAATGTTTGGTGCAGTCGATTTGGTAAGTTTGTTGAGATTCAATTTGATAAGCATGGGAGGATCTCAGGTGCTGCTGTCAGAACATACCTGCTTGAAAGGTCACGAGTATGCCAAATTTCTGATCCTGAACGCAACTACCACTGCTTTTATCTCCTTTGTGCGGCACCGCAGGAGGTAACGATCAATATTCTCCTTCGGTACTTCTTGTGGGTCTCAATGAACTCACTGTTGGTGTTTTCTTACACTAACTTGAGATTTGGTACCTAACACAAATAATCTGCATTGGCATTCAATTTTCAGGAACTTGATAAGTACAAATTAGAAAATCCTAGGACTTATCATTATCTTAATAAATCAAATTGCTACGATTTGGTTGGGGTCAGTGATGCTCGTGAATATTTGGCTACCAGAAGAGCAATGGATATTGTTGGTATCAGTACCCAGGAACAGGTAACTCAATCCTATATGTTCTTTGATATGATTGGTGGCTGCCTGAACTGATTTTGTTTCTCACTTGCTTGCACTTAATTTGTCTTCAGGATGCTATTTTCAGGGTGGTTGCAGCTATTCTTCATATTGGCAACATTGAATTTGCCAAGGGGAAAGAAGTTGATTCCTCAGTTTTGAAAGATGACAAATCTAAGTTCCATCTTGAAACAGCTGCTGAACTCCTTATGTAACTACCTTTATTTAGTTCTTTCTCTAATGTATGGTATTACTACGTGCAAGCTCCAATGATTGCCTTGTATTCTATGTCAGGTGTGATCCTGGAGCTTTGACAGATGCTCTCTGTAAGCGTGTCATGGTAACACCAGAGGAGGTTATAAAAAGGAGTCTTGATCCTTACAGCGCAACTATCAGCAGGGATGGTTTTGCAAAGACAATATATTCCCGCTTGTTCGATTGGTATAGAATAGTGTCCTTTTGTTCTTTATTACATATATATGTTACAAGTGTCCAAATTCCATTGCAACACGGGAGAAAGATTGCATTCATTGTTTCAACCTATCATTATATTGCAGGCTTGTTGATAAAATTAATAGTTCCATCGGGCAAGATGCTAACTCTAAATGTCTTATTGGTGTCCTGGATATCTATGGTTTTGAGAGCTTTAAGTCAAACAGGTAAAATTTACATATTTACTGCGGTCCATTGTATTTATAATCCACTAGATTGTTCTCACAAATTGGCAAATAATGTTTTCTGCAGTTTTGAACAGTTCTGTATTAATTATACAAATGAGAAATTACAGCAACATTTCAATCAGGTATTGCTCACAAGAAATGGTTCATGTACACCAAACACCCATAGCCGTTTGACAACTAAAGAACATATATTTACTTGAAAGGTGCCTCTATGATCTTTTTCAGCACGTTTTTAAGATGGAGCAAGAGGAATACACTAAAGAACAAATTGATTGGAGCTATATTGAGTTTGTCGATAATCAAGATGTTCTTGATCTTATTGAGAAGGTATGTGTAACCATTGTACATGAATGGATAAATGATTTGTAAGATCTTAATCAGTTTAATGCATGCAGTATATTGATGGGAAATCTCAAGTATATCATAGTTTATCTTGGTAGGCATCAGTCATGCTGATATGGTTGTGCTGCTGTAGAGTGCAATCCAATACTTCTCAGTTAGTGCCTATTTGGCCAAAGTTAAACTTCACCTAATGGGCAAGGCTGGCAAGGTTAAAACAAGATCAATCATTTTTTCTCTCGATCAAATGAAGCACTCCATTTACAAACCAGTCATGCTGTCTTCGACCAAAAGACCAAAAATGAATAAAAGTTAAGAAAGAAACAATTGAGGCTAAACTAAGCAAGCCTAGAATAAGCAAAAGTAAGACCCCACATTGTCTGGAGGTCATGCATGCAGCGGCAGGGCTCGTAGAGCTTTAGTGCCGACTAGCCTCCACAAGTTTGCGTAACCAGAGAAGCCTTATTTTAGGCAGGCAAATACACGTCTTTTTCTTGTGCTTATTTTACATCTTTTAAAATCAGTTTTGCAATTGATGCTCACTCATTTCTTTTACATGTATTACTGAAATATCCCTCGGCAGAAACCTGGTGGCGTTATTGCACTTCTAGATGAGGCATGGTATGCTTACCATATCTTTGCTTTGTTCATTTAATCAATTCTATTTCAATGTGTATGTTCAGTTGAATATTTGAATTAATGGCCGTCGTTAAGATGCAAAACTATGTTATAATTGTTGTGTATTTAACTGTTCTTCAGTATGTTTCCCAAGTCAACACACGAGACCTTTGCCCAGAAACTGTACCAGACTTTTCAAAAGCATAAACGGTTTGTCAAACCTAAGCTATCTCGCACAGATTTTGCAATCGCTCACTACGCTGGAGAGGTTAGCTTTTATTCATCAAATTCAATTGCCCCAGGATAATGTCCGGTTTTAACTAATACTTATACTTGCGGTATGCAGGTGATGTATCAGTCTGACCAATTCCTTGACAAAAACAAAGACTACGTTGTGGCAGAGCACCAGGAGCTACTGAGTGCTTCTAGATGCTCCTTTATCGCAGGATTATTTCCTCCTCCGCCAGAGGAAACATCAAAATCCTCGAAGTTTTCTTCGATTGGTGCACGCTTCAAGGTTTCCCCCCTCTTTCGGTTCTGCATGAAGAATTTTCTGCCAGTTCTATATCTACCTATCAGCATCTCTATTTCTTCTTCAGTAATACTATTATGCATGACTAATTTTTACCAACCGCTGATTTTTTGTGTGGCAGCAACAACTTCAAGCTCTTATGGACACATTAAATTCTACCGAACCTCATTATATCAGATGTGTTAAGCCAAACAATGTCCTAAAACCGGCAATTTTTGAGAATGTCAATGTTATGCAACAGTTGCGTTGTGGTGTAAGTGCCTCCGACCTATTATCTGTTTTTTTACTGTACTGCAATTTAATGGAGGCTTGATCTATCTCACAAAGTTCCATTTAATTGCATGCCATGTATCATCAGGGTGTACTTGAGGCAATCAGGATCAGTTGTGCCGGTTATCCTACACGTCGCACATTTTATGAGTTTTTGCATCGTTTTGGAATACTCGCTCCAGATGCCATTGAAGGAAAGTAAGTTCTTATTAGTCATGCAGATGTGTAGTTAACATCACTGAATCATCATCAAGAGTTTTTATTTGCATATAGAAGTGATAATAGCTAAGATTTTCTTTTTTGTATCTCAATAGTTGTGATGAAAAGGCTGCATGCAAGAGGATTCTGGAAAAGAAGGGTCTTATAGGCTTTCAGGTAACTAACCTTAGCTGTTCATCTCTGCCTTGACACATTTCTTTCTATTAAATGTTCAATCTTCTGTTTCGTTTTTTGAACTGAAAATGTTCAATCTTCTTTGAATGCCTAGCATACATTGGATAAATATTAATGATCTGGTAAAGGAAATACTGTAAACAAACTGGTTTACTTGCTTAATTTGTAGCTTATATAGGTTTGAACTATCGGACTAATTTGTAGCTTATATAGGTTTGAGCTGTCAGACTATCGCATGCAGGGTGGCCTTACAGTGCTAGCAGAAAAAAATGGGCAAATACAATATCGTCAGAATTTAATTATTTAGCTTACACTGACACTTGTTTGTACTTTTCAGATAGGTAAAACAAAAGTTTTTCTGAGAGCCGGACAGATGGCTGAATTAGATGCTAGAAGAACTGAAGTTCTCAGTGTTGCTGCAAAAACAATTCAAGGGAAAATACGAACACATATCATGCGGAAGAAGTTTGTTTCTTTGAGGAAGGCATCTGTATGTTTTCAGGCAGTTTGGAGAGGTCTGTTTGGCTTGTACTTAACTGTAGACCAGGTGAATTTTCGTTTTACCAATAATGCTAAAACCACACTTTGTGTTTTAGGTACATTGGCTTGTAAACTCTATGATCGCATGCGGAGGCAAGCAGCTTCTGTCAAAATTCAGAAAAACCAACGTGGGCATCAGGCTAGGAGGTCCTACAAACTGCAAGTTTCTTCAGTTCTCGTAATACAAGCAGCATTGCGTGCAATGGCAGCAAGGAATGAGTTCAGACATAAAAAGCGATCTAAGGCAGCGGTTACAATTCAGGTGCCCTTCAGTTCTTCCAAAATAATAAGACTACACAATTATGCAGCTCTTGTTTTTATCTAGGTTCGGTAAAATCCTAGGAGAACTGCCATGCAGCTTGTTACTGGCTCAACACATGCTATATTCCTAAAGTCCTGATTCTCTGTTACAGGCTCGTTATAGGTGCCATCGAGCTCATTCATACCATAAGAAGTTAAAGGCTGCAGCCATTGTTGCACAATGCAGATGGCGGGGAAGGATTGCAAGGAAAGAACTCAGGAAACTTAAAATGGTATGTGTATTACCACAGTAAATTGAACCACAGAAAGACTAAAAATCTGACTTCAGAATTTTAGACATGGCAAATCGAACGCTTTTCTTTTCATGGCAATTTGTATTGGTGCGAGGATGGCAAATTCTCAGGGCATGTTTGGTTGCCATCAACACTTTGCCACACTTTTGTGCCACAAGTGTGGCAAATTGAGGCAAATGTTTGGTTGCAGCCACAGTTGTGGCATGCCACACCTTTTCAGTCACATACCCCACTTGTCATAGACTCATTTGCTAGCCAACTTTTGCCACAAGTGTGGTGACCAATTTGGCCACCAGAAAAACTGTGGCATGCCACATTTGTGGCACACAAGTGTGGCAAAGTGTGGATGGCAACCAAACATTCCCTCAGTTTGCAAGCACGGCAGTTTCATGGCAAAAAATGAACTGAGGCGGATTTGCCATGCTCGCCAACTAAACTTGCCATCCTCGGCGAACACAACTTGCCATGAAAAACATTTGTTTTGCCATGCCTAAAAATTTGGCTTTCGCTGGATATCCGGGTCCATGCACTATTGTTACATAGATATTAGTCATGATACAACATGAATAGCCAGTCCTTAGGCTAGTCATAGTGGGAGTAACTTAGGTAGTAACATAGCGCACTCCAAGAAAATTTTGTTTATGTGGCATGTAGTTAATGAGGAGAGAGGTGTTTAGAGTAACATAATATGTTACTGTAATATAGCGCTTCCCGAGAAAGGACGAGTCTACAAGCTAATAAATGAAGCCATCTATGACACTACTACTATGTTACTTTGCACTATGAAGGTAGTAACTTAGACTAGTGTCATATGCATGACACTAGTATAAGTTACTCCCCACTATGACCAGCCTTACTGGCATGTCCACCTGGGACTGGTGCTGTGAATTTGATTCCTTTAATGGCTGGGCAGAGCGCCTATCATCAGATTTTTAAAGTTCCCTAGTCCTATCTATACCTGCTGTTTTTACGGTTTTATAACATTGTTATATAAGCCAACTCATGCTAATCCTATGTGATTATCCCTATGTGGCGTACTCATGCAACTGCCTTCTTCTTTTTGGGTATCAAATCAAAATAAAACTTTTCCAAGAAAATTCTATTTGTGTTCTTGATGCTATGTACCTATGTATAAAATTGTGAGTTCAGATCCATTATGCATTAAGAGTAATCAAATTGACAAAAAAAAGTCAAGTGCTAAATTAAATCAGAAGGAAAAAGATGGAAAAGATAAATACCGCTATTCAAACAAACTTGCCCCTTTTTGTTTGTTATGTTTGAAGTTGAAATTTGTGGAAGTGTTATAACACTGTAGACTACATCGCTTTCAATGAATGGCCCCTTCCGCTTGCCATGGCCCTTGTGCCTCCTTGCACTGCAAGTACTTAATGCGGTAAGCAATCTGGGTAGATGTTGGGCAGCGGATAGTTTTAAAAGACGAGGACTGCCAAATCAGGCCACTGTGTGGTGCGCCATCAACATCATAGTCGACCCATCATCTTGGGAGGTTTCCTACAGAAAATGGCTGGTGAGACATGGTTCCACTCAGCCCACCTGGGTTTGAGTCTCCCGTCTTCTTTAGGATGAAGGCTAGGGGGTTTCTTCCCCCTCATAGTTTAACCTTCATCTTTTCCAGCGTTAGTTGTTCACCAAATATGGGCACACATCATAGCATGGAGAAGCTCGCTGGCTGCACACCTCAGATTGCGGAGTCCTTTTAATCTTGACGGAATCAATCTTAAAAGTGTGTTCTTCAACACCACAGGAGAGTGTTTTGATGAATTGGAAGGAAGAAAGAATGAATTTACTTCGGTTCATTGTTTAGTCCAAGCAATCAAGAAAAAAAGCACATAATAGAGGCTGGCCAGAGTGAAATGCATAGATAGCTTCGGTTAAACAATGCTTAATAGCCTCTTGCAGTCCTGAATTTTGGGTTTCAGTTGTCATCCAACTTGTGAACTATTTTTCTTTTGTTTTAGGCCACTATACCTTTGCCTTTGGATCTATTAACGTGCTGTTTGCGTTACTTAAGTTTGCAACGTACTGATTTTGGTTTTCAATTCTCCCTTAATGAAGGGACATGCAAAATCATAATTTCTGTGCATTCAAAGCACAAAACCATTTATAGTTCATTACTATTATCTTCTTCAGGAAGCAAGAGTTATGTATTGTTAAGTTCACGAAATCAGTAATAAGGTTGCACCAACGCACAAAATTATCACTTCTATTCTAATGCATTGCTATTATCTTCTTATCAGGAAGCAAGGGAAACGGGTGCACTCAAGCAAGCAAAGGATAAACTTGAAAAGACAGTGGAAGAGCTTACATGGCGTGTGCAGTTAGAGAAGCGAATGCGGGTACAATGTTACTTATTTTGTTGTTTTATATATCTTCCGCTTCATATAAACACTTAAAATAAGAAAAATGTGTTACAATCATGACTTGATTTTCTATAATTTTGACCTGTTGCTTCACAGAAGTACTTTTGATGTGCAATGGATCTATTGTTTCAATCATTTCACACAAATCAATTCATATGCATACAGACAGATTTGGAAGAAGCAAAAGCCCAGGAGCTATCAAAATTTCAGAGTTCCATGGATGCCCTGCAAGCTAAATTGGATGAGACAAATGCAGTGCTTCTAAAGGAACGAGAAGCTGCTAAAAAGGCTATCGCGGAAGCACCTCCTGTGGTAAAGGAAACTGAGGTTATAGTCCAAGACACTGAGAAGGTTCATACCTTGAAAGCAGAGGTAGATGAGCTTAAGGTACGCAATCTACTAGACTATCACCATTGCAGTTGTTGACCAGAATTTCCTAATGTTTGGTTCGTCCAGTAATTTTGCACAAATAAATACTATCAGATAACTAAGCACTTCCATTTGATGATTCACTTTCAATAATTTTGTGATGTACCCCAACTCATTTGCCTGTAGACCTCACTTCAATCAGAAAAACAAAGAGCAGATGAATTAGAAAAGAAACGCTCCGAGGAAGCACAAGCAAATGAAGAAAAGCAAAAGAAGATAGAAGAGACAGAAGTAAAAATACGCCAATTTCAGGACTATCTGAGAAGGTTAAGCTTTTCACATGTTGCTTGTTATGCATACTGTAATCCCTTCTCTTTCTTCTCTATAGCGGACTCCGAATTACAGCCATGTTAATATCTAAGTACATTGTCATCATGTTATGCGACATTGAGTCTCCATCTCATAGTGCATACTATCTGCATATTCTCCTTCAGGCTAGAGGAGAAGTTATCTAATGTAGAATCTGAAAATAAAGTCCTTCGTCAGCAAGCTGTTTCAGTGGCTCCAGCTAAAATTTTGTCGGGACGTTCCAAATCGAATTTACAGGTGAGCCAGTTAGTAGTTATGTTTTATCCTTTGTTCCATCTTGGAGAATACATCGATAATATACATTGCTTTTTAATTTTTGCAGAGGAATGCGGAAAGTGGTCATGTATCAGTTAGCGATTCAAAACTAACTACTGTAAGTGGGCATGCTCTATATATTGGGGGGAGGGGGGGGGGTGCTTTGAGTTCCTGGACAGCGCATCAAACTGATATCCATCTTTTTTTTAATCTTTTGGTGTTTCAGGAGTCCCCTGTTGTAGCCTCTCCTAAAAAGGAATATGACATAGACGATAAGCCACAGAAATCTCTAAATGAAAAGCAGCAGGAAAATCAAGATCTATTAATTAGGTGCATAGCCCAGCATTTGGGATTTGCTGGGAATCGGCCAGTTGCTGCTTGTATTATATACAAGTGCCTTCTTCATTGGAGATCATTTGAAGTAGAGCGGACAAGTGTTTTTGATCGGATTATTCAGACCATTGGACATGCAATTGAGGTTCTAACCATGAGATTCAACCTTACTATCAATTTATCATTATCTACAGTAATGCTGAATTACTATTTTCTGTGTTTTATAGACACAGGACAATAACGAAGTCTTAGCATATTGGCTCTCAAATGCTTCAACGCTGTTGCTTTTGCTTCAGCGGACGCTGAAAGCGAGTGGATCAACAGGAATGGCTCCACAGCGTCGACGGTCGTCCTCTGCTACTCTTTTTGGAAGGATGACACAGGTACACAAGTTTTGCTTCTTTAACAGAAGCTTCATAATAGTTACTGAGTGATTCTGTTTTTCTCTTTCCAGAGCTTCAGAGGGACTCCACAAGGTGTAAATCTTGCTCTAATAAATGGAAGCATGGTTAGTGGAGTAGAGACACTGAGACAAGTGGAAGCCAAGTATCCCGCTTTACTGTTTAAACAGCAACTTACGGCATATGTAGAGAAGATATATGGAATGATCCGGGATAATTTGAAGAAAGAGATCTCTCCTTTGCTTGGATTGTGCATTCAGGTGCCTATGCTTTCTAAGTTCAGAGAATGATAGTCATTTTACTAGCTTGACTTTTATTTGTGGAATAACAAATATGGGTACATTATTTCTGCTTAATTGGCATCATATTTGCTGTTGTCGTCATCAATTCAGGCCCCAAGAACATCAAGAGCAAGCATGATGAAAGGATCTTCTCGTTCAAACACAAATACAGCTGCACAGCAAGCTTTGATTGCTCACTGGCAAGGGATTGTGAAAAGCCTCGGAAATTTCTTGAACATACTTAAAGTGAACAATGTTAGTTTGTTGTTTCCTTTTATTTCATGTATAACTAGGGCAATATCTTCAGCAGTTGTAAATTGTAATACCATCACTCATAATTATGTGTATGTTTATTTAACATGATTAAAGATGTATCTAATAAAATCCTACTTGTTTGTATCACTGCACCAGGTTCCTCCATTCTTGGTGCGGAAAGTATTCACTCAGATATTCTCCTTCATCAATGTACAGCTATTTAACAGGTAAAATATATTTACGTAATAATGAACTACACCTATTTGATTGCCTGTAAACACTAGAATTGGTTGACTGAGCTTCATATGATTATTATCTATCTTCAGTCTTCTATTAAGAAGGGAGTGCTGCTCATTCAGTAACGGCGAGTACGTAAAAGCAGGATTAGCTGAACTTGAGCATTGGTGCTATAGAGCTACTGACGAGGTAAATAAATAAGGGGCAGTAGAGCTATGGTAGCATCTATTTTTCTGAATGGGTTTTAGTCCTGCATATTGTTCTAGACCATATAACTGTGCCTAAATCGTGTTATGTTATTTACAGTGATCAACAGCAAAACGAAGTACAAATAAGATATTTTTGTCATGTTCATTACCCCAAGAAGTTTCTGAGTTGATTAATAGTTGTAAAAAAGCTGCCTCAAATATTGATTTCTCATCTAGTGTTTTTTTAGAGATAAACTCATCTAGTGTTTTCATACTTGCAGTATGCAGGTTCAGCCTGGGATGAGCTTAAACATATTAGACAAGCTATTGGTTTCCTGGTATGACTTTTCATGTGCTCTTAGAACATGACTTCCACAAATATTTGTTCGGTAGAATAAGTATCTAGGCTATTGCTGATAAGATATGAGAAAATGATTGCAACATGACTCTGGAGTTCGGACTGGAACACCCCTTTGATTTTCTCTCACACACACCAAAATGCGTGTAATATTGTGTTAGAAGAATGGACACCCTTTTAGTTATTATTTTTCCTTCAAAAGTTTTCCTACCGAGAAAAAACCACAAGTCGGAATTTTGACTTTGTGGACATACTGCGGACCTCAACACTTGAGATACAAGAATTGATACAAATAATTGCAGTATTGCGCATTTGCCAAATTGCACGCACATGTCTCTCACATATATCATTTTTCCAGGTGATTCATCAAAAGCCAAAGAAAACGTTAGATGAAATAAGTCATGACCTCTGTCCAGTAAGTGGAGAAATACATTAAGTCTTTCATTACGTCCCTTTGTTTGAAAAGTTGGATTTCCTTGGAATTTTATAACAACCCTGAATATCCTGTTCAGGTACTTAGTATACAACAGCTATACAGGATCAGTACTATGTACTGGGATGACAAGTACGGAACACATAGCGTGTCCCCAGAGGTATGTTTCACAGTATTCATACTTGTGCTCCATCTAACCTGATAAGAATTGATCACAGATGATTTTTTAAAATTAGGTCATATCAAACATGAGAGTATTGATGACAGAAGACTCCAACAATCCTGTAAGCAATTCGTTTCTACTGGATGATGACTCAAGGTTGCTACCTCTCTACTCCTATCAGTTGCATATACTATGACAACTCATCTCAAATGCCTCCTACTTAACCTTTCTGCACTTTGAAATGCAGCATACCGTTCTCCGTCGATGACATATCCAAATCAATGCAGCAGATTGACATATCTGACATCGAACCGCCCCCACTCATCCGGGAGAACTCGGGCTTTGTATTCTTGTTGCCGCCCCCTGAATAAAGCGTGTGTTGGCCAGAACGAAGCCTAAGGCATGGGATGCACTGGCCCGGACGGATAGTTGGGCAGTCTATCCAGATTGAGTTTTCCTATTTACCAGTGACCAGTGAAATGCAACACCTGGCATCCTTTTCTGAACTTTGGTGTTCTTTCCTGGTAGAAGCTAGGAAGTTGATGGCAGATGTGCATTGCCTGAGCTCACCTCAAAAGTAGTTTCACCTCAGTGCCACAGATTCTTTATTTTGTTGCTCTACTCATTTCCTATCATTTATTCTTCTTAAGAACAGAGTGGTGACAATAGTTCCATTCGGCTAGACAGAAAGTTTTAGCAGATTCAGCTGAGATTCGTTCATTCCGTAGACCCTTGTGTAGTTTTAGAGCACTTTTGAGGTGAGTTTGCAAGAGCGGTGTAATAGGAAACACTTTCCCTTTGCTATTCAGTCATACACATTCTGTGCAACCTTTGTACTAATCCTGTGTATAGCAGTATACAGAATTGATCTGCAGCTAATGATTCTTTGCTGTATGAATTTTAGAGCTCATCTGCTGGTTCAGTGACAGACAGGTCTGTCGTAGATTGTTTTCTGTGTCACTTTCGTTTGATCGCGTCTTCATTTTCCCTGTAGGATGTGTGAACTGTGACTTGTTATATCTTCTTGTGCTAGAAGCCTTAACTCAAGACTACCTTTGGTAATCCAGATTTTTTGTACATTGTTCGCCCCAAGAGAAGTCATTTTTTATTAACTTTTTTTTTTACATTCTTGATGTCTTGAGTAGCTCTTGATATCGTGTTGTTGCAAAGTCAGGTGTAATTGATATTGTCATGATATTAATATATTACCTTTTTTGAGAAAAAAACACAATGACACACACATACACAGATGTTTAGGAGCATTTTTTTTTACCTAATTCATGAGAAAATCAATTCACTTCAACATGTGTTCATTTTCTATCAAAAAACTTATTTTTAAAAAAAAATTAGGAAAAAAATTGAGCTGTAATAGGGGGTATCTAGTTTTTTTTAAGAGAAGTATTAGTTTCCCCCCTAAAATCCTCCTCCTTGATGGTTCCATATCCCCTGAACTCTAAAACCGAATTAGTTATACCCTAAACGTTTAGAAAACTGATAGAAATGTCACACTGGGCGATTTTGAGGTGAATTCAAAGTGGTTTTCGCCCCAATGATGCTGACGGGGCCCTTTTCCCTTGATAATCGCCGCTGAAGCCACTTCTTCTTCTCCATCTTTCCACCGCTGCCCTTGCCAGGGCGGCCGCCGCCTCCCAGACCCAGATGATTATGGACAAGATTTTTTTTTTCCAGCAGCGACGAAGTTGGCAGCGCCGGCAAGTCTTACTCAGGTGACGCATAGAAAAGGCGTTGCCAAATTATTTGTATTGTCTTTGAGACATTTGTATGTTTCCTTTTGAGGGGGGCGAATTGTTTCTTTTTTTTAGGGGTAAACTAGGGATTTTATTCAAACATTCAAAACGTCTGGGATACAGGCAATGTCAGGAACAATCCCTAGGAGGTAATAGCACCCCAGGTCCACAAACTTGCACCGAATGTGATGTTTTAGTCCAAAACTTGCAAAATGTGACTGAGGAGTCCACAAACTTGACACCCTATGTGATATTTTGGTCCACAGCCACTCACAGCGTGCCATGTGGGGCAGTCCACAGGGTGGACAGGTCAGCTCTGGCAATTTTACACAAAGGCCCCTGTCGTTCACTCTATTCAACCCGCATTACACCCACCTGAATTAAATGCAACAGCCGTTGGACAGATCCGTTCGATCTCTCCGGCTGTCCTGTCGGGGGAGACAGTGTGGTGGCGGCGATTCTTGATGACGGTTGTCATGGCGTCGTCGTCGCCGGAGTTCGCCGGCGGGGTTGAGCCACCTGCTTCCGCTCATCTCATCCGGCCGTTCGGCGTCATCCCACCGGACTATGGTGAGCTTCTGTGCCCTCTTCCCCCTCTTCCTTGTAATTCCGCCCGTGCTCTGTTTCCTCGTCGCCGGTGTGTCGTCGTCGGCGGCATCAGCCCCGCCGCGTCTGTTTGTCTCACGGTGGTGTGCTTGTTGAATGTTGTTTGTTTTCTCTTACGGCAGTAAAGCTTGGGGTTTTGCATAGTGGGTTTAGGCCGAGTAGATTAGGTTAGGTTTTAGCCTCGCAAAGTCTTGGGTTTGGCCTGATAAGTGGTTCATTCTTTCTCTTTCATATGTTAGAGTTGTTCGGTCCTCCATTCATGTGCACCGGAAGCAAATCGGAGAATAGTTGATTGTGTTCATTGCCACCAAATTTAGTTGTCCAATGCTAATGTTTAGTTGTGCAATGGTGTTAGTGATGCCACCAGTTGGTTGTGTTCAATGGCAGCAACTATAGTTAGCCCAAGTCTTGCTTTTTGGACATATGACTGAATTTTTTCAGTTAACTGTAGTTATCTGAATTTTGTCAGTTAACTGTAGTTATCTGAATTTTGTTAGTGCACTGTAGTTATTCAGAATGTTTTCAGTACACTGTACTTATTCAGAATGTTTTCGGTGCACTGTACTTAACTGAACATCTTATTTAACTAAACTTCTGAGCTAACTGAATTTTAATGTTAAGTTTATACATCATTTTGCAATGCTTACAAATTACACATCTTTGATGCAATGTGTGATTCAGCAAATGGACAAAGGGTGGACACTTCTTTCTTTACACTTGAACTTGAGCATGGTGGACTTTTCTGTGGCCCAATCACTAATTTGGAGTACTGGAACCCTTCAGTGGAAGTTCTTGATTATGTTGATGCCAACACATTCTCATATTCTTTCCTTGAAGAGCACCTAACTTGGTTGGGATATCCAGTGGGTGAGCACATACTTTACTAGTGGTTGCCTGGCAAATCAATTGCAGATGGTTTGGTTGGAATTAAATCTGATGATGATGTGCAACACATCATCAGAGCTAGTGTTGATCATAAAGTGCTGGCTATTATGGTGGACCATGCAGATTTCATCAGCAATTTCAGTGCTGAATCCATATGCACATTGCCATCAATGCACACTGCAAGTGAAGCATCTTTCCACCAGTCAGTAATTTCTGTCAATGAAGATGAGCCATTTTTAGAGTTTCCTGCAACTGGAACAGAACATGAAAGCTTGGTTATACAAGGTGTAGATCACAATCTGCCATGAAGATGCGATGTGATGAGTTGAAGATATAGTTGTTTCGAATCGATTCAATGGATGATGATTATGACATAGATTAGGGGGATGATGATCTATATGATGACAACATTGACTTTGATGTTGATGAAGAAGCTCAGGAAGAAGAGGATGATGTGGAGGTAGATGACTATTTGCTTGATGATGAAGATCTCAATTTGCCCATTGAGGAAGCAGAGCAGTTGAGGTACAAGTTTATTGCCTTCAATCAAAGGTGGACATGGTTGCCCCTGCCTTCAAAGTTGGGATGGTCTTTGCTGATGTGAAGGAGCTTAGACTTGCTATTACAGCATATTCTGTTAAGAACAGAGTTCAGATCAAGAAGTTAAAGAATGACAAAACTAGAATAGAGGCTGTTTGTGAAAGAGGATGCCCATGGTGGCTAAAAGCTGGGAAGGACAACAGGACAGGTGATTTATAATCAAGGCTTACTATGGAGAGCACATTTGTCAGAAGAAATGGAAGATAAGGCAGATGACAGCTAAGTTTCTGTGCCAGTATTTCATAGATGAGTTCAGGGATGACCAGAAAATGTCACTCGGTACATTTTCAAGAAAGATCACCAAGGCATTCAATGTGACCCCTAACAGATGGAAGCTAGCAAGGGCTAGAACTGCAGCCCTGAAAGAGATCCATGGAGATGAAGAACATCAGTTCAGTAGGCTATGGGACTATGGTTGTGAATTAAGGAGTACAAACCTTGGCTCTACATTTCTGTTATCAACTGAGCTGAAGAAAGACCCAAAATTTCCAATGGGCAGGAAGTGTCTGAAGACACTGTATTGGTCTTATGATGCATGTAAAAGAGGTTGGTTAAAGGGGTGCAGGCCTATCATTTTCATTGATGGATGTCACATGAAAACAAGGTTCAAAGGAGTTTTGCTTAGTGCTGTTGGAATTGATCCAAATGACTGCATTTTCCCCATTGCAATGGGTTGGGTGGAAGTAGAATGCACAGGATCCTGGGAATGGTTTCTGACAACTTTGAGAGATGATCTAAACATCACTAACACTGCTCCTTTCACAATGATGAGTGACAAGCAAAAGGGATTGATAAATGTTGTGCAGAAAGTGTGGCCAGATGCAGAGCATAGGTTTTGTGTGAGGCATATCTATCAGAATTTCAATGAGAAGCACAAGGGAGAGTTGCTGAAGCAAGACCTGTGGGCCATTGCAAGATCACCCAACAAAGTGAAGTGGAGGCAGAACTGTGAGAAAATGGATGCGGATAGTTCAGCTGCATTTCATTGGACTGAAAGACTTGATCCAAAGACTTGGTGTAAAGCATTTTTCAGTGAATTTCCCAAATGTGACATTCTACTGAACAATAATTCTGAAGTGTTTAACAGCTATATCCTTGAAGGCAGAGAGATGGCAGTGTTGTCAATGCTTGAATATATATTCTACAAAATCATGCAAAGGCTTGTGAGCAAACAAAGAGAGGCAATAGAAAAGTGGGCAGGGCAGAGAATATGCCCAAAGATCAAGAAGAAGTTAGACAAGAACACTGAATTTGCTGCAAATTGTCATGTTTCAGAAGCTGGCCAACAGAAATTCAGAGTTAAGTTTGGAAATTCTAGCTACTCAGTGGACCTGTGTTTGCATACCTGTGATTGCAGGAGATGGCAGTTACCTGGTGTGCCTTGTGGCCATTCCATAGCATGTTGTAGGGAAGAAAGAATTGACCCAGAGTTAATGGTTCATGATTGCTACACTGTGGAGAATTATTTGAAAGCATATGGCTACACACTGGTCCCTCTAAGAGACCCTAAATACTGGGAGGTGCAGCCAGGATACAAGGCATTTCCACCAGTGTTCACCAAACAGCTGGGCAGGCCAAAGAAAAACAGGAAAAAAACACCTAAAGAGAAAATCAAACATGGTGTGAGATATTTGAACAAGAAAGGTGTTACAATGCATTGCTCCATATGTGGCAGAGCTGACCACAATAGAAAGGGCCATTATAGATGGCAGGAAGCACTTGTTGAAGAAGGTGTAGAGCTGGTGGATGAAAATTATGCTGATCCTACTTTTCTGCAGGTATGTTTCATTTGTAACTAAATAAAGTATCACTTGTAATTGAACAATTTTTCATCTTCAACTGAATAATATGAGCTTCTTCTCTGCAGAACATATACCCCACCAGGCCAGATCCTAGGTTAGAACCTAGTGAGTCACCCACCAGCATGGTCTTCAACATGGCTACCAGGGATAGAGCTAGAAGAGCTCAACAAAGAGTTCATGGCCCATTGCCAGAACAGTCTTCATTTGTTGCATTGCTTTGGTGCTGCAATACCACACCAAGGGTCACTACAGAGATGAACATTGCTAGACAGACAAGGGCAAGAACAACAGCTGACAAGGGAGAAGGATCTGAAGCTACTGGCAGAGGAAGAGGGAGGAAAAGGAGAGGAAGAGGAGAAGGAAATCCATCAGCAAGGAGAGGAAGTGGAGCAAATGCTGTCCTTGGAAGAGGAGATAATGCAAATGCAGTGACAGGAAGAGAAGCAACTGTTGTTCTTGGAAGAGGAGCTAATACAGATGCAGTGCCAGTAAGAGGAGCAAATGCAATGCTTGGAAGAGGAGCAAATCCAGTGCTGGGAAGAGGATCAAATGCTCATGCAGTTCTAGCAAGAGGAGGCAGAAATGTGCATGCTTGGAGAGGCAGGGGAGGAATTCTAGGTGCAGGTAGAGGTAGGGGAGGAAGAAATGCAGATGCAGGTACAGGAAGAGGAGCAATCCCAGGTGAGAGGGCATGGTGGATGATGTTTGGAAAAGATATGAGCAACGACCTAATTCCTGATCTAAATGCTCCCCCTGATGCTTGATTTGGTGGCAGTTGGTACTGTCACATTTTTTGTTAAGGCCTGAAGCAATGTAAAAAACTGAGTGGCCTTTTTGGATGCAGAAAGGAGCATCCAGTGCCTCATTATTTGATGGCTAGCAGTGGCATTAAGTGCCCTTTTTGTAACTGAAAACTATGATGTCAAACATGTGGCATTACTGTTAGTTACCTAAGTTCAGTTAACTACTGTCAGTAAACAAAATTCAGTTAAGTGGTGTGAGTTAGCAATATTCAGTTAAGTGTTGTGAGTTAGCAATGTTCAATGAAGTTAAAAAATGTTCGGCCTAGGTCTCAAACCCAGGACCGTGGGTTTGGTAAGCTAGAAGCAATGCCAGTAGAGTAGTTGTCGTGGTTTGGTGTATTTGCTGCCACTGTTGTAGTAATGCGGCAACCGACCGTGATTCAGTTTTTCGACGGGCCGACGATTCAGTTTTCACACCTGTCTTAAATATGGCAACCCACCGCTCTCGTCGCCCACTACCCACTCTCCACTCCCCTCGTCTCCTCGGTGCTTGCGCTACCCACCTCCATCTCATCGCCACCAAAGAAACCCTTGCCGGAGGTCGAGTCTACCGCCGACGCCATGGGCGGCAGCCTCGGATGGCAGAGGGCCGTCGAAGATCTGGCCGGCAATGACCAGGTGGCGCGGGCGGAGCTGCAGGAGATCGCGCACTGGTTCCCGAGCATCCAGATGATGAGGAACCACGCGCGCGGCCTCGTCAAGGTGTAGGATCGTTGAAGGCAAGAGTGTCTAGAGGGGGGGTGATTAGACTACTCGACAAGATAAAAATTATGCCTTTTGATTTGAACAAGTTTTTAGCAAGTTCACAATGAAGATCAAGACAAGCATCATGCATTCAAGTCGAGCAACAAGCTATACATGCAATTCTAGAGTATGAGCAGCGGAAAGTAAATTGCACATATAGAAAAGGAGAGGTGGAGAAGAGCAAACGCAATTTGGAGACACGGAGATTTTTCTCGTGGTTCCGATAGGTGGTGCTATCGTCAATCCACGTTGATGGAGACTTCAACCCACGGAGGGTAACGGCTGCGAGAGTCCACGGAGGGCTCCACCCACGAAGGGTCCACGAAGAAGCAACCTTGTCTATGCCATCATGGCCTACGCCCACGGAGGACTAGCCTTACTCGGGTAGATCTTCATGAAGTAGGCGATCTCCTTGCCCTTACAAACTTCTTGGTTCAACTCCACATCTTGACGGAGGCTCCCAGCGACACCTAACCAATCTAGGAGGCACCACCCTCCAAAAGGTAATAGATGGTGTTGGTGATGATGAACTCCTTGCTCTTGTGCTTCAAATGATAATCTCCCCAACACTCAACTCTCCTCACCGATTTGGCTGTGGTGGAGGAAGGGATTGAGTGGAAAGCAACTTGGGAAGGCTAGAAATCAAGTTTCATATGGTGGGAGTGGAGCAACTTGATCTCAACACAAGGGTAGGTAGTTTTCTTCTCGAAATGTAAGGTAGGAGTGGTAGTTCTTTCGATGGCTCTCTTTCGAATGAAGAGGAGGTGGAGGGTATTTATAGCCTCCACACAAAATCCAACCGTTACACACATTTGACCAATCTCGGTCGGACCGAAGTTGACTTCGGTGAGACCGAAAGTTCAAATCTTGTGAACGTTGGGATTTTCGGTGGGACCGAAAATACAATCTCGGTTAGTCCGATTCTTCCAAAGTCTAGGGTTTGCCAATCTCGGTGGGACCGACTTTCTCATCTCGGTGACACCGATTTGAGTCTGAAGGTTCTGAAGCTTGGCAACACCAATTTCGTAAGACCGAGTTTGGAATCGGAAAATCCAAATTACTAGGGTTTGGCTATATGGCTGAGGTGGTTCATCTCGGTGTGACTGAGTTTATGGAATCGGTGGGACCGAGATTACTTATGAGTTCATGTTGGAATGAAAGATTGCTGATAGTTTGAGAGATAAATCATTAAGCACTTGAGCAACCAGATCAACCTCATCCCCTTTTAATAGTATTGGCTTTCCTATGGACTCAATGTGATCTTGGATCACTAAACCAAAAATGGAGTCTTGAGCTTTTGCCAATCCTTTCCTTAGCATCCTAGGGGTTCACCTCTTCAGTCCTTTTGCCATGCCAAAGTGATTGACTTTCCTTAAACATACTTGATGAAAGCATTAGACCAACCACAAAGTATGTTGTCATTAATTACCAAAACCACCTAGGGAGCAAATGTGCTTTCAATCTCCCCCTTTTTGGTAATTGATGGCAACACACAAAATAAGATATCAAAGCTTACTGAAAGAAAGACAGGATTATCATTAAAGCTTTGACAAACATGTAGTACACAGGCTCCCCCTACAAGTGTGCAAGATTTTAGATTTTGGTTTTGGACTACCACAAGCACACAAGAGAGAAAAGCAAGATGTGCTACATGCAACTTGGCTATATGCATCAGAGTAGATGAGGATAAGTGAATGATAATGCATATGTGCATGGTGATTTCTTGCAAACAGGTATTCACAAGCAAGTCACCATCATGCACATTCTGCAGGATGCATATACTTACCTTGAAGTTCCTTGACATTGTACCTGAAGAAATAAGCTTGAGAAAACAAGGTTAGATAACACAAGAGTATTTCTTCATCCAACAGCAAGAACATCAAGAGTACCAAGCCAGGGATGACATGTATAAAGAGTGTCTCATGTTGAGCACTAGCTTGAATCAGCAAACATGTCTCCCAAGACTAAAAGATTTTCAATGAGCTCTGATAGATTTTGCTTCTCATAAGATACCAATTATGCTTTTCAGAAGATACCAATTGTGAGAGCAAGAGAAGCAAAATGAAAAGAATAATGCCAAATGTATTATCACAGTGAAATATAGCAAAGCTTTGATGTGATCCTCTCCCCTTTAAGGTAAGATTGTTCTTCTTCTCCCTTTATCTTCCAATCTCCCCCTAGCTCCCCCTAAATCTTCTCCCCCTTTGACATCAAGTGCCGAAAAGGACAGGAAACCAGGAAGGACAGGAAAGATGGAAGGAAAGAAGTGGGATCCTTAAGAATCACAACTGAGCAAATTAAGAATAAATCATTTAGTTGAGCTGCAGAAGATGATATCCTGGTGAATGTAAATCGGTGACACCGAAATGGTATGGATCGGTGAGTCCGAAAGTCAGAGACTTAGGGCAGATCCTTAATCGGTCAGACCGAAGTGATTGAATCGGTGACGCTGAGTTTAATTCCAAGGAAATAGAGAAATAATTCAGCTCACTTTGCAAGGACTGTTTCAAAAGATTTGCAATGAATTTGTAAATGATTTTCAGGGAATTGATCAGAGCCAAAAAGATATACACAAGAACAGAAGAAATAAATAAAAAAATAAAAAAAATAAATAAAAGATTGCTAGATGAAGTTTTTTTTAAATAAGCAAGAAAACTCGATGAGAGAATCATAAAAGAAAAACTCCAAAACATATGTACTTCATCTAGATTGGGGTCGGCGACTAGGTCACCTATGTTTGAGTATATTGACTTAGGAGTCAAATGAGAACATTTGATCATAGGTCATACTCATCGTTTAAGCTCAAAATGGGGTTGCCATTCTTCAATTAAGCATTTTGATGTGATCACATCTTTTAAAGCTGCTTGTACTCATGACTTTGAGCAAAGCTTCTTCAAGATGTGAAGAACATACCTTGGGCTTGTTGTTGCTTGTACTCATGTAGGTGAACTTGATGTAGATGCTCATCGAATGTGAAGTTGGAGCACCATTTCCAAATGTATAGTTCTTCTTCCTACATGGGTTAGGCAAGCAAGGAAATACTCAAGAATATCCAAGATGACATGAGTGAAGTACTAGAAGTATATGGTGTCAAAAGGATATGTGGAATTTTGTTCCTTGAACTCAACATCCCAAAGAGCTAGATACTTGGTCCATGACAAGATTACTCATGATTCGAGTGTGTGGTAATCTTGTAGAATGTAGACCATCCAAGTACCTGCAAGGAGTTAGATGCAATACAAGGGGGCAAATGTGTCCAAGACATATGATTATCATCATAAGAGAAATATCAAGGATTTGTCAATTAGGCTCATGCCTTGCATGCATCAATGGAGTTTTCACTCCAGGTTTGAAGCATCAATGATGTTCAACTCACTCCTTAAGCGACAAAACACTTTCTCATCAAGTGGTTTTGTGAAGATATCTGCAAGCTGTTTGTCGAAGACGAACATGTTTAAGATCAATGTCTCCCTTAGCAATGTGATCACGAATAAAATGATGACGAACTTCAATGTGTTTCGTGCGAGAGTGTTGCACGGGATTGTGTCCAATCTTAATCGCACTCTCATTGTCACAAAGCAAAGGAACATGTCTCGCATGTATCCCATAATCCTTAAGCGTTTGTGTCATCCATAGCAACTGAGCACAACACGAACCAGCAGCAATATATTCTGCTTCGGCAGTAGATAATGATACCGAATTTTGTTTCTTGGATGACCAAGATACAAGAGATCGACCGAGAAATTGACATGTACCCGAAGTTGACTTTCTATCAATCTTGTCTCCGGCATAGTCCGAGTCGGAATAGCCAACAAGATCGAAAGAGGCCCTCTTAGGATACCAAATACCAAAGTTAGGTGTGTGTATCAGATATCTCACAATTCTTTTAACAGCTTTAAGGTGACATTCTTTAGGGGCTGCTTGATATCGAGCACACATGCATACACTCAACATTATGTCAAGACGAGAAGCACAGAGATATAGTAGAGAACCAATCATGGATCGATAAACCTTTTGATCAACAGGTTCTCCATCTTTAGTCAAGTCATTATGTCCACTAGTAGGCATGGGGGTTTTCATACCTTTGCTCTCTTGCATGTTGAACTTCTTGAAGAGATCCTTTGTGTACTTTGTTTGTGAGACAAAAGTACCCTCCTTAGATTGCTTGATTTGCAACCCAAGGAAGAACTTGAGTTCACTCATCATGGACATCTCATACTTCTCCGACATAAGCTTTCCAAACTTCTCACTAAAATGAGGGTTAGTTGAACCAAAGATAATATCATCAACATATATTTGGCACATAAATAGTTCACCGTCAACCCTTTTCGTGAATAGCGTTGAGTCTATTTTACCAATCTCAAATCCTTTCTCAAGAAGAAAGCTAGTCAAGCATTTGTACCAAGCTCTAGGAGCTTGTTTAAGACCATAAAGAGCTTTGTGCAATTTGTAAACATGATTAGGTTTTTTAGGATTCACAAATCCGGGAGGTTGTTTCACAAATACTTCCTCCTCAATTTCACCATTTAGGAAAGCACTTTTAATGTCCATTTGATAGAGAGTAATGTCATGGTGGTTGGCATAAGCAAGAAGAATGCGAATGGACTCAAGTCTAGCAACGGGGGCATAGGTCTCACCATAGTCCATACCTTCGACTTGTGTGTAACCTTGTGCTACGAGACGAGCCTTGTTGCGAATGACTTGTCCATCTTCATCTTGCTTGTTCCGAAACACCCATTTGGTTCCAATGATATTTTGGTCATCATTGGGCTTCTCTACCAAAGTCCAAACGTTGTTCCTCTCGAAGTTGTGTAGCTCTTCGTGCATGGCGTTCACCCAATCCGGGTCTTCAAGCGCTTCTTCTACCTTCATAGGTTCAAGACTGGAAATAAATGAGTAGTGCTCACAAAAGTTAGCTAAACGAGTTTTAGAGCGAGTGATTCTCCCGGAGTCGATGTCATTCATCATTTGTTCCACGGGATGGTCCTTCTTGACTCTTGCTCGAACTCGGGATAGCTTTTGTCGTGATCGTGGTTGAGCTTCCTCATCATCCTCATCTTCTTCTTCATCATTGTTGTTGGTGTTGTCTTGAGGTGGTGGAGAAGGAGGTTGTGGTGGATCTTCTTGTCGCGCTTCCTCATCTTGGGGAGTTCCACTTGTGGAGGCCTCCATGTTGCCTTGAGGTTCATCTCTCCGTGAGGTAGGGGGCTCCACATATGTAGATGAGGTACTCTCCTTCACTTCCATGGGACGAATCTTTCCAATGGATAAATCTTGAATGGCTTCCGATGGGTCCTTGTCTCCTACATCAACAGGCATTTGCTCTACTTGCGAGCCATTAGATTCATCAAACTTCACGTCTACCGTCTCCTCAACCTTTCGGGTGAAAATGTTGTAGACACGGTAGGTGTGAGAGTTTGATCCATAACCGAGGAAAAAGCCTTCATGAGTTTTAGGAGCAAATTTAGACCGACGATGCTTATCAAGGATATAGCATTTTGAACCAAAGACACGAAAATATCCCACTTGGGGTTTGTTACCGGTAAGAAGCTCGTATGAAGTCTTGCCGAGGAGCTTGTGAAGATAAAGCCTGTTGATAGCATGACAAGCTGTCTCGACGGCTTCACCCCGGAAGTGTTTCGGTGTCTTGTATTCATCAAGCATCGTTCTCGCCATCTCAATGAGCGTTCGGTTCTTCCTCTCAACAACTCCATTTTGTTGAGGTGTGTATGTAGCCGAGAACTCATGTAGAATCCCTTCCTCATCAAGAAAAGAGTCCACATGGGCGTTCTTGAACTCCGTTCCATTGTCGCTCCGAACTTTCTTGATCTTCACCTCGAATTGATTTTGGGCCTTTCTAGCAAAGGTTTTGAAGATTCTCTGAACCTGCGATTTGTCATCAAGGAAAAATACCCACGTAAACCTGGAATAATCATCAACAATAACTAGACCAAAGGAGTTACCACCAAGGCTTTTGTAAGCATTGGGACCGAAGAGATCCATATGAAGAAGCTCAAGCGGTCTCCTTGTAGTCATGATGTTCTTCACGGGATGACTTCCACCTACTTGTTTTCCTGCTTGACATGCACTACAGAGTCTATCTTTATCAAAGAAAACATCTTTAACACCAAGAATGTGATCACATTTGATTAGCTTATCTAGATTACGCATACCAGCATGTCCAAGCCTTCTATGCCATAACCAACCTTTAGCAGATTTAGCAATGAAGCAAGTTCTAGGTTGGGCTTTCTTAGTGAAATCAACGACATATAGGTCACCTCTACGAATACCGGTAAATACCATGTTATGATTGTCACGACGAAAAACTTGGCAGTCTACTTCGGTGAATAGCACATTGAATCCAAAGTCAGCTAATCTAGACACGGAAAGTAAATTAAATCCAAGTGATTCAACAAGCATGACATTTTTAATGGAGCTATCATGAGATATGGCCACCTTACCAAGGCCAAGTACCTTACCCTTGGAGTTGTCTCCAAAAGTCACATACTTGCGTGGACCATCGTTCTTTGCAAGCTCTCGAAACATGTCTTCATCTCCGGTCATGTGATCGGTGCATCCACTATCAAGAATCCACTCTTTTCCACCGGATATGTGGTCTCTCAGATTCGCCATAAGATTGAGACTCTTCATGATCTTGTCTAGCTCGGTGTCCGAATCGGAGTAATCGTCATCCTGCTCATGCTCATCATCATATTGACCCATAGACAATTCATCATCAATTCCTAGGTCAATTTGACAATGACTTGCATTAGTTTTGTCAGAGTGACAATAATCATCGGAATGCAATACAAGAGCATTTCTAATTCGAACATTGATAAAACCGGGATCACCCTTCTTTTTCATAAGATCACGAAGCTCAAAGAAGCATTTATCAAAGTTGGGATCATTGGGGCGCATCATATCAAATTCAATAGTCTTGTATAGAATTTCATCAAGACCTCTTAAAGAGAAGTCCGGATAAAGTTCTTCCAAGAACTTCCACATAGCATAGGCGCACTCAAAGTTTGTGACAAGCTCAAGCAAGTTATCGGGCAAACCTCTAATGATAAGATTGACAGTTCTAAGGTTACGAAGCAAATCAAGCTCTTCATCCATAGTAGGGTGCAAGGGGTCAAATGGAGGTACATATGGGGTTTCAACATATTTGCGCAAGTTGTACATCTTAAAGATAGCAAGCATTTCAATCCTCCACGAGTTATAGGACACTCCATCAAGAATAGGCACTCTATGACTAACACTCCCAAACGTAGACACGTCCATCTTCCTCCAATGGTGTGCAAACCAAAGCAATGGAAACCTGGCTCTGATACCAATTGTAGGATCGTTGAAGGCAAGAGTGTCTAGAGGGGGGGTGATTAGACTACTCGACAAGATAAAAATTATGCCTTTTGATTTGAACAAGTTTTTAGCAAGTTCACAATGAAGATCAAGACAAGCATCATGCATTCAAGTCGAGCAACAAGCTATACATGCAATTCTAGAGTATGAGCAGCGGAAAGTAAATTGCACATATAGAAAAGGAGAGGTGGAGAAGAGCAAACGCAATTTGGAGACACGGAGATTTTTCTCGTGGTTCCGATAGGTGGTGCTATCGTCAATCCACGTTGATGGAGACTTCAACCCACGGAGGGTAACGGCTGCGAGAGTCCACGGAGGGCTCCACCCACGAAGGGTCCACGAAGAAGCAACCTTGTCTATGCCATCATGGCCTACGTCCACGGAGGACTAGCCTTACTCGGGGTAGATCTTCACGAAGTAGGCGATCTCCTTGCCCTTACAAACTTCTTGGTTCAACTCCACATCTTGACGGAGGCTCCCAAGCGACACCTAACCAATCTAGGAGGCACCACCCTCCAAAAGGTAATAGATGGTGTTGGTGATGATGAACTCCTTGCTCTTGTGCTTCAAATGATAATCTCCCCAACACTCAACTCTCCTCACTGATTTGGCTGTGGTGGAGGAAGGGATTGAGTGGAAAGCAACTTGGGAAGGCTAGAAATCAAGTTTCATATGGTGGGAGTGGAGCAACTTGATCTCAACACAAGGATAGGTAGTTTTCTTCTCGTAAATGTAAGGTAGGAGTGGTAGTTCTTTCGATGGCTCTCTTACGAATGAAGAGGAGGTGGAGGGTATTTATAGCCTCCACACAAAATCAACCGTTACACACATTTGACCAATCTCGGTCGGACCGAAGTTGACTTCGGTGAGACCGAAAGTTCAAATCTTGTGAGCGTTGGGATTTTCAGTGGGACCGAAAATACAATCTCGGTTAGTCCGATTCTTCCAAAGTCTAGGGTTTGCCAATCTCGGTGGGACCGACTTTCTCATCTCGGTGACACCGATTTGAGTCTGAATGTTCTGAAGCTTGGCAACACCAATTTCGGTAAGACCGAGTTTGGAATCGGAAAATCCGAAATTACTAGGGTTTGGCTATATGGCTGAGGTGGTTCATCTCGGTGTGACTGAGTTTATGGAATCGGTGGGACCGAGATTACTTATGAGTTCATGTTGGAATGAAAGATTGCTGATAGTTTGAGAGATAAATCATTAAGCACTTGAGCAACCAGATCATCATCCTAACATCATCCCCTTTTAATAGTATTGGCTTTCCTATGGACTCAATGTGATCTTGGATCACTAAACCAAAAATGGAGTCTTGAGCTTTTGCCAATCCTTTCCTTAGCATCCTAGGGGTTCACCTCTTCAGTCCTTTTGCCATGCCAAAGTGATTGACTTTCCTTAAACATACTTGATGAAAGCATTAGACCAACCACAAAGTATGTTGTCATTAATTACCAAAACCACCTAGGGAGCAAATGTGCTTTCACAAGGTAATGACGGACGACGAGAAGCATCGCGCCATGCCTAGCGGCAATCACGGCGTCGTCGGCGTCCATCCGGCGAAGATCCTGCAGTTCGCCATGGGGGAGACGCGGTCTAATGATCCGGACCAGCGCGCGCGCTGGTGGATGTATCGCTCCGCCAAGGCGCCGCCGCAGCAGGACGATCCCAACCGTGTCGCCTCCAGGGCGGATCACGTGCGCGAAGTCGTCCTTACCGTCCCCGTGCCAATCAACAGGGCGTACTGGGACAGGTTTCAGCCTGACCTCCTCCTTCCCGACGACGTCTCTGACGCGGATTTGTCGTACGACTCCGAGTACGACCACCTCACCTCCGACGCGGACTCTGGCTACGACCCGGAGACCGAGTCGTCTCAAGAGTGGGAGGTGGATTTCATCGGGCTCTCTGACGACGAGCCGGATGAGGTGCAGATGGCACCACGGGCCGTGACCATCCCAATCGACGTGGACGCGCTGCCGGATGTGCCTGACGGCATCGTCGTCAAGCAAGAGGAGGCGGACGAGGCGGACAAGGTGCCTGCGGAGGAAGAAGTGCATGTCAGGAAGGGGAAGAAGAAAGCAAGCAACAAGAGAGATGCAGATGGGGAGGTGCGCCGCTCGGAGAGGTTGAAGATGCTGAAGGACAAGTGAAGATGAAGCCTTCAAGCCTTGAAGGATTAGGTATGCTGATATAGTAGAGCAGCATATAAGTTAAGTATTTTGGCACTGTTGTTTAGGTATGCTCTTATATGTAGAGCATATAAGTTATTTTGTGATGTTATGCTCAGTGAACTATGATGTTGAACTATGATGCTATGGTCAGTGAACTATGATGCTAAACTATGCTATGAATGTTGAATGTTGCTGTTTAGGTGTTCAAATATCCAATGCTGTACTTAGTTAGTTATATTTGTTGTAGTGTTTCAATGTCTGCATGTACCAACTCTTTCCAAAAATAGAAGGGACCTATCTGAATGTCATAGGGTCAATATGGTACACTCAAAAATTCTGTAGAAGTTTAGTTAACTGTCAAAATTCACTTAACTCTGAACAAATTCAGTTAACTGACAAAGTTCAGTTAACTGACAAAGTTCAGTTAACTGTGAAAATTTAGTTGTCAGTTAACTCTGAACAAATACAATTAACTGACAAAGTTCAGTTAACTGACAGTTAACTAGTTTAATTTGAACAAATCAGTTAACTAGTTCAATTTGAACAAATCAGTCAAAAATTTAGTTAACTATGAAAAATTAAGTTAACTGTCAAAAACTTAGTGAACTCACTAAATCAATATTAAGACAATTCAAAAATTAATTCAAAGTACTTAAATTGAGGGAGCATAATTCAGTACACAAATTAGTCAAATTACTTAATACAAATAAGTCTGGAATTCCAAGTGCAACGTCATACTTGACCTGCTACTAAGCAAGGTCATACTGGAACTGGTACTAATGATTACATTACACCATCATTCAAATTCTTCAAGCATCTCTTTCAGCTTCCTTATCTTTCCCTTGGTGTCTTCCTTATGTTTGAAAAGATCACCAATCATGTACTCTAACTTCTTCTTCTCTTGCTTCAGCACATTCCTCTCCAGCACCGGGTTGTCCCTCTCTTGCACCTGATTGTCCCTCTCTTCCATGATGATGTCCCTCTCCTACTTCATTAGGTCCCTCTCTTTCTCTGCCTTGGTCCTGACAACTTGATGAATGGTTGTGAATGATTTGTCAGAAATCTTCTTCTTATCAAGATCTTCCTTCATGTCAGCGAGAGCAAGTTGTGTGTTGCCTACCTGGGTCAGAGCTTGCTCCTTCTCAGCCACCATTTGAGCAAAATCAACCTTAAAAAACCTCAAGTCTCTTTCCATCTTTTCCTTCTCTCTCACAACCCTAACATTCTCTTGAGCATGAACCACATTGTCCTTGAGCCTAAGCTTGTTCTCATCTTCATACATGCCCCAGATCCTAGCTAGGCTCATCTTCAAAGGGGCAGGCCACTCAGGATCAACCCACTCGAGATAGCTGCATTTAGGTATGTTCTACAAATTTGCAACAAAAGAAAAAATTCAGTACAATGAAAAAAGTAGTTAAATACTAGCTGAACTACACTACAAATGTTCAGTTTACATGAACAAAAGAAAGTTCACTTGAGCAATATTTGTTAACTGACAGATCTCCACAATTTCAGACTTGCAAACATTGAGATTCAGTAAACTGACAAATAACAACATTCAGTTAACTGACAGAAGTAACTTAAACACTGAAACTAACTGTCAAAAATAGAAAACATACACACTTAATCTAACTGTCAGAACTGTCAAACTTAACTGAACACTGAATCAAGCAAAATCAGCAACTAACCTTCTGTGCACAAGCTAAGAATCTCCTCCCACTATCCACTGAATCAAATGCCACTAGCTTCTGACACACACATTGATGCTCACATCTTAAACTCAGATCTGTGGCCAGGCCGCTCCATTCCAAGCACAAGATGGTGGCAGATAGCTAAAACATAACAAAATCAGCTTCATTTGCTAACTAACAATGCACACCCAAAGAAACCCTAACCGTACCAGAGCAAGAGATCTAACCTGCACTTCGCTACTGACTGACTCAGCGTCGGACGAACTGCCAGAATCGCTCCAGGAAACCATGGTGACGAGTTGTGCAAATGTTCAAGGTTCAAAGGAGGTGGTGGGGGAGGGGCCTGGCTGCCGGCGATAGAGGGAGAGGGAGAGCGAGAGGAAGAGGGAGAGCAAGATGATGGAGAATGGGGAACAAGGAGGAGAAAGGGGGACAACAACGGTAGGTGTGGGATGGGTGAACAGAACAGCAACGGTAGGTGGGGTGTGGAACGGGACCAGCAACTGTAAGAACTGCGGGTTGAATAGAGTGAACGGCAGGGGACTTTGTGCAAAATTGCCAGAGCTGACCGGTCCACCCTGTGGACTGCCACATGGCACGCTGTGAGTGGCTGTGGACCAAAACATCACATAGGGTGTCAAGTTTGTGGACTCCTCAGTCACATTTTGCAAGTTTTGGACTAAAACATCACATTCGGTGCAAGTTTGTGGACCTGGGGTGCTATTACCTCAATCCCTAGCCACACATGGCGTCCAACAGAGAGAGCAGAAGCTCCTTTAGCCACAGAATGAGCCTCAAAATTGGACTCCCTATGCTCAAAGCAAAAACAAACACTATCAAATTTTGAAGTACTAAGTTCTATATCTTTTAAGATTGAAGCGTAAGATGATGCTGCTCCCTTCTTTATGTCATTGATCACTTCAAGGCTATCCGATGCAATGATCAGCCTACGCAGATTAAGATCTTGAGCCAATGAAAGTGCTTCACGGCATGCATGCGCCTCCAAAGATACAGGATCAACCAGCCCTGCAAAAACAACTGCAAAGGCTCCCAAAAAATTCCATGTGGCGTCTCTGCATATTGCTGCTGCTACTCCTTTGTCGCCCAAGGTTGACAGCCCCCCATCTACATTGAGTTTGAATGCATCACCTATAGGGGGAATCCACCTTCGCGACCTTGTGTTTATCATGTGTGGAACACCATCAGTCTTACCCTTGGTCGCGGTGATCTACAGGTCCTCCAAATACCTGTTGATAAAACCCATAGTCGTGAGCGGGCTTTGGTACTCACCATCATGTATAGCTCGTCTCCTCGCCCACCATATCGCCCACAAAGTAACCAACACTCGAGCGAGATCCTCTTCCTTTAGAGTTTCGAACAGCCAGAAGAGCCAGAGCCTAGCGTCGTCTGACTGGTTTGAGATCATATGCTCCAACGTCTGCTCATCTCCTAACGCCCATACACATCTCGCCATCCGGCAGTTAATCAGCGAATGCCGCCATGAGTCCACTTCTGATTTGCAAATTGGACATGCTGACGAGTCTGCCATGTTGCTTTCATGTCTTACTATCCTGGGAAGAGAAGTGTGGGCTAATCTCCATACAAAAATGCGCACCTTCGAAGGGACTTTTACTTTCCAAAGTGAAGACCAAGATTTATTTGTCGCTTGGGTGTTCGAGTGACTCGGTCTATGCTCCAACCAGTCCTCCCTTTGCTTTTTCACCGCAGCAATCATCCTGTACGCCGACCGGACCGTGAACATACCATGTGTTTTCATAATGCCATGCCCAGAAGTCCTCCTGCACCCGTGAGCTTAGAGGTATGTTTAGTATGACATCTACATCTGGAGCAATAAAATGATTGGCAAGCAAAAGTCTGTCCCATGTTCTCTCGCTGGGTTGATGAGTTCTGTTGGGGAACGTAGTAATTTCAAAAAATTTCCTACGCACACGCAAGATCATGGTGATGTATAGCAACGAGAGGGGAGAGTGTTGTCTACATACCCTTGTAGACCCGGCGGAAGCGATCACTGGCGTAGAGGAAGTAGTCGACGTTCTCCTCGCGATCCGACCGATCCGGCGCCGTTACTCCGACGCCCCGAGTTCTTGACACACACGACAGCTCGATGGCGTCCCTCGTACTCGATCCAGCCGAGTGTCAAGGGAGAGTTCCGTCGAAGACGACGTGGTGACGATCTTGATGTTTCACGGCGCAGGGCTTTGCCTAAGCTTCGCGACGGTATAACCGAGGTGGAATATGGTGGAGGGGGGCACCGCACACGGCTAAGGAACGATCTAAAGATCAACTTGTGTGTACCAAGGTGCCCCCCTGCCCCCGTATATAAAGGAGCCAGGGGGGAGGGGGCCGGCGGCCAAGGGAGGCGCGCCCAGGGAGTCCTACTCCCTCGGGAGTAGGATTCCCCCAATCCTAGTTGGACTAGGATTCCGGAGGGAAAGAGAGAGAGGGGGCGGCCCTTCTCCTAGTCCTAATAGGACTAGGGAAGGGGGGCGCGCCTCCTAGGGCTGCCCTTCTCCTTTCCACTAAGGCCCATCGAGGCCCATTTACCTCCGGGGTTCCAGTAACCTCCGGTACTCTCAGTAAATTCCGCCCGGAACCATTCGAACTCCAAACATAGGCTTCCAATATATCAATCTTTATGTCTCGACCATTCCGAGACTCCTCGTCATGTCCGTGATCACATCCGGGACTCGAACTTCTTGGTACATCAAAATACATAAACTCATAATAAGCATCATCGAAACCTTAAGCGTGCGGACCCTACGGTTCGAGAACAATGTAGACATGACCTAGAACTATTCACGGTCAATAACCAACAGCGGGACCTGGATGCCCATATTGGTTCCTACATATTCTACGAAGATCTTTATCGGTCGGACCGCATAACAACATCGTTGTTCCTTTGTCATCGGTATGTTACTTGCCGAGATTCGATCGTCGGTATCCAATACCTAGTTCAATCTCGTTACGGCAAGTCTCTTTACTCGTTCCGTAATACATCATCTCACAACTAACTCATTAGTTGTAGTGCTTGCAAGGCTTGATGATGTGCATTACCGAGAGGGCCAGAGATACCTCTCCGACAATCGGAGTGACAAAACCTAATCTCAAATACGCCAACCCAACATCGCCTTTGGAGACACACTGTAGTACTCCTTTATAATCACCCGATTCACGTTGTGACGTTTGGTAGCACCAAAGTGTTCCTCCGTAAACGGAGTTGCATAATCTCATAGTTACAGAACATGTATAAGTCATGGATAAAAGCGGTAGCAACATACTAAGCGATCGTGTGCTAAGCTAAGGGAATGGGTCATGTCAATCGATCATTCTACTAATGATGTGACCTTGTTAATCAAATAACAACTCCTTGTTCATGGTCGGAAACATAACCATCTTTGATTAACATGCTAGTCTAGTAGAGGCATACTAGTGACATGTTGTTTGTCTATGCATTCACACATGTATCATGTTTCCGGTTAATACAATTCTAGCATGAATGATAAACATTTATCATGAAATAAGGAAATAAATAATAACTTTATTATTGCCTCTAGGGCATATTTCCTTGATCTCCCACTTGCACTAGAGTCAATAATCTAGATTACATAGTAATGATTCTAACACCCATGGAGTCTTGGTGCTGATCATGTTTTGCTCGTGGAAGAGGCTTAGTCAATGGGTGCGCAACATTCAGATCCGTATGTATCTTGCAAATCTCTATGTCTCCGTCTGGACTAAGTCCGGATGGAATTGAAGCGTCTCTTGATGTGCTTGGTCCTCTTGTGAAATCTGGATTCCTTTGCTAAGGCAATGGCTCCGAGATTGTCACGAAGATTTTCATTGGACCCGATGCACTAGGTATGACACCTAGATCGGATATGAACTCCTTCATCCGACTCCTTCATTAGCTGCTTCGAAGCTGCTATGTATTCCGCTTCACATGTAGATCCCGCCACGACGCTTTGTTTAGAACTCGCACCAACCGACAGCTCCTCCGTTTAGTGTAAATACGTATCCGGTCTGCGATTTAGAATCGTCCGGATCGTGTCAAAGCTTGCATCAACGTAACTGCGTTTACGATGAGCTCTTTGTCACCTCCATATACGAGAAACATATCCTTAGTCCTTTTCGGTATTTCAGATGTTCTTGACCGCTGTCGATGATCCACTCTGGATTACTTTGGTACCTTCTGCTAGGCTTATAGCAAGGCACACATCGTCTGGTACACAGCATTGCATACATGATAGAGCCTATGGCTGAAGCATAGGAACATCTTTCATTTTCTCTCTATCTTCTGCAGTGGTGGGCATTGAGTCGACTCAACTTCACACCTTGTAACAGGCAAGAACCCTTTCTTCGCTTGATCCATTTTGAACTTCTTCAAAACTTTGTCAAGGTATGTGCTTTGTGAAAGTCCAATTAAGCGTCTTGATCTATCTCTATAGATCTTAATGCCCAATATGTAAGCAGCTTCACCGAGGTCTTTCATTGAAAAACTTTTATTCAAGTATCCCTTTATGCTATCCAGAATTCTATATCATTTCCGATCAGCAATATGTCATCCACATATAATATCGAAATGCTACTGAGCTCCCACTCACTTTCTTGTAAATCTGAGGCTTCTCCAAAAGTGCATACAAACCCAAATGCTTTGATCACACTATCAAAGCGTTTATTCCAACTCCGAGATGCTTGCACCAGTCCATATATGGATCATTGGAGCTTGCACACTTTGTTAGCTCCTTTGGATCGATAAAACCTTCGGTTGCATCATATACAACTCTTCTTCCGTAAATCCATTCAGAATGCAGTCTTTACATCCATTTGCCAAATTTCATAATCATAAAATCGGCAATTGCTAACATGATTCGGACGGACTTAAGCATCACTACGGGTGAGAAGGTCTCATCGTAGTCAATCCCTTGAACTTGTCGAAAACCTTTTGCGACAAGTCGAGCTTTATAGACGATAACATTACCGTCGGCGTCGGTCTTCTTCTTGAAGATCCACTTGTTTTCTATTGCTTGCCTACCCTCGGGCAAGTCAACCAAAGTCCACACTTTGTTTTCATACATGGATCCCATCTCGATTTCATGGCCTCAAGCCATTTTGCGAATCTGGGCTCACCATCGCTTCTTCATAGTTCGTAGGTTCATCATGATCTAGTAGCATGACTTCCGAGCAGGATTACCGTACCACTCAGTGCGGATCTTACTCTGGTTGATCTACGAGGTTCTGCAAGTAACTTGATCTGAAGTTTCATGATCAACATCATCAACTTCCTCACTACTTGGTGTAGGTGTCTCGAAACTGATTTTGCGACGAGCTACTTTCAAGTAAGGAGAAGGTACTATTACCTCATCAAGTTCCACTTTCCTCCCACTCACTTCTTTCGAGAGAAACTCCTTCTCTAGAAAGGATCCATTCTTAGCAACGAATGTCTTGCCTTCGGATCTGTGATAGAAGGTGTACCCAACTGTCTCCTTTGGGTATCCTATGAAGACACATTTCTCCGATTTGGGTTCGAGCTTATCAGGTTGAAGCTTTTTCACATAAGCATCGCATCCCCAAACTTTAAGAAACGACAACTTGGGTTTCTTGCTAAACCACAGTTCATAAGGTGTCGTCTCAAGCGGATTTCGACGGTGTTCTATTCGGTGTGAATGCGGTGTCTCTAGAGCATAACCCCAAAACGATAGCGGTAAATCAGAAGAGACATCATAGATCGTACCATATCTAGTAAAGTACGACACGACGTTCGGACACACCATTACTGTTGTGGTGTTCGGGTGGCGTGAGTTGCTGAAACTATTCGCATTGTTTCAAATGTAGACCAAACTCGTAACTCAAATATTCACCTCCACGATCGGATCGTAGAAACTTAATTTTCTTGTTACGATGATTTTCAACTTCACTCAAATTCTTTGAACCTTTCAAACGTTTCAGACTTATGTTTCATTAAGTAGATATACCCATATCCGCTTAAGTCATCTGTGAAGGTGAGAAAATAACGATATCCGCCACGAGCCTCAACATTCATTGGACCACATACATACGTATGTATGATTTCCAACAAATCTGTTGCTCTCTCCATAGTACCGAGAACGGTGTTCTAGTCATCTTGCCCATGAGGCACGGTTCTTAAGTGCCAAGTGATTCATAATCAAGTGACTCCAAAAGTCCATCAAGATGGAGTTTCTTCATGCGCTTTACACCGATATGACCTAAACGGCAATTGCCACAAATAAGTTGCACTTTCGTTATCAACTCTGCATCTTTTGGTTTCAACATTATGAATATGTGTATCATTACTATCGAGATTCATCGAAATAGACCACTCCTCAAGGGTGCATGACCATAAAAGATATTACTCATATAAATAGAACAACCATTATTCTCTCGATTTAAATGAATAACCGTCTCGCATCAAACAAGATCCAGATATAATGTTCATGCTCAACGCAGCACCAAATAACAATTATTTAGGTCTAAAACTAATCCCGAAGGTAGATGTAGAGGTAGCGTGCCGACCGCGATCACATCGACTTTGGAACCATTTCCCACGCGCATCGTCACCTCGTCCTTTGCGAGTTAAGCAATCAGTAGTCCTGCTTTGAGTTGCAAATATTAGCAATGAACCATTATCAAATACCTAGGTGCTACTACGAGCTCTAGTAAGGTACACATCAATAACATGTATATCACATATACCTTTGTTCACCTTGCCATCCTTCTTATCCGCCAAATACTTGGGGCAGTTCCGCTTCCGTGACGATCGCTTGCGGTAGAAGCACTCGATTTGTGTTTAGGGCCGGACTTGGGTTTCTTCTCTGAGCGACAACTTGCTTGCTGTTCTTCTTGAGATTCCTTCTTCTTCCCTTTGCCTTTCTTCTTGAAACTAGTGGTCTTATTGACCATCAACACTTGATGCTCCTTCTTGATTTCTACCTCGCAGCCTTTAGCATTGCGAAGAGCTCGGTATAGTCTTTACTAACCCTTGCATATTATAGTTCATCACGAAGCCTTTGTAGCTTGGTGGCGTGATTGGAGAATTCATCAATGACACAATCATCCGGAAGATTAACTCCCAATTGTGTCAAGTGATTGTAGTACCCGGACATTACGAGTATATGCTCACTAATGTAACTGTTCTCCTCCATCTTGCAGCTATAGAACTTATTGGAGACTTCATATCTCTCAATCCGGGCATTCTTTGGAATATCAACTTCAACTCTGGAACATCTCATATGCTCCATGACGTTCAAAACGTCGTTGAAGTCCCGGTTCTAAGCCGTAAAGCATGGCACATCTGAACTATAGAGTAGTCATCGACTTTGCTCGCCAGACGTTCATAACATCGGTGTTGCTCCAAAGAAGCAGAACTGTCACCTAGCGATGCATCCGGGGCGTAGCTCTTACGTGCAGCAATGAGGATGATCCTCAAGTTACGGACCCGATCCGTGTAATTGCTACCATCATCTTTCAACTTTGCTTTCTCAAGGAACGCATTAAAATTCAACGGAACAACAAAGACGAGCCATCTATCTACAATCAAACATAAACAAGCAAGATACTATCGGTACTAAGTTCATGATAAATTTAAGTTCAATTAATCATATTACTTAAGAACTCCCACTTAGAAAGACATCTCTCTAGTCATCTAAGTGATCACGTGATCCAAATCAACTAAACCATAACCGATCATCACGTGAAATGGAGTAGTTTTCAATGGTGAACATCTTATGTTGATCATATCTACTATATGACTCACGCCGACCTTTCGGTCTCCGTGTTCGAGGCCATATCTGCATATGCTAGGCTCGTCAAGTATAACCCGAGTATTCTGCGTGTGCAAAACTGGCTTGCACCCGTTGTAGATGGACGAGAGCTTATCACACCCGATCATCACGTGGTGTGCAGGCACGACGAACTTTGGCAACAAAGTGCATACCGGGAGAACACTTCTTGATAATTTAGTGAGAGATCATCTTATAATGCTACCGTCGATCAAAGCAAGATAAGATGCATAAAGGATAAACATCACATGCAAATCAATATAAGTGATATGATATGGTCATCATCATCTTGTGCTTCATGATCTCCATCTTGCCGCACCACCATGATCACCATCGTCACCGCGCGACACCTTGATCTCCATCGCAGCATCGTTGTCGTCTCGCCAAACTTATGCTACTACGACTATCGCTACCGCTTAGTGATAAAGTAAAGCATTACGTAGGCGATTGCATTGCATACAATAAGCGACAACCATATGGCTCCGCCGATTGCCGATAACCGGTTACAAAACATGATCATCTCATACAATAAAATATAGCATCACGTCTTGACCATATCACATCACAACATGCCTGCAAAAACAAGTTAGGCGTCCTCTACTTTGTTGTTGCAAATTTTACGTGGCTGCTACGGGCTTAAGCAAGAACCAGTCTCACCCACGCATCAAAACCACAGCGATACTTCGTCAAATAGACTCCGTTTAACCTTCTCAAGGACCGGGCGTAGCCACACTCAGTTCAACTAAAGTGAGAGAGACAGCACCCACCGGTCACCTTTAAGCAACGAGTGCTCGTGGCGGTGAAACCAGTCTCGCGTAAGCGTCACGCGTAATGTCGGTCAGGCGCTTCATCTCACAATACCGCTGAACCAAAGTATGACATCTTTGGTAGGTAGTATGACTTATATCGCCCACAACTCACTTGTGTTCTACTCGTGCAAAACATCAAACCATAGAAAAACCTAGGCTCGGATGCCCTTTGTTGGGGAACGTAGTAATTTCAAAAATTTTCCACGCACACGCAAGATCATGGTGATGTATAGCAACGAGAGGGGAGAGTGTTGTCTACATACCCTTGTAGACCAAGCGAAGCGATCACAACGTAGAGGAAGTAGTCGACGTTCTCCTCGCGATCCGACCGATCCGGCGCCGTTACTCCGACGCCCCGAGTTCTTGACACACGACAGCTCGATGGCGTCCCTCGTACTCCGATCCAGCCGAGTGTCGAGGGAGAGTTCGTCAAGACGACGGCGTGGTGACGATCTTGATGTTTCACCGGCGCAGGCTTTGCCTAAGCTTCATGACGGTATAACCGAGGTGGAATATGGTGGAGGGGGCACCGACACGGCTAAGGAACGATCTAAAGATCAACTTGTGTACCAAGGTGCCCCCTGCCTCGTATATAAAGGAGCCGGGGGAGGGGGGCGGCCAAGGGAGGCGCGCCAGGAGTCCTACTCCCTCTGGGAGTAGGATTCCCCAATCCTAGTTGGACTAGGATTCCGGGAGGGAAGAGAGAGAGGGGCGGCCCTTCTCCTAGTCCTAATAGGACTAGGGAAGGGGGAGGCGCGCCCTCCTAGGGCTGCCCTTCTCCTTTCCACTAAGGCCCATCGAGGCCCATTTACCTCCCGGGGTTCCAGTAACCTCCGGTACTCGGTAAATTCCGCCGCCTCGGAACCATTCCGAACTCCAAACATAGGCTTCCAATATATCAATCTTTATGTCTCGACCATTCCGAGACTCCTCGTCATGTCCGTGATCACATCCGGGACTCCGAACTTCTTCGGTACATCAAAATACATAAACTCATAATAAGCATCATCGAAACCTTAAGCGTGCGGACCCTACGGTTCGAGAACAATGTAGACATGACCTAGAACTATTCACGGTCAATAACCAACAGCGGGACCTGGATGCCCATATTGGTTCCTACATATTCTACGAAGATCTTTATCGGTCAGACCGCATAACAACATCGTTGTTCCCTTTGTCATCGGTATGTTACTTGCCCGAGATTCGATCGTCGGTATCCAATACCTAGTTCAATCTCGTTACGCAAGTCTCTTTACTCGTTCCGTAATACATCATCTCGCAACTAACTCATTAGTTGTAGTGCTTGCAAGGCTTGAGTGATGTGCATTACCGAGAGGGCCAGAGATACCTCTCCGACAATCGGAGTGACAAAACCTAATCTCGAAATACGCCAACCCAACATCGCCTTTGGAGACACTGTAGTACTCCTTTATAATCACCCGATTCACGTTGTGACGTTTGGTAGCACCAAAGTGTTCCTCCGTATGGCGGAGTTGCATAATCTCATAGTTACGAGGAACATGTATAAGTCATGGATAAAAGCGGTAGCAACATACTAAGCGATCGTGTGCTAAGCTAAGGGAATGGGTCATGTCAATCAGATCATTCTACTAATGATGTGACCTTGTTAATCAAATAACAACTCCTTGTTCATGGTCGGAAACATAACCATCTTTGATTAACATGCTAGTCTAGTAGAGGCATACTAGTGACATGTTGTTTGTCTATGCATTCACACATGTATCATGTTTCCGGTTAATACAATTCTAGCATGAATGATAAACATTTATCATGAAATAAGGAAATAAATAATAACTTTATTATTGCCTCTAGGGCATATTTCCTTCAAGTTCGGCCACGAGTTGAGGTGGGTCTGTAGATATAGAACAGATAGGACGTAGTTTGTAATCCCTAGGCAGCCAGTTGTCATTCCATATGTGCGTGGATGTACCTGATCCAATGCGCCTTATAAGGCCCAAAGAGAGTATGTCCCGTCCTTCCAGCAGGGAACGCCACACCTGCGATGGGGACGAGCCTAGCGTGGCATCGACATATGACATTCGGGGAAGTACCTGGCCTTCAAAACTCGGGCACTCAACGACTCCGGCGCTTGAATAAGTCTCCAAGCTTGGCTAGCTAACAAAGCAAGGTTAAATAATTCGATTTCTCTGAAGCCCAAACCGCCCATAAACTTCGGCATGGTCATTGTTTTCCACAACACCCAAGCTGTTTTGCGTTCTCCTTTTTTGCTCCCCCACCAAAACTTTCGAATTAATCCATTAATGTGATCACACAAGCCTCGAGGAAGCTTAAAACAAGTCATAGAATATGTAGGAATAGACTGGGCAACTGACTTGATTAAGACCTCCTTCCCCCTGCAGATAAGCACTTTTCCATCCATCCTTGTACGTGTTTCCAGATTCTATCCTTTAGGTACCTGAAACACCCTTCCTTTGATTTCCCCACGTCAGTAGGTAATCCTAGGTATTTTTCTGAAAGTGCCTCATTGTGAACCTCAAGAACAACTTTAACATCATTGTGGAGGGTCTCTGACACACCCTTATTAAAAAATATAGAGGACTTACTCACATTAATTCTTTGTCCGGACGCATCACAATATTTTTTCAGAAGATCTCGGACACGAGTAGCACATCCACGGTCGCCTCGAAGAAGAGCAAGCTGTCGTCGGCAAAAAGAAGATGGTTCACTGCCGTTGCCGTTGCCGCCACAGCCACTCCCCGAACTCCCTCTCCTTGTGACTTGAGCAGACAGGAGAGAGCCTCAGCTGCCAACAAAAAAAGATAGGGGGAGATGGGGTCCCCCTGTCGCACTCCCCTGGATGGCCTGAAAGCTTCCATACTGCCACCATTAAACAGAATATAGAAGGATACTGAGGATACACATCTCATAACCATGTCGGTGAAACGAGGGCTTATGCCCAGCTTAAGCATAACAGCTCTCAAAAAACCCCACTCTAGCCTATCGTAGGCTTTCATCATATCAAGCTTGAGTGCACAAAAACGGTTACCTTTGACTCTTCTAGTTTTCATATAGTGCAAACACTCGTAGGCTGTGATGAAACTGTCCGTGATGAGACGTCCAGGCACAAAAGCAGACTGCTCTTCTGAGATCACCTCGGGAAGAATATATTTCAACCTATTTGCCAAAACCTTGGAAGCGATCTTATAGATCACATTGCACAAGCTTATCGGTCGAAATTGTCCTAGATTTTGTGGACTAGAGATCTTGGGAATCATAACGATGAACGTGCGGTTTATCTCCTCCGGTGAGTCATCTCCATCAAGCACCCTAATTATCATACTTGTAACTTCATCACCATATAAATCCCAATGCCTTTGAAAGAAATGCGTCGGGAAGCCGTCCAGGCCCGGCGCCTTTGTCGGAAACATTTGAAACAATGCTTCTTTTACCTCATCTTTAGTATATGTAGCATTCAGCCGAGCATTCATATTCCCATCAACACGCCTTGGGATGTGCGATAAAACTTCCTCCATGCCAATGGTTCCTTCAGAGGTATATAGATTGGAGTAAAAAACATTTGCCATTTTTGCCAGCTCTATCGGATCAGAGCTAACAGTGCCATCTTCCCTTTCCAGCTTGGATATATTATTCTTGGATTTTCTGGCACTTGCCTTGCGCTGGAAAAACTGTGTATTGCTATCACCTTCTGACAACCACTGGATACGTGAGTGTTGGCGCATCATTACTTCCTCACGATAACACAACTCGATAATTCTCTCCTCAACTTTTCGTTCCTCTATTCCCGGACCCACACGCAGCGGGTCTGCTTTCAACTCAGCCAAACGCCTTCTTAGAATCCTAAGCTCCTGACGTACAGAGCCAAAGGTGCATTTTCCCCACAGCGCCAAAGTTCCAGCAACAGATTCCAGTTTGGCCGCTAGTTCAGTCACTGTTGTTGCTTGCTGTCCAGCATGCCATGCATCCTCTAAACCCCCGAGAACCTCTCATCAGACTCCCACATGCATTCATAATGGAAAGGCTTCTTTAGCGCTATTCGAAGATTGTTTGCCTCAAGTTCATTCATCAGTAAAATTGGACTGTGATCCGACTTGGCCGCGGTGAGGTGCTCCACCGAGGCAAAAGGAAACACATCAGACCAGTTCGGCGTGGCCAGAGCTCGGTCAAGGCGAACCCTACAGAATTGGCCACCCACAACCCTTTTTTCGAAAGTCCAGTCCAAACCCTTGTAGCCCAGATCAGCTAAGCCACAAATGTCCACTGCCTCCCTAAAGCGTGCAATCTAAGAACTGTCCCGTTGATTTGGTCCCATCTGTTCTTCGGGTCGGAGGATCTCATTGAAGTCCCCAATGCACACCCAGGGAAGTGTACTCTCCCCCCGCAAGAACTTCATCGTGTCCCAGGTTTTGTAGCATAAACTCCTGTTGGCATCCCCGTAGAAACATGAGAGCCTCCATTGGTCCTTACCCGGCTCAGAGATCACCGAGTCAATATGGTACTGTGAAAAACTTTTTATTTCTAGATTTATACATTGTTTCCAAAAGATACAAAGGACGCCACTGCGGCCATTACTAGCAACAACAAATCTCTTTGAAAAGCCTAAAGTAGCCGCCAAACCCTCCACACGGTACTTTGCTAGCTGGGTCTCAACCAAACAAAGCACCATCGGCGCACTAGCCTCCACGAGTTCGCGGAGCTCATGAACCGTCGCGGGGTCGCCAATCCCGCGACAGTTCCAACACAAGGTCCTCATTTGGATGGGCGGTCCTCACTGCCGGAGGCCGCCAAAGACATTGGATCATCACTTGTCTCCTTTCCTTCTTCTTCTTGCTTCCTGCGCTTGACTATGGGCACCCTACCTGGGGTTGTAACTGTTTGCTCTGCAATTGCTTCTCCACCTCCCCTTAGCACCGAGTCCTTACTCGAGTTTGTCTCCTCTAGCAAAAGAACTATCCCAGCCACCTTCCCAGCTAGGTTCGGCACCTGTTGTCCTCTTATATTCAAAGAACCATCAGCGGCTATCAAGCGTTTGCGTACACCTTTCTCTCCTACTCCATCAGAAGACTGCCCATTTGTGTCCACATCCATCTGTTGCGAACTGAAAGCACCCGAGCCTCCTCCTGTATCTCCTCTACCCATGCCTACCCATGGGCCTCTAGCCCCTCTTCCTCCTTTATCTCCTCTCCCTGCATCTCTTCCACGCCCCCTTCCCATACCATCTCCTCTTCCCCTTCCACCAAAAGGTTGGGCAGTTGGGATCTCCGGATCCCACAACAACCATTCTCCCCATTCAAAAGAGCTCGGGTCATGCACCCCATCACCACACTCATCTGCAAGATGACCCATCAAACCGCACGCAAAACAGAAGTCTGGCAACTTTTCATAGTAGACACTATACTTTTTGTGCTCCTTTAGAGTTATGGGAACAAAACGAACCAGGGGTGTACCAACGTCCACGAACACCCGCGCACGCAGGGTGCTGGACAGATTTATTCTCCCTTCGTTCACAATCATAGTGAAAGGAGGCTCACCGACCTTTGCTGCTACTTTCTCCGCCAGCTCTTTCTTCCTGGTAAGGCCGTCCGGCAGCCCCTTAACTCGAGCCCATACCGGAACTTTATTAAGTCTATACCCTGACACATCTGAGAAACCGTCGTACTCCTGGATCACTACCGGAGCTCTACGAAACAGCCATGGCCCTCCATCCATTATCTTCCTCCAATCTCCCAGACAGTGGCATTGAACAAGAAACAAATTGGGGCCCTTAATATTGAAGGTGACCCCCTGTGCCGCCGACCATGCATTACGCATCTGAGTCAAGAGAGCCGCATGGCTGAAAGGCTTCGTCGTGTGTACACGGAATAAGGCAAGCCAGCAGACATCCTTGACCAGATCATCGACCTCGGCTGAGAAATCGAGGTCTTCTTCCTCCTTGCCATGTAACTTCATACCAGCGAATTGATCTTCAAGGTCAGGTTCCGGTCCTAGATATTCGCCGTAATCTTCTTCAGCTTCTTGAGATGTACTCCCCCTCTCCCTAGAACCTCCTCCCAAGCCCTCCTTCCTCCTATCTTCCCCCGTCCTCCCCCCTGGACCCTGCACAACCTGCCTCCCTTCCATACCTCCAGAGCCTCCCGATCTGAGCGCACTTTGGTTTTTCCCATCTACGTCCGCCCCCTGTCTCCCATCTCCCTCGGTTCCTGCTGTGTTGGGTCCGCCATACGAGCAAAATCGCGTGACCGACAATGGTAGATCTCCCTGGTAGCCAGAAGAAATCCGGCGGCCGCCGAGGTTTTGCGTGGACTCTGACGAGATCGCCAGAGGAAGCGGTGGAACCCTAGAAACCCAGGGGAAAACTCTCGGGCACTAATGAAAACCGAATTGTTTCTTTTTTTAGGTGAAACTAGGGATTTTATTCAAAGTCCAAAACGGAAGGAATACAAATAATGTCTGGTAGGATCCCTAGCCACATGTGGCGACCCGCCGGGAGCGACGACGCTGCCTTAGCCAAAGCATGCGCCTCAAAGTTCGACTCCCTTCTCTCAAAACAGAAGCTAATCTTTACAAAATCTTTCATCCTCTCATTGATCTCACTAAGCAAAAAAGCATAAGAGGCATTGGCACCTCTCTTGATGTCTGTAACAACTTGCATGCAATCGGAGGCTATTATCGCATGTGAAACATTAAGATCCATGGCCAGAACAAGAGCTTCATTACATGCATGGGCTTCATGGCTTGGAGCATCAACTAGTCCGTCAAGAACAATTGTCGAAGCTCCCAAATAATTTTCAAATCTGTCCCTACAAACTGCCGCTGCCGCCCCTGTGGTTCCTCGGCGAGAGATCGCGCCGTCCACATTTATCTTCACACACTCCTCGTCATCAGGTGGCCGCCATCTCGTTGGCCTATGTTGGCTAGCAGGCCTCGGACCAGTCGCTCTTTCAGCATTTGCCATTCCAAGTTCTTCAAGATAGCGATTAACGAAACTGAAAGTTGATAATGGACTTTGATACTCATTGTCATGAATCGCTCTCCGCCGAGCCCACCATATAGCCCACATCGTGACAAGGATCTTGGCTAGATCATGCTGTTGTGTGCTCTCAAACAGCCAAAATAACCACAGCCTCGCATCATCAGTTCTGTTAGATAACATATGTTCGAGGATATCTTCATCACTCAAAGCCCAAACACATCTCGCCATGCGGCAGTCGAACAGGGAATGCCGCCATGAATCCGCTTCTTCATTGCATATAGAACATGCCGGTGAGGTCGCCATCTTCCGCCTATGGCGTACTGTCCCCGTTGGCAATGACATGTGAGCCAACCTCCATACAAACACTTTTGATGGGATTTTAACTTTCCATATTTGAGACCATGCTTACCGAATTGTTTCTTTGTAAGCCGAAAAGGAGAAGAAGAGAACGAAAGAAAGAAAACGGGAGAAATTACTCCGGCCTTCTTACACAGCGAGGCCCAGCCCAGTTACCATTCAGCTTTGTCCCTTTATATCCCCCCTCCCCTCCAAACCCTAAATCCTCAGCCCTCACTCGTCTTTCTCCAGCCGTAATCCCCCCCTCGAGTCGAGTCCTCCATGCGAAATCACGCCAGCCATTAGCCATTAGCCATCTCACCTCGAATCCCCCATGGTTCTTCGATCCATCTCCTTCTCCCTGCATTTCTTAGTTTCTTGTCTTTCTGCTTCAATGCGTTCTTCGCTTTCCCCTTTGATGTTGCGGGGATCTTATTTTTTGTAGAAGAGGGTTAGGGTTTCGCCGCGCGAGCAGAGCTGGCAGATGACGACAAGCAAGACAGGGACTCTGCAGCGCCCCCGATTTCAGATCGGGGGTCGCGAATGATGCATCCGTCTATGGGAAATCTCCGATGCTATCCGCGCCATCTTTTGTTTCTGCATAAGTTGGGTGGAGTGTTTCGCCTCGTGAACAGAAAAAAACAGCATAATTTTTTTTTAGCATATGACGATAAGCAAGACAGGGACTCTGCAGCGGCTCCGGCTCGGATCGGGGCCGCGAATGATGCATTCGTCTAGGGGAATCTCTGATGCTAATCTAACTCACGCCAATCTTCTCTCTTGGCCTCGGCCTGAACCCCACTGGTGTTTGTTAACTGTTTTTTTCCCTTTGGATTTTAATCTGGTTGCTGAATCTGTGCCGCAACAAATCTGGTACAAGCATATCTAGCATATGACGATAAGCAAGACAGGGACTCTGCAGCGCTCCTGATTTCAAGTTGGGGGCGCGGATGATGCATCCGTCTAGGGGAATCTCCGATGCTATTTTCACTTCACTTGCTTGTTGTTGCATTCTTTTTTTTTGCCTTTTGTTGTTTTGATTTAGCTGCCTGTAGCAGCGTTCAATACACAGCATGAACATTTCGCAATGATTTCCTTTCAACTTGCCACTAAGTGGTTGCACTGAACTGCCAGCCTGATGATTATCCTCGAGAACGGAGATCTGAATCCATTTCCCCGTTGAAGCCCGCTTGGCCGCCGTGCTTGACCTGTCATGGCGTTTGTTTCTTGGCTGGGTTTCTCTGGGAGTAAATTGCAAAACCCCCAACATGCATGCATGCATGCATCTCGCACACACACACACACACACACACACACACACATGTACGCATGAAGCAGGCCAAATGGGCTCCGGGAATGGATGTGTAGAAGCAAAAGTTATGAAGACTTTGGCAGGTCGGGTGAATGCCCCCCCACTAGATTCTTGTTATACTTGTTTAAGTAGTGTTTGGAACCAGTCCGAGACTGCCCACCTTTAATGCCTGGTGGTTCGCTGTAGAAATCATCATTTGAATATTTATTTGGATCTGAATGAACATAACTTGTGTGAATTGTAGTTCTTATGTTTGGACATAGCAAGATTAGAAGAAATGAGCACCAAGGCCTGAGTGCTTAAAGAGTATTTGTATATCAAATACAGAACCTCTGGCTAGCCTGATGATTACATTACCTTTGGATAAAGAATAAAGTTCTGAGATCTCATCTCTGTTGAAGCTTGCCTAGCTTAGGCTGCTGTGGTGGATCCTACTCCCTCCTTCCATAAATAATGTAGCAATTTGCTCTTAGGAGTAAATTGGAACATACATGCACAACACACACATATGTATATATATATATATATATGTATCTCTGTTCTCTGATCTTCCACCAACCTGGCTGGCTGGGCTCCGGTGAGTGTATGAAGCCACAAAAAGCATGAATGCTTTGCAAATGAATTAGTTCTTGGTTCTGTAATATTATTCTAGTTGAGTTGTTTGGACTCTGCATTAGCTAATCTCAAATGCACAGCTTCTTTTAAATTGTTGCTTTTTTGCTTGTTTCATATTGATGTTTGCAGTTAGATATATTGTCTTTGACATTGGAGCATTGTGATCTAGCTGCCTGTTAATTTAAATGCACTTCCCTGTTGAAGCCTGCTTGGCCACTCTGGGGCATTGGCAATTCCAAGGTTTTATAGGAATTGAGATGCATGTCATCTCACTTCACATGATTTTCCTAAACTATGAACCAAAGGAGGCCTTAAATTCCTTTGACCGAGCTGGCTGATCAAAAGAATGCTCTCCATGTGTTTATATAGCGTTTTCCAACTCTGATTGCTTAACTGCCATTTGGCTGTACTTTTGGAGGGTCAGTAGGGTGTTTCTGCAGTGCCCTGAAGTTTCTATTCTTGTGATCTTTTCTGCCAACTGAATATTGTTGCTCTCATTGGTATGTGCACCTTGAGATTATCTTGTATATGTCTCAGATGTGGTTGCTGGTTTCTTGTGTTAATTTCTTCTGTAGTACTTCCTTCTGCCTGCATTTTTCATTGACTACAGTTTAAGCATTTTGGAATGGAAAATGCTCAGTCTTGAGGCATTTTGTTGTTGAGGTATGTGGTTGACCGAACTGCCACCCTGGTGATTCTAAGAACCGAAGAATGAAGATCTGAATCTAATTCTCCGTCGATGTCTGCTTGGCCGCTGTGCTTGTTGCCTTTCTTTCTTGGCGGGGTTTCTAGGGGAATCTCTGATGCTATTCTCACTTAACTCCTGCACCATCTTTGCTTTGTTTCTGCATCAATTGGGTGGAGTGTTTCGCCTTGTGAACAAAAAAAATTAGCATATGATGATAAGCAAGACAGGGACTCTGCAGCGGCTCCGGCTCAGATCAGGGCCGCGAATGATGCATTCGTCTAGGGGAATCTCTGATGCTAATCTAAATTCACAGAATCTTCAGTCTTTGCCTGAATGGACATGAATACCACTGGTGTTTGCTATTTGTAGCTGTTTTTGTATGGATTTTAATCTGATGTTTGCTAAATTTGTGTTGCAACAAATCCGGTACAAACATAATTAGCAAATGATGATAAGCAAGACAGGGACTCTGCAGCGCTCCCAATTTCAGATTGGGGCCGCGAATGATGCATCCGTCTAGGGGAATCTCTGATGCTAATTTCCTTTTAGCTTTTTTCTCCTTGCATTTTTTTATCTTGATTTAGGTGCTATTAACTGTGGTAAATACAGTGTGAGCATTTTCACAATGAATTCTTTTAGCCGTAGGCACTTCGTTGTTCAGATAAGTGGGGTGCACTGAACTGCCAGCCTGATGATTATCCTCGAGAACGGAGATCTGAATCCACTTTCCGTGGAAGCCCGCTTGGCCGCTGTGCTTGTCGAATATCCTGGTTTCTTGGCTGGGTTCCTCCAGGAGTAAAATGCAAAACCCCCAAAGTGCACCCATCCATCGATGCATCTCACACACACACACATACATGTATGCATGAAGCAGGCCAAATGGGCTCCGGGAGTGGATGTGTAGAAGCAAAAGTTATGAAGGCTTTGGCAGATCAGATGAATGTCCCCACTAGATTCATGGTATGCTTGGGGAAGTACTAGATGTTAGTTTGAGGCTGCCCACCTTCAATGGTTTAATGCCCTGGTGTTTTGCTGTAGAAATCATCGTGGCAATATTTGTTGGGTTCTGAACATAACTTACCTTCAATGGTTTAATGCCCTGGTGTTTTGCTGTAGAAATCATCATGGCAATATTTGTTGGGTTCTGAACATAACTTATGTGTGAATCGTAGTACTTATGTTTGGACATAGCAAGATTAGCAGATATGGGAATCAAGGCCAGAATATGTAATAGTATCTGTTTATCAAATATGGAACCTTGTGTGCTTGGCCAGCCTGATGATTACACCTCTTCATAAAGAATGAAGTTCTAAGGTCTGAATGCTCTTCTCAGCTCCGTTGAAGCTCGCCTAGCTTAGGTTGCTGTGGTGGATCCTACTCCCTCCTTTCCAAAATAATGTACTCCCTCCGTCCACAAATATAAGATGTTCTAACTTTTGCTGAATTGGAACATGCATGCACACATGCATATATATATATATATATATATATATTATCTTCCACCAACCTGGCTAGCTGGGCTCCGATGAGAGTGCTTGGAGACACAAAAAGTATGAAGGCTTGCTAATGCATAGAATTCTTGGTTTTGTATTATTCTTGGCTTTGCTAATAAATAGAATTCTTGCACAACTTCTTCGAAATAGTTGCTTTTTTCTCGTTTCATGTTGATGTTTGCATATATCTATTGGCTTTGTCATTGGAGCATTCTGATCTAGCTGCCTAACGATTACCATAGTGTGCATTGTACTAAGAATGGAGATCTAAATGCACTTCCTTGTTGAAGCCTGCTTGACCACTCTGGTACATTGACAATTCCAGGTTTTTATTCGGTTCTGCTAGAGATGCTCTTAACCTGCTGTGGCTGTTGCTGCTACCTCCAGCACTGGTGTTACTTTGGACGTCTAGGGGGAGTGGGGGTGGGCAGTCCGGCTGGAGATGCTCTTAATTTCCTTTGACTGAGCTGGCTAAGTGGACTCCAGGGAATAAATATGTTGAAACAAGAAGTATGAATGAAGGCTTGTCTCATCAAAAGAATGCTCCTATATGTTTCTATAGCGTTTTGCAACTCTGATTGCCTAATGATCATTAGGTCTTTTTGGAGGGTCATTAGGTGTTTCTGCAGTGCCCTTAAATTTCTATTCTTGTGATCTTTTCTGGCAACTGAATATTGTTTCTCTCATTGGTTTGTTCTGTTGAGATTTCCTTGTGTACCTCTGCACATGGTTGCTGATTTCCTGTGTTAATTTCTTCTGCAGTACTTCTGCCTGGGTTTTCATTGAAAAGTTCTTAGTTGGAGGTATTTGTTGTTTAGTTGTTGATTGAGGTAGGTGGTTCAGTGAATCCCACTTGGCCGCTGTGCTTGATTGATCCCTTCCCCCTCCTTTGTTTCTTGGCTGGGTTTCTCTTGGGAGTAACCCCCCCCCCCCCCCACCCACCCACCACACACACACACATGTACGCACAAAGCAGGCTAAATGAGCTCTGGGAATGGATGTGTTGTAGCAAAAGCTAAAAGGCTTTGGCAGATTGGATGAATGCCCCCCACTAGATTCATGGTATGCCCCCCACCATATTAGTTTGAGGCTGCCCACCTTACATGGTTTAGTGCCAGGTGTTCTGCTGTAGAAATCATGATGGAAAGATTTGACTGGATCAGAATGTAACTTCTGTGTGAATTGTAGTACTTGGACTCAAACAAGATTAGCAGATATGAAAATCAAGGCCAGAATATCTGATAGTATTTGTTTCTCAGTTCCGTTGAAGCTCATGTAGCTTAGGCTGCTGTGGTGATGGATCCTACTCCTTCTGTTCCTAAATAATGTAGCAATTTGCTCTTAGGAGTAAATTGGAACATGTATGCACACTCTGGGCTCCCGTGAGATACAAAAAGTTTGATGGCTTTTGGCAAATGCACAGAATGCTCAGTTCTGTAATAGTATTATTCTAGTTGAGAATGTTGTTTGGGCTCTGTATTAGTTTCCTCAAATGCGCCACTTTGATTTTTCTTTTCTTGTTTTGTGTTGATGTTTGCAGTTAATATATTTGCTTTGTCCTTTGAGCATTCTGGTCTAGCTGCCTGATGATTACCACTAAGAATGGAGATCTGAATGCACTTCCCTGTTGAAGCTCGCTTGGCCGCTTTGGTGGATTGGCAATTCCAAGGGGTTTTTGGGGTCCGTTGGAGTTGGCTCTTAACCTGCTGCTGCTGCTGCTGCTGCTGCTGCTTCTACTACTACTACTACTATACTACTACCATCACTTCAGTTCCTTGCATGCTTGGAACTACTCAACCCTCCTAAACTCTTAATTGCCTTTGACCGAGCTGGTTAAGTGGACTCCAGGGAATAAGTATGTTGATGCAAGAAGTATGAATGAAGGCTTGGCTGATCAAAAGAGTGCTCCTGTATGTTTTTGTAGCGTTTTGCAACTCTGTTTGCTTAATTGGTCATTAGGGTGTTTTTTGGATTAGGGTGTTTCTGCAAAGCTCAATTATTCCGATCTTTCTGGCAACTGAATGTTGTTCCTTTTTCTGTTTGGTATTGTCTTTTTTGGTTTGTGCACCTTGAAATTTCCTTGTACCTCAGACATATTTGCTGATTTCGTGTGTGTTTCACTTGTTGTTAGGTGTTGGGTGGGGGTTGTCAAATGAATTGCGAACCTGATGATTAGCCTAAAAATGGAGATGTGAATCCATTTCTCTGTCGCCTGGCCTCGTGCTTGGTTCATCCCATCCTTTGTTTCTTGCCTGGGTTTCTCAGTAGTAAATCATGTTATGCTTGTTTAAGGAGCATTTTAGCTTAGTTTGTGGCTGCATGCTTTCCTTCCATGGTTTATTGCTTGATGTCTTGCTGTAGAAATCATCATGGAGATATTTGTTGGGTTCTGAACAGTTGCTGCCCTCCTTGCATGCTTTAGTGCCTGTATTTTGCTGTGCTTATCATGGAAAGATTTGTTTGGATCTGAATTTTATGTTTGGGCTAGTATTAGTTTATCAGATACTAAACCTTTTGTCCTTGGCCAGCCTTATGATTACCTATGCATAAAGAATGGAGATCTGAATGCCCTTCGAAGCACACCTAGCTTATGCTGCTGTGGTGGATCCTACCCCCTCCATTCCTAAATAATGTAGCAGATTGGATGTGCACAAAGCAGGCTGAATGGGCTCTGAGAATGTGCGTGTAGAATGGGCTAAATGGCCAGCCTGATAGAGGCCAGAATATCTAGGCTTTCTCAGCTCCTTTGTACCTCAGCGGAGCTTAGGCTGCCGTGGTGGATCCTACTCCCTCCATTCCTAAATAATGTAGCAACTTGCTTTCAGGGAGTAATTTGGAACATGTATGCAAACACTCTGGTGATGGTGTTTGGAGATACAAAAGTTTGAAGTCTTCTGGGAAATGCACAGAATGCTCAGTTCTTTTAAGTTTGGTTTCTGTATTATTTTTCTTAAATGCACAAATTCTTTGAAATATTTTTTTTTCTTGTTTTGTGTTGATGTTTGCAGTTGAATATATTGGCCTTGTCCTTTCTGGTCTAGCTGCCTGATGATCTCCACAAAGAATGGAGATCTGAATGCACTTTCCTGTTGAAGCTCGCTTGGCCGCTGTGGTGCGTAGGCAAATCCAAGGGTTTTTTGGGGATCTGTTGGAGATGGTCTTAACCTCCTGCTCCTGCTGCTGCTGCTCTAATACTACTTCCACCATCACTGCTGTTCCTTGCATGCCTGGAACTACTCAACCCTCTTGAACTCTTAATTTCTTTTGACGGAGCTGGCTAAGTGGACTCCAGGAATAAATATGTTTGAAAGAATAATGAAGGTTTGGCTGATTGAAAGAATGCTCCTATATGTTCGTATAGCGTCTTGCAACTCTGTTTGCTTATTGATGAGGGTGTTCTTTTTTTGGATTAGGGTGTTTCTGCAGTTTCATTAAAGCTCTATTCTTACAACTGAATGTTGTTTCTTTTGCTGTTTTGGTTTTGTCTCTTTAGTTTGTTCTCCTTAGATTTCCTTGCGTACCTCTCAGACATGGTTGCTGGCTTCTTGTGCACTCCTGCCTGGGATTTTCATTGAAAAATGGCATTTGTTGTTAAGGTAGGGGGAGGGGGGGAGGGGGGTCAGTAAACTGCCAGCCTGATGATTAACCTAAGAATGGAGATCTGAATCCATTTCTCCCGTTGAAGCCTGCTTTGGCTGCCGTCTTTGATTCATCCCATCCATTGTTTCTTCGCTGGGTTTCTCTCAGGAGTAAGTTGCAAAAACCCCAACATGCACACATGTACGTACAAGGCAGGCTAAATGGGCTCCAGGAATGGATGTGTAGACTGTAGAAGCAAATGTTATGAAGGCTTTGCAGATCGATTAATGCCCCCACTAGATTTGTTTAGCATCATGGAAATATTTGTTGGTTTCAGTAGAAGCAAAAATCCCATCCATTGTTTCTTCGCTGGGTTTCTCACAGGAGTAAGTTGGAAAAACCCCAACATGCACACATGTACAGAAGCAAATGTTATGAAGGCTTTGCAGATCGATTAATGCCCCACTAGATTTGTTTAGCATCATGGAAATATTTGTTGGTTCCTGTAGTTGCTGCAAACTCTTTTCACTGTTAAGGCATAACTTAAAAGTACTTTCCTTTGGACATTAGCAAGATTAGCAGATATGAGAATCAAGTTAATAATATCTGTATAGTATTATGTTTGTGTATCTAATAAGGTTAGTCATAGTGGGGAGTAACTTGCTATCATGCATATAACTTGTGTAGTATCATGCAAGCCTTTATTTGTTTAGATGACTCATTTTGCCTTTGGGTGTGTTATGTTATGGTGACATATTATGTTACCACAAACACCTCTCATTAACTACTTGCCACATAAGCAAACTTGTCTTGGGGTTGGGGAGCGTTATGTTACTAGCTAAGTTAGTCCCACTATGGCCAGCCCAAGGAACAATATGTGCATGGCCAGCCTGGTGATTAACCTTTGCACAAAAAATGAAGTCTGCTCCGTTGAAGCTCAGCTTGGCTTTGCCTGCTGTGGTGGATCCTACTTCCAAGCATTTTTCTCTTAGGAATAAATTGGATGATGCAAGCATATATTGATATGTTACATATGTACATACATCTCAGATCTCAAACACCAGCCTGTAGGCGGGCTCTGGTAAATGCACAGAATGCCCAGGTCCGTGACAATCCTAGTTGATGAAGTTGTTTGGACTATCAACTTATCTCAAACACACAACTTGGAAATAGTTGCTATGTTCTCGTTTCATGTTGAGATTTGCAGTTGAAAATACTGGCTTTGTCATTGGAGCATTCTGATCTAGCTGCCTGATGATTTCCATTGTGTGCACTAAGAACTGGAGATTTGAATGCACTTCCCTGTGGAAGTCTGCTTGGCCACTCTGGTGGATCGGCTCTACTATTAGCTTGCTCTGCCTGCCTGCTGCTGGGTAACTACTACCCTTTTTATCCATTTTGATGACAAGTATTTCCGGACGGAGGGAGTATATTATACCGCTACTGCCACCACCAACACCATCAACTCTTATATTTCTTTACGGAGGGAGTACTTCTCAATCTTTCTGAACTCTTCTGCCGAGCTGGCTAAGTGGACTCCAGGGGAGAAATATGCTGAAGCAAGAAGTATGAAGGCTTGCAGATTGAAAGAATGCTCCAACTTGCCATCCGCCAATGCTTTAATATTTTTTTGCAACTCTGCTACTGAATGGTCATTGGTCTTTCTGCTGATGCTTTGCAACGTTGATTTACTCCCTATTCTATGTGATGTTTTTGCAAAATTGATTGCTGGATGATCATTGGTCCTTCTGCAGCCGCGATTTATGTTTTTTTTTTGGTTATCTTCTTGAGCAATCGAATATTGGTGCTCTTGCAGTTGTCACTGTCTTGTTTTATTGCCTGTGTTGCTGTGTGTGTTCGATGAGATATCCTTTTGTACCTCTACCAAATGCTGACTACTTATGTTAATTCATTGTGTTTTTAAAGTGTATTTTTCAGGCAATATGGGACGAGGTTGGTCTGAAAGCAAATAACAATGTGAAGTCGTGTCGTGGTACAAAAACCAGAGAATTTTACTCCAGTAAATGTTTAGGCTGATTTTGTATCTGATTCTTTGTACTTTGGTTTAAGATACATACTGTATTATGGATTTAGATTGCATGTATCTTTTACTTTTTTGGACTCACGGATTTACTTGCCGACCAACAAATTTGCCAAGGGTACTTTTTGTCCTAACACCTATATAATTGTGTGCCTTGGTCACCGTGCTCAAAATAATATACCTTAGATAAAGGAATGGAGGGAGTATATCATACCTACAAAGACTGAAAATCTACTGGGCTAGGTGCACGATGCAAAAAAAAAGGTGAAATGAATAATGGAGAAAAGTGTTGTTAAATGTGAGGCAAGGGGAGCCTCATTTTCCTTTTGTGGGAAAGCCTTTGTGGTGCACTTATTGAATTTTGAACAACATTACATTGACACATCTAAAACAATAAAGCTAGGGAGGATCATCAATTCAAAAAATAGGTTACAATGTGCGGTGGGGCCAATGCATCGCTTTTCTCCCCTGACCCCTTGTCTCTTCATGCGGGCCGCACCACATGTCATGGTCATGCGGCTTTTTGCTGTAGGCCAAGGTCGCTAAGAGTTGCGAATGGCGAAAGGGAGGGGTGGTGGCACTGCAGGGTTGAGCGGTGCCGCGAGCACCCCTGACCTGCGCTGTAAGGCCGAGGGCGGAGGAGTTGCAAGGTGCTACAACCAGCAGAACTAGAAGCTTAAATGGCAGCCACGCGACCATGTCGGTGAGCACGCCGACGACCATCGACGTTGCAATTGGCGAAGCTAAAAGCGATGGCCGGCGAAATCGACGGTGACGAGCTGCAACTAGAGGAGTACCTGGTGCTGCAACCGGCTTGGCGGTAAACTGGAACCAGCAAGGTGACAAGATGCAACCGAAGGCGCCCGATGCTACAACCGACACACGACGAGCTGCAACCAGAGGCACCCGATTTTGCAACCGTCATGGCGACGAGCTGGAACCGAGCGCGCCTAGTGCTGCAACCGGCGTTGGGCAATCAACTGTGATGGGCGACGATGTCGAGCATCAGTGAGCGGCGAGTGATGGTGCAACCGATGCCAGTTTGGCGAGGAGGGGTGCCGCCGACCATCAGTGCGGTGGGCGTCGATTTGCTAGCGGAACGGACGTGCTGGTGCCGGGCTATGCGTGGGGTTGGGGAACGCCTGATGGGGACCACCGATCCAATGGCAATTATGCACTTAATCGTGTGATTGCAGTGCGATCGGTTGGCTGTTGCCTAGCGCAACCTTTTCACTAATGATGTGTTCTTTGCTGGTGTTCCGTTTTACATGCACAAGAAAAGTGGCCCTGGACATGGAGTTTCTGCTCCCGAGCTAAAATGCACTCAGGGACAGTAAAATTGAAAAGAAAAATAAGTAAAACCTTCAAGAAGTTGTGATTTTTTCAACAAACATTGTTAAATGTTTTTCGCGCGTGCATATTTTGTGAAGAAAAAACATTCCTAATGATCTGGGAAAAAATCGATGCTCAAAAAGACTATTGTCGAAAATATTTTGGAGTGTTGATTTTGTTATTTTTGCCTAGAACTCTATGAATGTGATTTCATCACGAAAATGTGTCAGAAAACTAAGCATTCCATATTATGTGGCTAGCACTCCCAGCAATGCTATGTGGCTAGCACTCCCAGCAATGCTGGTAAACAGGTGCAACCGAATCAAGATCTTCTTCGGCTCTGCAAAACCAGAGGCCGAGATCAGCAAGGACAACAGTCAACAGAAAACAGTCCAAACATATGGATTCAAGGAATCGTTTGCTAGTGTGGCTGGGCTTCATCCACAAGTCAGAGAAGCTGAAATAATGTAGCGAGTCAACTCAGAACAGGTGGCCCTGCCTCCTCCGACGCGTAGCCTTGCAGCAAGAGGACCGGCGCGGTTCTTTCAGTTGGAAGAAGCGCGAAATGATATGCCGAATCAACTCGCTTCTGCATAAATGGCGTACCACCCCTTCCTCTTATGAAAAAGCAGGGTGTGCCGTTGCTTTGGAAGCTGGCATGAGCTGCCAGCTAACGAACGTCCAGCTGAAGCCTCCCCCTGCAGAACAAGACACAGGGTAAGTCACAGCAAGCCGATCCCCATGTTGTTGGAGGCCTAGCAACAGAACCTGAATGGAACGATGCAGCTGGTCTCCATGGAGCTATGTGGAGTAGGTACCAGTCGAAATGCGCCTGGGAATATGCACCAGCGTACCGCGCTTGCACCGCCAGCTGCTGTAACATCAAATTGACCTAATCCACAGGCAGTCCGCGAATGTATGTATGTATATAAGCAGGGAGCATGGACTGTTTTCTCCAAACCTGGGAAACAGTTTTGAGTTTTTGATCAGTTCAGCAGCTTAAGAAAAATACCAGAATGGACTCCGGTGAGCAGGGTGAGACCTCCAAGGCCCCCCTGAGCAGGGGGGTCAGTAGAGGAGTGTCGATACTGGACCTCATACTTCGCGTCATCGCGGTTGTCGGCACCCTCGCGAGCGCCATTGCCATGGGGACTACCAATGAGACGCTTCCTCTGTTCACGCCGTTCATCCAGTTCAAGGCGCGATACAGCGATCTCCCGGCTCTCACGTACGTGCGGAAGAATCTTCAGCACCTGATAGCATATACTTTCAGATAGAATAAGGTTATGATCTGATGCTCCAGCTGTTTGAATTTTATGTTGACAGGTTCTTCGTGGTGGCAAATTCTGTTGTGAGCGCCTATCTCATCCTTTCGCTCCCAGTGTCCATTGCGCATATAATTAGGAGCGGGACTAAATATAGCAGGCTGGTCTTGATCATTTTTGACGCGGTAAGACTAGATTTTTCTCTAGTGCAAAGTGTGTCAGTTTCAAACACTTCGATTACTATCATGTCATCCTGCATGAAACTATGCATGGTTACTAATCTAGTATATTGAAGAAAGAGAAGCATGCATCAATAACTGTATCAGCTACTAACTTAGTTTCCTTGTGTTTCTTGTGAAGGCAATGCTAGCTCTGGTCACCGCAGCGTCATCTGCAGCAACAGCTATTGTCTACTTAGCACACAAGGGTAATGTCAGGGCAAACTGGCTTGCTATTTGCCAGCAACTAGATTCTTTCTGCGAGCGTATCTCTGGCTCCCTGGTTGGCTCGTTTGGAGCCATGGTTTTGCTGATACTGCTCATCATACTCTCAGCCATTGCCCTGGCCAGGCGCTAGACCAAATTGTCCATCATTTGCTCCCTGAAGTATAAGTGTGATATGGTGTGGTTCTTGTACTTGCGTGCTTTGTAATAATCTGTGAGCCTATATTGTGCACCGCCTTGATGGAGTGTTACTTCTTCTGTATCGGCTTTTGTACTTCTTATACGGTTGTTACAGAAATAAATATCATGGTTTGGGTACTATACTTTTCACCGGAGCTGTTGGTAAATTTCTGCATAACTAGATGAAAAAACTGTGACATGTCATTAGCTGGAAACTCCATACCTGCTAGTTGCACTGATGCTGCTAGCTCCAAGTGAAATCATCAACACTCGACGTTTTGAATATGATTTACTGTCTAGGCCACCTTGCTACTGGTATCTGCATACAAGGGTGCTACTTCTGCCCACTTTCTGGTTACCGGGCATAAAATGAAAAACAGAGCATGGGCTCAACCCTAGTATTCATCGAATTCCATTGTAGGATATCCACACATCACAATGCTGAAAGACAGGAAGTTTTATGGCCAACCTGGGCAAAACCAGCAACCTTTCTTATCCCCCTTTCATCCATTGATCCCCGCAATGTCTCTACTCCAAACCATTCATCACATGACGCGTAAATGCCAGAGAGCAGCACATAATCTCCGCTTGCATCTTCATTCATTTTTAGAAGCCTCTCCCTGGCAAGTTTGCCAAGGGCTGCATTCCCGTGGATCTTGCAGGCACCAAGCAGAGTCCTCCATATGACTGCACTAGGTTCACACCTCATGCTGCTCAGAATTGCAAATGCTTCATCCAGTAAGCCTGCACGGCCAAGCATATCCACTATGCAACTGTAGTGCTTCGCATTTGGCTCGATCTTGTACCTGTCTTTCATCAAAGAGAAATATCTCTGACCATCTTCAACTAACCCGGCATGACTACATGCACCGAGAACGCAGAGGAAAGAAATAGCATTTGGGCACATTCCTTCTTGAAGCATTTTATTGAAGAATTGGATGGACAGTTCTGCTTGCCCATGGAAGGCCAGCCCGCCGATGATCGAGTTCCATGTCCAAACATCCCTCTCCTTCGTTCTGCTAAAGACTTCCAATGCAGCCTGCAGATCTCCGCACTTTGCATACATTGATACCAATGCATTTCCAAGCACAATACTTGTACATGGTCTACCTTCCAAGTGCAATGAATGTATCATCCTCCCCGTGTCAAGCGACCCTAAGTTCGCACAACACGAAAGCAAGCTAACAATAGTTGCCTCATCAGGCATCCAGCCGGCACACTTCATTTCATCAAGCACCTCCAATGCTTCCTTCAGCCTCCCCTTCGTGGAGTACCCTGTGATAATCGTGTTCCATGAAACCACATCTGTCTCCGGCGCACGGTCAATCAACTCCCTCGCCTTCTCCATTTCCCCATGCTTAGCATACGCTGCCACCATTACATTCCAACACACCAAGTCTTTGTGCCGACAATCATCAAACAGTTGCCGTGCAATGCCCAGGTCACCTCTAGCGGCATGCCCCGCTATGACAGCCGACCACGCCACGACATCCCCCTCGCCGGCCTCCTCAAGAAGCGCGCCGGCCACCTGCAAATCCCCGCACTTGGCATGCATGTTGATAAGCGCATTCCTGACGAACGCATCACTCAAGAAGCCCAGCTTCAGGACGACGCCATGGACCTGGCACCCGGCGCAGGAACCCGGCAAGCCAGCGCTGGCCCGGAGGAGGTAGCAGAATGTGAAGGCGTCGGGCCTCAGGCCAGCCGCCCCGATGCGTCGGAACAAGGAGAAGGCCGCGGCGGGCGCGGCGCCGTGCGCGTAGCCGCGCATCATGACGTTGTGCATGAAGAGGTCCGGGTGGGGGATTTCGTCGAACACTTTGCGGGTGTAGCCCATGGTGCCGCTGAACGAGGCGACGCAGGACAGCAGCAGGTCCCGCAGGGGCTGGGGGCGCGAGGCGATGCCCTTGACGACCAGGTTCCCATGGATTTGCTTCAGGGAGCGCGGGCTTAGACGCGCGGACCCTTTCCGGATCATGTGCCCCTCAGGTCAGCCCTCCTCATTAGCGGCGCTGGAGCCCTCGCCGGAGCCGTCTCTGGCGTGCGCTGGAGCTTCCGCTGGACCGTGCGCCAGGAGGGACAATGACACTAAGCTCCTGATGGCTGGTTGGCTTGCTCTTGAACGAGCGCTCGCGTCGCTGGCGTGCTGCCGCCTGGCTGTAGTTGCTGGCTGTACCTGTGGATAGGTGCTGCTGTGGTACGATTGGGTTTAGTTGCTGGATGCATGTAGCATTTTGGAAGCAATTTGGATGTTTTGTTGGCGATGGGAGGTCAGGCGACCTGTGAGTTGGAAGGGGCGGAACGCCGGGTAGGAGAAGCACGGCGAGGCGGCGGAGGGGGGACGTGCGGCGCGCCGGGGAAGAGGAAGCACTGCGTGGCGGCGACTCTACTCTCCTCTGAGTAGAGTCTCGCGCCTGCTTTCTGGTCGTTGTGGGTGGGCCCAGACGTGGAACAGAGGGGAAAACTCAATTTGGGGGGCAACTAATTAACGAGCGCTCCTTCGAGAGCGCTTCAGAACGACGATCACACTGGCTTGGCTGCCACGTACCATTCGCCACGTCGCTTCCTGACGCTTTCTCTTGATTTTGTTCTTTTATTTTTACGCACGCGTTTTCGGCCTTTTAAACGGTTTTTTTCCAGTTTTTTTTGACGTTTTGGTTTTTTACCGGTCTTTCCTAGCTTTTCGACCAAATTTTTTTTTGAATTTTTTTGCAAAAAATGCATTTTTTTCGCGAGAGTCACGTTTTTGTTTTCGCGAGAGTCACGGCCGTGCCTCTAGGAAACGAAAAAAAACGTGTTTTCTATTTTTTTTTCTTTCGCGAGAGGCACGGTTTTGCTTTCGCGAGAGGCACGGTTGTGCTTTCGCGAGAGGCACGGGCGTGCCTCTTTCGGAAAGGAAAAACACGCGTTTTTTTCCTTTCGCGAGAGGCATGGTTTTGCTTCCGCAAGAGGCACGGTTGTGCTTTCGCGAGAGGCACGGGCGTGCCTCTTTCGGAAAGGAAAAGACATTATGTTTTTTTCTTCCGCGAGAGGCACGGTTTTGCTTCCGCGAGAGGCACGGTTGTGATTTTGTTAGAGGCACGGGCATGCCTCTTTCGGAAAGGAAAAAAAACAGTGTTCCTGGTTCGGTTTTTTCGTCGGTTTTTTTCGTCTGGGTTTTTTATGAAAAAAATAGTTCGTCAAAACCTATCAACATGGGATCTAGTTTTGAAGATCTCGACGCGAGGAATCCAATGGCGAAAGCGGTTCGAGATTTGGACGCACGATTTAAGAGATAAAACGTTTTGAATAAACAGATCTACGAAAAAAGGGAAAACTGCCAGGTTGCGACAAATAGCGCACATGCAGCGCGCCACTTGTCGCAACCTGGGGGAGTTGGAGTGATCTCCGCAAGGAGTACTCCTTAATTAGTGATTTCGCTCAATTTGTGCCATTTTGTCAACTCTCAACAAAATATGTGCCGATGTTCAAAAAAAAGTGCACTTTTATCAACAAAAAAAAAGAGGAAACGCCAAAGGCGTGCCTTAGCTTTATAGAAGGGAGAAAAATATGTAGAAGAGTTTTACAAATGCGCTAGTTGGAGATCACAAACTGACCCCAACCAAGCCTCCACCCCACTCCTAATGCTACTCTACTACTCAGGTATCGATCGTCCTCCAAATGCTCCTGCCGTAGCCCAGGTCCTCAAATCGTCGAAGATCAAGTCCATAGTCTCCCATTCATTCTTGATTTGGCTCGATCCGAATACTCTCGTGTTCCTCTGCTTCCAAAGTGTCCAGCAGATGAGCATCACGAATGTGTCAAATCCTTTCCGAGTTTGCTTGTGTATGCGTTTCCTAGCTTCCGTCCACCATTGCACCAAGCGAGACTCGTATGTTGGGCAAAACTCCATCCTCAATCCCATCCTGGTCATGCATCTGTACCACACTTGCCTTGAGAACACACATTGCTGCAAGATGTGGTCGACCGTGTCTTCCTCTTGGTCACAGAAGTAGCATTTTGATATTTGGTCTTGCAAACCGTGTCTCGCCCTTCTATCCGACGTTCACAATCGGATTGCACAGCCAGCCACATGAAGATTTTACACGCAAGTGGCGCCCAACATTTCCAGATTGCTCCGAAAGAGTGAAATCTAACTCCTCCCTCACAAAGCATCTTGTATGCGGATGATGCGGTGTAGACTCCTGTCACATTCCAAGCCCAAATGGGGCTATCCTCAGTTTGAGCATCCAATTGAACCTCCGATATGATCTCCCAAAGTCCGATGAACTGGGTAAGACCCTCCGTGCATAGGTCACCCACAACGTCGTTCATCCAAGCATGCATGTACACCGCATCATGTACCAGCCTCTTGTTGGCTACCTGCGTACGGACTGTGGCCACAACCAAGGGGGCTAGCTCAGCGATGGTTGCGCCATGAAGCCACCGATATTTCCAAAACAAGATTTTGTCTCCCGCTCCGACATTCCATTTAACCAGGCTCCCAAAAGCTTGGGCAACCTTATTATCCGCGGTCAAGTTGAGCCCTTGCCAAGGCCTGGAAGCATCCGTGCATCTAAGCTATTCCCATCGTAATCTTAAAGCAATGCCATGCTTAGATAAGTCAATAACGCCCAAGCCGCCCAAGTGTTTTGGCCTGCATACTCTTGCCCAGGATACCACACACTTTTCGCCATCCGCCTCCTCCCTCCCGGCCCAAAAAAAAGTCCGGCAACATCTATCCACCCTTTCCAAAGCCCATTTTGGCGCCTCCACAACCATAAGGTGGTGTGTGGCCCGCGCCCTCATTACTTGGTTGACGAGGATAAGCCTCCCAGGTCTAGTCACCAAGCCCCTTTGCCATCCTGGCAATATGCGAAGGGCCGCATCCACAATCGGCTACCACTCGGATCTCTTAAGTTGTTTGATGCTTAACTGGAGACCGAGGTATTTGCATGGAAATGTGGTGATATTCCAGGGTAGTACCGACTTGACAAGCTCTTCATCCTCCGTCTCAGCTCGGATCATGGTTGCCGCTGATTTGGTGAAGTTTACTTTAAGCCCCGATGCCACTCCAAAGATTGTGAGGGTTTCCTTAATGAACAGGAGATCTGGCCATGTTGGTTTGATGAATAGTACTACGTCATCCGCGTACAGAGACAGGCGCTGCATTGGGCTACATCCATTAATCGTGCTCATCACTCGAGCCTCATGCGCCTTGATGATAATTGTCGTAAGGACATCCATGGCAATAACAAAAAGCAAAGGGGAAATCGAGTCCCCTTGCCTCAAACCTTTAGCGTGCATGAACTTGTTGCCGCCAAGATCCGCTTACCAAGACTCTTGAGTGGCAAAGTAAGCAATTGCGATCCATGATATCCAACGTACTGAGAAACATTTAGCTCTTAGCACTTCAAACAAAAACGGCCAAGCCAGGGAGTCAAAAGCTTTTGTAATGTCAGGCTTGAGCAGTACTCCTTTCGCTTTCCTTCGGTGCATCGAGCGCGCCATTTGCCTCACTAGCAAAAAATTATCATGCAAGCATCTCCCCTTGATGAAGGCGGACTGGTTCGCCTGGACCAGCTCTCCCATGCACGGTCTAAGCCTTGCGGTCAGAAGTTTGGATGAAATCTTGGGCATGCTATGCACAAGGCATATTGGTCTGAAGTCGAATACAGTGGAAGCTTCTGGAGACTTTGGCAGAAGAGTGACTAAAGCTTGGTTTAACCTTCCAAAACCCCTTCCATTACCAACAAAAAGCTTGTGAATCGCGGAAATGATATCCACCTTGATTACGTCCCAAGCTTTCTGAAAAAACAATCCAATGAACCCATCCGGTCCAAGTGCCTTGTCCGAGGGCATGTCTATAATAACAGCCCAAATCTCGTCCTCAGTAAACACTCTGTCCTGCGACCAATGTGACCGACTCCTAATCCCTCCAAGTCCAGGGTGAAATCTCGTGCCACATCCTTGCCCAATAGATCTTTGTAAGCATTGTAGAAGGCTCCTCCTTGCCTTTCTGATCTATGATAATACGACCGTCCATATGCAAAGAAGGGATGTAATTCTTCATACGTCTCCCATTCGCCACCAAGTGAAACAACTGCATGTTCGCATCCCCCTCTTGTAGCCATGTTATCCTCGACCTTTGCCTAGCAATGGTCCTTTCTAGGGAAGCCAACCCTAGCACAAGCTGCTTAAGGGTTCTTCTAAGCCATCTCTCCTCCTCCATAAGCCTTCGATTCTCCTGAGCATAGTCGAACTGCATGATGACAATATTTGCGATGGCTATTTGCAGCTTGATATTTCCTATCTCCTTTTGACCCCATGTGGCAAGAGCTCTAGCCGTGTTATGAAGCAAGATATCAAGCCGCATGAAAGGATCGGTGATATCCGGATCACAAGTCCACGCCTCTTTGACTACATCAAGAAAACCCTCCATTTTGACCCAAAACTTCTCGAAGCGGAACCTCCTCCTAATGTGCATGGACTCTTGAAGCGTGAGGTGTAAAGGGCAATGATCCGAGTACTCGGTGGATAAAGCTTGAAGCAGGCACTCCGGGTGCTCGAGCTCCTAGTCAACGGATACGAACGCATGATCGGTCTTTGTGAGGGTGGGCGTCTCCCTTTCATTGCTCCAAGTGAATTTACGCCCATGCAAGAAAAGCTCCTTGAGTGCGTTAATGTCGACAAAACGTTTGAACTTCCCCATCATTCTCCGATCCAAGTTGGAGTTGTTCTTGTCAGCCGCGTAAAGAATAAGGTTGAAGTCACCAATGACAAGCCACGCCCCGGGACTAAGCGATCTCCTCTCCGATAGCTCATTCAGGAAGCTAATCTTTTGATCGTCCTCCTATGGCTCATATACTACTGTTAACCACCATGGCGTCCCCTCAATAGGTGAGACATACGCAATAATGCAATGAGAGTCATTGACATAGTTCGTCAACCGAACCCTCGTGGTGTCCCAAGCCACGAAAATACCTCCTCTAGTCTCCGACGCCGGTAAGTAAGTGAAACCATCATAATTAGGTCCCATGCATTGCAAGATTACATACTTGTCCACCACTTCTAACTTAGTTTCTAAAATACAAACGATCGCCGCATGGACAGATTCCACGAACCCTCTAAGAGCCTTCCTCTTGGCTGGATTGTTAAGACCTCTAACATTCCAGCACACTAACTCCAAGGCATTGCACGACATCAGGCAATGATGATTCCAACACCACGGCTGCCGATGCCCCTACTGCGCCAAAAAGGGTTCGGCCCTCCCTGTCTCCCCTGCTAGGTTTAGCAGTATTGCCTTCCCGAAAATGGCCGCTATAGCCCTCAATTGTGGCTCTTGTAGCGGCGAGTCGAAGACCGTACGTAGCTGACCTAGCGCGTCCTTAGAGACCGCCAGATCATTGCAGTCAAACCCCAGGGTTTTCAGCAACACCCCGCAGCCGATGCCTTCGTCTTCCTGGCTCCACCAGAGCAAACGGACCGGGTAGTGCGGCGTGGTATGAATGGGTCCTGGCCCGCTTTGACTTCTCTCAGTCCCTCGAACTCCTTGAGAAGAGGTGGCGCAAGTTTCTTGAGAAGGCCCGCACAAAAGGCCTTGATGTTACCCAACGCCACAATTTCCTTGGCGGAGAGGTGTCCCTCTTGGTGCTGCGTTGCCACCACACATGCCATAGCCACAGTAGAAGAAAACTATGCCACTGGATTAAAGTGAAAAAGTGTGGCATTTGACCTCCTCCTAATTTGAGGTTCTACTCCCCACAAAAACAATGGCGTTCTGCAGTATGTGTTGGCGGTCATTCAGTTCGATTCAAGAGGTGATGTGGTTGGAGAAGACCACCAGCACTAGGCATGCCCTGAGTGCGGCTCTGAATATCATGACCGAGGCTTTCAATATCAGATACTTGGGTTTACCAGCTAATGTTGGTTTGGATATAACCGCAAAAAATGTTGGTTTGGATATGGATCGATTGTTTTTGTATCTGATTGATCATATTACCAATGAAAGTTAGTGCATGGACATAAAATTATTAAGTTCAACATAGGAGACAACAAACTCTTATTTTCCCTCTGGCAAGGCGACTAGGGAAAACCTTCCTCCCCTTGATCTTCACTGCGAGCCATGGATTCGCCTCCCCTCCGCCCGCCGCTCTGGCAGCCGGTGGCGGGGAGGGGATTTCTGGTGCCTCGGATCCGGTTAGTAGATAGGTAGGGTTTTAATCCTTGTATGGGCGGCGTTTGGACGGATGGCGTCGCTTCTTCTTCGAGTCACTCTTCCAGGCTCCGATCCTCCTCAAGTTCA